>CM034302.1:62933307-64364274 GCA_019925795.1 Dendrobium chrysotoxum | reverse complement strand
TTATTGTGATAACCAACTTTAATGAGGTGTCATTATGAAACTTCCTGAAGAAGGTAGGGGATTTATGAGGCTCAAGAACTACTGGGAAGCTTAGGTGAGAGTACTAATTAGTTTAGGAGTACTTTGGAGAGTTTTAGTGGTCTAAATTGATTGAGTGAGTTTAGTAATACTTGAGCTTAAATCCCTTTCCTATCTTTGTAGGGATGATAATATCACAAGGAACGACTTTTATGGAGTGGCTAACTTAGATACTTAAGCACTGCTTAATTGCCTAAGGAAGCTAGTAACCAACGGCTCATAGAATAAGTTGTGTAAAATAAGGGTTAAAGTCATCATATATTAAGGGAAAGCTTGGTTAAATCCATGAAAAGTAGAGGAGATTACCTGAGGTGCATGTCTTTATCTAACTTAATTAAGATTGATTCCACATAAAGTCACCTTATAGGCTCACAAGGGGTTAGCCCAAAGGGTTTGGATTGCTTAACTAACCATCTAAAGGGATACTATAGGGATAATAAACCTCAAATGGGTTAAATAATTCAGGTAAAGTTAGATTAGGCATATATTAGGTCTGGTTAGGATTACTTATGTACTATAAGGTCTTGGTAAAGTCAATTGGTTTAAGGGAATCCTAGGACTTGGATCCATTATGGGGGTTAATTAGCCTCAATTGAGCCGAATGAGATGAACTAGGATCAAGCAATTTAAATGGTTCAACCAAGCAATATTAGATTTAATCAAACTTGACCTACTTTGGGTTTGTTAGCTAATTAGGGTCAAAAAGTTGTTGTGGGACTTAGTTAGGCTAAAAGGAATTAATTCGACACAAGACAAGAAAAATAGATCCTAAATAGGTTTAGTTTGGGCTAAGCTATCTAAGTAGGTTTCATTGGTATCAATAATTTGAATGGTAGAATTCTAACAAAATTAGGTGTTTAGGTGAAGTTGTATCTAACTTAACTAAATGTACATGAATTGAATTAATTAAGGAAAAAATAAGTTTATCAGTCTAAAACATAGCCAAACAAAGTCTATTTGATCCAACGGTGAATTCAATTAGCCAATTGGGCCTATCATTTTAACTAAACCAAGCTATGAGTTTGGATTGGCTCACCTTAAGTGAAGGTTTGTAAGGGTTTAAGCTTTAATAAAAAAAGGAAGTCAACATATTTGTAACTTCTATTAAATCCATGAGCTTATAAAAAGTGGTACAGTAAGGATTTTTCTTTAGTGGGGGCACAAATTATTCTTTTCATATGTTCTCTCAATATTGTTTATCCAAACTTGAGGGCAATATCGGTAAATTATTTTTTTTTAAATTATTATTTTCAAAATGTAAAATATAAGATGAAAAAATTTATAACTTATAATGCTCACTTGTTATATTCTAAAAAAATTTAATAATTACTTCAATATCAATACTATCAAATATTTATTTCTCAATGTAATGACTAAAAATCATTCTAACACTAATGCCCAATTCTATTTCACAGGTGACTTTTTTTAATAATCTTAACAAAAAAATTTGTTTCCACTTATAATATCCTAATATCAAAAAAATCAAATATTTATTTTAAATAAATTCTTAAAATTTTAATTTATCATAATAAAATTCTGATTATAATATCCTAATGTAATTTATTTTTATAAAAATCAAAGCTATAAAAAGTTGATTAAAAAGATAGAAGTCATATTTTATCTATGATTTTATCTTAATAAATAATAATAATAATAGTAATACTATTCAAAAAAAAAGAAAAAATAAAATTTTTGGGGGCCTGTGCACCCTCGCACCACCCCTATTGAGATTTTGATCATTATAAATATTAATGATTACACTATTTTTTAGTTAATGATTTTATGTGTGCATGATTTCTATTTGTGCTAACAATTTTAGGTATGCAATAGAAAAATGATGATATGTGATTGGACATACAAAGTATTCACAAGTAGAGAAGGTACACTATGATGCAATGACGGTGAAGCTTCTTCTTACTTGGATATGAAGTTAATTGTTAACAGATTTGAAATACCAAACCTTACGGATAGATCTCCTGTTTTAAATTGTGTTGAAGACCCCTCTGATGTTTGTAATAATGCTCAAATGATGATTCCTGGAGAAATGGTGAAGCAAACTATTAACAGTTCGGATGGGATTAAACCACCTAACTTGTGGGCCAGGCATCCTAACATCAAGGTGAATTTTATCAAAGATGACTCTGTATTGACTGAAGATGGTGTTGCTGTAAAGTTACATGAACCAAGTATGGAGGAGAATTCAAATAAACTGAAGTTTTCAGTTGTTGTAATGGGTTTTGGAAAGAACATACCTGTTCAAGTTATTGCTAGCGAATTAAGAAGACAATGGACGCAATTTGGGAAGTTTCATCTAACCATTTTGGGTTATGGTTGGGTTTTATGCTCGTTTTTCTCTGTAGAATCCATGGAGAGTGTTTTGGCAAGGGTTCCATGGTTTGTTAGTGGCCATATAGTGTGCATTGATAAATGGACTCCTGAGTTTTCTACTTCATCATTGAAAGGATTGACATCACCAATCTGGGTAAGGCTGCCACACCTGCCTCTTTTCTATTGGGATGAGACAAATGTAGCAAGAATTGCTTCTTTAATCGGCACTCCTCTGTTAATTGATGGGAATATGTTCCAGTGGGGGAGAAGAGAATTTGTAAGGCTTTGTGTTCGTGTTGATTTAAACAAGAAACTTCCTATGGGAGTATGGGTGGAAGGAAGGAATGGTAGGTTCTTTCAAAAGGTGGAGCATAAGAAGATCTCAACTTTTGGTTTCAAATGTGGGAGAATTGGTCATCTGATCAATGAATATATGGTGAATGAAATTTATTCCTGTGGCTAAAGAAGGTCTGCCAAATTCAATTTCTGATAATCAAGATGCGGAGAAGTCTCAAACATTGGCTGAAGATAAAAGAACTGTATATGGCCCTTGGATACATGTCAACCATGGAAGAAAAAGCAAAGTGCTGGCAACTTTAAAGGGCTACACAAGAGTAGTGCTCCGGTGGTTCAGAAGAAGTCTCAACTTAATAGTAAGAGTGGGAATGGGTTGGACTTGAAGAATAGCTCCATGGAGGCTTCAGATGCTGTGGATGGTATTAAGGAGAAAGATTATTCTCTTGTTGAACATCAAAATGAAGAAGTGGATAGGAATTTGAATCAATATGAAAAATCTCTAGGCCAACTGGATTCTCACCAAGTTACTCATGTTAATAAGATGACTCTAAATCATGTGGTACATGAGGAAGTTAATATATTTGTGTTACTTAGTTCAGCTGATGTTGATGAGAATGTGATTACTATGGCTGACTCTTCGATGGATATAAGAGAAGAGGGAGAACTAATTGAGGAGGTAAAGGAGAATGTCGAGCCACCAGTTACTGTGGAGCGTGGCAATTCAAGTGTGATAAAGACCAAACTGCTGAAAGAGCTGAAGTCCCTGGGCAATGCTAACTTAACGTCCAAAATCAGGAAGAATGATTTGTTGAGAAGGAAAGGCAGTGGGTCTAATCCCACTTCCAATTTAAATGAGTTCCATAATTTTTTGGAATTGTAGGGGGCCTAGGAAAGTTGAAGCCTCCCGGTACTTGAAGGAGATTGTGAACGATAATGATGCAATTTTTGTGGGCCTTATTGAAACCAAAATTTCATCCATAGATCCTCTTGAATTCAAAAGATTTATAGGTGATAAGTGGGATTTTTTCTTGTTTCCTGCAGTGGGCTTATATGGTGGCATTATGGTGTGTTGGAGATCGGACTTGGCTTCATTTACAGTGAGTGAAGTTTCTAGCCAAGTTGTGGTTGGTGAACTTAATATTGCTAGTAGAGGAATGTGGGTGATCACCATGGTTTATGGAAGTACAGACTATTATAATAAAAGAAGCCTATGGAGAAATCTGGAATCTCTTTTAGGCAATAAAGTTCCTACAGTTATTGGTGGAGACTTCAATTGTATATTGTCTCAAGATGAGAAGAAAGGTGGTAAGAAATTTGTTCTTTCTCAAGGGCCTATAGACATGTATGCTTTTATGAGAGATTGTGATTTTCATGAGGTAGGATTTATTGGTCCAAAATACACATGGTGCAACAATAAAATTGGAAGAGCCCGCATCTTAAAAAGATTGGATCGGTGTATCCTTAATTGTGCTGCATTAAACTTTTTAAAGGTGGCAGTTGTAAGACATTTGGCTAGACTAGCTTCAGACAATTGTCCTATCTTGATTAAAATCTTCTCTTTCGAGCTTAGGAGGATAAAAAATTTCATGTTTGAAGATGTTTGGTCAACGTATCCTGCTTCTCATTCTATTGTTTGTTATTCTTGGAATAAAACTGCTAGAGGTGATGCTGCAGAAATCCTGAATAAAAAGTTTTTCAGAAAATTGAAGGCCTTATTTTTCTGGAGTAGAGCAAAGCTCAAAAATTTAATTCAGCTGAAGGAAATTTTAAAAAAGGAAGTACTGGAGCTACAAGAAGAAGAAGCAACTAAAGACTGCCTTCCAGACCTGAAGTTTTTACTGATGAGATCAAAGGTTTCTGAACTGAATTCAACTCTTGGGCGGCTTAGTACATGGTGGAAATAGTGAGATAAAGTGCAATGGATGAAGGATGGTGATTCGAATTCAAAGTTGTTCCATACGTATGCCACAGCTAGAAGAAATGGGAACTAGATCAATCGAGTGAAAGATAAAAGTGGAGTGATTTTCAAAGATCAGCTAAACATTGAAGATATCTTTGTGAAGTTCTTTAAAAACAAATGGAGGGAACGCAAATGCACCTTGGGAGGCTGGCCTTCTTCTTCGGTGAAGCTTGATGACGGTGATAGAATGTTGCTAGATAAATATTTCTCTAAGGAAGAGATGGAGGTTGTTATCCAACAGATGGGATCTAACAAGTCTCCAGGTAATGATGGAATTTCATATTTCTTTATTAAATCTTATTGGTCGATTATTCAAGATGATGTTTGGGTAGCTATTAGTTCTTTTTTCAATTCTAGTTTGTTATGTCCTGTTTGGAAGGAGACAAACGTGGTGTTGATTCCAAAGGTGAAAAGTTCTTTGACGCCTTCAAATTTTTTTCCTACTAGTCTTTGTTGATCCATTTACAAAATTGTGATGAGAATGTTACTAAATAGGATGAGTTATTTGTTTCCCAAAATTATCTCAGAAGTTCAGTTTGCTTTTATCAAAGGGAGGTCTATGTCTGATCAAATTTTTCTTGCTCAAGAAAGTTTTTCTAAATTTAGATTTTCTAAATCTAAGAAGGGCTTAGTGGCTATCAAAATCGATATGGAGCAAGCATATGATAGCTTGTGTTGGTTAACTCTTAATCAAGTGCTTGATTGGTTTGGTTTCCCAAGGAAATTTTCTAATCTTATTATGGAGTGTGTGGTTAATCCTAAATTCTTCATCTTGATTAATGGTGTAAATTCTGATTAGATTGAGGCAAAGAGTGGGTTTAGGCAAGGATGTCCATTGTCTCCGTACCTTTTTATCATGTGCTCTCAATTGTTAACAGAAGGGTTTGCTCTTAAAGGTAAAAGGGTTGGTATGAAGGTGGGTCTGGATGCTCCTAGGATCTCTCACTTGATGTATACTGATGATATAGCTATTTTCCCGGAGGCTAATAGTAAGAGCTTGAAGAAAGTAAATCGTATTTTGAAGAACTATTGTAGATGGACCGGTCAGAAGGTTAATTTGCTCAAATCTTCTATGCTGTTTGGCAATTCTGTAAGAAGAAGGAAAGCTCATACTTTGTCTAAAATTATGAGGTTGAAGGTGGTTAATGAGATGGAGTATTTGGGAGTGAAAGTTGCGTTGAGAAGGCATGTTAGTTCATATTTTCAAAATCTGTTGGAGAAAGCTGCTAGTAGACTTAATGTGTGGGGAAACAAATTCATCTCTCTTTCGGGAAAATTACTTTTGCTTAATTCATCCTTTCTTTCTCTACCTATATTTTTATCTACTCATGCATTAGTTCCTTTGGGGGTTTTGAATGAGTTGGAAAAAATGTGTAGAAATTTTTTATGGAATAAGAAGGATGGAAGTTATGGTATTCACTATATTGCTTGGGAAGTTTTGTGCAAGCTGAAAAACAAAGGTGGATGGGGTGTGCAGTCGATTGTGGAGAAAATTGGTCCGTTGAGGGCTAAATTCACTTTTAATTTCATTAATAATTATACCTCTCTTCTCAATAGAACTTTGAGTTCCAAATATGGGTGTAAGATATGGAATGTTGAAAGTAAGAAGTTTTATTCTTCTACATGGAAGATTATAGTGAGTGGAGCTAGTTTTTTACATCCTATCATGAGATGGAAAGTTTGTGATGGAGAGGAAGTGGATACTATTAAAGATGTATGGATTCTAGACAAAAGCATTGGCAGGTGGCCTACCTTTGTAGCTGAGTTGAATCAGGAATCTGTCCGTCTATCGGCTTTCATTATAGATGGACAATGGGATGCAGATAAATTGAAGCTATATTTTGGGCAGTAGCTGGTGGATATTATTCTCTCGATTCCTATTCATTTAGGAGCTGATAAAGATAAGTTGGAACTAGCTTTCAAATGCTCCGGTAGATCTATAGCATCTTTGGCAATTGACAAAGTATATGAAAACTCCATGGAAGATGCATATTGGTGCTGGATGAAAAAGTTGAAGTTAAGACTGCAAATTGAGTTGTTTTGGTGGCAACTGTATAAGAATGCGATTCCATCAAATGGGTTCCTGCATTATAGAAGATTAGTTGAGTTTGATGGCTGCCCGAGAGGATGCAAAGCTGTTGAAGATGCTGAACATGTTGCTGTTCGATGTGGGAAGATCAAACAAGTTCTGGATTGGCTAGCTGCTTGGGATTTTTTCATCCCTGCTGCTAATTCTCTGAAAGAAATTAATATGTTATTACAACATTTTGTAGATATTAATCCCTTCCTTGGTAATGTGTATTGTTTCATGGCATTCTTTTGTTGGAAAAGTAGGAATAAGGTGGTTTATGGAGGTTTTGAAGATAGCTGTTCCTACATTGCAGCTAATTATATTAATCACGCAGTTGGATCTTTTCGGTCTAATCTGATTTGGGAGAACTGGGATGCTAATCAGCTCTATAAGTTGTTTCAATCCTCTTGGCATCCTCCACCTCCTGGTTAGATTAAGGTAAATGTGGGTGCTTCTTTAATTAGTAATAACAAAGTTGGCATTGAAGGAGTTTTTAGAGATTGTAATGGTTGGTTTATGGGTGCCTTCGGTTTCAGTTGCCTTCATTGGGATAGTTTGCAAGTTGAGATCTTCTCAATTCTTCCTTTGAGGAATTACATTCAAGAGTGGATGTTTGAAGCCAAGGGTATTGTGATAGAAGGAGATAATTGCATGTCATCAAGTTATTTCAAAACTTATTGAATAAGCCGATGATCTCGAAAGAATTTCTAAACCCGAAGGATTTAGATTTTCTTATACATTTTAAGCAGGTTATTTTTCATTTTTCAAATAGAGAATGTAATAAGTTAGTTGATTTATGTGCTAACTTTGCTCTTATTTCTAATTTTTTTGGGATGATGTTAGTTGTGGTAGTATTCCTCCTTTTTTAGCCTTGTTGAAGGTGGAATCTCGTTGTAATTAGTTTGCTTAATAAATTACTTTATGCACTCTCTTAAAAAAAATAAAAGAGAAGGTACACTATCCTAAGATCAAGTAGGAAACATCTATGAAGAATCCATTACCATCGAGACAAAAGAAAAAAGACTACTAAAAATCAAGAACTTATAATTTTACTTTTGAGTAATATTTTCTCGTATGTACTAAGTCTATAATTTATGTAAAATAACCAAGAACACACACATGAGAGAAACTATGATAAGAACACACATATGTTTTTTTTTTCATTCTTGTGAATAAATACAAAATACATATTATACTTTATTGTACGATACCAACAGTACATAGTGTAGGAGTCTTTTTAATTATGACACAACTTATATGCCACAATTTTTCTTTTGTAGAAATTAATTATTTTGTTAAATTTGATAAGTTCAGTATGAATGTGCTTGTTTCAAATTTGTATTGATTTTGAATTAATAAAATCTTTAAATTTTAAACCTTTTTTTAAAATTTTGTATTTTACCTTTGAAGCAAATTTATTGATGTGATAGAAACAATAAAAAATATTTATACAGTTTATTTTTTAATTACATGCACTCATATGCTTTTTACCACTTTATATTGAAAGTTTGAGAAAGTTATGAGACCTCAAAGAACTAGCCCGAGGCGCACCAAGAGGGGGGTTGAATTGGTAATTTTTTAAAAAATTGCTTACTTCAAAATAACAATGACAATATTTTTGAAATAAAAAATTTAAGTAATTTATAATATCAAGTAATAATTGATTGTGAAAGCGAATGATTTTATCAAATATATTAAATTAACTATGATGATATTCTGACTTTTAAAATGAAGCAATAATCACCGATTTGCCCAAGCAGTTATCACAGAAATAAAATATAGAAAAAAGTAAAAGTATGAAAAGGAAAAAACACACTAATAATTTTATAGTGGTTCGATCAACCTTAAACTGCATCTACTCTCCGGAGTCCTTCGCTCTGGGCATTGCACTAGAAATAAGTGACTCTCTTTTTGTCTCCACAGCAAGGCGGAGAAGCCTTTACAAAATTCCTTCCACCAAACCCTAGTGCGGCGGAGTGCCGGAAGCTATGTCACCCTCCTGGTGATAGCAGCGAACCTTCAATATTTTTCTCCCTCCTGGAGAAGGCAAAGTACCTCAGCTCCTTTTTATCCCTCCTAGAGAAGGCATATAATCTCAGCTCATTTTTCTCTCTCTTGGAGAAGGCAGAGAACCTAGAGGATTTAACTTTTAAGCCTAAGAGAAGCTTCAGGGACTCACAAGGCCACAGGAGGAATATGATGCAAGTAAGCATAGAGCAATCGTGTGATCACCTCACACAACTTCTCCCTCATGCTCAACCTCACCCTCTTCTTCCTCACTCACCCAAGAGCTCTCAAGAAAATATTCTTCCTCAAAATTCCTTCAGCAGTCACACACTCCTCTCTCTCTATTACTAAGAGATTCTTCAAACATTGCTTAAGTATTAGGCTTCAAGAAACCCTAAAATTTCAAGTTAGCCTTCTCTATTCGTACAGTACGATTGGAATTTGTATAGTACAATCAGTTCAAAAAACTAGACCTTTCTAGTACAATGCAAACAATCGTTCAGACGAACTATTCAAATTTTCAAACATATCGTACAGAACGATCATGAGGTTATCCAGTATGATCTGTTTAATTTCTCTACATTCATACAAGATGATCTTTGGGATAATTGAAAATTATCTCTATCAATCATCCTGAACTGCTCCCATCGTATAGTATGATTAGTTGATTTCAAGTGGGTCATCCAGTATGATGTGAATATCGTATAATATGATTAATTTAAAAATTATGATTTCATTTGATATGATATTTGGGATGACCACATTTTGTCTTTGTCAATCGTACGGTACTATCAAGATCATACAGTATGATCTGTTATCATTAATTAAATCATAATTTGATTAACTAATTATGAGGGATAATTTAAGTAAGATTTTAAAATATCGGATAGCACGATTATAATCGTACAGTACGATTAGTTCAAAATCAATTTTAAATATCTTACTTAATTTATCTAACGGCTAGGGTTTATTGATCAAAATGAATCATACAGTACGATTACCTTACAAAAATTAAACGTTTAATTAGCCGTTAAAGACCATCTTCAGAATAACAGATCGTACAATATGATTAGTATAAAAAAATTAACTTAAAATTTTTCTTACTCCCCATATGTGTGTGCACGTTCACCCAATTGCACACTCTTTTATGGCCTGACGCAAAAAATAGAAAATAATAAAAAATTAAAGGTACACACTCTTTTACTTGACATCCTATTCTACCCAATTTTGACTTTCCTATAGCCTCGAGCAGTGTATATTTTACCTGCAATGTTAGTCCTTACAAACAAAAAGAATATTCAAAATATCTACTAAGAGAAATAACAATTCAATTAATAATATTTGTCATCATCAAAATTACAGATTAGAGATCCTGGATTGCAACATATATGTTATTTCTTCGTGTATATTGAACAAATATTTAAAAAAATCATTTGAGATGATTTTATTTGCATGAAAAATAATTATAAAATTTAAAAGATTATTTTTAATTATTGTGAGTATTATAAATTATGTTTATTAACAAGTTGAGCAACAATTTTCTTAAATTTATCATATTCTAACAAATATTTTAAAAATCGAATAAGGCCATCGATCTGACCGGTTTAACCATGAACCGGTCATAAAGCTAGTTCAGTCCATTCGTAAAATTACTTCTGCATCAAATCGGCCAGAACCGCTGGTTCAACTAGTGAACCGGTACCCAATTCCTTTGAACCAGCCAGTTCAATTGCCTAAATAATTAAATAAAGTAATTTATTACATTAATGATTAAATAATAAATAATATTTATAATTTAACAAACTAATTTAAATTTAAAATAATTAATTTTTAATTAAACATAAAACTCTTATCATAATTATTTACCTTAAACACCAATGAAGCATTTTCACATGACCCAGAACTCCACATGATTTCTTAATGCATATGAACCCAAAAAAATATATAAATAATTGTAAGAGAAAGTTCTTAAGTGATGTTAACTAAATAGATGAGTTGATGTTACAAAGCTCACAATATATAAAGTATAAATTTTTAAATATGTTTTTAAATTAATTATTTATAATGAGAATGAAATTTACTTTTTAGTTAATAATAATAATTTATTTATTTATTTGTACATACCCTATAAAAAATAATTTTTATCTATTTATTAATGATAAATTATTTAACATAAAATATTTATAGATGTAAATTTATAATATAAATTTAGTATATAATATACTGATATAAATTATATATAAATATATAACATAAATTAATAATAATTTATATAAATTATAAATTTATATATGAATTAAATTTATATTAAATTTCAATAAAATTCGAAAATTAAATGTGTTTAAATTTAAAATTATAGAAACTATTTTTTATGTATGTTTTTTTAAATATTTAGTTATAAATTTATATTTTTATATAATTATTATACCATTATTATTTTATTTAGATAATAATTAAATAATTTTAATATTTATTATATCATCCGGTTCAACCTCGATTCAACCCAGGTTGCATAGAATAATAAAAAACTATAGCCACAAAAAGTTGTGATAATTTTATTAAAATATAAATAATGTATCTTAGTGAAACTAATATAATAATAAATTTTGAAAAAAAAAATACATCGAAATAAGATAATTTAAAAATATTAAAATGGCCATAAGAGCTCTTAAGTTTACTCTAAATTAATATAATTAGAATTAGTTATAAATTTTATCCACCTAAAAAAAATTAAAATTATTTAAACATTCTAATTAAAATTTAGTCACTATTTTTTTTTTCAATTCTAGAGGGATTGATGGCGACAAAGGGTATTCCTGTAATTTAATTTATTAACTTCTAAAAATTCTAACGTTCTTCTAAATTAAAAAAAATCAAAGTACTTCCCCCCAATTGCTCCACTTTTGCTCTTCTCGCAACTTAATCCCCTTCGCCTAAACTTCTGCACTTTCTGTGTTCTCATTCTGGAGCTGAAGTCGAAGGGTAGAAGAAGAGTGTATGTGTGTGCGTGTATGAGATGAGATGGAGAACACAATCGTTGCGCCCCAATTTTCAGCTTCAAGGGAGAAAGAGGGAGTTGCATTGCCCGAAACCCTAGCTTCATGTGATGGCTCGAAGACAATGGCGGTAGAGGGAAAACGGAGAGCGGAGATTGACACCTCGGCTCCCTTCGAATCCGTTAAGGAGGCCGTAGATCGGTTCGGAGGGAGTGCCGTCTGGAAATCCCAGCTCAAGCAGCTCTTCCACCCTGGCGTGAGTACATCTTTTGGAGAAATTGTGCATTTTGTTTGTATTTTTGACTCTTTTTTTACTGTTCATTTTTATTTTAAAAGAGTTTAAGGATGAGAGAGAGAGAGAGAGAGAGAGAGAGAGAGAGAGAGAGAGAGGATTGAGCCAAGCAGACCAATGATTATTTACAAGAAGGTTAAGCAGATACTTGCTTCGTTGAGCTAGCTCTGGGATACTTGTATCAAAAGACAATCATTTGCCCCTCTATATGTAAGAGGTGTTTATTTATAGGTCCTAATGAAGAGCCATAGTTTCTTCCTTAACATAACCGTTGACCCTCCACTTCAAAAAGAGATGAGAGCTTTCAATGCTCTAATGATTCTACCAGTTCAATGCAACTATAATTAGTAGGAGGATGTTGAATATTCTATCATTGTAACCACATGCTAGTTGTTATGAACATGCTAGCCGTGCATGTTTTTACTGATCCGGGTGTATTTTTTATATTCGCACTATTGTGTCCCACATAAGTATCTTTGTAGGATAGTTCATTTAGTAAACCTTGTTCACTTTCTTGGAACTTGTTTGAGCTGAGTGACCTGTTTGAGAAGGCAAATGGTCCACATGTTTCTACAGAAGAACAGATGTTTTAGACATATGATGTGTGCTCCTATAGATGTTTGATGCATGGTGCTACTCAATTTTCTTTTTGAGCTCTTAACGCAAAAAAGATGCAGCTTTATAACTTTTTGAAAAACTTGTTGAGATTTCTATTCCCTACCTTCCTCCTATTGAAATGTTCTCATTTCCTTTTTCAAGGGATGCCAAATTTACAAAAGCTGACATTAATGATGCTCTTTGAGAGCATAAGGCATCAACTTTATTGTGGTTGACCCAAAACTCTTGTGCCTTGATGAGTCAAGAAAGTTATCCTTTAATTTGCCTAAAGCTCCTCCCTCCCCCACTCTCAAAATTTTAAAAACCTAACTTACTGCTACATCAAACCCTTCCCTCAAAATCCTAAAAACCTAACTTTCTGCCACCTCGAACCCTTCCTCCGAGTCCCTTAGTTTCCCTCCTTCATTCCAAAACCATTTTAACTCATCCCTAGTCTTGGGCTTCTCTCCTTCTCATAAACCATAACTTACCTCTTTCCCTCTAAGCTGTCTCCTTTCCCCCAAAACAAACTCCCTCTAAATCCCTCCTTTTAGTCTGCCCCATTCAAATATCAGTCCATTCATCTCAATAACCATACAAAGGTAGCCTAAGAATAACCTATATCAAGAAATAATCCTAAACTCTAAATTAGTCCACCTCCACCTTCCATGTTTACTCTTTCCTAATTTGAACTTCCACCTCATCATCAAGCAAGCTAGCATCTTCATTATCAAGATCCTCTCTTTGGCACGCCAACAATAGTGGAGAAGAAAAATGTGTCGAGAGCTCTCCCAACAGCAAGATAAATCAATTGACTAGGTGGGCATCATGATTAACATTCATTTTGCTATCAAAGAAGAGGTTTAGGAGGCACTAGAGAAGCACACAGTCGCTTTTGGTGAAGCTTGTTATTACTGTAGGAGATGTGGTCCTTATTAAAGCCTTCCCTCGCCTCTTAAAAGGTTCCTTGCTGAGAACATTGATGCTTCTTCTAAGCAATAGAGTCTAGCATTGGAGGAGGAAGAATATAAGGGGGAGGAATCTCGAACAAGAAGCCCTTATTTGACTTAGGTATGATTGGTCCAAAAAAAGCTCTGTACAATTTTAAAACCCAGGTAAATATTTTAATGTTTCGTTCATTAAACATTGTGCTGATGGCTCTATATGATTTATTCTTAAGCAAAAAAATGTATGAAGAAGCCTTGTTCACTATGATCTTAAGAAGGCTCTGCAAGAGTTGAAAATCCAACTAAAGATTTAAAGTTCGCTTATTGAACATTGTGTCCATGGCTCTATATGATTGATTCTTAGGAAAAATAATGTAGGAAAAAGCCTTTTTTGCAGTGGACCTGGCTACTACCAATATATTCAATAGGCTGTAGTCCCATGCTTAATAGTGTAGTCTTTGAAGGCCCTTCATGTGCAAGTAGGAAGGATGGCCATGGACATGATTGTTTTCCTGGAAACCACATTATATCTAACTAATGTCTTCAAGATGATGGTTAAAAATACTCGCACAAAAATCTAGTGGAGCATGTTCCATTTTCGAAGTCTTTGTGTAGGAAATCTGGTAGTCTAACTTTTAGTGATAAAATGGAAGGTTTGGTGGAGAAGTACCATTACCATTCCCAGCTAACAAGTTTGTAATGATTCAATTTACCACCCATT
Source organism: Dendrobium chrysotoxum (assembly GCA_019925795.1). NCBI lineage: Eukaryota > Viridiplantae > Streptophyta > Magnoliopsida > Asparagales > Orchidaceae > Dendrobium > Dendrobium chrysotoxum. The sequence continues at coordinate 64,349,980 of CM034302.1, read as the reverse complement.
GGTGGCAAGGGGATCCTACTATAGATGTCTATATCCTTGCCATGTTGTAACTACTTGGCATGATGGTGATCTAGCTTCCTTACCTTTTCTATTAGTAGCGAGAGCCAAAGCAAAGGAGGTACTATTGGTAGGCCTCCATGTCAAGATGAGTACCTCCATTGAAAAGATTACCATTGCCAGGATGCTAACAAGGAATGAAAGGTAAAAAAAAAAAAAAACAATAAAATAATATGATTCTTTATAGTTTTTTGCTCATTGTTTGTATTTGGTAGAATGTAATTTCCTTGTGAATTTTGGGCCTTAAATTCTGATTTGTCAAGTATATTGCCTAGCATTAAGCTTACATTGTCTAGGATAGACATGGTTAATGAAAAAGAAAAAATTTCTCATAATCATTTTGTGTTGTTTAATTAGTAGTCATTATTATCTCGCTTGGATGAATCAAAACATAGGTGGGAGAAGGGTTAGATCGTACAAAGGTATGCATTTTCCTGATTAGGGTAGATTGTAAACTATTTGCCAAGTTGTATATTTTCATGCCAAGACCATAGTCACGTTCTTTATATGTATATGTTGTTGGGATACTCATGCCTGAGAAGACTATACATTTCTTCAAACATGCGCTAATGCTAAGGATAGTAGTGAAGTTTTAATCGAAGGGTGTTGTGACACGTTGAGTACAACTACTTTGACAAATAAGATTCCCTCATTTTCATTTCTTGAAGTGCATATTGGTTTGACTCCCTCAACTTTCTAAAACTTTTTCTTTCTCCAAATAACACTTCATTGTCAAGATGCAAAGGCTTATTCCCAAGATTTGTCTCTTCACCGTTAGCTTCAATCAGAAATAATGATTAGCTAGGTACCTTGCTATGTATAACCCATGCAAATCATAATTTTTATGATTACCATTTTATTTCTTTTTTTTTTATTATTTTGATGTGTTAGTCATGCGCATCTTTTTTTCATTATAATTGGGACTTAACATGGTCTTCATGCTATTATTTAGTTTTTATTTTATTTTGTATTCCTAAAATAGTGCAAAAAATATTTTGAACATTGCATTCCCTATGCTCCATCTATAAATATGAGCTAGAGGTTATTTTTTTTATGTTTATTGAATGATGAGTAAAATGAAATATCCTTGCCAGTTTCATGCAACCTTCTTCCTTGTTAAAAGTTTAAGTGATGTGTATTTCCCTTAGTTATTATGCGCTTTGTTAAAAGTTTAAGGTATTTCCCTTAGTTATTATGCACTTCAATTATTCATACTATCTACTTGGAGATTATTTTTAATATATCACCAAAAATCGCCTAGATCAGACGTGAATCTCGAGGCATATCGAAGTTCGAAACTTGCAAAGTGAAAATTGAGACCATCCAAATTCTGATTTCATCAAACATATAGTTAAACTGGATGTCTCGAAGAGACGAACCCAACGATACCAAAATCGGTCCAATCCAAGCCCAAATGGGTCCAAATCAAGGAACCGAAGCACATTTGGAAGGTTCAAAGCATAAATTAGATGATCGGATGATATCTAAATATGACATGCTTATACTTGAATTGAGCGGCTCGACGAGACGAATCCAACGAGCCTAAGATCACTTAATTCTAACGTCATTAAGGCACTTAAATATTTGAAAATCGCTCTATGAATGGGGGATTCAATATGGGTCATCCGATGGAGCACTCCAAACCTGCATTGGTCTTCTCCATATTTACAAGATGTGCCGCTCTTGAAAATATATAAATAGACTCTCACTTTCTATATGAAGGAGACTTTTGGCTGAAGATTGGAGAGAGTTTTGAGACTTCAAGAGCTCCAGCACCACCGCTGGAGAACCTCCGGCGACCGTGCCAGACTACCTCTCTGCCACCGACTGCAGCCGGACTTTCATCCTACCATCTTCAGACAACCACCGCCTAGCCGCTGACAATAACCAGACTTCCACTCGACTGCCGAACACCGCCATACTCTCGCCCAACCATCGTCATACCACCGCCCCACCGTCGACGACCGCCGGACTTTCGCCCGACCATCATCGGGCCACCACCCGGTCGCGACTGTCGTCTGATCATCGCCTGTCCGCCGTACTCCCACTCGAACGTTGTCAGACCTCCTGACTGTCCTTCGAATTTTCGGCCAACTCTCAAAACTATTGTAATTCCACCGCCTCTAAGTCATGGGACTAGTTAACTTTTGTAATTCACTCAAATTTAGTGAAATCTTTTCACTTGAGCGATATCCTATTGTTTTTCCCTCTTTAAGTTTTTCACGTAAAAAATATCTGGTGTTTTACTACTCTCTCTTCGACTATCTGTTCGTGTGCTAGATATTCGTGCATCGCTAAGATGGAAAATTCACTCAATCTACATCCGGAAATATCTCTCGCTCCAACTCCATCAATCCATAAATCAATCGATGAATCAAGGATGCCAGGCATCTGCTTTTTTTTCTCCCGGGGAAGAAATCCTATTGGGGAAGGCACATCAATGTCATCCTTGGAAGATCACATCCGAAAAATGGAGCAATCCTATAATGAAATCCTTCAACTTCTGCTCATGGCACTCGCCAACCAGTGCTAGTGTAGCAAGAGGAGACCCATCTCTCTCAAGATCAATCACTGCCCGAGGCTATTCGACCTAAACATGTTCGTGCAGAGATCCCTCTCCCTTAGTCAAGGGGTCGCCCCCTGTCATAGCCAGACATCGACCTCATTGACACAACTAGCTCTACCCATCCCTCTCGCACTAGTCGGCCAACCCGCATCCCTCCGGTAATCGCCAATGACTTGGCTCCACCTAACATTACTGAAATCTCGAACAATGCCCTACGTAATGATTTGTGACAATTGGTCCGAGAAGAGTTTCTTTTAAGTGGTGGAAGAAAAACTCTGCATCATTGGGACTTTCAGGAGTCATCAGGATGTTTGTTACGAAACAAACACAAAAATCGATCGCTAAATATGAAATTTCAACAAAATTGAACCAAAGAAAGAAAAGGATCTTGTGGAAAAACACTCAAATAGCCTTTTAGATTGATGAAATACAGATAAAAACAATGTGATACAATGGATCTTCTGTTGGAGAGGAAGATCCGGCTCTCCCAAATCTCTAGACATTGTTAGAGCCCAAGCAAAAACTAAGAAAATAGAAATTTCAGCCAAAAACATTGATAAAATCTAACCCTAGCCACTAAAGTCTACTTAAGCAGTACAATAATTAGATAAAAACTCAAAATCACCCTTGCTATTTGAATTTTCCATCCTAATCCTCCCCCAAATCCCCTTAATTAAACTTGTGGACCCCACATAGAGTGGGCAACAAAGAAGGCAGAACCCTTCGGTTCCACCTCATGTATACCTTAACTGGTCCACGGACCTGTCTATCAATACTCTCCTCCCAAAGAGCTACCTTGTTTTCACGGTAGAAAAAGTGAAACTGATGCTTAACCCTCTCATATGGCTTCCATGTGGCATTATAGTTAGGTAGGTTCTTCCACTTAATCAACACTTTCTTAGGTCTTCTTGCTTCTTGCCGTACCCCTTGAAACTCCAGTGGTTCCAAAACCACCTCTAAATCCTCTGTCAACGGCTCAGGTAATTTTAAACTAGTTGCATGATCCCCCACAGCTCTCCTCAACTGCGATACATGGAATACAGGGCGTATGGAAGCAGTCGAGGGTAACTTCAAGCGATAGACCACTACTCCAATTCTCTCCAGCACCTCATAAGGGCCAAGGTATCTCGGGGCTATCTTTTCATTCCTTCTGTTGGTTATTATCCTCTATCTGTAGGGTCGCAGTTTAAAGAATGCACTATCTCCAATGGCAAATTGGATGTCATTTTTGTGCCCATCCACCTGCTTCTTCATAATTTGCTGAGCTCTCAGTAGATGTCTTTTTAGCTCCTCCAACACCGTATCCCTTTCCTCCAAGTACTGCTCTACTGAAGATACTGGTGTGCGGCCCTGCCTAACATATACCAAATGTGGAGGGTCTCTCCCGTATAGCACCTTGAAGGTCATCTGGTAGGCCAAGTGAAATGAAGTGTTGTACTAGTATTCAGCCCATGCCAACCACTTAGCCAATACCCTAGGTGTTTTTAGAAGCAAAACACCGCAGATATGTCTCCAAGCTCTGGTTCGTTACCTCTGTTTGCCAGTCAATCTATGGGGTTGTAAGCGGTGCTCCTTACTTGTAGCCTGAACAGCTCCCTCAAAAAATGACTGAGGAACACCTTATCTTTATCAGATACTATAGACTCTGGTATCCCATGTAGCTTGACCACCTCCCTAATGAATGCGTCTGCTACAATCACTGCCGTGTAAGGATGTTATAAAGGGATTAAGTGAACGTACTTGTTCAATTTGTCAACTACCACTAGAATCATAGTAAACTCTTCTGCTCGTGCTAACCCATCAATATAGTCCATTGTGACCTCCTCCTACACCCTGTTTGATAGAGCTAGGGGTTGAAGTAACCTCCCAGGAGCTATGGCCATATACTTGTTCCTCTGGCACATCTCACATCTAGCCATCATCTCTTCCACATTCTTGTGCATCCCCCTGCAATACATCTCTGCTATCAGTCTCTTGTATGCTTTTTGTACATCTAAGTGATCTCCAACAGCATTCCCGTGGAACTCCTGTAATAGCTATGGGATTTGAACTGAGGTCCTAGGCATCACAAACCTCCTATGGTACAGCAGTCTCTCCCCCTCTAAAGAGTAACTCGGGTGACTGTTCCCATCCTTTAGAAGATTTATTCTAATTTTTCCCTACTTATCCTGCATACTCTACTCTTTGATAGCCACCCAATCCAATATCAGTGTTATCGACATAGCTAACTCCTAAGACTCCCCCATGCATTTGGACAAGGTATTGGACGCTTTTTCTCCAATCCGGGTCTATATTAAATCTCAAAATCATAGCCTAATAGCTTTGACAACCATCTCTGATGTTCCTCAGTCACCATCCTCTGCTTGAAAAGGAACTTCAAGCTCCTTTGGTTCGTCCTTATATGAAATGCCGACCCAACAAGTATGGCCACTACTTGTGAATGGCTAACACAATGGCCATCAATTCCCTCTCATAGACTGACTTCAACCTCTAGCTGTCAACACTTGGCTGAAGTATGCTATGTGTATGTGATTCTGAATGAGCACAGCACCCAACCCATATCCTGATTCATCTGTCTCAACCATAAAGATCTGACTAAAATCTGGTAGGGCCAAAACTGGTACTGTGGTCATGACCTTTTGTAGTCTCTCAAAGGCCTGTGTATTTGTCTCTCCCCATAAGAAATTGTCCTTCTTTAGTTTCTCTATTAATAGCCAGGCTATGGTGCTGTATCCTCTCATGAATCTCATGTAGTACCTCGTCAAACCTAGGAACCCTCTCAACTCTCTCAGATTCTTAGGTAGAAGCCATTTTTACATTACCTCGATCTTTACCTGATCTGCAGCCACCCCCTTCTAAGAGACCACGTCCCCTAAGTATTCCATGCTGGTATGTGCAAAGTAACACATCTTCATATTAGCCCCCAGCTATTGCTCCTGTAATACTTCCAAGACCATCCTCACATGCTCCAAGTGCTCCCCGATCGACCTGCTATACACCAGTATGTCATCAAAGAAAATTAGTATGAACTTTCAGAGATATGGTTTGAACACCCTGTTCATGAGCGATTGGAAAGTGGTCGGGGCGTTTGTGAGTCTAAATGGCATCCCTAAGAACTTGTAATGCCCCTCATATCTCCTAAAAGCAGTCTTTGGGACATCCTTCTTCCTCATCCTAATCTGATGGTATCTCGACTTCAGATCCATCTTGGTGACCACTATTGCTTCACATAACTCATCCAGTAACTCATCGATCACCGATATGGGAAACTTGTCTGGCAGTCTTTTTATTTAGAGCCCGGTAATCAACTCCACTCCCATCATTCTTCTTGACCAGCAAGACTACTAGAAAATGGACTCACACTCGGTCTGATGATCCCCGCCTCCAACATCTCCCGGATCAGCTTCTCAATCTCGTCCTTCTGAATCTAGAGGTAATAGTAGGGTCGTACACTAATTGGTGACACCTCCTCCCTTAAGCTGATGGCATGCTCCTGTTCCCTCAGTGGTGGTAAGCCTTGAGGTGGCTGAAAAATTTCGCTGAACTGTTGTATGAGTGGCTATGCTGATAGAGGAATGTGAACCTCTTCCTTTAGTCTGATCCCTTCTAGGCTCTGCAGTACCACCATAAATCCTCCTCCGACCTCCTATATGGTCCTAACCATGGTTTTGAGAAACACCATGGCTTTGGACAACCCTGCATCCCCCTGGATCACCACTTTTTTTCCTTCCACCATTAGCTCCATCATCAGTGTTCCTCAATTGACCCTGATATCTCCCAAGGTCTGCAGCTATTTCATCCCCAGGATGAAATCAGTGCTCCCTAATTCCAATGGGAGAAAATTCTCCCTCACTTGAACCCCCTGTATAGTCAACACAACTTCCCTACACATTCCTCTATCCATCTTCACCTTCCCAGTACCCATCATCATCCCATAGCCCCTTGTGTCCACTAATTTCACCCCCAATTAGTCAACGACCTGATTGGAGATAAAATTATGAGTAGCTCCACTGTCGATCAACACCACCACCTCTTTGTTTGCTATTTCTGCTTTCACCTTCATGGTATGATTCGGGGTGAACCCCACCACTGAGTTTAAGGAGACTTCGGCCATGTTAAGATGCAATTCTTTCTCCTCTTCCACCACTGCCCCACTCTCACCTCCCTCCTCAACTTCCTCTCATCACATCTGAAGCACAATGCCTTTGCCCATTTCTCCTGCAGCTCTTCAGTGAGCTTCTTGAAATTTCTTCCAAATCCCCCTCATACAGGCTTCTCCTTTGGGGCCTCATGAAGGTTTCTGAATCCCCCTCGTACAGGCTTCTCCTTTGAGGCCTCATGAAGGTGTATCGATGCTGGTCCTTTAGGAGCTAAGAATATGGTGGGCATCCTTTACGAGCCTCCTGAATTGCTGCCTCTGGCTCCTCTTTCCAGGAGCTTTTAGTCCTCCACTAACTATGCTAGCTCTCGCTCTATAGCCTCTCCAATGTCCCGAGGCCTAATAAGTCTAACCACTGTCCGAATATTTGATTTGAGTCGCTTCAAGAAGTTCCCCTCTAACACTGTCTTAGAAAGACGGTCCAAACGACTAGCGAGTTACTCGAACCTCTCCTGATACTTTACTATTGAACCATCATGTTTCAGGGCAAAAAACTACTCGTAGAAATCTCCTCTCCTGCTTGTTTGGGAACGTTCCAACAAGCAATTCTTGAACTCCCTCCAGCTCCGTATGGGTCGTCGCATGTCCCTCCACTGGTACCAAGCTAATGCATTCCCTTCTAAGTATAGGCCCGCTGTCTAGACTCTCCCCCTCCATCAAGATGTTGACATGACATACCTCTCTGTCTTGTAGATCCATCAATGTGCGTCATCTCCCTTAAAGATGAGCATCTTTAGCTTCCTCACTCTCAGATCACCTCCGTTTTCCTTGAACCCTTCATAGCCTCCCATTCCACGAATAGGAGGTGCTCCCCAAATGTCCCGATCCTCCCTTCTGTCCTCGTACCCAAATCCTTCTTCAAAATCCCACCTTCTTCTTTCAAAATAAGCACCAATGTGCTCATAATCCACCCCATGTCTTGCAAAATCAGCACCCCTCTGCTCATACCCACTACTCATCTCCTCCCTAGAAATAGGTTCTAGAGGAGACATTCCATCTTCTCCCTCCAGAATCTCCACCTCTTTATTTTCCCCTCCCTAATCGGATTAGGTTTTCCTCCACTTCCTTGGCCGCCGGTGGCTCCCCTTGTCTCTGATGTCATTTTGGGTTTGGCTTCAAGCAATTTCTTCCAGGGTGGCGAACTTTCCATCTATCTTTTCATGGTCGGATGCAAATTTATTTTCAAAATCTGAGATCTTCTCCACGAAATCTAATTTTAGTTAGCCTATTTCCTTTTCCAACACTTCCAATTTTCTTCCCTCCATAGGTCCATGAATCAATGCTCTGATACTAATTTGTTAGGAAACAAACACAAAAATCGATTGCTGAATTTGAAATTTCAGCAAAATTGAACCAAAGAAAGAGAAATATCTTGTGGCAAAATGCTCAAATAGCCTTTTAGATTGATGAAATACATAAGACGAAGACGTGATACAATGGATCTTCTATTGGAGAGGAAGATTCGGCTCTCCCAAATCTCTAGACGCCATTAGAGCTCAATCAAAAACTCAAAAAATAGAAATTTCAGCCAAAACAGAGATAAAACATAACCCTAGCCTCCATAGTCTACTTAAGCAATACAATAATTAGATAAAAACCTAAAATCACCCTTGTTATTTGAATTTTCCCTCCTAATCCTCGCCCAAATCTCCTTAATTAAACTTGTGGCACATAGAGTATGCGGCAAAGAAGGGGGCGGAACCCTCCTGTTTGGATGGGCTGGACTGGTCTAGGGACCGGTCTATCAATATTCTATTCTACTCCACCTTTCTTGGTATGAATTTAGTCAGAGAAAAGCTCCAGCCCACTGCAGGGCCATTGTATGGGTTCGACAACCGACCTATATGGGTAGAAGGAACGATTAGCCTCCCATTCGCACTTGAAGAGTTCCCTAGGCATGTTACTCATTCAATCCAATTCGTTGTAGTAAAGTCAGAATCAGCTTATAACGCTATCTTTGGGAGGCCTCTCCAGTCAATTTTCGGAGTTGTTTCCTCCATCTTGCATCTCAAGCTAAAGTTTTTGACCCCATCTGGGATGAACATAGTGCGTGGAAATCAACAAGTGGCACAATTGTGTTACTTTAGACAGGCTCAGCCACGCCCATCGGTTACTCTAAGCATTGAGAACTTTGACCTCCGGAATGTGGACGTCCCTCAAAGGGCTTCCCTCATAGAAGACCTTATGTCTCCAGATTAGATGAGCACCTCTTAAGAACAGTACAAATTAGATTTTTGCTCTCAGAGGAAAAGAAGAGGGAATACATAGATTTTTTTGCGTAGAAACTAAGATATTTTTGCATGGAGTCCAGCGGATATACTTAGAGTTAACTCTGAGATAATCGTACATTCTCTTAAAATAAACCTAGCATGTACGCCAACCATCTAGAAGAAGCAAAATTTGGCACTAGATCGCCAACAAGCAATCAAACAAGAATTTGATAAACTCATTAAAGTTGGCTTCGTACGAGAATTACACTATCCCACTTGGTTTGCAAATATTGTCATGGTTAGCAAATATTGTCATGGTTAAGAAAGCTAATGAAACTTGCAAGAGTGTATGGACTATACAGATCTCAATAAAGCTTACCCAAATGATAAATTTTCGTTTCCTCATATTGACCAACTGGTCGATACCACGTCCGAGCACCAAATGATGAATTTTATGGACGCCTATTTTGACTACAGCCAGATAAAGATGGATCACATAGATGAGGAGGTAACAGCTTTCCAAACTGATAAATGACTACTGCTATTGGGTCATATCATTCAGACTCAAGAATACTGGAGCTACGTATCAGTAAGTCATGAATAAGGTTTTTCAATACATTATAGGGCACACTATAAAGGTATATATAGACGATATGCTAGTGAAAGGTCTTGAAAAATTACGTATCTTTGACATGGAACAATGATTCTGTCTCATTCGATCCTACTACATGCGGCTCAATCACTCCAAGTTTGCATTCGGAGTCATATCAAGAAAATTTTTGGGGTTCATGGTTACCCACCGAGAGATTGAAGCAAATCCTAAAAAGATTAAAGCGCTAAGAGATATGGTGCCCCCAAGAAATATCAAAGAAGTCCAACGTTTGAATAGAAAAAATGCAGCCATATCTCATTCTTTGGCCCGCACAGGGGATAAATACTTGCATTTCTTCAAGATACTAAGAGGTGCTTGTAACTCGGGGTTCCAATGGATAGGTTAATGCTAGGAAGCTTTCAAACAGCTCCGAACATATTTGGCCTCACCTCAGCTACTTTCGGAGCTAGTACTGGGAGAAATGTTATGCATATATATGGTTGTCTATCCACATGCTATAAGCTCGGTCTTGGTCCGAGAGGAGAATGCTATTCAACATCCGATCTATTATGTCAGCAAGATCCTTTCTGAGATTGAGGGATGCTACCCATTCGCAGATAAAACATTTTTGACATTAGTCTTTTTAACTAGAAAGTTACGCCCCTATTTTTAAGCTCATGCAATTAGGGTCTATACAAATCTCCCATTGAGAAATATTCTCCAAAAATTTGAGGCATCTGGAAGACTAATCAAGTGGTTGGTGGAACTTAGAGAATTTGACATTCGTTTTCTTTCTAGACCCAGAATCAACTTACAAGTGCTTGCAGACTTTGTGGTCGAATATACCATCTCTATCTCTGACGAATCACTAGCCATTCCTCCTTTTTAACCTTACTGGACATTATATATCGATGGAGCCTCTTAGAGTTTTGGCACTGGTGATGGAATCTTATTGATCTTCTCGTAGAAGGTTATCTTTGAATATGGGCTCTGATTGAAGTTCCTTGCGGCAAATAATGTCGTTGAGTACAAAGCCCTCATTGCTGAGTTAAGATTGGCCATAGACTATGAGGTGCAAAGTTTGATGATTTATACCGATTTGCAACTAGTCGTCTTTTAGCTAGAGAGAGAATTTGATGCCCATAATCCGCATATGGCATAATATTGTGATATGCTAAAGTCACTTCTTGCCCACGTAGATAAGTATCAAATCATCCATGTACTTCGAGAGCAGAATACACGGGTAGATATCCTCTCTAAATTTATTACATCAACAATAGGTGATCTCTTCAAAAGTGTATCAAGGAAATATAATTTCTGAGCATTCAAGGTCCTTGGATTATACAATTAATTGATGAGTCAAAGGAAAAAAAAGGGAGCCCTCTTGGATGGATCCTATCTTATAATTCTTGTAAAATGGTGTGTTGCCCGAAAACTTGACGGCTACACCGTGACTCCGAAGGAAAGCAGCTAACTTCACCATCACTGCTGGAGAGTTGTGTAAGTAGGCCTTTTCGGGTCATGTCTTAAGTTTCTCTCACCATTTGAGGCCAATAATGCGTTACAAGAAGTCTATTCAGGCATATATGAAGAACACTTATGAGGGAAGGCACTTGCTCTCAAAATTATAAGGCATGGGTTTTAGTGGCCTACGATGAAACAAGACGTACTGGAGTTCATACAAAAATGCAACAAGTGATAGCTACACTCCAACCTCACGCATTCACCTGCTATGAAAATCTCATTACTTCAAAGCCCATGGCCTTTCTCCCAATAAAGGATTGATATAATGTGTCCTTTTTCTGTGGTTATCAGACAATGAAAATTTATCATCTTAGCCATGAACTACCTCTAACTAGGTCGAACCTGAACCTCTGGCCAAAATCACTGAAGTAAATGCCAAATAATATGTTTGAAAAATATAATATATCGTTTTGACCTTCCGACAAAGATCATCTCTGATAATGGGACTCAGTTTACTGAAAAAATCTTTACAACATTCTATAAGGATCTTCATATCCAATTGGTGCACATAGCTGTGGTCCATCCTCAAACAAATGAGCAGACTAAGGTTACGAACCAAACTATACTGAAGGGATTGAAGACATGCCTTGGGAATGCTGGGGGCCAATGGGTTGATCAACTCTTCAATGTCCTTTAAGCCTATCACACCACCTCCAGGACTCCAACAAGAGAAACACTATATAACATTTGCTTCGGCACCAAGGCAGTCATCCCGATTAATATTGGGGTTTCAAGCCCAAGAGTACAAACTTTTGACTTCAAAAATAATGATGAGAAACTTCGGAATAACTTAGATCTTCTTTCAGAAACTAGAGAAGTGGCCTTACTTAAGGTTTACTACTTACCACCAGAGGATAGCTCATCACTATAATTAGAAGGTGAAACCTCGTTGCATCTCTATCGAGGACTTGGTCCTATAGCTTTGAGGCAGCAGGAAAGGGGCCCCAATGCAACAAACTCTCCTCTCTATGGAAAGGCCCTTATATAGTGGTAGCTACAATTAAGCTTGAAGCTTTCAAGCTGAAAGATGCTGATGGAAAAGTGCTACCTCGGACTTGGAATACTGAGAATCTTCGCAAATATTATCAGTGGTCATTAATAATGCTACCTATTATATAGCTTATTTATCTTTTATATTTAGTATTATATAGCTCTTATGTCTCTTAAGCTACGTCGTAGTATAATTGTATCTTCTTTTTCAAGATGATAAAATTTTTTTGACCGTTATTATTAATGTCATCTTTTTTAAGCAAGATCATTATAATCCAACAAAATTCAAATCTTACCACTGGTTCGAGAAATACACAACGTTCGTTGTATCTTGGTCATTGAATGATCAATCCTAGGGGGATTTGATCTGACCACTTCCATATAGGTTAACATTATCAAGCAAAGCTTTGACAAATAACCTCCGATAGATCAAACATTTGATTTCTCTCAACTTTTTCCTAACTGACTAACTTTATCAAGTAGCTACCTAATGCATAGCTTGGGATGGGTTAAAAAATATTTGATAAACCCTCTCTAGCCTTCGAAGATGTAAGGCTACCTATATGAGAAGCTTTATTAACTAAGAAATAATACAATTTTTAGATAACACATTATTATGCTTCAAAAATATATCATTCATTTATCGAGACGTAGACATCTCAAGTAACTAAACATACAAAGTGCGTTAAATAAAAAAAAATAATCATGTAGTCATAAATATTGCATATTACATGATCTCAACATCCTCATCATCACTGGAGAAGGCCTTTCTCAGCTCACTTTCAACGCCATCATCTAATTATGGAGAAGAGTCTTCAAAGGCCTGGCTGGGAGACAACCCTTCTATCGTAACCCCTATCTTTCCATACATGTCAATGGCACAAAATGGAGCGCGTCATGACGCACGACGAGGCATGGCGCACATATGATGCTATTTACTTGGCACGGCGTGACGCATCAAAGTAGTGCGCTCTATTTGTGCCATGCATGGGCAATGGCGCATGGCGCAAGCCGCTCATGGCACACGTTATTTTGTTAACATGTTATAAATTTTAAATTATAAATTATATAATTTTTTTTAGGTTTATATATTAATATTATAATCAATTATTAATTAATTAACCTTCAAATTAATAAAATATCAAAAAACTTTAAAGGATTTAATTTTTTAAGGATTTAAAGCTTATCATTTTTGTTATTAGGTAGGACTTAGGATAAATTATGCTTAAATTCTGCTCAAATCTATTGATGTAAGTTTATGTAAGATTTAAAATTGCCATTTTTTGCTATTTAACTGGATATTTATGCCTAAATTTTACTATAATCAGCCTATTATTTGTTATGTCATGGTATTTAATATTAATGAATATATATTTTAATTATTTTCTATTGTGCGCCCAGTTTAAAAAAGCGCGCTCCACGCCGTGTGCTATGCGCCATGGCTCCAGGGGGATCTTTGCATCGAGGTGCGCCATTTGCCACTAACAAGTATATGTCTTGCGCTGTACCAACTGAACACCTTTTAAAAAGCCATGGATAAAGCCTTCCTGAAGGCACTGATGCTCCAAATCGCTTGCTTCAACATCAAATAACTTGTCATAAGCCTATTGGACGTGATTATGGACCTCTTGATGATAAGCTGATGACTTCTTGAATTTTTCCACACCCTCCAATGATATAGCCTATGTGCAAGCATCAACATCTAATATGGTTATATCTTTCTCCAGAAGACGATCTTGTAATCATTTATTCAAAATCTCAAGGGCTCTCTTTTTTGCTGCAAGAGTGGTGGACATCGTTGCCAGCTCAGCTCGACACTCTGCTAGTTGGCTTTCCAAAGCTGACGTCTCCTTAATCTTTGCTTCCAATTTTTATCTGTACTCGCCCTGCAGGTACTTAACCTTCACAAACTCAGCATTCAAATCATCTAGTATTGTGTCAAATTGGGACTCCACATCTATCTTCCGAATCATCTGCAATAGACATATGATTGTTAACATATAGAAAAGAGAGGAAGAAGGAGAAGGAGATCAAATAACTAAATACTTCTTTTGCACGTTATCGCCCGATACAAACATGTTTTAGCACCTCTTCAGGGATTGGTACTTTGAAGGATTGAATCTCTCTATCTAAATTAAGGTCAATAATATCGGTCATCAAAGGGTGAATAACCTCCCTACGTATTTAGCCATCGCTTGGCGAGGTCACTACATCATTCACTCTTCTCTTCTTTACAGAGAAAGATCCATCCTCCCTTTATCCTCCTGAAGGGTTTTTGGATCAAGACTTAAAGCATTGGGACTTCACGAACTTTCTTAAACTTCTTCAGCTGAATTGCATGAGATCTTCCCACTTGAATAGAAAGACCAACTTTAAAAAGTTTTTCCTCCAACACATACTGGCTGATGTGACGTAGCTCATTTTGAAGACCCTTTGTACTAGAAAAATAAGAGTTTTCAACATCTCCTCCTCTCCTGGGTGAGGAAATTTTGACAGCTCCTTTAGCCTCCTCCATTTTTCTGGAAGACCCCATTCATTCTTCACAAAAAAGAACGAGATGGACCAATTTTTAGAGGGATCATGAGTCAAAAATTCCAACCACTTCTTATTGTTCCGAATGAGACTCGGCCTTAAAAACCATTTGTAAATTTGCACGTTTTGGATAAATGCTCGATAGTCAATGTTGCCCCACGGCCTCTAAAAAAAAATTGTTAAATCAATTATAATCGTTATAGCTCTGCATAAGAACTGGATAAAGTGACGTCACATGCCTTGAAATCTCAAGCAACTCGGGTGCTGAAGGAAACCTCATTCTTGCGCGTAATGTCATCTCATACACGGCTATAAATCCAAGTGGAGGAACATGTACTCTATCAGATCTTTTTGGTGCAATAATCTGCACATCATTCGATATATGAAATTTCTTGCGTTTCACTGCCAGGCCATAAGAAGTAATGGTGGATGCGAAATGATCAACTAACATTGCTCCATGGGATTTTCTCCTATCACCATCCTGCATGGGAGAAAGATAATTAAGTGATCTAATAAAAATTTAAAATACAAGAAGGAAAAATATTTACCTTCGGAGCTTTATCTTCTTTTACTATTTCGGTGGCAGGAGTAATTCTTGATGCATTCATTAATTTACCACCCGAAAAAACCCATGTGAAATTGGCTTTTGATGAATATCAGAGTTATTATATCAAAGCACCCTAAAGGAAAATTTTCAAATAGTATCACTTGATAGAATATCTAAACTCTTGGAAACACACCTCCTAGATAATATATCTGAACTTCTCTGCTGATTGCTAGTATCCTCCATATCAATTTCTAAAATTTGGAAGAGTCAAGGCCTCAGTCGTCACCAACTACTAATCTGGTTCTAAACGATCGGGCTTTTACCAAAAATTGATGGTCTTGCGACTCCTACAGGACAATCTTTAGAGAAAGACAGGAGCCTGCAAGGGAGGATCGGGCCTTTATCGGAGATTGACGGTCTAGCGAGTCCTACAGGACAATCTTTAGAGTAAGATAAGAGCCTGTAATGGATGACCTGCCTTTTATCACTATTGACAGTTTTGCGACTCCTTCAGGACAGCCTTCAGATAAGACTAGAGCTCACAACAAAGGACCGAGCCTTTTCTGGTAGTCATGATCTCAAATTTAAAATTTTGTCATTCCGTTTTTCCCTGAATTTTGGACCGACTTAGAGAACTGGTGCCCTCTCCCTAACCCTAAGGAGGCATTTATAGATTTTTAAGGGAGGAATTTGAAAGAATTTTTTGAATTTTTTAATTCCAAAAACTAATTACTTCTATTTTTGAAAAAATAAGAAAAGGAAATATATTAAAAATAATGATAATTAAAAATAAAAAATAGGTTTAAAGTTGATTATTTCCTTATAAATTTTCTAATTTTTTTACAACTTTAGAAATTTTTTTGGGATTTATTTCCTATTTTTGAAAATTTTAAAAGAAAATGAATAAATATTAAAAATGTATATTATTTTTTGCCCTTTTCAATTGCGCTGCCCAAAGGAGGTGGCTGAGGTGACACTAAAGTTGGCGTGAGCCACAAAAAAAAAAAATAAATAAATAAAAATAAAAATAGCAATTTTTTGTCCAAAAAGGTCCGATTGGGATGTTTTTAGAGTACCAAGAATCATTTTTCGATGTTCTAGACTCAATTTTGATACTTTCGGAACTCAAAATACTCGCTATGATTTGCTTTGAGCTATTTGAAGAGTTTTGGGGTAATGTTTTTGATATGTTTTTTCCGATGAACGCTCTGACTTCGTTGAATGCTAAAAATATATACATATTTTTGAACTCCGCAAGCTTCAAAAATTCGAAAATAGGGGGGGATTGATACATTACTAAAAATCACCTTGATCGGACACGAATCTCGAGGCATATCCAACTTGGAAACTTTCGAAATTAAATTTGGGACCATCCGAACTCTGATTTCAATAAACTTATAATCAAACTGAATGTCTCGAAGAGACGAACCCAACGATTCCAAAATCGGTCAATCTATGCCCAAATAGGTCTAAAACAAAGAATCAAAGCATATTTAAAAGGTCCAAAGCAAATTGGATGATCAGGTGATATCTAAATATGCCATGCTTATACTTGAATCAAGCAGATCGACAAGACAAATCCAACGAGCCCAAGATCACTTAATTCCGACATCATTAAGGCACTTAAATTTTTGAAAATTGCTATATGATTGGGGGAATCAATATGAATCAATATGGGTCATCCGATGGAGTACTCTAAACCTGCCCTGGATCTTCACCATATTTACACGCTGTGCCACTCATGAAAATCTATAAATATACCCCACTCTCTATGAAAGGGACCTTTGGCAGGAGATTGGAGAAAGCTTTGAGGCTTTAAGAGCTCCAGGAACATCGCAGACGAACCCCCGTCAACCGTCGTCGGGCCACCTCTTGGTCATCGACCGCCCCTGGACTTCCATCCGACCATCATCGGACCACTGACTGGTCGTCGACCACCGCTGGACTTCTACCTGACCATCATCGAATCACTGCCTGGCCTCTGACTGCCGAACTTCCACCCGGTTTCCGATCGCCGCCAGACTTTCGCCTACCATTGTCAGACCACCACCCCGCCGTCGGACTTCCACCGGGCCGCCGGCTGCCGTCGGGCAAAACCATCATCGCGGGCTGCCTTCAGATCACCACCTATCCGTCGGACTCCCGCCCAAATACCTTTGGACTTCTGCCCGATTGTATCCTGAACTTCCGCCCAACTCTTTAAACTATTGTAATTCCACAGCCTTTAAGTCAAGGGATATGTTAACTTTTTTAATTTACTCAAATTTAATAGAATCTTATCACCTGAGTGAAGCCTCATGGTTTTTTCCTTTTCGGATTTTCCACATAAAAAATATCTAGTATTTTACTGCTCTCTTTTTCTCTCTCTCTCTTCGACTATTTGTTTGTGTGCTAAATATCCGTGCATCGTAAATACGAAAAATTTACTCACTCTACCGCCACGAATATTCTAGCCCACAACAAATTTTTATAAGTTTTCTAGTTTTTCTTGCATTCCCTAATCTCTTCATCATTCCCCTTCCCATCTTCATTTTGATTCTCCAATCTTTGACACCAAATGATAGAGAATTAAAAGAATGAATTGTGATTCAAGGTAAACAGTAAGAAATCCATTGAAAGAGATGAGAAAACTAAAGCACTTATAAATGATGAACTCTTAGCATGCAGCATGGAGGATCCTAGAACTTAGCTTGATTGATGGAAACATATAACAACCAATGAAAATACACAAACAATGAAAGTACATAGCACTCATGCACTTATGAAGCGCGATGGTTGCCCAAAACTACAAGGGAAAAAATTCAATTCATCAATTTTTAACCGTCAAGAGTAAACCATAGGTTTTATTTATAAAAGAGCCAAGGGATATAATGTCCAAAATACTCCCTTAAATCATTTTTAGCTTGCAAATAAACTTAAAACCTAAGATGCACCGACACGGACATGGCGACACAGACACGACACGACACGGACACGGGACACAACATTTTTTAGAAATATAGGACACAGGTGCGGTGTGGACACGGCATAATAATTTTTTTAATATAATATATAGAAATAAAGGTGACACCATATTGGAAATGGTAAGCAATAATAAATCAATGTCATGAGGACTTGTTTAGCTTATAACATTAAAATGTTTAGTACAATCACAAAAATATAAGCAAAAAATCATTTAATACAACATGAAGGTTCAACTACTCAATAGAGGGAATAATAGAATTAGATTCAGAGGTTGGTCTTTGGCCTTCAATATCATCATCATTGAATATCATTGCTTCCAATTCTGGTTCATCTAGAGAAAGATTTGCAACCTCCAATAATCTCATATCATCAAGGCACTCGAACCCATCTCCAGCAACATCCCACATCTTGTTATCACCTGTCATATAAAGTGGGATCTTCCTTGATAGAAGACGAAGATTTGTATGCACATAAACTAAATCTTCAGCTCGTTATGGAGTTATTTTATTCCTCTTCATCGATTGAATAAATGAGTATGTGCTTCAATTTCTCTCACAACAAGAAGAGGATGATACTCGATCAAAGAGTTTTATTGCTATTGTTTGAAGAAGCGGTGCTGAAGCTCCATGAATCAACCACCACATTTTTGGATCCATCCTCCATCTATCAACCAAAGATTTTTGATAATCAAAATCCTCTAAATATCCAAAGAACTTTGCAAGTTCTATATTAATCTTTCTTCTCTCCTCCTCATTTAGAAAATATCATTTCAAGCATATCTTTCTCATATTTGACACTTCTAAATCTTTTTGTGGTGAGACACATTGAGGGTCTTGTTGAAGCCATTCTTTACTTGAATACCTTCAAATAATACAAAGCATATAAAATTATTTATTCATTTACTAAGAAATTTAAAATTAATTTAAAAGATGAATACAAATGTACCTTGGATTTAATGAATGGGCCAAACAATGCAGAGGTGTGTTGCTTTTGGTCCACCTATCCTCAAGAATGGTATAGACAATACTCCAAAAACTTGAGTCTTCATTATGTGACATTCTTTCATGTCTGTATATAATTTCTTTCACTTTTGCTAACATAAAGTCTCACATCTCATAAATCAAATGTAGGCATGATTTAACTGTGTCAGCCTCTCTCAACATGTCATAAATCTCATCAGTGAAAGCCAAAATGTAATCTACATTATCCCACCATAAATCATCTAAGACCTTTTCTTTCACATACCTTGCCTTCCCAACATCATCTTCTCGATAGCAAGACCACTTCTCACTAATCACCATAGATTGAAGAGCACTTTTTATTTGTTTGAATCTTCTCAACATGATTATTACAGAGGCAAAACGAGTTTCAGCAACAGTTAACATTCTCAAATGTGAGAAATCATTAAACATTGAAAGTCTCATTGAGTGGTTCATAATGAAATTTCTGATCAAAGCTGTATCATCTGCAACTGTTGTTATCCAATGACATTCAGCATAGATGATTTCATTTGCCTCTGTATTCTTTGCTGCACAAATATTTTTTAGAGCAAGATTTAAAGTGTGTACAACACATGGAGTCCAGAATATATGAGGATAAGTTTGCTCCACCAACAATCTTGCAGCTCTACACACCGGTGCATTATCTGTAATAACCTGCACAACATTTGAAGGCTCAATAATGACTATCACCTCTTTAATCAAATTGGCAATAAAATATTTATCCTTGTATTCTCCTTCACAATTCACAGCTTTATAAACATTGGGCAATTCTCTGTAACGGCCATGAAATTAATGAGTGGTCTTCTTTGAGGATCAGTCCAACCATCACGCATCAAAGTGACACCTTTTTCTTTCCACACTCCTTTTGTTGGTTCAAGCAATGTTCAATATGTGCTCTTTCCCTTTCGAATAATTTTGATCTTATTGCATTGTAGCCAGGTGGAACATAACCTACAAGGTTGTTATTACATGCAAAAGTAAATGCATTCTTGTAATGAGGATTTCTTGCAAGGTTGAAAGGAAGTCCCGCTGAAAAAAACATCCATGCAATTTCACCATCTAATTCCTCTCGCTGCTGCATGTTAAAAGCCTTCTCTAAAACACTACTGGCAACTCCTTTTCTTTTCTTTGAATCATATCCTTCACTTTTATATGATAATGAATGATCAACTCTACACATATGAGGAAGAAGTGTGGGATAAACCATGGGTAGATGGCAAAGGTATCTCTTTAGGAAGTGCCCTTTTGATCCTAAATTCAGCTTCACCAACTTGTCTGTTCAATTCGATCAACTGCGACGTAGTAATCTTAGGACATATTTTAATTCCATGACCAGAAATCTTAAGTAGATGTGCTTTCACCCTAGAATAAGATCCTTTGTAGGTGCCACCATAATAATTGCATTTGAATGACACATTACCTCCTCCTTCAGAAGTTTTTCCTAACTTTGTACCATGAATCCATAAGGGCTTATCAGTTTCTACAGATGGCTCTTTTGAACCGTCACCTAATCCACTCCCACCAGCAGCAGAGCTCATTTTGCTTTCAAACTTACTGGTGAAATGGAAAAAATAAAGGCTTAATAAATTAGTGCAATATATCAAACCCTTAAACATAATATTTCACTTATCCTAAAGATGATGAATACAACAATATGCCGGGCAGCCGGGGGTCCAAGGGGGCGCTGCTCCCTAGCGGTGTTCGACCTGTAGGGGTTTCCGGGGCAGCGCCCCCGGAACAAAATTTTATTGTAAGCGCAACTAAAGCGCAGCAAAAGCGTAGCAAAGCGCAGCTAAAGTGCACCTAAAGCGCAGATAAAGCGCACCTAAAGCGCAGTTAAGGAAAAAATTTTACTCTTTTTGTTGCACTTTAGTTGCCCTTTTGCTGCGCTTTAGTTGCGCTTTTGCAAAAGGACAGCTTAAGCGTAGCAAAAAGGCATCTAAATGGACAGAAATGATGAATGGAGAAAAAAAATGGCAAAATCAACTTACAGGTTTGAAAATTTTTATGCAGTTTGGTGTCGCCTTTCCTCGGCTGCGCTCAGAAACTAAGAAGGAAGGTGATGCAAGCAAAATTTTGGAGAAAGCCCAAATTTTTGCTTAGAAAAAATACACGCTTACATATCACCTTAACACAATAAAAGATAAAGAAAATAAAAAAACATAAAACTTTTATAAGATAAAGACGCTTACAAGTCTTAACAATGACAAACACCAACTCATACAACTCACATAAGAAACAACGTCATCCTAAACTTGCTTTGAGAAGAAGGATACAATGGAATGATCACCATGGAGAGAGGAAGGAGACTAGAAGTCTAGACGAAGTATAGCTCACAAGCTATAGAGATGAGAAAGGAGGGAGAGAAGGCATAGCT
The DNA here is from genome assembly GCA_019925795.1 of Dendrobium chrysotoxum. Lineage (NCBI taxonomy): Eukaryota > Viridiplantae > Streptophyta > Magnoliopsida > Asparagales > Orchidaceae > Dendrobium > Dendrobium chrysotoxum. Next base: position 64,328,461 of record CM034302.1, on the reverse strand, counting down.
CGCAAGCTATCCTAAAGAAACCCGTAGGTTCTTACAGTTTTCCAAAAATCACATTATCACTCACTTTTACATACACAAATCACTTCTATATATAAGAGAAAAGAAGCAGCCCAACAGCCATAAATCTGCCATTACTCAGCTGCGAAATTCCACCAAACAGTCACCATAAAGGCTCCATAAATTCAGAAACAGCAGCCCCAAAATAGCCTTTAATTTTCCAAAAATTGTACAGGAAATCAGCCCCAAACAACCACCAAAATTCCAGAATAAATGGTGGAGAAGAAGAGCCAACAGCATCCAACAGCAACCCCCACAAAAACATTAAATAAAGCCAATGAATCCACGGATACAGCCCCCCAAGCTCACGGGAAAAACAGCCCAGCCAGAAACCGAAGGGCCACACTAATATCCAGGAAAATAAACCACGGGACAGCCAAGGGAAACAGCGCCTGCAGGAAACCGAAGAGACACCAAAGGGGGAGGAATCCAGCAGTAGAACCATCAGGAAACTGAGAAGGTTAGGAGGGGAAAAGCCAAACTTTACAACTAATGCTGAAATAATTTCCCCATTAATGAACTAGAAACATCAGCTAAGGCATTAATGAGCTAGACTCAAGTAGAACCCATCTTTTTAAGCTCAAAACTAAAACAATCAAGGTCTAAACTGAGAGCAGCAAACAACCTAAAGGTCCCAAAATTATCATCTTGAATTGACCCCCCCTTGCCTACATCAGAAGGCTTGTTGCTTACGGCCGGAAGGGAACCCCCCCTTGCCTACATCAGAAGGCTTCTTGCTTACGGCCGGAAGGGAAGACTAAGGGTGCGATCTCCAGGCAACCGCTGCTCGCGGGAAAGATCTCCAGTTGATCGCTGCTCGCCTCAATCGCTCGGGAAGACCACGAATACGAATAGGAATACGGGATTTGGGCGAAGATGAAGACTCGGGCATGAATCGGCTAATATAAATAGTGGGACTAGAGTTTTTTTTTTTTTTTTTTAAATTTAATTATCAAATAGCCAGACACGCGTGTCAGATTTTTTTTTTATTTATTTATTTTAAATGGGACACACTATCCGACACGTGTCCCCGCCGTGTCGGACGCGTGTCCATGTCCGACACGTGTCCGACACTGCATACCCTCTTAAAACGGAGTGTTGGTGCATCATAGCTTAAAACTAAATAATAACATAAAAATCCATTTCTAGCACTAATTATAACATAACAAAGGCTTTCTTAAATAACTAGATTATGAAGATAATTAAAAAAAAAAATTCATGCCGTTGTTGATAATTGAATGTCATAAAATTTAACATTTACCATTCTTCTATCAATAGCCAAAAGTATGAAATTTTTTATTTACCTTATCATTAATGCAATTAGTTCTAGTTGCTTTGTTTGTCAAGTTACTCAAAATGGAAGTGGTAATTAAGATCGAGCTGTGGTGCACCACAAAATAATATAAAAGAGATCAAGCAATACAAAAATTCATCAAGATATCAATTTCCAAAATGAAGCCAATTAGAACTTTATTGATGCCTAGAGAGAAAACAAAACTGAGAGATATGTACTCCAAAAAGTCCTAGTTGCTAGCATATGATTTGCTTCTTAAATCACAGCCCAGAGGCTATGTTGTGGAAGCGTCCAAGCATAGCTTGATAAACCTTAGTCAAGAGACCACTTATAAATAGATGTCAAAGAAACTTGATTTCAAATCAAGGCACACATGTGATTTAAGGATAGTATACTTCAAGCAACCATAACGTTATCACTGAGATCAAGGCATCCATATCTGCCATGCGCAATCTTAGTTTTAAAATCTTTTTCTTGCTCTGAAACGACACAATCTTGTTGTATTTGAGCTACTGCATTGGTTTAATTTGCTAACCTTCATCCAAGATTGATTGTGCTAGTTTAATCATTGTATTTGCTAGTTTTCCCTTTTTTTAATATTCTTATTGTTATGTAGAATAATTTTTTTCATCATTTTGATTCGTTTGGTTTGGTGAGTAGTCAATAAATAGCCAAGTTAGGAAATTACTTGTTTAAATCTGGATGTTAATAACATTCTTTTGTTGCTCTTGTCATCTAATTTATAATATTTGTGGCTTTCTTTGGCTTTCATAATTAATTATGTCCTCTAAAGAAACTTGAGCACAAATAGTAAAACCAGGCCTTGGACCTTCCATCAGGCTGCAGAGCTGATTTTTATATTGTGAAAAAATGCACAATTAGAGACTCTCGAACACAAATATATGGTATCGCCAACATTAGGGTGTGAGGTGGTACGAAGGGACCTGAACCATGTGGTGATTTTTTGGTTTTCAGATGCCTTTTTGAAGCAATTAATTAGTGTTCTATGCTCTCCCTTGAAACACAAACCTTTAATCTATTCTTATTAATTAACCATGCTATTCTATTCATTTGATGTTATCGATCTCTCAAATAGTGGCTTGTCTTGTCAGAAACATCATTCTGCTGAGGAGTTAGAGTTTACGAATGTTCAGGAACAGACTTCTCGGGTGGTGAAGGATCTCATGGCAAAAGAACAAGAGACACTTGAGGCTCTGAATGAACTTGAAATGACTAAAAAAATTGTTGATAGATTGAAATCCCAATTACATGAAGAATCTTCTGAAGTATATAAATTTACTGAATCATTATCAGGTGATGTAAAGCTCCATCCTGCCATCGTGGATCACAACAGAGAAATTACACGTGTGGATTCACTCCATGCAGTTATGCTTGCAGTGCCATCTCCTGGTTCAATTTTAGTCGAGCTCAAGCAAGCCAGGATGAATCTGGGAATGACAACAAGCAATCTGGCTGACATACGAGCTTCCATTAAATCATTCAACTTTAAAGTAGGGGAGGAGAAAGCCTTACTCGAGGAAACCGTTGAAAAGCTTTCCTTGAAAAGAGCTAATATCTCTTCCTTAGAAGAAGAATTGAAGCATATTACCTTGAGGTTACAGTTAACAAAAGAAGCAAAAGATATACGTAATGACGATCCTGCATGTACCTCAGTGGAGATCAACCATCTGCTTTTAGTGAGGGAACAGTTTAGGCATGCAACCGAAGCTGCTAAGTCTGAAGTATTGAGGTTAACTCATGAGATTGAAGAGATGAAGGCTACCATTAAGGCTACTGAAATTAGGTGGCTAGCTGTGAAGAAGATGGAAGAAGAAAGCAAAGCTGCTGAAGCTGTTGCACTTGCTCAGGGTAATGCTCTATTAAACTGCAACAGTTCAACTGCATGTATGCAAAACAACTCTACAGTAATCTTGTCAATTAAAGAATATGACCAGCTGACTCAGAAAGTTCAGGAGGCTGATGAATCCTCAAGGAATAAAACTGAAGCTGCCTTGCTCGAGCTTGAAAGAGCAAACCAATCTAAGCTGGAACTGATGGGTAAAATTGAGGAAGCTACAGAAGATTTAAAAACCAGGAGGAAGGTCCTAGAACAGGCTCTGAGCAGGGTAGAAACCGTAAACAGTGGAAAGAGGGCAGTTGAAGAAGCTTTGAGGAAATGGAGATCTGAACATGGGCATAGGGGACGCCATATTTACAACACTACCAAATTTAAAAACTCTTACCCAGGTCATCATAAACGAGACTCCAGTATGCTTGACTGTAATGAGATGAATTTGGTTACAGATCCAAGGAATGGGTTGAAGCATACGTTATCTATAGGAGAAATACTTAGTAGGAAATTAGTAGGTCCTGATGATTATAATATAGGAATATCTGATAGATTAAATGACAAAGCTACAGTTTCGCTAGGTCAAATAATAAATAGAAGAACGGGAGTTCTATCTCCTCAGAATGGTGGTGGATCTACTCTCAAGCAGCATCCCAGGATGAGGAAGAAATTTGTCTTTGTAGGTTTATCACATGTCTCGATAAATGACAGCTTGAGGAAGAACATGAAGAGAAAACAGATTTCTGATCTCAGGTAATGCTTAATGGAGGAAAGCTGGTAGGTTTAGCGTTTTCCAGGAATTTTCAGTTATATATTAAATATTATTTCTGTAGTTAACTGGCCAAGTGAAATTATCCTTGACAATTAGATGATAGATTCCTTACCGGCGTAGTGATGTTATCTGTTATGTTTGTAATCATACCTGTTCTAATTCTGGTGCATATCCTTGCAACTCAGGTTTCTTGTCCTCTTTGTTAAGTTTGCATTGTCTTAGTGTACTCAAGTTGAAGTATAAACTCAGCAATTTAGACTGCAAATATTGGGTGTATTATAAATAGATGAGGTTTGAAAATGGAGGGATGATGAGATCATTGCAGTTCTAGATATATTGGATAGTAACATCTGACTATAGTTCATCTGGGATTCTTATAACACCTAGCAGTTCTAGATATATTGGATAGTAACATCTGACTATAGTTCATCTGGGATTCTTATAACACCTAGCAGTTCTAGATATATTGGATAGTAACATCTGACTATAGTTCATCTGGGATTCTTAGAACACCTATAGCTATATATCTATTTGTGTGTGTGTGTGTGTGAGTGAGAGAGAGAGAGAGAGAGATTAGGGTGTCTTGTGTAGGGGTGTTAAAAAATGATCCGACCAACCAACATGATTTGGAACTGATTTGAAAATTTTGGATTCCAATTAAACTATTTAATAAAAGGGCCAAGTTTGGGTCTAGAATTTCAACCTGTTTGTTAAAATGGTCGGATTCGAATTGAGCTGTGAACCCGATATCAAACCAAAAGTAAATCGTTTATGTTTTTCCTTAAATTCTTTTTTTTATTGGTATAATCTTTTTATTTTTAGATTAATTTATCTAAATTCTATAATTAACAAGTTATAAATTTTTTAATCAAAATATGTTATTGAATCAGATTTGGGTCATTCGGGTTGTTAAGTGATCAGATCTATCATTTTGACCACTTTATTAAACGAGTCGGGTTCAAGTTGAGTAAAATCAGGCCAGGTTAATTTTTAGTCAAACCAAAACTCGAATGATTAACCCATTGTGACACCTCTAATTTTGTGCCAAGTATTCAAGGAATTTTGAAGGCACATTCAGGAGCAATCATTGCAACAATCATTATATCATCAATAGACAACATGTGGAGACTTGATTTTTATTTTACAGTTATCTCTAAATCTCTCTCAGCTTTTAAATTTCTTTAAATTATAACTTATCTTTGCAATAAAATTCTTGAAATTGTTTTAGGATATTATTTGGCAATTCCACTATTTACAGTACTTCAAGTGGCTTTAGCACCAATTATCAAGATATAGCTAGCCCTAGCATGAAGTTTAGTTATTTTACAAGAGTTCCTAATTAGCGAAGATGTGCTCTACTTAAAAAAAAAATTTTATTTTGCCAACCGTTGAAATTTGATTTATATTATTTGTTGTTTGTTTTTCATTCACAAGTATATCGATATTTATTGATAGTTATCCATATTTGTTAAGTGTTTGAGGACTATTTTCTCACATATGCTTGCAAGTACATTTTTTTTTAAGGGAAGAAAACGTTCATAGTGCATTTTTTGTGTGATTTTCATCATGAGTTCGTTCTCTGAGATCACTTAGCGGATTTTATACCATATTGTTGCAAATTTAAGAGCAATTACTAATGATTAGATTTAAAACTTGCAAAACATTGTGGACAATTTACAAATCATGATGCAAGATATTAGAAATCAAAATTAACTTTTGAATGTTATGATACAAATCTAGCGCTGTAAATGAACCGAGCTGAACCAAGCTTTGACATGTTTGAGCTCGAGCTCGTTTGTCAAGATCATGTTCGAGCTCGGCTCGATAAGATTCGAGCTTTTTGGTCTTTGTTCGAGCTCGAGCTCGCTTAGAAAATACTTATTTGAGCTCAGGTCATGTTCTTGTTTGAATTTGGCTCTTTTTAGGCTTGTCAAGCCTATTAACGAATTGCTTGTTTAGCAAAATAAAATGCCTTAATCGAGCAACTTGCTGAAAACCCACATACAACAGGCCAACATATGGGGTTCGTGACAATCCTCATCTGTTGCAAGTATGGAATTTTATTTACATGCTCATCATAGGAAAATAAATTGTAATTGGAAACTAAAGGTTTATAATAGAAGTGAAATTAGGTCGTATGATGACCTCTATAATAAGATAAAAATTGAATCCCTTGCTTTTTTATGTGAATATAATTTTAATAAAAATCTTTTATCTATTTTATTGAGATGGATGGGTTTTTTTGACTAGCATATCATGAATGATTATCAAAGAATACATTTTTATTAAAATGGAATTGATAGGATATGATACATTTTATTTAGAAAATCTCCTTATCAACAAATAAAAAAAAAATAGGAGAAATGCACTAACTTGAATATAAATAAAAGAAATGTGAACTATCAAAATACCAGCCTAGATTTTATGAAAAGAAATTGTATGACCAACTTTAACTATAAGACAATGAATAATGCTAGACCTTGAATATTTAAATACTTTAAAGATTTATTAGCTTGAACAAATTGAACTTATGAGGATTCATAAGTAACTAATAATTTCATGAATGGCCTTAAAATGAAAATTATATGTAATATTGATAAATTTGATATACAAATTTGATCTACAAAATTTTGAGAGTATTTTTCACCCATACACTTTTAATTGGAAAAATTAGAAGAAGGGGCTTCTAGCTTCAAATTTAAGGTTCCTACCATTTACACTCTTTCAATATAAGATATAAATCTTATTCATGCAAGAGTTTGAACCTACTAAGTTTGATGATTTTGAGAATGCAATGGATGATATGCTATTATTTGATCATATGTTTAGTGCTACTAATAATTTTTATTTGAATGTTATGAAATTTATTTTTATTGCCTCACATATTTCTGAGAATTATAGGCAATGGAATGCTGCTCATATGTATGCCCCATAAAATTAAAAATGCTATAGACTGTAGTAATTGATAGTAGTAGTGTAATGAATGTTGTTTCTACTCATGCATTCATAAGGGCTATCTTGAATTAAATAATGAATTTAATTTTTTTACATTATAAAAACCTATCACTCACTTACTTGAATGATTAGAATTAAATAATAAATTATTTTGCTTATGTGCAATTCCTAATGAAGCTTGGTGGTTAATCCTTCCATAGAATTTTAGTGAGTTTGATGTTGTACCATGCTATATCCCTCTCTCCATCTTTAGCTTTCAATTCCATTCTCAATCTTTATCTTTATCTTTCAATTCCCATCTCAAGCTTAGTGGTCAACTTTGGGTCATAAGAAGCCAATTTTTAATTTATTTGATTTTTTATGTACTAATAGTGGTTATGTTGTGATACAAAATCTTTCTTTCTCCAATATCTTTCCACCATATAGGTGATAAGTATTTCCTTCCATACAAAACCTCATAAGATGTCATTCCTAAAATTGACTGGTGGCTATTATTGTAGGAAATACTGCACACTTTTATCTAAATATATTTATGCTAACTTGTGGAGGGAATATGTCATTTTAAAATGGAATAAGTGTGCAATTTTAGTTAGTCTATCACTATTACCAAAATAGCATCAAAAGTTTTATGTGTTTTGGGTAAACAATACACATAATCTTTAATTACATGTTCCCATTTCTATTCTAGTATTTGTAATGGCTTTATATATCCTCTGGGCTTTTAGTGTTCAGCTTTGATTCTTTTGCATGTCAAATACTTGGCCACAAATTCAAATATTTCTTTCTTCATCCTCAGCCATCAAAATATTTACTTTAAGTCATGATCTTTTTTCCTTTGAGGAGAATGTCATATCCTATTGTATGAGCTTCTTTGAGATTTTTTTTCTAAATTTTTATAGTTAAATATTCATCATCTATCTTTAAATTTAAATATTATGTCATTATTAATCAAAAAGTCCTTTAACTTTCATTCTTTAATATTTTGTAATTTAAGATCCTGAACTTAAGCCTCTCTAATTCTTATAGGCAACTTTGATTCATTAACTAGATGGTTACATCTTACAATAGATTCAATGCTTTATTTATCAATGTCTATGATCTTCCTAAATAATTAGTGAATGCATAGATGATTTTTTTGCTTTAGGCATCAACCACCACATTCATCTTTCCAGGATGATATTGAATATCTATATCTTAGTCTTTTAAAAGATCTAACCATCTTATTTACCTCAGGTTCAATTCATTTTAGATGAAATTATATTTCAAACATTTATTGTTTGTGAAGATGTCACATTTTACCTCATATAAATAATTATACCACATTTTCAATTCAAAGACTATGAGTACTAACTTTATATCATGAGTAGGATTATTTTATTTATACTTTTCTTAATGCATAATACATGAATTTATCTTTTTGCACATAAGACATAGCCTCAACCTTTCTCTTAACATCACTATATTTTAAAAAGTTCTCTATTCTTTAAAGTATAAATAGGATTGGTATTGATATAAGCCTTTGTTTCAATTCTTTGAAGCTTTCTTTACACTCAGTACTCCATGAGAATCTTACTTCCTTCTTTGTCAGGTTGGTTAATGGTAAAGATAGATGAGAAAATTCCATCGTAAACCTTTGATAATAACTAGCCAATTCAAGAAAACTTCTTATTTCAATAATATTCATAGGAGTCAACCAATTTATTATGACTTCAACCTTTTGAGGATCTATCAATATCCCATTAGTTTTTTATTATATGGCTAAGGAAAGTTATATTTTTTAACTCAAATTCACACTTCTTAAATTTTATATATAAATGATGATCTTTAAATGTTTGGAGTACTATACTAAGATGTTATTCATAAGTATAAAGACTAGTGAAGGAGATCAGGATATCATCAATGAAGACTATCACAAATTAATCAAGAAATGGATGAAATATTATATTCATTAGGTCCATGAATTCAAAGCATTAGCCAATCAAAAAATAAATTCATAATGATCATATCTTCTTCTGAATTCTATCGTAGGAATATCTTCACCTCGAATTATTAGTTGGTGATAACTTGAAAAAATGTCTACTTTTGAATATAATTTTGCACCACGTAATTGATCATGTAAGTCATTAACCCTTTGTAATGGGTTTTAATACTTGATATTCATTTTATTCAATAAATGTTAATTCATGTACAATAAAAAGGATAAATCTCTCTTCTTCACAAAGAGAATAGAAGCACCCCAAGGTGAAAATCAATATCGAACACCCACTAATCCTAAATTTCTTGAAAATTATTTTTTTTAATATATGATGTTCAAGGTTGCCATTTAGTAAGTTGCCTTAAAGATTGGAGAAGCTCTTGGTATTAAAGTAATGGAAAAATCTCCCTCCCTTCTTGTTGGTAAACGATGTAATTTTGCAGGAAAGTTGTTTAAGAATTACTTGGCAATCACACTTCTTTAATAGATGAAGAAGTTACATCATGGAATTTGTATCTCCTTGAAATAAAAAGGTTTATTTATCTAAAGAATAATTTTCACTTTTTTCATAAGGATATTAATATTAGCTATCCAAGTTGATAACAAATCCTTTCCACACCACAAATTATTCCAAAATCTTTAATCAGTAGATGATGAGTTGACAAGAGTACTATTTGATTGAACTATTATTTCACAATTTGGATATATATTTAAGTTTGAAAATGATGTCCTAAAAATGTTGAGATGTTGAGTTGAGTTGTATATATAAGCCTAGAATTTGAGTTGAGGCTCAGTGGCAAGTGTGTTTGATTTAAAAGAATGTGTGACACAAATTTGAAATCCGTATAAACTAAAACTTGAATGGCAAATAGTGTAATAACCTATATTTTGACCCAATCAAATGATTTTTTTCTATAGTCAATATAAGTCCAAATAACAAGCTGTCTTTGTCATAGTATTGATATTATTATGTTTTAATTATATGAATACTTTTATAATTTTTAGGCACTGATGAAAATATTTAAGAAATTGATACTTGTTGGTACAAGTAGAGATTTTAGGACTGTTGGCGTCTGTTTTGTAAACCAATTTCACCAAAACTTTTTAAATAAAATAATTTATTTATGGATACTTTTTTATAATTTTTAAAGTTTCAAAAGAATTTATATGAATTTTATACTAAAATTGATTAAATTATATAATTATATTTAAATTATAATATTATTTTATTCAAAATATCTTAATGCATTATCTTTAAATCATTAAAGCCATTTTTCTCCACTTAAATTTGATAACAAAGAACTGGAATGAGGGATTTGAGAGAAATGTGAGGAGAGAGAAAAAAACTTAGATTTGGAGGTTGTTGAGCAATTTTTAGCAGTTAGTCTTATTAGGAGATTTGCTCGTCTCGCTGTAAGGAACATTTAACCTATTTTTAATATCAATATTTTTATATTTTGGGTATTTTTTTTGATCAAATTTATATTTTTATTACCAAAAATGAAGATAATTTTATATTGGTTAAATATTCACCGCGTAACTTTTTGTATGTTATACAAATCGAGATTATGAACATTTTGAGTATATTCTAGAATTTTTTTTCTAGGTGATTTTGAAATAGCACTAATTTTTGCCCACTCTAAAATTTATTTTGAGATATAAAAATAGTGCTTCGATTTAGTTAAAGCTTTAGAATAATATTTTACACAATCTTTACTAATTTGGTTAATTTCTAAAAATATGAATTTTTTCTTAGTAAGATTTTTTATTGCCTACCATTAGGATATTTTGGTATTTTCTAAATTAAGCCTAATTATGCTTTATTTACTATATTGCATTTAAAATGAGTGTGGATAATAATATGTGTTTGTGAAAAATAAATAAAAATGGATTATTCACTAATGTTGCCTTGAGATTGATTGACCTGTACAAGATGGTGGGCCGACGGGCTTTCCCTTAAATACTATGGTTGGGTGTTATCCTTTATTTATTCACGTGAAATAGTGATTGAGAGTTATAAGGAGATGATTACTATACCGACGTGAAAAGAGTGACGACTCTTTTTACTAAGATAATGGTTTACTGATACTAACACTGATACTGTAACAACACCGCTGTAGCTAGGACTTTTATTTGTTTAATATGATTATTAGAATATATGCTACTGAATTACTACCACTATACATCTTTACTGTTACTTTCACCCATGATTCTAGTGTTACTACTGTTATACTATTATTAATATATAGATCACGTGATATATATTAAGCATGTGCATTAGACATTGATACTGAGTTGACATTGATATGATATTTTTGAGAATGTAAAATACACGGATACAACTATTTGTATATGATTTTATTGCATTGACATTATTTTGACAATCATTACCAATGTTTTGATTTGTTATTTTATATGATTTCTCTACTGATTGTAGTAATGCTATGATGATTTTTTTGTGATACGATACCAGTACTACTTTACTGATTTCTCTATTATATTACTCTATGATCATGTGAATGGTACTATTATGATTTGACTGCTGACATATATATTACTTCTTTTCCTTTTGTTGGGTTTAGTTATAGGATTTGGTTGCTTGCTGGGCTTGTGAGCTCATTATATGTGGTTAAATATAAGAGGATCAGGAGATTGAGATTGACCAAGATTCCTCAAGTTCTAGTTTTATTTTTATTTAGCTATTCTTTCATACTTAGATAGAGTAGTTTTGGTATGATTGTATAGATCTTGAGTAGTGTATATGATTTTTGGGAAATGAATTCAAATGTACATATAGATGTTTTGAATTCTAGAATTTTTGTTAGTGTTTATTTTTGATAAATGAAGTTAGATAGCTCTTGTGTTGTTTACTAAAAGATAAAAGAATAATTCTTCTAAATTAGATTCTAATGCATCATAATAGTGTACCTACCATAGTGTCATTTGAAGTTTAAGCTTCCTAACTATTTAAAACAAACACCCTACAATTAGATTTTGATGCCTCACTAAATTGTTTAATGTGCCTTAGTTGATATTATTCTTATTTTGGCAGTTGGAAATAAAAACTAATGGGATACGATGATTTTTTTGTGATACGATACCCTACTTGGCTTATTTCACTCCTAGTGGTTCTCATTAAAGCCTTCCCTCAACTCTTAAAAAGCTCCTTGCTATGAAGATTAATGCTTTTTTCTTTTGAGCTAGAGAGTCTAATTACAGAGGAAGAATGTGAGGGAAAGGATTCTCCAAAAAAAAAGCATCTCATTTAATTAAGGTATGATTGATCTATAGAATGCTCTATTAATTGGAGTTGAAATACAACTAAAGATTTTGAAGTTTTGCATAATGAATAGTATGTTGATGGCTCTATATGATTTATTCTTAGGCAATAAAATATAGGAAAAAGCCTTGTTCACTATGATGTGTTGAAATCCAGGATCCCGAGCACTTAATTTTGATGGTGACAACTAATACTTTCTGAGTACATATAGACTTCCGTTTGATTACAAATGTTTAATCTTTGTATATGAGAACTAACATTTTAGGTCAGATGCACACTGCTAAAGATTGCTGGAGACTCAAATTGGGTAGAATAGGATGTTGAAGAGTCTGTAATTTTTATTTTTTTAATTTTTCTTTTTGAGTCTGCCACAGAAGCATGCATGTGAAAGGAGCAACAATGCACACACACAGGGGGAGATTTTTTTCTTTTAAAATGATTAATGTTTTAAAACACATCGTACTGTACGATCATTGATCGTACTGTACGATTAATTGAAAATACTCAGGCAACGGCTAATTCTCTATTGATTAAATTTACAAACTTATCGTACTGTACGATCCAGATCGTACTGTACGATGATTTGTAACTGTGAAACCCTAGCCGCCAGAATAAGTTTGGTAAGTTTTCGAATTTGATTTTATGAACTATTCGTACTGTACGATATGTATCGTACTGTACGATTAATTAATAACTTGCCAAAATTATCTCCCTAATCAGGGAATAAAACGTTGGTTTCTAATTATATGTCGATCGTACTGTACGATTTTAAATCGTACTGTACGACTGATAGAGACGATTTCAGTCGTCCCAGAGATCGTACCAGACGAAACCAATGTTTTTTTGTTCTGATCGTCCTGGACGATATTCATATCGTATAGGACAATATCAAGAAATGAACTAATCATACTGTACGACTGGTGGAGTGCTGGACGATTGACAGAGACGATTTTCTTCGTCCCAGCGATCGTACCAGACGATCCCAAGAAATTTTGAACTGATCGTACTGGACGATAGTCCTATCGTACAGGACGATATCATGAAAAACACTATTCGTACTGTACGATTAAATGAGTGCTGGACGACTGACAGAGACGAGTTCTTTCGTCCCGAGGTTCGTCCCACAGTTCGTCCCGTACGAACAGTACGAATCAATAGTATCGTACTGTACGATATACATATCGTACTGTACGATATGAATAAAATTCGATACCTATTCGTCTGCACTCGTACTGGACGGAGCTGTAATTGAACTGATCGTACTGTACGATTATAAATCGTACTGTACGAACAGAAACGCAAAAGTTGAATTTTTTAGGGTTTTCTGAAGCCTGATATAAAAAACAACTTATTATTTTTCTAGAATAGTTGTTGATCAATCCTTTTTGCTGTGAGAGGCTTGGAGGAAAAAGAAGGGGATTCGGTAGAGAAGTTTTTGGAGAGATCTAGAGCTTGAGAGAGGAAGGTGAAGGTGAGCTTGAGCGTGAGGGAGAAGTAGTGTGAGGGGATCACACGGTGGCTCCAAGCTAGCTGCATGCTTTGCTCCTCTTGTGGCTTTAGAAGCTTCAAGAAAGTTCTCGAAGGAAGAATCACTTCAAGATCAACATCGCCAAGGTACTCTGCCATCTCCAGGAGGGAGAAAAAGGAGAAGGTCCGCTGCCGTCACCGGGAGGGTGACATAGCGTTAGGTATTCCGCCGCACCGAGGGAGGTGAAAGTGAGTATTGTAAAGGCTTCTCCGCCTTGCTGTGGGGGCAAAAGGAGAGTCAACTTTTACTAGTGCAAATCCCGGAGTAGAGGACTCCGGGGAGTGGACGTAGGTCAAGTGACCGAACCACTATAAAAATTTTTGGTGTGTTTTTTCCTGTTTACCGCACTTTACTTTTCATGCTTTTAAATTTGTGCGTTTTAATTGCTTGGTGAAAAATCAATTTTTAAATCTCGTAGTGTTATCAATTTTATCGTTGTGATCGTTGTAATTGCTTCCGCACATTGGTTGTTAAATTATATTTCGAAAATACAAAAAAATTAGAACTCTTACGTAGGGTCAAATTTTTAAAATACCAATTCACCCCCCCTCTTGGCGCATCTCGTACTTTCAAGTGGTATCAGAGCGGGGTTTCAAAATAGTGTTTTAGAAAACCTAGAAACGTAAGATCCATGGCTCATTTTGGTAACCGTAACACTACGGAGGGTTATTCCATAACTCGTCCACCTTTGTTTGACAACATACCGTTTGATTTTTGGAAAATACGCATGTCTACATTTTTACAGTCTTTAGACTACCGCATGTGGATGTTAGTCCAAGAAGGTTATTCTGCACCATTTCGTATGTTGAATGGAGTGAAAACTGAACTGTCATTTAATGAATGGAGCATTGAGGATAGAGAATTTGCACAACTGAATGCTAAATGTCTAAACTGTTTCTTTTGTGCATTAAAATCAGAAGACTATATGCGAGTATCAACGTGTACTACTGGTAAACAAATTTGGGACAAACTGTGTATCACGTACGAAGGAACTAGTGAGGTCAAACAATCTAGGTTGAATATACTGTTACATGATTACGAACTGTTCCGCATGAAACCTAGTGAAACTATAACTGACATGTACACTCGATTCACCCAGATTGTAACATCACTGCATGCTTTAGGAAGAGAGTTGTCTAACTCAGAAAAAGTAAACAAAATACTGCGATGTTTGCCTAGCTCATACGATGCTAAAATCACTGCAATAACTGAGTCAAAAGACCTAAATGTCTATTCTATTGATAATTTGCTTGGGTCACTCATTGCCTACGAGCAAGGAGTGAGTCAACGACAAAGTGATGCAGGTGAAAAGAAAAAGGAGCGAGCAGTGGCTTTAAAAGCAAACAATTCTGAAAGTGACAGCTCAGCAGCGGAGGAAGATGACGACATAGCTTTGATGACTCGTCAGTTCAAAAATTTTCTGAAAAGAAAGCAGCGCCATCATCAAAGCAATTGGAACAAAGGTAAGAACTCAAAGTATACTAAGGTTGCATCTGAAACAATTTGCTTTGAGTGCAGGAAACCCGGTCATCTCCGAGCTGATTGCCCCAACATCAAAACTCATCAAACCAAGGAGAAGGGTGAGGAAAGATCTAAGTTCAAGAAGGGCAAGTTTAAGACTCAGAAAGCTTTTTGGGCCGACTCTGCCTCAGACTCATCGGAAGAAGAAGCAGAGGAGGAGGTAACAAATCTGTGTCTTATGACTAATGATAATCTTGATCAATCAGATCAAGATGAGGTATGTCAACTGTCTTACGATGAACTGCTTGTTATTTCTGAAAAAATCCATGACTCGTATAGAAAATTGAAGAAAAAGCATGCTAGTCTTAATACTGAGTTTAGTACTTTACAAAAGGAACATGCTAGTGTAGTAAAAAATTTTTCTGACTTAGATAGAGATCATATGTCGTTGCTTGATGAATACGATGCATTAAACAAGAAGCATATTGAGTTAACCACTGCACATGAAACCTTGAAATCATCACATGTTGAATTAGATAATGCATTTAAGGAACTAGAAGAACTATCAGGGGAACTTAGTAGTAGTGAGCATGCATTGAGATTCGAATATGCTAGTCTTAACCAAGAGAACAAATTCTTAAATGAAAAACTTCATGCATACGAGAATAACAAAAAACCTCCCACGTTTGCTGAATTCTTTCATCCTCCACCATGTGAATCATCTCACTCAAAACCAGCACGGCATGCATCATTCAAACCCAGAAATAGGCTCTACCACCCTCGTAGATTAGTGAACCCATTTCCAGGTGTTAGATGTTATTCTTGTGGCATGCTAGGTCACATAGCTCGCACGTGCTCAATTCACTATAGGACACATCTAGTGTGGAGACCAAAATCGCAATCATCACAGCATAACATGCATACATTTCATTCATATAAGCATGATGTGGAACCCAAACTCACTTGGGTTCCCAAAGCTAATCCATGATTGACATTGTAGGGATGCTCTCACAAAAGACCTAGTGAGAGCATGTGGTACCTGGATAGTGGCTGCTCGAGACACATGACTGGAGACATGAAGCAGTTCGTGACACTGGAGGCCAGGTCAGGAGGCAAGGTAACTTTGGGAGACAACACCACCAGAAAAGTGGTGGGCTCAGGTATCATTGGAAATACTAAAAATTTAATTATTGAGAATGTACTTTTAGTGGATGGTTTAAAGCACAATCTTTTAAGTATAAGTCAATTATGTGACAAGGGCTTTGATATAAAATTTCTGTCTAACAAATGCATGATTAGTTTAAATGATTCACTTGTGTTAGAGGGAAAACGTATAAACAATGTTTACATGATAGACTTGAACTGCATTGAAACCTCAAACTCTTTGTGTCTGAAAACAATAGCAGATGACTCTTGGCTATGGCATAGGAGACTATGCCATGCTAGTATGAAAACACTTAGGAACATCACACAGAAAGACTTAGTTAGAGGCATACCAAAGTTAGACTTTACTAAGGACCATCTTTGTGATGCTTGCCAGTTAGGAAAACAGGTTAAATCTTCTTTTCATGCAATCAAGGATATCAACACCACTAGGCCATTAGAAACTCTCCACATGGACCTGTTCGGACCTGTTAGTACAGCCAGCCTAGGAGGGAAGTTATATGGGTTTGTAATAGTAGATGACTACTCTAGATTTACTTGGGTAAAATTCCTAGCTCATAAGAGTGAGTCGTTTGAAGAATTTAGAATTTTCTCCACTTGGATTCAAAGGAAATTAGGATGTGTAATTTCAACAATTCATAGTGATCACGGTGGGGAATTTGAGAATGATAAATTTGAATCTTTTTGTAAAGAGGTTGGAATAGAACATAATTTCTCTGCCCCTAGAACTCCTCAGCAAAATGGAATAGCAGAAAGAAAGAATAGAACTTTAGTTGAAGCTGCTAGGGCTATGATAGCTGAATACACTCTCCCTAGATACTTTTGGGCAGAAGCAGTAAATACCTTATGCTATGTATTAAACAGGGTAAATGTTAGATCCAAACTTAATAAGACACCCTATGAGTTGCTTAAGGGTAGGACACCCAACCTTTCCCACTTACACGTTTTCGGGTGCAAATGCTTCATCCTAATCAATGGCAAGTCACCCTTAGGAAAGTTTGATCCTAAATCTGATGAAGGGGTTTTCCTAGGCTACTCATCTGTAGGTAAAGCCTATAGAATATTCAATAAGAGAACCCTAGTAGTAGAAGAGTCCACTCATGTGGTATTTGACGAATCCAATAAGACATCTGAACCTAATCATGAAGAAGAAGAAGTTGAGGTTATACGGGGAATAGAAACCATTACCATAGAAACTAGATCGGAACCTCAGGAACAACTGCCTAAAGATTGGAAATTTTCCTCTAGTCATCCTAGAGAGCTGATCTTAGGAGACCCATCAGAAGGGGTAAAAACTAGGCATGGACTTAGGAAAGACGTTAGCCATTCTGCATTCATATCTATGATTGAACCCACGAGTATAGATCAAGCCTTAGGAGATGAATTTTGGATCCTAGCAATGCAAGAAGAGTTGAACCAATTCGTTAGGAATGATGTATGGGAATTAGTCAAAAGGCCTAAAGAGCAAAGTGTGGTTGGAACTAAGTGGGTCTTTAAAAATAAGATGAATGACTCAGGCATAGTAGTAAGAAATAAGGCTAGGCTAGTAGCGAAGGGTTATAACCAAATTGAAGGAATAGATTTTGAAGAAACCTTTGCTCCGGTAGCTAGACTAGAAGCCATCAGGGTACTGTTAGCTTTTGCTTGTTTTAGGGATTTTAAGCTGTATCAAATGGATGTAAAGAGTGCCTTCCTGAATGGAGTAATCAAGGAAGATGTGTATGTGGAGCAACCTCCGGGGTTTGAAAACTCACAATTTCCAAACCACGTGTTTAAACTGAAAAAGGCACTGTACGGGTTAAAACAAGCACCTAGAGCCTGGTATGAAAGACTTAGTACGTTCCTACTAGATAGAGGCTTTGTAAAGGGTAGTGTGGACACCACCTTATTTTTGAAGAAGGTAGGAATTGAAGTACTCATTGTTCAGATTTATGTAGATGACATATTGTTCGGATCGACGGAGAAAAACCTATGTAATGAATTTTCAAAAACAATGAGCGACGAGTTTGAAATGAGCATGATGGGTGAACTTAGTTACTTCCTTGGATTTAGTGTAAAACAAACGGAAGGTGGAACGTTTCTTAGCCAGTCTAAGTACGTCAACGATATTTTGAAAAAATATGAAATGGACAATGCTAAGGCTATGAATACACCCATGAGCTCTAATATTTAATTGGATAAAGATCCCAGTGGGAAGTCTATAGATCAAAAGAGGTATAGGGGAATAATTGGATCGCTTCTCTATCTGACTGCCAGTAGACCAGACATAATGTTTAGTGTGTGCCTCTGTGCCCGTTTTCAAGTTGACCCGAAAGAATCTCACATGACTGCTGTCAAAAGAATTCTCAGATATCTTCTAGGCACCCCAAACTTAGGAATTTGGTATCCTAGACACAGCACCTCTTTTGCAATCTTAGGATACTCCGATTCAGACTTTGCAGGTTGTAAGGTAGATAGAAAAAGCACTTCTGGCACTTGTCAATTCATTGGACAATCATTAGTTTCATGGTCCAGTAGGAAGCAAAATTCAGTAGCCCTATCCACCGTCGAAGCGGAATATATAGCGGTAGGTAGCTGTGTTGCACAAGTGTTGTGGTTAAAACAACAGCTTGTAGATCTAGGATTACCTGTAGGAACGATTCCAATCATGTGTGACAACACTAGCGCAATTTGCATATCCAAAAATCCAATTCAACACTCACGAACCAAACATATAGACATTAGACATCATTTCATTAGAGATCATGTAGCCAAAGGCGATATTGAACTACACCACGTTGCTACTGAAGATCAATTGGCGGACATCTTCACAAAACCATTAGGCTATGACACTTTTAGCACTCTACGCACCAAATTAGGTGTCATAGACATTCACGCCTAATGTAACAAAACAAAAAAAAAACAAAAAAAACAAAACAAAAAAAATTTTTGTGGTTGATTTGTTTTTGTTGTTAAAACCAAAAAAAAAAAAAAACAAAAAAAAAAACAAACAAAAATTGGACTCCTGATCCTCTTCCCATGTTGCTCACAAACCTTGATCTTCTCTGACAATCGTACTGTACGATACACTATCGTACTGTACGATCAGGTTCCAATCACTCAAATCTCAGCCGTTCATTCCCATTCACGATCCAGATCTTTCATGTCTTATACACATCGTACTGTACGATTCACTACTCGTACTGTACGATAGTAATTATTGGTCATCGTACTGTACGAACATCCCGATCGTACGGTACGATACACGTGGCAAACGGATTAGGATGAATTTAAATCGGCCGGTACGAAAATTATTGCCCATCGTACTGTACGAACACCTGTTCGTACTGTACGAACACTTTTGGTCAAAAGTCGTTCAGACGACTCGTTGGGACGAACGCCTTACACTCACGTTCGTACAGTACGATACTGATCGTACTGTACGATTTGACTCACTTTTCTGAAAAGTCGTCCAGACGACATTATTGCGCATATCGTACTGTACGATTATCGATCGTACTGTACGATATACCCCAAATTCTATAAAACGAGAGGAATTCTTAGCCATTTCTCCTCACCTTCAATCCCTCTGAATCTCCTCATTCGTCCAATCCTCTTTTCCAAAATGTCTGGGTCCAGTAAGCACGGTCGTATGATTGTCGGGAGCTCTTCCTCCTCTCGGCGCTTCGACGATCATTTTCTCTCAGCTGCGGATGAGAAAGCGTATATCAAAATCAAGGAGGCAAAGTTCACTCCCTCCCGCATGCTCAATCAGGCCGCCCTAAATTTTGAGGTGATGAATCTATTCGCCTCGACTAGCCTTCAATTCCTTCTGACTCTTGCTTTTCCATTCCACTCCGAACTATTATTTGAGTTTTTTACAAACATCCGAGTCAACCTTGAAAACACTACCTTCACATCCTATGTCTGTAAACAGAATGTCGTTATCATCGTCGACGACATTGCTGAGCACATCGCTGTCCACTGACGGTCCTCGTCCCCAATCCATGATCTCCCACGACTATGATTGGACGTCCGTAAATATGACCCTTAGAGGTGTCCCCTCAAATCAACACCTACCACTGGTCCAAACCTTAAATCAAAATGCCCGCGTTATCCAGCATGTCCTACGCACATCTATTATACCTAAGGCTGGAGATCGCATCCATATCACTCCCCTACTGTCTGTCGTCACCTATCTCATTATGTCGGGCACAAAATTCAATGAAGCCCAAATGGTATTCGACTACATTCATACCTTGTCTGCCTTCCGCTGTCCCGGTGCCCGTCGTAAATTGAACCTGGCCTTAGGGCATGTCATAGGCTACATTCTAGATGCAAAATACCAGCTTCATTATCCGCTCCCTCCTGATCACCTTCCTATCTTCTACTCGGATGCCTCCTTTCGTATCCTGTTCCATCGGGGGGCCGCTCCCGCCGATCCCGAGTTTGATGACGAGGAGGCTGATGCTCCTGCTGACGCACCTCCGCCACCACCAATCCAACCACCTGGCCTTGCACCTCCCGACTACTCTCACGATGACATTATTCGACGACTTGATCGTCTGGAGACTCGGTTGGATGCTCACATTACTCAGCAGCATCAGGAGCATGACACGGATATGAAATAGTTTAGGGAGCGCTTCCAATCGATAGATCACCAGTTCGCCTCCCTTCATCAGTACCACCAGCTGTTTCCCGACCCTCCACCGCCACCTCCGGATCAGGATCCAGATTTTTAGGTTGTTGTAGATGTTTCTGTTTTCTGTTTTTTGTTGTACTTGTTTTTTTTCTTTTTCTTCCCTTTTTGGTGTTGTCAAAAGGGGGAGACTTTTCTGTGTGTTGTATTATGTTTTTGCCTACTATTAAATGCTAATTTGGTTGTTTATGTTATCACATCGTTTGTTTTTTTCTTGTTGTTTTATTTTTTGATATAATAAAAAAAAATAAATACAAGAAAAAAAAATATATATTTGTGTAGCACATCTGTCCGTCAGAAAATATTATTTGACACCATCAAAAAGGGGGAGATTGTTGAAATCCAGGATCCCGAGCACTTAATTTTGATGGTGACAACTAATACTTTCTGAGTACATATAGACTTCCGTTTGATTACAAATGTTTAATCTTTGTATATGAGAACTAACATTTCAGGTCAGATGCACACTGCTAAAGATTGCTGGAGACTCAAATTGGGTAGAATAGGATGTTGAAGAGTCTGTAATTTTTATTTCTTTAATTTTTCTTTTTGAGTCTGCCACAGAAGCATGCATGTGAAAGGAGCAACAATGCACACACACAGGGGGAGATTTTTTCTTTTAAAATGATTAATGTTTTAAAACACATCGTACTGTACGATCATTGATCGTACTGTACGATTAATTGAAAATACTCAGGCAACGGCTAATTCTCTATTGATTAAATTTACAAACTTATCGTACTGTACGATCCAGATCGTACTGTACGATGATTTGTAACTGTGAAACCCTAGCCGCCAGAATAAGTTTGGTAAGTTTTCGAATTTGATTTTATGAACTATTCGTACTGTACGATATGTATCGTACTGTACGATTAATTAATAACTTGCCAAAATTATCTCCCTAATCAGGGAATAAAACGTTGGTTTCTAATTATATGTCGATCGTACTGTACGATTTTAAATCGTACTGTACGACTGACAGAGACGATTTCAGTCGTCCCAGAGATCGTACCAGACGAAACCAATGTTTTTTTGTTCTGATCGTCCTGGACGATATTCATATCGTACAGGACGATATTAAGAAATGAACTAATCGTACTGTACAACTGGTGGAGTGCTGGACGATTGACAGAGACGATTTTCTTCGTCCTAGCGATCGTACCAGACGATCCCAAGAAATTTTGAACTGATCGTACTGGACGATAGTCCTATCGTACAGGACGATATCATGAAAAACACTATTCGTACTGTACGATTAAATGAGTGCTGGACGACTGACAGAGACGAGTTCTTTCGTCCCGAGGTTCGTGCCACAGTTCGTCCCGTACGAACAGTACGAATCAATAGTATCGTACTGTACGATATACATATCGTACTGTACGATATGAATAAAATTCGATACCTATTCGTCTGCACTCGTACTGGACGGAGCTGCAATTGAACTGATCGTACTGTACGATTATAAATCGTACTGTACGAACAGAAACGCAAAAGTTGAATTTTTTAGGGTTTTCTGAAGCCTGATATAAAAAACAACTTATTATTTTTCTAGAATAGTTGTTGATCAATCCTTTTTGCTGTGAGAGGCTTGGAGGAAAAAGAAGGGGATTCGGTAGAGAAGTTTTTGGAGAGATCTAGAGCTTGAGAGAGGAAGGTGAAGGTGAGCTTGAGCGTGAGGGAGAAGTAGTGTGAGGGGATCACACGGTGGCTCCAAGCTAGCTGCATGCTTTGCTCCTCTTGTGGCTTTAGAAGCTTCAAGAAAGTTCTCGAAGGAAGAATCACTTCAAGATCAACATCGCCAAGGTACTCTGCCATCTCCAGGAGGGAGAAAAAGGAGAAGGTCCGCTGCCGTCACCGGGAGGGTGACATAGCGTTAGGTATTCCGCCGCACCGAGGGAGGTGAAAGTGAGTATTGTAAAGGCTTCTCCGCCTTGCTGTGGGGGCAAAAGGAGAGTCAACTTTTACTAGTGCAAATCCCGGAGTAGAGGACTCCGGGGAGTGGACGTAGGTCAAGTGACCGAACCACTATAAAAATTTTTGGTGTGTTTTTTCCTGTTTACCGCACTTTACTTTTCATGCTTTTAAATTTGTGCGTTTTAATTGCTTGGTGAAAAATCAATTTTTAAATCTCGTAGTGTTATCAATTTTATCGTTGTGATCGTTGTAATTGCTTCCGCACATTGGTTGTTAAATTATATTTCGAAAATACAAAAAAATTAGAACTCTTGCGTAGGGTCAAATTTTTAAAATACCAATTCACCCCCCCTCTTGGCGCATCTCGTACTTTCATGATGCAAATAAAACATTTTAGGAGTTGAAAATTCAATTAAAGATTTTAAAGTTTCCCTCTTTAAACATTGAGTCAATGCCTTTATATGAAAAGTAGGAAAAAGCATATTTATTGTTAGGAAAAAGCCTAATTTTAATATTTAATCTCTTTTTTTGTTATTTTGTAGTTCTCATGCACATGCCTTTTTTGTTGTAATTAGTACTTACTATGGGCTTTGTGCTATTATTTTGTTTTAGTTTTATTTTTTATACCTAAAATAATGTAAGCATATTTTAAATGTTGCATTCCCCTTGCTCCTTCTATAAATATGTGCTAAAGTTTATTTTTGATGATTAATGAATGAGGAATGAAATAAAATATCCTCTTGCCATTTCATGCAACATCCTACCTTATTAAAAGTTTTTAGTGATGTGTGTTTGCTTAGTTGTTATGCATTTCTAAGATTCATACTATCTACGAGGAGATTATTATTTGTTTGTTTTCTAGTTTTTCTTCCTTGTATTCTCCAATCTTGTACCTCGACCCTCTTTCCATCTTCTTCAATGTCCAACTTAATATTTTAAATTATAAGATAAATTAAAATAAATGTAATTATAATATGTACAAAAAATATAATTTTTAAAGAAGACCAATGTGGCATATACATGTACCTTGAAATTTCATACAACAGCAACAACAACAACATCAAGACCTTATCCCACTTTGTGTGGTTGGCTACATGAATTTTTCTCTCTATTGTATCCTATTAAGAGTCAAATTCTCATCTAAATTTAATAAAAAAAGGTAATTTCTAATATTTTTTAACCAAGTCTTTTTAGGTCTACCTCCACCATTCTTAATATAAGCCAAATCTAATACATCTTCTTTCCTAACCAGGTCATCAGAAGGATACCGTTTTAAGTGACCATATCATCTAAGGTGACTCTCTTTAATCTTGTCTTCCACTAGAGCTACTCAAACCTTTTCACGTTTATGCTCATTTCATATCTTGACTCTAAGAGTAAAGCAACTCATCCACCTAAGCATCCTAATCTCTATAACACTTAACTTAATATTATGCTTCTCTTTTAATGGCCAACATTAAATAGTCATGCCAAAATATTTAAAATTTTAGATCTAAAATTATTAATATTTAAAAAATAATAATTACTTATGTATTAACAAATTATATGAAACTAAGCGGTAATAAAAAATTAAAATTCATGTAGATCCATGTTAACCTAGAAAATTAGGTTTGCATTATAGCAAGTTAAGCAACCTAATATTATTAGTCTAGTAAGGCTAACTCTAAGATAAGTTTTATGTGTTGATTCATGTTTAGTAACTTGTTGAATAGAGTTTAAATTCTCATGGTAACCTCATCTTTCATATCCAGAAAAAAAGTTATACATTAGTTCCTTGAATTCTCATGTTTCTTCGAATAGACCTAAAAGAATAGGATAATAAAGTTTTAGAACCCAAATTAACCTAAGTGATGTGAATTTGATCTATAATGTCAACTTGGTTAAAAGTTTTACTAATAGATGGAAGAAACATCATCCATTGATATCTGGAAGACACAACATCCATTACAACAACAACAACATCATCAAACCTTTATCCCACTACATGGGAAAGAAAAAACATCCATTAAAGTTTAAATATAAAATTGTTTGCTCATTGCATTGGTTTTCATTGATTATTCTTTTGGCCATTGTTATTTTGATTACTCAACCATTATTATTATTTTCTAATTTCTTCGTAATAATGAAGTAAAATCATCTTTTCAATGTTTTAAGGAAGTAGAAGGCAGTTAGAAGTCAGTTCTTATATTGAATTAATTTTGAAGAATTTTTCCCAGTTAGAGGCGATGGAAAGTATTGAAGAAGATGTCACTGAGACAAGTTCTCCCACTATTGATATATAAATGATAATTATTATGGGTTTTATATAAAAATAAAATTATTTTTTATTAAGAAACTACTTAGTTTGTATTACTTGAGCCTAACCCCTGAAATAAATCCTAACAAAAAAGGGAAATAAATTATTGATAATTCAGAATCTTTCCTCCCACCATAGTTTATGCCTTCTCAAGATGTGGCAACTAGTGGAACTTTCAAGGTTAATTATAACTAAAAGTTTGTTAGGGTTTTTAAGCCCTTATGAACTAGTCCCGAGGCTAACTAAGAGGGGGGTGGTGAATTGGTATTTTAAAATTTTGTTAAGCAAAAAGAAAAATCTTTAAACACAAAAAATTTAAGCAGAAGAAGATAACCAAAACCAAAGATTTCAACACAGATCAGATCACAGAAATATGTGAAAACTAAAGTGTAGAAAAGTACATGAAAAGAACACACCATATTTATAGTGGTTCGGTTAACTTAACCTACGTCCACTTCCCGGAGCCTCCCCTCGAGGAATTTCTCTAAAATTATAGTGTCTCTCCTTTTCCCCCAACAGTAGGGTGGAGAAGCCCTTATAAAATCTTTTCATCGACCCGGTGAGGCAGAGAACCTTGAATCCTTTTTCACCCTCCTAGTGAAGGTAGAGAACTCGGAATCTTTTTACACCCTCCTGGAGTAGGAAGAGAACTTGACATTCTTTTACTCCCTCCTAGAGTAGGAAGAGAACCTGATAATCCTTTTACTCCCTCCTGGAGTAGGCAGAGAACCTAGATCTAATGTTAATGATCATCTCCCAGAGCCACAAAGGAACCAAGAACAAAGAAGGAAGAAGACGATCGAATCATTGCTTGGAGCAACCTTTATAAAATCCCTCAAAAACACCCCCTCATAAGATTCTCTCTCTCTCCCTCCCAAACTCTCCCTCTCCTCTAAGCTCTCTTTTGATAGGAAAATAACAAAAGATTTTTGATCATCAACTATAGAAGAGCTTAAATAGGAGGCCTCAAAAAGTGTCCTAAATTTTAACTTGCCGTCAAAGATCATCCAGGATGATCTATCAATCGTCCTGTATGATTAAAACAAAAATGGCCTTTAAGCCAGGATGGTTGCCATTATCTGGACAATCAAAAGAAATAATTTCTACATATCATCTAGGACAGTTACATGATTATCCAGGACGATCAGTTTAATTTGAGTAGAAATCGACAAATCATCCAGCTAACTGTTTGGGACATCCAGGACGATATTCTGGACGATCAGAAGAAAATTATGGTTTTTATCCAAGATGATTGGAGATCATCCCCCAAAATATAAAGGATCATCTAGGATAATCCAAACAATCATCTTGTACGATGTGATTGATCAATTTAACCAAAATTAGTCTCCTAATCAAGGGATCATTTTAGGCATGATTGTAATGAATCATTCAGAACGATCAGGATCGTCTTGTACAATTAGTGTAAATATTGGGTTATAAAATCTTTCCTAAATGAGTTTGGTATCTGAGTATTTTTGTTTTAAACATATCATCCAGGACGATGGGAGGTTTGTCCAAGACGATCTTCCTAATCAGGTTTACTTAACCCAGATGCCCTAATTAGGGTTTCTATTTTTAACTGATCGTCCAAGATGATTTTGGATCGTCCTGTACAATATAATAAGAAAACAAAAAACTCTCTAACTTACCAAATTTCTCCCCTTGAGTGTGTGTGTGCAAGGTTACTTAGCATCAGGATCCATCTTATTACATTTGACTCAAGAAAAGGTAAAAACCATTGAAATTAAAATTACAGACTAACTCAATCCTAATCTATCAAATCTTGAGCTAGGTTGAATTACAATTGATCTTATAGACCTAAAAAGTTAGTAGGCCGGGTAACTAAAATAGACGTGCAGTAGTGATAATAGTAGAGAAACAAGAATGTTTATTATCATTAAAATTATAACACTTGAATCCAGATTTACAACAATCTCCTCCTATTTGATGATGATAAACATTTATTAGAAAATGAAACACAAAGCAAAGAAGAAGAATATAAGCAAAGAAAATCAAATTTTACTAAAACATGCGAACAGTACAACACTAACACTACTCCCCCTTTTGACATCACGAAAAGGAGGAAACATAAAAGTAACCACTAAATAGAACATAGTATAAAAATAAGTACAAACTCAGAAACAACACAAAAAAACTAGAAAGATGAACTCTGATCATTTGGAGGTGGTGGTGGCTGAAAGAATTTGTGAATGGAAGCAAATTGCTCCCTGAACCAAGTCATATCCTGGTTATGCTGTTGTTGTTGCTGGACTATATAGGCATCGAATCTGGCCTCCCACTGATCAAGCGTCTATACAAGCTAATTAATCTGAGGCTGCTGGTTGATAGGGGCAGGTGCAAGAATAAGACCTTTCTCTTCTTCCCCAGGCTCCTCGTGCGCACAGGGACTAGTACTGTGGAGGGTGTGGAAGGAGTTATTTGAGTCAAAGATCATGGGTTGTGATCTGGTGGAACAGGGAATTAAAGATTATATTTTGATTCGAGAACATATGCAATTAGGTATCCAAGAGCTAGGTTTGGATTTCTTTCATGGCCTAGATCCCTAATGCATGTTAAGTGCTCGATGTATCAGATAAGAAGATCAGTAGCATTAAATTGGTGGTTGATCATGATATAATAGGTGGTGAAGGAAAGGTGGGAGTGATGTGAATCCTATCCCCAGCTTTTGGAATAACTGAGTTGCAAAGGATGTGTTGGATTGTTCATGCATCATTGACTAGGAAACTAACAGCTGATTCATGAAAGGGAGCATTGGAATCCCTAAGAGTGTTGTTGACATGGGTCCAGTTGAAGTTAGGATCAGAGGCTAGAAGATGGAGCTTGTCTCTAGTGGTGGACAATCAAAGAAATTCATAAAAATTTTGATATGTTATTTTGACAGGACATCGATTAATGTAGGACTGAAGGGTGGTGAAATCAGAATTGAAATGGAGACTGGCAAAAAACTCAAAAAGGAGTTCAGAATTAAAAGGGCAAGCCAGAGTGAGAATGAAACCCAGGGTTGCGTTGGAGAAAAGGTGTAATACCTAAAAATTGAGGGTGGATTGATTTATGATTTTTAAGGGGTTGAGGCCAGCAGATTTGAAGCGGGCATATGCTGCTTTATCTACTGCTTCAGTGAATAGAGGATCGACAACGCTTCTGGAAGAGCTGCCTACAAGTGCACAAGATCTCTTACCACCGCCAGCCATATCAAGAAGTGGAAAGCTTGAGTGAGAGAAGGGTTGAAGAGTTTGGTGAAGAGTAAGGTTTCAAATGGATATTTAAATAGATTTGAGAATATCATCCAGGACGACCATGGGATCGTCCAGGATGATCAGTGCAATTATTATCGTCAAGAGCAATTGGTCAAAAAGGTGATCATATCATCCAGGATGATCATATATCATCTAGGATGATTAGACACATGTGATCATCCCGAGGAGTCATTCTGGATGATTATTAAAGAAAAGTACCATCCAGTATAATTAGGTGGATTATCTAGGATGATTAGCATCAATGGATCATACCAACTGAATTCAAATCATCCAGAACATTTTCAATGTGGATTGTCCAGGATGATTACTAATAATTATTCAGATCAGCCATTGGATGGTTGATGAGTGGTGATATGATCATATCATATAGGATGATGTGGATCGTTCAGGACGATGTGAACAAAAATTGGAATTATTAAATAATGGAGAGGAATGATCAGAGCATTCAAAAATATAAAAATTCATACCAAAATACCAAAAAAAAATTAGAAAATTAATTCTTGTAAACCCTACCTCAGACACCTTAGAAGTTCAAAATTCTTTTAAACAAAAATCTAATTTAGAAGAAAAGAAATTAGATAAGAAAAGTGATCGCTTCAAACTTCATTCCAGAAAATATCTAATAAAATAATATTGCAAAGTAAAGAATCAGAAATCATGATTTTTAATCTCAAGTGTTTGAATATATTAAGTGGCACATGAATTCTTTTAAGATTTTTAAAGATTTGAAAGAGGAGGAAGCTTATTTCTTTGTGGGCTCATTTTGTGGCTCTTTTTCCAGTAATTTGGCTCACTTTGTGTATCTTTTGATTTCTGATATACTTTGTAAATCTTTTCAATTTATTGATGAACATTGCACATCTTTTCAGTGTTGAGCTCATTTTGTGCCTCTTTTTTAGTTGATTGGCACACTTTGCACATCTTTTGTGAGCTTCCTTTGTTTCAAAACTTCTAAAGACTCTCAGTTGTGAGATTATCTTCCAGATATAAGAGAAGAAAAACTCACTGTCTTAGATAAGGAAAAGTAAACCACAAAACAGAATCATTCTCATATAATAAACAACCACTTGATTACGAAAACATAAAATTGATTCAATGATTTGGAACACTACTCATATGAGATAGATTACTGTAGGAAGATCAAATAGATCTCTATTTTAAAGTCCAACTTTTTAATTTTGAAAAAGATTTTTATTCAAAAAGAGAAATACACCATTAAAGGAGTTAGAGGAAGAGAAACAATCATCAATGTTTCTTCCTTTACTATTTTAGAGGAGTCAATCACTGCTTATAAGCTTCTAAACAAAAATAGGGTAAAAATCTCATTTAAAAACAAGCTCATCAGTAGTAGTGAGCAGTGATCTAATTCTTAAGAAACTGAAGAAAATCAACAGGAAATAAAGAAAACATATAAAAAGAAATAAACAAACAAATCAAATAAAAAGTATAAATAATAAAAAAAGAAAAATAAAAAATACATAAAAAGGAGTAAACAAATAAATCAAACAAAAACTAAGTGCAGAAACATAAATAGAAAGCATCAATTACAAGCATGAATATCTATCACACCTAATCTGGTTCTTAAGGTGCTAAAGTTTTCAAAGGCCAGTGGTTTTGTGAAGATATTTGTTAGTTAGTTTTCAGTGGATACACGATGTAGCCCTATGTCTCCTTTGGTAACATGATCCCGAATGAAGTGGCGCATGATGTCGATGTGTTTGGTTCTGGAGTATTGGATTGGGTTCTTTGAAATGTAGATGGCACTAGTGTTATCATATAGGATAGGAATTGTGCCTACAGGAAGTCCTAAATTCAGAATTTTTTGCTTTAACCAAAGGACCTGGGCCACACAACTTCCTAAGGAAATGTATTCAGCTTCAGCAGTGGACAGTGCAACTAAGTATTTTTTTCTACTTGACCAGGAGACTAAGGATTATCTTTATGAATTGACATATTTCAGAGGTGCCCTTTTTATCAACCCAACATCCTATAAAGTCTGAATCAGAATATCCTATAATCTTAAAGGTAGTGCTATGCCTAAGATACCAGATTCTTAAGTTTTGGGTTCCTATAAGATATCTAAGGATTCTCTTAACTGCAATCAAGTGGGAGATCAGCTTAAAATCTAGCTTCAAAGATTTATTCAGGTGAGTAAGACTGTTATGTAGTATGAGGCTAAGTTTACTAACTTAGCTAGGTTTGTTCCACATTGAGTTTGAACTTAAGAGGAGAAGTGTTATAGGTTTATGACAGAACTTCAGGATAATCTAAGATAAATGTTGGTTTTGTTACACATTTTTGATTTTTTTGAATTGATAAAGAGAGCTCATCTGTTAGAGAATGATTTTATAGCTAATTAGCAGCAATGGGCTGCTAGTAGAAAAAGGTTTAGAGGTAAGACTTTTGATAGCAGATTTCCTAGAAAGAGTATATTTATACTTGGAGATTCTTGGAGAGGTTGTAAGTTATTTTTTAGTTTTTTTCTATCGAGGTATGACCTATTCTGTTTGTTCTTTTAGTGAGGAAACCATGTGCAGGAGTTGTGGTAGGATATATTTTGGTAGTACTACAGGATGATATGATAGTGTTTCAAATGAGGCTAGACTAGACACATGGTAACTGAGTGTCCACAAGTAGGACCCGATAAATATTCTGAGCCTAGGCCTGAGAGTTTTGTTAGATCTATAGGGATATAAAGGATAGTTGTTCCTCACACGTTTATTGAGGAATCATCTAGTAGAGGTATCAGTTCCAATTATATGGTAGAAAACCATTTCATAGCAATATGAGAGGGCCTAGTAGTTCCATTACTTCAACTTTAGGCAAGTGTGTATAGTTTAACTCAACATGAGGCTAGAGATGCTTCGATGTGGCTATAGGTATAGCTTATGATTGAGCTATGCCATGTTATACTTTATTTGACTATGGAGCTAGTAATAAGTTTGTTTTTTAGAGATATTTTGAATTAATACACTTTCCTTCTATAATACTTACTTTTTTTCTTATATATTACTTTATCAAATGGAGATAGTATGATAACAATTTATATATTTACAACCTTAAACTATCTAATAGGAAGTGGAGATCTAGTCTAATAATACTTCCCATTTCTAAGTTTGATATTGTTTTGGGAATGCATTGGTTGAGTCGGTATATAGCTTGAATTGATTATTTGAAGAACAAAGTTACTTTATTTCTAGGTAGTGAGAGATGTATATTCCTAGGAGATAGAGGCATTTTATCTTATTTAATTTCTTCTATGCAAGTGGATAAGCTATAGAGAAAAGGATTTGAGGTATTTTTGGCTTATGTATAGGATAAAAGCATATAATCTGAATCTTTATTTGAAGTCTCGGTAGTACAAGAGTTTTTTGATGTATTTTCTAAGAAATTATTCAGTTTTCCTTTGCTTATTTTCAAAGAAATTAGTTAGTTTATTGATATATTTCAACGTACGGCTCTAATATCTAAGGCTCCGTGTAGAATGACACATAAAGAAACTCATGAGTTGAAGGTACAACTTAAGGAGTTTGTTGACAGAGATTTTATTCATCCTAGAGTGCCTCTGTTGGGATCACATGCCTTATTTGTGAAGAAACCATGTGCAGGAGTTGTGGTAGGATATATTTTGGTAGTACTACAGGATGATATGATAGTGTTTCAAATGAGGCTAGACTAGACACTTGGTAACTGAGTGTCCATAGGTAGGACCCGATAAATATTCTGAGCCTAGGCCTGAGTGTTTTGTTAGATCTATAGGGATGTAGAGGATAGTTGTTCCTCACACGTTTATTGAGGAATCATCTAGTAGAGGTATCAGTTCCAATTATATGGCAGAAAACCATTTCATAGCAATATGAGAGAGCCTAGTAGTTCCATTACTTCAACTTTAGCCAAGTGTGTATAGTCTAACTCAACATGAGGCTAGAGATGCTTCGATGTGGTTATAGGTATAGCTTATGATTGAGCTATGCCATGTTATACTTTATTTGACTATGGAGCTAGTAATAAGTTTGTTTTTTAGAGATATTTTGAATTAATACACTTGCCTTCTATAATACTTACTTTTTTTTCTTATATATTACTTTATCAAATGGAGATGGTATGATAACAATGTATATATTTACAACCTTGAACTATCTAATAGGAAGTGGAGATCTAGTCTAATAATACTTCCCATTTCTAAGTTTGATATTATTTTGGGAATGCATTGGTTGAGTCGGTATATAGCTTGAATTGATTATTTGAAGAACAAAGTTACTTTATTTCTAGGTAGTGAGAGATGTATATTCCTAGGAGATAGAGGCATTTTATCTTATTTAATTTCTTCTATGCAAGTGGATAAGCTATAGAGAAAAGGATTTGAGGTATTTTTGGCTTATGTATAGGATAAAAGCATATAATCTGAATCTTTATTTGAAGTCTCAGTAGTACAAGAGTTTTTTAAAGTATTTTCTAAGAAATTATTGAGTTTTCCTTTGCTTATTTTCAAAGAAATTAGTTAGTTTATTGATATATTTCAACGTACGGCTCTAATATCTAAGGCTCCGTGTAGAATGACACATAAAGAAACTCATGAGTTGAAGGTACAACTTAAGGAGTTTGTTGACAGATTTTATTCATCCTAGAGTGCCTCTGTTGGGATCACATGCCTTATTTGTGAAGAAAAATGATGGTACTATGCACATGTGTGTTGATTATAGGGAAATGAATAAGGTAATAATCAAGAGCAGGTATCCCTTGCTAAGGATTGATAATTTATTTAATCAGCTTGTAAGAGCTTTTATGTTTTGAGGATTGATTTGAGATCTGGATATTATCAAGTAAGGGTAAGAGAAGTAGATGTGATGAAAATTGCATTCAGTATATGATACAAACACTATAAATTCTTAGTTAAACTTTTTGGGGTGACAAATGCACATGTAGTTTTTATGGATTCGATGAACAGGATTTTCAAAGAGTATTTGGACCAGATTATGATCATATTTATAGATGATATTTTGATTTATTTAACTTCTAAAGTGGAGCATATGGTTCATCTACGAATTATTTTGGAGACTTTTAGCCGGCATTAGCTATATGTAAAATTCTCTAAGTGTTAATTCTTTCTACAGAGTAGCTCATTTTTTGGACATCTGGTAAGTAGTGCTGGTATTTCTATAGATCCCTAAAAAGTTTAGGAAATCATAAATAGGATGAGGACTACTACGATATCCAAGGTATGTAGGTTTCTAGGCATGGCAGGCTATTATCAAAAGTTTATAAAAGGATTTTCTCAAATTTCTACACCTTTGATAAGGCTATCATAAAAGTTAGTAGCTTTCATTTAAACATCTAAGTATGAGGGAGTTTTCATAGATTGAAGGACTATTTGACATCTGCTTTAGTTCTTACTATTCTATTCGGTACGAAAGGATTTCAAGTATTTATTGATGCATCACTAAAAGGATTAGGATATGTTTTAATGTAGCATGGAAAGGTTATAATGTATGCTTTGAGGTAATTGAAGCCACACGAGATGAATTATTTGATGCATCATTTAGAACTTGCTGTAGTTGTGTTTACTATGAAGATACGGAGTCAAGGCTTATACAGAATCAAGTCTAAAATATTCACTGATCATCAGAGACTAAAGTATATTTTCACTCAAAAGGATCTAAATTTGTGGAAGCGAAGGTGTCTTGAGTTGATCAAAGATTATAACCTAACTATTTAATATAATCCTAGAAAGGCCAACATAATGGTTGACACTCTGAGCAGGAAGTCTTATAGAATTTTTAAGTATTTTTTCTTAATTTTAAAAAGTATCTGATTTAGGATGTATAAATGCTATAGTTAGAAGTGATAGGTCATGTTGATTGGGATTCTAGTTTTTTGGCTTAGATGATTATCCAACTTTCATTATGAGAAAAGATTCAGCAAGCGCAAAAGTTATATGTTAAGTATCTTAAGGAAATAGATAAATCAGGTCTAGTAATAAATTTGAATGCCGAATATCTTATTTTGATATTAACTTCAATAAGAAAATGTTATGGGTTCCTAATTCTAATGATCTGAAGTGACTGATTTTGTATGAAGCACATTATTTGATTTACACTATCCATTTGGGAAGCAACAAAATGTATACTGATTTAAATGTATGTTTTGGTGGACTAGATTGAAAAAAATGTAGTAGATTTTGAATTCTCTTATAATGAAAAGGATTGAAAATACAAGGACATGATGTTATCTAGCTTACAATAGATCGTTTGATGAAGTTACACATTTTATTCCAATCTAAAAGCCTAATCTAGTGGATAGATTGGCACAAGTACATGTGTGAGAAATCCTCTAGTTATATAGAATACAAAAGATAATAATTTTTGATAGAGATGATTGGTTTTCCTCCAAATTATGGAGAGGCATTCAACAAAATTTAGTCACTAAACAGCATTTTAGTATGACCATTCATCCATAAACTATTAAGCAATCTAAAAGAACTATTTATATATTGGAGGAACATTTGAGATTATGTGTTCTAGATTTTGGTGGAAGTTGGGAAGATCACATTCTTCTAATTGTTTATATTAAAATAATAATTTTAATTTAAGTATAAGTATGGATCCTTACAATGCTCTATACGATAGGAAATGTTGGACCGCTCTGTCTTAGACAGAGGTGGGAGTAAGGAGTCTAATTGGGCGAACTTTGGTTGATGATGCTACTAAAAGAATCCTTCTGATCAGAGATAGATTGAAAGTGGTACAAGATAGGAAAAAGTAATATTATGATGCTAAACACTAATCTACAAAATTTTAAGTTGGAGATTTTGTATATGTGCAAATCAGGCCAATGAAGGGCGTTATTATATTTAGAAAAGAAGGTAAGTTGAGTCCAAGGTACATTAGACGATTTGAGATAGTTAAAAGGATAGAAAAGTTAGCATGTAGGTTGTTGTTTCCTAAACACGCATTTGATATTCATAATATGTTTCATGTATCATCTTTGAGGAAATGGATATCTCTTTATAAAAAATAAAGTATATGCTAAAGAGCTTAAAGTACATCAAAATTTGAGCTACAGGGAAGAACAAGAAAGAGTTCTAGGATAAGATGTCTGAAGATTGACAAATAAATAACTTCCAATGGTCAAAGTGCAATGGAGGCATGGGACTGAATGTGAAGCCACTTGGGAGAAAGAATCTAAGATGAAATAATTATGCCCCAATCGATTCCATTTATCTAACATTTAAAATATCAAGGATGTTATTTTTCTGAGAAGGGGAGAATTATAATACCTACTGAATATCTGCACTATTGCACCCTTTTCATCCTAGTATGGTTCGATCAATCAGGGAAATTTTTATATTCATGTATTTTACATCTGTCAATGAGTGGTCTGTGTACATAAGTGTGCTTAAATAACTCTGAAGTGGGTCCCAGGGAGTTTGTCTGCATGTACATGAAAATTTAGAAAATTTTGTTTAAATGCATGTAGTGTTAGGATGGCAACACTATGGTGTTGATCTCTCCAATCGATTCAAAAGATAATTTAATGCTGCAATGCTGGGGTAAGGTGCTGCGGCTTTGTGCTCTTTAGTAGAGTGCTCTGCAGAGATAAGTTAAACTTTTATAAAAATATCTTAAACCATTTTCTCATTTTACCAAAACCTAAAGTCCATTTAGAGAGAGAGAAAGAGAAATTCTAGAGTGAGAAGGTTAGATTTTGGCACTTCCAGCTCATTTTCTACAGTAAGTCCGATTCAAAAAATTATCTAAATCAAGGATGGTTATATTCTGCCTATCTCAATTTTTAAAAATGTAAGAATTTTGAGATTTTTTTATTCAAATAATAAATTCATTAAAAAAATTAGAATAACTCTGTACCTACAAAACTATTATATTGTAACTTTTTGAATGCTATATAGATACGACAATTATGGACATTTATGTATTTTTTTAGAAAGCTTTCACTTAGTAAATTAAAAAAAATGTCAGTTTTTTGGAAAATTATAAAATAATTTTGACCCCCAAAAATAAGGTTGTTGTAAAATTAAAGCTTTAAAATAAGGTTTTGAACAATCTCTACTAATATAGTAATATCTTAAAATCATAAAAATTTGCTCAGTAGATAGTTATGTTGCCTACCATTGAAGCATTCTATAAACTTCTAAAACAATGTATTTATATTTCTTTTACCGCAATGTAATGAACTATATACTTTTCTGCTTGAAATGTGTGGTTCTGAGGAGATTTGTTGTGTGGTGAAAGTTATGTTCTGGAAGTTATGTTCTAGAAGTTATGTTTAGGTGTTGTATGCATAGGGAGCCATAAAGACCTAAAATTCTAAATATCTGATATGTGCTGGGCACTAGGAGTTATAAGGGCCAATTTTTTTATGCTAGTACGAGAGTATAAGGACATATTTCTAGTTGGAGGTATAAAGGGTCAGATGAAAATATGTTATTTTTTGCTCTGATATATGAAGTGCTTGTTTATTTAGTTTAATTGTACAATATATTTTATTTTAGTTATCTATAATTTCTATTATGCTCAATGCAATAAATTTTTGATGAACTACTATTAAATTCAATTAAATTCATAATAAGGTAATTAGAAATATAGATTGGTGGGTGTGACTTGCAGAGCTATATTGGATCACACCTATTTTGCATTCTATTTTAGGTTTAGGGAAGGAAAAAGAGACTATTTAGGAGCTGAGCATTTAAGATGTGATCTGCATGAGTCTGTATAAGTATTTTCTAATTATTGTATAATTATGCCTAGTTATATTATTATATATTATGGTCTGGTTTATGGCCATGTATTATATTGTAAATGTTGTATATATATATATATATATATATATATATATATATATATATATGAATGAAAGAATAAGTTTGTTCTCTATTTACAAAATGTTATTAGAAGCTTTGTTGTTTAAATAGTTTATTGGCAGAGTTTTGAAAAAAAAAATTCCTATATATTTAGATTTTGGATCCACCCTATCACAGTTCAACACGGTATGACATGTCCGTCTTTGGGTCATAGTGGTCGGGTTGTGACACTTCTTACATTAAAAAAAAATCAATTAAATATTGAATTTCTTTTATACAATTGTTTGAATTCTCAATCTTTCAAGATGAACTAGCTCTAAAAATACAAAAATCATATTTTTAAATCTAAACATAAAATAAATTCCAAATTTCCATGTGAGTAGTTAACACACCTTAATTTTACCAAAGGTGATCAAACTACTCCTCTCTCATGTTTGTAAAAAAGTGTTGACCTACAAAAAATAATTTTTTTTCTATTGAAATATTATTTAAGTTATATAAGGTCATCTTTATCTAAAGAAAGGTGAGAGAGAAAGAGAGAGAGAGAGAGTCAAAATCATGAAATCAAGACTTTAAATCTTTAAAACTTGTAAATCAAAATTCATTTCTTTGCAAATTATCACTTTTCTTAAAAAAATGACATGTACAAAAGCTAATCATCCTTTTTTTTTGTT
Source organism: Dendrobium chrysotoxum (assembly GCA_019925795.1). Lineage (NCBI taxonomy): Eukaryota > Viridiplantae > Streptophyta > Magnoliopsida > Asparagales > Orchidaceae > Dendrobium > Dendrobium chrysotoxum. The sequence continues at coordinate 64,290,468 of CM034302.1, read as the reverse complement.
AAAACCCATGGAGGGGCCTACGCGTTAATATAAAAATGAAGTTACAAGGTCCTTAAGAGAGACCATTAGCTCCCCACTACTCCATAGAGCTCCAAAACAAATCAAAAGAAAACATATGAGCTAAAAGTCCCTTCTAAACAAAAGTACAAAAAATCCTAGTAGCATTCTAGGGCAGCCAGCAGCCAGTACAAAATAAAAGAAAGATTAAAACATAATCAATGCGCACAATCTTCCTACAAAAAGTGATAATCACATCCACAAGCCAATCCACCTACTCAACAAAAAGGCTGCAAAACAAAATACTACTGCATACGAGAGCATATGAGTAGAACATTAACATAAACAAAATAAAAGTCAAATAATAGAAATAGTCATAATAAAGACATTAAATTATTCAACAAACCTTTGTCATTTATCAAAACACTAACCGAAACATTACCCTTGTAAATATTGAAAGGCTCAAGAATGCAAAAAAGGATACAATAACTAATTTTCCTAGGTAACATAAACAAAATAGACATGTAACTTAATAAGACAAAGCTAGAACCAAGAGAACACATCAACAAAAGTAAAACATTACCTAACAACATAATCCTAAGATCCCTTTTCAAATGCATGCCATAATACCCCAAAAGCCAAAAACAAAAGCATAACTATCACTCTAAACAACACAGACCATCAGAGATGTAGAATAGCACTAGCCAGAAAAAATAAACATCATCCAGCAATACTAACCAATCACGACATGCCACCTATCAATAAACTCCACAACCAACTCCAACTCCAGAAGCAGCAAGACATAAGGCTCCAAACCCAAAAAATTCATCTAGTTGAAAGAGGACATACATAAATCTTTTAGCTTAGTGTATCTAAAGAAAAACTAGTAAATAAGAGGTAACTGTTTAATCAATAATATCCAATGCGACATCAAAGTGAAGAAAGAATCCTTCCAAACAAATAAAGGTTGTCTGCTCTTCTCAAAAATAGTATTCAGATATATATGCACTAACAACATAATGAAATACACCCTACCAATCTTGCAGGAATAATGAACAATCCAAAATTGCATACCAACATTATCAGGAACCAAGTATGGGTGGCTGGAAAGAATACAAGCTAGCCCCATATTTCTATCCATGTCCTCAAAGCAGCCAATGGAAAAACCAAGATAATTAACATTCAGAATGACCACAATGTGAAAACACAGAAAATAGAACATAATAGGTGGAAAAAGTAGTAAGCTATGGCTAAATAATCTGATTGTACCATAAATAAAATAGAAACGAAAGCCATCTGCCATAATATTCCAATCAGCCACATTGAATATGAGTAACTAGCAATAATCTTCATTATAAGTGTAATTCTTTAACCAATAGAAAAGATCCAAAACATTCATCCCAGACAAAACACCAAGATAAAAATAATAAAGGACAAAATTAGACCCAAAGCAAGCATAGGCCATACAATCCTATTCACCAAAAAACACCAAATCCATTCTAGAACAATATAAAAACTACTCAGAAAATTCAAAATCCAATTAAGAGAAACATTCCGGCTCAGGTGTGTAGTATCCCATAAATCATGAAGTTAATAGTCTCGCAGCCACTCAAAGCTGGTCCATATCCAAATCAAATAGATATTGCAACATAGAATTCCAAAGTTACCATAGCACCAGCCATATTCCAAAAAATGAGCATCCATACAATCACAACTCAGGATAATAAAATTAATATAATTCCATTGCTGGGAATAAGAAAACCAATTAATTTCAATGCAGTCCATATAAGGCCAAAAGAACCACTGACTTTGCCAACACAAATACATGATATCCTGAAACAAGCTAGGAAGCAAAACTTGACCCACCTGCTACCCAAGCAAGGAGATGGGCAAGATAAGCAACACATGAGACTTTGACCATCATTCAACAATTTCTAATCATTGCCAAAAAAACCCCACCATCTTTACAAACACCAATTCTAAAACAAAAAGTAACAAAAACTAGCCAGAGATTAGAGATCACCCAAAAAAAGGGACCACCAAAATAGGCACAACATTGCTAAGCCCAAATGAGACAAAAACCTATGTTCTAACATAAGGAAAACCCAGCTTGTTTAATCTAATGATGCCTTTTATAAAAGCATGCAAGTAGTTATAAGAGATATCAATGAGACAATCAAGATGACAACCATGGTTGGCTAACCAATCAGCATAAGCATTACCTTTTCTATGAACATGAGTTAACATTAAGGAAACCAAAAGTTGTTAATTTCCCTAAGAATTTAGAATATTTCAAGATTGCAATCCTTATCTTCATTTTCTTTTAAACAAAAAAGCATGTACATAGCATCAACATCAATCCAAATGTTAATAATACAAAGAGAAAGGCACAATTTCAAACCATATAAAATAATAGATAGTTCAGCAAATCTAATAAAGCATTTAGATATAGGACTAGCATAAGCAATAACAAAATTATTATAAGAATCTCTAATGATACCTCCACAACCCTAAGAGTTATCTTTCACGGAACCATCAGTATTGAGCTTAAACATGTTTTGGGGAGGTTTAGACCAATAAATCAGCTTAGGAGTATAAGTGCTATTTTTTCCTGAAGAGTAATACCAAAATTGTTAAGAGCAAAAAAACCCTTTAAAATTCTTAGTTGTCAAAAGATTCACATTGAATAATTTACACACTTTGTCTTTAATGTTCCTAATAATATGCTCATGGTTCATAGGAATATTGTTAAAAAATAAATTATTCCTAGCAAGCCAGAGGTACCACAAAATAACAGAAGGGATGAGATTGGTAATATGGCCTCTCGAATTAGTGAAACACAGATTGAGGATGTCCATGATAGAAATGTTAACATGAAAATAGTTATTTTTAAAAATGTCCTCAAAATAAATCCAAAGCTTAGCTGCAGTGGGACCAAAAAAAAATATGGTGCATATTCTCCACATGATAACAACATTGGCATTTAAAAGGCAAAATAAAACCAGTTTTTAATAAATTCTCATCAGTAGGGACATGTTTATGCATAATATGCCAAATAAAAGTAGAGACAGAAGTAGGAATTCTTTTATGCCAAATCATATTGAAAACTTTATTGATAGCATTCCTAGTTCTAATCATATTCCAAATATCCTTAAGCCTAAAAATGCCATTACTAGCCATATACCATAATAATAAATCTTTAGCATCATTGTTTAAAGGAATTTGCAAAATCATACTAATGATGGTTTCAGAAACAACCTCAACTAATTTATTATAGTCCCAACAATTATTATCAATAAACGAGTTAACTTTGATAGCATCAGTAGAAGAAGTATTAAGCATATAGTCAATGGAAGAATTCCTCAACCAATGATCCTACCTAAAAAATAACTTAGCACTACCAATACCCCAACTATTATGAGGTTTAGCTTCCCATTTGATATTGAACAATCTTTTCCAAACTCTCGAATCCCCCTTATTGTAAGAGCAAATAGTCGGATGTTTTCCAACACAATAGTTAGCTTTCATAAATTTGGACCAAAGGCTAATTTTGGAGCAAAAATTAAACCATAATTTTAAAGAAAATGCATGCGCTAAATCCACCAAATTCTTACAACCCAAAGCTTCTTCCTCCAAAACACTGCAACAATTTCTCCAAGAAGTCCAGATAATTTTAGAATTAACCCTTTTTACCTTTCCAAAAAACTTATTAAACAATTTTCCAATTCTATTACACACATTAAGAGTTGGATGAATAGTTTGAAAAATATAAATAGGTAAAGAGCAAAGAACACTCTTGATCAAAACCAATCTCCCACCAAGACTTAAAAAATTAAACTCCCAAGAGTTAAGCTTATTTTGCACCGTAATGATAAGATCATCAAAATGAAAGGATTTCTTCACCCTTTAAAGAGAGGAATACCTAGATATTTTAAAAGTAAAGATCCTTGCTTAAAACCAGTGAAATTTTTAATAGCATTAATGTGATCACTAGGCAAATTCTTTGAGGTGATAAAGCAGTGCTTGTTCTTATTAAGGTTAAGACCACTGGTTATCTCAAAATTTTTCAAAAAATAGATAAGGAATTTAACCATATTCACAAAATAATTTTTATCATCAACAAAGAATAAATGAGATATAGAAAAACCACCTAAAGTTTTGTACCTAAGGTTTGTGTGACATTTAAAAAGGTGAGTAAGACCTCTAGAAAGATACTCAGCAACAATAATAAAAAGGGCAAGAGAAATAGGATCCCCTTGCCTAATACCATGAGAAGACTTAAAGAAACCCTTACTTTTACCATTAATAGTAATAGAGAAAAATGAACCTTCAATGATGTTTTTGATCAAATTAATAAAGTAAGAATTAAAACCAAATAACTGCAGGATGGAATACAAAAAATTCCAGTTGATATTATCATATGCTTTAGCAATATCTAATTTGAGATTAATGTTACCACCTCTCACTTTAAGATCCAAATCATGAGTAAGCTCCTAGGCAAATAGAATGTTGTCAGATATAGTTTTCCCTCTCACAAACCCTGTTTGGTTTTGAGAAATTATTTTAGTGAGCAAGGGGGATAAATGTTCCATAAAAATTTTAAAGATAACTTTGCTAAAGAAAGAGCAAAGACTAATAAGATGAAAATCATCCCAATTATTAACAGCCACCTTCTTTGGAATAAGCCCAATAGAGGTGCTAGAAAAAAATTTAGGAATAGGGCTGCCTTTAAAAAATCTAAAACTGCAACAAATTAATCATCACAAATAATATTCCAAGCATTTTGAAAGAATTTTGTAGTAAACCCATCAGGGCTAACCACAAAGTCAACATTCATATAAAAAATAGTTTTCTTGATTTCCCTCTAAAGATGGAGGTTTAGTAAGGACAATGTTTTCCTTCTCATTAATGATGCAAGGAATGAGTTCAAAATGGTGAATAGGATTATGCTCAAAATTTTTATTAAATAAATTGGTAAAATGATCCACAGCAGATTTAAAAATCCCCTCCTCATCCTCAATAGAGGTCCCATCCTGCAGACAAATTTTATGGATAAAATTTTTGGCTATATTCTTCTTAAATAAAGCATGAAAAATACTTAGTATTGTTATTCCCCACAATTAAGTGTTTGGTGGGAAATTTTTGTTTCCAGTAAGTTTCCTCTTATTCTTGATGTTTAAAAAGGGAGTTTTTAGCTTCTTGAAGACTCTTAAAATTATTATCTGAAGGATTAAATTGGAAGATGAGCTCAATAGAATTAACCTTATCTTTAGCGGTACGAATATTGTCAAAAATATTTTTGAAAATATTTCTATCCCACCAATCAATTTTGAACTTAAGTCTTTTATGCTTGAACCACAAACTTTTCATACCCATAATAGAATTATCAGGATGTACAGGAGCATAACAATTATCCTTAACCATATCTAAAAAAGATTCCTCTAAAAGCCACATATTTTGAAATATGAAAGTAGAAGTGATACCTTCCTGCCTCAACTTAATACCGATAAGAAGGGGAGAATGATCACAAAAGTTTTACTTAGATGCTCCACAAAGGTTTTATTGCTAGAGTTAATCCAAAGGTCATTAAAAAGAACACAGTCTAAACATTGCCACATGTTACCACGGATCCAAGTAAAGGGATTTAAAAAAAAAACTAATATCAACAAGCTTACAATCCATTATCATATTATTAAAGTCATCCATAGCTTGATAAATAGGATTAGAGCTGCCAAGCCTTTCAGAAGGAATAGAAATGGTATTGAAATCATCTCCCACAAGCCCAAGTGAGTTAATTAAACTGCTAAAATCTTTAAGTTTTTTCCATAATTCCTTTCTAGAAAAATCGGAAGAAGATGCATAAATAAGAGAAGTATAGAAATTAAACTGCCTGTACTCAATACTACTATGCAATACTTGAGTAAAATCACCAATAACATCAATGATGATATGATCTTTCCAAATGGTCAAATTTTTATTAGAAATATTAGCCAAACTTTGCATGAAACCTATACACCTAGCAGTTTCATCTTGTTTAATAACAAAAATCAGAGGCTCAATTAAAACTAAAAAAAATATTATGGATACAACATAAATTCCTAACCCTCAATCTAGAAGAAGGGCAACCAATATCCCTAATATTTCAAATAATGGACTTAATCATTAAAATGCATTTTTTTGGAAGTTTGAGAACGAGTACTTTTAGGAGACTGAGCATTCAAATTTTTAGATTTCTTTTTTTTTTTTTAACTTTGGACTAATGTGAAATCATGCACATTACCAACTATGTTGCCATTAGTTAAACCCTTAGAAGTTCCATCTATATCATAAGCATCATGAGAAAGAGGTAAAATATCTGTACTACCATTTCCATTACCATTACTTTATAGTTCTCCTTCTCCCATGTTACTATCTCCCAGGTCCATAGCTTCCCCAGCCGAGTAATCTTGGAAAATTTCACCTTCCTCCATAGTGGAACATGTGTAAGTTATTAGTGTTATTTGTGATTGAGTGGAAAAACAAAAACTAAAAAAAAATCTTTATAATCTTTCAAATTCATGAGCCTCCTCATTCTGTAGCATAGGATGTCTCTTCAATATGCATTATATATAATCTATATTTGGGTAGCACTAGTAAGTGATTGGGTATTAAGATCCAATTTCTAGTATAACCCTAGGTATAGAATAGGATTTTAGATTCTAGATTTTTTTTTTTGTCACCCAATTCTTGAGGTTAAGTGTGAGCAACCAAGGTTGCATACTTTCCTTGCCCTTTACTAACTTAAGGTTAGGTGTGAGCAACCCATCCTTTTCTTTTGATTTAGATAAAATTAAATTAAATTAAATTTTGCTTTATTAGGTATGAGTGATCCTATTACATCCCTTAGACTTCTTGAGGTTTGGTCCGAGCAATCCAAGTGGGATCCTTTCCTTACCCTTTAGTTTCTTAAGGCACTGATATACTATACAAATTTTAAATTTTGGTTTAAATATTTACTTATCTTAGAACACAAAATTGAGGAGTCAAGTGAAAGATACTTTTATATTGTATGATCCATATAATATAAGCTGAAGAATAGAGAGCTTGTTCAAATAATTTGCATTTGGATAGGATGATCTAGTACTCCGAGTTAAAAACATAAACTGATCGTACTGTATGATCCATATCATACAGGTCAATAAAACAAAGAGCAATATTCAGGGTTTAAGGCTAAATGAACTATTTATATTGTCTGATCAATGGAATATACTCTATGATTAAGTTTTTTTTTTTTTGATAAAACCCTCAGAGGGGCCTACGCGTTAATTAAAAAAAAATTATAAGTTCCTTAAGGGGGACCTTCAGCTCACTATTGCTCAGAAGAGCTACAAAATAAACAAAAATAAATCCTATGATCCAAAAGTCCCCTCTACACAAAATTATAAGAAATCCTAGCAACATTCTAGGGCGGCTAGGAGCCAACACCCAGAAAAGAGAGAGCAAAAATAACACCATAAGCATAGACTCTCTGCCAAAAAAGGGAATCTTGAAAACCTCAATAGTATGCCAGATAACCTGCATGAAATAAAAGCTACACCAAAATAAGATAATGCAAGGAATAACGTAATAATGGAGCAAGGGAAAGTATACGATGAAAACATTATAGCAAGCATAATCAGAAAAATAAGAGAATTGAACAGCAGAATAATTGGAACTAGTTAAGAGAATAGTTACCTTACACCACCTGTAGATGATAAAACCATTAAACACCCAAAAAAGGATAAGCACATAAATATCAATAGCAGTGAAATAAACACAGTTCTTACAATCACCCTCCAACAACAAAAAAAATAGTAGTATTAATTTTCACATGCAACAACAATAACAACATCAAGCTTTTGTCCCACTATGTTGAGTCGGTAACATGAATCCTTTTTCTCCATTGTATCATGTTCAAAGTCAAATTCTCATTTAAATCTAACAAAGAAAGATCTTTTCTAATATATTCTAACTAAGTTTTTTTAGGTCTACCTCTACCTTTCTTAACATAAGTCAAATCTAATACCTCTACTTTCCTAACCGGGTCATTGGAAGGCTACCATTTTATGTGACCAAACCATCTAAGGCGACTCTCTCTAATCTTATCCTCCACTGGAGCAACTCCAACCTTTTCATGTATATGCTCATTTCGTATCCTGTCTCTAAGGGTAGATCCACTCATCCACATGAGCATCCTCATCTCTGTAACACATAACATAGTATTGTGCTTCTCCTTTAATGGCCAACACTCTACACCATAAAGCATTGTAGGTCTTACCACCATCTTATAGAATTTCCCTTAAGTTTGAGGGTGACATTTCTATCACACAACAAGCCCGATGCATTCCTCCACTTCAACCATCCAACTTGAATTCTATTGATAACATCCCCATCTATTTCACCATCACTCTGAACAATATATCCAAGATATCTAAAATGTGTACTCTTACTAATGAGTTGATCGCCCAAAGTTACAATCTCCTCACTAAGTCTATTACTACTAAAATTACACTCAATATATTCAGTTTTAGATCTACTCAATGTTGCGATTGTTGCAAATTAGTTTTTCAAGACTTTATCTTTATAATCATGTGAGTTTTTTATGATTACAAAATCTTTTTGTTCGATCATTATTTTCTCCTAACATATGCTGGAAATGTTTTTTTTTTATGTGTACAAACATTTCAGGGAAATCACATTCCAGATAGAGGAAGACATCAAATTAATTGGACTAGAGTTTATCAGTTTTTGGAGTCTGTACTTTTTATTCTTTTCTTAAGTCTGAGAGAGTGTGATTGTAAATTGGGTAACCATATACACACACACTGGAGGAGTGAGACAAAAGCTTAACTTTTTAAAACTATTCGTACTGTATGATGAGAAATCGTACGGGATGATTTGTGCAGTTTCTCCTCTGAAATAGACCTACCTGGTTTACGAGGTAAAATTTTTTCTAAGTATGATTCATACAGTATGAACTGATTTTGTACAACATTTTCCAGAGCACGAAATAGAAGCATGCATGGTTTGTACATGATCGTACGGGATGAACCATTCATTTTTTGAAATATTTGTACAATTTGAAATAGTTTTATATAGCATTTTTGAGAGTACAAAATAGGGACCTGCATGGTTCATACATGATCGTACGGGACGAACCGTTTGATTTTTGAGCTATTCATACAGTATGAAATGGTTTCATACAACATTTTCCAGAGTATGAAACAGGGGCTTGCATGGTTCGTACAGTATTGTATGGGATGAACTGTTCATTTTTTGAACTGTTCGTACAGTATGATCTAGTTTTTTACATCATTTTCTAGAGTACAAAAATTGGGTCAAACAGGTTCGTATAGAGTCATACAGGACAAACCGTACATATTTTGAACTATTTGTACGAGATGATATGCCATCATACGGTACAATCTAACTTCATCAAACTTGAAATTTTTTATTTTTTTGGATGATTTTTCTTGTCCTTTGTATATAAGGGTCCTAAAAAATTGACTGTCAAACTGATCTTCTTTGAATTTCTTCTAGAGAGTGGAAGGAAGAGTGATTTGGGAGAGTGTTTGGGAGTGAGTGTGGTGAGATCTTTGAAGAGAAATTTGTGATGGGATTCACAAGGTTTCCCAAAGGTGAGGATCTCATTATTTGTACTTTAAGTCTCTACACTATCTCTTTGAAGACTCTTGAGAGAAGATCTTTGAAGGAGAGTTTGGTTCTTTGCCATCACCAGGAGGGTGAAAAAGGATGATTGGTTCTCTGCCATCACCAAGAGGGTGAGAAAAGATGATTGGTTCTCTGCCATCACCAGGAGGGTGAGAAAGGATGCTGGGTTCTCTGCCTTCAACAGGATGGTGAAAAAGGATGACAGTTCTCTGTTGTATCGGGGTTTGGTGGAAGAGAGAAAAATTATAAAGGCTTCTCCGCCTTGCTATAGGGGCTAAAGGAGATTCACTTGAGTATAGGGCAATACCTAGAGAAGCAGTCTCTAGGGAGTGGATGTAGGTCTTGTTGGACCGAACCACTATAAAATCCGGTGTTCTTCGTTTCTTTTACAGTTTATCGCATTTTTATTTTCGTCACTTTTAATTTTTTGGTGGTTGAAAAATTGTTTTCAAAAATCAATTTTTATTGTAAAATTAGTTTCATTAAGTCCAAGAAATTTTTAAAAGTACCAATTCACCCCTCCTCTTGGTTAGCCTAGGGACATAATTAATAGGTCTAACAACCTATTCACACTTTTAAGTGATATCAGAGCTTTGAGTTCAAAAATTAAAGTTTAGATTACTTTTTGAAAATGATATATCTAATTTTGAAAACCAAAATACTTTAGAAGGTTACTCGATCACTAGACCACCTTTATTTGACAACATTCCTTTTGACTTTTGAAAAACTCGCATGTCAACTTTTTTACAGTCTCTTGACTATCGTAGGTAGATATTAGTACAGGATGGATATAATGCACCTTCTAGAATTGTAGAAGGCATTAGAATAGAAACACAATTTCCTGATTGGAATTTAGAAGAAAGGGAGTTAGCACAATTAAATGCCAAATGCTTAAATAATTTTTTTTTGTGCTTTGAAGCAGACTAGATAGAACATTTTATTGCACGACTATGAACTCTTTCACATAAAACTGAATGAATCAATCACTAATATGTATACTCATTTTACACATATAACTACTTCATTGCATGCTTTAGGTAGGGAATTAATGAATGTAGAAAAAGTAAATAAAATACTTTATTGTTTGCCTACTGCATATGATGTTAAGATAACTATTATACCTAAATCGAAAGACTTAAATGTCTATTCTATTGACAATCTTCTTGGATCACTAATTGCTTTTGAGCAATCTGTGGCTCAAAGACAGATTGATGCAGGTGACAAACAAAAGGAGAAAAATATTGCTTTAGGGGTGGATGACTCTGAGAGTGATCAATCTCAGCCTAAGGATGAAGAAGATATTGCCTTAATGATAAGGAAATTCTGAAGTTTTCTAAGGAGGAAGCAGAGGAGACGTCAGTAGTGGAACAAGGGTATGTTCCATAAAAATGCTAAGACTTCAAATGATATAATTTGCTATGAGTGTAGGAAGCCAGGACATATTAAGATAGATTTCCCAAATCTCAAAGCTAATCCTAGCAAGGAAAAGGTTGAGGAGAAAACTAATGTAAAAAAGGGCAAGAAGAGACTTCAGAAAGTATTCTGGGCGAATTCAACTTCACCTCGGAAACAGAAACAAAAGAGAAAGTCACAAACTTGTGTCTAGTGGCTAACAATCTTGATCATTCGGATCAAGAGGAGGTATGTGACTTAAGTTATGATGAGTTATTTGATATTTTTGAGCGTAATCATTCTATATATAGGAAACTAAAGAAATTGCATGCAAAATTGAATTTGGATTACTTAGAATTGCATAAAGAATTTGAAATCCTTAGGAAAGATCATGTATTAATTGATAGCAACCACATGACTCTGTTGAATGAATATGATGATTTGAACAAATAGCATGAACTTTTAAAATCATCTCACACAAAACTTGAAAATGATTTGAAAGTCTTTTTGGAAGAAATTGAACATAGAGAAATTGACTTGAGAATGGATAGTTTTATATTAGAGAATAGAAACTCATATGTTAAATTGGAGTTGAAATGTATTAAAGAAAATAGACTAACACCCACACTTGAATAATTCTATAGGTCTAAATAAAACAATATAAGTTCAACACCTATGAAGAGAAATAATAACTTATATAGATTAAGATATCCCTTCCCAGGTGTGAGATGTTTTACATGTGGAATGTTAGGACACATCTCCCACACTTGCAACATTCATAGTAGAACACATCTAGTGTGGAGACCAAATATGCATAAATCACAGCATATCACTCATGCCTCTAGTTTACCATTGCCAAGAGGAGAACCCAACCAAGTCTAATGTTTGATAATTTTGTAGGAACGCTCTCACACAAGGCCTCATGAGAGCATTTGGTACCTGGACAGTGGATGTTCAAATCGCATGACTGGAGATATGACTCAATTCATATCGCTGGAAGTCAGGAATAGAGGCAAGGTTACACTTGGAGATAATACCACTAAGAGAGTGGTAGGTACATGTATGATTAGAAATTCAAAAAAGTTTTTAGTAGAAAATGTTCTGTTGGTAGACGGTTTGAAATATAATTTATTGATCATTAGTCAATTGTGTGATAAAAGATATTATATAAAATTTTTGCCTACAAGCTTTGATAAGACAAAATGGTGTTGATGTATTATATGGAGATAGAGTAAACAATATTTACATGCTTGATTTAAATTATGTAAAATCTTCTACTGCTTTTTATTTTAAAACTATTTTTGATGAATCATGGTTATGACATAGAAGACTTTGTTACACAAGCATGAGAAATCTTAGAAAAATCACCCAAAAGGATTTAGTTAGAGGGATACCCAAATTAGCCTTCACTAAGGATCACTTGTGTGATGCATGCCAACTAGGAAAATAAGTAAAATCCTCCTTCCATTCAGTTAAGGATCTTAGAACCAGCAAACCCTTAGAAATTCTTCACATGAATCTCTTTGGACCTGTTAGTACTATAAGTCTAGGAGGAAAATGGTTTGGGTATGTAATTGTGCATGATTACTCAAGATTCACATGAATTAGATTTTTAAATCGTAAGAGTGAATCATTTGAGGAGTTTAGAGACTTTGCCACTTGTGTTCAGAGAAAACTAGGGTTTGAAATTATTGCAATCCAAAGTGATCATGGGGGAGAATTTGAAAATGAATTATTTGATGAGTTTTTTAAAATATATGGAATAAATCATAATTTCTCAGGTTCTAGGACACCTAAACAAAATGGAGTAGTTGAGAGAAAGAACAAGACATTGATTGAAGCTGCTAGAGCCATAATGGCAGAATATTCACTTCTAAGATATTTTTGAGCAGAAGCTGTTAGTACCGAATGTTATGTATTGAATAGGGTGAACATTAGATCAAAATTAAATAAGACACCCTATGAACTTCTTAAATGTAGAATTCTCAACCTCTCATACTATATGTTTTTGGATGTAAAGTGTTCATGCATTATAATGGAAAAACTCTCTTAGAAAAATTTGATCCTAAATTTGATGAAGGAATTTTTTTAGGATACTCAATTGTTGAAAAATCTTATAGAGTTTTCAATAAAAGGACATTGATAGTTGAGGAGACCACTCATGTTATTTTTGATGAATCAAATAAGTCGGGAGGGTCTAGGTTGGATGAAGATGAAGTTGAGAAAATAGCCCAATGACTTGAAAATAAAAAAGTTGAAGATAGGGTTAAAAATAAGGAAGAAAATCAATTGCCTAAGGAAAGGAATTTTTCTAAGAGTCATCCTAAGGAGTTGATTTTAGGAGACCCAAGTGAAGGAGTTAGGACTATGCATGGTTTGAGAAAAGAAGTAAATCACTCCACTTTTATTTCAATGATTGAACCCACTACTGTAAATCAAACACTTTTAGATGAATTTTAGATTCTAGCTATGTATGAGGAGTTTAATCAATTTACTAGAAATGATGTTTGGGAATTAGTAGAAAGACCAAACGATCAAACTGTTGTTGGAACCAAGTGGGTATTTAAAAATAAGATGAATGATTTTTGAGTGATTGTTAGAAACAAAGCGAGGTTAGTGGCTAAGGGGTATAATCATATTGAGGGAATTAATTTTGAGGAAATCTTTGCCCCGGTAGCCAGACTTGAGGCAATTAGAGTGCTTTTAGCCTATGCCTATTTTAAAAGTTTTAAGTTGTTTCAAATGGACGTAAAGAGTGCCTTTCTAAATGGGATGATAAAAGAACATGTTTATATTGAGCAACCTCCAGGTTTTGAAAATGCACAATTTCCCAATCATATTTTTAAATTGAAAAATGCATTATATGAATTAAAACAGGCACCTAGAGTGTAGTATAAAAGGCTAAGCACATACCTACTTGAACGATCTTTTATAAAAGGGAGTGTGGATACCACTCTATTTATAAAAAATATAGGAAATGAAATAGACATTGTTCAAATATATGTGGATGATATCTTGTTTGGATCTACCGATAAAAATCTATGTGATGACTTTTTAAAAATAATGAATAAGGAATTTGAGATGAGCCTGATAGGGGATTTGAGTTACTTTTTGGGATTTAGCATTAAGCAGAATGAGGATGGAACATTTATTAGTCAGTTAAAATATGTTAAACACATTCTCAATAAGTATAAAATGGATAAGGCTAAACCAGTGAATACTTCCATGAGTTCCTCAATGTAGTTAGATAAGGATCCCAAGGGAAAATTAGTTGATCAAAAGAGGTTTAGAGAAATGATTGGATCTTTGCTTTACTTGACAGCTAGCAGACCAGATATCATATTTAGTGTTTGTTTGTATGTTAGATTTCAAGCTGATCCAAAGGAATCACATCAGACTGCAGTTAAAAGAATAATGAGATATCTTTTAGGGACTCAAAATTTAGGAATTTGGTATCCTAAGAATAGCACTGCATTTAAAACTATTGGATACTCTGATTCAAACTTTATTGATTGTAGGGTTGATCATAAAAGCACTTCTGGAACTTGTCAATTCATAGAAAACTCCTTGGTTTCTTGGTCTAATAGAAAATAGAACTCAGTAGCCCTTTCAACTGTAGAAGCTTAATATATTGCCTTAGGAAGTTGTGTTGCACAAGTGCTTTGGTTAAAATAGTAATTGATTGATTTAGAATTTCTTTTTGGCACAATTACAATCTTTTGTGATAACACTAGTGCCATATGCATTTCAAAGAATCTGATTCAGCATTCTAGAACCAAGCATATTGATATAAGGCATCATTTTATTAGAGATCATGTAGCAAAAGAGAAAATTGGATTACATCATGTCGCTACTAAAGATCAACTTGCAGATATTTTCACAAAATCACAAGCTTTTGACACATTTAGTATTTAAAGGATAAGGCTAGGTGTGATTAATTTTAATGTATGATTGAAAATTCTGTAAACCTTTATAATTGTGTGTTTGTTTATGTCAAGTGTGTGTGTAGTATAGGTTGTATGTTTTTATTTTGTATTATTTTTATTTAGTCGCTTTATCTTTTTATTTTTTTAAAATAATGATTGGCTTTGAAAGATTTTTGAGTTTACATTGTACTATTTTTCTTTGTTCTATTCATATTGTACAAAATTATTTCGTACAATATGAATTCTATAGCTATTTCTGATCTTTATAGGAACCCCTTCTAGTAAATTAAATTGATCATTCATGTAGGTGAAGCTTACATTTAGACATTTATGGGAAGATTATTACGATTGTTGCAAATTAGTTTTTCAAGACTTTATCTTTATAATCATGTGAGTTTTTTATGATTATAGAATCTTATTATTTGATCATTATTTTCTCCTAACATATGCTGAAAATATTTTTTTTTTGTGTACTAACATTTCAGGGAAATCACATTCCAGATAGAGGAAGGCTTCAAATTAATTGGATTAGAGTTTATTAATTTTTGGAGTCTGTACTTTTTATTCTTTTCTTAAGTTTGAGTGAGTGTGATTGTAAATTGGGTAACCATGCACACACACACTAGGGGAGTGAGACAAAAGCTTTATTTCTTAAAACTAATCGTACTGTACGATGAGAAATCGTATGGGACGATTTGTGTAGTTTCTCCTCTGAAACGGACCTGCCTGGTTTACGAGGTAAAATTTTTTTTAAGCATAATTCATACAGTACGAACTAATTTGTACAACATTTTCCAGAGTACAAAATAGGAGCATGCATGATTCGTATAGGATCGTACGAGATGAACCATTCAATTTTTGAACTGTTCGTACAGTATAAAATGGTTTCGTATTGCATTTTCTAGAGTACGAAACAGGGACTTGCATGGTTCGTACAGGATTGTACGGGATGAACCGTTCAATTTTTGAACTGTTCGTACAGTACGAAATAGTTTTGTACAGTATTTTCTAGAGTACAAAATAGGGGCTTGCATGGTTCATATAGTATCGTACAGGATGAAACGTTCATTTTTTGAACTGTTCGTACAGCACGATCTAGTTTCGTACATTATTTTTCAGAGTACAAAAACTGGGTCACTCATGTTCGTACAGAGTCGTACGGGATGAACTGTTCATATTTTAAACTATTTGTATGGGATGATATGTGATCATACGATATGATCCGACTTTGTCAAACTTGAAATTTTTAGTTTTTTGGATGGTTTTTCTTGTCCTTTGTATATAAAGGTCCTAAAAAATTGACTGTCCAACTGATCTTCTACGAATTTCTTCTTAAGGGTGGAAGGAAGAGTGATTTGGGAGAGTGTTTGGGAGTGAGTGTGGTGAGATCTTTGAAGACGAATTTGTGAGGAGATTCGTAAGGTTGCTCAAAGGTAAGGATCTCATTGTTTGTACTTCAAGTCTCTACCCTATCTCTTTGAAGACTCTTAAGAGAAGATCTTTGAAGGAGATTCTGATTCTCTGTCGTAACCAGGAGGGTGAAAAAGGATGATTGGTTCTCTGCCATCACCAGGAGGGTGAGAAAGGATGAATGGTTCTCTACCATCACCAGGAGGGTGAGAAAGGATGATGTGTTCTCTGCCTTCACTAGGAGGGTGAAAAAGGATGGCGGTTCTCTGCCGCACTGGGGTTTGGTGGAAGAGAGGAAAATTGTAAAGGCTTCTCCTCCTTGCTGTGGGGGCTAAAGGAGTGTCACTTGAGTATAGTGCAATACCTAGAGAAGGAGTCTCCAGGGAGTGGACGTAGGTCTTGTTGGACCGAACCACTATAAAATTTGATGTTCTTCGTTTCTTTTACTGTTTACCACATTTTTATTTTCTACACTTTTAATTTTTTCTATAGTTGAAAAATAATTTTCAAAAATTAATTTTTATTGTGAAATCAGTTTCATTACTTCTAAAATTTTTTTAAAAGTACTAATTCACCCCCCCTCTTGGTTAGACTAGGGACATAATTAATAGGTCTAACAACTTATTCACACTTTCACTCAAGCGAAAACCTTTAGGCTGTATGATTGATCTCAAGACTTTAAGTTTACCTTCAACTCCCACTCTAGTCTTGTCAACAAGAAGAATATCATCAGCAAAAAGCATACACCAGGGTACATCCTCCTGTAAATGTCTAGTGAGAACATCCATGACTAACGCGAAAAGATATGGGCTTAAAGTTGATCCTATATGTAATCCAACTGAAATAGTGAAATACTTGGTCAAACCACCTTGTGTTTGAACACAAGTAATAGCTCCTTCATACATATCTTTAATGATTTGAATATAAGCATTATTAACGCCTTTCTTTTCAAGAACTCTCCATAGCACTTCTCTTGGAACTTTATCATATGCTTTCTCTAAATCAATAAATATCATATGTAGATCCTCCTTATTCTCCCTATATTTCTCCATCAAACCTCTCAATAAATGTATGGCTTCCATAGTAGACCTACCCGGCATGAATCCAAATTGATTTTGAGAAATATTTGTATCATGACGCAACCTACGCTCCATAACTCGCTCCCATAGTTTTAAAGTGTGAAACATTAACTTAATTCCTCTATAATTCACACAATCTTGTGCATCACCTTTATTCTTATAAATAGGAATCAATACACTCATTCTCCACTCATCTGACATCTTTTTAGTCTTCAAAATAGTATTAAAAAGTTTAGTTAGCCAAGAAATTTCTTCATCTCCTATGCATTTCCAGACCTCCATTGGGATATCATCAGGTCCAACAGTTTCTACACTTCATTTTCTTTAAAGCCTCTCCAACTTTGATTTAGCTAATACACCGATAAAAACAAAAATCTTTATTTTCATTTAGGGTGCTAAAGCAAGCAGGATAATGTAGCTGCTAATACAGCTAGGGAGATCAGAGACCAGATGAAGCACAAGAAGAGCACAACCATTCTACAAAAACATAATGGGAAGTCAGTAGGCCCCACTTAGCTTAGAAGAGTTTACATTCAACACAGAAGCAGGGACACAAAAATGAATTAAAACCCTGATAACCCACATAAGACCAACAACAAACTAGAGCACCAAGAAGAAATCTACAATCAATACCAATATTGCTAAAGGAAGACCAACCCAAAAACCAATCAGTGATATAATAATACCCAAAATGATTTAGGGTTTAGACCCCATAATGGCTAAAATTTGAAGTGAAGCAGCTCTTAGATCATTAGGCAGCAACCATAAAGACTGACACACTAAATGACAACTAAAATGATCCCAGTCATAGATAAACAAAAAAACCATAACAGTAGAAAAAAATAGCTAAAAAATAAGCCATCATGGGGAGCCAAGCTTAGGAGTGTAGTATTAGTAATACCATCATAATGAAACCCCACATGCTACTCAAAACTAATCCCAGACCTACCTAAGTAGACCTTGCACAGGAAATCAGCAGTGGAGTAGACAGAGAAGTAAGAGGAATTAGAATTCATGTTGAACGTGCAACTAATCTCCTCTTCCCAGCACCCCTAAGCCACATGAAGGAGTAACTAGAAATGACAGAAACAGACCATCCCCGAGATACCACCATAAACAATAGACCCCATGGAAATAAAAAAAATAAGGACCGCAGAAAAGCAATATAGAAGACTCCACCAAGATAAAGAGAGCAACACATAGGGCTTAAATTAATGGTGTAACTGTTCCAATCATCGCTAAAACCTGACTAGCCAAAATAGATAAAAATAAATAGTAAAAAATAAAATTTGATAATAGAGCCAATACAAAAGAATTCCCAATAAACTAATTGAGGCATTCCAATGAAAACTAATCAAATAACCAAATCAGAGAAAAATGTCTCCACCACATACTAAAATAATAAAGCCCCAGGAAAAATAGTCCAACAGACAGTAAAAAACACCCTGTCTAAGGAAAAAAAATAGGCCAAAGCCAAATAACAAACATATAGAATAAAAATGCAAAAATTAAAAGAAAGCAGATAAACTAGGACATCCGAACATAAGGGAGACCATCAATCTAGTATAATCAATCCTCTAATCTCCCTAGGTAAAGAATGTTTAATAAATTCAGTGAAGCCAGGTAAATTACACCCAACTTTAGCAAGAGAATCAGCAAAAATATTTTCTTCCCGTAAAATATGAGATATAGAGAAAGTAATGAAAGAGAGCCGATGCTTAATATCTCTTAACATATAAAAATTAGCAGGATTAGAATAAGAATTCCCATTAATATAATGAATCAAAAGCATAGCATCCACTTCAATACAAATATTAGTGATCCCTAAAGAATTGTATAATTGAAGACCATAAAGAAGGCCCTCAATTTTAGCATTAATTGCAGTATTAGCAGTGCAAAGACCTGCAAAGGCAGCAATATTAATCTCATTAAAATCTTTAATAATACCACAACAACCAGCATTCAAATTATTCATAGACCCATCCATATTAAGATTAAAGCATCCCTCCAAGGGCTTTCTCCAAATAACAATTGTGTCTTTAATAATAGAGGAAGGGGATTGGAAAGCGATACCAAACTCATTAGTAACATGATGACAGCCTTTAAAGGAGTTAAACATTAATAAATAAGCCAAAAATAGCTAAAAATTGTTTTCCTTAACTTTAGAAAAAATACTTAAAGCATTCATCTTAATATCCTCATATTTAGACTCATTCCTACTTCTCTATAAAAACCAACAAATAATGACAGGTAAGATGTTCCTAATATGGCCTTTAGTAGGAATGAACCACTCTTTAAGAAGATTAAAGATAGAATTATAATAAGTAGAGGATTATACAATAAACATGCCATCAAAATATAACCAAACTTTCATAGGAATTGGGCCTTGATTAAAAACATGGTTCATATTCTCAATATGATATTAACATTGGCATTTGGAGACTATGTAAAAACCTTTTGTTAATAAAATAGAATCCAGAGGCCAGAAATTATGCAAAATCCTCCATAAAAGAAAAGAATAAAAAGGATGAATACTAGTATACTAGATAGCCAAATAAAGAGAGTCTTTAGGATAAGCCTGCCTAAAGGAGTTCCAGAACTACTTAATAGCAAACTCACCATCATTAAAAAGAGTAAACAAAATGTAGTCATCATTATCTAAATGAATAGGAATATTGAAAATAATACTGATAATAGAATCCAACACATAATTATTAAGCAAATCAATATTCCAATTCCTGTTAGTAAAAAAATCCTTGACTTTGCAGGAAGAGGTGGAGTGAGTGTTTAAAAGACTATAAATAGCAAAATTACCCAACCATTTATCTTGCCAAAAAAACATGTTGCCATCCTCCAAATCCTATTGGATAAACTCTTCAACCTCCCATTTAATGTAACATAATCTTTTCCAGATAATAGAATCACCTTGTTTAAAGAGACAATTGAGAGGATATTTACTAATACAGTACTTAGAAACCATAAAATTGGCCCACAAGCTATTCTTATCTCTAAATGCAAACCAAAGTTTATGAGAAAAGGCTCTGGACATCTCAGGCATTGATTTAAAGCCTAGTCTACCTTCATAAATAGCCCTAGAAATATCTTTTCAAGAACCCCATAGAATAGCATGTTTACCATCTTTAGCACCCTAGAGGAATTTATTAAACAGCCTCCATTCTATTACACACATTTAAAGTAGGACATAAAGTATGGAGCAGATAAATAGGAATAGAACATAAAACATGTTTAATAAGAACAAGTTTACCACCAAATGAAAGGCAGTTAAAAGCCCTAGAAGAAAGTTTCTTATGAATCATAGTAAAAATGTCATCAAATAAATGAGAGTGTTTCCTACCCTTATAATAGGAATAGAACATAAAACATGTTTAATAAGAACAAGTTTACCACCAAATGAAAGGCACTTAAAAGCCCTAGAAGAAAGTTTCTTATGAATCATAGTAAAAATGTCATCAAATAAATGAGAGTGTTCCCTACCCTTATAAAGAGGAGTATCCAAGTACTTTATCAATAAATTTTTTTTAATGAACCCAATTTTATTTTCAATACTAGTAACCCTCCTGGGAGACATAGAGTTAGTAGGGATAAAATAACTCTTGGAGGGGTTAAAAATTAACCCACTAGCATGCTGAAACTTGTTGAGGAATTTAAACAGAATGTAAAGCATTTTAATAGACCCATTAGAAAAAATAATAAAATCATCAACAAATCACAAATGAGTAGTGAGAAAGCCACCAGTAGTTCTAAATTGCATATTAGAATGAATTCTAAAAAGATTATTAATACCTCTGGACAAAAATTTCACAGCAATAATGAAGAGAGTGTGAGATAGAAGATTTCCCTGTCTCAAGCCATGCAAAGATTTGAAATAGCCATGAGACTTACCATTTATAATAACAGAAAAGAAGCAATGCTCAATGTTATTCCTAATCAAATTAATGAATTGCATGTTGAAACCAAATAGCTTTAAAATAGTATAAAGAAAATTCTAATTTAGGTTGTCATATGCTTTAGTATTATCAACTTTGAAAATAATGTTGCCTCCAGTCACCTTTGCATGTAAAATCATGAACTAAATCTTAGGCAAACAAAACATTATCAAATATAGATCTACCTTTAACAAAACTCGTTTGCTCCAAAGAGATAATATTAGGTAAAATCAAGGCTAATCTCCCCATGATGATTTTAGCAATGAGTTTATTAAAAAAGGTACATAAATTTATGGGTCGATAATCATTCCAAAAATTAATGGAATTAGACTTCAAAATTAAAGCTATAGAAGTAGAAGTAAAAAAAATTTTGGATAGGGTTGCCCATAAAGAAATCAACAATAGCATTAACATGGTCTTCTTTAATAATAGCCTAAGATTTCTAAAGAACTTAGTGGTGAAACTATCCTAGCTAGCCACAGAATTAGATTTCAAACCTTCCATGGTCTACCAAATTTCCTCTTTGGAAGGTACCGTAGTCAATAAGAAGTTATCCTCCTCAGTAATAATAGTGGGAATAAAATTAAAATTAATATTTAAATCTAGAAAGAAAGCTTTATTGAAAACTTTCTTAAAATACTTAATACTAGAAGCAATAACCAAATAAGGATTTTTGATAACAGTACCATCAAGAGAAGTGATCTTATGAATTTGCCTAATAACTTTATTATGGTTAGCAGTATTATGAAGAAAGGAAGTATTACGATTACCCTCCAGAAGAAATTTAGAAGAAGCTTTCTGCCTCCAATAAGCCTCTTCTTTTTCCTAAAGTTTGAATAAAGTAGCCTTAGTTTCATTGAGAGCAGATAAATTCTCAAAAGAAAAGTCTTGCATGTAAGTTATATCAACATTGTCCACATTTTTTTCAGAGAGCAAAATACTAGAGAAAATATTCTTAAAAATATATTTATTCCACTAGGATAATTTTTGTTTAAGTCTCTTAAGTTTAAACCACAACCTAGTTGTACTAGAAACATTATCAAAAGGAAAAGGGGGGCATGCCAGTTGCTTTGCACAACATTTAAAAAGGTTTCATCAAGCAGCCACATTTTTGGAATCTAAAAGGTTGAAAATTATTTCTATAATTCATAGAAATACCTAATAATAAAGGCTAATGGTCAGATAAAGTTCTAGTTAAATGTTCAATATGAGTCATTTGATAAGTAGAAATCCAGTAGTCATTAAAAAGAATGCGAACTAATCTTTACCACATAGTACCCTTATTCCAGATAAAAATATTTCCAAAAAAAGTAATATCATGAAGATTACAATAGAAGATCATGTCATTAAAATCATCCATAGCTTTATAATTAGGAGAATTTCCTCTTATTCTTCTAGAAGCATTAGTAACACAATTAAAATCCTCACCAACTAACCAAGGGGGCCTTAATAGAAGAGGAGAAATCAATGAGTTGGTTCCAAAAAGTTTTCTTGCCTAATATAGAGAAAGAAGCATAAACAAATGAAGCATAACAAGAGAATTGATTAAAAGTAATGTTAGTATGAACCATTTGGGGCAAATCCATGACAATATCTAAACAAATAAAATACTTAAAGAAAACTTGAGGTGCTGCTAGACATATTCTTATTGCCCTTCTTTTTGGAAATTATAGTATAACATTCCTCATTATTTTCAGCCTTACCATTAGGAGATGACATATAGTTAACATTTTACCCTTGAGAGCATCCTTAGGAGAGAATTTTTCATGAGATTCAATTTCCCCTTCCTTCATATCATTAACCTTATCCTTACTAGTCAATTGAATATTTTTAGAAGTATGATCAGATCCATTTTCACAGTTCTCCCCATTGACTTGATTTAAAGCACAAACATTCTGATCATTTTCTTGACAATGTGAAAGATCTTCCTCACCCAAGTTATTATCCTTATTTCCTTGATTAAACAAAGAGCTAGTAGTAATCCAATTTTGTTCAACAACTACTTTCTCCCCCAAAACCAAGATCACCTGAGTCCACTAAAACATTCTCCTCAATAGAATCAATTCTATCTTTAATGTATTATTCATCATTGTTTCCCTTATCCAAATTTTCTTCACTCATATTAGAATTATTTAAAGGGCCATTTTCTTCCTATTAGAATTATTTAAAGGGCTATTCTCTATGTCATCCCCATAAGCTTTTTGTTCCTGCAAATTCATATTTTGAGCCATCTCATTATTAATAATATGATATCCATACACATAAGGTTCACCACTAATTAGTTCAACCATAGGTTTAGGGGCCATATTATTCTTACTAAGCTGAGGATGGACAACAAAACAATCATTAATGGAATGTCCATGAACTTTACAATGAGAACTAAAATTCGAAACATTTTCAAAATCCACTTTCTATAAATACCCAGATGTTTAAGAACCAAGCCAAATCTCTTTAGGATGCTTCATAGTAATATCCAATTCCACTAGAATCGAAGGCACCAAATGCCTCAATCGAGAGGCTGTGGTTTGGTCAATTTGAAGAGGTCTGCCAAAGAGAGAGCCTAAATCATGAAGAACATGAGAATTAAAAAAAAATGCAACCATAAATTAGGAAATGAGATCCAAATAGGAACAATGAGTGATTCCCCTTTAATATCAAAAAAAGTTGTCCATTTGAGTAATCTCATTTGATAGTTCAAAATATAGTAGGCTCTTCTAGTAAAAAAATCGTACTGTAATCGAGGTCATTAGATAATTGAATCACAACATGTTGAGCACCAAGTAAGCTGATAGACACATTTCCATATAGTTTCAATTTTCTAAAAAAGGCATGAATTGCATCCAAGTTTGGCCCATGGACCAAAAATTTCCCAACAAGAGTGAACTAAAAAGGACTTGCAAGTTTGATGATATCCTCATCAGACATCAAAAGAGCAGGAAAACCTTTTACTGACAATTTGGTGAAGGAGAAAGTTGGATCCTTCAAAAATGAAGCTCCGAACTGCAGTAGAAACCAGAAGATGCTACAGGAAGGAACCGAAATCACCCAAATTTTGCCAAAGCAAAGAGTCATTGTGAGGAGAGGAAAGAGGATTAGGACTTTGATGTATGATTAAGCTGTTAGAATCAATTAATAGCCTAATTAGGGTTTCTTTTTGGAACCTTGATATAAATACCTATGGCTAAGAAACCCTACGTGAGAGAAGCAGAGCATCATTACCTTAATTTTTCATAAAGAACTTTTTAGAGAGGAGTTCTTCTTTGGGAAAAATCTTTATGTATTCTTACAATAAATTGAGAGGAGAGTGGGAAAGAGAGATTGGAGAGAATCTGTGAGATATTTCTTGGAGTCTCCATAAGATCTTTGTGTGAAAAATGCCTAAGGTTATTTTTCTCAATCTATATCCTATTCGTCAAAGTTATTATATAAAGGTCTTTGGAAAGGGATTTTGAAGAGTCTTATTGTAAGTGATTTTGGGTCTCACCAAAGAGACTAGGGAGTTAAGGCATATTTATCATGCTAGCAGCAAAAGGTGGGAGTAAAGGCATCTCAGTCGTGTTGGGTGCCAAAGGAGGGTGTTGGAGGCCTTTCAGTAGAGGAGCTTTATAAAGGGTTTTCTCTATTACCCTATGAAGGAAAATGACATCTCCTCCTTATTGGGACCATGTAGAGAGAGAGAGATAGTAAAATTCTTTAGGAGAAGACTCGAGGAGTGGATGTAGGTCAAATTGGCCGAATAACTTTAAAAATGTGATTTGCACTTTCTTTGTTATTTTTCATTAATTTTTATTTTTAGTTTTTTATGTAATCTTATTACTTAAATTTGTTTCAATCATTGTTGATCTTATTCAAAATCTAAGAAAAATATTTTTAAAAAATTATAATAACTTTTTCTATTAACAATAAAAAATAATTACTATTATTTTTTCTTTATTGTGTTAAAGTTATTTTTGAAATCTGAAAGGGGAATCATATTTTAGTGTATTAATTTATTAAGAATTCTATTATAACTTTTTTAAAGGAACCAATTTAACCCCCCCCCCCCCCCCCTTGCATTAGACATTTTATGTTAGGACTGAGAAACCCAAGTGATTTATTTTTCTTAGATTTAGAGGTAACTTAAATTTAAGTCTTTTAATTTTTAATACTCATTTAGAATTTTTTAGGTTTTCTATGAGCAACCCAAGTGGCATCCTTTCCTAGCATTTTAGTTTCTTAGGGTTAGATGTTGGTCGATATTGGTCAACCCAAGCAACATCTTCTCCATAGATCTTAATGTAAATCAAATCAAATAAATTTATTCTCTTTTAATGTTATATGTGATTCCATGTGCTTCGTAGCCATAGGATTGGACTATTTAGTGTTGGATAACACCTTTCTAGGTCCCTTCCTACTTTGGTTGCTATAGTTTCTCACTTTAGTTGTGAGTCCATGTGCTTCCTCCTCTTAGAAATAGGTTCACTTCAAGTTCATTTTTAAACCATCAACTTATGTTAAACCAAAATCAAACCAATTTAAATTCCTTAATCATATCAATTTTAAAATCCTCAAATCAGTCCAAACTAAAAAATTAATTAAATTCCTAATTTTAAATCAAATTAATGTTATTTAATTTTAAATCTTATTGACTATCTTAGTGAATGCCAATATATGTGGCAAACTTCTATGATTACACAACACCTATTTGGGGTCCATTAGTTGACCTCATTTTTAAATATGGTTAGTACCTCCTTTCACTTAGGTTATTTCTAGCACCTAGGTCTTCCTGCTTTGTGGTAGAAATGACCTATAGGATCCCTAAGACAAGACCTAACACCTTAGCATTGATTAGCCCTAAAAATTTTAACTTTTTAGACATTCCTTAATGACCTTAGGAGAGTGGCTAGTTCAAAAAAATTGAAACCCTAGGTGGAATCTTAGGTTAAAATCCAAAATTCCTAAAATTACCAAATTACCCTTAACTTTGTCATAGTGACCCAAATCTGGCCTTGTGACCTTAATATTGACCCTAACTGACCCAAGCCTATATTTGAGTCAATTTGATTCAATGTTAACCTTTGGTCAATCCCCTTTGACCAAGGTAAAATATGGTTGACAATTATTACTAATATACCTTTTAATCTTTGCCCTTGGGTAAACCTAGGTCAAACTTATGCCCTTTATCGCTGGTTTGGAATCAAGATCCCTCTAGGATAAATTTGACATGCCTGTGACCATTGGTCAAATTGTATTGACCCTAGATTGACTCAAAATTTTCAAATTTCCTAAATTTCCCTCATAGAACCTAACTTGAGTTACATAAACTACGCTCATCCCTAAACCCTATGGTTGATATCAAATCCCTTAAAACTAAACCTTAAACACTCTTAGACCCAAGCCAAACCATGTTTAATAATGGTTGACCTTGGTTAACCTAAAAGTACAAATTATCCCTATTTGACCATATTTGGGTTTCATGATGTTTGACCCATGTCAATACATTATCGATCCTCCAAACCTTCACCATAAGACCTTAGGATCCTATCCTAGTTACTCTAACAACCCCAACACCTTGGACTAACCTAAATTTCTTATTTTTCCAACCCAAGTTAACCAAAACTATCCAAACATGGAATTGTCCATACCTACGCCAAATTAAGCTTTATCTAGCTCAAGTAGAAGTTTATATTATCCTTTTCACCTTAGCTTGGCACTTGGCATGGACTGGGTGGTTAGGAAAAGCCATGGTTGAGCATCCAATAGCATTCTTCCATTCCAAACAATCAACCCATCTCATCCTAACTCATGCCTCCACCCAGACACTTAGCAACATCCCAAATGCTAACCCAAACCATCTCTAGCACCTATAATGGCCTACCTTAGCTAGATTTTTAGCTAAGTGCATTTCTAATCTTCTATAAAATAACTCCTTTTTAAGCTGAGCAAAAGTCCTGTAATTGACTCCATCTTTTTCAATCCCTGCACTTGTAAGTTTAGTGGCTTTGTTGACCCCCTTGCAGCTAAAACTTACTTGCTAATCCACTACTTTCTACACTGAGAGGTGTTTAGTAAACTTGTTCCCTAAGCAGACCTAAGTATGAAGCAACTAAAATCCTTATCCATCCTCCACTACATTAAGGTAATTTTAAAACTAGAGAATAGATTTTAAATGATCTAAGACATTATGAAGAGAACATGTAATCCATGGCCATTAAGCCTTAGATTGAACATTCATTATTCTAAGATCCTTTGTGATGAATTTCATTTAAATCTATTTAGTGAATCACTCAGATCATTGATTTTTCTATGAACAGTCTCTGTTATCTAGTGGGAGGTCGAAGATAAAATTGCAGTGCTCCATTCTCCACTGTTTGTTTCAGTGGCTATGAATTTATCGTATCAATTCTATGATATCTATGCTTTCAGAAGCCATTTGATCTTAGATCAGAGGGTTGTAATTAATCCTGTGTTAACAGATCCCACTACTTGAATAAATAACCAACCATTGTTGCATGTAAAGTGCTATGCATGTCAAAATTTAAAATTCATAAATAATTATAAATAAATCATAAAAATGTAAACTCACCTTTATTAAACTCATATTAAATCAAAAAACAAAAAATTAATACATATAACAAATATAATAAAAAATATAAATCATACCTAAATCAAACATAAAGAAAACCCATAATGAATAATTCATTAAAAATTTAATTCACCTCCAAATGGTCTTAGAATTTTATTAATAAGTCTTTAGGTCAGTAATGACTAGTGATTTAAATTTCACATCATTTGGAGTTCACTGGGATGGCCAAACATCAAACCCTAATTTAAATTATCATGAGAAACCCTAATTTCTACTAAACTTCAACAATCAACTCATTACATCGAAGCCTTCAATTTTTCTACCATCTGCTAGGTTTTCTCCCTTATCGCATGCCCTTGTTGGGGTCTAGTTTTGCTGCTCGCCATCTCTTTCATCAGCTCAGATAAGTTTCTCACTTTCCTTTATGTTTGATATTTTTCTCCTTTCTTGTTGGTTTGGATTTTCTTTGTTAGGCTCTTTGAGCATTTCACCCTCGCTGAGGTGAATGGAGATTAACCTTGTTAGGTTCGATGATCCAAGTTTTATGGATGGAAAATCCAACTCTCGTTCATTTATTGACACAATAATGAGGTCTTCCTCGTCTGGGTACCTTGCAGACCTTAAGCCATCTTCCTATCGGGGGTTGCCTTCTCTATGGATATTGGAGGAAGAGGTTTTGGCTATTACATCCCCCTTTGCTTTCTCTCTTGTTGGTTACTTCTCTAATCAAAGGTCATCTTTGGATATGATTAGGAAGTTTTTCTTTAATTTGAAACTCTCCGGTGAATTTTTCATCACCCTATTGGATTCCTGCCATGCTCA
The DNA here is from genome assembly GCA_019925795.1 of Dendrobium chrysotoxum. Lineage (NCBI taxonomy): Eukaryota > Viridiplantae > Streptophyta > Magnoliopsida > Asparagales > Orchidaceae > Dendrobium > Dendrobium chrysotoxum. The sequence goes on along the minus strand of CM034302.1, from coordinate 64,261,640 downwards.
AATTAAATTGCAATGTGATTTGGATTTTTGCCATCTCTTTGCTTATCGATCCTACTTTGTTAGTAACTATTTCATGAAATTGACTAAGTGGTTTCCATTTGTGGAGATTTCTGATAAATCCTCCATTGTCCCTATTATGTCTCCTTCCCAAATCTGCATTCGCATTTCTTCTCTCCCCGTATATTACATGGTCTTTGGTCTCTCTTTGGACATCCTCTTCGTACTAATAATGCCACTACAGTGGGATCTCATCAGTCGATTGCTAGAGTTTTGTTGGAACTCGATATTACAAAATGATATCCTAATAAGGTGTGGTTGGGTCCTAAAAATTTTGGTTATATTCAATCTGTGTTGATGGATGATTTCCAATAATTTTGTGATCATTATAAAGCTTTAGGTCATTCTAGGAAAGACTATGTAACTCATCCCCAATTAATTAAGGACCCTAACCCTTGGGATATTGTGACTGGTGCTGGAGAATCGCTTGATGCACATAAAAATTTTCATGGCAATATTGGTGGTGTTGACTTAACATTGCATGATAAGGTGGATGTTGGTGTTTGGGGACATATAGAAAATGTGATTACTGATGAAGTGGGGAATGTTATGCCCATCAATTTGGTTTTTGGGGACCCTTTGGTTCCTCCTCTTTCGATGTAGGGGAAGGTCGATTGTGTTATTGATAATGCAATTATAATTAATTTAATTGACCCTATTGTTATTCCATATGGTAATCCTTCATTAAACTTGGCTTATCTCGTGCATGAAGAGATTTAGGGTAATGTTAATATGAAGGCTTATCAACTGGCTATAATCCCTTCTATTGAGTCTCCACCAGCTGATTCGCCTGTTATTGTTGGGAAGGATCATTGCCCTATCAACACCGTGGTGTTGAATGATTCCTTTACTGGAACGAATGTTGTTTCCCTCTTGCTTATGTCTGAACCTGCACTATCGCCTATTAATGTGCAACAGAATGGTGTGTCTTTTATTGATATTCTAGTCTCCCTTATTTCCAATGATGAATTAGAAGCTTATTTGTTACTAAAGAGGAAGGATAGCTACTTGGATCAAATTGGCTGGTTCAATGGGTTTGCCTCCTCGCTTGGGGAAGATCGTGCTGACCCTGGGGATGATTTTCATGAAATGTATGCGTTAAAGGTTGCCATTGATAAATCCTTCTCGCGTGGAGTGCCAAACATGGTAGGAAGAAATTCAACAGGAAGTAATTTTTGTGAATCTTATTTCTCTTTGTTGTTGTACATTTGGTTGGTTGGGCTGGTGGGCGGGTGGTTTCTTTGGAGGTTGTTGGGTTTCTATTTGGCCTGCTGGGTTTTCTGTTGTTTATTGCTCATATTTGTTTTTGTTTTCTCGTTAGTGTGATGTTGGCTTTGGTTTTTAATCCTGTGGGGATTTTTGGCCTTGGGTGTGAGTGGTGTGTTTTGATTTCTCAGTTGTGAGTTATACAAGGTTAGTGGCTATATTGTGGTTGTTATTTTTTTGGTTCCTTTCGGATAATGATGACGCTACTTTCTGCTCCCCCATTGGTTGGCCTTGGCTTGTTGGCAACCTTGGTGGTTCATTTTCTCATTCAGTTCGGTGGCCTTTCATTGCCTTGCGGGTTGATGCTTGCTTTATTTATGTTTTTCCTTAGGTTGCCTTATGGCTTGTTGCCTCTAATGGATGGTCCTTGCCTACCGACTAGGTGGTTATAGGAAGCTTCTTGCCATTTCTTGTCCTACTGGCTTCTTTGTTTTATTCACTATTTCTTTGTTATTTTGTGACCTTCATTTTTTGGGAGGCTGCTTTCTCTAGCATTGTAATTTTGCAATGTCTTCTGTTGGGCCTTCGATGTAATATCTTTATTATTGAATGAATTTGGTCTTGCCCATTTTAAATAATAATTTCTACTTAACTTTGAAATTTCATAATTAAATTTATAAAAATAAAAAATTATAAATTAAAATACATTGAGCTCATAATGGAATAAAGAAATAAGCAAGTTTTAAAATTAGTAAGATATTGCATTAGCAAACTTAAACCTAAATTCTAAGATTCTGAATTTAATAATTTAGGTTCTAACATATATTGTTAAGATTTTATTATGAATGTCATTTCCTTAAGCTTTCCAACAAGTTCTTTAAAAAAATATATTCAAATTAAAACATCAAACTCTAAATCTAATTAAATTATAAATACATTCATACTTTAATTTAAAATATTCTTTTTTTAAAGTAAATCAAATTAGAAAATGAAACTTAAAACCCAATAAGTTGGTCATCCACCAGGCCTAGCACACACTTGCTTGTTAGTTAGAGAAAGTAATTCTAGTTTTCGGTTAAGAACACTATTCTAGTGATTTACATCTTTATTTCTTCATGATGCAAAAATTTTTGTAGTTTTGGTGGATGTGTATAAATGTTTGAATGATTGAATTATTTTTTGAATTCTGATGAGATGATGATGTGATCTATGATAGAAGTTTAAATGCCATATGATTAGAAGCAATTTTTATGTTTATTACTAATCGAACTTTTGTTGGTGGCCATATGTATACAAGGCTAAAAAGGAAAGTTAATATTTGTTAAATTTAATACTAAAAAGTTTTATATAGTAATTGAGCATCCTGTTATTTTGACCATGCTTTATTTAATTTTCGGAGCTAGGATATTTTATTTAAAAAACATTATTTTAAATAAAATTTTCTATCCCCCAAAATTAAATGAAGCTTGGTCAAAATAATTGGATGCTCAATTATTGGACAAGTGCTAAGTGTTGTGTAATGAATGTATATTGGAATGTCTAAATATAAATAGGTTTACTAATTAGCATCTTGAATAAAGTTTTTTCTATTTCCAATTAAAACTAAAATTTAAATAAAATATGAAAGCCAAATAAGATTTTTCATCTTATGGGGAAAAGGGACCAAACGAATGAACCTTTTAAAGGTGATTTTTTTGAAACCTTCTGAAGGATGAATGTCACAAAAGAGATTGAAAACACTAATTTTTATGTCTTATGACATTTTAGGAGTAGAATCTTAGTTGTAATTTAAAGGAATTACTCAGTTGGCTATTTCTATAAATGGGTTTTAATTAAGTGGCACTTTTCACATCTGGATATTTGGACATTATTTTTCTTTAATGTTTACACAAATAATTGTGGTTGGGCAAATGAAATGTCTATATTGCTTGCACACTAGAAACCCCTATTTTTTCTAGGCTTTCTTTCTATGTTTGATTTGCTTGAATAATCATTACTAGGTGCTCTTTAGAAATAATTTTTTACTTATAATCAAGTAAAATAACTTTAAATAATATAAAAAGATAATCAGCATGGAAAAGTATAGGGGGTTAAGCACAATCGCCTAACATTTTACTTCTACTCTTTGTTTAGGTACCTCTTTTCTTGAGGTTTGGATAAGACACTAACCTATTAGGGTGCTTGCTCTATCTCAGGGGAAGCTTAAGCTTTTAGGAAAAAAATATATTTTCTAAACCTTTTTAAAACTTCACAATCATGCTAAATATTGTGTCTAACTTGCATGCAATTTATTAATAACAAACTAAGAATAAAATTTTAATTGCATTTAGCTTTAAGAGAATAAAACACCAATCATAAGTCTTCGACCATTTTAGGATTTTTAAATGTCTAACAAAAAATCCAAAATTAAATAAAAGCCTGCCTTATCTTGTATTTCATAAGACTAAAATCATGAACTTAAATCATTTAGGTGGGTTTAGTTGGCATTTTAGTCCAAGTAAGATGTAATTCTAGAAGTATTAGACTTTCATAAACTCTTTTCAGAGTCAAAGATATAAGTCCAACCTAACTGCTCTTTGATTTTGTAAGACTATGTTAGAGTAACTACTTTTATAGTGTTCACCTTAGTTCTAGGATCTGAGGTGGATATTTAAATCTAAATTCCTCACTTTCCTCAGCATTTTCTTATTCTTTTGATTGAGAATATAAATGTCAACTTATTGTAATTTGGGATTCTGAGCTTATGATTTTGATGATAAAAATATTAATGATTGTCACTTTATTTCTCTTAGTATATGTATTTCATATATGCTTTTGTGTACTAACATTTCAGGAAATTCACACACCGTACAATAAGATTCAGGGCTCAAGACTAGGTAGGATAGGGTAATGTTTACAAGAGTCTGTAATTTTAATTTCATTATTTTTATATTTCTTGTGTCAAATTCATGTAAGGATGCATGTTAACTTGGCGACCATGCACGCACACAAAGGGTGTGAGAAATTGAATTTTAGATTTTCTAAAGTTTATATTGTATGATACATATCATACAGTATGATTTATTATTCAGAAAATTAATGAGAATGATAAATTGAGTAATTAATATTTTTGAACTAATTATATTATACAAACTAAAGCGTACATGATGATCAGATCAAATCAAAAACCCTAGCTACCAATCATATTTAGGCCATTTTTTAAAAATTACAGTTTGTACTACTCGTACGATATGACATGATTCGTACTGTATGATATTTGAAAATTTTGCCTAAATTAGTCCCTTAGATTAAGCAAATTGAATCCATAATTAATGGTGATTGGTGATTATATAGTACAAAGGGTATTTCGTACTGTGTGAATCAGGAAGATACTAGGACAATAAGTAACTACCCGAGGTTCACACAGTATGAGCAGATATGCATTTGAACTAATTATACTAGATGACTCTGAATCGTACTGGATGATTTGGAATCGTACTGTACGAACTGAGAAGATACCAGGATGATAATTAATCACTCGGGATTCGTTCTGTACGAACCTAAGATTCGATCGAACTAATTATATGGTATGACATTATATCATACAAAATGATCAGATAAAATTATTTGAATTGATCGTATTGTGCATCACTCATTATTCAACATGTAGGTATTTTATTTGATTGAGCTACTTTCATAGTTCATGGCCCAGATAAGATCTTTCTGATTTAAGAAAGCAGAGGTAAGAAGATTTCTATCCATCATTTTAAATTTTAAATTATTATAAATGACATTTTGATTCTCCTTTAATCTAGCAATATTGTTGTGAAGGGATGAAGAGGAATATCAATTTGCATACTTCAGAACATTTTCACTTTTTTAAGCTTGATACATAAAGTGAATGTTGGATCCCATTTTATAGCAATATTCTTGGCTGAATGAATAATGTCCAAAAAGGAGGAAGATTTGACTTGTAATTATTATATTTCAATCTCATCAAAATAGTAATAGAAGAGTCCATTTGAAGTAGAATAGTAGAATGATCATATGGGAGAGAACTCATGATAATGAATTGAGATAGGAAAAAGGATGTCATCTATAGGCATTATTGCAAAACACATGATCTAGAAAACATCTAATAGAGTTGAGAGTCTGTTGGTTATATCAAGCATATTTTAGACAACTATGTGGGAGGTCAATCAATCCAACATTATAGGTATAATGGTTAAAGTCCATGCACTTGGCTTGAGGTTAAGGGTTCCTTCAATGTATCTTATATTTGATATGACATAAAGTTAGTTAAGTAGAATAAAATACATTAATATTCATTTTATTTATTTATCTAATAAAATTTAAATGAAGTTATAAATTATAACATTTATTTTACATTGTATTTAAATTACAATAAATTGAATTACTAGAATAATACCCAAACAGTGCTAGGGGAAGTGAAAGATGTGCAAAGATAATACACTTTTAAGGATCTCTTGAGCTCTACTAGGATTTTTCTCTCATCCCCCCACCCCCTCCCATCATGTTGGAGCCACCATCCTCTCACTGTCTAGGGGCTTCCTTCCCCACCCCCTCTCACACTCTATTCTACAAATATGGCTTCCCTTAACATTATAAACCTTCCCCCTTTGTTTAAATCCTCCATCTCCACCTCCACCACCACCTCCTCACCAAACCCTAACCCTAACCCCTCCCATTTACATAACCAGTCCTTTACCTCTTCCACCTAGAAAAACATGATGACCTCCAGCAACCCAGTCTTAAAAGACTTCTCATTTTCCTTCGTCGCACCCCATGATAATGTAGTTCATTTTACAACCAATGAAATCAATGAAGGTTCCAAGGAATGGGGGTTAATTCTTGTTGGACATTCCATAAGGATGCACATTTATTATGAAGCTCTTTGCTCTACCAAACATAAATGTTACTTACATAAAGGTGCACTGACTCTCCTATCCTTAAATGAGGGCTTATTCTTCCTAAAATTTTCAGTAGGGAAAGGCCTCATTATGGTTTGTACAAGGGGCCCTTGGTTATTCCTTGGGAATCCTTTCATCCTTTAGAAGCAGTCCCCCTCTTATAGCCCTAAAAGGAAAGAATTCTCTTCTATACCTCTATGGGTTAAGATCCATAACCTCCCTCTCCCGTGATGGAACCCATAAGTAATTTCTATGATAGCCCATGTTATTGGCCCTCCCCTAGCAGTTGATGCTCTTTCTACTAAAAAATCATACCTCACCTTTCCTAGTGGCTTTGTCAAGGTCCAAAAATCATTATCACTCCTAGATGAATTCACTGGCTTAATCACATACAAAATATGGTCCTTAGAGTGCAATATAATAAAAAATAGTGTCCTTTCTCAAGCTATGGTTCTCTAATACAACATTTAATTCTCTATCACATTAACATCCCAAGAATCCTTAAAGAATTGGGTATTAAACCTATTAGGCTTAGGAGCTTTTTCACTACCAATTTAAAAAAGGCAATTTTAATTTCCTTAGGCTCAAAATTATGACAAGATTGCATTTATCCTCAGTAGTGAGCATGGGTCCAAGTGAGATATATTGTCACCATTTTGGCCATTAATAATTTCTTTATTAAAAAGGATGTAGAAATAGTTTATAGCCTCAATTATAACACACTTTTGAGAATTAGTGTGTCAACCATCACCACTAATTTTCCTGATAATATTTGTATTAGCTCTCCTATCAATTTTTATAAAAGAATTTGAGGTCATCTTCCCCCTTAGAAAGCCAAGTACATGTAGGTCATTTGTTTGATAGAGCTAGTTTCATAGTTAATGGCCTAGATAAGATCTTTCTAATTTTAGATATCAGAGGTAAGAAGATTTTTATCCATCAGGTTGGATTTTAAATTATGTTAAATGGCATTTTATTTCTCCTTTAATCTAGCATTATTCTTGTGAAGAGATGAGGAGGAATACCAATTCGCATAGTTAAAGAAAACATTGGATCCCTTTTAATAGTAATATTCCTGGCTGAATGAATAATGTCTAAAATGGTGGAAGATTTGACTTGTAACTCTTGTGAATCTCAACAAAATAGTAATAGAAGAGTCCATTTGAAGTAGAATATTTGAATGATCATATGGGGGAGGACTCATGATAATGAAATGAGATAGGAAAAAGAGATGTCATCTAGGCATTTTTGCAAAACACATGATCTAGACGACATGTAATATGGTTGAGAGTCTGTTGATTGTACCAAGTGCATTTTAGACAACTATGTCAGAGGTTAATCAATCCAACATTATAGATACAGTTGTCGAAGTCAATGCACTTGGCTTGAGGTTGAGGGTTCCTTTAATGTATTTCATATTTGATTTGACATAAAGTTAAGTAGAATAAAATACATTAAAATTCATTTTCTTTGTTTATCTAACGAAATATAAATAAGTTATAAATTATATCATTTAATTTATGTTGTATTTCAAATATAGTAAATTGAATTGCTTAGAATAATACCCAAACAATGCTAGGAGAAGTGAAAGATGTGCAAAGATAATACAATTTCAAGGATTGACTGAGCTCTGCTTGGATTTTTCTCTCATCCCCACCCCCCGACACACACACACCGTCACATCGAAACCACCATCCTCTCTCTATCTGGGGTCTTCCCTTCTGGACTCCTCTCTCACTCTCTATTCTATGAATATGGCTTCCCTTAATATTATAAACTTTACCCTTTTGGTTAAACCCTCCACCACCACCTCCTCACCAAACACTAATCCTAACCCATCCCCCTTTATATAACCAATCCTTTACCTCTTCCAATAAGAAAAACATGATGACCTCCACCAACCCAATCTTAAAAGACTTATCATTTTCCTTCATTGCGCCCCAGGATAATATAGTTCATTTTACAGCCAATGAAATCAATGAAGGTTCCAAGGTATGGGGGTTAATGCTTGTTGGCTCTTCCATAAGGATGTATATGTTTTATGAAGCTCTTTGCTCTGCCATACATAAATACTACTAACATAAAAGTGCATTGACTCTCCTATCCTTAAATTTGGGCTTCTTATTCCTAAAATTTTCATCAGGGAAAGACCTCATTATCGCTTGGACATGGGACCCTTGGTTATTCCTTGGGAATCCTTTCATCCTTTAGAAGTGGACCCCCTCTTATATCCCTAAAAGGAAAGAATTTTCATCTATACATCTGTGAGTTAAGATCCATGAACTCCCTCTCCCGTGCTAGAACCTAGAAGGAATTTCTATAATAGCCAATGTTACTGGCCCTCCCCTAGCAGTTGATGCTCTTTCTACTAAATAATCCTATATGACCTTTCCTAGTGTCTTTGTCTAGGGCTAAAAATCATTACCACTCCAAGATGAAATCACTATCTTAATTACAAAGAAAAATATAGTCCCTAGAGTGCAATATAATCAAAATCCTTCACCTTGCTCAAGTTGTGGTTCTCTAGTACGCCCTTCAATTCTCTGTCACATTAATGTCCCAAGAATCTGAGAAGAATCGGGTATAAAACCTATTATGCTTAGGAGCTTTTTCACTACCAATTTCAAAAAAAGGCAATTTTAATTTCCTCAGGCTAGAAATTATGGCAGGAATGCTTCTATCCTTAGTAGTGAGCTTGTGTCCAAGTGAGATTTATTGTCACCATTTTGGCCATTAATATTTCTTTATTGAAAAAGATGTAGAAGTAGTTTATAAACTCAATTATAACACACTTTTGAGATTTAGTGTGTCAACCATCACCACTAATTTTCCTGATAATATTTCTATTAGCTCTCCTTTCAATTTTTATAAAAGAACATGAGGTCATCTTCCCCCTTAGAAAGCCAAGTACATGTAGGTCTTTTGTTTGATTGAGCTAATTTCAAAGTTAATGTCCTAGATAAGATCTTTTTTATTTGAGATAGTAGAGGTAAGATGATTTCTATCCATCAGGTTAGATTTTAAATTATTGTAAATGACATTTTGATTCTCCTTTAATCTAGTAATATTGTTGTGAAGAGATGAAGAGGAATACCAATTTAAATACTTGAGAGCTTTTTTCACTTTTTTAAGCTTGTTACAAAAAGAGAACATTGGATCCCCTGTGATAGTAATATTCCTGGCTGAATAAATAATGTCCAAAAGGTGGAAGATTTGTCTTGTAATTCTTGTACTTCAATCTCATCAAAATAGTAATAGAAGAGCCCATTTGAAGTAGAATTGTAGAAAGATCATATGGGAGAGGACTCATGATAATGAAATGAGATAGGAAAAATGATGTTATCTAGGCATTATTGCAAAATACATGATCTAGACGCATCTAACAGGGTTGAAAGTCTATTGGTTGTACCAAGTGTATTGTAGTCAACTATGTGGGAGGTCAATCAATCCAACATTATAGATAGAATTGTTTTAGTACATGCACTTTGCTTGAGGTTGAGGGTTCCTTTAATGTATTTTATATTTTATTTGACTTAAAGTTAGTTAAGTAGAATAAAATACATTAAAATTCTACTGCCCCCCCCTTCCCACGTCACGTTGGACCCACCATCCTCTCCCCATCTAGAGGCTTCCCTTCCATGCCCCCCTCTCACTCTCTATTCTACTGGCCTTAGATAAGGTTGTCCTCTCTCCCCTTACCTATTTTGCATTGTGAATAATGCTTTATCTAATTCTTTTGAGGAAGCTCTCCCTCCGTAGGAATTTATGGGACTTATTATAGGTAACTCTCACTTCACTCACCTGCTCTATGCTGATGATCTGGTTGTCTTTGGTAAGGCCTCTGCTCATAATGCCGCATCTTGAACAATTTTGTTGTTGTGTCTAGTCTCCATATCAATTGGGCCAAAAGTTCTCTTCTTTTCTCAAAACACTCTACTGTTGTTGATGTTATTTGTAAAATTCTTAATATCTTTGAGGTCACTAATAACATGGTATATCTTAGTTTGCCAATCTCTCCTAGGAACCTTTTGTTTGTGTATATTCAACCTTTAATGCAAAAGTTGTCTAGCCTCTTGGATTTCTGGAAAAACAGTTCTTTCCTTTGTAGGGAGATTTCAATACCTGAGATTTACAATTTGGAATACTCTAGCTTACTAGATTATAGGGGGAATTATATCAAAAACTTGTTGAAAATTCATCAACAAAATATGTTCCAGATTTTTTTTTATGGTAATATCAACATTAGGCAACTGCATTTAATTTCTTGGGAGAGCACCTGCAAAACAGGAGCTTTTGGTGGCCTAGATGTTCCTAATATTCAAGCTTTTTATCATGGTTTTGGCTGCTCTCTCATTCAATTTATCTCTAATAGTGGTAATCTCTTGGCTCGCTGGTGTAAACATAAATATTATTCTCCCTAGAGACTAGGCCCTTCCAACTCTTCAAAATATTGGAAAGGGTAAATTTTTAAAATAATTACCATTAAGAATTTAATTAACCATTAAACCAATAAAATAAATAAATTTAGAACTAAGCAAAGTCGCACATTGAATGGGCGACTTGCTTACCTTATAAATTACATTAAAAGAGATTTTAGGAGAGAGAATGTAAGAGAGAGAAATAAACTAAAAGGGATAAATTAAAGACAGAGATAGAGAAATAAAGTAGGAGAGATAAATAAAAAAATTCAAAACATTTTTTTTTTCATGTTGTGTTTGAGAGGAGGTATATCAGATTTTTTTAATTTTTTCATTAAAATCTTAAATGGAAATATTCTTTCTTATTTTTTAAAAAATAATTTAGAATTAAATTTTCTTAATAAGTTAGTATGTGTTAAAAATTTCACAATTTAATTTATCATAATCAATTTAAAAATACATCTTTTTTCAAAATTTTTTTATTCTTAATATATCATCATTATTTTAAATTTATCTTGTTCCAAGGAAAATAATATTTTAAATAAATATTTATTTTATTTTTTCGTTAAATTTAGAAGGTAACTTAATTTTAATTAAATATAAATAGAAAACTACGTTATATTTTTTCATTAGATTTAGAAGTAACGTGATTTTTATTAGTATTAATTATGAAATTCACTTTAATTTATTAATGAAAAAATAATATAAATATTTATATAAAATATTATTTTCCTTAAAACAAGATAAATTTAAAATTATAACAATGTATTATGAATAAAAAAATTTAAAAAAAAATGTTTTTTTTAATTGATTATGATAAATTAAATTGTGAACTTTTTTGACACAATAACTCATTAAAAATATTTCATTCTAAATTATTTATTAAAAAATAAGAAACAATATTTGCATTTAAGATTTTAATAAAAAAATAAAAATATTTGTGATGTACCTCCTCTCCAACACAATGTGAAAAGAAAAATGAATTGTTTTGGATTTATTTATTTATCTCTCCTATTTTCTTTCTCTATCTTTTAGTTTATTTCTCTCTCCAACTTTCTCTCTCCTGAAATCTTTTTTAAAGTTTTTATAACTTGAGCAAGTCGCTCATTCAATGGGCGACTTTGCCTAGTTCAAAATTTATTTATTTTGTTGGCTTAATAGCTATATAAATTTTTAACAGTAATTATTTTTAAAATTTACCCTATTGGAAACTCCTCACTGCTACTGCTGCCAAAATTAGAAATGTTATTTCTTTTAATATCTCTCACAATAGCAATCTGTCTCTAATTTTGGATCCTTGGTGTAATGGCAAAGCTCTTATGGAGATTATGGACACCTAGCTTCCCTCACACAATTCTCATCTCTCCCAGTATGCTCTATTATATCTCGCAATGGCTCGAACATCCCTCCTTGTCTGCCTTTGCATATTTACAATACTAGTGCTATTATTAACATATTTAATGAAGTCCCTTCTAATATTTGCTGGCAAGGATCAGATCATCCTTCCTTCAAGGCTCTAGTTATGCAGTTTTTTGAGGATTCTATGCAGGTCTCCTGGAACAATTTCATCTGGCATAAAAGTCATGCTCTCTGCTATTCTTCCTATGCCTTGATGGCTATGCTTGAGGGATTAGAAATAGTTGATCTTTTTATAAAACGTAATATCTCTTATGTTATCAGATGAAGTCTGCCGCTAGTTCTTCTATCTTATGTTATCAGGTGTGTGAGAGCCACTCCCACCTTTTCTTTGAGTCCAATTTTTCATTTAATATCATTTCTGCATTACTGCCTTCATCTGATAACTTCCTGTTCAGACCCAATATGCTTCAACTTGCAGATTTCATTTTGGAGATGGATCATCCCTCTTCTACCCATAAAAACTTATGTTGCCTGATTATCTTCTGTTCTTTATACTTCTTATGCCAGGAGAGAAATGGCAGGAGCTTCTCTGCTACTTTTAACAATAATTCTACTGCATGCAACAACTTCAACCAGGCTATTTTCTTAAAAATTTTCTTTTATCCTTGTTTTCTCCGCTGTTTGCGCGCGATTGTGGATTTTTTGTCGCTGGGGCTATTCAAGCTGGACAATGATGAATGTGGATCTCCCACCATTTTGGTTTTTACCCCTTGGAAGGTCTTCATGGCAAGCAGGGGTACCTGTTATTTCTTTTATGGCTAAATGATTCTGGGATGCTACAATTTTGCTTTCTTTATGTTATGTAAAGTTGTTTTGTAGTACAAAAATCTCTTAAAAATAGCAAAAAAGTAGTGGTCTAAAGCTATCATAAATGAAGTTTTATGTTTCATTTGGGACAGTCTTTTTACTGTTTTCTAAACGATTTTTTAGTACAAAAATTTTTTGAACCAAACAATTTTGTACTAAAAAATTGCTTTAGAAAATAATAAGAAAGTTATCTCAAACAAAGCCTTGGTGATTATTTCCGGATTATAACTTTGTTCAATAGTAAATGAAATAGGCTTTGCCCCTAATTTTTCCCCCTAAAAAAAACTTAGAATATTATCATTCGCATATAATATACAATTAATATAACAAATTGAATGCATATCTCCAAAATTCCCAAAAAAATACCCCAAAAAATCCAATATTGTCACTGAAATACATTAAAAAATAGACATATGAATAACGTGTCTAATGTAAAATATTTAAATATCCGATCTGCAAATTATTATTCGCTACTAAACCGTGGTGCCAGCTGTCTGTGCCACAATCCTTCTCAATGTTGAACTGGCCTATTTCGTCACGTTTTCCACATACGCGTTTGAAATGAAAAGCATCCTAAGAAAAAATAAATTATATGATGAAAATGCAATCACGGTGATTTAAAAGATAAATAATTTAATATTTATTTATATATATATATTAAGTAATTAAAATATATTATTTAAATTAATTTTAAATAAAATTAAATATTTGTTTTATTTTTTATAAGATGATTTAAAAATTATAATGAAATTTAGATAATTTAATTAGTATAAAGATAGGTAATAGAATAATTTATTATTTGTTGAATAAGGATAAGTAATATTTATTTTTTAAAATAATTAAATATTTAAACAATAATTTTTAAGCTTAATATATTAAACGTACATTCTTTAATAATTAGTTGCTGACTTATTTATATTTGTTAAAATATTTATTTGTTGCTCAATATGTAGCTTCTTAAGAGCTCGATAAAATACACATTTAATCATGATTTAGTTATTTTATGTTAATTTATTCTATGTTATTATATTTATTTTTAATACTTTATGTATTTCAAAAGCTATTTATAAAATACTAAGAAAATAGTTAGATGAATAAATTAAATTTTTTTCTTTTTTTTAATATTTGATATTTTAAATATTAAAGAACACTAGATTAATGGGTAAAAATATAATTTTATTTTTAATTAACAGTCAATAATGAAAATATTGAACAAATGGATAGTTGAAATGATTAAAAATAATAATTTTAACCTATAAGAAACATTAGAAATAATGTTGAGTGAATTGTTATCTTTTTTTATACAAAATTATGAATGCTTATCTAAGTCAAGATAATCAATTCACTAAGAGAGAGAGATTGAATCAGGTTAAACAAGTCATTGATTATGAATTTACTTTTTGGCTACCTTCAACATGCAACTTATCAAATATTAAGTACAGTCTAATCTCTAAGATATACAATCTTCTTTTCCTTCTAATCCTTGGGCAGGATTACATATCTCTAGTAGGGGTTAGTATCATTTCACATAGAACATTTGATTCAACATCCTCTAAAATATAGTGGGCATGGATCATGCCAAAGATAAAAAATTAGATCACTGAGCATCTTGAAATAGGGAAAGTGCTGAGTTAGAAGAATTGACATAAACAAATATAAACAAATAACAACACAAGTACTGATGAAATGTAAAATCCTACCAAACAAAGCGACACTTAATTTTTTACATGATTTAGATTTCATTTGGGACAATTTTCTTACTACTTCTTGAAGCAGCTTTTTAGTACAAAAAAATTAATTTTTGTATTAAAAACTACTTCAAGAAGCAGTAAGAAAGCCGTCCCAAACGAAGCCTTAGTCCTAACAAGCCTACGTCCACAACTATGCACCTCGCATACCTGAGATTCCCTACCTTTGGCGGCCACATCTTTATTCCAAAATCAACAAAGAAATTATCACAATCTTCTCTTAAAAAGTTTAAGAGGGCCCTCACCTTGCTTTTGCAGAATGGTTTTTCTATTGAGCCACCTCAAAGAGACTTAGCATACTACGCAAGAAAGTACAAAATAAATTTTTACAATAAAAAAATTGTCACGCCTTAGGATTTAATGTGAAGAATTGAGCATGTTCTTAATTAATCTCATCATCAATAAGTAAACACCTAGAGCCAACTAAACATCCAATTACAAAAAAATATAAATAGCTCATGTTGAAAGTCCGAATAGATTGTTAGACCTACTGCTTACGTCCCTAGGCTAACTAAGAGGGGGGTGAATTGATCCTTTTAAAAATTTCTCTTGGAATTTTGGAAAAACTTTTAATAAAAATTCTAATGCAAATCGTACCGTATGATTTACCTTCGTACAGTACGAACAGAGTGTTTTACAATGCTTTCTTCAATCACAGAAATTCAACCACAGAAAAGTAAAATGCATAAAAGTAACAGTGCGGAAAAGTAAAAAGTAAGAACATAAAACACCAGAATTTATAGTTGTTCGGTCAAACACGACCTACATCCACTCCCTAAAGACTCCTTCTCTAGGTATTGCACTAAACTCATGTGACTCTCATTTTGTCCCCACAGCAAGGTGGAGAAGCCTTTACCAACTCTCTTCCACCAACCCAGTGCGGTAGAGAACTGTCGTCCTTTTTCACTCTCCAAGTGATGGCAGAGAACCAGCGTCCTTTTACACCTTCTTGGTGATGGCAGAGAAACAAGCATCCTTTTTCACCCTTCTAGTGACGGCAGAGAACCAAGCGTCTTTTTTCACCCTCCTGGTGACGACAAAGAACCGGACCTTCTTCAAAGATCTTCTCTCAAGAATCTTCAAGAAGATAGGAAAGTGACTTGAAGTACAAACAATGAAATCCTCACTCTTGGATAACCTTGTGAATCTCCTCACAATTTTCACTCCAAGGATCTCACACAACACACACCCAAACACTCTCCCATATCACTCTCCTTTCCACTCTCTAGAAGAAATTTGTAGAAGCATCTTTATTCAAGTCAGTTTAAAGGTCCTTAAATACTAAGGACAAGAAAAACCGTCCAAAAACTAAAATTTTCAAGTTTCACGGGTCCCGATCGTCCCGTACGATCGATCTTCGTACTGTACAAATAGTTCAAATCATTGAACGATTCGTCTCGTACAATCCTATACGAACCTAAAATAGAGCCGTTCGTACCATAAAATCTTCTGTACGAATTATATTTCGTATTGTACGAATAGTTCAAAAATGAACGATTCGTCCCGTACGAACCAGTACGAACCAAAAATAGAGCCGTTCATACCACATAATCTTCTGTACGAATTATATTTCGTACTGTATGAATAGTTCAAAAACTGAACGATTCGTCTCGTACGAACCAGTACGAACCAAAAATAGAGCCGTTCGTACCACAAAATCCTCTGTACGAATTATATTTAGTATTGTACAAATAGTTCAAAAACTGAACGATTTGTCCCGTCTGAACCAGTACGAATCAAAAATAGAGCTCTTCGTACCACAAAACCTTCTGTACAAACCATATTTCATACTGTACGAACTGTACTTAGAAAAATTTTCAAGCCTGATAGGTTCATTGTGGAGGACATGTAATACAGATCGTCCCGTACGATACACTATTGTACTGTATGATCAATTTTAAAATTTAAGTTTTTACTCCCCCATTATGTGTGTGTGCACAATTATCCAACTTACAATCACACTTTCTCAGACTCAAGAAAAATAAGAAATACATACTTCACTCTCAGTAAACATTAACAAATGACCTTGAAGTCTTCAACAATCTGAAGTGTGAATATCCTGAAAAATATGTTAGTGCACACAAAAAGAAAACTCCAATATATGTTAGGAGACAAATAAAACAAATAACAAGCTTTTGTAATCATCAAAAATAATTTATATCAAAATTTTCTTGAACGAACGGATTTATATAAATCATAACACATGTTTCATCACAAAATTAATGTATAATAATTCAATATAACACTTTCTTCATATTTAAACTCATATACATGAATCACTAGATTGCAAAAGAATAACTCTAAAAATAGATACATACCTATAACTTGAACTTTCGACTTTAACACCCAATTTTCTACTCAGTTGGGGCTTTACCTTTTCTGAAATGATATGTAAACATACATAAGGTGAGCAAACTATATGCTTAGTAGACTATCTGAAACCTTACTAAAAAATTCAATACTCCTAATTAAAATAATGTGCATAAGAATAAGCAGGTATTTTGACAATTTAATTGAAGTAATGTATTGAATATGCAATGTTTTATTCATAACATGATTGCAACACTATGCTTGATAATTAATAGTGGTTATGTGTCAATAATTAACATTTATCAAAAGCAATAACATAATTATTTTTTACACAACAATAACATGAACTTGTAAGTGACAATAATATAACTAGTCATTGAACTTGTATATACAAGAATATGAACGTTCATTTAAACTTCAACCTAACTATAGGGTAGAACATGACTTGTTTGTAAGTTATGAAAATAATGATTTACATTTACATGTCTCGATTTCTTCTTATAACTCTACTTTCACTTATATCTCAACTTTATCCTCTCACATATATAAAAGCTAGATGGAGAAATATTTGATTCCCCTTATAACTATATTTTCACTTATACCTCCACTTGATCATCTCACATGTGTACAAGATAAATGGAGAAAATGCATATGTCCACAAGCCCTTATAACTCCAATTGTATTACATAGAGCATAAAATAGACACCACTTGTATCACTTCCATTCTTCCCACATATCCTCCATCGTATGAACATGATATGTATATTTCATCACATGAATATAAAAATATCAACATTCTTAGCATGTATGAATGAAATTTGACATGATGCATGAATGCATTAAAGTAACATATGTATGATAATTTCGGTAGCATGTATGGGGTAGAACTTATACATACACAATAGTATCAATTAAGAAAAACATTCACTAGGAACCTTTTTATCATCATTTTTTAGCTTTTATTAGTCAATTAAACTTCTATTAAAACTATTGCAATTCTGGGCCCAAGTACAGTGATTTTGATGATAATAAATATTATTATTTCTTTACTACTGCCATTCTTGCATATCTATTTTATTTTGCCCTGCTCACAACCTTTCAGGTCCACAAGATCACTTGCAATGCAAATCAGCTCAAGATCGGGTAAACTAGGGTTGAGCCTTCCTGTAATTTCAATTTTAATGTATTTTTTCCTTTCTTGAGTCAAATCTTGTATTTAATGGACCCGAAGCTAAGTAACCTTGCACACACATACTCAGGGGGAGAAATTTGGTGAGTTAGAGTTTTTTTCTATTTTCTGACCATATCGTACAGGATGATTTCAAATCGTCCTAGATGATCAATTAAAAATAGAAACCCTAATTAGGTCATCTCTAGTAATTAAGCTTGTTTAACTAATCATCCTGGATGATCTCTATCATACAAAACAATCAGTTAACATTGTGAAACATAGCCGCCAATCACAATTTAAGTAATATTCAATTTTTCAAAATTTGTACTAATCGTACAGGATGATCTTCATCATCTTGGACGATTTATGACAATCATGCCTAAATTGATCCTATAATTAAGAGGCTAATTAGGGTTAGATTGATCAATCATATCATACAGAAAGATCTACTAGGATCATCCTGGACGATCTTTTATATTTCGTAGGATGATCCCCTATCGTCTAAGATGAAAATCATAATTTTCATCTAATCATCCAGGCGATCGTCCTAGATGTCCCGAGAGTGTTGCAGGACCATAAAATTATCGCCACCCATCGTCCCATGTCGTACTGGACTATCAATATATTATCTTGAACTAATCATCACGGATAATCGCAGAATCGTACAGGACGATTAGTATAAAATACTTGTACTAATCATATAGGGCAAAAGTGATCGTCCTGGCTGAAAGCGCTATTTGGTACTAATCATACATGATAATCTCTCGATCATCCTGAACGATCAATAGCACATAATTAAAAATTAAGAGTTTTTTGAAACCCTCTATTTAAGCAATTATATTGTCACTTTGAAAAAAAAATCTTCTGTTGTGAAAGAGATCTAAGAGAGAGGATAGAGAAGGAAGAGGGAGAGCTTGAGAGAGAGAGAGAGAGATTCTTATAAGGGGGAGTCGTGAGGGATTCACAAAGGTTGCTCCGAGCAAGGTGTTCATCGTCTTCTTTAAGTTGCTATCCTAATTTCTTGGTTGCTCTAAGGGAGATCTTCATCAGCATCATATCTAGGTTATCTACCTTCACTAGGTAGGTGAAAAAGGATTCTAAAGTTCTCTGCCTACTCCAGGAGAGAGTAAAAGGATTTCAGGGTTCTCTACCTTCACCAGGAGGGCAAAAAAGAATTTTCAGGTTCTCTGCCTACTCCATGAGGGAGTAAAAGGATTCAAGGTTCTCTGCCTAACCAGGTGTTTGATTAAAAAAATATGTTTTGAAAAGTGTTTAATTTTCTTTGGGAAAGTTAAATTTCTGAAATTTTGATTTTATAATCGAACACTTATTATGAATAATATATCACCTCGAAAGCTGAATATATCGTTCTCTAATAGGTTCAGATTACAAATCTTAATTTACCCGGATTATTATAGTCAAACTCAAGGAGAAACAACATATGATCCCTAAGAATCAAAATGATGTTAAATCCAATGTTTAACTACAATAATCTAGTAAAAAGATTATTAATTTCATAATCAAGATCACGATAATAGTACGATATATCTTTCCAAGGAAAGAGGATATCATCTATTATCGATCATTTGAAAATGACGATAATGATCGTTGTCTTTTGAATTTCCCAAAGATAATTAATTGAGGATTTTGAAAATCTTAATTTTGAAAATCAGGTCTGGGTTTCTAAATCTCCTACGAGCGCAAGCCCTCGTAGTTAATTACATCGTAGGAAACCAGAAAATTTCCTACGAATACTCTCGATTAAAATAGCGATACGAATTTTATTTAAGATTTCAAAGATCGATATCAAAGGAGGTACGGACTGGAATTTTCTATCGGGAATGGTTCATGTTGAACACTTATTTCTGGAGTCAAAGGAAGAAGAGTAGGAGGTGTTTTGAGATTCTGAATTACTTCAGAAACACCTCAACTATCCTAAGTGTTGGGCTTGAATTAGATTGAAAAACATTTAATGTTTAAATGGTCAATTTTATTAGAAACTGGGAATTAGATTTCCGGAAATTTGAGGTCTTAAGATTGAAGACATGCCTCAGAACTTAAGTCTAAAATTGGGTACTGAAAACCAGTGACCCAGAACCTAGCTAATGCAATGCAATCTGGACTTACCCCGGCCTGGATTGGGGAGCCAGCTAAACCACCTAAACGCTTTAAAACCATGAGTCAAAGTCTTTATGAAAGAGTGATTAAGAATGTTGTTTAAGATTTGTTTAAGGAGAGCGGGGCTGACATCTTGAGCAGATTCCTATTTAGCCCCTTAACATATGTTGGGTTAAATGTTTAAGCTAGAAATGCAATTAAAAATTTAGACTCAATTTTTAATTTGTATCTAATGCAATGCATGCTAGTTGACTCGATGAAATGCTTAAATCAAAATGAAGCAGCTTTAAAATAGGCTTAAAAATAGGTTTTATCCTAGAGATTGCACAACATCCCCTTGGACAGAACTGCACCCTAATAGGTCAGGTGGTCTGCCAGAACCCGCAGGCAGGGAGGTGCCTAACAAGGTAGAGAAAAGTTCAATATGATGCATGAAAAAACCCCCGGCGAGTCTGGGCTTACTTCTTAAGAGCGTTAGAATTTCTATCTGAGCTTAAAATTTTAAATTTTGTTTAAGTAGAAAAGGTTGATGACCGTACCCTCACGAGCCTCCGATCGGGTTCCAGGCTAAATCAACATCGACATGCAAGAACGCCAAATAAACTACTAAAAGCATACGGGTCCTTAATCGCAATTAACACATAAATCAAATCAATTAAATAATTAAATTAATTAAATAAATGCTCAAATTGAAAGTCCATAGGCAAGTGCCCTTAATTATACAACCCAGGGTCTGCAGGAAAGTAAAGTGGCCGGGTACCACTGACTACAACCCGGATTCTACTCCTAAGACTCAAGTGACTTTGAGATTTGAGATTCTTCTCATTCTTCACTTCTTCGTCTCCTTAGAACTCCTTGGATCGTCGGGTCTGGATATCCAAATGAAAAGAAACTCCCCCCAAATAGGGGTGTTA
Source organism: Dendrobium chrysotoxum (assembly GCA_019925795.1). Taxonomy (NCBI): domain Eukaryota; kingdom Viridiplantae; phylum Streptophyta; class Magnoliopsida; order Asparagales; family Orchidaceae; genus Dendrobium; species Dendrobium chrysotoxum. The sequence continues at coordinate 64,240,562 of CM034302.1, read as the reverse complement.
TTTTTTCTCTTTGGATATTTAAACTTCATCCTAATTTGGATCTCCAAATGGATAGGAACTCTCCCCTAAGGGATGTTCCTTCCTCTTTGGATTCCAAATTGGATGTTTAAACATCTCAATCTCAAAGTACTTTAAATTTACAACTCAATTTACATTCAAATTACATCAATTAAAAATTAAAAAATCTAGACTCAACAACCTGCAGGGTTATCCTAATAATCAGCAGTTTATATTTGACATCCCAAGCAGTTATATATTTGAAATTAAAATAATCAATCACAGCCACACTTTGCCATGCTCTTTTTGATTTAAAGGGGGACTTAAGCAATTTTCTGGAGCACCTGTGCAATTTAATAATTATAATTTTGCCCCCTTTAATTTATGCCCTGTATGAGCACGGCCACCTGCATAAGATTGAATTAGTACAAATCGTCCCTAGCCTAGGGATAAATCTAATCGTACAATCAATCATATCACAGAGTGCAGTAAATAAGTAAACAAACACATCAATTCTACTACTAGCAAACAGCATGCAGTAAAAGCTCGAAAACCCGGCACGCAACAAAAAAGTAAACACCGGCCTAGCCTAAGACTAGAGTTGGTTGTCCTAGCAAACCATCTAAAGTGTGTGTAGGAGGCTGTGTGGTTTTAATATGTCCTAGATAGGCACTTGATTGAAGTTGCTTGAGGTTCAAGTTGGTTGAAGGTTTAAGGGAAGATTTAGGTTAAAGTTAAAATCTTAATGATTTAAAATTGATTTTAAAAATGATTTTGATTGTTTGTTGGATACCACCTTTGTTGCACACCGAGGCCGTGAAGTTTATTTCACCTTCCTTGGGGCTAATTTAATAGCCTCGTAGGCCTGGGTTACCTAGTGGTACCCGATATAATTAAGTGATTTGATTTTGATTAAGGTTTGAAAGTTGATTAAATTTTAATTAAGATTGGTTGGTTGCTGGTTTTAAGTTTGAATTAATGTTTTCTGGAATTTTTGGAGATTTATTGAATTTTGGAATTTTTTTATTATTTTAATGATTTAATTTAAGGGTCAAAATTTGACTTTTTGATTTAAAAGGTTTTCTAGAAAGTTAATATTTTATTAAAATACTAGACCTTAATACGATCAGTTAGACAGTAAGTACACTGAAATTGGATTTTTCTACATTTTATTATGAAGGTTTGAAGTTTTGACTTGAATTTGAACTAGGTTTGACCAAAAGTTGACTTTTTCAAATTTGATTGATTTCTGGAAACTTAACATTTTTAACAAACATTAGACCTTAAGATGAGTTGAATGCTTTTGAGTTTGCTCAATTTGGAGTTCATTTGAATTAGTTATGGATTTTTAAAGTTTTGAGTGTTTAATGGATTATTTAAATTATTTAATTAAAGGCATTTTTATGATTTGAATCCAAATGACCTCTAAACTTCTTAAAATCAACTCCAAAGGTCAAGAATGACCTAAGGAGTGATTTTCAAGTGTTTGGAAATTTTTTGAATTTTTAATTATTTTTAATTAATTAAATTAATTAAATATTGAATTTTAATTAAAATTAAATTAAACTTAATTTTGGAGTCCAGTCAAGGGGCTTTTATTTTTCATTGATTAAGGGTTCAATTCTGGTCAGTTAGAGGTATTATTTGTAATTTTTTGGTTTTAAATTTGATTTATTATAATTTCTGGAAGGTTTTAAGGCTTAATTAAAGTTTAAACTTGATTAGGTTAATTAAAGGGCTTAATGATCTCAAAAGTCAGTGAAAATTTTTCTTGAGGCTGAGAATGTCACGAAGTTCAAGTGTTCAAAATTTCAGGTCAATTGGAGATGAATCCTAATTATTAGAATTTTTCTAAATTCTCTAAGCAAAGTCCTTAATTATTGTCCTTAAGGATGACACTAAGTTTATTTGGGTTTGAATCAAGGTTTCTAACCTTCAACATAACATACATGATATGCATACATACAAATACAATCAATCCTAAATCTAAGAGAGCCTTAAATTAAGTGGTGTGTGTATGTCCTTAAGCATGTAAAAACTTACACTAATTAAATATTCTTAATTAAACTAATGAATGATTAGATCGTAATCATTCATTAGCACTCCCACATGATTTCTATTCAAATATGTTGACCTATGTTTAAAATTTCATAGTAGATCTCTCAACCTAAAAGATTTAAGTACCTATGTATCATCTTGAAAATAGTTTTTTAAAATATTCAATATATATTTATAAACCTATATATATAAATATAAGTTTTAAATTTAAAATACTTAAAGATATAATTAAAATAAATTTAATAACTAAATGAGAGATCTATTGGTTAACAAAGATTATTTGAAAATAAGTTTTTAATTTTTAAAATAATTAGTTTAATATTTAATTGGATACTAATTAAATATTAAAATAATTAAACAATTAAAAATAACTTAAAATTAATCAAGTTTTGATCTCCGAAATTAGTTTCAAGTTAAAGTACTCAATTTTCTGAAAATTTTGATATATTATACTAATTTTTCTGATTTAAAATGAATTTCTTATGGATTTTAGAAGTTTAAACTAATTAAAAGGGATTTTTAAATAATTTTAAATTAATTAATGATTAAAATAATTTTGAAATTAATTAATTTAAACCTTAAGAATTTTCTAGAATTTTAAAATTATTTATATATATATATATTAATTTTTAAAAGTATTTAAATTATTATTCATTAATTAAATATTAATTAATAATTAGATATTTAGTTAATTGAAATATAAGATATAATTTGAATTAATTTAATTTCAAAATTAGAATAATTTAAAATTAATTAATTAATTATTGGATATTAATTAATTAAATCAATGAATATTAATTAATTATTAAAGTATTAAAATATTATAACTCATTTAAATAATATTAAATAATTTTAATTAAATGTTATTTAAATTTTCAAATATTTTTAAGATTGATATTAAATTTAAAATTAATTAAGTATTAATTAATTATTTAAATATTTAATTAAAATATTAAATGATATTTAAACAATTTCAAATTATTTTAAACTTTTAAAATATTTTAAATGATGTTAAAACTTTTCTAATTAAAATTAGTATTAATTAAAATATTAATAAATTGTTTAATATTAATTAAAATATTAAAAAAATTATATATATATATTAAAGTGTTAAATATTTTTTTAATATTAATTAAAATTAATCAATTATTTAATATTAATTAAAATATTAAAGGTTATATATTAATTAAAATCTTAAATTTATTTAATATTAACTAAAAACAAAATTATAAAATATTTAATGAAAATATTAAATAATCTACATATTAATAAAATTTTAATATCATTTAATATTAATTAAAATAATAAACTATTTAATATTAATTAAAATATAAAATAATTTAATATTAATTAACATTTAAAAAAAAAATCAGTTGACATTAAATAATATTATAAAGTATTTAATATTAAATAAATCAGTTATTAATTGAAGTTATAAATTATTCATAAATATTTAATAATTAATATTTAATAATTAATATTTAATAACTGATATTTAAATAAAATATTTAATATTTTAAATATTAATTATTAATTTATAATAATTAATACTTAAAGTTAATATAGTTTTTAAAACATAATTATAAAATTAGATTAATAATAATTTTAAATTAAGAAAGTTTAATTTTTAAAATATATTAATATATAATATATCTTATTACTTGAAATTAATATTTAATATTTATTTTAAAGAAATTAGAATAAAAAAATGATTTTAAAATAATTTTAAAATCATTTTTAAATAAAAAAGGGTATCGGAAAGACACGTGTCAGGCACCGGTTGGAGGCGTGGAATACGCGGCAGCGCCAATGATTGGCGGCGGCGGTCAGACACGCGTCAGCCGCTGATCGCTTCACGCGGTTTTACTTATCCGAGTCAGCAAAGCCTGCCCGTCGTCCGATTATCCGCTGTAACGAAACAACGGTTGAGATTAACGCCCGCGGTTTGATCTCGCGGAGAAAGATCAAATGACAGACGATTGATCCCGCGGTTCTGGATCAAAGGCCCAGATGCAGCCGGACGAGAGAATTAATCGCGAGATCGAGTCTATGGTTAATCAATGCTGCGGTAAGACTAAATCACGCCCGTTGATCAGGAGATCAATGGCTGGGATTTAGCCCAATTCAGTTGAACTGCGAACCGAGCCCTAGAAACCATGTTTGAGCTCGTTCTCTCAATCGGATGAATCAAAATTTATGAAATTTGAAACCTAGACTACCTACGTGAACAGAAATCATGTGGGAGTCTTAGAATAGTTAAATAACGACTTAATCAAATGCTAATTGAATCTAAGTGTTCGATCTAGGGTTTGAGTTTTAAGGGATTTTTACCGTTGGATTTACGGAAAAATGGATTGGTTGCACTTGTAGGCTGTCCACGCTCACTTCACCAGTTGAAGTCCCAGCTCGAAACGTCCTGGATCGTCTGCTACAAGCCTTGGACGTGATTAACCTCGGTTCGCCGGATTTCGCCCGTCGGAGAGCTTTGACCGGTGGGATTTTGGTCAGGAAAGCTAAAGGGGTCTCTGGGGAGCTCAAGGAAGCAAGGGGGTTGGGCTGGAGGAGTTAGGAGAGTGAGAGAATGCTAGGGTTCAAATCCTAGCTCATATGAGAGTATTTCCCTATTCAAACGTCCTTAGATTGATTTGGATGGCTAGGATTGCTTGAGTGGACTCTTAGATGACTGCCAAGTGTCAAGGGAGTAGGTGGGAGCAGGGTATCAAAAGGACACAAGGACATGTGAGGTGGAAAGCCTCTTTTGTCCTATCCAAGCATGTGGAATGGCTAAAAGCCATTTGATCTTGATCAGAGGGCTGGAATGAGTCCTAGGAAGGTTCTAGAGCATATTGGGACTGCTGGAGATGAGTTGGCATGGGTATGGGGGTAATTTAAGCTTCTTTGACCAAGTTTGACTAGCTTTGACCCATATAATGCATTAAATTGACTATTTGACCAGTCCACATGCCATGTGGACTGGTGATGTGGCATTGAAGAGATGTCTTGAAAGGCTAGAGGGGTTTGATACTTGAGGGTTGAGGTTTAGATAAATTAGAGAGGGTTTCAAAAGGATTTGACCATGGTTGCTTGAGTTGACCAAGTCAACTTGATTTGGGTGGCTGAGGTGGCAACCAAGGAGACTTGAGGAGCTGGTTGAAATGGGTTTAGAAGTGTTGAAAGTTAAAGGATTGAGGTTTGGGCACATTCACATGAATGAATGAAAGTTTGACCAAGTCAAAATAGGTTGACTTGGTTTAATCAATCCTAACTCAATTCATATTAAGCTTAGACACATCCAACCCATAACGTGAGATTGGATAAAGGGTTGGAGATGAGCTTGATAAGATTCATGTAATGGTTAGACCAAAACATAGGAGTTTGACCTAATTTAATGGTTTGACTAAGTCAACTCTGAATGATTTAACTTATAAAAAAGCTAAGGAATATTCAAAACATCAAATGACATGGGTTTGAGGGTTTGGAGGTATTGACTTAATTGAATGGGTTGAAATAACCTATTTGAACCTTTAAGGGATTTTGGGTCAAACTAGGTTGGTTTGGTGTTGACCCAGGACCTGAATTTGGGTTTAACAGATTTAATTTGATGTTGAAAGTCTGGTAGATGTGTTTCAGGAGTTTAAATAGGTTATTTAGATCAAATAACCCATTTAGGCCCTTAATGGTCCTAATGGGTCAACTAGGTTGACTTGGTCAACCAGGTTGACCCAGGGTCAGGACATGGGTCTGACCAGTTCAGAATAACATTCTGAGTCTACTGGTGGTGGTCTCAAAGTCTAGGGAGGTCATTTGGTCAAAATGACCTATTTGGGCTCTTAATGGGCCTTTTAGGTCAACCCTAGTTGACTTGGTCAACCAGGTGGGTCCAGGGTCTTGAAAGGGGTTCAACAGATTTGAAATGATATTTGGAGACCAATGGAGGTGGTCCCAAGGTCTGGGGAGGTCATTTGGTCAGAATGACCTATTTTGACCCTAAAGGGGCCTTTTAGGTCAACTAGGTTGACTTGGTCAACCAGGTTGACCCAAAGGCTGGTTCTGGATTCAATGGGTTTGGTTTGATATTTGAAATTTGCTGGAAGTGACTGCATTTAATTTGGAGGTCATTTGGTTCAAGTGACCAATTACACCCCATAGGGGCATTTTGGTCATTTTGACCTCTGGTCAACTGGGGGTCAAATTGATTCCAACAAAATGCAGTTTATTGCTCAATGGGTCATAATCAAGGGTCTGGAAGTGATTTGGAGCTTTGGAGAAAGCTCCAGGATCAAAATCCACTGGGTGGTAGGTCCAGTGGCATGGACTGTAAATATTTGAAGGTTTTACAGCCTTTGGATTTCAATTCAGTTTCTAGGGTCAGAGATCTCAGAATGAGCTCAAATTTGGAGGGTTGCCTCTAGAGACATGTCACATCAGTGTGGAACTGATAGATCTTGAATCAGAGGTCATTTGATAGGGTTTTGAAATGTTCAAAGATTTACTAGAAAAGGCTTTCAGGACTTAGACCTTTGGCCTTGGATTTGAGTCTGAAAATCTGGTTTTGAATTGGATTTTGAGCTTGAATGATAGAATTTGAATTACGTTTAGATTGAATTGAAGCTTGGATTGATTTAGAGGAATCCTAGGGTTTAGAATAGGTCCTAGGGTCCAAAGCATCTTAAGGGAATCCTAGGGTCTAGAATAGATCCTAGGGATTGGAGTCTGGGAAGATCTTAGAATCTAGAAGTCCTAGGAAAATCCTAGGATCTGGGGTCTGGAAGAATCCTATAATCTAGAAGAATCTTAAGATCTAGTAATCCTAAGATTCAAGATCTAGAAGGATCTTAGGATCTAGAGTAGATCCTAAAGTTTGATTTCTAGGAAGATCTTAGGATTTGGAAGTCCTAGGGCCTGGGATCTAGAATAGTCTTAGGATATAGAAGAATCCTAAGCTCTAGATAGATCTAGGAGAATCCTAAGGATTAAAAGGATCATATAGATCCTAGGGTCTGAAGTCTAGGAGAATCCTAGAATCTAGATTTGTCTTAAATTGCATTGATCTGGGGTCAGGATTGATTTGAATTTGGATTGATCTTAAAGTCTGGATTGATCTAAGATCGAATTGATCCTAGTATTAAGATTGATCCTAAAGATTGGAAAGATCCTAAGGTCTGGATTGGTCCTACTGAACTCATACAAAAATGAGGTCAACAAATGGACCCCCAATATGTGTAATAGAATGTAGTTCTATTGCACATATTGGTGTTGACCGAATAGAATGGTCAAGTCTAGAGTTTTGATCCTAAGGGAAAAATAAATTTATCCCTAGGGAATCAGAGTTTGAATAGATACTAGGATAGTGCTAGAAAAAAGCATATTCTACCACTAGTGGGTCTGGTCCTGAGGATAGGAGAATCCTAACCTTAAAGATAGAGGAACCTGGGTAATCCTATAGAAAGGAAGAACTCCTAACTATAAGGGTTTGAATTCGGATTTAATTCTAAGGAAAAGGAAAGTCTAACCTCAGAAGATTAAATTTGAAATGAATCTAAGGGAAGGAGATCCTAGCCCTAGAAGATTGAGTTTGAAATGATACTAGGGTAGTGCTGAGGCAGCGTACTCTATCGCTAATGGGTCTGGTCCTAAGGGAAAGGAAGAATCTATCCCTAAAGGAGAAGGAAGTCTGGATGATCGTATAGAAAGAAAGAATTCCTAACTACAGAGGATCGAGTCTAGATTTGATTCTAAGGGAAAAGTAAAGTCTAACCTCAGAAAACTAGATTTGAAAGGATACTAGGGTAGTGATGGAAACAGCGTATTCTACCACTAGTGGATCTAATCCTAAAGGAAGGGAAGTCCTACCCTAAAGGAAAAGGAGGTCTGGATGATCATATAGAAAGAAAGAAATTCCTAACTACAGAGGATCGAGTCTGAATTTGATTCTAAGGAAAAGGAAAATCCTAACCTTAGAAAACTAGATTTGAAAGGATACTAGGGTAGTGCTGGAAACAGCGTACTCTACCACTAGTGGATCTAATCCTAAAGGAAGGGAAGTCCTACCCTAAAGGAAAAGGAGGTCTGGATTGAGATTAATTCCAAGACGGTGCCATAGAGTACTTACTCCATCAATAGGAAGTCTAAACCCAAGGGAAGGAAGGATAACCTGCCTTAAGGAAGAGAGAACTAGATTTTGAAATTAAACCCAGGACGGTGCCATAGAGGACTTATTCCATCACTGGGGAGTTTAATCCTGAAGGAAGGGGAAAAGCCTAACCTTGAGGAGAAGAGAGTTTGATTTTGGAATTTGAAATTGAATCCAGGACGGGGCCCCAAGGGACTTATTCCATCACTAGGGAATCTAATCTTAAGAGAAGGAGAATACTTACTCTGAAGAAAAGAGAACTGGATGATCTCATAGGAAGGTAGTATTGCTTCCTATAGGAGGTCAGACTTAAAGATTTGAATTTTGAAACTAGAATGGTGCCACAGAGGGCGTTATCCATCACTAGTAGATCTAATCCTAAGGGAAGAAACATCTAACCCTAAGAAAAAGAAAACTGGATGATTCTGTGAGAAGGAAGCATTGCTTCACATAGAATCGGATCTGGATTTTAAATCTAGGATAGTGCCACAGAGGGCGTGCTCCATCACTAGTAGATCTAATCCTAAGGAAAGAAAGCACGATGACTCACATCTGACCTTAAGGAAAAGAAAACTGGAAGAAACTAGGATGGTGCCACGAAAGGCGTACTCCACCAGTAACAGATCTAATCCTAAGGATAGAAAGTACGGTGGCTCATGTCTAACCTTAAGAAAAAGAAAACTGGATGATCCTGTGAGAAGGAAGCATTACTTCGAACAGAATCGGATCTGGAGTGATCGTATGTAAAGAAAACTTGCTTTACATAAAGGATCAGGTCTGGATGATCATGTATAGAGGAAACTTGCTCTATATAGAGGATCGGGTCTGGATGATCATGTATAGAGGAAACTTGCTCTATATAGAGGATCAGGTCTGGAATGATCGTATGTGAAGGAAACTTGCTTCACACAGAGGATCAGATTTAAATTCTTGAATTTGAGATTTGAATGATTTTTGAATTGATTTTATTTTAAATTTGAAAGTGTTTGAATTTGAAACTTGATTTGACGAATTTGAATTTGAAGGGTTTTAAATCTGTGATGTGTTTTAAATTTGATTTGAATTATTTTTGAATTTGAAGAAATTTGAACTTGAAAGTTGATTTGATTTTGATTCGTCTTGAATTTGATTTTGGATTTTGAAAAACTTGGACAAAATTGAGCTGAATAGATTCAAAATTTGAAAATTTTATTGATTTGAAATTCGAGCTACATCAAGTATAGTATTTTTTCAGGAATCGCCCGTTTACCGGAAGCATTGGGTAATCTCCTTTACAATCCACTAGCTGATACGAGCCTCCTTCGTAGACTGTTTCCACTTTGAAGGGTCCTTCCCAGGTTGGTTCAAACTTTCCATTGAGCTTTCGGTGGGCTAAGATAGGCCTCCGAAGAACCAAGACCAAGTTGCCAACTCGGAAGGTTCTAGGTCGCACTAACTTATCATGAGCTTGAACCATTCTGGCTTTATAAAGTTCTAGATTTTGTTGGGCTTGGAGACGATGTTCTTCAAGACCCTCAAGTTCTTCAAGTCGAAGTTGTGCATTATGTTCTGTTGTGATCTAATTCTGGACTGCAGTTCTGAGCGAAGGGATTTGAATTTCCAGAGGGAGTACGGCCTCGGACCCATACACTAGTGCAAATGGTGTGGATTTGGTCGGGGTTCGATATGTGGTCCTGTAGGCCCACAAAGCTTCCACCAACCTCTCATCCCACTGACGTTTATTGTCATCCAGGGTCTTTTTGATGATTTATACCAGGGTTTTATTGAAGGCCTCAGCCAATCCATTAGCCCGTGGGTAATAGATCGTTGAGTATCTCCAATCAATACCGTGGCGACTTGCAAAGTTATTGATTTTTGTAGACTTGAAAGCGGACCCATTATCGGATATGATTCTGCGAGGCATGCCGAATCGATATACGATATGGTCACAAAAGAATTTCATTACATGGTGTGATGTTACATTTCTTAGTGGGACTGCTTCTGCCCACTTTGAAAAGTAATCAGTCGCTGCTAAGATGAAGCGATGACCCCTTGAAGAAGGAGGGTCAATTGGCCCGACGATATCCGTGCCCCAACTTTCAAAAGGCTACGAGGCTATCGTAGGATGCAACATATTAGGCGGCTGATGTAAAACCACACCATGAACTTGGCATTGATGACAACATTTTGCAATTTTCATGCAATCGTCAATCATCATAGGCCAGTAGTAAAAAAAGTCTTTTGATTTTCATTTTCATCTTAGGACCCGATTGATGAGCACCGCACAGTCCAGCATGGACTTCGTTAACGATCTTCAGGTCCTCTCGTTTGTCTAAACAACGGAGCCACATCTGATCGAACGATCGTCAGTACAACATATCATTGACTAGTGCATATGATAGGGCACGTTTCTTAATTTGATTGGTAAGAGACCTGTCGTGGGGAAACTTGCCTTCTTGCAAATACTTGATTATTGGTTGTCTCCAATCTTCTTCTTCATCGACTGCTGAAGATGTAGAAAGGACCTAGGAAGATTGATTATTGAGGTATTCCATGTCTACAGGGGACAGGACTTGACGACCCTGAACTTCTATAGGGATGAAATCTTCTTCTGGGCAAGCAAATTCCTTTGCAAGCTTTGCTAGGGCATCCGCCGAGGAATTGCTTCCACGAGGAACCCTATACATAGTTACAATGGGAATTTTCTCGAGTAGGTGCATTGTGTATTGGTGATATTTCATGAGTTTAGGATTCAAAACCTTATAGGTCCCTGCAACTTAGTTGATCACCAGTTGAGAGTCACCATAGATCTTAATCTCTTTAATCTCCATTAGGATTGCAAGTTCCAAACTAGTTATTAAAGCTTCGTACTCAACTTCGTTGTTCGTGCAAGGTTCTGATAAATGGTAGGAAAAATGCATCATTCCCTTATCCGGTGTTATGAAAATCAGACCGACTCCGGCTTTTCCAGGAATAGTGGATTGAGGTGTTTTGCCCCTTTGAGAGGACGCTGCACCATCAAAATACATTTCCCAGGTTTGAACATTGGATTCCTCGAAACTCATGATTTGCTCGTCAGGTAAATCATCGTTTAGAGGAGATTCCGCCTGTAGCGGGTGTGCCGCAAGGAAGTCGGCGACGGCCTGCCCTTTCACAGCACACAGGGGAATGAAAGTGATTTCAAATTGTAACAATATCATAGACCAACGAGCCAGACGTCCTGACAACGTGGGCCGGGTCATAAGATATTGCAGGGGGTTGACACTGGAAATCAGACTGACTTGATGAGAAAGCATGTAATGTCTTAGTTTTTGTGCTGCAAAGACTAAGGCAAGGCAATGTTTCTCAATTGCAGGATAGCGGATTTTTGTTGGAAGTAATCTCCGACTCAGGTAGTAGAGAGCATTCTCTTTTCCATCGTCATTGATTTGAGCTAGAAGAGCCCCGAGAGATTCGTCAAGGGCCGCGGTGTAAAGGATTAAAGGTCTCCCCGGAATGGGGGCTACCAAAACTGGCGGGTTTGTCAGGTATTATTTGATATTTTCGAAAGCATTTTGACATTTCTCGTCCCAAATGAATTTGGCATCCTTTTTAGCTAGGAAAGAGAATGGTTGAAATCTTCCAGAAAGATTAGAAATGAATCTTCTTATATATGCCAGCCTGCCCTGGAGAGATCTCAGTTGAGTGAGACTCTTAGGAGGCGGCATATTTAAGATAGCTTCAATTTTAGCAGGATCAATTTCAATTCCACGGTGCCTAACTACGAAACCTAAGAATTTCCCTGACGTGACGCCGAAAGCGCACTTCAAGGGATTCATTTTAAGGTCGTAGCGGCGCAACCGCTCGAAAACAGTTCTTAAATCATAAAGATGAGCCTCTTTTACTCTGCTCTTGACAACCAAATCGTCGATGTAACATTTGACTTGATTATGTATTAAGTCATCAAAGATATGAGTCATGGCCCGTTGGTAGGTAGCACCAGCATTTTTGAGGCCAAAGGGCATCACTTTATAACAAAAGATCCCTATAGGACTTCTGAATGCAGCATTTCTCTCATCTTCTGGGGCCATCTTGATTTGATTATAACCAGACGAGCCATCCATAAAGGAGAAAACAACGTGCGAGGAGGCAATGTCCACCATGAGTTCTGGGATTGGCAAAGGAAATTCATCCTTAGGACATGCCTTGTTCATGTCTCTATAGTCAACACAGACTCGGATTTGACCGTTCTTCTTTCGAACTGGCACGACGCTGGCTACCCAAGAAGGATATTGTTCTTCTCGAATAAATCCGGCCTCTGCCAACTTCTTGACTTCAGAAATGACTTATTGTTCGATCTCCAGACGCATGCGTCGTGGAGCTTGCTTGACAGGAATAGCATCATGCCGGATTCCAAGTTTATGGACTGCTACGTCAGCAGATAACCCCGGCATTTCGTCGTATGTCCAGGCGAAGCAATTTTTAAACTCGGATAGAAGTTGAATTAGATCCTTAGACTCATCCTCACTCAACAAAGAACTTATGAAAGTGGGGCGAGGGTCATCCTCTGTTCCAAGGTTGATTTCTTTAAGTTCATCGACTATTGATTTAATTTCTTCTTCGAATTCAGGGGGTGCATCCCGAACCTGAAGTTCGTCAGAATCATCAAAAGTCTCCAAACAAAGTCCATCGAATGAATCAATGACTTCAGTAGGGACATTTTTAAATTTAGGACGACTAGTTATCATTAGACAAAATTCGTCATCGTCAAATGATCTAACGGTACAAAAGCTGATACCACTGGTCCAATGTTTATTAAATTTTGAATTCCAAAGACTTTCATGGTATCTAGCCTGACCCTTAGTCCATTGACTCGGAGCAAAACCTTTAGAGATAAGAGATTTAACACCAACAGGAAAGTAGCCAAAAGGTAATTCCATTAATTCATTGAAATTTACCTCTTCAAGGATTACATCATCTTCATTCCTTGAGGAGGAAGAGCCAGGGAAGAACTTCTTGACTTTCCTTACTTCTCCATCTAAGTTCGGAGCATCCTTAATTACTAACCCTGAGACCCTGTCAGCAGACAGTGGGGTTAAGGTTAAGGATTCAACCGTTCTATTAAGCTTTTCATACAAACTCAATTCAGGCTCTTCACTTTGAATATTTAACTTTATATCCTCCTGGTCACTATCCGATTCTAAAGTGAGATCAACCTTCGGAGGAGGATTGATTTTTATATAGTCAAAAGTAAATCTGGCACCCCTTTTTCTTGAGTCTTCATCAGAACTTGTTTCAAGTTCGACGTAGTTCGGGGAATTTCTTTTTTCAATTGAAGGGCGACCTCGACCGCGCGCTCTTTGGGCCATCCTCCCACCTCTTTGAGGTATAATGTTTGGAGTCCTGAAGATCTCACGCTCGACGTCGTCTTCACTACTTGAGTTTTGTCTTTTTTGATTTTTGACTTTTTCTTTTCTCAATCTTTGAATTGCTTTTGAACTTTGGCTTTCTGCTTTTTCCTCCTTGACGTTGATCTCTACCTTAGAACAAGTAGTGGACCCTTTAGGTACGTAGTACGCCGCATCATCGTAGATCCCGATCTCGTGAATAGAGAATGGTTGCAGATCACCCTTAATTTCAAACTCAATTCCATCTCATTGGTACTTGATGCATTGATGTAGGGTAGAGGGAACCATCCTATACTCATGGATCCAGGGCCTTCCTAGGAGCGCGTTAAAGGACGTTGCCGAATCAATTATATGAAATTTTACTTCAGTTTTCAATTCTCCTATCTCTAGAAGAATGGTAACTGAACCTAAAGCCTTCTCGCCCTTTTCATTGAACCCACGAAGCACTAACTTGTCAGTTGAGAGCTTGATAGTATCAATTCTAAGGTATGCGAGAGTCTTTATGTTCATCACGTTGACCGATGCACCCGGGTCAACTAGAACTCTTGATAACTTAAACTTGCCCACATTTACTGTGATGTAAAGTGGACGATTATGGTCGGCAGTTCCAAGGAGTAAATCTTCATCAGAGAAGGTAACCCCAGGGATTTCCTTAAAGTACAAAGCTTCTTCCTCGAAAGTTGAGGCTAATTGAGCTAAGCAAATCTCTGGGTCGAGAAGTGCTTTAATTAGAGTCTCCCTCATCTCTTTTGAAAGGACAAGGGCATCATAAATGCTCAATTTGGCGGGCAACTTCCTAAGGTGAGCTAAGACATTGTAATCAACACTTGGAACATTAACGTTGGGACCGGTGGATTTGAAAGAATTGGAGTTGATTGTTGAGCATGAATTTGAATTGGATCATCGAAAACAACTTGCTTTCCTTTATCCTGAGGAGGTAGCTTAGGGGGTAAGACCTTCCCACCACGAAGTTGTACTTGCACGACTTCATCGGAAGAACAAACTACAGGGGAGTCTACGCTCTCCTTAAGCGATTGATTGTCGTTATCTGAGCGAGAGTCCGAATCTGAAAAGTCTATCACGACAGGACTCCCTTGAAAGTTAATTTCAGGGGTTTCACTATCTGATAAGACATCAAATTCGTTTCTCTCTTGAAGAGTCAAATCTGGAGAGCTGAGTGTTTGGATTTCTTGATTGATCTCAGCTTGTTCTTAATTATTTTCAACAGAAGAGTCGTTTACATTTTCATTCTCAACATTAATCATCAAAATTTGAGCAGAAGGATCAGACTTTTTATTTAATTTTCGACCTTTTGCCTTTGATGGGGCAAAGTAAAAGTTAGATAATTTCAGTGGTGACAGGGGTTTTGAGCCACCATCAACCACTTGTACAGATCTCTCATCAACAAATTTTCTCTCTACAGAAAGTTCACTCTTTTCATTTTTATTTAATACAGTAGTTCCTAAGACTACTGGAGAGGAAACTGTCCCAACGTCCTCCTGCGAAGCCTCAAGGTCAACCTCCCAGATCGGGTCCCGGGCTCTCGTCGGTAACTGTTGAGAAAGACGAAAAGATTTATTAATCGACTTTTTAAATGCCCGGGATAGTGCTATATCCCAACCATCTTTAATGGACAGAGAAAAGTTAGAATTCATACATGAGATGAATTTGACAGACCCCTGATCCGGATCGACCAGGTACTCCTTTGGAATTATAATATTACCTTGACGGAAGTTCTTTTCTAGCCAATCTTTGAAGACGATGCAGTCTTCGATTGTGTGGCCTAACATGCGATGGTAAGGGCAAAAAGTTAGATCATCCTTCTTATTTGCCTCTTCCGGCTTCTTGGCCTCCGGTAATCGAAAATCTGGCTTCTTTTGAAGACTTTTAAAGATCTTTCTCACCGACTCCCTTTTAAATGGATATGTACGAGCCAATCTCTCTTTAAAAGAAATCGGGTGAGAATCTCTTGTAGATTGGGAAGTTACCTGAAAAGGTGGAGATTTTTGAGTTTGTTGTGTCGGAGAATTACTGGACTGAACATTCATTGGTTTCTTCCCCTTATCAACAGCTGAAACCATTGATGTTCTCTTTTCAAAGGACTTCAATGATTTACTAGCTTTCTTTTCCTCAGTAGAATCCTTCAGGAATGGCATTTTGGAAGCCTCTTCCTGCAGATTACTAGCCTTATTCAAAAGTTTTTCGAAGGTTTTGATAGTGAAACCCTTCAGGAGAAAAGCAATAGGCCCGTGGATGTTCTTTAAAAGAATCTCCACTGCATGTTGCTCTTGCAACTGGGGTTCACACTTCATCGAGAGATTTCGCCATCTCAAGATATACTCAACCAAAGACTCCCAATTTTTGTTTTTCGATGACGAGATCACCAACGGTTACACGCTGCTGAGCTCCTGAGAATCTCTTTAAGAATAGACTCTCGAGCTCTGTGAATGTTTTCACTGAACCATTAGGTAGATCTGCGTACCACTCAAAAGTAATACCGGATAGACTACTCACAAACTGGCGAAAGAGTAGAGCATCTGACCCTCCTGCGTTGCAACAGCTCGCTCGGAAGTGGGCCAGATGCTGTCTTGGGTTTTCTAACCCACTAAAAACTTTGAATGAAGGTGGCACAAAGCCTTTAGGATAAGAAACTGAATCATATTCTTCAGGGTAGGGTCTACCCTTTGGAATAGATACAGTCCCTTGAGAATGGGCTAAGGCCTCCCTTACCTGGGTTTCGATCATCTGGTGGATATCTTTGTCGGCTGGAGAGGTTGGGGAAGTAACCTCTGGAGTTCTAGGACTCGATTCTGTTTTCCTGCTGTGCTCACCCACTGTGTGTGTTATAGGTTGCAACTGCTCGGATTGAGATTGCTGTGCTTTGATCATCTGATTCTGCATTTATTTCATTCTGAGCATCATCTGTTCAATTTTATTTTCCAGACTCTTGATGTATTCATCTTTCTCATTTAACTTAATTGATCCATCAGAATCTGAATCTACTACTGTAGAGGCTTCTTCCTTACCAGATTGGTGTCTTGAAGGCTCAGCATCTTTATTTGATGCTCTGGTCTCAACCATACAAATGTTCCCAGCTGAATCTTCTTCCATCAGATCATCTGCTTCTGGATCAAAGGCTTCAATTGCCTTGTTTTTAAGTATGTCCCTTATTTCTTGTACCACCTCATCGACCGGTCTACCCTTAATTGATTCGAGGTCGATTGGTAGGTACCCCTTATAGTTAATTATCTCTTCAAATTCCTCATCTCCGAACTGGGTGAGGACCTCTTAAATTTGCAAGTCATCAGCAGTAGGTTCTGCCACCAACTGATCTAACATCTCTTGATCATCCTCAAGTTCTGTCCCCTCCCCTCCGACTGTCCCGGGGTCGGTAGTCGTGAGGGTGACATCCTCAACAGGGTGAGGGATATCTAACCTAACAGGTGACGAAGGAGTTTGATTTGTGGGAACTCCAACATCAATCTGAGGAGAATCCTCACATCCCTGAATAAGGAGTCGGGGGACCTTAACAGGTGACTGGACTGGTAACTGAACTGGTGACTGAACTGGTGTATCTCTAATTTGAATCCCAACAGTTCTGCTTATCTTCATTGGCACATAAGGTTCATCCAAAGGTATGGGCCTCTTGCCCTTAACATCAACTAGCTATAAGTCTTTGACGATCTCTTTTGATTTGGCTATTACAGGGGCCAACTTTGAGAGTCTTGAAGGGGGAACTGGAGGTCTACCACTGAGAGGGTGACTCCTACTAGACCCAGTTAAAACTATCTCCTCAGTTTTGGTAGTTGGGAGAGGAGGCACCCAGTGATAACCATCCACTAAGACTGAGGCAACTGACTGCTTAACAAACTTTTTATTTCTCCTCACTGGCTGAGGAGTCAAGTTTCTTGCTTCAGATTTTTCTTCCTTCAGAACTTCTTTCTCAAGCTTATGTAAAATCACCCCCTTCAGGTGTCTCACATATTGTTCTTTGGTCTGACCTGTCTCAGCAGCACAGGTATGAATGATGTTCCTCAACATCCTGATTCTCAAAGTGTTCTTCTCCTTAGTGGTTCTCTTAACAGTATAGTCGACTGGGCTAGGTGGAGAGCTAGCAATCCGCATGACTCTCTCCTCCCCTGCAGCAGCTGCGAGGGGGTGAAAACGACTCCCTTTCAGGAGTGGAGAAGAGGCAGGGATAGGCAGCTCCTCAACAGCCTCAGGCTCAACTAAACTCAGGGCTTTCTGTTCAGCTATCTTCCTTGACTTGGTGATTTTCTTTCTTATCCTTCTCAGGTAGTTCTTCCTAGCACTCTTAGTGACAAACAGTGCTACAGAACTAGAAGACCCTTTCTCAACAGTAGATTTCACTTCAATTTTCTTATCCTTACTTTGGACTGAGGGTACAGAAGGTGTAAGGGTAGCACCTGCTGCCAGTTCCAACACTGGGGGAAGGTCACTCGTAGCTCCCACAGCTAGTTCAACTACTGGACCATTCTCGCCCTCAACAGCGAGATTGATGATTGTTCCACCATTCATAGACAGTTTAAGAGTCTTGAAACCCATTCCAAACTGAATGGCACTGCTATGAATTAACTCTTCGACTTGAAAGTCTCGGTCAACGGAGAACAGAAGTTTTCCAACCATTGCAGAAGATTTAATTGTCTGAAATTTGAAAGAGAAGATTTGAATCAAACTTTTGAATTTAAATTTTGACAAGAAATTTTCTATATTTTATCACACAAATCGAATTATAGGAACTATAATCCGATATGCAATGATAAAGTATAGATATCAATTTTGACTTGAAGAAAATTTGAATTTTTGTTGTATATGTTCAACTACAAGAGAATGTTGTAGAGAACGTATAACAACAACGGTCTGGATTTGATTTGAAAGAATTTGACAGGGGTTTGAAATTTTGAAAATTGAAAGATTTTCTTTGACTATTTGAAACCAATAAGTAGGATTTGATTTCAACTTAATAGTTAACAAAATATCAAAGAAAATCAAGGAGTTTGACTCAACTCTCTTATCCCACTGATTAGGCTAGGGATAAGATGTCAGAGGTATGACTTGCTGGAAAGACTAGATGATTAAATTTGAATCTGGAAATGATACATGTTATATTACAAGAGAGTGTTGTAGTAGTACACGTGACAGTGAAAATTGAATTTGAATTGAAAGGGAATTTAAGTGACTCAAAAATCCGGCAGCATCTCCCCTTATTTTTAAAACTCGAGGTGTTGAATTTGTATTCAACGCGACGGTTTATAAGCATTAGGGAAGATTTTACAAGAAGGAACTCGACTCTTTATATCTTATCTAAGATAAAATGTCAGAGTTTAAAGATTTGAAAGATATTGAAAATAAATGTTGAATTTGAATTGTCAATGTTAATCTACAAGAAGTATTGTAGAAGAACAAGTGACGATTAAAATTTGAAGGAAATTAAATGGATGTTTTTGAAAATTTGAATTTCCGGCAGCACCTCCCCTTATTTTTAAAACTCGAGGTGTTGAATTTGCATTCAACTCGACGGTTTACAAATGTTAGGGAAGAGCTAGGGAAAACCACTTGACTCTTTACATTTCAAAAGAATGATTTAAAATGAAATGTCAAAGATTGATTTATCCAGAAAAATTTGAATAAATATTGCATATATTAAGCTATAACAATTGTTATAGAGAAATATATGGCAATGCATTTTGAACTTGATTGATTTTGAAAAGAAATTTGAAAATTTTGAAAATCCGGTGGCATCTCCCCTTATTTTTGGAACTCGAAGTGTTGAACATATGTTCAACATAACGGTTTACAAATATATAAGAGGGAGATTCTAAGAAATCAACCTGACTCTTTCATTCTGATGAATGATTCAGAATGAAATGTCAAGGACTGAGATGACCGGAGAAATTGAAAGTATGTTAACTATATACAACTACAATCATTATTATAGAAATATATAGTTGCAATGACTATTATGACTTGAAATAGGTATTGAAAAAGTTGAAATTTCGGCAGCATCTCCCCTTATTTTGAAACTCGAAGTGTTGAACGTATGTTCAACATAACGGTTTACAAAAAATTTTAAATAGGGGGACGCTAAAAGAACTAACCCGACTCTTTCGTTCCGATGGGTGATTCGGGGTTGAAATGTCGAAGGTTAGATAACCAGAAGATTTCAAACTTTGGATTAACATTTGGAAGAGGAATCTATGTCCTATCACACATACTGAATTATAAGAATTACAATCCTATATGTAATGATAAGATATAGGAATCAATTGAGATTTGAAGAAGATGAGATTTTGCTAGAGGACTATGATTTTGAAGTTAAAGACTTTTCTGTAAATTGTGAAACTTAGCATGCAAGTTTATAACATGTACAGAAAAACTTTGAAAAGCTTGGCCTGACTCTTTTGCTCTACCAATGAACTTGGAGGCAAAATGTCAAAGCCCGGCTTGGAGGGAGGTTTCCTACACTCGCCTCTCTTTTTATATGTCTTAATTGAGTCGGCCACACTCACCCAAGGGAGAAATGGGAGAGGGACCAACGGAAAAAAGGTAGTCAAAACTACCGATGCAATAAAATTTATATCGCTATTAAAGATGGAGAGAAAGATTTTCCCCAGCGGAGTCGCCTTTTTTTGTTTGATTAAAAAATATGTTTTGAAAAGTGTTTAATTTTCTTTGGGAAAGTTAAATTTCTGGAATTTTGATTTTATAATCGAACACTTATTATGAATAATATATCACCTCGAAAGCTGAATATATCGTTCTCTAATAGGTTCAGATTACAAATCTTGATTTACCCTGATTATCGTAGTCAAACTCAAGGAGAAACAACATATGATCCCTAAGAATCAAAATGATGTTAAATCCAATGTTTAACTACAATAATCTAGTAAAAAGATCATTAATTTCATAACCAAGATCATGATAATAGTACGATATATCTTTCCAAGGAAAGAGGATATCATCTATTATCGATCATTTGAAAATGACGATAATGATCGTTGTCTTTTGAATTTCCCAAAGATAATTAATTGAGGATTTTGAAAATCTTAATTTTGAAAATCAGGTCTGGGTTTCTAAATCTCCTACGAGCGCAAGCCCTCGTAGTTAATTACATCGTAGGAAACCAGAAAATTTCCTACGAATACTCTCGATTAAAATATCGATACGAATTTTATTTAAGATTTCAAAGATCGATATCAAAGGAGGTATGGATTGGAATTTTCAATCGGGAATGGTTCAATGTTGAACACTTATTTCTAGAGTCAAAGGAAGAAGAGTAGGAGGTGTTTTGAGATTCTGAATTACTTCAGAAACACCTCAACTATCCTAAGTGTTGGGCTTGAATTAGATTGAAAAACATTTAATGTTTAAATGGTCAATTTTATTAGAAACTGGGAATTAGATTTTCGGAAGTTTGAGGTCTTAAGATTGAAGACATGCCTCAGAACTTAAGTCTAAAATTGGGTACTGAAAACCAGTGACCTATAACCTAGCTAATGCAATGCAATCTGGACTTACCCCGGCCTGGATTGGGGAGCCAGCTAAACCACCTAAACGCTTTAAAACCATGAGTCAAAGTCTTTATGAAAGAGTGATTAAGAATGTTGTTTAAGATTTTTTTAAGGAGAGCGGGGCTGACATCTAGAGCAGATTCCTATTTAGCCCCTTAACATATATTGGGTTAAATGCTTAAGCTAGAAATGCAATTAAAAATTTAGACTCAATTTTTAATTTGTATCTAATGCAATGCATGCTAGTTGACTCGATGAAATGCTTAAATCAAAATGAAGCAGTTTTAAAATAGGCTTAAAAATAGGTTTTATCCTAGAGATCGCACAACATCCCTTTGGACAGAACTGCACCCTAATAGGTCAGGTGGTCTGCCAGAACCCGCAGGCGGGGAGGTGCCTAACAAGGTAGAGAAAAGTTCAATATGATGCATGAAAAAACCCCAGGCGAGTCCGGGCTTACTTCTTAAGAGCGTTAGAATTTCTATCTGAGCTTAAAATTTTAAATTTTGTTTAAGTAGAAAAGGTTGATGACCGTACCCTCACGAGCCTCCGATCAGGTTCCAGGCTAAATCAAAATCGACATGCAAGAACGCCGAATAAACTACTAAAAGCATACGAGTCCTTAATCGCAATCAACACATAAATCAAATCAATTAAATAATTAAATTAATTAAATAAATGGTCAAATTGAAAGTCCATAGGCAAGTGCCCTTAATTATACAACCCAGGGTCTGCAGGAAAGTAAAGTGGCCGGGTACCACTGACTACAACCCGGATTCTACTCCTAAGACTCAAGTGACTTTGAGATTTTAGATTCTTCTCGTTCTTCACTTCTTCATCTCCTTAGAACTCCTTGGATCGTCGGGTCTGGATATCCAAATGAAAAGAAACTCCCCCCGAATAGGGGTGTTATCTTTTCTCTTTGGATATTTAAACTTCATCCTAATTTGGATCTCCAAATGGATAGGAACTCTCCCCTAAGGGATGTTCCTTCCTCTTTGGATTCTAAATTGGATGTTTAAACATCTCAATCTCAAAGTACTTTAAATTTACAACTCAATTTACATTCAAATTACATCAATTAAAAAATTAAAAAATCTAGACTCAACAACCTGCAGGGTTATCCTAATAATTAGCAGTTTATATTTGACATCCAAAGCAATTATATATTTGAAATTAAAATACTCAATCACAGCCACACTTGGCCATGCTCTTTTTGATTTAAAGGGGGACTTAAGTAATTTTCTGGAGCACCTGTGCAATTTAATAATTATAATTTTGCCCCCTTTAATTTATGCCCTGTATGAGCATGGCCACCTGCATAAGATTGAATTAGTAAAAATAGTCCCTAGCCTAGGGGTAAATCTAATCGTACAATCAATCACATCACATAGTGCAGTAAATAAGTAAACAAACACATCAATTCTACTACTAGCAAACAGCATGCAGTAAAAGCTCAAAAACCCGGCACGCAATAGAAAAGTAAACACCGGCCTAGCCTAAGACTAGAGTTGGTTGTCCTAGCAAACCATCTAAAGTGTGTGTAGGAGGCTATGTGGTTTTGATATGTCCTAGATAGGCACTTGATTGAAGTTGCTTGAGGTTCAAGTTGGTTGAAGGTTTAAGGGAAGATTTAGGTTAAAGTTAAAATCTTAATGATTTAAAATTGATTTTAAAAATGATTTTGATTGTTTGTTGGATACCACCTTTGTTGCACACCGAGGCCGTGAAGTTTATTTCACCTTCCTTGGGGCTAATTTAATAGCCTCGTAGGCCTGGGTTACCTAGTGGTATCCGATATAATTAAGTGATTTGATTTTGATTAAGGTTTGAAAGTTAATTAGATTTTAATTAAGATTGGTTGGTTGCTGGTTTCAAGTTTGAATTAATGTTTTCTGGAATTTTTGGAGATTTATTGAATTTTGGAATTTTTTTATTATTTTAATGATTTAATTTAAGGGTCAAAATTTGACTTTTTGATTTAAAAAGTTTTCTGGAAAGTTAATATTTTATTAAAATACTAGACCTTAATACGATCAGTTAGACAGTAAGTACACTGAAATTGGACTTTTCTATATTTTATTATGAAGGTTTGAAGTTTTGACTTGAATTTGAACTAGGTTTGACCAAAAGTTGACTTTTTCAAATTTGATTGATTTCTGGAAACTTAACATTTTTAACAAACATTAGACCTTAAGATGAGTTGAATGCTTTTGAGTTTGCTCAATTTGGAGTTCATTTGAATTAGTTATGGATTTTTAAAGTTTTGAGTGTTTAATGGATTATTTAAATTATTTAATTAAAGGCATTTTTATGATTTGAATCCAAATGACCTCCAAACTTCTTAAAATCAACTCCAAAGGTCAAGAATGACCTAAGGAGTGATTTCCAAGTGTTTGGAAATTTTTTGAATTTTTAATTATTTTTAATTAATTAAATTAATTAAATATTGAATTTTAATTAAAATCAAATTAAACTTAATTTTGGAGTCCAGTCAAGGGGCTTTTATTTTTCATTGATTAAGGGTTCAATTCTGGTCAGTTAGAGGTATTATTTGTAATTTTTTGGTTTTAAATTTGATTTATTATAATTTCTGGAAGGTTTTAAGGCTTAATTAAGGTTTAAACTTGATTAGGTTAATTAAAGGGCTTAATGATCTCAAAAGTCAGTGAAAATTTTTCTTGAGGCTGAGAATGTCACTAAGTTCAAGTGTTCAAAATTTCAAGTCAATTGGAGATGAATCCTAATTATTAGAATTTTTCTAAATTCTCTAAGCAAAGTCCTTAATTATTGTCCTTAAGGATGACACTAAGTTTATTTGGGTTTGAATCAAGGTTTCTAACCTTCAACATAACATACATGATATGCATACATACAAACACAATCAATCCTAAATCTAAGAGAGCCTTAAATTAAGTGGTGTGTGTATGTCCTTAAGCATGCAAAAACTTACACTAATTAAATATTCTTAATTAAACTAATGAATGATTAGATCGTAATCATTCATTAGCACTCCCACATGATTTCTATTCAAATATGTTGACCTATGTTTAAAATTTCATAGTAGATCTCTCAACCTAAAAGATTTAAGTACCTATGTATCATCTTGAAAATAGTTTTTTAAAATATTCAATATATATTTATAAACCTATATATATAAATATAAGTTTTAAATTTAAAATACTTAAAGATATAATTAAAATAAATTTAATAACTAAATGAGAGATCTATTGGTTAACAAAGATTATTTGAAAATAAGTTTTTAATTTTTAAAATAATTGGTTTAATATTTAATTGGATACTAATTAAATATTAAAATAATTAAATAATTAAAAATAACTTAAAATTAATCAAGTTTGGATCTCTGAAATTAGTTTCAAGTTAAAGTACATAATTTTCTGAAAATTTTGATATATTATACTAATTTTTCTGATTTAAAATGAATTTCTTATGGATTTTAGAAGTTTAAACCAATTAAAAGGGATTTTTAAATAATTTTAAATTAATTAATGATTAAAATAATTTTGAAATTAATTAATTTAAACCTTAAGAATTTTCTAGAATTTTAAAATTATTTATATATATATATATTAATTTTTAAAAGTATTTAAATTATTATTCATTAATTAAATATTAATTAATAATTAGATATTTAGTTAATTGAAATATAAGATATAATTTGAATTAATTTAATTTCAAAATTAGAATAATTTAAAATCAATTAATTAATTATTGGATATTAATTAATTAAATCAATGAATATTAATTAATTATTAAAGTATTAAAATATTATAACTCATTTAAATAATATTAAATAATTTTAATTAAATGTTATTTAAATTTTCAAATATTTTTAAGATTGATATTAAATTTAAAATTAATTAAGTATTAATTAATTATTTAAATATTTAATTAAAATATTAAATGATATTTAAACAATTTCAAATTATTTTAAACTTTTAAAATATTTTAAATGATGTTTAAACTTTTCTAATTAAAATTAGTATTAATTAAAATATTAATAAATTGTTTAATATTAATTAAAATATTAAAAAAATTATATATATATATTAAGTGTTAAATATTTTTTTAATATTAATTAAAATTAATCAATTATTTAATATTAATTAAAATTAATCATTTATTTAATATTAATTAAAATATTAAAGGTTATATATTAATTAAAATCTTAAATTTATTTAATATTAACTAAAAAAAATTATAAAATATTTAATGAAAATATTAAATAATTTACATATTAATAAAAGTTTAATATCATTTAATATTAATTAAAATAATCAACTATTTAATATTAATTAAAATATTAAATAATTTAATATTAATTAACATTTTAAAAAAAAAATCAGTTGACATTAAATAATATTATAAAGTATTTAATATTAAATAAATCAGTTACTAATTGAAGTTATAAATTATTCAAGATAATTAATATTTAATAATTAATATTTAATAATTAATATTTAAATAACTGATATTTAAATAGAATATTTAATATTTTAAATATTAATTATTAATTTATAATAATTAATACTTAAAGTTAATATAGTTTTTAAAATATAATTATAAAATTAGATTAATAATAATTTTAAATTAAGAAAGTTTAATTTTTAAAATATATTAATATATAATATATCTTATTACTTGAAATTAATATTTAATATTTATTTTAAAGAAATTAGAATAAAAAAATGATTTTAAAATAATTTTAAAATCATTTTTAAATAAAAAAGGGTATCGGAAAGACACGTGTCAGGCACCGGTTGGAGGCGTGGAATACGCGGCGGCGCCAATGATTGGCGACGGCGGTCAGACACGCGTCAGCCGCTGATCGCTTCACGCGGTTTTACTTATCCGAGTCAGCAAAGCCTGCCCGCCGTCTGATTATCCGTTGTAACGAAACAACGGTTGAGATCAACGCCCGCGGTTTGATCTCGCGGAGAAAGATCAAACGGCAGACGATTGATCCCGCGGTTCTGGATCAAAGGCCCAGATGCAGCCGGACGAGAGAATTAACCGCGAGATCGAGTCTGCGGTTAATCAATGCTGCGGTAAGACTAAATCACGCCGGTTGATCAGGAGATCAATGGCTGGGATTTAGCCCAATTCAGTTGAACTGCGAACCGAGCCCTAGAAACTATGTTTGAGCTCGTTCTCTCAATCGGATGAATCAAAATTTATGAAATTTGAAACCTAGACTACCTACGTGAACAGAAATCGTGTGGGAGTCTTAGAATAGTTAAATAACGACTTAATCAAATGCTAATTGAATCTAAGTGTTTGATCTAGGGTTTGAGTTTTAAGGGATTTTTACCGTTGGATTTACGGAAAAATGTATTGGTTGCACTTGTAGGCTGTCCACGCTCACTTCACCAGTTGAAGTCCCAGCTCGAAACGTCCTGGATCGTCTGCTACAAGCCTTGGACGTGATTAGCCTCAGTTCACCGGATTCCGCCCGTCGGAGAGCTTTGACCGGTGGGATTTTGGTTAGGAAAGCTAAAGGGGTCTCTGGGGAGCTCAAGGAAGCAAGGGGGTCGGGCTGGAGGAGTTAGGAGAGTGAGAGAATGCTATGGTTCGAATCCTAGCTCATATGAGAGTATTCCCCTATTCAAACGTCCTTTGATTGATTTGGATGGCTAGGATTGCTTGAGTGGACTCTTAGATGACTGCCAAGTGTCAAGGGAGTAGGTGGGAGCAGGGTATCAAAAGGACACAAGGACATGTGAGGTGGAAAGCCTCTTTTGTCCTATCCAAGCATGTGGAATGGCTAAAAGCCATTTGATCTTGATCAGAGGGCTGGAATGAGTCCTAGGAAGGTTCTAGAGCATATTGGGACTGCTGGAGATGAGTTGGCATGGGTATGGGGGTAATTTAAGCTTCTTTGACCAAGTTTGACTAGCTTTGACCCATATAATGCATTAAATTGACTGTTTGACCAGTCCACATGCCATGTGGACTGCTGATGTGGCATTGAAGAGATGTCTTGAAAGGCTAGATGGGTTTGATACTTGAGGGTTGAGGTTTAGATATATTAGAGAGGGTTTCAAAAGGATTTGACCATGGTTGCTTGAGTTGACCAAGTCAACTTGATTTGGGTGGCTGAGGTGGCAACCAAGGAGACTTGAGGAGCTGGTTGAAATGGGTTTAGAAGTGTTGAAAGTTAAAGGATTGAGGTTTGGGCACATTCACATGAATGAATGAAAGTTTGACCAAGTCAAAATAGGTTGACTTGGTTTAATCAATCCTAACTCAATTCATATTAAGCTTAGACACATCCAAC
This sequence comes from Dendrobium chrysotoxum, assembly GCA_019925795.1. Classification (NCBI taxonomy): domain Eukaryota; kingdom Viridiplantae; phylum Streptophyta; class Magnoliopsida; order Asparagales; family Orchidaceae; genus Dendrobium; species Dendrobium chrysotoxum. Next base: position 64,213,178 of record CM034302.1, on the reverse strand, counting down.
CCATAACATGAGATTGGATAAAGGGTTAGAGATGAGCTTGATAAGATTCATGTAATGGTTAGACCAAAACATAGGAGTTTGACCTAATTTAATGGTTTGACTAAGTCAACTCTGAATGATTTAACTTATGAAAAAGCTAAGGAATATTCAAAACATCAAATGACATGGGTTTGAGGGTTTTGAGGTATTGCCTTAATTGAATGGGTTGAAATAACCTATTTGAACCTTTAAGGGATTTTGTGTCAAACTAGGTTGGTTTGGTCAACTAGGTTGACCCAGGACCTGAATTTGGGTTTAACAGATTTAATTTGATGTTGAAAGTCTGGTAGATGTGTTTCAGGAGTTTAAATAGGTTATTTAGATCAAATGACCCATTTAGGCCCTTAATGGGCCTAATGGGTCAACTAGGTTGACTTGGTCAACCAGGTTGACCCAGGGTCAGGACATGGGTCTGACCAGTTCAGAATAACATTCTGAGTCTACTGGTGGTGGTCTCAAAGTCTGGGGAGGTCATTTGGTCAAAATGACCTATTTGGGCTCTTAATGGGCCTTTTAGGTCAACCCTAGTTGACTTGGTCAACCAGGCAGGTCCAGGGCCTGGAAAGGGGTTCAACAGATTTGAAATGATATTTGGAGACCAATGGAGGTGGTCCCAAGGTCTGGGGAGGTCATTTGGTCAGAATGACTTGTTTTGACCCTAAAGGGGCCTTTTAGGTCAACTAGGTTGACTTGGTCAACCAGGTTGACCCAAAGGCTGGTTCTGGATTCAATGGGTTTGGTTTGAGATTTGAAATTTGCTGGAAGTGACTGCATTTAATTTGGAGGTCATTTGGTTCAAGTGACCAATTACACCCCATAGGGGCATTTTGGTCATTTTGACCTCTGGTCAACTGGGGGTCAAATTGAGTCCAACAAAATGTATTTTATTGCTCAATGGGTCATAATCAAGGGTCTGGAAGTGATTTGGAGCTTTGGAGAAAGCTCCAGGATCAAAATCTACTGGGTGGTAGGTCCAGTGGTATGGACTGTAAATATTTGAAGGTTTTACAGCCTTTGGATTTCAATTCAGTTTCTGGGATCAGAGATCTCAAAATGAGCTCAAATTTGGAGGGTTGCCTAAAGACATGTCACATCAGTGTGGAACTGATAGATCTTGAATCAGAGGTCATTTGATAGGGTTTTGAAATGTTCAAAGATTTGCTGGAAAAGGCTTTTAGGACTTAGACCTTTGGCCTTGGATTTGAGTCTGGAAATCTGGTTTTGAATTGGATTTTGAGCTTGAATGATAGAATTTGAATTAAGTTTAGATTGAATTGAAGCTTGGATTGATTTAGAGGAATCCTAGGGTTTATAATAGGTCCTAGGGTCCAAAGCAGCTTAAGGGAATCCTAGGGTCTAGAATAGATCCTACGGATTGGAGTCTGGGAAGATCTTAGAATCTAGAAGTCCTAGGAAAATCCTAGGATCTGGGGTCTGGAAGAATCCTTTAATCTAGAAGAATCCTAAGATCTAGGAATCCTAAGATTCAAGATCTAGAAGGATCTTAGAATCTAGAGTAGATCCTAAAGTTTGATTTCTAGGAAGATCTTAGGGTTTGGAAGTCCTAGGGCCTGGGATCTAGAATAGTCTTAGGATCTAGAAGAATCCTAAGCTCTAGATAGATCTAGGAGAATCCTAAGGTCTAAGAGGATCATATACTCTAGAATCAGGTAGAATCCTAGGGTCTAGAATAGATCCTAGGGTCTGAAGTCTAGGAGAATCCTAGAATCTAGATTTGTCTTAAATTGCATTGATCTGGGGTCAGGATTGATTTGAATTTGGATTGATCTTAAAGTCTGGATTGATCTAAGATCGGATTAATCCTAGTATTAAGATTGATCCTAAAGATTGGAAAGATCCTAAGGTCTGGATTGGTCCTACTGAACTCATACAAAAATGAGGTCAACACTAGGTTGGTGGAAAGATTTTGTAAGGGCTTCTCTGTCTTGTTATGAGAGAAAAAGGAGAGTCACTACTATTTTAGTGTAATACCTAAAAAGTAGGTTTCTGGGGAGTGGACGTAGGTCAAGTTGATCGAACCACTATAAATCGGGTGTGTTCTTTTTATTTATTTTTTGCATTTAATTTTCACACTTTTTTGTGATCTGATCTGTGGTTGAAATCTTTGATTTTGTTATCTGCTTCCGCACAAGTTGTTTGGTTTTAAAAATATTCAAAAAGATTTTCTTTTGTTAAAAAAAAACTTTAAATAACCAATTCACCCCCCCCCCCTCTTGATTAGCCTCGAGACTAGTTCTTTAAGGTTTAACCACCCTCACAAACTTTTAAAAACTAATATAAGTGGTAAAAGATATGAAAATTACACATTAAAACCAACTAGTAAAACTTTTTATTTTTCATATCAAAATGCCCTAAATTATTGATTCTACAATATACCAAAAGTTACACTATGGAAAGTTTTTCAAATTTTATTAAATAAAATAAAACCCCATCATTTTTTCCCCAAATTATCCAAATTGAAAACTAAAGTATGGTATTCAAACCTATATCAAGATGAGCAATTCTTTCAATTACTCAACGAATGAATCCAGCTTTGTGACCTCCAAACCCAAACTTCTTTTTTTTTTATCTCCTTTTTCTCCTATCTAGTCCTCTCTAATCTTTTTAGTAAATTGGAATAAGGAATGGGTGGATGGGAAATGCATTTAGATATTTATATAAAAATCTTGAAATTGGCCCAGCACTATAGTGCCAACTTTCACTATCACGCCCCAAGATCTAAATTGGAAGAATTATCAATTTATTATTTAATCTTTTACTAGAGATTCTATAAATAATTAATATAAATCTTTATATATCCAACAAAATCATCTAAAATCATATACATTAAAATATTTTACTATCCATTCTCCCAAAATCATATATATAATAGCAGGAGATCCATACAATCAATAATCCATCAATAGCTCCAAACTATAAAACAATCAAAAAATATAAAATAAAATCAAAAGAAAAACTTGAAGATCTTTGACAACCTCACCCCAACTAGTCTGGATTATTTATCTGACCTGAAATTAATAAAATTCATATAATGAGCTAAAAAGCCCAATAATAACTCAAATTCACTAAAGCTTCCAATGCAAGTCTTAAAGAATTAATATGTATGCTTAGTTTAGTCAATATAATCAACAAAATTTAATCTCATCAATGATTATATATCATTCATAAGGCTCAAAATGATCAATAACAAAAACAAGAAATTATTTCAATAAATCAATAATCGATACGAGAATCAGTAAATTCAAAATGTAATCATATTAAAAGCATTCATACATCAATAAAGGAATTATAACATATCATCAATCTTATTTATTTTATCTATTATCAATCAGATGCATTATATGTAGCAATACATGTATATGTACCCATTGTAATATATCTATCAATATTATCAATGCATATATGCTTCATTATATAATTCAATAAGCCTAAATTTCTATTCCTATACAATATAGATTTGAATATAATTATTTATTTTAGTTTTAATTCTTGTTGCATCTAAATCTTTTATAGAATTTCAAAATATAATGATCTTCAAAGAAGAATAATCATTTTCTTTTGGAACCTATAAGTGTATACAAATAATTATTTTTCAAATCTTTTATAACTCTTGATAATATACAACTCAATCTAATAATATAAATATCTAAAACATTTACATTTAAACTTTTCTTCATATCTATGTAACCAATCCATGTCAGCGAGCGACGCGGCGATGCAAAAGTTCTAGTGTCGAGGCGTTAATTCACTTCAAAGGCGTCATGGCACCAATCTTCAAAGTGCGATAACTCTAGATGTCATTTTATATTTTTCTTATAAATAGTTGTGATGCTATATTTGTAGGTGTGATGTCCCAGAATCTAAATTGGAATAATTATATTTTTAATCTTTTAATAAACAACAATCAGAGCTATCTAATATTATCTATCCATAATTAATAACAAAATAGATTCTATAATTTAAAACATTAATGTACACATCTATATTCATTCCCAAAAATTATATACAATACTCAAGATTTATACAATTATATTATAACTATTCTATCCTAAGTACAAAAGAAAAATAAAAGAAATAGAATTTAAAGAATCCTGACTAGCCTCACACCTATGTTAGTCTGCCCTGACAAAAAATTATTTAACCACATATAATGAGCTTAAAAATCCCAGTAGGTCACCAAAACCTATAACCAAATTCAAAGCACGGTAAAAGAGCAATATACATGTCAACAATCAAATCATAATAGTAGCATTCATATGATCATTGAATAATTACAGAGATCATAAAATTCACATGTAGTAATAATAGAATCTATAGACAATAAAATACGATGGTGCGGAAGCTAGTAAAGCAGTAAATCAGTACGAGTGTCAAATCTATAAAGCAATCGTCGTATTCATAATACTAATCAATACAGAAATCATATAAAGTATCAAATCAAAATATTAGTAAAGACTATTGAAATCATGTCAATATAGTAAAATTATATAAGAGTGTACATATGCTATCCAGGTATTCTATATCATATACTTAGAATATCACATGCTTAGTATTAGTACAGTGAATCAGTAGTATCAAATAGTATCAATATCAATGTTAGTAATAGTTCAGTGGTAGGAGAAGTAGAATAATACAATAAAAATAAATCCGTTTAGTACTAATAAATTCATACAATAATAAGAATAATACCTTAAAATATGTATTTTAGTAGTCACACTAAATAAGTAAGATGTCCTAACTATCACGGTGTTTTTAGTTTTAATATCAGTATTAATAAACTGTTGTTTCGATAAATAGAGTTGTCACTCTTTGCCCGTCTGCATAATAATAATCTCCTTATAACTCCCAACTAGTATATCACGTGAATTAGTAGATGATAACACCAAACCACTTTATTTAAAGGAAAGCCCGTCAGCCCACTATCATATATAGGTCAATCAGTCTTCATCCAATGGGTCAATAAGTCTTTACTTATTTGTTTCATACATGCATGTTATTATCACAATACTATAATAGTAACAGTGATCAGCTATTACTCAAGCACATATCCACATCCATTTTCATCCATTGCAGTAAATAATGCATAATTGAGCTTCATTAAGAAGATGCTAAAATATCATAACGGTAGACAACAAAGAATCATATTAAGCAAAAATATACATTTTTATAAAATTACCAAAAATACTAAGAATTATATAAAATGATGTTTTAAGACTTTTAATGTATTACACTACTATTTTTAGACGTCAAAATAAATTTTTTGGGTAGACAAAAATCACTATATTTTTAAAATCACTTAGTAAAAAATCTCAAATAAGTACTCAAAATGCTCATAATCATGATCTTTATAACATACAAAAAAGTTACACGGTGAAAGTTTTGCTAATATAAAGTTATTCATATTTTTCAGGATTAGAAATATAAATTTGAACAGAAAAAGACCAACAACATAAAATCTTTAAAATCAAAATTAGGATAAAGGTTTCTTACAGAGAGACGAGCAATTTTCCCAACAGGCTCGATGGACAAAAATCATACCGCGGCCTCCAAAATTAGGTTTTTTTCTCTCTCTTACCTTTTCTATCTAATTCCCTTAAACCAACTCTCTGTTTGCCAAAATGTGAACGGAAAAAAGGTTTTAAAAGTTGTTTATTTATTAGTGACATTAGATATTTTATTAAAATGATAATTCAATATTATATTATTTATTTAATCAATTTCTTTCAATAGAAAATTTAAATAAATTATTTTAGGATTCAAAAATTATAAAAAAATATTCATTAAATAAATTATTTTATTTAAAAAATATTGATGAAATCGGTTTACAAAAATGGATACCTAAAGGTCCTAAAATCCTTACTTGTATCAATAGGTCCCAATTTCTTAAGGATTTTTGACGGCGCTCAAAAATTACGAAAATACTCATGCAAGTAAAATACTACAATCAAAATACTATGACAAAGATAGATTATGATTTGGAGTTATAATGACTCCAGAAAAAATTGGCAAAGTCAAAATATGGGCTATTATAATCTACCCACCTTTATAAAATGTCATCCCCGAAATTTTCCTTAAAGATTCGGGCATAAAATTGAGATAAATCAAATCTGTATAATTAAAACTCAAATCAAATCTACTTATAAAAAATCATACAGCCATGTAATTCATTCTATCACATATCATTCAACTATGCATTCAAACTAATGCATCTTAATCTACCCAATCTACCTGACTTTCAATCAAATACTACAACTCTGATAATAATCAATTCTTCTAACAATTATGCTCTAATACTAATTTTGATGCCCCAGAATCTAAATTAGAAGAATTATTCTTTTAATATTTTAATAAACAACAACCAGAGCTATTTAATATTATTTATCCGTAATAAATAATAAAATAGATTCTATAATTTAAAATATTAATGTACACATATATATTCATTCTCAAAAAATATATACAACACTTAGGATTTATAAAATTATATTATAACTATTCTATCGTGAGTACAAAAGAAAAATAAAAGAAATAGAATATGAAGAATTCTGACCAGCCTCACACCCATATTCACCTGCCCTAACCAGAAATCATTTAACCACATATAATAAGCTTAAAAAGCCTAGTAGGTCACCAAAACCTATAACCGAATTCAAGACACAATAAAAGAGAAATATGCATGTCAACAGTCAAAGCATAATAGTAGCATTCATATGATCATTGAATAAATGCAGAAATGATAAAATTCACATGTAGTAGTAGAAGAACCTATAGATAATAAAATATAATAGTATGGAAGCCAGTAAAGTAGTAAATAAGTATGAGTGTCAAATTTATAAAGCAATCGTTATATCCATAATACCAATTAATACAAAAATTATATAAAACATCAAATCAAAATATTGGTAAAGACTGTTGAAATCATATCAATATAGTAAAAGCATATAAGAGTGTACATATGCTATCTAGGTGTTTTATATCATATGCTCAGAATATTATATGCTTAGTATGAGTGTAGTGAATCAATAGTATCAAATAATATCAATATCAATGTCAGTAATAGTTCAGTGGCAAGAGCAGTAAAATAATACAATAATAATAAATCTATATAGTAATAAGAATAATGCCTCAAAATATATATTTCAAAAGTCACACTAAATAAGTAAGAAGTCCTGGCTATCACGGTATTTTTCAGTGTTAGTATCAGTGTTAGTAAACCGTTGGCTCAGTAAATAGTCATCACTCTTTACCCATCGGTACAGTAATTTTTTCCATATAACTTCCAACCAATATATCACTTAAATTAGTAGAGGATAATACCAAACCATTTTATTTAAAGGAAAGCACGTCAGCCCACCATCATGTACAGGTCAATCAATCTCCAACCAATGAGTGAATCAGCCTTTACTTGTTTGTTTCACACACGCACACTATTATCATAATATTATAACAGTAATAGTGACCAGTTATTACTCAAGCACATATTCACATCCATTTTCAATCCATTGCAGCAAATAATATATAATTAAGCTTAATTAAGAAGATGCCAAAATTTCATAACAGTAGACAATAAAGAATTCTATTATACAAAAATATATATTTTTAAAAAATTATTAAAATATAAGAAATTATATAAAATAATATTTTAAAATTTTTATTATACTGCACTACTATTTTTTGACTTCAAGATAATTTTTTTGGGTAGATAAAAATTATTGTATTTTCAAAATCATCCAATAAAAAATCTCAAATAAATACTCAAAATGCTTATAATCATAATCTCTATAACATACAAAAAATTACGCGGTGAAAGTTTTACCAATACAAAGTTATTCATATTTTTCAGTAACGAAAACACAAATTTGAACAGAAAAATATCAAAAAATATAAAATCATTGAAATCAGAAATAGGATAAATGTTCCTTACAGCGAGATGAGCAATTTTTTCAATAGGCTCGACAGACAAAAATTGCACCACGACCTTCAAAATTAGGTTTTCTTTTTCTCTCTCTTACCTTTTCTCTCTAATTCCCTTTGAAAGTTTGTGAGGGGTGTTAAACCCTATAGAACTAGTCGCGAGACTAACCAAGAGGAGAGTGAATTAGATATTTAAAAGCTTCTTTAACAAAAAAAATTTTCTATCTTACAGCGGAAATGAATTAAATACATAATAAAAAGATAAATAAGAGATTTCACCTAAGCAGTTAATCGCAGTAAAAATAAAGTGTGAAAAATAATCAGAAAGAATACACCAAATTTATAGTAGTTTGGTCCAACCTGACATACATTCACTCCCCAGAACCTCCCGTTCTAGGTATTGCACTAAACCTTTAGTGACTCTCCTTTAGCCCTACAACTAGGCGAAGAAGCCCTTACAAAATCTCTTTCACCTCCCCCAATGTGACAGAGAACCTGAAATCCTTTTCACCCTCATAGTAAGGCACAGAACTTGAAATCCTTTTTCACCCTCTTGGTGAAGGTAGAGAATCTGGTCCTTTGGCACCAAAGATATCTTCTTCTTCCCAAAACTTCCCTCAAGACAAACCTTGAATCTGATGGTACTAAGGTGCAAACTTATTGGAGCAACCGTGTGAAACCCCCTCCACACTCCCTTGAAACACCCTCCAAAGATCTTCTCCCTCTCTCAAACTCCACCCTTACCTCTCTCCCTTTCAAGGCTTTCTATTCAAGTTTCTCCAGAAAAATGAAGCCTCAATGGCTGCCAAAAACACTTTTAATGTCTTTGAGAAAGCTTAAATAGAGAGCTCTAAAAAACCCTAAAAATTCAATTCTAGCGACAAATTTCATCGAGGATGATCGCAGGATCGTTCAGGATGATGTGCTTAAAAAGAGAGCTTTAGAAAACCCTAAAAACTCAATTCAGCCCCAAAGAATATCCAGTATGATCGGAGGATCGTTCAGGACAATGTGCAAAATTTGAACTGATAGTCCAGGACAATCTCTTAGACAATCACCTAGACGATATATTTAAATTTGTACTGATAGTTCAAGATGATTCTAAGATTGTCTAGGATGATTCTACGATCGTCTAGTGCGATCAGAATATCAAATTAAGTAGATTTGATTGACTAATCACAGAATTAATTTAGACAACATTGTCATAGATCATCCAGTACGATATGGATCGTCCTGAATGATTAGACCAAAAATAGAAACTTAATATGTTGCCTAAATTATTATGGCGGCTAGGGTTTTGAGATCGTATTGGATCATCCAGGATGATTAGTTTAAAGATTGAACTTCTTATTTTGGCTCAATTTTACTCCCCTGAGTGTGTGTGTGCATGATCACCAAGCTGGCAAATATCTTTACATGACTTGATTCAAGAAATCAAAGATTATATTAATGAATATTACAGACTATTTACATCATAACCTATTCTACCCAATCTTGAGCTCTGATTCTTCATTTGATGGTGCATGGTGTTCCTTAAATATTAGTATATACACAAATAAATATAGAATAAAAATACAAGGAGATATAAATATATGAGCTATAATATTTGTTATCATCAAAAGTATAAACTCGTAAGCTCGTGTCGTAAAAATCTACCCCTTTTTTATGATGGCATATATTACTGGTGAATTTGCAAACTATAAATATTTTCTTCTAATCTCTCCCTCACTAAGATAAAAATTTTTAAAATAGGGGAAAATAATTTTTTTATTTTATTTTTATTTTAAAATAAAATAAATAAAATGAAATAAATAACTATATAAAAAGATAAATTAAACAAATACAACACAAAAATAATAGTACGTTCAAATACAATATAAATATAATAATATGTTCTCCCTCTTTGACATTATCAAAAAGTAGAGGAGCACAAAAAATTAAAATAGTAAAAATCAATTAAAAAAAAATCAAACGATCCCTAATCTAGTGAATAAGATGTCTTTAGAAGAATCAGTTTGAAATTTTAAATTTTTTTTGGAATGAGAAAGTTAACTCTTGATTTTATTTAAAAATTTTGTAAGACATGTATTGATAATGCATAACCGAGAAAGGTTAAATATTCAGAAATTGTTAATCCAAGCTCAACTTCTTTTAAAGGCTCAAAAACTTTTTAATCCAACATCTAAATCAAGGAACAAATTAAAGGAAATATTAATCTTTTCGAAACTCCTTTCATGAAATATATCTAATAAAAGATTAATGCAAAATTTAGTGAATTAAGAATCATAATTTTCAATCTCAAGTATTAAAAATATCAATAAATATAAGGGTTTTCTTATTATTTAAGAAAAACAAGAAAGGTAAGCTAACTTATTGTGGGCTCATTTTGTACATCTTTATTAATTTTTAGCGCACTTTACGCATCTTTAAATTTTTGATACACTTTATGTATCTTTTTAGTTTTGGCATCATTGCACATCTTTTCAGCTTTGAACTCATTTTGTGCATCTTTTTTTTTACAAATATGCTTCCTTTCTGACATTTTAAAGACTAAAGTAAATCCAATCTAGTAACAAAAATGAATAGCTTGATTAAGAAAACAATGAAGTGAATTCAACAACTTGCAAAAGATCCCTATGAGATAGAGAAAATATAGAGAGATAAAAAAAGCTCAATTTCAAAAACTAATTTATAATTTGATAAAAATTTTGAATCAAAAGTAAAATAGCCTTATTAAAGAAATGAGATAGAGAGATAAAATCATGAATTTTCTTTCTTTAACTTATTTTAGAAAATTCAACCATAACTTACATAAAATTTTAAGAAAAATAGGAGATAAATTTTTTATTAAAAAAAAAAGATTTAATTTTCTAAGGTGTATATAAAATAAAATGTGATATGTGTGTGTTGATCAAAGAAACTACATAAACAACATGGAGACTAAAAAAATATAAAAATAAAAAGAGAAATAAAACATAAAGAAAACATAGAAAATAAACAAAAATATAATGAATAAAAATGTACACGCACACAAAAATAACAAAAATAAATAAATACACAAGCAAAGTTTTAAACATCATCTTACTCTTGATGTGATGATTCAGAAGTTATGTCTGCCCAGTAGATTTTTTATTTTTCATTATTTGTTTTATTTTCAATTTTCTTAGCTTTACCCTTTTTATTTGTAAGAAGAATTTTCAAATTATGCACTAATTTTTCATATGTTCAAATTTCTACATCCAAAGTAAATAACATCAGAAGAAATATTAACATTCTTACCATTTTTATCTTTGTTTTATTTTTATTGATGCTTATATTTATGCTTTAGTAGGCTTTCCAATTTGCTCATTACTGATGCTAATTTTTCACTTTCATCATCTACTAAGCCACTTTTATCCATGTCTTCAATGTTTAGCACTATCGTTTTACCTGTATCCATAAGTCTTTGACTCACATTTTACTTGTAGGCAATGAGTGAGCCAATCAGATTATCAATAGAATATTCATTCAAATTTTTTGATTCACAAATAGTAATAACTTTGGCATCAAACTTATCAAGTAGACAACATAAAATTTTATTGATCTTTTCAAAGTTTAAAAATTCTTTACCTAAAGTATGTAATAATATCATAATTTGAGTAAACCTAGTATATATGTCTAAGATCATCTCATAAGGTTTCATATAAAAAAGTTCATAATCATACAATAGAATATTTAACTTAGATTGTTTAACTTCACTAGTACCTTCATACGTAGTGCATAGTTTATCCTAAATTTCCTTGCCAATAGTGCATATGGATACTAACATACAATCTTCATAATTTAAAACACAGAAAAAAATAGTTCAAATATTTTGTATTTAATTAATTATTGACTTGTTCTATTATACTCCACTTCAAAAAAGGAATATAAATTTTAATTCCATCTATAACATGTGATGGTAAAGCATAACCAGTTTGAATCATATACCACATTCGATAATCTATTGATTTCAAGAAAGTAGACATGTAAATTTTCTAAAAATTAAAAGAAATATTTTTAAATAAAGGTGGTCGGGTGATTGAATATCCTTCCGCAATATTACAATTTTCAAAATTAGCCATGGATCTTTTTCCAAAAGTTTTCTAAAACTTAATTTATGAATCCCGCTCTGATACCACTTGAAAGTTCATGAGGGGTGTTAAACCCTATAGAACTAATCCCAAGGATAACCAAGAGGGGACTGAATTAGATATTTAAAAACTTCTTTAATAAAAAGAAAAAAAATCTATCTTATAGTGGAAATGAATTAAATTAATAATAAAAAGATAAATCAAAGATTTTATCCAAGCAGTTAATCACAGTAAAAATAAAGTACAAACAATAATTAGAAAGAACACACCAGATTTGTAGTGGTTTGGTCTAACCTGACCTACGTCCACTCCCCATAACCTCCCGTTTCAGGTATGCACTAAACCTTTAGTGACTCTCCTTTAGCCCCCACAGCTAAGCGGAGAAGACCTTATAAAATCTCTTCCACCTCCTCCGGTGTGGCAGAGAACCTAAAATCTTTTTCACCCTCTTGGTGAGGCAGAGAACTTAGAATCCTTTTTTACCCTTTTGGTGAAGATAGAGAACCTGGTCCTTTTACACCAAAGAGATCTTCTTTTTCCCAATACTTCCCTCAAGATAAACCTTGAATCTGATGGTACTAAGGTGCAAGCTTATCGGAGCAACCGTATGAAACCCCCCTCCACACTCCCTTTAAACCCCATTTAAGGATCTTCTCCCTCTCTCAAACTCCACCCTTTCCACTCTCCCTTTCAAGGCTCTCTTTTCAAGTTTTCTCTAGAAAAATGAAGCCTCAATGGCTGCCAATAGTGTCTTTGAGAAAGCTTAAATAGGGGGCTCTAAAAACCCTAAAAATTCAATTCTTGCTGTAAATCTCGTCCAGGAAGATCGTAGGACCGTCTAGGATGATGTGCTTAAAAACAGAGCTTCAGAAAACTCTAAAAACTCAATTCAACAGCCAAGAATTGTCTAGTACAATCGCAGGATCGTCCAGGATGATTTGCAGAATTTGACCTGATAGTCCAGGACGATCACATGGACGATATGTTCAAATTTGTACTGATCGTCCAAGACGATTCTAAGATCATCCAGGATGATTCTGTGATCGTCCAGTACGATCAGATTATCAAATTAAGCAGATTTGATTGACTAATCATAGGATTAATTTACGCAACATTATCATAGATCGTTCAGTACAATATGGATCGTCCTAGATGATTAGACCAAAAATAGAAACTTAAAATCTTGCCTGAATTATTATGGAGGCTAAGATTTTGAGATCGTGTTGGACCGTCCAAGATAATATAAATCGTACAGGATGATTAGCTCAAAAATTAAACTTCTAGTTTTGGCTCAATCTTACTCCCCTGAGTGTGTGTGTGTGTGTGCATGGTCACCAAGCTGGCAAACACCTTTACATGACTTGACTCAAGAAATTAAAAATTACATTAATGAATATTATAGACTCTTTACAGTATGACCTATTCTACCCAATCTTGAGTTCTCATTCTTCATTTGACAGTACACGATGTTCCTCAAATATTAGTATACACACGAACAAGTATAGAATGAAAATACTAGGAAATATAAATATATGAGCCATAATATTTATTATCATCAAAAGCATAAGCTCATGAGCTCGAGTCGCAACACCCTTAAACCAACTCTCTGTTTACCAAAATGTGAAGGGAAAAAAGATTTTAAAAGCTTTTTTTTATTAGTGACATTAGATATTTTATTAAAATGATAATTTAATATTATATTATTTATTTAATCACTTTTTTTTAATAAAAAATTTTAAAAAAAATTATTTTAGGACTTTGAAAATTATAAAAAAATATTCATAAAATAAATTATTTTATTAAAAAAATATAGGTAAAATCGGTTTATAAAACGGACACCTGAAGGTCCTAAAATTCTCACTTGTACTGATATATCCCAATTTCTTTAAGGATTTTTGACAGTGCACAAAAATTATGAAAAAACTCGTGCAAGTAAAATACTATGTTCAAAATACTATGGCGAAGATAGATTGTGATTTGGAGTTATAATGACTCCATAAAAAATTGATAAAGTCAAAATATGGGTTATTATAGTATGGGAGTTTAGTCACTTATATAAATTTTATACTTTTTAGAGTACTTCTTTAGTTTCCTCTTAGAGTAAAATCTAAAGGATGCTAGAGAAGTACAAGATACAATTATTTAGAGTGTTTAATTAGCCTGTGTTTCTTGAAATAACTCTATAAGTGAAAGGGAGAATGAGGGTAAAAGAGATACTTTAATCATTTCTGATGATATTACTCTCTTGTATTTTTATTCTTCCATAAGTTTAATAAAAATGAGCTTGCTATTTATTTATTATATGTCTAGCTAATTCTTTCATTTTGGATTGATGATATAAAGTGTCTGTGAAGTACTAGTATAAACTCTTCCTCTATAAATAATAAAAGATATTTTTAATATTAACCCATTCTTTATTTAATATACATATTGGTCATATATATAATTAAAATATAGTGTGATAAATAGCCTCGATGGAGGAAAGCAAGAATAACTAAGAATATTATGATAGGATGTTTGTATGCCTAGATATAAGAAGTAAAATATTCTAAGTTCTTAAGAAGATATTATAATTGTAGGAGGCCAGGAGATATCTTTTTCACCCCTACAAGCTTGATAGAGATCTAGAGATGCATATACTCTGAATCACATTTATAATTAAGAGTTTTATCAGGAAAGATATGAAATTTATATTTATCAACCCAAAATATTTTTATTACATATTATATTTAATATTTTTACTATTTTATATAGTGACAAAAATCCAAATATTATTTTTTTATTTCACTAGGATAATTATTACACTACTAGTAAATGATAGTAATTTATTACAAGTAACCATACTTTTTTATGGGTTTGACACTCTACTCTATCACTTTATTACTTGATGTGGAACGTATACGTTCGATATTAAGTGGGATTTATTATTTTTATATCAAAAAAAATTTAAGCATTATTTAGGGGTGATAGAGTCCTAAATTTTAATACAATTCAAAAGTTCACTCCATAACCCGCACATTAGTTACACAATCTTATACACATACTTTAAATGGTTTACTAAGACAACCAACTCTAGCCTAAGTTAGGTTGGTGATTTGGTTAATTTGCTTGGAGTGTCTTGCCTAAAGGGTACTCATATTTGGAATATTTTTTTATACTCGAGTTGTCATATTTATATTTTTGTTGGTGCATATTTAGAGTTGGCTCTTAGGCCATTTTATATTTACTTGTATGCACCCACATAACATTGTATAGGTGCATTTTATATACTACTATTTTATATTCCTATAAATTAAAAAGTTGTCTCTCTTTTCTGATAGAATGTGGCACTTGGAAGTAATAATTGTAATATCGCAACACTGTTGATATTCGAGCTCTACAGTGCTTGATTAGAAAGAAATGGCTCCAATAATAAAAAATATATTTGTTTGGTCACTACAGGAAAAGCAGCCATTACCGGCGGACTAAAGTGCAAAATACGCCAAAAAAAATAGGTTTCCGGCGGATTTCTGACAGAAAATACTCCGACGGTAAAACGCGCGTCGGAAAAATATTTCCGTCGTATTCTTTTCGCCGAAAATATTTCCAGCAGTCTTTCCGGCGGATAACCGGCAAAAATGTTTGACAACCCGATGCATTTTCTGTCGTCGTGTTCTGATGAATACTCTGCCAGAATTACCGGTAGAAAGCTTCCGCCAGACTTACCGGCAGAAAGCTTACGCCGGTAATACTTCGTCGGGTTTTAATTAACCTGACGGTAAATCCACCGGAAATTATCGGAGGAATAGGCATCTGTAAATTGCTAACACCGGCGCAATCACAGCAGTTTCATCGCCGGTAAGATACCGACGCTATTTCCGCCGGAACATCTGCCGTAAACGAACCGGCGGATAATTTCGCCGGTAATGCCGTCGTTGTTTCCGATGTAGTGATTTCCGCAAGAAATTCTGCCGGTATTACCTGATTTTCATGTAGTGGGTTAAGATTGAAGAATAACTAATGCAAGCTATGAGACCTTCAATTGTAATGATCCTTAAGTTCTTGGATTTATAAAATAATTTAGTAAAAAAATAATATATCTTTTGGAAGTGATGAGCAATCAATATTACTAATTAGCTAGCAAAGAGAGGCTCCTATTTAAAAAAATGTAGTTTAGGAAAACTCGAGTTATGAACATTTAGCATGGAGAAGAAATAATAGGAAAATTGGTTGAGCAAAAGGACTAGCTTACACTAGCTATTACCATGGGCAAATCTATGCATGGGTGAGGATGGGCAGTTTCCCATCCTCAAAATTTTAAAAAATTAGTTTAAGTAAAGATATTCTAGGTATTTACCTACCAGCAAACCTATTTTTCTTTTGCCCACGTAAACAAAAAATGCTGCAAACTTCTAAAACTTTCCTTTGTTCGAATGATTGGAGCGATCGAACAAGCCTCAGCCCGTAGCCACAAACCCTAGCGCCTGTAATTCGTGCCCAGGTCTAATGCAGGAAAAAATTTTATGAGTTATGATCTTGAGAAAATTAGTAAAACTAAGATTTGGCAACCCTATTCTCATGTGATTAAAGCTGATTCTTTCTTTTATTTATCATTTCTTTTTTCACATCAACATGCACAATAGTTAGCAAGAAATGATTTTTGGTTTGCACTTGCAATTTTTGGCAATCTTGAGAAAACTTGTAAAACCCTAGCGCCTATTTGGTTTGCACTTTACAGTTTCTGGCTATTTTTTTCATGAAGCCTATTGGCTTCCTTCTTATTTTAGACTTAATATGGTTTTCCTAAGGACTGCAATGTATTGAATTATTTTTTTTTTGCTTCTTGCTGATGTTAAAAGAGGATAGTCATATCTTCAAACACAAGAATTATTGGTGCTGGTTTTTGAAACTTAGAAAGAAAGTATGAACTTGTCATAATTCATTAAAAATTGTTATAGTTCTTTAGTTAGTCTTTTACTAGTGTTATTGTGCATAAATCTTTGATTGGAGTTGTAATTTACTTGAGAAAAAATCATATTCTAGAGACAATGCACCTTATGTTGTGTAAAAACTCAGTTCATGATTTAAGAAGCTTATCCTTATTTAACTTCAGATTATTTTAAAATTTTGAGGGCTGTGAAAAATATTAGAATTTTTGTGGTTCTGTTAACTGGAATATTTTTTCCTATGGATTATGTGGACTGAAATATTTTTCTATGGGGTTTTAGAGCTCCTGATGACTGTTTGGTTGCGTTGAAATATCATACTTATTTTGCTGACTTCAAACTTGTAATTCATAAGGTTTGTCCAATTTTAATTTTCTTATGATTTTTGTTTATATGTATTATTCTTTCATTATAAAACATAGCTAATTAAAAACATTTAAGGATTTATTATGTTTATTTATTTATTGCATCTTATAATATGTGTAACTTATGCTTAACCTGCTTAATATTTATTACATTTAGATTTTAGTAGATTAATTTAATTTTTATTATGTTTAACTAACATTAGATGGATCAATATTTAAAAAGGAAGGAATATGTTGAGTTTGATTTTGATAATCTTCCCATCAAACCTAGGCTTCAACCTTCAATCTAGAGTTATGATGTAAATGAGAGGGATAGAGTTCGATAAGTATATTTGGTGAAGGGACCTTATCAGCCAAAAAAATTATTATTTTCCCCAAATAATATTAGGAATTATTGCTCGGAGGTTTAATTTTAAATGGATTGAAGATATCCAAAATGGTTAGAGTATAGTATATACAAAGATGCTGCATTTTATTTATATTATTATATGTTCAAACCTCAATAATAGACAATTATAAGTCAAGGTGGTGGTGATTCATTTATTGGTGAATGATTCAAAAATTGGAAGAGAAAAGAAAAATTATTAACTCATGTTGGGGAGAATAGTAGTGCTCACAACAAAACAAGACAAAAATGAGAAGAATTAATAAATCTTAAATTATAGTGCTCCTACTTTCGGGCTCAGTAAAACTGATAGGAATAAAAAAGAATATCGTGTCCTATTGTGTGCAGCTATTAATTATGTTAGATTTCTTCTAAGGCAAGATTTGACATTTCATGATCATGATGAACCATATGATTCAGATAACAAAGGTAATTATTTAGAGTTGTTTTATTTTCTTACTAATCATAATGAAGAAATTAAACATGTTACTTTGAAAATGCTAGTACAACAACAACAACAACAACAACAACAACAACAACAACAAGCCTTTATCCCACTACGTGGGGTCGGCAACATGAATCCTTCTTCTCCATTGTGTCCGATTCAAAGTCAAATTCTCATTTAAATCTAATAAAGAAAGATCATTTCTAATATTTTCTAACCAAGTCTTTTTTAGGTCTACCTCTACCTTTCTTAACATAAGTCAAATCTAATACCTCTACTTTCATAACTGGTTCATTGGAAGGCCGTCGTTTTATGTGACCAAACCATCTAAGGCGACTCTCTCTAATCTTATCCTCCATTGGAGCTACTCCAACCTTTTCACGTATATGCTCATTTCGTATCCTATCTCTAAGAGTAAATCCACTCATCCACCTGAGCATCCTCATCTCCGCAAGACATAACTTAGTATTGTGCTTCTCTTTTAATGGCCAACATTCTGCACCATAAAGCATTGCAGGTGTCACCACCATCTTATAGAATTTTCCCTTAAGTTTGAGGGGGACTTTTCTATCACACAACAAGCCCGATGCATTCCTCCACTTCAACCATCCAACTTGAATTCTACTGATAACATCCCCATCTATTTCACCATCACTCTGAACAATAGATCCAAGATATCTAAAACGTGTACTCTTATTAATGACTCGATCGCCCAAAGTCACAATCCCCTCACTAGGTCTGTTACTGCTAAAATTACACTCCATATATTCAGTTTTAGATCTACTCAAGCAAAAATCTTTAGACTCTAAGGTTGATCTCCAGACTTTAAGTTTACCTTCAACTCCCTCTCTAGTCTTGTCAACAAGAAGAATATCATCAGCAAAAAGCATACACCAGGGTACATCCTCTTGTAAATGTCTAGTGAGAACATCCATGACTAACGCGAAAAGATATGGGCTTAAAGCTGATCCTTGATGTAATCCAACCGAAATAGGGAAATACTTGGTCAAACCACCTTGTGTTTGAACACAAGTAATAGCTCCTTCATACATATCTTTAATGATTTGAATATAAGCATCATTAACTCCTTTCTTTTCAAGAACTCTCCATAGCACGTCTCTTGGAACTTTATCATATGCTTTCTCTAAATCAATAAATATCATATGTAGATCCTCCTTATTATCCCTATATTTCTCCATCAAACCTCTCAATAAATGTATGGCTTCCATATTAGACCTACCAGGCATGAATCCAAATTGATTTTGAGAAACATTAGTATCACGCCGCAGCCTACGCTCCATAACTTGCTCCCATAGTTTTAAAGTGTGACACATTAACTTAATTCCTCTATAATTCACACAATCTTATGCACCACATTTAATCTTATAAATAGGAATCAAAACACTCATTCTCCACGCATATGGCATCTTTTTAGTCTTCAAAATATTATTAAAAAGTTTAGTTAGCCAAGAAATTCCTTCATCTCATAAGCATTTCCACATCTTTATCGGGATATCATCAGGTCCAACAGCTTTTCCACACTTCATTTTCTTTAAAGCCTCTCTAACTTCGGTTTTACTAATACGCCGATAAAAATAGAAATCTTTATTTTCATTTAGGGTGCTAAGGTCACTAAAGTCAATTGTATTCTTACAATCTTCATTAAAACGTTTATCAAAATATCTCATCCACCTTTGTTGAATATCATCTTCTAAGAAAAGTACTTTTTAATCTTCATCCTTAATACTCTTCAGTTGAATTAAATCCTTACTACTCCTATCTCTTTGTTTGGCTAGCTTATACATATATCTTTCTCCCTCTTTAGTATCTAATCTATTATATAAATCATTAAAAGTTAAGATCTTTGCATCACATATTGTTTTCTTAGAATCCTTACATGTCTCTTTATATCTTTCCTAATTATCAGAATTTTTACATCTAAACTAATTTTTATAACAAATCTTCTTATTTTTTATCTTTTCTTGTACAATTGGATTCCACCACCAACTATTTTTACTATTAGGGGCTTTTCCCTTTGATACTCCAAAGACATCTTTTGTAATATTTTTAATATCACTAGTCACTTTTTCCCACATAACATTAGCATCCTCATGCACAAATAAAATCTTAGAATCTAAAATCTTACTCTCAAAAAAAATTTTATTACTATTCTTTAAATGCCCCCATCTAATCCTAGAAAATTACTTTACTTTATTTTTTATTTTCTATCCCTTCATCTTAAAGTCTAAAACTAATAAGCGATGTTGGGTACATAAACTTTCACTCGGAATAACTTTACAATCTTTGCAATCTAAACGATCTACTTTTCTTATAAGAAAATAATCAATCTGAGTTTTACTATAACCATTCTTATAAGTGATGAGATGCTCATCTCTTTTCTTAAATAAGGTATTAGCAATTAAAAAATCATAAGTTAAAGAAAAATCTATTATGGTCTTACCACTTTCATTAGTCATTTCAAGCCCATATCCACCATGAATGTTTTTAAAATCATTTACCTCTCTACCAACATGTCCATTTAAATCTCCTCCAATAAAAATTTTTTCTTCGAGAGGTATCTTTTGAATTAATTCTTCTAAGTCATCCTAAAATTTTAATTTTTAACACATATACAAACCTACTTGAGGAGCATAAGCACTTATAATATTAATAATTTTAGCATCAACAATAATCTTTAAAGCCATAATTCTATCTCCAATTCTATTAATATTAATAACATTATCTTTTAAACTCTTATCTATAATCACACCTACACCATTTCTAGTATGACTCTTACCTGAATACCAAACTTTAAATCCTAAACAATCAATCTCCTTAGCCTTCTCTCCAACCCATTTAATTTTCTGAATGCACAAAATATTTATCTTCCTATGAATCATAATATCTATTAATTTCATTAATCTTCCTGTAAGGGAACCTATATTCCAAGTTTCTATCCTAATATTAATATCATGGACTATCTTCTTTGCCCACATCTGTCCTTGATGTGGAAACCCTTGCCTATTTAACACTGCACCCGTGCACCGATGCAGCGGCCCTTGCACACTTTTCACTGTATTCAGGCCATACAGTGCGTCGCTTCCAAGGAAAGCCCTAGAATTAACACAATTTATTAAAGGATTCATGTTATGGTTATTCGACAAGTTTTACGCTGGCTGTCGACTACCTAACGCAACCCTCAACTTTTCTCATCCAAGACTTGGGACCTGGTAATGACAGTATTTACTTTGAAAATGCTAGTGCAAAATTAAAATTGATTTCACTAAAAATTCAAAAAGAACTTTATAATGCAATGGCTATTGATCTATCATGAATGACATTGAAATTCTTACTTTGTCATTTTTGTAGATGAGACTTATGATGTATCAATAAAAGACTAGTTGGGAGTAGTTGTGAGATATGTGGATAAGAAAGAGGAAGCTATTGAAAGATTTATTAGTATCAAATATATTTCTTTAACTAATGCAGTTACAGTTAAAATAGCAATTGACATAATGCATGTCAAGCATTCATTGAGGTTACATAGGATATATGATCAAGGTTATGATATGGCATCTAATATGCGAGGGGAATTTAATGGTTTGAAAGCACATATTCTAAAAGATAATTCTCAAGTATTTTATGTTCACTGTTTTGTCGATCAACTCCAATTATGCTTGGCAGCTATTATGAAGAATCATTGGCAAGTAAAACATTTGTTTGAGTTCACTTTTAAAATTATAAATACTATTGGGGTTTCCTGTATAAGATTAGATGCTCTTAAAGTTATTCAACATGATAAAATATTTTCGCATCTTAAAGTTGGGAATCTAATAAGTGGTTGAGGTTTAAATCAAGAGATTAGTTTATAAAAATATAGTGATACTCGATGGAGTTCACATTTTCATACTTTAATTAGTTTCATGGGAATGTATGCTTTTGTAATTAAGATGCTTGAGATTGTTAAAGAAGGAGTACATGATTAATAATCAGTTAAAGCAGGTGTTCTGATTAATGTAATGGAGTCTTTTGATTTTATTTTCATAATACATTTAATGATTGATATCTTAGGGATTATAAATGAGTTATCACAATCATTACAAAGAAAAAAATTAAGATATTAAAAATGCGATGAACTTAGTACAAATATCTAAATAACGATCACATATACTAAGGGAGAATTGATGAAGTGTTTTACTGGATGAGGTGTCACATTTTTGTAGTATTTTTGAAGTTGATATTTCAAATATAAATGGTATATATAAAACTCGTCTTCGATCAGTGTTAAGAGGCGAAGAAATAATAAAACCTGCACCATTATCGTGTTGAGCTATTATATAGTGGACATGCAATTTCAAGAGCTAAATAATCGCTTTTTTAAATCTAGTACTGAGTTTCTTTTTTTTTATAGCATGCTTAAACCCAAGTGATTCCTTCCTTTCTTATGATGACAGGAAATTGATGTCTAGCATAGTTATATCTAAGTGATTTTTCTATATTTGAACTTATGGCTCTTAAAAGTTAATTATCAATTTATAAAATTGATATGCATACTAGTGATGAGTTCTCCGCTCTAAACAGTAATGTTGATCATGCAAACTAAATTATTAAGGTCAAGAAGGAATGGTGTTTATCCTCCGGTTTATGACTTATTTCTTTAGCATTAATTTTATTAGTTACTACTGCTACAATAGTGGATAGAGCATTTTCTACAATGAGGATTACAAACATTGACTGTGTAGTAGGATGAGCGATGATTGGCTCAACGACTGTCTGGTGCCTTACATTGAAAAAGATGTGTTCAATTTGATTCCCAATGAAGTTGTAATACAACATTATTAAAAAATGTAAAACAAATTAATAAGCTTGTAATAATTTTTAATTTATCAATCATAATGAAATACAATATTTTGCTTTGAATTATGTACTCATTTTTTTTAAATATTAGTTCATTTATATAAATGAAAGACTGGTTTCGCCCTGACTATTACCTATTAAAATGCAATGAGATCAGATGTGAAGTGATTCAAATCTCTATGTGTTTGATCTGATAGTTAGACGGGAAACTTGCTGAGGTATATCGTATAAATATAATCACATAGAATAGGTAAGTAATCTAGTTTTGAGCCACAGTTTTCTAATAATTGTTTTAATTATAATACATGTGCTACAAAAGCTACCTAAAAAAGATATAATCTATGGGTCAAAGATACATCAATGAAATTATTCTTCCTTCTACACTTAAGAAACGTCAATTAGAAATAATATAAGTAAACTATTGTCGATTTTTATAAGTGTTCAAACTTAATTCCAGCCCAACAATAAAATAAGTAAACTTAAATAATACAAATAAAAGGCTTAACATATTCATTTATTTAAGGAAAAAAAAAACGACGAGAAGCAGATGTAGCGTGTGGCGATCACGAGAAAAAGGTGAAACACGTTGTATCCAAATACTCGGAGAGTTTGTCTTATACGCGATGATTCAGTGGGAAACGTCAAGGAAAACGAGACTGCGCGGCAAGTCCTTTCGAGATACGCTACATGCATAAATCTCTCCAGGGCAGAAATCAGCACGACAGCTGACTTACCAATCGACGGAAACAAGCCGAAGTTGGGCAATTAGATATCAGATCAATCATGGCGGATTCCTGCGGATTACAATCGGCGCCGGAAACTACCAAGGAAGCCAATATACTCCTCGGCAAATATCAGCTCGTCCGCCTCCTCGGCTACGGATCCTCCGCCAAAGTCCATCTCGCCCGAAACATCTTCACTGGACAGAACGTGGCCATCAAATCCTTCACCAAACACCGCCTCGTCAAAACCGATCTTATTAACTCCGTCAAACGAGAAGCCGCCATTCTCCGCCGCCTCCGCCACCCTCACATTATCCGCCTCCACGAAGTCCTCGCCTCCCGCACGAAAATCCACTTCGTTCTCGACCTCGCCAAGGGCGGCGATCTCTTCTCCCGCATCGCCACATTCGGCCGCTTACCCGAACACCTCTCTCGCCGCTATTTTCGCCAGCTCATCTCCGCTGTTGCTTACGGCCACTCCCACGGCGTCTTCCACCGTGACCTTAAGCTTGAGAACCTACTCCTTGATGATCGCGGTGACCTAAAGCTCTCCGACTTCGGCCTTGCAGCCGCCCCTGATCAGATGCCCACCGACGGGCTCTTCCACACGCTTTGCGGCACTCCAGCGTACGTCGCACCGGAGATACTCGCGAAGAAAGGGTACCGCGCAGTGGTTGCCGATATATGGTCCTGCGGCGTCGTTCTATTTACCCTTAATGCCGGCTATCTCCCTTTCAATGACACCAATCTCATCGCAATGTACCGCAAAATCTGCCGCGGAGATTACCAATGCCCTAAATGGACATCGCCTGATCTAAAACGCCTCATCGGCCGCCTTCTCGATAAGAATCCTGATACGCGGATCACGATCGATGAGATTTTACGTGATCCTTGGGTTGCAAGGGGAATCGACGAGAAGGAATGGAGCGCAATAGGGATGTTCCAGGAGGAAGGAAAGGTTTCGTCTAAAGCAGAGGAGGTGGAGGCCGAGGACCGGGCTCTGAATGCTTTCGACATTATCGGATTCTCCAGCGGGTTGGACCTTTCCGGGCTAATTGGTGTGATTGCAGAGAGGGAGCGGTTTGTTGTCGACGAGACGCCGGAGTCGGTGCTCCGGCGGGTGGAGGAGATTGGTATAGGGGAAGGCTTGTTGGTGAATAGGAAAGGGAAGAAGGGTAACGCAGGGGTGGCGATGCGGGAACATAATGGGAATTCGGTGGTTGAGGTGGATGTTTACCGGCTGAATGGAGGATTGACGGTGGTGGAGGTGGACAGGGGCGGGGATGCGACGGGGAGGAAAATTTGGACCGGTGAGTTTTGGCGTAAAAAAGGACTGCCGACTGGAGATAACCGGTTGATAGGCACGACAGCAGCTTATGCATAATCCAGCTCATGTAAAAATTATTGATAAGAGGAGTAAATTAGTAAATAATTTATATCCTGATATGTATTTTTCATCAAAACTCTTTTACGATCGCCATAGGTGATATTAAATTTTTTTTTTTTTGAAAAAATTAGTTTAATTATTAGTACATTCAGGCATGATGCTAATTAAAATTATAATTTATTATGAAAATAATAAACTATCCTGCATTATTTTTCATTTACTTAAATACAAAATTGAAGTATAATTAATGTTGGATTTAAGTTTATCTATAAATGACATTAAAATATTATTAATAAAGATATACGATAAAAAGATAATAATTAAAGAGAGAGAAAATTCTAGTGTAAAAAATTCTAAAATTTTATTTGATCATCAAAAATATAATATTTAAGCAAAAATATTTTCATATGTTAGTATTCTTATGACTACTATTTATAAGTTTAGGTCAGGACTCTATCTTAGCTATAAGTAAAAAGTACATTATAATATTTAATATTTGATTATTGTACTAATGAATAAGATGCATAGCTAAAAAGTACATAAATAATACATATATACTTTTTAATCAATTGTATATGTAAGAAACGATATTAACTCAAGATTACTCATATAATTTTACCAACATGTAAGATTATTTGTCAATCACAAACAACACTTAAAGGTTTGGATTTAAGACTATCATATGCTATAAACTTAACTTATAAGTGCATATATAATACACTTGAAGTTTTTTTCAGCAATAACTGTTATAATAATAGAATAGACAAAAAAAAAATTATTACTAATCTGCTATAGTAATAAAAGAAGAAGAAAAAAAAAGAAGAATGTTACAATAGCCAACTTTAATAGACTGTTGCATAGAAAAAATTGGCCAATGCAGCTCTTTTTGGTTTGTTGAGAGTTTGGCTCCCAACTAAGAGATCC
Organism: Dendrobium chrysotoxum; assembly: GCA_019925795.1. NCBI lineage: Eukaryota > Viridiplantae > Streptophyta > Magnoliopsida > Asparagales > Orchidaceae > Dendrobium > Dendrobium chrysotoxum. The sequence goes on along the minus strand of CM034302.1, from coordinate 64,187,082 downwards.
TAGGTTCAAGTTTCACGTATGCGTTGTGTGTATATTTCACTGTATATAATCGAATAAATGTATTTAAAAAAAAATTTATCATTTCAACTTCCTACATGTAACGAATAATTTTATCAGATCAACCTCCATGAGAAGGTGGGGGTGGGTAGTAAAGATAGAAGGGAGTACTGTGTGTGGCGTCAAGCGAAGGAAAGCGGGGGTCTGATGAGTAGAACTGCGGGCCACTGGCTACAGGAGTAGGTAAAGGAGGGCTAAGCTGACTCTGAGTGGCAGACTGAGACAAAGAGGTCCCCTCGATACCTATAGACCTGCTGGTCTTCTTGTTGCGCCTACCAAATATATTTTTGATCAATTATCTATGACGCTCAACACCTGAAGCCATATGCAAGAAAATTTTAAGAAATATTAGCAACATAAATTATAAAAAATTAGAGTAACACTAAAATAAATAAATTAACTATTGCCATAGTGTTTAAATAAATAAATTAACTATTGCCATAGTGTTTAAATAAATCATATTGTTAATATAAATTGTCGATTCATAATTGATTTTCAAAAATCATTTACTTTATATTTACTCATCCTTTATTGATTCACTTTTATATGATGAAACATCTACACCACTATCAGATTTGTTATGATTTTCCTCTATGTTTAAATCTACTTTTTTAATTGCAACTCAATCTCATTAGTTGTAATTTGATTGTCTATATCGTTAGCAAGATCTTTTAAGTTTAACATAAACTCTTCTTGATGTGTTGATGGTATTAATGTGATTTTCTCAATTACTCATACAGGTTTGGTCTTCATAACTGCGAGCCAATCCTTTTTTCCTTGTAATCTACTTGGATAGTTAGCAAAATAAACTTAGCTTGCTTGATTAGTAATGATGAATGGGTCAAACTTTACATATCTTCTACCCTGCTTTACTTTTATTATATCGTAAAGTCGATGTATTCTTGTACCTCTGTTCTGTACTGGATCAAACCAGCCAAAATTAAATAGTTACACATTGTTCATGTGACCGGGATATTTCAACAGTAATATTTATTGTAATACTTTGCAGTACTCAGAATTATCACCTGTATGGGTATTCCTTCTAACACAAACACCAAAATTATCTATCTTTCTACCTTCACACCAAGATTTGGTTTGAAATTTATAGCCATTAATCAAAAATATTGGCTAACATTTTACTAATATATTTGATCCCCAAGCTAGATATAGTAGCTCATGATACTACAAATCACTGTCTTGAGTATGCACCTAATTGATAGATGCAGTATATTTATTAACAACAATGTTAACAAAATAAGACAAATTAGTAGAAATGAATAATAGAAATATATACCATATTTTTGAACTAATTAGGGAATTCTATTTCCACTATCTTTTATACTTCTACAGTACTAATATACTCAAATCGTTAATGAAACTCCTACAAAATTTAGGGTTTAGGATTTATGAGTATCAAATATATGAACAAGCTAAGTCATACTTACTCAAGATATGACTCAACTTCATCACAGTTAAGCAAGACATATAAAGTGACAGTTCTCATCTCCTTATCAGTCAAATAGTGCACGGTGTTAGCGTCTATGGGTTCACCTCTTCCATTGAATACAAATAAACTTGAAGATTTATATGAATCTGTAAGATCCATATTTTGAGGTGCAGTACTCCTACTTGATTATGAGGCTGTGTCAAAGTAATACGAGCAAAACTTGATTATCTCGTATATTAAATATGCTTCACAAATTGAGCCTTTAGGATATGCTTTATTTTTAGTACTCTTCTTAAGTTTATTTAAATACCTCTCAAAAGGATACATCCACTGATATTATATAGGTCCACCTATTATAGTATCATATGGTAAATACAAGGGTAGATGCTCCATAGTGTCAAAAAATATTAGAGAAATATCTTTTCAAGTTTACATAGAATGAAAGGGATATGCAGCTTCATAAGAATCAAGTACTCTACATTTAGTTTTGAAGAGTATAAATCCTTGAAGAAGATACTTATCTCAATCAAGGGCTTTAAAGTTTGATCTAGTAAAAAATTAAAGGCAGTTAGTAGTAGACATTGCATGACGATATGACAGTCATGTCTTTTTAATCCAAACAATCTCCCAGATCTTATGTCAACACATCTACTTAAATTAGAAGAATATCCATCAAGAACCCATAGAGTCTTCACCCATTCACAAACAGCTCATCTTTGCTCTAAAGTCAAGGTGAAAGGAGCTTTTGATTTGAGAAATTTTCCATTTCTACTATCCTTGAACTTTAAAACTTTTCTCCTATAAATCTCCTTTAAGTCCATCCTTACTTTTATATTATCTTTGGATTTATCTTTGATGTCTATAACTATATTGAATATCAAAAATATTTTTCTCTATATCCATCACATCTAAGTTATGTCTGATCAAATTTATCCTCTAATATGGCAATGACAAAAATATTTTTTTTGATCTAATTGTGGTTGACACCATACCATGGCAATTTATATTCAGCTAATATTGGAGAATCCACTATTGTGGGCATGAACCTTATTCTTTCAAATATTTCTTTACTAGTTAATCTAGGAGGAGGTTGCAACATCACCATTTTATTTTTAGTAAAGGCATCCTTATTTCACCTGAGAGGATTACCTGTAGGTAAGAACATGTAGTGACAGATGAACCAAGTGTTCTTCCCTCCATGCTTTAAAGTGAATAACTTTGTATATTCCATATAATATATACAAGCTAACTTGGTGGAAGTGTTCCAACCTGAGAGCATATCGTACGTAGGAAAGTCACCAATTGTCCAAAGTAATATTGCCCTTATTATGAAGTTTTATTTTGTGGAGATATTACTCTCTCTTCCCATAATAAATTTAAATTATTAATTAACGATTGTAAAAATACATCGATCTTTTCTTTTAGATTATGTAGCCCTGAAATAATAAGCGTCAGAAACATATAAGGAGTAGTCATACACTACTCTGAGGGAAGATTATAAGGGGTGAGTATCACGGGTCAGCATGAGTAAGGTGAAACCAACTGGCTAAATAAAGTAAAACCATCTGTGCATAAATCTAATCTTATATTTCTTGATTCCGTAGTGAAGGTGGGATGAGCAAAGTATTTTCAGGCCTCTACTTCTAACGGATGAATAATAACACCTTCTTATGAGATGTGTTTATTATGCCATCTCATATTTGTTGTAGATCTCATGGATGCATATAGTTGTTGTAGTCTAAAAATTATGGGTAAGTAAAATATCTTACTAACTGGTACTTCTTTCAGCTTTCTTTTCATCATAGATTTTAGTTTAAATCTTGGTGCATTATAATAACGGCATGTAATCTTTGATAAATCATCTTTATAATATACCATGCATTCATTAACACAATAATCTATCTTTTTGTATGTCAAACCAAGTTTGAAAACCAACTTCTTTATCTGATATAAATTTATAGCAATTATGTTATCTACCAGGTTGGTTTCTTTAAGCAGCCAAATGAATTGATTAAATTATTCACAGTGGATATTATATTCTGCATTGATGCTTAACCTCTTTATAGCAACAGATAACTCTAAGTGAGTGGTGTACCCCTTTCATATTGGTTGTTGGGTAGCATGTAATAAATCAAAAAAAATTATGCCTCCTTATTGGGTAACACCTATGTATACTATTCAAATAGTGCTTTAGTTATATCACTAACTAAGTCCTTAAGATCTGGTCAGATATTTTCTTCCTCAGTTATATTAAAACTTGGGGATGGGCCGCATCGAAAATCAAAATTATGCTCGTACTTATTATAAGAAGTCTAATACCAATATTTTGGTATGAACCCTCTACGGTACAGATCAATAATTACATCATCTAGTCTTAGGTGCACTTAATTTTTATGTTTAGAATATGGACATCGAAACTTTCCATCTGAAGAAGAAGTTAAATAATTATTTTATTTTCTGAATGAAAAATTTCACCCCATTAATAAACTCATATGTTAATGCCTTTCGTCCTTATGCCAATCAGTTATACATCCAACTTCTTTAATTTTTAATATCCATAATATAGCCTATATATAATATAAAGATATTAGATATTGTTGAAAAATCTATTAAAGGAAAATAGATGGATTTTAATTTTGTTTGTAAATCGAATGGTGTTATTTCACACAGGGACCCTATCAATGAAAATCTAACAGCCTCTCAACGTTTCCTCCATTTAGGGAAAATATAAATAGTCTTAGCCTGCCTGCCACGTCAAGAAATATGTACACGGTCAGTGTCGGGTGACACAGTGACCATGGACTTTCATCCTTATGCCAATCAGTTATACATCCAACTTCTTTAATTTTTAATATCCATAATATAGCCTATATATAATATAAAGATATTAGATATTATTGAAAAATCTATTGAAGGAAAATAGATGGATTTTAATTTTGTTTGTAAATCGAATGGTGTTATTTCACACAGGGACCCTATCAATGAAAATCGAACAGCCTCTCAACGTTTCCTCCATTTAGGGAAAATACAAATAGTCTTAGCCTGCCTGCCACGTCAAGAAATATGTACACGGTCAGTGTCGGGTGACACAGTGACCATGGACTTTTGTCCTTATGCCAATCAATTATACATCCAACTTCTTTAATTTTTAATATCCATAATATAGCCTATATATAATATAAAGATATTAGATATTGTTGAAAAATCTATTGAAGGAAAATAGATGGATTTTAATTTTTTTTGTAAATCGAATGGTGTTATTTCACACAAGGACCCTATCAATGAAAATCTAACAGCCTCTCAATGTTTCCTCCATTTAGGGAAAATACAAATAGTCTTAGCCTGCCTGCCACGTCAAGAAATATGTACACGGTTAGTGTCAGATGACATAGTGACCATGGACTTCAATCCTACCATGTTAAGAAAGACATGTATAGGTCTTCAGGGGGTACTTATGTGAAAATACAGTTTATGCTGGAGATATATCCAGTGGATTTATCAATTTTTTTGACATGTGAAAATGTAGTTTAAGTGACAAAATCATCTAAGGCAACTCTCTCAAATCTTATCTTTCATAGGAGCTTCTCCAACATTTTTATGTATATGCTCATCTCATATCTTGTCTCTAAAAGTAAAGTAAGTATTAATGAGTATTCTAATCTCTGCAAATACTTAACTTAATGTTATATTTCTCTTTTAATGACCTATATTTTATACCATAAAGCATTGCAAGTCTCACCATATCTTATAGAATTTTCCCCTAAGTATGAGTGGAATTTTCTATCACACTTTGCAAGTCTCCCCATATTGCTTCTATTTTATAAGATTTTCCCAACGCATTCATCTAGTTTAACCATCCAATTTGAATTCTACTAATAATATACACATCAACTCCCTTTCTAGACTCATCAACAAGAAGAATATCATCAACAAAATGCATACACCACCATAATACAATCTCTTACAAATGTCTACTGAGAACATCCATGATAAAAGGAAAAACTTACAATGGATTTCTGGAAAATGAGGCGGCGAACATCGGTGACTGAGGCAACAAACGTCGGCAAAGTCAGTGGAGAATGTCGGGTAATAGATCAGTCTTGACAACAGTGGCATTTGGCTGAGGCAATTGATGCAAGCGGAGAGAACCAAAACGTGGAGGAAAGAAAATGAGAAGAAAGATGATGCAGGAAGGAAAATAGGGCTTTCTCCGACAGATTTTTCAGTGTAGTTTGCGCCGGAAGTGTTACCATTAAAAGAGCCACCGTAATTTATTCGTCGAGTTTAAGTAGGCCAGTGAAATATCCGCTTGTAATTTCTGGCAAGAAATATGCCGGAATAAACTATCGGTCTTACAAATAACGATGAATTTGTCGGCGGATATTCCACCGATAAATGGCAGGTGGTAAATCCACGGGAAATGCCATCGTTAAGTTACTGACAAAAAATTCGCCGGTTAGTTCATTGCTTTTACCTGCATATTTACTTCTGCTAGAAAGTTCGACAATAATACAAGGTTTTCCTGTAGTGGGAGAAGAATGTTCTCTTGAAGAAAGCTTTAAGTGTCAAGAAAACTAAGAAGATATCCCTCATGGAATTCACCAAGAAAGTAGATGTTGTGATTTTAAGTGCTTATAATGATAAAAAGTATGGAGTTCCAAAGTTGAACCAACACTTTGGAGTCTTACTTGGCTAAGTCAAAGATTTTTAAAAAAGAACCAGCTCGCTTACTTCTTTCTTCTCACCCAAAAATTACTAAGTTGGAAGAGGCCTAGGAAAAAATATAATGAGCTTGCTCACTTCTTTCTTATTAAAAATACTTACAAAGTTAGAGAAGGCCATTATTAATGACTTTATTGAGTCCAAAGATTATATAGACACGATCAGGTCTAAGTACTAAGAATGAGATAATATTTTGTTTTGATGTTTTGAAGAAGCATGGCAAAAATCAAATTATATATTGTAGGAATTTAATTTCTTCTATCATATTGTGCTTAAATGACAGAGTTTCTTATGATCCTAACAAAGAGCTGTATTAAAGTCTTAACATGGAGTCTTTTTGGAGAAAATTATGATGGAGTCTTTTGAGAGGAAATTATGAGATATTTTTAATATGTTTTCCTTTTTTTCTTTTTCGATGAAGTCCTAACTTGTAACTTGTAATTTCATACCTTACTTTGTTTTATAAAATGGCTTAGAGCTTTTTTTTCCTCATTCTAGTTTAGTTCAAATGCACCAAGTATTCTATGAGGATGAATCTAGGTTGAAAATAAAATCATAAGTAAAAAAATGAAAAGAATAGTAGGCAATAATGAGACAAATCAACATGATGAATGGTAATTTGAATCAGAAAAACTAATTTATACATGAGTAAGCATTTTAAATAAATTAAAGAATGTATATTTTGTTGAAAAAATAAATTAAATAATATAAATTTGGATGAAACCTTAAAGCCTTACATGGATTTTTCTCATTTTTGAATTTTTTTAGATAAATCGCCACTTTGAATGATCTAATTCCAAAGCTTCCATCTTTCTAGAGGTAACCATCTCTAGACTCATCATTAGAAGGGACTTCACTCTTTATTGGTGGTAACAGTAATCTCTAAGCTCGTCATTGAGGAGACTTCACTCACTCTTAATGAATTTATTAAATAATTGAATTTCATAATAGTTGAATTATCTGATTCATGAACAACTTAATTGTTATAGTGATATAATTTACTTAGTCCATTAGAATTTCATTTTTCTTGATTGAAACCTATAATTTGAGTGCTATGGTCACTCGATTAAGTATATAGCCATCTTCTTCGGAGTCATAGCTCAATTATAGGGATTTATCTCACAACTTTTAAAACTAACCTTATCCTAAGACCACTTCGATCCTCAATTCAATTGCTCTACCTCCTGCTTAATTAATAGGGTATGCATTCAGGACTTAAGTTCTATCTAATTTTAATTAGCCATTCATGTTTTTAGTTTCAAACTTGAAATTTGGCTAAGTTCAAATTGAATAAACAATTTAAAGACTTAAACCTTTCAATAAGCTGATAAATGGGATAGGGAGCTGCTTCAACAACTGGTTGGGAGCTCAATGCTCAAACATGTCCTTCAGATTACGATTAACTTAGCTCTTAGAGAGGATCTATTGTAGCTAGGTTGTGCTCCTATTGGAAAAACTATCACTGCCCTTACCTACAAAGCAACCTTTCCTACTACACCAGCTCCTTTCCACCGGCTAAAGAAATTAAAATTACACTCTAGAGAGCAAATTTTTTGGTGGAAATTTCTTTTTAGTGTGTGATCCTAAACAATTGTTGGCTGCTTGAAGATGACTCTCTTTCACATCCCAATGTTAGCTTGGTTGCTAGCAAGATGAAAGGTTGGACCATGTTACTAATAGTTGTAAAGGGCTAAAAGATACTTTGACTATCTTATTAAAATGGGGATGTTGGAGGACTATGGCACCTCAAGAGGGGGGAGGGGGGTGACTTGGGGTTTAAAAAAATAATTAAATTAAATAATTAAAATAATTTTAAGGCTAATAGGCAAGAGAATAAACAAACATAAAATTTTAAGATTTTGCAAGTAAAATAAATGATAAAGAAAAATAGGTTCAAGTAAAGAAAATAGTAGACACTATATTTTAATGTGGTTCAGTTCAAAAAATCAATCTAACCTTTGTCCACGCTAGGGGTGCAAATGAGTCGAGTCGAGCTCGAGCCAGGCAGTGTTCGAGTCGAGCTCGACTATCAAAAACCGAGCTCGAGCTCGAGCTCGAACTCGAGTCGAGCTCAAAATCCGAGCCCGAGCTCGACTCGTCTCATATGCCGAGCGGCTCGTCGAGCTTAGTCGAGCTCCGCTGCGAACTCCGTCCTGAGTAGGCTCGTCGAGCTCAGTTAAGCTCCGCTGCGAACTCCTCGTCGTCGTCGCGAGCTCGCCATCCCGTCCGCTCGTCCGTCGTCGAGTTCGCAGTCGCGTTCGCAGTCGAGATCCACTGGATCTGATCCGCCGTCGACATCGTCGTCAAGAGCTCGTCGTCGTGTCTGCCGTCAAGATCGCATCCGCCGTTGAGATCTAGCATCCTGAGCTCATTATCGCGTCCGCCGTCGAATCCCGAGCTCGTCGTCGCGTCCGCCGCAGAATCCAGCATCCGTCGTTCGTCCGTCGAGTCCCGACTCCCGAGCTCATCGTCGTCGTCCGCGGTCCGCCTGACCTTCACGCGAGCTACTCGACGAGCTGACGAGTCGAGTCGGAGGTGTGTTCGAGCTCGAGCTCGATAAGCCATCGAGCTCGAAATTGTGTTCGAGCTCGACTCGCGAGCTCGATAAGCTCGGCTCGTCGAGCCCGTTATCGAGTCGAGTTCGAGCCGGCTCGCGAGTCGGCTTGACTCGTTTGCACCCCTAGTCCACGCTAGCCATCTCTCAGGTTAGAATTTACTAAACTTATGTTTGCATTGCAAACCTCACTTCTTTACATTAAAGATGCTTCTTACAACTTAAGTAAAATCTAATCTAATTATAATATGAACCTTACTAAGCTAAATGGCATAGATTAAGAAAAAGAAAAATACAATTTGTTATAGAAAATAATGCTCAAATAATTTTATAATCAAATGATCAAAATATTTGAGGAAATTTTATAATTGATTTTTTTATCACCTCACTACTTGCAAATGAAATGTAAAATTTGCTCACTATATAATATTTTACTAAAAAGTATTTTGCATGTTGATCATTATAAAGTCATATAAAGTAGATATTTTAAATTAAAATATAATGTGCTTGATTTATAAAATAAATCTATGCCAAAGCAAAATAGATTTGTTTGCTAATTTTATGACTGATGGAAATTTAGGTGTAGAGAACTTAATATAAGAACTTATTTCACCCAAAAATAACATTTTTAAGAAAAATATGAGGTAGAAAATAAAAAGAATTTTAAAGAAAAATTTTAGAGAAGAAAAATAGAAAATACTTCAAGAGAAGTTACTCCTCAAGTGTGCTGAAGCTTTCAGACCAAGAATTTAAACTTGCAAAAATGTAGAGAACGTGGAATGAAGATAAAAACTTCTCTCAAGATTTAGCATCAAAAGAAAGGAAATAGAAGCGAGAGTGTGCTGGAATATCAAAGTTAAGAGAAGCCCTTACATGCAGAGAAAGAGGGATATTTATAGAGAAAATATAAGTTAAGGCAATTTTGAAGGAAATTAATAATCTAATATTATTTTAATAAATAATAATATAATATTTAATAAAAAAATAATTTAAATTACATAAATATAAGATTTAAATGGCTAGTCACATGTTAAGTCAAAAATTCTTCATATATATCTAAAAGAATGCAAAAATAGCAAGCCAGCTTGTAATATTAAAATAAAGTAATTTTGGAAAAAATCATTATAAATTCATTTTAACTCCAATTTGAGTTAGTAACCTATCAATTTATCGATAGGATCTAATGAATTCAATGGAATAAAAATTAAGCCGCAATTCAGTAACTAAGACATAATATTTATTAAATTAGTAATTAATGCCTATTTTGATCTATTTTATAATATATTAAATATTTTATAAAAATATGATGTAATTTAGATAAAATAACTTATATTGAAAAATGATTATAATAATTTTAATTCAAAATGGATACCTGATAAAATTTAAAGCACATAGGCTTATTACTTTTAATAACCATAATTAAGTATATTTATATATATGATAAATTTTATGTAATACATGAAGTATTTAAAAATATCTAAATTAACATAAATTTTTTTAATTAATGAATTTGATTGATTTTTAATTTAAGCATATTATCCTTATTAGTAATATATAAAATACTTTAAGGGGTATATTAAATTATGAGCAAATCAATTTATACACGTAAACTTCTATAGATCTCTAACGCACTCCTATATATATAACCTGAATTATTATATCGAAAGTTTTAAGCTCTCCATCTTTGTCCAATTTGGATTCTTCTACGCTCAAATTATTCTCAAACTGGGGTTTGTAATATACAACACATACAAGTAGTCATCGTGTGCACATCTATGGAACCAATACTCTTGAAATACTTTAACATATATATTAGAACATCCAAGTTTATGTTTGTTATCATCAAAATTAATAGAATAAGTCATGAGGATCATAAAGTCAATATGGGCTTTTACCTTCCCTCTTTCTCCACATTCCAGGAGTTATGTCATGCTTTCTCCAATCTACATCAAACAGATCTATGTTGGGTTAGGACGTATTGTACTGTGGTTCATCAGAATTGGTGAAATCTCAATGCTAAAAAGCATAACTGGCATATAGTTACCCCCTTTATTATGGATGCCAGCCTACCACAACGCTCGATAGCCTCACCATGCCATAGTCTTTTCCTTTCATGGATAACTAAAGCACTACTCGGCCCCATGGGCTGTCTACACCTTCTTCCTAGTATACCCCCCTCATGGATAAATCAAAGCCAAATGATGGTGTCCTCTTGCCTTCTCATAGAGCTGGGGATGGTGCAGTGATACAAGATGATAAGGCCACTTGATTGTTGCGTTCAACATCCAAGATAAGCACTGGGACATTACGACTGTTAAGTTACAAGCTATCATCTTCCTCTAGTCTCTCTTCTAGCCTGGATGCATGAAGCTAGACGTATTGCCATTGAAGGAGACAATTCTAGTGTCCTTGATCACCTCTGAATGAGTTTTCAACTCAAAGATATGGAATCTCAGTCCTCACTAGGCGCCAGACCTTGGATTTTTCCACCAATTCCTCTGGGTTATCTTCCATCATTCCCCTCGCCACTGCAACAAGGTTTTAATTTTGTGCATAGTTTGCTCTTAATTTTACTTTTGTATGAATCATAGTGATAGTGACAATCTTTCTTCCTCTTTTTGTCCTTGTTGAAGGAAGATGGTGATAGACCATTGCATACATAGTTGCACTTTTTTTTGTATATTTTGATATAGTAATGTAAATGCAAGTTTCAATAATAATTCTTGGGAAAAGGATATTGAAACTATTTGATCCCTTATAAAATTTTATGGAAGAGTTCCCCAAGTATATTTCATGTTTCAAATATATCTACCAAATTTAAATGTCAAATTCTCTAATTATATGCTTATTATTAAAATTTCAATACTATATGATTCAAAAAATTTCCTGATACAAAAAAGTTTTAAGAAAATATATTAATACGCATTTTTTCCCAATTTAAAAAATATAGAAAACTACAATAATTTTTATAGCACTTCCCAAAATTTCATGTTGCACTAAACCCTCATGGGATGGTTCTAATTATCTATATAACTTGTGATGAGGCGAAATTATTTCTTGGTTGATTAGTGGTTATGTCTTCAAAATCATCTTGGTTTGGCAAGAAAGAAATAAAAGTTCGATAAGGGATGTTAAGTCTAAGTGAACCATCCCTAGAAACACCAATGCGAAAGCAATACTGTCACTTGATACGGAAGCTAATACACTTATCAAAAGTTACTGTTGACCTACACTATACAACCAAAAGAAAATTTTAAAAAAAAATGGCTAAAATCATTACCTGCAAGCCTTACCCATACCTTAGCCCGATCTCTGTACCAAATCCTATGCAAATCGCCGTCGCTACAGTCGCCCATACCTCTGCAACGGCGCCGAACTTGCGTCCTGTCTCCGCATGCTTTGTCTCGACTCGTCTCCTTCCCTCGTTAAATACAGCGTAAGAAGAACTTCGGTTCTTCTCCGAAATCCCTCCCACTTCCAGTCGCGAGCATCCAAACTCCCGAAGCCCTTCCTACCCCCGCTTTCCTCCTGCTCTCTGCCGAAACCCCAACACACGAACGGCCCAACCTCTCCACTATCGCAGAAGACCTCTCTGATCCTTCCTCCAACATCACGTCGGCCTCCTATACTGGATCAAACCATTTGGCTAGATCCACCTGCCAACTTCCCTAGAAGACTCCGCTCCTTCCACGACTTCCCTTCCAGTCGGATTGGAAGTTGCGACATTTTTAATCGGAAACAGAGACGAGAGCTCACTGCAGTGAGGGACCTCGCTCGCATGAAGGCAACCGCCTCCCTCTGGCGCGCCTCTTCGGCCTAATCCCGTATGAGGGATTTTTTTTATTATTATTAAAATTAATTTTTACTTTATTATAATTATTTAATTAATTATAATTAATTATTAATAATGATGGTTAATTATTTTTAATTAGTTATAATTAATATATATTAATTTTAATTAATTTATTTATTTTTAAATTAATTATAATTAATTTTTATTAATTATAATTAATTATTTTAATTAATTATAATTAATTTCTATTAATAGTAATTAATTATTTTTAATTAATATTCATTAATATTCATTAATAATATTTAATAATTTTTAATTATAATTAATTTTTATTAAGTACAATTATGATTAACAAAAATAAAAGAAAATGCAAGTGCTCTTCTCATTCTCTCGCCTCGATCCACGTGTAAACATCATCTTGCCGGTCGTCAGGTATAACCTATAAACCCTAAAACTCCGAGAGCTTGCTTCGTTGTTTCCAGCGGACCGAAAAATCGTCTATACATGATTTTCTTAGCGTGGTGGGATGGGGCCCCGGTGCGATGCCTACAACGAGCAAGTGATCACCCAAAATCCTATCCGCGACATTCGTGTCGGGCTGGCAAATCGCCCATACACGCTTTTCTTAGCGTGGTGGGAAGGGAACCCGGTGCGACGCCTACGACGAGGTCAGTAAGCCTGGTGCACGCTTTTCTTAGCGTGGCCGGGACAACTCTTAAGTACCCGTACGCGGCTCTGTACCTACGGGGAAATAACTGCTCTTTCTTGTAACAGGTACATGTAGAAGACCCATACACACTTTTCTTAGCGTGGTGGGGACGAAGACTTTACACGGCCGCGGTGTCCTCGAAAGAGGGCACCTACCATACACGCTTTTCTTAGCATGGTGGGAAAGGCCCAGTTTTCTGTAATTTCCCCTAAACAGGGGAGATACCGGAAAGCTGCCGAAATTTCGGGTGAACAGAAGACTACATTTGGACCTGATTTGGACAAATTTTGGACGACTTTGAACTCAAAAGAACAAATAACAAGATTCAAAATTTGATTTTAACTGAATATTAAATGACTTGAACTTGAAGTAAATTTTAATTCAAATTTGAGTAAAATAAACTTTAATTGAGCATAGCACTTCAACTCAAACTTGAACTCGAACTTGTAAACTTGAGCTCGGGCTTGGATTTGCAAAGGTTAAATACTTGAGCAAAGCGCAAATGAACTTGGACTGAGCAAGACTACAGTGGACATTGTATTAAAACTGAACTACAAGGGACCCAACTAAACTGCAAAAGACTTGAATTAGAACTCAAAGTTGAGCATGAACTTGAACTCAACATGATTTGGATTCAAATAAGCAACAACAGGGAATTGGACATACAAGACTTGAACTGGACACAAGAGACTTGAACATCAAACTACAAGGAACTCTTGGACTCAAACTCAAATTGGCACGATGAATTTGAGCTCAAACTTGAGTGGACCACAAAGGACCATATCTGAATTTAAATTGGATTCAGGCTGAACATCGACTTCGTTTCAAGCTACAAGGACTGAACTAGAGTTTGAATTTGAACTGAATATCAAAGATATGAACTAAATAGAACAACAAGGAAACTTACAAAAGTCCTAAACTGAATCAAATGACAAGGATCTGGACTAGAACTTGAGTTACATAAGGAACATAAATGCATTACAGAAGACTTGAGTTTCTATTCAGATTTAGACTAGAACTTCAACTCAAAATTGAATCTATTTTGAGCCTGAATCTGCATCGAACAGCAGGGTACTTGACATCAAGCAAACAAAACTTGACATGGATTTAAAAAGAACTAGGAGCAAGGAGCTTCAACCAGATTTGAACAAATTGAACAAGAGATTAAACCTTCAAGGGTCATAGAAGATTTGAATGAATATATGAAACATATACCGGGTTTGAACTTAAGCATGAACTAGACTTGGGCTCAAACCTATATAAAGGATAGAACTTGAATAATATGCAAGGGAACTCAAATGATAAGAACAACGTTTATATATATATATATATATCATTGAAATCTATAATACAAGCAGCAGTTCGCCTGTAGATTGAAGACAATATCATCGTTAGTTGATAGTGGAAGACTATTGCCTTTGCAAACAAGTCTAATCAACGACCACCAATGAATGATGAAGATGGACATGATGCCAGTGTGATAACCCTTCTACAAGTATGTCCAGGAGATTATAGTGAACACAATCATTCCCTATGAGCAAGGATGGACGATATTGCATATTCGTGGATAACAACAGCGGGTATATCGAATCCCCCTGGATACAAATGCACACATCTATAAATAATCTGAACAGATATGCCACATGCAGTAATCCATCTACCGAGGACAACGAATAAGTACGCAGGATGAATATGCCTACAGCAGCGGTGATCGAGATGCTGCAAGTACGTTAGGTATGAAAACAACTCAATACTGCGGTAAAGAGATGTTTTAGTAAATTCGAACTAAACTTCTTGGTGTTCCAAAATCTCTTCCTGATCTTATACTCGGGAAGAAAATAGTCCTGACATCGACGAACACTGGAAATAACAAGAGCATCCAAATATCTCAGCTTACTTTAAACAATATCAGTCACTGATATCGAAGTACCAAACATCAAAAAATATACAGTCATCCAAGATTCAAAGGATTGATCCTTTATTGAAGCCAACAGTAGCAGATAATAATTATAACATAATCAAGGAATTGCCCACTAATTCTTATGCAATGATCAAGGAGTTGTCCCATTAATTTCTATACGATTTTTAGAGAATAGAAAACCGAATCAGATCATTATGGGGTGAATGACTCTTAGTTCAACCGGGTCCTGGACATTAAGTTGGATAAGATCATTGAGACTTGTAAGTTCCTTGATGAACAATGGTCATGCATCTAACATTCCTCCTACAAACAAATATTGAAATGTTGCGACAAATATGAGCTCCTACGAGCTGTCATAGGAGAACTTCCATAAATATAAAGTGTCGCCTCTAAACAATTACAGAAAACCGTCATCAAGTATGAGCTCCTACAAGTTACTGCAGAAGACTCTTACACACCTACCCGTCTACCAGCAACAGTAGCAGAGATCCTATGATGCTATGCCACTGGATCTGCAACCCTCGTACAAGCAGACAGAAGGCGTCTACAAGCTTCAACTCTACGCCACCAGATCTGTAACATCCGTACAAGCAGACAGAAGGCGTTTACAAATATTTCAAAGTACCCCCGCATATGTGCACTTTAATTTGTATACACATAGGTACACTAAAAGGGGAAAATATAAGCATAAACCCGCATGGGCCCCGGCGAGCACGTTATTGGTACATACGTGATGTCTAGGGATGCTGCGCGGGTCAATAAGTGAATTCTAGTTTGAGCCCGATCCTCCTATACGGATAGATAGGAGTCGATACCGCCCGGACCATTAAATAAATATACAGTCACGAGATCGACCAGGATATTTATTTTATAATTCATATTAGGCCTTCAAGGCCTATAATCAAGAGAATTCACTAACAAAGGTCCAAAGCCTACGAAACCCGATCCTCTATTAATTGCTAGATAGAGTCGATAAGGTTCAACCCATAAATATAAATGACTCCATTCTACCCCGATGATGGCCATGTTGAATGAAGATATCAACCGGAGGGATCCATTTCAAATATTTCAAAATACCTCCCAAAATTCGAAAACCCAAAACTCCACGAAAATTCCCAGGATCTCAAAATTCCCAAAATATTTAAAAAATGAAATCTAACTACCAAACGCTTAAAGCAAAATTCATCCATCCTCCGCAACAGTTTACCGATGTGGACAAATTGAAAAAGACTTCAGCTCACATAGAGCTAATGCCTGGTCAAAAATATCACTAGGATCCATTCTCAAATAATCTCCTGCCAGTAAGGACGTGGTACGAGTTCTCTAACCGGTAGTTTCGCAGCCAAATGGCACTACAGGATAAACGGTTATGACTCAGGGCCCTCTGAACCAGTGGTCACCGCCAAATGGCACCATTATATTATGGTTATGGCCAGAGCCCGTATGCTCCCCAATGGCATCAAATTCTTGAGATATGAATCAATAGGATATGATCGATAGGGCACAAAGCCCTCTGTTAGCTAAGGTGGATTCAAATTTGTCCCCTTAGACAAACACTCCCCCTAGGTCTATAAGGTACCCTTAGACGAAGCAACCCATAGCTACCGACAAGGATCCTTCTGTCAGGTTGGGTCAACTACCTCCTCTGACTAAGTAGACCAGGGACTACGATGGCCCGGGATGATGGAGCCATGGGATCTTGATCGGGTCCATCATCCATTCCCCCACCATCTGCTTTAAGTGCAAGATGGTGAAATTTCTAGTTTTGAATATCAAATCTTCAAACTTTCTACATCATAAACCCTTGCTGCTACTATATGTTAGACTAACGTATCTGATTGATGACTAGCCTTAATCGAAAGTTCTCTCTCATTACCGGGAGGGGTAATTAACTATAGGGGCTTGCGCCTATAGAAAACTAGAACTCAGATCATAAAGTCCTCGTAAAATGAGGGCAAAATCTTTAGATAGTTTCTTATCTACAAACCCATCTGCCTTCCAAAATTTATCCCGGAACTTAGTTCGTTAAAACTCCCCCAGAAGAAAAAACAAAATGCGGGCGGAGGCCGGGGCTGAAGCTGGGGATTGGTTTCTCTTTTCATCTTTGGCTAGTCGTCTCAATGTCATAGTAACAGCTATTTCAACCTGCATTTAAAATTTTGAATCTTTCAAGATTATCATTTGGAATCAAAATTTTGAATATTCTAAAAATGAGCAACTCAACAAATTCATCGAGATAACATGTTTAGCGGGATTTATATATTTATTTTATTTGTTTGCTAATGTTATCTATTTTGTTTTGTTTTTTTATTATGTGCAAATCTCTGCGCTTTGAAAGTGTATGGTGATGTATCCGATTCTGATTACTAACCCTTACCTTTCATTCGTGCAGATAGATATACAGAATGTACCAATGACTGTCCAACTAGGACATGAAGCCAGCATTCAACTGACAAACATTATGATAGACACTAAAAGATCTGGAGCTACCATCCAGTTTGGTAGCGTTGACTTTCCTGCAGTCGTTGCAAGGACTGCCACTGTTCCTATGCGTGGCATTGAATCTAAGGGGCATGCTAGAAGGCCCCACCCTATTGAAACTGTCACTCGCCGTGCACATCTGCCAGTGTCACGACCTACTACTGAAAATCCTCGTAGGAGGACTTCTGTCTTTGAACGACTGACACAACCTGAGGCACCAGGCACCAAGAGAATTATGGCTGATGAAAGAATCTCTGTGGTGACTGCAAGCACCACAACCCTGCCGATCAGGTTGCCTACATTTGGGAAATACGATGCTGAAGCTTCCTCATCTGGAGGGAGGCTCACTAGGAGGCAGAGGAGGAAGAAGAATGCTGAGCTTCGAGCTCAGCAATAACTCCCGATCCACCCATCAAATCTGCCGGCCCAGGAGCCTGAAGTAACCATTCCGACCCGAAATGGGTTCACAAATCTGAAGTGGGTAAAGAGAAACAGCTCAACTGGGGAGCTGAGGAAGTCTTTTTGGGATTAACGGCCTGAAGTCCCACCTCCTCAAAAGAAGGAGCCTGAAACTCTTTCAGCCCGGGTATATCGAGTCATGAAGACCGTGAAGGAGGGAGAACTGAAAAAGAGAAGATATCAGTAATCGCTGATGGTCGAGGCAAGGAGAATTCCACCAAGAGAACGTCTGTCTCTTGCTGTGAAGAAAAGAGAAAGAAGATCTGCCCCACGCGGTGAGCATCGGGGTGTGACACCTGAACCACGCATTCAGGGATCTACCGCCGAAAGGTCCCGGTGGAAGGGAAAGCAAATCTGGAGGTCAAGGCC
This sequence comes from Dendrobium chrysotoxum, assembly GCA_019925795.1. Taxonomy (NCBI): domain Eukaryota; kingdom Viridiplantae; phylum Streptophyta; class Magnoliopsida; order Asparagales; family Orchidaceae; genus Dendrobium; species Dendrobium chrysotoxum. The sequence continues at coordinate 64,168,570 of CM034302.1, read as the reverse complement.
TCACAGAGAAGAGAAGAATGAAAGAAGAATTGATCTGGGTGTGACATCCGGTGCAGCTTCCCGGAGATCCGCCCCTGTCAGTAAACAACATCAGAAATGGGTCCAATAGAAGACCCATGATGACGCCAATCCCGACGGTAGACACCTTGGAGAATCCTCTAAGGGATCCTGTTGCGCACCAACTCCTCCCAAGAATGAATCCAACTTTGATCGCAGCCCGCAGATCGAAGAGATCTTCTTACCAAGCCAAGAACCAAAGATCCAATGGCGCCGCCGCTCGGAGATCCGAGTGCTAGAAGAGGAAGGAGGAGATATGGAGGAAGAATATATGGAAGATATTGAAAAAGAAAATATAGAAGAATATATTGAAGAAAATTTAGAAGATGTAAATAACACCTTAGACATGGAAGTAGTCTACATGGTGAGACACATCAACGTTGATGATGAAGCTTACTACGACGAAGGTGAAGATGATGATGACCACTGGCAACCACCGCCTAGACAAGTATATCGGTGCCGCTGCGAAGATGGGTCCACTACTGGCAGAGGTGGCCATTCCCAAGGAGAAGAGGAAGTGGAGGAAGTAGAGGAAAATCCTTTTGAAGCCAAAAATGTCACACTTGCTGATATGCGGCAGCAAATAAGACGATAAATAAGGACCAAGGACAGGGAAATCTCTCAGTTGAATGAGAAAATGACCGAGATGATGGCCCAAATGGCGACAATGATGCAGAAAAATGCTGCAGTCGGTCCTATGCCCAATCCCCCCTGATCCTCTAAACTTCCAAGCGCCACAAGTGTCAGGAGTACATGGAGCTCCCGAAGGTGGTCATGAAGCCCATAACACTGTTCGTAAGCCCACTCTGCAGAATATTGTAAGTACCTCCGAGCCTGTGACTGCTGCACAGCTTGAAGGGATCATTACAGAGAAAGTCAAGGCTATTATAGCTATTGATAAGGCAGAAAAATTGGTGGGAAAGGGTCGTCCGTACCCTGCTGAATATGATCAGGTGCCATACCCAAAGGGATATTCTGTGCCAAAGTTTAACACTTTTAACGGCAATAAAAATCCTAGACAGCACCTGACGCAGTTCAAAGCCTCCTGCGGGAACACTGGAGGAAATAATTCTCTACTCTTTCGATAATTCATTAGCAGTTTGACGGCAGCTGCTTTCAAATGGTACGCTGAACTACCAAATGACTCTGTAAAGACATTTGCAGAGTTAGAAAATATGTTCATGAAGAGGTTTGCCAGTGCGACCGAGAAAATAACGATCGATGATCTTGCTCTGAATAAGAGAAAGAAGGAAGAATCAGTGACCAAATATATCACTCGCTGACGTAACTTGAGCATGAAATATGATCAGCAGCTCAAAGAAGAGCATGACATACAGTTATTAATGAGAAACATTGATGAAAAAATGCAACCATTCCTGTGCATGGCTACTATCACCACATTTCAGGATCTACTAGATAGAGTGACCAAGTTTGAGAAATTGAACTTGTCAAAATCAGAGAACTATTCTGATAAGCACAAAAAGTTTAAAGCCCCAGGTGCTAGAAGAGGTGAGGCTGACTCCATATTTTTCTCCAGAGCTGATAAGGAGAAGCAGATGGCGTATAATGTAGACAAAGGCAAGTAGCCGATGCAATATCAAGAAAAGCCTAAACAAGTCTACAACCCCAACCTCCAGTCGAAGCTGATACTCGGGGGTAATGATAAACCACGAACTTATCAGGGCGGTGGAGAACACCCTCGACAAACAACGAGAGCTGGTGATCGAACGTTCCCCTCCCTTAAAGATAAAATGAATAAAGAATATTCATTTAAAAGGGAAAGTGTTGCCAAATTATTTCGACAGGCATTGAAAGCGGGCTTAGAACTGCCAGAATGTAAGAGGCCCGAGGAGTCGAAACACAGTGGCGATCCAAACTATTGCCCATATCATCGGGTAATGAGTCATCCAATTGAAGATTGCTATGTCTTCAAAGATTGGCTTGAAAGAAAATATCGAAGAGGAGAGCTCACATTGTCCGACAATGTGCTGACTCACCCCAAAAAAGAATCAACTCGGGTAGTTACGACTTCCTCCATACCCCCCGGTTGAAGAAAGGAAAAATGAAAAGAAGCCAGCACAAGAAGAGTAGTGGGAAACTGCGGTCTCCAAGAAAACTGTGAAAATGCTGAAACAGCTTGAAGGAGTTCCGAGTGTAAAATGAAAATCTCCTACAGAGCCAGTATTAAATTTGAAGGCACTGCCTGTGGCACAAGCATTTGCTTCTAAACAGTTTCCCAACCAAGTTGGGACTTCAAAATCTGGAAAGGCAAAGTCCAAAAAGAGGATAAAGTTGAAGAAGCCTAAGGAGAAAAAGACTACAACTCAAAGGGTCATTGACAGTTTGGATGAATATTATCAGACTGCGAGACGCCATATTAAGCTTGCTGATTTCATGTTAGAGCTTAAAATAGAGGAAGCTGAAGAAAGCAGTGAAGACTCTCTTCTAGTGGAGGTATGTCGGGTCATGTCAGTGGCTCCAAGTACGCTGATAAAATAAGAATGTACTGAAGATATACCCTCTGAATACTGTATGATGGTATCGCCAATGGACTACAGTTCAGAGGAGGATCTATATTTTCTAAAGGAAAATGAATCAGACCCCGACATAGCATCACAGATAGGACATATAAATCTGGGAGGTGACTTTGAATGAACAGATGAATCTCTAGACGCGATGATGGCTGACTCAGAAGAAAACACACTGTCAAGCGAGTCTGAACAAGAGGAGATCGCTCAGGTACAGCTAAGAAGTGGCAAGATACTACCACCTCCGCCAAAGAAGGAGACCTCCAATAAAGATAAGGGGAAGGAGATAGTTGTCAACGAAGACATTATCCCCAAGGACCCCAAGAAGAAAGATACTAAAGTCAAGGGGATAGATTATAATATATTATCCCATCTAAGGAAGATCCCTGCCCAGCTCAGTATATACGACGCTCTGGTGATGTCTAAGGATCTTCGGGAGACTTTGATCCAGGCTCTCAAAGACTCCGAAAGGTACGAGGCGTATTTCACTGAACGTAACCTGACTGAGGTCCTGCAAGCTCGTAACGAACCGTTCATCACTTTCATCGAGGATGACATGATGCTCGAGACTGCAGACCACAACCGACCTCTGTATGTTACTGCAGAGAGTGATGATTTGGTAATCAATCGAATTTTGATTCACCCTAGGTCCTTCATCAACCTTATGAGGTTAAAAGCACTAAGATCGTTGTGCCTCAACGTGGAATACCTCGGGCCAGATAAGCTTATGGTACATGGCTTTAACGAGAAAGGGCAGAAAACCCTTGGGTCATTTATGCTCCCTCTTATATTTAGAGAATTTCACACAGAAGCCAAGTTCCATATAATTGACGCGGATACTTCATTCAAGGCGCTACTAGGTCGCCCCTGGCTGCATGAATATGGCGTTGTCCCGTCAACACTACACCAGTGCATGAAGTATCTCAGGGATGGAGAGGAGTTCAGAATCTCTGGTGACATCCAACCCTTTGTAGTTTATGAAGCAACAGGTTATGAAGATGCACAGTATTTCATGCCAAAGAAGCAAAAGTTATCAAGCTCCCTAAAGGCTCAAACATCAAATTCAGAGAGTGCAAAGCGACCTAAAAAAGAAGGCGAGAAAAAGCAAGTGGGGAGAAAGAAGGCATTGCCAGCTCTTCCCAAATCAGATGCTACTTCTAAAGGAAGGAAGCACGTACCTCACCTTGGGAGCGACACAGATGAAGATGAGGTCACCTCTACAAAATCCCAGAGGGTATGCCATTCAATTAACGAATGGAGTAGGGAGGACGCATATTCAAATGATGATCATGACTACGACTCTATCTATATGAACACGGTGCAGGATGTATTCTCTAGAAGAATAGATAACTTGTCAATCTCAGACAGCGTGCTCGTAGTCACTCGTAATCACTCGTATTATCCTATAGTATCTCAAAGAAATAATTCCACGAGATGTGCATAAGGTTGAAGAACTTACGACCCGTTATCTACCTCCAATCAGAATGGGGATTGAGTCAGGGAATATATTCTATTCTGTATGAAAGGTTAAAGAGGTGAATCGTGATTGGGACCATGTCTTCATTGATTCTGAAGAATTACTACCTACGAGGCTACCTAGGTTTAATACCAAAGGTATTCAAAGAATGTTGCAAAAGCAGATCAATATTCCCACCTCCAAACGATAACTTCATATATGCCTAAGTCTCTGGTATGGAAGGAATCCGCGTTCAATACGGCGGAAGGATAAGAATGCATACAAAGGTATTGGATTCGTCAGGCGAAAATGCATTCGGAAGGAGACTTACCGAGCCATCACTTGTAGGTAAGTTGAATCCAATGACGGTTCTGATGAAGAAGTCTATGAAGCTGATGATTACGATGATCAACCTGTAGAGGCCAAGCCTGCACGTGAAGAAATTGAAGATGGTGGACAGGCAACCACTATGGATGAACTAAAAGAAGTCAACTTGGGAACCGAGGATGACCCTCGCCCAACCTTCATTAGTTCCCTTCTGCCAAAAGACCAAGTGGAAGAGATAAAAGAACTCCTTTGTGAATTCAGGGACTGTTTTGCCTGGACATATGCTGAAATGCCTGGCTTATTCCCTGATGTAGCAGTTCAGAGGCTAGCAATAAAATTAGATGCGGCACCCGTCAAACAAGCTCCAATGAGAATGAGATTGGAGATTGAAGAGCAGGTGATCGCAGAGACGAAAAAGCTCATAGAAGCGGACTTCATCCACGAAGAGAAATATGCTGATTGGATCGCCAATATCATCCCAATGAAAAAAAAAAAGAACTGACAGATACGTATCTGTATTGACTTTCGGGACCTCAACAAGGAGTGTCCGAAAGATGACTTTCCACTCCCGGTGTCAGAATTACTAGTGGATAACACGTCAAACTATGATATGTTCTCGTTTATGGATGGATCATCAGGATATAATCAGATCAAGATGGTGCCTGAAGATGAAAAGCATACATCATTCAGAACGCCCATTAGTATTTTCTACTATACGGTCATCCCCTTCGGCTTGAAAAACACTGGTGCCACCTACCAACGGGCAATGACCCATATTTTTGATGAATTAATACATCAGAAGGTCGAATGCTATGTAGATGACCTGGTCGTTAAGAGCATGGACCGGAAAGATCATTTAAACGACCTGAGGATTGTATTTGAAAGAATCAGGCAGTTCGATCTAAAGATGAATCCCCTTAAGTGTGCTTTCGGGGTCTCCTCCGGTAAATTTCTTGGCTATATCGTTCACCATTGAGGCATAGAAGTTGATCCCAATAAAATCAAGGCAATTATAGAGATGCCGCCGCCAAGAAACCTCTGTCAACTTTGCTCCTTGCAAGGGCAACTGGCTTTCATTCGATGATTCATATCGAATCTGTCGGGTAAGTGCCAGCCATTTTCAAAATTGATGAAGAAGGACGTCCACTTTAAATGGGATGAGGAATGTCAAGAAGCTTGTGATAGCATCAAAAGATACTTATTGAATCCACCCATTCTCGCAGCGCCAATTCTGGGGAAGCCTCTTATACTGTATACAGCTGCATTAAAAGAGTCCCTCGGAGCATTACTGGCTCAGCACAATGAGGAAGGAGAAGAGAATGCACTCTACTATATCAGTCGGAGATTAATCGGAGCAGAAGTGCGATATTCTCCAATTGAGAAACATTGCCTGGCATTGATCTTTACAGTCCAGAAGCTCCTCCACTATATGCTCTCCCACAAAATCACCTTGATATCAAAGATCGATCCGCGGAAGTTCTTGATGACAAGACCAACATTGACAGGTCGTTTAGTAAGGTGGACAGAGCTATTACTGTAATTTGATATAGTATACATGCCACAGAAAGAGGTAAAGGGACAAGCTTTGGCAGATTTCCTTGCCACACATCCAATCCCAGGTGACTCTCTGCTCAATGATGATTTGCCCGATGAATAAATCATGCAGGTCGAGGAAGAGGAGAAGCCTCAATTTTGGGAGATATATTTTAATGGGGCATCGTCGATCAAATATCCCCGACCTCCAAATCTTGCAAAGGCCCAAGCTGGTATCGGTCTCGTTCATAGAACCCGAGGGAGGTATAATGAGATTTTTGTTCAGTTTAATCGAACCTCAGACCAATAATGAAGCCGAATACGAAGCCCTAATAGTAGGACTAGAAATCACGATTGATGTGCAAATCATAGATCTCCAAATTTTTGGTGATTCTAAACTTGTGATAAATCAAGTCCTGGGTATTTACAAGATCTGCAAACTTGAATTGGCCCACTACCACCGACGAGCTCTCGAGCTTCTAAAATAAATACCAAATGTTAAGATGACTCAAGTTCCTCGATGACAGAATGCAAAAGAAGATTGTCTAGCTAAACTAGCTAAGGAGCTTGCAAATGAAGACAAAAGGCCACCTATATTCATTGCAGTTAAAAATTGTCGGGTCTTAGAGCCAGCAACCCTACAATTCCCGTAGATAGAGGGAATACCAGGTTCAAGCCAGCAAGATGCAACCCCGGTTGATCCTCAACCTCCCCAATAAATTACTACTAAAAATCAACCAGGGGAACGTCAGGTAGTAAAGAGACGAAGAACCGGTAGATTCTCAGAGTCATGGTTGAATTGCTTAGATGTTAAAGTCGAAGATGATTGGAGGCAACCATTCACCGACTACTTCAAAGAAAGCAAACTCCCAACAGATAAATCTCTAGCTACATAAATTAGAAAAAGAGCATTACGATACGCATTTGTCAATAATACGCTATATCGGCGGGCTTTTGACCAGATGTGGCTACGATGCCTATGGACCAAGGAAGCTAATAAAGTGGTAGCAGAAGTTCATGAAGGACTCTGCGGAGCACACCAGTCAGGTCCCAAGATGGCTGCTAAAATCAAAAGAATGGGTTATTACTGGCCTACGATGGTGAGAGATTATATCAACCACGCTAAGAGATGCCACGAGTGTCAGATTCACGGTGATGTTATTCATCAACCTCCAAATCCACTGCACCCAACGATAGCATCCTGGCCATTTGAATGTTGGGGCATGGACATAATTGGGCCGATAGATCCACCGTCATCGGCCAGACATCACTTCATTCTTGTAGCAATAGACTACTTTTCAAAATGGGCAGAAGCGGCACCATTCAGAGAGGTCTCGTCCGATCATGTGATCAACTTCTTCACCCATAATGTCGTCTATAGATTCGGTGTACCACACCGAGTAATCTCAGATAATGGCACGGCATTCAAGAGTACAAAAATCTACAAGTTTATAGATCATCACAAGATTGACTGGCGGTACTCGTCTATATATAACCCAAGAGCCAATGGTTTGGCTGAGGCTTTCAACAAGATGCTACTGAAGTTGTTGAAGAAGATCCTCACCAAGAATAAAAGAGAATGGCATACGAAGATGGCAGAAGCATTGTGGGCGTATCGTATGACCTATAAAACACCAACCAAAGCCACTCCCTACTCAATAGTGTTCAGGGCTGAAGCCATCTTGCCACTAGAAGTTGAACTACCGTCTCTTCGGGTCACTATCCAGAATGAGCTTACTCAAGAGCAGAATACTCGCCTAAGAATGGAGGAGCTCGATGCACTCGATGAAGTTAGATTGCAAGCCCAACAAAACTTAGAGATCTATCGAGGAAGGATGGTGAAATCATTTGATCGGTTGGTGCGCCCTCGATCCTTTCAAGAAGGGGAATTAGTCCTGGTGCTGAGAAGGCCAATCATTCCTCACCAAAAAATTGTTGGTAAATTCGTATCCAATTGGGAGGGTCCCTTTGTCATCGAGAAGGTGTATCAAGGAGGAGCCTACCAGCTTATCGATCTGCACGGTCAGAGGCCTATGCCGCTGATCAACGGTCAACACCTGAAGAAGTATCATGCATAAAATTGCTCAAAGAAATATTATGTTTAATGTACTGTGTATTTCATGAATATTTATATACACTTTATATTTTATATTTTTGAAATTCTCTTGTGTTGCAAGAATGCATTTCGAAATTACCTTACAGGACAGGGGGCATTTTAAATATTTATTTGGGTTGACATCGTGCTACGCGTCGAGATTCCCAAATAAATATTTAAAATCATAGAATTTCAAATTTATTCTATTCTGAAATGTCCCTACGAGACAGGGGAAATTTTAAATATTTATTTGGGTTGACATCGTGCTACGCGCCGAGATCCCCAAATAAATATTTAAAATCATAGAATTTCAAATTTATTCTATTCTGAAATGTCCCTACGAGACAGGGGGCATTTTAAATATTTATTTGAGTTGACATCATGCTATGCACCGAGATCCCCAAATAATATTTAAAATCACAAAATTTTAGATTTATTCTATTATGAAATGTCCCTGCAGGTGAGCTTCAAAAGATTGAGACACCACCTCCTCCAACAAACCAAGATTTCAAAGGTCAGAAAGAGACTTTTGCAACTACACACTCTAACAAATTGAGCCAGAACAACCTGAAGTATTTCAACAGCCTGAAGCTTAAGGTTCGGGTGGGTGTAAGAGGTCGGATCCAACACGCCCAAATATGGCCGGATCGCTGGCAGCTCCATCTACTCAACACGCCACAAGAAAGGCCGTAGTAGCGGAACCCCCACTTCATCAACCTATCAGTAGGGACTGTAGGAAGTACGAAGGCAAATTTGACTCGACAAGTTCAAGTGGTCGTAGTCCACTGAATTCTCCCAAACGACCGGAGAATCAAGGTTCCATTGGGAAGGAGAAATCTCGAGCAACTACCAAATTCGCGTAGGCTCTAAATCTTCAACCACAAAGAAAGACTCAAAATCTATCAACTTCAGCAAAATCAACATTAGGAAGCACATTTCCTCTAGCTCAAGTCTGAAGCCTGAATGGGTGTACGAGGTCGGATCCAACAAGCCCAAATATGGCCGGATCGCTGGCAGCTCCATCTACTCAATAAGCCATAAAAAAGGCCGTAGTAGAGGAACCCCCATCTGATGAACTCAAGTGACTCAGATTAAAGTCTTCTCAAGTGGTTAAGGATCAAGATACTACTCATGATTGGTACTATCAACTGAATCTAAAACCTATAAATCCTTCAATAAATCCATAAAGCACAAAGCTAGGATCGAAGAAATTGTTCTTCAACAAGTCCACCAAAGCACAAAGCAAAGAACCGAAGAAATTATTCCAAAGCTCATGAAAAGCTTAAAGCTGAACTAGGAGAATTCCTTCATCAATAAGTCCGTTATGCGCAAAAGCTCTGGACCGATGACTTTTCGCCAACGACCTAATATGATCCTAAAAGGTTTAGGTCACCGGCATCTACTCCTTCATCAAGCTTGCCAAAGCTAGAAGCATAAGGCCGAAGGCATACAAAAATTACCTGACAAGTCGGTAAAGATAAATCAGGTAATCCTCCATCAATGTCCGCCGCATAAAGCACAGGGCAGAAGGAACCAAAATCTCAGGGAAACTAAAGCTACAAAAAGAGGTATCCCGAATGACATCTACAAATGTCCCTAAGGACTGGGGGCATTTTTAAATATTTATTTGGGTCAACATCGCGCTGCGTGTTGAGATCCCCAAATAAATATTTAAAATTATTTACATCACCATCAACACAGCTCAAAGTGCAATCACAGAAATCACAAGAACAGTAGAAAGAGAGCTCGTGAACAAATGAATTTACAAAAAATGCTTCTTTTTATTAATTCAGAATCCATGTACAAGTTTTCAATTAATATCTCTTTTATAAGTTTACATCAACAAGAAAAAAAAAGAGAGAAAAAAGTGCAATATCCTTCGCAGAGGACTACAAATTTGTCTCCTAAGCTATGCCTGAAGAGGAAGTCAACAGCTTTTCTCTGCTCCTTCCAAAAACCAGGTATTCTGCACTTCTGGAACCTGCACAAAGTAATAGAAATATCAGCAGAAATAAGAGACTATGCAAGTATATGAAAAAGCTACTAAAAAGAAAAGTGTACCTGAAACCAAGGTCTCCCGTAGTAGCTCACGAACTAGTGTCTCACTCCTCCTGGAACCTGCACAGGGCAACAAGGGTTAGTAAGCAGCCAAAGAAAGAAAAGGAACATAACAAACAAACTAAAAATGTACCAGAACCAAATCCCTCGGTAGCAGTGAGCTGGCTAGATCCTATCTGCACAAAAAAAAGAAACAAAGAATTGTTAGTACAATTATAAAATTAGAACTGAAAACTAAGGAAACAGTAGTGTGAAGAAGAGAGCAGAAAGTGGCATTACTATTTATTATCATCAATCTACGAACTAACACTCTAGGGATCTGGGTATAAAGTACTCTATCAGTATCTTTTGGATCTCTACCTAACTAAAGCCAGCATTTCAATCCCCTTACTGATTACAAATGCATCTAAAGATCTATAAAGACATAGGGATAGACTCTTGAAGATCTACAGAATGACAATCTTAGTGTGACATCCAAACAAACTTCTGGAGATCCACTAAGTGAAGACCTTTATGTGACATCTAGAGCAAATACCTAGAGATCCATAGAGTCAATCAACATACAACAAACGTGATTCGCTCTAGACGCGTACCACATTTATTGGGGGGCATTTGTTGACATACACTATACAGCCAAAAGAAAATTAAAAAAAATGGCTAAAATCATTACCTGCAAGCCTTACCCATACCTTAGCCCGATCTTTGTACCAAATCCTGCGCAAATCACCGTCGCTATAGTCGCCCCATACCTCTTCAACGGCGCCGAACTTGCGTCCAGTCTCCGCATGCTTTGTCTTGACTTGTCTCCTTCCCTCGTTAAATATAGCGCAAGAAGAACTTCGGTTCTTCTCCGAAATCCCTCCCACTTCCATTCGCGAGCATCCAAACTCCCGAAGTCCTTCCTACCCCTGCTTTCCTCCTGCTCTCTATCGAAACCCCAACACACGAACGGCCCAACCTCTCCACTATCACAGAAGACCTCTCTGATCCTTCCTCCTACATCACGTCGGCCTCCTATACTGGATCAAACCATTCGGCTATATCCACCTGCCAACTTCCCTAGAAGACTCCGCTCCTTCCACGACTTCCCTTCCAGTCAGATTGGAAGTTGCGACATTTTTGATCGGAAGCAGAGACGAGAGCTCGCTGCTGTGAGGGAGCTCGCTCGCATGAAGGTAACCGCCTCCCTCTAGCACGCCTCTTCGGCCTAATCCCATATGAGGGATTTTTTTTATTATTAAAATTAATTTTTAATTTATTATAATTATTTAATTAATTATTAATAAATATGGTTAATTATTTTTAATTAGTTATAATTAATATCTATTAATTTTAATTAATTATTTTTAATTTTTAATTAATTATAATTAATTTCTATTAAAGTAATTAATTATTTTTAATTAATTTTAATTAATCTTCATTAATAATATTTATTTATTTTTAATTATAATTAATTTTTATTAAGTACAATTATGATTAACAAAAATAAAAGAAAATGCAAGTGCTCTTTTTATTCTCTCGCCTTGATCCACGTGTAAACATCATCTCGCCGGTCGTCAGGTATAACCTCTAAACCCTAAAACTCCGAGAGCCTGCTTCGTTGTTTCCAGCGGACCAGAAAATTACCTATACACACTTTTCTTAGTGTGGTGGGATGGGGCCCCGGTGCGATGCCTACAACGAGCTGGTGATCACCCAAAATCCTATCCTCGATGTTCGAGTCGGGCCGGCAAACCACCCATTCACGCTTTTCTTAGCGTGGTGGGAAGGGAACCCGGTGCGACGCCTACGATGAGGTGGGTAAGCCTGGTGCATGCTTTTCTTAGCATAGCCGAGACAACTCTTAAGTACCCGTATGCGGCTCTGTACCTACGGGGAAACAACTGCTCTTTTTTTGTAACAGGTACATGTAGAAGACCCATACATGTTTTTCTTAGCATGGTGGGGATGAAGACTTTACAAGGCCGCGGTGTTCTCAAAAGAGGGCACCTACCATACACGCTTTTCTTAGCGTGGTGGGAAAGGCCCAGTTTTCCGTAATTTCCCCTAAACATGGGAGATACCGGAATGCTGCCGAAATTTCGAGTGAATAGAAGACTACATTTAGACCTGATTTGGACAAATTTTAGACAACTTTGAACTCAAAAGAACAAATAATAAGATTCAAAATTTGATTTTAACTGAATATTAAATGACTTCAACTTGAAGTAAATTTTGATTCAAATTTGAGTAAAATAAACTTTAATTGAGCATAGCACTTCAACTCAAACTTAAACTCGAACTTGTAAACTTGAGCTCGGGCTTGGATTTGCAAAGGTTAAATACTTGAGCAAAGCGCAAATGAACTTGGACTGAACAAGACTACAGTGGACATTGTATTAAAACTGAACTACAAGGGACCCAACTAAACTGCAAAAGACTTGAATTAGAACTCAAAGTTGAGCATGAACTTAAACTCAACATGATTTGGATTCAAATAAGTAACAACAGGGAACTAGACATACAAGACTTGAACTGGTCACAAGAGACTTGAACATCAAACTACAAGGAACTCTTCGACTCAAACTCAAATTGGCACGATGAATTTGAGCTCAAACTTGAGTGGACCACAAAGGAACATATCTGAATTCAAATTGGATTCAGGCTGAACATCGACTTCGTTTCAAGCTACAAGGACTGAACTAGAGTTTGAATTTGAACCGAATATCAAAGATTTGAACTAAATAGAACAACAAGGAAACTTACAGAAGTCCTAAACTGAATCAAATGATGAGGATCTGGACTAGAACTTGAGTTACATAAGGAACATAAATGCATTACAGAAGACTTGAGTTTCTATTCAGATTTAGATTAGAACTTGAACTCAAAATTGAATCTATTTTGAGCCTGAATCTGCATCGAACAGCAGGGTACTTGACATCAAGCAAACAAAACTTGACATGGATTTAAAAAGAACTAGGAGCAAGGAGCTTCAACCAGATTTGAACAAATTGAACAAGAGATTAAACCTTCAAGGGTCATAGAAGATTTGAATGAATATAGGAAATATATACCGGGTTTGAACTTAAGCATGAACTAGACTTGGGCTCAAACCTATATAAATGATAGAACTTGAATAATATGCAAAGGAACTCAAATGACAAGAACAACGAATAGTTACAGAATGCACTCCTATATATATATATATATATCATTGAAATCCATAATACAAGCAGCAGTTCGCATGTAGATTGAAGACGATATCATCGTCAGTTGATAGTGGAAGACTATTGCCTTTGCAAACAAGTCTAATCAATGACCACCAACGAATGATGAAGATGGATATGATCCCAGTGTGATGACCCTTCTACAAGTATGTCCAGGAGATTATAGTGAACACAATCATTCCCTATGAGCAAGGATTGACGATATTGCATATTCGTGGATAACAACTGCGGGTATATCGAATCCCCCTGGATACAAATGCACACATCTATAAATAATCTGAAGAGATATGCCACATGCAGTAATCCATCTACCGAGGACAACGAATAAGTACACAGGATGAATATGCCTACAGCAGCGGTGATCGAGATGCTGCAAGTATGTTAGGTATGAAAACAACTCAATGCTGCGGTAAAGAGATGTTTGAGTAAATTCGAACTAAACTTCCTGGTGTTCCAAAATATCTTCATGATCTTATACTCGGGAAGAAAACAGTCCTGACATCGACGAACACTAGAAATAACAAGAGCATCCAAATACCTTAGCTTATTTTAAAGAATATCAGTCACTGATATCGAAGTACCAAACATCAGTAAACATACAGTCATCCAAGATTCAAAGGATTGATCCTTTATTGAAGCCAACAGTAGCAGATAATAATGATAACATAATCAAGGAATTGCCCACTAATTCTTATGCGATGATTAAGGAGTTGTCCCACTAATTTCTATATGATTTCTGGAGAATAGAAAATTGAATCAGATTATTATGGGGTGAATGAATCTTAGTTCAACCGGGTCCTGGACATTAAGTTGGATAAGATCATTGAGACTTGCAAGTTCCTTAATGAACAATGGTCATGCATCTAACATTCCTCCTACGAACAAATATTGAAATGTTGCGACAAATATGAGCTCCTACGAGCTGTCATAGGAGACCTTCCATAAATATAAAGTGTCACCTCTAAACAAATACAGAAAACCGTCATCAAGTACGAGCTCCTACAAGTTACTGCAGAAGACTCTTACACACCTACCCGTCTACCAGCAACAGTAGTAGAGATCCTATGATGCTACGCCACCGGATCTGCAACCCTCATACAAGCAGACAGAAGGTGTCTACAAGCTTCAACTCTACGCCACCGGATCTGCAATATCTGTACAAGTAGATAGAAGGCGTTTACAAATATTTCAAAGTACCCCCGCACATGTGCACTTTAATTTATATACACATAGATACACTAAAAGGGGAAAATATAATCATAAACCCGCATGGGCCCCGGTGAGCGTGTTATTGGTACACACGTGACGTCTAGGGATACTGCGCGGGTCAATAAGTGAATTCTAGTTCGAGCCCGATCCTCCTATACGGATAGATAGGAGTCGATACGGCCCGGACCATTAAATAAATATACGATCGCGAGATCGACCGGGATATTTATTTTATAATTCATATTAGGCCTTCAAGGCCTATAATCAAGAGAATTCACTAACGAAGGTCCAAAGCCTACGAAACCTGATCCTCTATCAATTGCTAGATAGAGTCGACAAGGTTCAACCCATAAATACAAATGACTCCATTCTACCCCGATGATGGCAGTGTTGAATGAAGATATCAACCGGAGGGATCCATTTCAAATATTTCAAAATACATCCCAAAATCCGAAAACCCAAAACTCCACAAAAATTCCTAGGATCTCAAAATTCCCAAAATATTTAAAAATGAAATCTAACTATCAAACGCTTAAAGCAAAATTCATCCATCCTCCGCAACAGTTTACCGAGGTGGACAAATTGAAAAATACTTCAGCTCACATAGAGCTAATGCCTGGTCGAAAATATCACTAGGATCCATTCTCAAATAATCACCTGCCAGTAAGGACGTGGTACGAGTTCTCTAACCGGTAGTTTCGTAGCCAAATGGCACTGCAGGAAAAACGGTTATGACTCGGGGCTCTCTGAACCAGGTGATCGCCGTCAAATGGCACCATTATATTATGGTTATGGCCAGAGCCTGTATGCTCCCCAATGGCATCAAATCCTTGAGATATGAATCAATAGGATATGATCGATAGGGCACAAAGCCCTCTGTTAGCTAAGGTGGATTCAAATTTGTCCCCTTAGACAAGCACTCCCCCTAGGTCTATAAAGTACTCTTGGACGAAGCAACCCATGGCTGCCGATAAGGATCCTTCTGTCAGGTTGGGTCGACTACCTCCTCTCACTAATAATATTGGATCCAATTGCATTCATAGGTGATATCAGAATCTTACTAATAAGAATATCATAAGCCCTAAATAGAATGAGAAGAGGGAAATAGAGCTTAAAGGGAGAAGCTTTGAGAATCTCACTTGATCACTAACAATAAGTAGAAACAGCCATGCCTTGGTTTAACCAAAATATAATTAAATATTAGTGAATGTGACACTCAACATTTAACTCTCTAGTTATATACTTAAGTTGAGATTTAGTGTTATAAGAAATTTAACATTTGAGTAATATTAGTAAAATTGCATAATAGTGCTTAACAAATGTTTAATATAAAATGAATGAATCTAGCTTGCTTACAGCAATCTAATTACATAGAATTTTTTATGAGCCCGAATAAAGGATGAGATCTTTGAGAATAAACTTCCTTATGAAATCTCTGATGACTAAATTATGAGTTTGCTAGCAACTTTTGATGTCTAAGTGACTCTAATGGCCAAGTTGTATCAGAATGACCTAATAAGATTGACGACTCCAATTTTCAAATTTGTTGGTGAGTAGATTATTTCGCTTAACTTCATAATTATGGCTATTTGAATTAAGCAACTTTAAATGAATATTTTCTTTAGCAACTTCAAAGTTCTCAACAAGTGCTTAGCGACTAGGTTATGTCCAATTTATGAAAGTAATATAACTTGATTAACTCAGCCCTTAACTTATCTTAATTATGGATTAATTTGGGAGGCTTTTTCCTTGCTTTCTAAAATAACTATTTTTTATAAAAATTTCTAGTTCAAGAAATTTTATACTAAAAAGTTGTTTTAAAAAGCAATAAGAAAATTATCCCAAACAAAATGTATGATTATAATTGTGAACTTTAAAAACTCGCGCCCCGGCCTTCCCTCTTTCAGAGGAGTTTTAACAGATTAAGTTATGGGCTAAATTTTCAGAAGGCGGATTAGGTTTGTAGATAAGACACTACCTAGAGATTTCACCCTTATTTTGCTAGGACTTTAAATCTGAGTTCTGGATTCCTATAGGCAGAAGCCCCTATAGTTAATTACCCCTCCGAGTAATGAGAGAGAACTTTCGATTAAGGCTAGTCATCAATCAGATATATAGGGATACATAGTATCTGGCATATAGTAGCAGCATGAGTTTGGGTATTTGAAATTTTGATATTTAAAACTATAAATTTCACCATCTTGCACTAAAAGCGGATGGTGGGGGAATGGATGGACTCGATCAAAATCCCATGGTTCCATCATCCTTGGTCATCATGTTCCCTTGTCTACTAAGTCAGAGGAGGTAGTCGACCCAACTTGATAGAAGGATCCATGTTGACAGGCATGGTTTACTTCGTCCAAGAGTACGTTATAGACCTAGGGTGAGTATTTGCCAAAGGGGATAAATTTGAATCCACCTTAGCTAATAGAGGACTTTATGCCCTATCGATTATATCCTATTGATTCATATCTCAAGAATTTAATATCATTGGGGAGCATACGGGCTCTGGCCATGACCGTAATGTAGTGGTGTCATTTCACGGTTAACAACCCAGTTCAGAGGGCCCCGATCATAACTATTTACATGAGGTGTCATTTCACAATAAAATCGTCTGTTAGAGGACACATGCCACGTCCTTGCAGGAAAGAGATTATTTGAGAATGAATACTAATGATATTTTCGACTAGACATTAGCTCTTTGTGAGTTGAAGTGATATCTAAATTAGTCCACCTCGGTAAACTATTATGGAGGGTGGATGAGCTTTGCTTTAAAGGTTTTAATAGTTAATTTCAATTTTTTTTAATATTTTAAATTTTGGAATTTTTGAAACTTTGAATTTTATGGGCATTTGGGAGGCATTTGAAGGTGTAGAGTCTCCTCTGGTTGATATAAACATTCAACACGATCATCATCGGGATATTTATGGGCATTTGCATTTGTGGATTGAGCTCTGTTAACTTGCTGACAGAGGATCAAGTTTGCCATTTGCTTTGTGCTTTTATTGGTGAATTTTATTGTTACAGGCCTTGAAGGCCTAATATGAACGTATTAAACAAATATCTCGGTCGATATCTTGATCATATATTTATTCCTTGGTTCAAGTTGTGTCGACTCCCATCTTATTAAGAAGAAGGACTGGACTTGAACATAAGTTTATTTTTTGACCTACACAACATCCTCAAATGTTACGTGCATAAATACAATAAGCTCGTCGTGGTCCATACGAATATTTAGGGGGTATTTTTATAATTATCTGTTGAACCTTATCGGCTCTATCTAATTGCTGACAGAGGATCGGGTTCGTTGTCAATTATCTACTTTATTAGTGAATTTTCATTATTATAGGCCTTGAAGGCCTAATATGAATATATTAAAACAAATTTCCCAATCGACACTGTGATTATATATTTATTTAATAGTTCAAGCTATGTTGACTCCTATCCATTCGCATAGAAGGATCGGGCTTGAACTTAAATTCATTTCTTGACTCGCGCAGTATCGTTAGACGTCACATGTATAAATACGACACGCTCGTTGGGGCCAATACGAGTACATGATTGTGTATACATTTCTTTGTGTCATATTTATGCATTTACGTGCATATTTATGTTTTCACTTATGTATTGATGAGTTTGTAGGGGCACTTCTATATTTGCATGTATGTGTGTTGTAATACATATGTGGGAATATTTTTTAAAATAGTTGACACTGACCAATTGTGCGGGTAACTATCGGTTGAATGCAACGTTCTATTTGAAAGCTCGTATACATCTTCTATCTGCTTGTATATATGTTACGGATCCGATTATGATTCAGTAAAATTTATAAATACGTTCTATTTACTTGTATGGATGTTGTGGATTCTGTGGCGTGGCGTTGTGATTCAGTGGAATTTATAAACATCTTTTATCCACTTGTATGGATGTTGTGGATTCAGTAACGTGGCGTTGAATTTCAGTGGAATTTATAAACGCCTTTTATCCGCTTGTATGGATGTTGCGGATTTGGTGGTGTGGTGCTATGTCGTGCATTGTTTGCTTGTTTCGTACGGGTATACTATCGTGCATTACTTATTGCTTTCTATAGGTAGATTGTTGTGCATTAATGAATCTCTTATTATAGCTCGTAGGAGCTTGCATTTGCTGAAGATCTTCTGTATTTACCCTTGAATAGCATGTTGTGTCTGTAGCAAACCTCTCATCATTATTTACATAAGAACTACACTTTATCTCGAACAACTCATTATTTGGTTGCATGTCAATTCCCTTCACCTGCGGGGAACTTATGCATTTGCTAAATGCTTGATTGATAATGATTTTATGAGGGTGTCTTTATAATCAAAGCGTGCCCACTATTATTATTTGCAGGGGTTTGATATGCTTGTATGTAACTAAATGGCCTCAACTGTGTGTAAGCTATAATTATTTCATACTCCTCAAATTCGCCTTGGTTGGCGACCCGTCGAGCATCAACCTTCATTGGTTGCAAAGAGCTGTGTTTGTTATGCATCTTCTATGCTTTGTTCATGAATAAATCATGACATATGCTGCACTCATTTTACCTCTCATTTGTGTGTTCATCACAAACCATTCTCCCTCAAATGGGTTATTGTATTTGTGCAAGAGCTTTATTTCTTTTTGCATGTCGTAGTTTTTTACATTCATCATGCGTCAATCATCCTTGCTTGATGCATTATGTGTAAGAGGTTTTTGTTGTTTGCAAGACAATTTATAACATTACTCTTAGGGAGGCTGTCGCTTTACAAATTCTTTACTCACACTATTCTTCTGAGGAGTTAGAACATTCACCAGGCTTTTTTTAGTGAATTGATCCATTGTGTATTTCTATAGTTACTTGCATGTGACTTGTCATATTCATTACATATTCCATTGCATCATGAATAAGCCACCCTGTTACAAATTCACTGATTTATGCTTGTAGAAGCTCAATCATGTTCACTAGATGCTCCTTCCTTATGTGTGTAGGCAGGTTATTTTTATGATAACTCTCTTCCTTTATTTATGGATGTGCCTTATTTTTCATATATGTGACTATTGGCAAGTTGTTATGTTCATTGCCTGTCCTTTGTGTCTTGTTCACGAATGTGCCAGCCCTCCAACTATTTTTATTCATTTGTTAGTATGATTGAAGCAGATTGTCAATGAATTATATCCGTTGTTCACTTGGTTAAATATTCTGAGTTGCTTTAGTTTTATTGTTCATCACTTGTGTGCAACTAAGGTTTATTCACCATGAATCCCATATTTATTTGTTGATATTCATTTCATCAATCAAAATTATCATTTGGTTTTAGCATTTTTGTTTTGATTTCACATTTGAGAGTTTAAGGTTCTGATCCCTATTGTGCAAATTCAGGTCAAGCCCCTTGTTTTCAAATTCAAGTCCCTTGTTATCCTTTTATTCAAGTTCAGGTTCTCTACATTTGCTCTAAATTTTGGTAGCCTCCCGATGTCTCCCCCATTTAGGAGAAATTTTAGATGTCTGGGTCATCCCACCACGCTACGAGAGCATGTATGGTATGTTTCGGGCATCAACATGGTCTTATTTCTTCAATCCCACCACACTACGAGAGCGTGTATGGGTCTTCAAGGTACCTGTTTGAAAACACGCAATTTATTTTCCCTGCCACGCTACAAGAGCGTGTACAGGTACTTAGAAATGTCCCCACCACGCTATGAGAGCATGTACAGACCCTACCCACCTCGCTGTAAGCGTCGCATCGGGCCTCCTCCTACAGTGCTATGACAGCGCGTATATGAGGTTTTCCCGCTTGCCGCAAACGCCAAAAATGAAATTTTTGTGTTTAGTGGATTATACCTACACGGCATGATGATGCCAACGATAATGAGGCAACGACGATGAAGTGCAAAAATCCTTTCTTTCTTCTTTTTTTTTTTAATCTCCCTTTTTTAATCTTTTTTTCTTCTTATTCTTCTTCTTCTTGTAGAATTTTTTTTTTCTTTTTTTTCTTTGACGATTTTTTGAGACGCAGAGAGAAACATATCTTCCAACAATGTCATGTGAAGTTCTAAATGGCACCCCCTTCTTTACAAGATGATCAGCAAGGGTTGTAGCATCAAGATACCCAGCAGGTAGGGCCTTGCCTATTTTTGCATGATTTAAAGTAATGTTCAATGCAAACTGAGTTGAAACTTCTACATGCCTAGAATTGTTTTCACACTATCAAATAAAGGCTCTTTGTCTTCTTGTAGATCACGGTTGTAGGCTTGTGGGAGCCCTTTACAAAAAAACAAAAAGAGTAACAAGGCTTCCTATGACCCTACTAGATTTTCACGGACAAGCTCCATTGGATCTGGATTTTTCTTTTGAGGCATAATGCTGCTTCTCATCGAAACAGAGTCACCAGGAATCAAGAATCCGAACACTTCTGATGCCCACTGTTGTGTCTTGGAATATTCACAGTAGTAGAGATATATTAAGTTTAACGTCCTAGCTTTGTACGAAGATCCAGCCCACAAATAGATAAATAAGTAGCGGTGTAGAGATCATAAAAGACACCATAATTTTTACGTGGAAACTCCTGAAAAGGAGAAAAACCATGGGGCCTAGCCCAGTTTGAATGAATCCACTAATGTTTGTAATTGATTATAAATGAGGCCCTTCCCTAGAAGAAAGGTCTTAGCTTGATGTAGAAAATGTACATCATATAGAGTGCATTATATGCTGAGAGTTGGAAGAATCAGCGTTGATATGTTTGTTTGGGGCGGCAAAAACCATAGTTAGTGGATAACAGCGGTCAGAAAGATCGTAGTTGTAGATGGTGGTTGGAAGAATCGTAGTTGGCGGGCGACAGATGTCGGGAGGACTATAGTTGGACGATGATGGTCGGAAGGACCGTAGTCGGCGGGCGATGGAGGTTTGGAGGACCGTAATTGGACAACGATGGTCGGAAGGACCATAGTTAGGCGACGATGGTTGGAAGGACCGTAGTCGGCGGGCGATGGAGGTCAAGAGGACCATAGTTAGGCGACGATGGTCGGAAGGATCGTAGTCGGCAGGTGACGGATGTCGAGAAGACCATAGTTGGGCGACGATGGTCGGAAGGACCATAGTCGGCGAGTGACGAAGCTCGGGAGGACCGTAGTCAACAGGCGACGGATGTCGGGAGGACCATAGTTAGGTGACGATGGTCGGAAGGACCATAGTTGGCGGGCGACGGAGATCGGGAGGATCGTAGTTAGGCAACAGTGGTCGGAAGGACAGAAGTTGAAGTCCGGCGATGATCGGGAAGAACTCTAGTGGTGGTCGAGGAACAAACAAAAGTTCGACAGTGGTTGGCAGGAACTCCAGCGGTGGTCAGAAGGAACTCCGGCGGTGGTCAGAAGGAACTCCGATGGTGGTCGGCAATAAGTTCGGCAGTAGTTAGGAGGAAACTCCGGAGGTGGTCGGCAGGAACTCCGGCGGTGGTCAGAAGGAACTCCGGTGATGGTCAGAAGGAACTTTGGTAGTGGTCGGTAATAAGTCCGGCGATGATTAGGAGGAAACTTCGGCGGTGGTCAACAGGAACTCCGGCGGTGGTCGGTAATAAGAGCTCCCAAGCTCTTCCATGCTCTTCCTCCTTATCCTCTTTCTCCTCCCCCCTCCCTCTCATGAGAAGAGTGGGGGCTACTTATAGATTTTTGAGAGTGGCATGGCTTGTAAATATGTGGTGGATCAACGTCAAAATGAGAGTGGTTTGAATGGACGGTCGATATTGATCCCCTTGATCATGGACCGTTTAATGGCCATTTGAATGCTTTAATGATATCAGAATTTAGTGATCTTGGGCTCGCTGGATTCGTCTCGTCGAGCCGCTCGATTCGACTATAAGCATGTCACTTTTGGAGGCCGTTTGGTAATTCAGATTATGGTTTGAACCTTCCGAATGGGCCTTGGGTCTTTGATTTGGACTTATTTGGGCTCGGATTGAATCGAAATTGGTGTCGTTGGGTTCGTATTTTTGAGACGTTCAGTTTGACTATAAGTTTGCTAAAATCAGAATTCAGATGGTCTCTGATTTAATTTTTGAAGCCTAAATCTCATATTTACATTAAGATTCGTGCCTGATTAAAATAATTTTTTGATGATATATCAGTTGCCCTCCTATTTTTGGACATCGAAGTTCCAAAAGTCCGAAAATATATATCAAAGCTTTTGAAAATTTTATTGTTTTATCCTTAAAAGTAGGGGCTAATTACTTATATGAAATTTAAATATATTTTTATGAAGTTAATCATTATACCATTTATTTGTAAGGAACAATAACTTATTAATATTTAACAGAATATAAATTTTTGCCATATATTGGAATATCAAATTAAGAGTCTTTTGACTTTTAATATAAAATTGACTTTTAAGCTTTAGCCATATAAACTTTATCCATTATACAAGCCCTTCTGCTTTTAGCTGAGCTGTGCAGCCTCAATAATTTCGTCTGCAGGCTTTTTTTTTTTTTTTTAATTATTATGTGATAACATCTAGAAGTGGGAACAGGAATAGGAATCAAGGCGGCACAGTGAGCAGCACGCCAGTAATAGCACCCGCCCCTTGAAAATTTGGACATAAAATAGGATGCTTAGGAATTAGTATATTTAAATTAAATTCTTTTATTTTTAATTATATATTTTGACTTTTAAAATTCTAAAAAAATAATAAACAATTCAAAAAATTCTAAAAAATTTTGAATTGACTTTTCATCTACCTATTACTGCCTTGATTTGAAGAAAATATTAATTTTTGATTATTAATGTATTATTGAATGGAATTTTTTGACTTTAAAAATTCCAAAAAATATTAAAAAAGTTTTAAAAGGTGATAGAAAATTCCGGAAAGTCCTTTCATCTTCCCCTACTTGCACCTATAAATATCCCTTTGGGGGTAAGAGGGGAAGCACGGTTCTCCTGAGCCGGTCCAAAATTTCTCTTGTAAATTGAAAGAGAAACGGACTGGCAAAATTTGGAGGCCGTCAATCTTCGAAAAAGGCCCGGTCCTTCGGTATGGGCTCCAGTCTTCATCTGAAGGCTGTCCTGAAGGAGTCGCAAGACCGTCAAAATTCGGTAAAGGCCCGGTCCTCTGTTGTGGGCTCCAGTCTTCATTTGAAGGCTGTCTTGAAGGAGTCGCAAGACCGTCAAAATTCGGTAAAGGCCCGGTCCTCCGGTGTGAGCTCCAGTCTTCATTGGAAGGCTGTCGTGAAGGAGTCGCAAGACTGTCAAAATTCGGTAAATGCTCGGTCCTCCGGTGTGGGCTCCAGTCTTCATCGGAAGGCTGTCCTGAAGGAGTCGCAAGACCGTCAAAATTCGGTAAAGGCCCGGTCCTCCGGTGTGGGCTCCAATCTTCATCTGAAGGCTATCCTGAAGGAGTCACAAGACCGTCAAAATTCGATAAAGGCCCAGTCCTCTGGTTTGGGCTCCGGTCTTCATCTAAAGGCCGACCTGAAGGAGTCGCAAGACCGTCATTTCCAATGAAGATCTAATCTTTTAATACTGGATGAGCATATTGGTGGACGTTGGTGGTGAACAAAGTATGATTTTCTTGTGTCAGTCCAAGCTTTCCTTTGGATTTGTAGCTTGAAGAACAATGATGTTGACCAAAGCTTTGCCCTCTTGTGCCGGTCCTTTTGTGGATTGGTAGCTCGGAGGGCATTAATGGTGATCAAAATTTTGCTTTCTTGCAAAAGTTAGAAACAACCCGACGGTGGCCTCTCTTGGGGAGAGATTTGGCAATAGCAATGCCTTTAAGGAGATTCGATGATAATCAGTGGACAGGTGGAAACCTGAATGTGTGGCGACCGGGTGGAAGTTCGATGGAAGCCAGGTGAAAGTCTGACAATGATCTGGCAAAAGTCCAACTGTGGTCGGGCAAAAATTCGACGACGCTCATGTGGAAGTTAGACGACGATGGGTATTCAGGAAGAGATCTGACGAAGTTCAAAGAATATACAAAAGTCTGACATTGGATATCGTGCGATAAGGTGATGATGATAATCGAACGGCATTTTGTTGAAGATAGAAGGTATGCATGCTGACGGGGGCAGATAACTGACAATTTGATGGAGGGGATCAAACATTATGTCGACTGTAGCTGTCTGACACTTTAACGGTGTCAACAGAGTGGAGGCATAACGGGGATCCAATCCTTCTTTGAAGGATCTGAGAAAGTTGCTTTGAAATGCTTTATGGAAGAGGTCGATGGGATTCACTAAAGACGTATGACCTATCCGAGGTTATGTGTCAGAGTATTGATCAATGATGTTAACCTGTATGGAAGAGGTCGAGATAATCCACCAAGGATATATGACCTATCCGAGGTTATTTGTCAGAGTATTGCTCGATGACATTAACCTGTGTGGAAGAAGTCAAATTGAATCCCCCTGGGATCAATTATGCCTTGATTGGGAGGGGACGAATGCCACGTGTATCCCGAATCAAAGGTAAAGATTGGTCTATCTTTAGACCGTTATTATCTTTTTGAGGTTGACGTTAAGACCTTTCCTAAGGAGTAGAAGTCCAGCAAAAACTTGCAATATGTTGGAAGAATCCTTACATTTGCTAGAAGCTTTATGACATATGGTTTCCCAAGATATCATATTGGATGTTGGAAGCATTAGAACAATCTCCTTGACTACGGTTGCAGCCAAGGTTTCCCCCAGTCTACATCTGAATGAAATTGATGCAACATGGTTGATGTTAGGAAGTTGACTTGAATAATCTTTAGAATTTGAAGCAAAAGTTGCCCCCAGTCAGGAACGAGATTCCCACAGACGGCGCCAAACTGTTACGTCTTGGAATATTTGCAGTAGTAGAGATATATTAACTTTAACGTCCTAGCTTTGTACGAAGATCCAGCCCACAAACAGATAAATAAGTAGCGATGTAGAGCTCATAAAAGACACCATGATTTTTACGTGGAACCCCCTGAAAAGGAGAAAAACCACGGGGCCTAGCCCAGTTTAAATGAATCCACTAATGTTTGTAATTGATTACAAATGAGGCCCTTCCCTAGAAGAAAGGTCTTAGCTTGATGTAGCAAATGTACATCATATAGAGTGCATTATATGCTGAGAGTTGGAAGAATCAGCATTGATATGTTTGTTTGGGGCGAAAAAAACCATAGTTGGTGGATAACAGCGGTCAGAAAGATCGTAGTTGGAGATGGTGGTTGGAAGAATCGTAGTCGGCGGGCGACGGATGTCGAGAGGACTATAGTTGGGCGATGATGGTCGGAAGGACCGTAGTCGGTGAGCGATGGAGGTCGGGAGGACCGTAATTGGACAACGATGGTCGGAAGGACCGTAGTTAGGCGACGATGGTCGGAAGGACCGTAGTCGGCGGGCGATAGAGGTCAAGAGGACCATAGTTAGGCGACGATGGTCAGAAGGACCGTAGTCGGCAGGTGACGGATGTCGAGAAGACCATAGTTGGGCGACGATGGTCGGAAGGACCATAGTCGGAGGGCGACGAAGGTCCGGAGGACCGTAGTCAATAGGCGACGGATGTCGGGAGGACCATAGTTAGGTGACGATGGTCAGAAGGACCATAGTCGGCGGGCGACGGAGATCGGGAGGATCGTAGTTAGGCAATAGTGGTCGAAAGGACAGAAGTCGAAGTCTGACGATGATCGGGAAGAACTCTGGTGGTGGTCGACGAACAAACGAAAGTCCGACAGTGGTTGGCAGGAACTCTAGCGGTGGTCAGAAGGAACTCCGGCGGTGGTCAGAAGGAACTCCGATGGTGGTCGGTAATAAGTCCGGTAGTGGTTAGGAGGAAACTCCGGCGGTGGTCGGCAGGAACTCCGACGGTGGTCAGAAGGAACTCCGGTGATGGTCAGAAGGAACTTTGGTGGTGGTCGGCAATAAGTCCGGCGATGATTAGGAGGAAACTTCGGCGGTGGTCGACAGGAACTCCGGCGGTGGTCGGTAATAAGAGCTCCCAAGCTCTTCCATGCTCTTCCTCCTTATCCTCTTTCTCCTCCCCCCCCCCCCCCCCCCCCCCCCCCCGCTCTCATGAGAAGAGTGGGAGCTATTTATAGATTTTTGAGAGTGGCATGGCTTGTAAATATGTGGAGGATCAATGTCAAAATGAGAGTGGTTTGAATGGACGGCCGATATTGATCTCTTTGATCATGGACCATTTAATGGCCATTTGAAAGCCTTAATGATATCAGAATTTAGTGATCTTGGGCTCGTTGGATTCGTCTCGTCGAGCCGCTCGATTCGACTATAAGCATGTCACGTTTGAAGGCCGTTTGGTAATTCAGATTATGGTTTGAACCTTCCGAATGGGCCTTGGGTCTTTGATTTGGACTTATTTGGGCTCGGATTGAATCGAAATTGGTGTCGTTGGGTTCGTATTTTTGGGACGTTCAGTTTGACTATAAGTTTGCTGAAATCAGAATTCAGATGGTCTCTGATTTAATTTTTGAAGTCTAAATCTCATATTTACATTAAGATTCGTGCCTGATTAAGATAATTTTTTGATGATATATCACCCACAAAACCCATTCTTCGCCAAGCCTTGAAAGATGCATAACAATGATGGAGCTGTATCAATGCTATTCCTCATTGGAGCTGTAAAGCCCAAAGCATTTGAAGTCATGAACCTATCTATTGGAAGCCCAGTAACAGCCAAAGCACAAGCACCAAGTGGACAGAAGTTCATTCGATCCTTGCAGTTGTTTAATCTACCAATATCACGTTCAAGCTGTTCAATAGGCCAATAGAAGATGTTGAAGCAAAACAGGTTGTGAACTGGGGGGACGAATGGGACTGAGGGAGGAAGAAAGGTTAGTTGTTTTGGCTGTAGTGTTGTTGTGGATCAGTACAATCAGCTAGGAAGTGGAGTTCTATCCAATCGTTAGCTTGGCAGAGAGCAACATGGCCTAGAGGTATGAGGTCGAATGGGAAGCTTGAGGCGTTCGTGAATATCAAACAGCGGGAGGCGTGAGGTGCTGGAGGCTGGAGTTCGGTTTTGAAGTGTCAGTTTAAGCAGAAGAGCGAGAGCTTCGTTCTGCTTTGATTTTAACGACGGACGAGGCACATCACTGACAAGCAGCGATTGAGATCCACGTTCGCGGGATTTATGGGGATTTTGACGGGGATTTCGATTGAAATGAGGTTTGCATTAATTTGATTGGACTTTCGATTTTTGATTAACTTTTTTGTTTAATAATAATTATTATAATAATAACATATTATTATTAAAATTATTATTATGAAAAATGATGTAATGGAATGGAAATTTGTGCACATCGAAATTCATGCGCCGAAACTTCAAATTTGCGCGTGTTTCCGCATATTTCATCTCGGAATATACGTCAATTTCCCTGCTCTTGCTTCGTTGGATAAATTCTCAATCAATTTTAAGTATCCATGACGTTCAGAAAGCAATGACGAAGTCCATTTTATGATCGGATGTCGTTTGGGTGGCGATGCTCATCAATTTTCTCGATTTGCGCTCGCAAATTTTATTGGATACATTGGGAGTGATTTTTGCGTATTATCGATGTTTTGAACGGTGAAGTTCATTTTGCCATCGGACTTCGTTTGGGCAATGTTGCACATCAAATTCCAAAATTTGCACATGTTGCTTCGAGTTGATCATTTATCCTCTCGCGCGACTTTAATTGATCAAATTGACTGTCACTTTTGGGTATTGACGACGTTATGAATGCAATGACGAAATCCGTTTTGCAATCTGCCATCGTTTGGGCGGCGTCATAAGCCAATTTCCTTGGTTTGCACATCGTCGCTTTAGGATTTGTCCCATTTCATCGAGTGATTCCAATTGAACAAGTTGATAGTGATTTTTGGGTGTGGACTATATTCTAGACGCAACGCCGAAATTCGTTTTGCGATTAGAGCTGTTTGGGAGACGTGAAGAGTCCAGTCCTTGCACCTATGACCCGGCATGTACTTCTCATCATATCTGAAGCACACCCCCCTTGCCCTCTTCTCCTGTATCTCCTTCCCAGTCAGCTTTTTGAACAGTCCCCCATTACCCCCTCCTCAAGTTCTCTCCTTTGGCACTTCCTTCAGATTCCCTGGGGCTGCCCCTTTTGACGGTAAGAAGGTGGTAGTCATCCTGTACGATCCCCCTGAGTAGCTTCCCCGAGCCCCTCTCTCTGATTTCTTCTGATCTTCCACCAACTGCACAAGCTCCATGGCTTTCCCTAGGTTCCTCGGCTCCAACACCTGACTGCTGTACATATCTCAGGTTTAAGTCCCTTCATGAAGTTCCCTTCCAGTGCTGACTCCGATATATGATCCAATATGCTGACCAAATACTCAAACCTGTCACGGTAATCCGCCACGGTCCCCTCCTGAGTCAAGGCAAAGAATTGCCCACAGAAGTCTCCTCCCCTATCAACTCAGAAACGCTCTAGTAAGCATTCTTTGAACTCTCTCCAGTTCCGGATGGGCTCCCTCTTGTCATGCAATTGATACCATGCCAGGGCCTTTCCTTCCAAACACAGACCCGCCGCTGTCAGTTTCTCCTCCTCCGTCAACCCGTTGACGGCAAAATATCGTTCCACCTTGTAAATCCAACCATGGCCATCCTCACCCTCAAAGATGGGCATCTTCAGTTTCCTCACCTTGGGATCTCCATATCCCCGGTAACCTCCATAACCTCCCATTCCTCGAGAGGAGGTGCTCTCCAAGTGTCCTGATCGCCCCTCCGGCGATTATACCCGACCCCTTCATCGTATTCCCCTCTTCTCCCTTCAAAATCAGCACCCCTGCGAAGAATTTCTTCCCTTCTTCCAACAAAATCAACACCCCTTCGATCGTACCTCAGGCTCATCTCCTATCTAGAAAGCGGTTCTAGAGACGGCATATCATCCTCCCCCTCAAGGATCTCCACCTACGGATTTTTCCTCCCCGAAATGGGTTCGGATTTCCCCCTACGCCATGGCCGTCGGTGGTCTCTCTTACTTCGGATGTCGTCGGATTAGTCTTCATCTCAAGTATTTTTTTAACATCTCTTCCATAACAGTGAACTTCCCTTCTAACCTTTCATTGTTGGAGGTGATTTGATTTTGAAAATCAAAAAATTTTCCCTCCAAATCTAATTTTAATTGACCAATTTCGGCTTCCAAGACTTCAACCTTCTTCCCGGCCATCTTTCTTCCAAAAATCACAAAAATTCTCCTTCCGAATGCCCAAGAACTCGCTAAAATTTCAGGATTTCAACCGCCGATGGTCCCAAAATGATGCTCTGATACCAATTTGATAGGAAATACTCAAGTGCTTAAGCAATCTTACCCAAAACAAGGAGCAAACAACGAAACTGCTGTTGTTTACAGCAGGAATTCAGCAAAATCCAGAGGAAAATAGCAAAAATAGGGAGAAATCTGGAAGAAATCAACTCCAAGAAGGTATATTCCACTAGTAGATGAATAAAAATAGCAAATGATACAACGTTCTTCAATTCCAAAGGAAGAACAACTCTCCAAATCTCCGACGATGCCAATAGCCCAAGCACATAAACCCTAGATCTCAAATTGCTTTCAAATTGAAGATGACCCTCATTCCACCCCCCCCCCCCCCCCCCCCCCCCCCCCCCAAGGAGGATTACAAAATACCTAAACAGCCCTTACATTCAAAATTTTCCCTCCCCAAACATGTATTAAGCCTAGTGTGGGACCCCCAGGACTTCCACCCCCTCCCAGGGCCTGTTGCTTCCTCCGCCTGGCATAAACCAGGACTGGTCCAGGCTGGACAGGTCCAGCCGGCCCCTCCTGGGCCGGCGTGGGCATAACAGACACATTGGGAGTGACTTTTGCGTATTATCGACACTTTGAACGCAACAACGAAGTTCGTTTTGCCATCGGACTTCATTTGGGCAATGTCACGCATCAAATTCCTCAATTTGCACATGTTGCTTCGAGATAATCGTTGATCCTCTCGCGCGACTTTAATTGATCAAATTAACTGTCACTTTTGGGTATTGACGGCGTTATGAATGCAATGACGAAGTCCGTTTTGCAATCTGCCATCGTTTGGGCGACGTCATGAGCCAATTTCCTTGGTTTGCGCATCGTCGCTTTAGGAATCGAGTGATTCCAATTGAACAAGTTGATAGTGATTTTTGGGTGTGGACTATGTTCTAGACGCAACGCCGAAATTCATTTTGCGATTAGAGCTGTTTGGGAGACGTTGCACGTCAATTTCAAATGTCGATCGTACCTTTGAACCGATCTCGTTCGATTTAACTGCAAGGGGTCCCCTCTTAGACAAACTCGACGTCCTAATTGCAACGGCACAGTCCGTTCGACAATCGAAGATCTTTTGACCCTTCAAGTGATGCATCGCGTCGACGTTCACATTGCTTGGATCGCCTATTTTGTCCCTTTTGTACATGATTTGATGTGCATGGGTCAACAATAATAAAAAAGTTGCACAATAGCAAAGGTCTTATTATTATAATGGGTCATATGACTGATATTCCATTATTAATATATTATTTTATTTGATTATCAAAATTGCACTAAGGCGTTTGGGGCAATTTTCTGATTGCTTTCTAAAGTAATTTTTTTAATACAAAAAATTTATTAACTAAAAAATTACTTTAAAAAATAATAAGAAAATCGTTTCAAATAAAATCTAAATCAAACGTAATACACTAAACCAAATGCATTTGAATAATAATAATAATATCGAACCTTCTATTCAAAAATTCAAAAGCAAATGGCTCAGTCGCTAGAGCATCACGAAGGCCCAGCATTATTCAGATTTTTCCCCATTCGGAATTTAACCTTTAAATTAATAAAAAAGAATCGCAAATATTTTGTTGGTTGTGCTCACTCGAAATGTTGAAAGCAGAAAAATTGATACACTGCATCTGAACTTGCAAGCATCTTCCATACATGAAAAACATTCTAAATAATAATTTATATTAACATTTAACTACTGGAATAGGAATACCTACACAATGCTGAAATACAGCCCATATAAGATAACAAAGCGACAATCTAAACAATAACCAAAACACCACCGAGGAAATAGTAACAACTGAAAATCAATATAAATATTGTGACTAAGTTGAGAGACCATCACCTTGCCATGCCCACACAATGTCCTTAAGGGCAGGTCTCATATCCTGTTTCCACAGCTTCCGATACTCATAAGTATCACCATTGGTCATACTAATCTCCACCAGATGAAACGAAGGAGTCACCTCAAAAACCATAGCATCAATGGTCAAAACACCCTTTAAACCTTCTTTTGATCCTTCCATTTTCAGAACCCCTCCTTCCTTTTTCTTTATCTTTAAGCCTAATCTCGTGGCAACTTCCTCAAGCTTTGAGAAAATGGTTGAAGCTGGCTTAGCGGATGCGAATCTTGCTTCCCTCTTGAAGTCAGCCTCCGCAAACAAACCAGAAAGATCAAATCCTGCTGAAAGAGAAATGATGTCAAAAGCATTCAAGTTAATTGGCTTCACCATTTCTGGTCTCTCTATCTCTTGCTTTTCTTCTGTTGCATTAATCTGAGAGGTATTGAAAGCTGCATTGACATCCTGCGGAGCCAATTCTTGTGCTTCTGTTTCTTTGTTCTTCCTCTTGGCATCAAACCCCTTTTTAAACCATGAATTTTCTTTAATTTTTTCAATTGAGACCCTGGTTTCTGGGTTAGGATCTAGAATTCTTGTTATTAGCTTTCTAACATCTGATGGGAACCAGTTCGGGAATTTAAATTCTGCATTTCCGATCTTTCTATACATCTCCATCAGGTTTGGATCATGGAAAGGGAGATAACCGGCCATCAAAACAAATAAAATTACTCCACAGGACCAAATATCAGCTTTCGCACCATCATATCCTTTTCTATTAATTACCTCAGGAGCAACATATGCTGGAGTTCCACATGCAGTGTGCAGTAAGCCATCTTGCCTTTTTGACTCAGCAAGGGCACTTAAACCAAAATCTGAAATCTTCAAGTTTTCATTTTCATCCAGGAGGAGGTTCTCAGGTTTCAGATCCCGATGATAAACCCCTCTGCTGTGACAGAAATCTACAGCACTAATCAGCTGCTGAAAACACTTCCTAGCAACCTCTTCCTTAAGCCTGCCTTTGGAAATCTTATTAAACAGTTCTCCACCTTTAACATATTCAAGGACGAAATAGATTTTGGATTTGCTTGCCATCACCTCATAAAGCTGCACAATGTTTGGATGTCTGACTAATCTCATGACTGAAATTTCTCGCTTTATCTGTTCTATGAGTCCAGCCTTGAAAACCTTCTCTTTTTCAATCACCTTTATAGCAACACTCTGTGAAGTTTTAATATTCCTAGCATGATAAACCTTGGCGAATGTCCCTTGTCCTAACAATCTTCCTAATTCATATTTTTTCATAAGAACGTGCCCTTTATTTTCTGAAACCATCTTCTATAATCTTCCTGAAATATTGCCCTCTCCCACTTATATATTAAATTTCAAAACAGAGGGATCTTGAACTCAAAACACTTCAACCGTCATCACTAATGTCATTCCCAAACACGACAGGATTTCTTGAGTTTCTAGCTTCAATGTGCAATCTTGCATTTAGGATATGCTTGTCAAGGACTTGTTCCTTGATCTCATCAAGGATGAATGGTAAAAGCCAATATGGAGCTACAGCCGGATTCGCCTCAGACAAGATTATCTTGGCCTGGATGCACATCTTTCCGCATTCCCTATAATTTTTCTTCCAAAAAATAACCTGAAAAATATTTGGAAGAAAACTAGATATGATATACTAGAATTACAAGAAATCAACTACTCTCACTTAAAATATTGATGAAACTGCATCTCCCAACATGAAATGCTATAATTGAAATAGAGAAGTTACGACAATTGAGATAATCACAAATGTAAGTTGGATCTCAAAACATGCTTGCGATGTAACCGGCAGCAATTGTAGATGGGGGAGGAGGCCAAGGACAGAATTAGGAAGAGTAGGGGTGAATGGGAGCAAAATATGTTTTCTTTATTCTCCTTCAAAATTTCAAGGTTTTTTAATTTTATGTTTTTTCTAGGAAAGCAAATTTATGCATCAAGGCAAAGGAAGATAATCCATATAATTCATGGAAAAACAATTGGGACAAATTATCCTGATAAAAAATTTGGACAGAATAGGTCTCAAAGAAATATTTTGTGATAATTACAATATTAATTATTTGTGTATTGCTCTTATCTCATAGAAAATCCAATGATTTGAAACTAATCCTAATCAATTTTTCTTCGGGATATCTTGTCATGCGAACGAATAAGAGAAACAAATAATTATGATAAATAAGAACTGAAGATACAAAACTAAAATAATTTTCATATCTAATTAAACCATTAATGATCACCACTTCTTTATTTATTTATTTTTGATAAACTGAATTAACCAAATAACTCAACTAACTCCCACTAATATGATGCATTAAAGGCCCTCAAATAAGCCAAATCAGCCCATAAATGCCCGAGTGACCATAGTTCAATTAGAATAAATCATATTACATCATCACAGATACGAATCAAACCTATTGCCAAGCCTTTGTAGGCCCATTACTATTGATAACAAGCTTTCTCTTCTTTTGGATAAGAATAAATTTAAATTTAAATTCATTGGGATTTTGTAGGGATACATTTCCTTTTAAATTTTTGGCGTTATCACTTTGACCATATTTCTATAAATAAGAATTGATGATATAATTTTTTTTATTGTTTGATTGAATGAATGCAAATTCATTGAGCCAACTAGAGTGCATTTTAGATTCAAGTTTTATATAAGTTCTTTTCCATATTTGTTGTCCACCATTTTTTTTCTTGTATTAAATTAATGTTTATGGAATCTTCATTTTATTTTTATAAACCTACAATTTTTTCGGTGGCCCTGCAACACATCCGATATTATCCCGAACCACAACAGCATATCCCAATCATCCCATTTTGCTACCAACACACACTTACACACAATCACACTTGCAACTCAAAAGAGATGCATTTGGAAACTGCTTTCCATTTGCGTGCATTATTTACTTGCTTCCAATATCACAATCCCAACCTACATTGCTCGCTAGCGGCTTCACTACTTGGTAAGTTCCCCAAAATTTTGTAGCTTGTTGCATTGCATCTCCTTCCTCCATGTAACCCATACTGCTTTCCCTATCCAACAACAATGCAAAAACCCATACCAAAGTTGCCACTTGTGAATCTCATACATAGTCTCTTCTTGATAAGCCACACACTCCTGCTCGCAAGTATCTCCTTTCGCTTGTTGTCCTGCTTCATCACTATTAAAACAACCCATTCATTTCTTCTTTGTCAGCTACTTGCATATTTGCTTCTTTCATTCCTATCCTAGGCTTTTCTAGCTATTCCTTTGACAGCCACCTCAATTGCAACATCGAAGCATGCATGACAAAAATCGACTTCCCTTATCAATGACTATCACAACCAACAACAATTGAAGGAACATTTTCTAGCAACAAGGAAATCATAACTTCCTTAAGTTTGATCCTATTGGGATGATGCATAATCTAAGTTGATATTGGGATAAATAAGTACGTATGGAAATCTTATAATTATGCATGTGCAATTGATTAGTTAACATCCATTAAAAATTTTCAAACCATAGCCCTAGAAATTATCATATATTGTGAGAGTTACTGCAAGCAAATCGAGTATTATACTAAAATTTTCTTGCTAGCTACCATATAATCCTATGAGTTATTATTTGCAAACTTAAAAGCCATTGAGTTGGATTTTAAAAGTGGAAGAAAATTGATTGTTTTTAAAATGACATCTACTAATAGCTAGTACAACTAAATTTGCTTGCATGTCATTTGAATATCTTGTTATAGTTGCATACTGCATCACTATAGTTTGCAAAGATGTCACTCACATCAAAATAAGTCTAAAATATTTTTTTAAGAATCTTGCCCAAAATAATCAATTTAAAGAGTTGATCATCAATAGTCTAATTGGTAATGATAAGAGAGTCAGATCTTTAGAAATTAAGCTTAGATGAAGCATCAATAGGCTTGAAACTAACATGATTATCCTGAAACAAATAAAAGAAAACTTATTGGCATAATCAGGTATCAATGAAGTATCTATTAGCATACTACTTGTTATACCACGAAATCCTTACCTAATACTAAACTGATTTTAGAATCCCTATTGGATTTTTTTAAATTAATATCAGATTTTCAAAATAATCATAAATTAATATCAAATTTAATCATTAATTAATAATTCATAAAATTAATTAAAAATAACAATTATTTAAATAAATTAAATTATAATTAATATTAATCTATTAAAATATACTGTCCCATAAAATAGCCCCTAGCTCCCCAAACCCAAAAAGGTGAAAGCCAAATGTTCTTCCTAATTAGGAAATACTAATTTATAAGATTAAGTCACGAACAAGGCCAACATTGACCTTGCCTCCATTTGCGACTCTATCACAGAGGTAACTACCAATTATTTCTCTTTATTGCTTCAATCTTGTTTTAACACTTAATGGGTCTTCCATGTCTTAAACAATTGGATGATGGTGCCTTCCAGTCCTAAGTTACTAATTTATTTTTGTTTTACCCATTATCTTATGGCGATTTGTTTATGGATTCTTCATAATTTTATAGAAACCCTTACATCGGATTATTGATATTATCAACACTAAATGCTTTTTTGTATAATCATTTTGGAATCATTGGGCAAGTATTGAACCCTACTAAGACTTTAGTTTCCTTAAAAATTGGCAGGCAATGCATTCCGGACCAATCTAATACAATTCATTTTATTCAGAGAATAGATTGCGTTAATTTTTTTTTGTTTTCCTCATTGTCTTATGGCTATATGGTTTAGGGTTCTCCATTATTTTATAGAAACCCTTCCATCAAATTATTAATATTGTAATAAGTGAATGTTTTTCACATAATCGTTTTGGAATTATTGGTTAGGTTCTATGCCCTACTAGGGCATCCATTTCTGAATATAGAGAATGGATAGTGTTCCACATGTTTTGGAGAAATGCTTTAAATCAAAGGAATCTAAGCCTCTGTTGATGCCTTTTTTTGGTTAATTAATGTTTTTTCCCTCGCTCCCATAGCTTGCAGAAACTTTTGGCTTTTTTGGGACTTGATTTGTTTGGTTTGATCAGATGCTTCACTGATGATTTCATCAAAGTTATGTGACCCACCTAGCTAATCTTCCGAGTGATTGTTCCTCGTCATGCTCCTAATGTGATGGAGGAATTATTAACCGTGTTTGTTGCAACAATCCAGGGTTCGATTGCTTAAG
Source organism: Dendrobium chrysotoxum (assembly GCA_019925795.1). NCBI lineage: Eukaryota > Viridiplantae > Streptophyta > Magnoliopsida > Asparagales > Orchidaceae > Dendrobium > Dendrobium chrysotoxum. The sequence goes on along the minus strand of CM034302.1, from coordinate 64,131,805 downwards.
TTTCACTATCGAATACTTCATTTATTGTATTCTATAAACTTTGATTTGAGGTTAGGGTTCTGAAGGAGGCAATGCAATTCACCCATCCTCCCTTTCCTTGCCCAGGATATCCTATGAGCTCTTGCTGCTCTTCCCTACCCCCTTCATTATCAAAGGGAGCTTTTGAAAAGATATATTTGGATCCTCTCCAATTATTACCATGGTAATTGGAAGATGTATCTGCTCACATGTATCCAGGCAATCTGAGTTTGTTAAACAAACTATTGTTCTTTCTTTTCTTTAGAGAAATGTGTGATGAGGAGCTGTATTAATCAGGTTATTTTGGTGCATGGTTTTTATACAAGCTAGTGTTTTTCCCATTTCGATTTGGTTCATACAAGCAATTATTAATCCCACCAGAATTATCTACATCTTCTGTTAACATGAGGTTTTCTATGTGTCTCTTTAGATCCAAACTCTTAATTGATGAGAAAGTTATAAATCAGATCGGTTTTTTCCTAAATTCAGTTATCACAATATGGTTGTGAAAAAAATCTAGTACTGCTAATTGATTGCTAAAATATATTGCTTATCTACTTTTAAGTTCTCATTATATTATATTGTTTTATTTGCTACTTGTTGAGAGTAGTAAGTAATCTTTGGCATGTTAAGTTGTCTTCCCCATTATATGTCTTCTGTTTTCAAAAATAGCTTCATATATTAGAAACTTTTAGAATGGTCTAGGTTTATTCTTTTTTTTTTTTTAATGGTCTAGGTTTATTCTTCTTCATGCCTTTTAGGAGCTCTAAAAATTTCAAAATATTCTTGCTTTAATAATTGCAGCTATATTTTGAACCTTTGGTGTGCTTATAATTCTCAGTTTATTAATCTTGTCAAATAGTACCATGACACTTCTTTATGCATTGAAATTACCAAAAAAAAACTTTCATCTTAGTGTTTGATGACGTGACGGTTGTGGCATATTGAATATTATTAATTCTAGATCATTTCTAATTTATTTTAATAAAAGAGTTTTAATGTATTAAAAAGTATAATTTTTTTAAGTTATATTTTTCATTAGAATTATTTTGTTCATGAACATGACGTACTCAAATAAAGTATCATTTTCTAAGCTCAACAAGCTACTCATTTATAAGTTCGGTAAGGCTTGATTGATTGAATCTTTTGTTGGCTCGATAATGCATGATATGCTTGCTTGTAAAGGGGCTCAACGAAGCCGGATAACTTTATTTGTTAATAGGCTCGAGAAGACTCATTTACTATACCAATGAATACCTTGATGGTAGAGCTCCATAATAGCATAATAAGGCTCATTTATTATTTTAAATAAGTAGCCTATTTAAAGCTTGATAAGCACAATACGAACCAAACAAGATCTGAGTTCAAACCTAGCTCGAACAACTATGATTTAAAACAAACCAAGCTTGAGCACAAATAGAAAAGCTTGAATCAAGATCGAATTGAGCTCAAACAAATTGATAATAAAAGAGCATAAAGATGACCAAACACTTGCTCAGCTCAGTTCAATTCTTCTGCCGTTCTAATATTGATTGACAAAAAACAACCCCCATCTCTACTAGGATTAAGATGAAAGGGGTCTTTTAAAGCACAGATTTTTTCCACTCCACTATGAAAGATATATTATTGAGGCTGTCTAGAATTGTAAGCATCATTCTCCATCAGCTATTGATTACCTTAATCATTTTGATGAGCTTATTTCAAGGTGTGAGATTTCTAAAAAATGACGACCAATAGAGTACAATATTTATTAACGACCTTTGTCTTGAGATAAGATCTTTCAAATTTTGAGGATGCTTAAAACAAGAATTTTTAGTTGAGAAAAATACTGCATGCTTCCGTTTAGGGGTGTAAACGAGTCGAGTCGAGTAGTGGTCTCATCGAGCTCGGCTCGTCAGTCAGAAGGTCGGCTAGAACTCAAGCTCAAGCTCGAGTCAAGCTCAAAAGACGAGCTTGAACTCGACTCGTCCCACTTGTAAACAAGCTCGAGCCGGCTCGCGAGCCTCCAGCGAACCTCTCTGCCATGTCCACTACCTCACAGTTGCGAACTTGCGAACCTTCGCTTCGTCTGATCACCGCTGCCTCGCAATCATGCGTGGTCTGCAGCACCTCGAGCCCCTCACCGTTGTGTTGTTCGCCTCAAGCGTAGCATTTGAGCGGGACTTTTAAGTCGAGCGGGGCTGCGGGAGTTTAATTTTGAGCACCACTTTAAGTCGAGCGGGAGTTTAATTTTTTTAGATATTAATAGTGATTCGAGCCGGCTCACGAGCTTGCGAGCCAAGTCTCATCAAGCTCGAACTCGAGCTCATTTAATAAACGAACTTGAATTTGGGCTCGAGCTCGAGCTTGTGGCTCGATAAGCTTGGCTCGCGAGTACGTTAACGAGTCGAGCTTGAGCCGGCTCGTGAGTCGGGTCACTTTCACCACTACTTCCATTACATTATTTCTCAACACAAATAAGTACTAGTAGTTGGTTGGTTATTACAACTACAACAGTAATAACATCAAGCCTTTATCCTACTATGTGGGGTCAACTATATGAATATTTTTCTCCATTGTATCCTATTAAGAGTAAAATTCTCATTTAAATCTAATATGAAAAGGTCATTTCTAATACTTTCAGGTCTCGCTCTGACTTTCTCAACATAAGCTAGATCTAATACATCTACTCTCATAAATGGGTCATCAAAAGGCCGACGTTTTATGTGACCAAACCATCTAAAGTGACTCTCTCTAATCTTATCTGCCACTAGCGTCACTCAAACATTTTAACGTATATGCTCATTTCACACTTTGTCTCTAAGTATAAAACCACTCATCCATCTGAGCATTCTCATCTCTACAACACTTTAATGTTATACTTCTCTTTTAATGACCAACATTCTATACTATAAAGTATTGCAAGTCTCACCACCACCACATATAATTTTCTCTTAAGTATGAGGGGTACTTTTCTATCACACAATAGGCCCAATGCATTACTTTCAAAAAAATAAAAAAAGGCCCGATGCATTCCTACACTTACCATCCACCTTGAATTCTACTAATAATAACCCCTTTTATTTTACCATCACTTCAAACAACAGATCCGAGATATCTAAAATGTGCACCCATTTTAATGACTTGATTGCCCAAAGTCACAATTTTCTCACTAGATCTATTACTACTAAAATTACACTCCATATGTTTGGATTTTAGATCTACTCAAACGAAAACCTTTAGACTTTAAGGTTGACCTCCATAATTCAATTTTTCCTTCAACTCCCTCTCTGATCTTATCAACAAGAAGAATATCATCAGTAAAAACATACACCATGGTACATCCTCTTGTAAATGTCTAGTAAGAATATCCATGATTAAAGCAAAAAGCTATGGGCTTAAACTATTCCTTGATGTAATACAACTGAAATAAGAAAATACTTGGTCAAACCACCTTCTGTTTGAACATAAGTAACAACTCTTATATAAATATCCTTAATGACTTATATAAGCATTATAAACTCCTTTCTTTTCTAGAACTCTCCAGAAAACTTCTCTTGGAACTTCATCATATGTTTTCTCTAAATCAATAAATATCATACATATATCCTCCTTTTATTCTCTCTAAACTTCTCCAACATTACCACTAGGGTTGGAAATATTATATTTCATCCTAATTCAACCAATCTCCCGAAAGAAATAATGACCGAGGCTTTATTTCCAAGTCTCAATAAACATAAAAATGATAGAATGTAAACTAGTTAAAACTTTGATGATCATTTGTTTTAGGTGTCACCAAAAGAGATGCTATTATTGAGTTTTATACGAGTCGGATGCGGGTCCACCTTTATGTAAAACCCAAATAAGCCTCTGGTTTTCTAGAGAGAAACGAAAGGGTTTTTTTTTTCAAATTCTTGTTGAAGATTATCTGGCGGGCAAATAGGGAGGTGGTGGCTACCTCCGATCATCCCCGGGAAGCGGCCGAATGGACTCTCGTCGTCCATCCTCTGGTGGGATGATTAATAAAGGAGTCAGTATCATACGGCATTCTGATTCAAAATGCGAATGTAACGATTCACGGGAGAAGACTTCTAATGGAGCATTAGTTATTAAGGAAGGTGGTTTTGTTGAGGAAGAAAAGGTTAATTACGTTGAAGGTAAGGGTAAATCGATTGCTTTTGCATCTAGTTGTAAAAAATCACAGGATTTCTCCCCTCCAGGTTTTTCTCCATTAAACGACTGCGAAGCTTCTTCCTCAGGCATGAAAATCTTTGTTAACAGATTTGGTATTTCAAATGCAATCCCTGTCAACAGCGACAGCGTGATAAATGCGATTGCCATTAATTCGGTTAACAAGGATGCTTGTGTTATTGAGAAGAATCTATTGAATGGAGAATCATCTAAGTTAATGAGGGATCAAATCTCTGTTGGTAATACAGCAATGGGTTCTTAGGCTGCTGGAGAAACTATTTCTGATCTAGTTAAAGTTCGGACTTGTTTGGAAGGAGAACTTTGTAGTAATGGTGCTGTAGGTGCTGTCTTTCAGTCTGAAACAAATACTGGGGCTCAGCAAAACGCTTGGAGGAAGGTCGAAAACATAAGGGTTGCGGATTTGGATTTTGGAGATTGTTTATCTGAAGACGGATTTACTATTAAACTCAATGTGGAAAAAGAGAAGGAGAATGCTCAAAGACTTAAAAACTCATTGGTTGTCAAGATCTTCGAGGGAGATCCTCCTCTATCTCTGATTAGTTCTGAATTGAGGAGGCAATGGTCTCAATTTGGTAAATTTCATTTAACTCAACTCGGTTTGGGTCGGGTGCTTTGTTCTTTTTATGAGACAGAGCATATGGAAGCGGTGTTGTCTACTGGGCCTTGGTTTGTGAATGGTTTCATCATAGGAATGGAGAGATGGTCTCAAAATTTCTCTCCTAACTCACTTTCTGGGTTATCTGCTCCGGTCTGGATAAGATTACCTAATCTCCCCCTGCACTGTTCGGATGAAATAAACATTTGCAGAATAGCTTCCAAGGTTGGTAAACCTTATTTGATTGATGGAAATATGTTTCAGTGAGGGAAGAGGGAGTTCGGAAGGGTCTGTGTTCGTATCAGGTTGGATGCCAAATTGCCCTTGGGTGTTTGGGTGGTAGGAAGTGAAGGGAAGTTCTTTTAGAAGGTTACTTACGAGAAAATTCCTAACTTCTGTTTTACTTGTGGGAAGATAGGGCATGTCAAGAAGGATTGTGGTAATTCAATCTTTAAAATCAATGACTGCTCTAAAAGCATGATGGATCCAAATGTCTCGGTTGAGGCAGTTAGCTCTAAAGATAACCAGGAAAAGTAAGTGGCAAAGTCTATTGTTGATAATCATAGTTATGGGCCTTGGATGGTGGTTAACCACATGAAGAAAAGGGTTCTATCTAATAATAATTATAAGAAGTTTATTCAACCAAAATCGTGCAGCAATGATAAGGATGTTTTTGTTAACACGGGAGAGGAAAACATTGCACCAGGTGGTGCTGGGTTGGAACCTGTTCAGGAGGTTGCTGGCAATAATCCTCAGGAAAATTTGGATGGCAGTAATCCTTCCTTGGATCCTGTAGTGATGGAATCTGAGAACCCGTTCAATCTTCTAAATGAGATTGTAGATAATGGAGATCAAATCAAACAGGTAGAGCCTGATATTGTGGATCGGGATGGAAGAGTAGCTGATGTAGTTGAGAAGGGTAGCAGTTCTATGGCTTCTAGGAGAAAGGGATCGACACAACTCAAAGGTTTGGGTCCTATTAATTCCACTACTAGGAGTAGGAGATTGGAGTTGGAAGTGGCAGAAAAAGTTAAAGTTAAAGCGGGGAGCTCCTCCCCTCTTTTACAATGATGTCTTCCATTGGATTTTGGAACTGTAGAGGAGCCAGGAAGAGGAAGGCTTCTCTATACCTGAAGGAGTTTGTGAAGAATAATGGTGTATTTTTTTTGGGCCTGTTGGAAACTAAAATCTCCCTTGTTGATAGGAGGGAAGCTGATGCTTTAATTGGGACTGATTGGGACTATTTCCAAGATTCTTCTGAAGGATTATCTGGTGGTCTGATGGTGATTTGGAAAACCAATATGGCTTCTTTTAAAGTATTATATTCATCTAATCAATGTATTGTAGGTGATTTGGATGTGATTAACAAGGGTAGGTGGAGAATTGCATCTATTTATGGTAGCAAGGATGTTTATAGAAGGAGAAGTCTATGGGAGAATTTACAGTTGTATTCTTCAAAGAAAATTCCAATGGTAATTGGTGGGGACTTCAATTGTCTGCTTGACAAAAGTGAGAAAAGGGGTGGAAAAAAATTCAGCTTTTCCTTGGGATCCAAAGAAATGAAGTGTTTTTTGACTAACAATGACTACCACGAAGTTGGGTGCATTGGTCCTAGATTCACTTGGTGTAACAACAAGTCTGGTGCAGACAAAATTCTGGAGAGATTGGACAGATGCTTTGTTAACTCTTCTATGTTATGTTCTTCCCATCGGTTGGTAACCAGGCACTTGGCTAGAGTGGCTTCAGACCACTATCCTATTGTTTTGAACCTTCTGGAGATAAAACCGAATGTTGAGAAGAACATAAAATTTGAGGACTTCTGGGCTGATAACCCGGCTTCCACTGCTGTTGTAAGGAAAGTCTGGATGAGGAATTGTAGAGGCGATTCTGCTCAAATTCTGAATACCAAGTTGAAGAGAACCTTGAAGGGCTTGTATTACTGGAGTAAAGTAAAACATGGGTCGATTTTCCTATCCAAGGAAAAATTATTGAAAGAGATTTTGGAAATCCAGGAAAAAGAGTCTAATGAGGGCGGTCTTTCGGTTGAGGATGGCTGGATCCTCAAAACTAAAATCAGTGAATTCAATTCCAACTTGGCAAGGCTTAACACTTGGTGGAGGCAACGTGCAAAAGTTAAATGGGTGACTGAGGGTGAATGCAACGCCAAATTCTTTCAAGCTTTCTCTAGTGCGAGGAGGAACTCGAATTTCATCTTTAGTATTAAAGATGAAAATGGGCTAATGATTGAAGACCAACAACAAATTGAAGACATCTTTCTCAGTTTTTTTCAAGGTAAATGGAAGGAAAGGAGTTGTAAATTGGAAGAATGGCCAATAGCTTGGAAGCGTTTGAATGAAGAAGATATTGTGGTGTTAAACAAAGAATTCTCTATTGATGAAATAGAAGCCGTGGTCAAGCATACGGGCAACAATATTGCTCCTGGACTTGATGGAGTGACTTATTCCTTTCTCAAGTCCTATTGGGAAATAATTAAGGGTGATGTGTGGAGAGCAGTCAATCAATTCTTCCTCTTGGCAAAGATGACTTCTAATTGGAAAGAGACTTCTATTGTGTTGATTCCTAAGGTATCTAATCCCATTTCACCTTCCAATTTCAGGCCCATTAGCTTGTGTAATGTGGTTTATAAGGTGGTTGCCAAAGTTCTTTTGAACAGAATAACTCCTTATGTTGATAAACTTAACTCTGAAGAACAAGTTTTTTTGAAAAATAGATCTTTAACAGATCATGTGATGGTGGCTCATGAAATTTTTTACAAGCTCGGGTACTCTAAGTCTTCCAAGGGGTTTGTTTCCTTCAAGTTTGATTTGGAACAAGCCTATGACTCAATGGGGTGGCCTATCTTAGAGAAAGCTCTTGTTTATTTTGGATTCCCCCACACTATATCCAAGCTGATTTTGGAATGTGTAAAAAATCCCAAGTTCTCTTTGTTAATTAATGGTAAGTCTACTAATTGGATTGATGCTAAAAGCGGATTTCGTCAGGGGTGCCCCTTATCACCTTATTTGTTCATTCTTTGTGCTCAGTTATTATCGAATGCTTTTAAACAGAGAGGTGGAGCTCTTGGGGTTCGGATTCACTCCAATGGTCCCAGAATTTCTCATTTGCTTTATGCAGATGATATCATTGTGTTCTCTGAGGCTAATTTGAAGATGGTAAAGGAAGTTAAAAGGCTTCTTAATGACTTCTGTGGCTGGACCGGGCAAAAGATCAATGCTAAAAAATCTTGTACCTTGTTTGGCAAATCTGTTAGCAAAAGGAGGAAAAATTCTATCATTCGCATTATGGGTATTAAAAGTGTGAAGGAATTTGTTTATCTTGGGATTAAGATGTCCTTAAGAAGGTTAAGTGGAGTTGACTTTCAGTTCATTATTGACAAGGCCTTGAGAATGATCAATGTGTGAGGAGGGAAGTTTATTTCCTTGGTTGGAAAGATCAACTTGGTTAAAACTGTTTTGCTTTCTTTCTCTGTCTTTCACTGTACTCATTCCTGGATACCAAAAGGGATTCTCCAGGAGATTGACAAGATTAGTAGAAGTTTTATCTGGAATAAAAAGAATGGCTGCCTTGGTCTGCACTATGTTAACTGGGATACCATGTGTCTGCCGAAGGAATATGGGGGCAGATCTCTCCATTCGGTTTCTGAAAAAGTTGGTCCTCTTAGAGCAAGGATTGCGTGGAGATTCAATCAAGAAGAAGATTCACTGTTGCATAAGGTGTTTTATCCCAAATATGGTTGTTTATTTGGGAATGAAGGTTCTAAGAAGACTGGTTCTATAGCTTGGAAAATCATTCAGCAAGGCGCAAAGTTCCTGAAGCCGATTGTTAGATCGAATATTAGCAATGGAGAATCTATTAATGTATTCAGAGATACTTGGATCTTGGATAAGAGTCTTAGTAGATGGCCTACCTTTGTGATTCCACAAGTGATGGAAGAGATTTCGGTTGATAAGTTCATTACAAATGGGTATTGGAATATGATGAAGCTTGGTGAGATGTTTGGAATAGATCTGGTGGATCTGATTTGTAAAACTCCCATTTCCCCTGAGTTAATGAGGGATAAGCTGGAATTAATCTCTTTTAATTCTGGTAAGTCTATTGCTTCTCTCGCTTTTCAGGCCACGTACAAGCACAAGCTGCAGGAAAAAGATCAATATTGGAAATGGATTAAGAAGGCTAAGCTCAGCTCTCGGGTTGAAGGTTTTTGGTGGAGATTTTTCAACAAAGCCATTCCTACTAAGCAATTTTTATGCTACAGGAGATTAGATTATGACAATGTATGTCCGAGAGGGTGTGGAATGGTTGAAGACATTGAGCATGTGGTTGTCTTTTGTCAAAAACTCATCAAAGTGCTGGAGCTGCTCAACAAGTGGGGGTTCGGTATTCCAGGATTCAATTCGCTGGATCATTGCTGCATGTGGCTGGATACGCAAAGTAATTGGATGGTCAATTTATATTGTAATGTTATTTATTTTTCTTGGAAGGCTAGGAACAAGCTCATCCATGAAGGGAGAGACGATAGTGACTTGGTAATTGCTTCGGAATCTGTCAGCTATGCTGCCATTGCTTCATCCAAGATTCATACTAGCTCGGGTATATGGGTTGCTAATCAGCCTCTAAGGCTGTTGAATTCTCATTGGCATCCCCCTCCACCCGATTGGATTAAGGTTAATATTGATGCCTCTCTTCGTCAGTCTTACAAAGCTGGGATAGGAGGGGTTATCCGGGATTGTGAAGGAAGATTTTTATTAGCTTTTGGTCATTCTCTCCTTCATTGGGATATCTCTCGGTTGGAGCTCATGGCCATTCAATCTATCAAAGGTTGCTTACAAGAATGGATGTTCAATTACAAGGGGATCATAATTGAAGGTGACAATGCAAATATAATAAAGTTCATACATGCTTTCTCAAATCCAAAAAGGAGTCGGACCATCCTTATTCTTTCAATGAATTTCAATTTGTTCTTTTTAATTGTATAGATAGAGGTGGCAATAAGTTAGCGGATCTTTGTGCTAACTATGCAATTTTTAGTTCCTTTGTTTGGGATGATATTGGGTCTAGTAAGATTCCTCCTTCTTTCTCTTCTTTGTTAAAGGAGGAATCTGATGCCATTACCTAGTTTGTTTGTACCTTCCTTCTTTAATAAATTCCCAGCCATCTTGGTGCTTTTAGTCAAAAAAAAAAAAGAGATGCTATTAAGTTTTACCCTTAAGTTAGATATGATCGATGGCACACCTCTAATTGATAAGGGTGCTCAAGTTTTCAATACAAATACATATTTTGAGATACATTTTCACACCTCTAATCACTTTTATGGACTGAAAACCCATTAGTATCCTCCTAATACATGCCTCTTGCAATGATATGAGATGCAAATTAATTATTGATGTCGGAAGGTACATGAATGTTATCTCGAAAGCATCCTTGCTTAGAGTTGGGTAGACACTACAGCAGCATCTTGTTCCATCCCATGTGGCTTGGGTGATCCAGCATCCTCACCGGATACTAAAAATTGTCTTGTTCCTATCTAGACTGGTAGTTATAAAGACAAGTTCAAGTTCCTATCTTTATGGATGTTACACATATCCTCTTAAATCGCCCTTGGCTTTATGACATAAATTTTATACATTATATACAAGAAAATACTTATGACTTTAAGTTTTAATTATACCTCTACTCCTTTGTTTCCAATTAATATTATTAAATCTTCATCTAAGCAACTACATAAGTCTCAATCAGAAACAAAAACTACAACTCTAGCCTAGCTAAACCTATAAGGCTAGATTATGACTTCTACCACTATTCAATCAACTACTAAGAGCTAGCCAATATCTCAAAGTTCAATTAAATCTTCTATGATTATAATAAATACTATTTGTAGTTCAACCTAACTATTTGTGATTTTGAGAAAGGCCCTCAGTTTTAATCACTCCATTGTTCGTTTCTAGTTGCCTATTTTGTCATCGAAAGGCCTTCCAAAGGACTATTTTTAAGTCCCCAATGCTACATCAGTTGACTAAACGAGATTTTCCCTCCCAATTTTAAGAATTATATACCTACTATGGTTACAAACATTTTATCATAATTTTAGGGCATTACTACCTAAAAATTATTACATGAGCTTCCTCCCATGAGGGATATTCAATAGATCATTTATTCTATATCAGGTTTATAATTACAAATTTTTCCATACAATATAATGAGCCCTACTAAGCATGCTAAGCTCAAACATTAGGTGGATGGACTAAAATAGAAAGAATTTTTTGAAAGAAAGTTTTAAGTTAACGTGTTGTCCCAACATTGTTAATGTCGAAGAAAAAGAGTTCAACGTGTGTGTACTGATAGTCACAAAAAATAAAATCACAGTAAAGTATAAATTTTCTATACCTAGATTGGATGGCATGCTTAACATGACATAAATGTCTTTGTATTTTTCAAAATATGATTTGCACAAAGAGTACCATCAGATCTGATTCATCTTAATATGAATATAAAATAGTATTTAGGTCTTTTTATTGTCTAATGCAACAAAGATTTTAATGAGATAAATTAACGAAGTGTTTGGGCCATTCATTAATAAGTTTCTAGTGGTGCACTTTGATAACATATTGATTTACAATTTGACCAATGTTGATCATCTTGGTCATTAGTGTAAGTATCATGTAAGTTGAAAAAAGAACAATCATGTATTAATGCCACAAAGTGCACATTAATGCAGTCAAAGGTTATATTTCATAGCATTAGAGTATGTTCTAACTTCTAAGGGCCTTCAACCAAATCCATTAAAAATCAAAGCAATGTTTATTAATCAACCCCAACTTTTATCGTTAATATTAGAAGTTTTCATATTTGTTACATTTTATAGACATATCATTAGGAACTTCGATACTATTACAATCACGTTAACAAATGTTTAAAAAAATCAAATAAATTGGACATTAACTACTACCAAAGCCTTTGATTAGATAAAAATACAAATGATTGCATCATCAATTATCAAAGTTAGATTTTGTGAAGATTTTTGAGATATAGATATTTATGGCATAGATAATTTTATGCTCTCAATCAAGCATTAAAATATTGGTGATATTATCTTGTACCAAAGTAATTTATTCTCAATTATTATTAACAAGTATTGAAATATATAAAAACTCAAAAGAAGCTGTGTAATAAACAAAACAAATAGATTGAATACCTTCCAGATTACACCTTTATTCAGAAACATACACCTGACATTTAGAATAAACCAAAAGATATATTATCTCAAATTTCCTTATTCTTAACATTTATGCACATTAATACAGTATGAGATGGGTACGAGACATGTCCTTACTTCCATTTATTTATCCCAATCACATAGATAAGTCATATGCTCCTTTTGCAATTACTAAACATCGAGATGGGCACCTTTATAAAGATATTAGAGACTTTGCGTTCTCTAAATCTCTCTGCATCATATTGTATGGGAAATGCATGCTAGTGGCATGGCAGGCAACTTTGATTGGGATACAATTATATATTTATTTGAATATAGGTTACCGCAAAAATTATTAATCAATGTTGTGCATGACAAATATTAAGAATTATTAAGTAACGCATTGGCATGTACTCTTTCTTTCCTCTCCCTTCGACTCTCTGGGGCAATTTGTTTATGAAAATTGTATTAAAATTATCTAGGATTATTCATTGCGATGATAGTATAATGCTGGTGGTATGTAGATTTTCCAAAATGGCTTACTTCATTCTAATGCACTAAGACTGAAATGCATCTTATATAATATAACATTTTTTTAAAGAAATTGTTAGGTCATATGTGTAAACCAATGCCAAAGTATATGATAAAAATATCATATTTGTTTCATGTTCTTGCAAAAACTTGATGAAAATTGTTCAGCATTCTCGTTATGTTTTTATCAACCTTTCATATTTAAACTAATGGTCTTTTGAGGTAATAAATTAAAATCATGGAAATCTATTCAGATATTTGATTAAAATAAAAAAAACTAGGTGACTGAGATATGCATATTCCTAAAAAGGGCACATATTATTGCTTGTAGCTAGAAAACATGTGTTAGAGAATAGTGATGATGTTTTCATTCAATTTGTATGTAAAAATGAAACAATGACTTTCAAGGGGGATTTGAAAATTTTTGTGATGTTATTGATTCTAACAACTTTCAAACAAATAACGAACTTGACAAAATTCAATGTTTTCAAAATCGAAAATGTTTCCAAACTTAATGCAACCAAATAAGCCCCGAGTAATATAAAGGAAAAGCAAAGTTTAAGTAAGAATATAATAGGGGTTTTTTGTTGGCCGCAAAAAAAATGCAGAGCAAATATAATTTTTTTTTTTGGGAATGATGAGTTTCAAGGAACAAGTTCGATGTAGGTGGGTTGCGGACCTAGGACCATGGCAACAACTTCCAAGATAATTACCATCTAAGCTAACTGATGCCTAAAATAATAAGTGATTGAGTATTTGATTTCAAGGCAAATACTTTTACATTAAATCGCATTTCAGGATATTTCCTTAACAATTTTAAATTACTTGCCATCTAATTAGAATCAAACGAACCCAAAAACTAATAAAACCTGCTTAGAAAAAAAAACAGTTTTTGGTAAATCATTAAGCCAAACCCAATTCTTTTAAACAGATTTTCAAGAAGCCTAAGATTTGACACAGAATCCATGACAAGGGAAAAATAAATGCACGCCTAATTCTTGCAAAACAATAAAAAGCAATATAATCCCCTCTAAAGTTTAAAAAGAGCCCTTTCATAATAAAAGATCATCAAAACTTCTCAATGAAAAAGAAGAACACGATTTAAAGCAATCTCATAGAAAATTTCAAAAGATGACCAGCCAACAGAAAAAAAATAGACATTTACCAGCGCAAATCAATGATGATGGGGAAGACGACGAAAAAACTGGCCAAAATCCAATCCAGACGTCGCCGGATTCCCTGAAGGAGTGCTGAATTCGCTGCAAAGAGATTTGCTCTACAGGATTGTGCAGAGACGAAAAGGAAATAGGTTACTGTTTTATAGGAAAGACCGCCGGAAAACCTTAGCCTCCCAACCACGACCTAGCCCAAATTTTCCCTTCGACGCCCTCGGGAGCCTAGACTCCACCGGTCTTCTTAAAATAGCAATCGCAAGCCTGATACAATGAAATTACCCAAATACCCCCACACCCATGTCCTCGAAAAGCCCGCCCTCAACGGTCAAAATTTTCTTAATTACGAAGTATATTCAGTTTAAATAATTTTTTTTTTTTTTTTTTTTGAAACGGGGAGTATCGGCCCTCTGCCACCTCAGCTTATGAGGCGCTTGGCACAGCGGGCCGATACTTTCCATTCCCAAAAAAATATATATTTACTTTAATATAATAATCTTTTACAGCATATTTATATTGCATTATTAGTATAGGAATATATCAAATAAAATCAAAGTGATAACTTTTCTTAGGCAGTTGAGGACATCGAATGCGAATCACGTCGGACAGAATTTTTCCATCAACCGGCAAGCCGCTACTGGATCAGTAAAGTAATAACTATTGATCGAGTAATAACGTATCAGCAATGATATAATATATTTGTGGACTCATATTTGTGATACATTCTTCAATATAAAAAATATCATTAATATTTTGTGAGATGATGCATTTTTTTATTGAATTTAATGACGTACATAAAGGCATATATGTAAATTCATGATTAAATTTTATTTTAAGTAGTAAAAAATATTCAAAAATAATTATTCTCTTATGTTCAAGAAGTGTTTTTATTATTAATCATATTATATTATAGATTCTCATTGTTTCATAATTCTCTCATTTGGACAAAGCAGCAAAAATAAAAAATAAAATGAAAAACACACTTCCTGAAGCACAAATGTAGAATCCTATGCTGTGCATATACGCCAACAATGCGCAACAAAGGATAACATTACACGTGCAGACGTGTTGCGTCATCAGCAACCCATAGTCAGCAGCTCCGCGAACGTTCAAGTAATCGAAATAAATTTCTTAAATATGAATATAGACCATTTAAAACTATTTTAGAGGTGGTTTAGTTGGCCGAAAGAAATATATATATATATATATATATATATATATTAAAATATTTTGAAATTATTTAGTTTGAAGTAAAATAAATATAATGTAAACTCTAAAAATGATAGTGTTAAGTGATCAGTGACGGGTAGTGGTGATCTACAGTGACGATGATGGGCAACGACAACAGCGGTGGTTGGGAGCAGCTGAAGGTGGTAACCGACAGCAACAAAGATAAGTGGTAGCCGGCGGCGAACGGTGGTGGTAGTGATAGCTCACAGCAAGCGATGACAATTTCAAATACATTATAATTAAACTAAAAGGTATATTTCATTATCAGAATTCATATATTTGAAATATTTTATGACTATTTAATTTCAAACCAAATAGTCCTTAGTATACCAGTAATGCCTATAATGGATTTTGGAATTATATTTATTTATTCGTTGTTAGAAATTTATATTGCAAGCTTAATTTTTCTATTTTTTTTTTCAAAAAATAATATATATAAGATGTCGGTAAAATTTAAATGTCACTATTAATAACGCGGATATATTTAATAAATCATTAATAATTCAATGTTCTATATTAGGAGTTACGCTTCTTTATCGGCCATAAAAACCAAAATACCCACCCAATTACAGCTAGAAACTGCCTCAATGCCGTGAAGGAATTGGTCATCGGCGTTTCTGTAATTTATGACAATTATGCGGGCAAGGCTGTCGTCTATAATACAAGAAATTATTGCTTATTAATAAGTTTTTTAACAGAGCGCTATAAATTAAAATAATATATAACTTAAATTTATGATTTAAGAAAATGATTTTCTTTGTCAATTATTAAGCCGCGACGCCTCTCACATAGGAACTCGTTTCAAATTGATATCCGTTAATTTTAATATCGTTTCATATTATTTATATATATATATATGATAGTTTTAGAAAATTTTCGTCTCAGCTTTGTACATATATCCAGCACACAAACAGAAGAAAAATGCAACAATAGAATTTTTACGTGAAAACCCCAGAAAAGAGAAAAACCATGGGGCCACGCCCAGTTGAAAGGATTCCACTAGTATTTGCTTAGGTTACAAGTGGCTGACTCGTCCCTGAAATTGAGGACGATCAGATTATAATAATAAACTCTCAGATTGAAATTCAATTACAAACATATATCAGAAATCCGGCGACATTGAGTGGTCGGGCAGAAATCCGACGTCAGGTTGTGGTCCAGCAGAACTCTGAGCGTTAGGTTGTGGTCCGGTGGAACTCCGATGTCAGGTGGTGATCCGGTAGAACTACGGGCATCAGGTGGTGGTCCGGTGTAACTCCGGGCATCAGGTTGTGGTCCGGCGGAACTCTGACGTCAAGTGGTGGTCCGGCGGAACTCCGACATTAGGTGGTGGTCTGGCAGAACTCTGGGCATCAGGTGGTGGTCTGGTGGAACTCCGGACGTTAGGTGGTGGTCTGGCGGAACTCCGGCATCAGGTGGTGGTCCAGCCGAACTCCGATGTTAGTCTGCTGTCAGGCAGAACTTCGACGTCAGTCGGTTGCCGGGTGGAAGTCCGGCGGTGGTCGAGGAGGTGTCTAGTGGCAAGAGCTCTCTTCCTTCTCCACTTCCTTCTCTTCTTGCTTGGGTCCCCTCCCCCAGAATTTTTGACGGTGTATGAGTTCAGTGTGCGGGTGGGACTACGATTCCCACCTCCTCCGGGGTTGATTGACATTTTGACAACATGTAGAGTGAGTTTGTCACAACTTTCTTATAAAGCCATGTCGATCATAATATATTGATCATGTTCTTTAGAGATCGTGGGGCGATGTTATCTCTAAAGTGCCTTTGTTGGATGGGTCGTCGTTTCAGTGATACGCAGGTTCGTATATCTTTCAGATCCAAGTGGTTGGATATTCGCACTTGGGATCCATCAAAAAGCTGGGTTAATGACTTCTTCTTTATGGAAAATGATTGAAATCTCTAAGAAAAATGGGAAAAACTCAAGGATCTACCTATTCCCCTATATGTTGGAGCAGAGGATTTACTGAAGGTGGTTAATCTTCCTGAAGTCGACACCCTCCACTACGAGGTACGATATTTGTGCAAATATGTAGATGAAGAATATTTGTTCAATATGGGACTTTCTACTCATGTAGGGAGATCACATGCACATATGCTAAAGAAGTCGGCTAAAGTCCCAGAGGCAGTTATCTAACCCTCAAAGGCTCCTCCTAAACAACCAAGAAATGAGAGTGATCCACATACATCCAAGAAGAAAAAGATGGAGGAGATTTAGCAAAAGTCACCATATCTCTCCATCCAAGTCACATATTCTAGAAGATATTTTGAAACATCAATGTGTTGGTCATTGACGGGCTGAGGAGTTGATGAGTTCTCATTCTCTTTTTTGCTTTGTCTTTTTGCATTCTCATAAGGTTATATCCCTTATGAAACTTTCTTATTATTTCAGTTTGTGAAAAGCATGGATCTTGAAACTGAAATGACCAAAGCCTTAAATGACTGGAATAATGAGTTTTTGAAGGTGAAGTATCTCCAGGGAGAGTATAAAAAGAAATATGATGACAATATTAAAGAGATCAAGGTAGTGGAGGAGTAGTTAGCAGAGTGCAGAGCAGAGTTGGCTACTATGGCGACTTCAGCCTCTTTACAGAATCAACAAATGGATCACCTTTATATTGAGTTGGTGGATGCCCATGTAATGATAAATCAGTATGTGAAGGATCAGCGAATTCTTGAGGAGAAGATTATAGCCATTGAAAATGAGAACAAGCGGCTCTAGAGTATGTTGCCAGAGAAGGAAGCCAAGTCTAAATCAGAGCAGTCACCTTCCAGAGTCATAGAAGAATTCAAGAAGTCTGTAGCCTTCAGGATGCTTGTCCAGGATCATATTTAGGAAGTTCGTGACCACATATATGATGTGGAGGTGAAGGCTTTGGAGCTAGAGTGTATGGAGGAAGGCTTCATTAGAGGTTTTCTAAAAGGCATCCGTTTGGTGCACCACAAGACTGGAGCTAAGATCAAGGGGTTGACGCCTAGCTAGGCTTCTAGTGACACTTCTTCAGATTCTGATGGTAATAAGGGAGAGAGTGAGTTTCAGAAGGCCTTTTCCTTTGAGGAGGATGATGATATTGAGATTTTATAGCTTTTCTATATTGTTGGTTATACCACATTATATGTTTTAGTGATATCGCATGTATTTAATGTTGATGTTTTCATATGATGTATATGATATATTCAGTGAAATATTAAGAAGTTATTGGTGTTCGTTTCTTTTCTCACATATGTGTATGAAATTTACTTAGTTTTTATTTAATTTGAAATGTTGAGATAAGTATTTTTGGACTTCTGGAGCTTCGATATCTGAAAATAGGAGGGCAACTGATATATCATCAAAAACTTATCTTGATCAGGCACAAATCTCGATACAAAATCAAGTTGAAAACTTTAAAATTAAATCAGAAACCATCTAAACTTCAATTTTAGCAAACTTATAGTCAAATTGAATGTCTCAAAGAGACGAACCTAATAACACACAAATCGATCCGACCCAAGCCTAAATGGGTCCAAATCAGGGGCTCGAACCACATTTAAAAGGTTCAAAGCATTATTTGGATGATAAAATGATATCCAAATATGGCATGCTTGTGGTTAAATTGAGCGGCTCGATGAGACAAATCCAACGAGCCCAAGATCAATGAATACTGACATCGTTAAGGTACTTAAAATAGTTGAAAAACTTTGTATGATCGGGGGAATCAATACGAGGCATCTGATGGATCACTCCGAACCTGCCTCGAATCTTCTCTATATTTACAGGGTGTGGCACTCATAAAAATCTATAAATAAAGCCCCACTCTTTATATGAGGAGGACCTTTGGCTAGAGATTCGAGAGAGCTCTAAAGCTTCAAGAGCTCCAGCAACACCTCCTAGCCACCGAACAGTGCCAGACTTCCGCCCGGCCCTCGACTGCTACCGGACTTCAGCCCGACCATCATCGGACCACCGTCCAATCGCCGATCGCCATCGAACTTTAGCCCGATCGTCACCGAACCACCACCCAGCCCCCGACAGCCGCCGGACTTCAACTTGACCGCCGTCGGACTTTAGTTTAACCTTTGTCAGACCACAGCCCGGCCGCCGACCACTGCAGGACTTTAGATCGATACTTGTCGGACCACCGCTCCGCCATCGACCACTGCAGGGACTTTCACCCGGCCACCGACTGCCACCTAACTTCCACTTGGCCTTCGCACTTTCGCCACCCGGCCGCCGTACTTTCGCCCTACCGCTGACCGCCACCAGACTTCCGCCCGACCGTCGAACGCCGTCGAACTTCTGTCCTGTTTCCAACCGCCACTGAACTTCTGCCCGGCCATCAACTACCACCAGACTTTCGCCCTGCTCCAGACCACAATCAGACTTTCGCCCGGCCGCCGACCACCGCCGGACTTCTGCCCGACCTTTATCGGATCATTCCTCGTCAGCTTAACTTCTATACGGATGCCGTCAAACTTGCGCCTGACCGTTGCCAGACCTTTGCCTACTCTCCAAACTATTGTGATTTGATCACCTATAAGTCGAGGAATGGGTCAACCCTTATAATTCACTCAAGTTTAGGGGAATATTTTCACCTTGGCAAGGCCTCATAATTTTTTCCTCTTCAGGCTTTCCACCTAAAGAAGATCAGGTGTTTTACTTCTCTCTTTCTATTTGTGTGTCGGATATCCGTGCATCACTAAGGTGAAAAGTTTACTCACTCTACCGCAATGAATCTTCTAGCCCACAAAATATATATATCGGTAACTCATAATTATCTTAGTAGGCTTTAGTTAATTTGACTCTACTAGGAGTAACGGCCATCCAAAGGGAGCTTTGCCTAATGAAATAGTGGCCAAAACTAGCCATTGGGCAAGGGACCACTCACCTCTTTGGAGATCACAGCATATGGCCTCACCTTGGAAGATAAAATTAAGGATGCAACCTTCATTAGTGAGCTCTCCAAAGGACTCACCCAAACAAGCATTTGCCTTAAAGGGCACCCATCTTAAGAGAATTTGATTGGACTCTACCAGGGAGGGTAACACTCGCCCAAAGGAGCCTTACCCTGTATAGTAGTCACCAACATAAGTCTATGGGCTAGTGGCCACTCACCTCTATGGAGGTCATAGTATAGAGACTCACCCTGGAAGATAAAATCAAGGATGAAAGCTTCAATTGTGGGCTCGTCCAAATGGTTTGTCCAAATAAGCCTTCACCCCGAAGGGAACTCTTAGGAGAATTTGCTGCCCCACAAAAATAATCCATAATTAAGGGCACGCACCTTTAATGGGTGTCTCAGATTAAGCTACAGAAAGTGTCTATATGGATCAAACTTGTCCTGTACTAGTTATACCTTGCACCCATGTGACTCATCATCTATTTTTAGGGGCTCTCCATCACAGACTTGTCATATATACTAAGTCTTGGAAACTCACCCAAAGCACTAGCCACCAAAATCATTCCCAAGGTACTTGACATAGGGAAGGGGGTCACACTAAAGATAAAGGTCTACATGCACACCATCCAACTAGCCCACATGTTGTGTCAATTTATAATAGTCACATCTTGTAATTTTTTTTTCATTTATTCAAGGTATAACCTTTTTTTAGCCCTCTTAACCTCATAAATAAATGGTAAACAAGAAGATTTTGAACCAAGCTGTAGGGATTACTCACAGACATATTAGATCTTTCTACTTAGTCACCATGCTTACTATCTTTCTCACTCAAATTTCTAGCTCTCCTTCACAAAATTCATTTAGTTTAGTTAGGTATCACCCACACAAAAATTAGATCTAACATCCTCTAAGGTATGATGATTGTGGATTGATGCTAATGACTAAAAGATAGACACATTGTGAAAAATAATAGAGCTAGGAGTCATTAGTGAACATAGAAAATTAAAATTATAAAACCCACAATAATCTGATAAACATAGAGAAGAGAATCTCTAAGATGATCCAAGATGCACTAGGGAAAGTTCAGAGAAATTACCCAGGGAGAGTATTTCAAAAGGGAATGCTAACTCAACACCTCATAAAAAGAGACTCGAGACCAGGGTGCTAACTTCAAAGCCCATTGTTGACCACAACCACAATCACACTAGTGCAACTCTCTACCCAAGCAAGTGAGAAGGAGGGAGCCAAAGCTAATTAATGTGTTCCCATAAAAACATCATAGAGGCAAAGCCATGCACCCACCATGTTCAAAATTCCTCTTATAGAGTTATATTGGAGAGGTTGGACCCAGTTTTTCATGTCACATACTTTGAGTTGGACATCAATGATGTACTGAGTTGTCAGTTGTTTTTCACCACCTTTAAGGAATCCTCCCTTTGGAGGTTTTCTTGCTTGATGTTGGGTTTCATTACTTCATTCTTTGAATTCAAGAGAAATCTTATCACACAATTTGTTAATGCTCTAAGGCCACTCAAGAGCTTGCAAGCTCTACTTAAGATTATAAAAGAATTAGTGATTCACCAAGGAGCTTCTTCATTACATTCAAGAGGGAGATATTATAGTTTAAGAATTGGAAGTTGTATAGGTTGTGCTAGCATAGGCGCTATGAGAAAAAGCCATTTAGATATGCTTTTACACTTCAACAACCATGAATAATGGCAAAGCTATTAGAGCACGCCAACATAATGAATAAGTATAATAATATGGATGAGTCATCCTTGGACACTCACCCCAATTATCTAGCTACAAGGCTTCATTAGAATTAAAGCCATGAGTATGATATGAATATCCCAAAGAATGCTAAGTTAGATATAATCCTACTTTTCCTACAAGATCAGTGCCATCTTGGTTAGCCTAGGGCAACACTATTGGCTTGAATACTAGGAATCACCGGGCCACTTAACTTACAAGTGAATGAAGTGATATGTGCTTCTCACCTATATAAGCGAGGTCAACTAAGCCACAACATTTTGAATGCTGATTTTTGAGGTCGCCCCGATCACCTTCTACAAAGTAGACAAGTTGGCAAGTGGAAACCCATTCAATAACACATAGTAATCACTATACTGGTTATTATATGTTGGGTCAGTAGCATCCTCATTAATATAGAGAGTTGTGTTAATGTAACATTTATATCTATTTTTAATTAAATCAATTTGTATGCTTCCCAACTTACCCCCACCATAGGTCCACTATATGGTTTCTCAAGTGACGCAAGAGATAGAAGGTGTGATCACCCTACCCATCACTTAAGGCTAGGGTAAGTGTCATTATATAGTGATGGCTGACTTCATATTCATATACAAAACTACCACATACAATGTAACCTTTGAGCAACTATTCCTGAATACCTTTAAGTAATTCATCTCAATATATCACATGAAGGTCAAGATCCTAGCTAAAGGCCAAGAAGTCACATGAGGTGCAACCTTATATAATTATGGTTTTATTACCTAAAGCTATAGGGAAAGTGGTGATCACACTAGAGAATGTGTTATAACAAAAAGCAGAGTGGGAAGACTCAAATTGGATTATACCAAGGTAGTGGAGGAAGACCTATGAATAGAAGGTGAATCAGGGATAACCTTATAAATAAGCTCGTCTTTTAACCTAGCACATTGTAATGAACTCATCCAAGCATTCTTGGGAGACCTCAATGTCATGGCTTGGATGGTAACTAAAAGGTTGAAATAAACATTGAAGTTGCCTCCTAAAATCTTAATATCAAGAAGGAAGCTCATCCCATCAAGTAGAAAATAAGGAAGAGTGTGTTTGATTGAAAAAGATAGTTTTGAAAAAGGATTAATTTTCTTTGGGAAATGCTGGATTTCTGGGATTTTAACATTTGAAATCGAACGCTTATTATGAATGATATATCACCTCGAAAGGTGAACATAACATTCTCTAATAGGTTCATATTACAAATCTTGAGATTTATCCTTATTATTGTAATCAAACTCAAGGAGAAATAACGAATAATCTTGAAGGATTAAAATGATGTTTAATCCAATGTTCGACTATAATAATCTGGATAGAGATCATTAATTTCATAATCAAGGGTACGATTGTAATTGATATATCTATCTGAAGAAAGAAGATATCAATCATTATCGATAGTTTGAATATGATAATAACGATTATCATTTTTTATTTTGATTTCCCAAAGATAATTAATTAAGGGTTTTGAAAAATTAATTTTAAAAATCTGGTATGGGTTTCTAAATCTCCTACGAGCGTAAGCCCTTGTAGTTAATTACATCATAGGAAACCAAAAAATTTCTTATGAATACTCTCGATTAAAATAGCGATACGATTTTCATTTAAGATTTTTAAAGATTGATATCAAAGGAGGTTAAGGTACTAAAAATTCAATAGGGATTGGTTCAAGATTGAACACTTATTTTTGGAGTCAAAGGAAGAAGGATAGGAGGTATTTTGAGATTCTGAATTACTTCAGAAACACCTCAAACTATCCTAGGTGTTGGGCTTGAATTTGATTGAGAGAGATATTTAGTTTAAATGATCAATTTTATTAGAGAGTGGGAATTAGATTCCTGGAGGTTGAGGCCTTAGGATTAAAAATTTGTCTCAAATCCTAAGTCTAAAATGGGTACTGAAAATCAGTGACCCAGAACCTAGCTAATGTAATGCAAATCTGGACTTACCCCGGCCTAGATTGGGGAGCTAGCTAAACCACCTAAGCACTTCAAAACCATGTGTCCGGTCAATTATGCAAGAGTGGTAGGAACATTGATTAAGATTGGTTTAAAGAATTGGGGTCGACATCTAGAGTAGATCCTAATTGACCCATTAATATACGTTGGGTATAATGCTTAAGCTAGAAATATAATTAAAGATTTGACTCAATTTTTAATTTATATCTAATGTAATGCATGTAAATTGACTCGATTAAATGCTTGAAATCAGAATGAAGCAGTTTAAAAATTAGGCTTAAAATAGATTTTATCCTAGGAATTGCACAACATCCCCTTGGACAGAACTGCACCCTAATAGGTCAGGTGGTCTGCCAAAACCTGCAAGCGGGGAGGTGCCTAACACGGAAGAGAAAAGTCAATATGAATGCATGAAAAACCCCCCACGAGTTCGAGCTTACTTCTTAAAAGCGTTACAATTTCTATCTGAGCCTAAAGTTTTTAAATTTTAATTAAAGTAGAAATAGTTTTGACCGTACCCTCACGAGCCTCCGATCGGATTCCAGGTTAAATCAATTACGACATGCAAGATCGCCAAAAAACTAATAAAAGCAGGAAAATCATAATCATAAAAAACACATCAATCAAATCAATCAAATAATTAAATCAATTAAATAAATATTCAAAATGAAAGTCCATAGGCAAGCGCCTTTTAATTATATAACCCAGGGTCTACAGGAAAAGTAAAGTGGCCGGGCACCACTGACTACAATCCAGATTCTACTCCTAAGACTCAAGTGACTTTGAGAATGGGTCTTCTCGCTCTTCACTTCTTCATCGTTTTGGAACTCCTTGGATCGTCGGGTTCGGATATCCAAATGAAAAGAAACTCTCCCTTGAAAGGGGGTTATCTTTTCTCTTTGGATATTTGAAATCATCCAAATTTGGATCTCCAAATGGAAAGAGACTCTCCTCTAATGGATGTCTCTTCCTCTTTGGATTCCAAATTGGATGCTTGAACATCTCATTCTCAAAACACTTAAAAATTATAACTTAATTCAAATATCAAATTACATTAATCAAAATTAAAATCTAGACTCAACCACCTGTACGGTTATCCTAATACTCAACAATTATATAGACATCTCAAGTAGTTAATATTGATCTCAAGCAGTTAATATTTTAAATTAAAATACTCAAAATACAGTCACACTTGGCCATGCTCTTTTAATTTTAAAGGGGGACTTAAGCAATTTTCTGGAGCACCTATGTAATTTATTATTTATGATTTTGCCCCCTTTATTTAATGCCCTGTATGAGCATGACCACCTTCATAAGATTTAATTAGTACAAATCATCCCTAGCCTAGGGGTAGATCTAACGTACAATCAAATCAACACAGAGTACAGTAAATAAATAAACAATTACATCAACATTAATTACTTAAATCTAGTAACCAGCATGCAATGAAAACCACAGAAAACTAGGCACAAGCAAGTAGCAGAAAAGTAAACACAGGCCTAGCCTAAGACTAGAGTTGGTTGTCATAACAAACCATCTAAAGTGTGTGAGGTAGGCTGTGTGGTTTGGATATGTCCTCTATAGGATAATTTGATTGAAGTTGTTTAAAGTTCTGATTCGTTGAAAGGCTTGAGGGAGATTTTAATTGAAGTTTATGTCTTAATGGTTTAAAATTGATTTTAAAGTTAATTTTGATTATTTATTGGATACCACCTTTATTGTACACCCAGGCCATGAAGTTTATTTCACCTTCCTTGGGCTAACTTAATAGCCTCGTAGGCCTGAGTTACCTAGTGGTACCCGGTATAATTAAATGGTTTGAGTTTAATTAATGTTTAAAGATTGATTAAATTTTAATTAAGATTGGTTGGTTACTGGTTTTAAAGTAAAATTGATATTTTCTGAAATTTTAGAAAGTTTATTGAATTTTAGAAATTTCTGGATTATTTTAATCAATTAATTAAGGGGTCAAAGTTGACTTTTTGATTTAAAGTATTTTCCAAAAAGTTAGTATTTTATTAAAATACTAGACCTTAAGATGATCAGTTAGATAGTAAGTACGCTAAAATTGAATTTTTCTAGATTTTATTATGAAGGTTTGAAGTTTTGACTTGATTTTGAACTAGATTTGACCAAAAGTTGACTTTTTCAAATTTGTTTGATTTCTAGAATTTTGATATTTTTGATAAATATTAGACCTTAACATGAGTTGTATGCCTTTGAGTTTACTAAATTTGGAGTTTATTTGAATTAGTTATGAATTTTTAAAGTTTTGAGTATTTATTGAATTATCAAAAATTGTTTAATTAAAGCCCTTTTTATGATTTGAATCCAAATGACCTCCAAACTCATTAGAATCAACTTCAAAGGTCAGGAATGACCTAAGAAGAGATTCCTAAGTGTTTGAGAGATTTTTGGAAATTTTAATTATTTTTAATTAATTAATTTAATTAAATATTGAATTTTAATTAAACTTAAATTAGATTTAATTTTGAAGTCCAGTCAAGGGACTTTTTTTTTATTGATTAAGGATTTAATTTTGGTTAGTTTGAGGTATTATGTGTAATTTTTGGATTTAAATTTAATTTATTACAATTTCTTGAAGGTTTTAAAGTTTAATTAAGGTTTATCTTAAGGGTTTTGATTAAGGGATTTAAAGAGCTCAAATTTTAGTGAGAATTTTCCCTAGAGCAGGGAAGGTCACTAAGCTTAAGGGACTTAAGTTTCATGTCATTTGGATTTAAGTTTGATTTGTTAGAATTTTAGAAGTTTTAAAGCTTAATTAAGGTTTGATTTTGATTAAGTTAATTAGAAGGCTTAATGACTTTAAAATTCAGTGAGATATTTTTCTAGGATTGAGAGTGTCACTAAGTTCAAATTGTTTGAGTTTCAAGTCAATAGGACATAAATCCTAATTATTAGAAATATTGTAAGTTTTCTAGACTTAGGTCATTAATTATTGTCCTTAATGACACTAGGTTTGAGTAGGTTCAAATCAATATTTTGCTAACCCTTAGATATAACATATATGAATTATACATACACAATCAAATCCTAAATCTAGGAGAGCCCTAAGACTAGGTGGTGTGTGCACCCTAAGCATGCAAATCAAGAAATGACTTAATTAATTGGAAGATTAACCAATGAGTAATAAGCAAGGTAATTATTCATTGGTTAATCACTATTCCCTGCTAATTCTATTCAAACATGCTTAATCTAGATTTAAAAATCCAATGGATCTCTCAATACTTAAAGGTTTAAATATATATAGTTTTAAAATAAATTTTAAAATATATTTATATATTTAAACCTATACATGAAAATGTAAATTTTTAAAACAAAATACTTAAAAATATCATCAAAATAATTTAAAATATTTTTGAGAGATCCTCTGATTTTTTAAGGTTATTTGAAATTAAATTTTTAAATTTTAAAATATTTAATATAATATTTAATTAAATATTAATTAAATATTAAAATATTAAAGTAATTCAAATTATTTAAAATAAATTACGTTTCGAATTTTGAATATAATTTTAAATTAAAATACTTAAAATTTTAGAAATTTGGTATATTATTTAAGATTTTGTTTAATATAAATTTAATGTAGATTTTTTTTTAAAGTTTAAAGTAATTAAATATATATTTAAATAGTTTAAAATTAATTAATATTCAAAATTTCTCTCAAGTTAAATTAAATTAATTCTTAAATGATTTATGAAGTTTTAAACCTTTTTTAAAATAATTTTATTAAATATTTTAAAGATTATTTTATATTTAAATTTAATTAGGAATTATTAAAATGCTTAACCATTTAAATATTTTAATGTTATTCAAAATATATAATATACATCTTAAATCAATTTTGATTTCAAATTAGCATATCTTATAGTAATTATTTAATTATTTAAAACATTTTATGTTAAACTTTTAATTTTGAAAATATTTAATGTTTGATTAATTAAATATTAATTAATTACTTAAACATTTATATAATGTAAATTACTTAAAATCTATTAAATGGTTGGAATTAAAATTTAATCATAAAATAAGATAATAACTTGAATGTTTATTTGAAAATTTAAAATTAATTTTAAATAAAATTTTAAGTTTTATAAAAATGTTTTAATTATTATTTAATTAAAATTTTAATTTTAAAATAATTAAAGTTTAATAATTAAAATAGTTTAAGATATATTTAATATTTTGAAATATTATCAATTTTGAATTAAAATATTTAATTAAAAAAATAATATATAATATATATTTATTATTATTTTAAATTAATTATTATAAAAAAATTGAACTTAAAGTGATTTAAAACAAATTTTAAATCATTTTAAATAGGTCTGGTGGCGCCGGCGGCTTAGGAGGACACATGGCAAGCACCGATTGGCGGGTCAAAGTGGCGGCGGCTGCAGGGCATTAAATGCCAATCATGAGGTGGCGGCTGCGACGCGTTTTCCACTTAGACACATCAGCAACAAACCATAGCCACTGGATCCTCCGCGGTTTAGAATGGAGGGTCTTGATCGCGCTAGACGGAAGATCATTCGATGACCCACTAAAGCGTGGTCGAAAGGCAGCGCGAAAAGGAGAAATCTAAATCGTTGATCATAAGATCAACTGTTGAAATTTCGTACATGCTAAATAAATGGTGAAACAAGCCCTAATCTCGAAAATTGGCTCTTTCTCCTAATCCAGTTAATCGAATTGCATGAAATTTCAAATGTAGATTAATATCATGAACAGAATTCATGGAGTATATTTTATGATGCTTGAAAAGTGCTTAACAGAAAGCTAATTTAATCTAAGTGTATAAACTAGGGTTTGAGATTTTGAGAAATCTAACCGTTGGATTTTGGTATTTAAGGTCTCTCTGAACTTGTAGTCTATCCACGCACACTTTCCTAGTTGAACTCGTGGCTTGAAATGCACTGGATCGAGCTGTAGAAGCTTGGGATGAATTTCGCCTTAGGCTCGCCGGGAAGCTCGTTGTCGGCTACTTTTAACAGTTGGATTTGCCTTGGGAAATATGCGGAAGGCCCTTGAAGACTTGAATGAGCAAAGAGCCTAGCTGGAGGGGCTTGAACCTGGAGAGAGAGTGGATCGAATAGAATCCTCTTCCAAATGGAAGACTTGCCCTATCTAATTATCCAAGCCCATCATGGACGGCTGGGATCAATTCAGGAACTTCCCATATGCCTAACACCTGTCATAGGGTTGTTAGGATGACAGGGAATAAAAGGATGAAGGTACAATTACATGTAAAGGCCATTTTACCCTTTTGTGCAGATGGGGATATTAGGAATAGGTTTCAACCTAATCTAAGACTTAATCCTAGCTCAAGAAGATTCCAGAGCTCACTTAACACCACTGGAAGTGATTTGGAAATGAAGGGAGGATTATTTGAGCTAGCTTGACCATTCCTAATCCATTCGAAGCATTTGTTGACTATTGATTGGTCAAACAGTCAACTCATACTTAGGTGGACATGGGAGGGGGTCTTGAGTACTAGTGAGTTAAGTCCAAAATGTGTTTGAAGGGGATAAACTCAATGCAAGAGCAAATCAATGAAATTTGACCAAGTTGTAATGGGTTGACTTGGTCAACATAGCTTGGGATTGATTGACCTATGGCTAGGACATGACTAAGCTATACGTTGGAGTCAATTTGAGGCTTGGTATAGATTGGATAGCTCAAATTGATTGTAGCTTGACCTTGGCTTGAGGTTTGATCATTGTTGAGATTTGACTAAGTCAAAATCTATAGTGATTTGACTTCTCATGGGTTCAAATGAGTTTGAGTAATGTATTAGAGTAACTTGAAAGTTTGAAGGGCTTGACTTGCTTAAACTTGAATGTGAATCCTTAAAGGAGTCCATATTAACTTGAGTTGACTTGAACTGAGTTTAGTTGACCAAATCAACTAGTGGTTGGGTCATTGTGACCAGCCCAATCCAAATCATCATGGGCATGTTTAAGGAGGTTTGAGTGTTTTGAAAGGTTTGATTTTGATGCATTTGAGGTTTGATTTGAAGTAGGGTGGCTTAAGGGTTTGAAGTGGTCAACCTGAGTTGACTTGGTCAACTAGGTTGACTTAGGGCTAGAATTTGGGCTGGAGTGACTTGATTTGATAAATGAAGTCTGGTAGAAGTATTTTCTGGGGTCAAATAAGTTATTTAGGTCAAATCACCTATTTGGGCCCTTAATGGGTTATTGGGTCAACCCTTATTGACTTGGTCAACCAGGTGGGTCCAGGGTATGGGAATGAGGTCAACAGATTTGAAATGACATTTAGAGACCAATGGAGGTGGTCCCAAGGTCTAAGGAGGTCATTTAGTCAAAATGACCTCTTTTGACCCTTAATGGGCCTTCTTGGTCAACCTAGCTTAACTTGGTCAACAAAGTTGACCCAAGGTCTAGTTCTGGGTCAAGCAGGTTTGGTTTGATGATTGAAACTTGTTGGAAGTGATTCCAAGCAATTTGGAGGTCATTTGGTTTGAAAGTGCATTTAAACCCCAAAGGGGTATTTTGGTCATTTTGACCCCTGGTCAACTGGGGATCAAAATGGGTCCAACAAAATGCAGTTAAATGATCAATGGGTCATAGTCAAGGGTCTAGAAGTAATTTGAAGGTTTGGAGAAAGCTCCAGGGTCAGGATCCACTGGGTGGCAGGTCTAGTGGCATAGATTGTAAATATTTGAAGGTTTTACAGCCTTTGGATTTAAATTAAGTTTCTAAGATTAGAGACCTCAGAATGAGCTCAAATTTGGAGAGTTATTTCTAGAGACATGTCACATCAGTGTGGAACTAACAGACCCTAAATCAGAGATCATTTGATAGGGTTTTGAAATGTTCAAAGATTTATTAAAAAAAGCTTTCATGACTTAGACCTTTAGCCTTGAAATTTGATCTGGATTTCTAGTTTTGAGCTGGATTTTAAGTTTGAATATCGAGATTTGAATTATCCATATCATTTATGATCATTTAGAATAATCATGAATGATAGGGTAGGATTGATGTTTGATATGAGGTTGAATAGACTAGAGCATGGGCTAGAGACTAGTTAGATTTAAGGTTTGAATTAATTTAAGGTGTAGACTGATTTGAGGTTTGAATTAATTTAAAATTTGAATTAATCTGGAGTTGAGATAAATCTGGGGTCTAGTTAGATCTAAGTTTTAGGAGGATCCCAAGACCTAGATTGATCTAGAGTCTGGGTAGATCTAGGACTTAGAGTCTAGAAGAATCTCAGGATCTAGAATAGATCATGGGGGTCTGGAATCTGGGAAGCATCTTAGGGCTTGGGATCTGGCAGAATCCTAGGATCTAGAAGAACCCTAGGATCTAGGAATCCTAAGATTTGGGATCTAGAATGATCCTAGGATCTAAATGAATTTGAAGGAGTCCTAGGGTCTAGAGTAGATCCTAGGGACTGAAGTTTAGGAAGATCTTAGTATCTAGAAGTCCTAGGGTCTGGGGTCTAGAAGAGTCTTAGGATCTAGAATATATCCTAAAGTCTAGATTCTAGGAGGATCCTAAGGTCTAGAATGATCCTAAGATCTAAAATCTAGGAAAGATCCTAGGATCTAGAATAGTCTAGAAATTAGATTAATCTGAGATCAGAATTGATTTGAATCTGGATTGATCCAGGATCTGATTAATCCTAGAGTCAGAATTGATCCTAAGGATTGGAAATATCTTAAGGTCTGGAATAGTTCTACTGACCTCATACAAAAATGAGGTCAACAAATGAACCCCGAATATGTGTAATAGAATGTAGTACTATTGCACATATTGGCATTGACCAAATAAAATTGTCAAGTCTAGAGTTTTGATCCTAAGGGGATGAAAAGTCTATCCCTGGAGAATTAAGTTTGAATTGATACTAGGGTAGTGCTAAGAAAGGCGTACTCTACCACTAGTGGGTCTGGTCCTAAGGGAAAGGAAGAGTCTATCCCTAAAGGAGAAGAAAGTCTGGGTGATCTTATAGGAAGAAGAAACTCCTAACCATAAAGGATTGAATCTAGATTTGATTGTAAGGGAAAGTGTTGACCTCATTTTGTATGAGCTCAGTAGGACCAATCCAGACCTTAGGATCTTTCTAATCCTTAGGATCAATCTTAACTCTAGGATCAATCTGATCTTAGATCAATCCAGACTTTAAGATCAATCCAAATTCAAATCAATCCTGACCCCAGATCAATATAATTTAAGACAAATCTAGATTCTAGGATTCTCCTAGACTTTATACCCTAGGATTTATTCTAGACCCTAGGATTCTACCTGACTCTAGATCATATGATCCTCTTAGACCCTAGGATTCTCCTAGATCTATCAAGAGCTCAGGATTCTTCTAGATCCTAAGACTATTCTAGATCCCAGGCCCTAGGACTTCTAGACCCTAAGATCTTCCTAGAAATCAAACTTTAGGATCTACTCTAGATCCTAAGACCCTTTTAGATCTTGAATCTTAGGATTCCCAGATCTTAGGATTCTTCTAGATTATAGGATTCTTCCAGACCCCAGATTCTAAGATTTCCTTAGGACTTTCATATTCTAGGATCTTCCCAAATTTCAGTCCCTAGGATCTATTTTAGACCCTAGGATTCCCTTAAGCTGATTTGGACCCTAGGACCTATTCTAAACCCTAGGATTCCTCTAAATCAATTCAAGCTTCAATTCAATCTAAGCTTAATTCAAATCATATCATTCAAGCTCAAAATCCAATTCAAAACCAGATTTCTAGATTCAAATCCAAGGCCAAAGGTCTAAGTCCTGAAAGCCTTTACCAGTGAATCTTTGAACATTTCAAAACCCTATCAAATGACCTCTGATTCAAGGTCTGTCAGTTCCACACTGATGTGATATGTCTCTAGAGGCAATCCTCCAAATTTGAGCTCAATCTGAGGTCTCTAACCCCAGAAACTGAATTGAAATCCAAAGGCTATAAAACCTTCAAATATTTACAGTCTATGCCACTGGACCTACCACCCAGTGGATTTTGACCCTGGAGCTTTCTCCAAAGCCTCCAATCACCTCCAGACCCTTGATTATGACCCATTGAACAATAAACTGTATTTTGTTGGACTCAATTTGACCCCCAGTTGACCAGGGGTCAAAATGACCAAAATACCCCTATGGGGTGTAACTGGTCAGTTGAACCAAATGAGCTCCAAATCAAATGCAGTCACTTCCAACAAATTTCAAATATCAAACCAAACTCATTGAACCCAGAACCAACCCTTGGGTCAACCTGGTTGACCAAGTCAACCTAGTTGACCTAGAAGGCCCCTTTAGGGTCAAAACAGGTCATTCTGACCAAATGACCTCATCAGACCTTGGGACCACCTCAATTGGTCTCCAAATGCCATTTCAAGTCTGTTGAACCTATTTCCAGACCCTGGACCCACCTGGTTGACCAAGTCAACTAGGGTTGACCTAAAAGGCCCTTTAAGGGCCCAAATAGGTCATTTTGACCAAATGACCTCTCTAGACCTTGAGACCACCACCAGCAGACTCAGAATGTTTTTCTGAACTAGTAGGACCCAATCCTTGACCCTGGGTCAACCTAGTTGACCCATTAGGCCCATTAAGGGCCTAAACAGGTCATTTGACCTAGATGACCCATTTAAATCCTGAAACCACCTCCACTAGACCCCATTCATCATTTCAAATAATTCCAGTTCAAACCCTGACCCTGGGTCAACTTGGTTGACCAAGTCAACCCAGTTGACCCATTAAGCCCATTAAGGGCTCAAATAGGTGATTTGACCTAAATGACCTATTCAAACCGTCAAACCACTCCTACTAGACTTCAAATACCATTTGAGATTAATCCAGCCCAGACCCTGGCCCTGGGTCAACCTGGTTGACCAGGTCAACTCAGGTTGACCACTTTCAACCCTTAAGCTCATTTAAACCCAATCAAGCTCCAGATCGATTTCAAACTCATTCAAACTTCTTTGATCATATTCCCTAATGATTTGGATTTGACTGGACCCATTGACCCAGTCAACTGAGTCCAACTCTAGTCAAAACTGACTCATTTGAATCAAATCAATGACTTTTAATGGATCAACTCCTTTAAAGTCTTCAAACCCTCAAAACCATTTCATTTGATGCTTTAGATACCCTTGAGCTCATTTGAAATCAAGTCATGATTTATTTGACCAAGTCAAGTCATTTTGATTTGGTCAAACCTTTTCAAAACCCCCTTTCATTACATCAAACTCTAATCTTTGAACCCTCAACCTCTCTAAAGCATGTCAACCAGTTCCTCAAGATACTCTAGCTGCCACCTCACCAGTCAACAAGTCAAGTTGACTGGTCAAACAGTCAAAATAAGGCATTAGGAAAGGTTAAAGTTGGTTAAATGACCTTTTAAACTTTAACCCTTCAAACTCAAGCCATTCCAGCAGTCCCACCCTAGGCCTTCCCTCATGCCACCTCAGCTGCCATGTGGCATGGGGACCAGTCAAAGTGTCAAATCTAGGTCTTAGGATGGTCAAACTTGGTCAAATGAACCCCTAAGCCTAATCTCTTCTAATCCAAATTATTCCAGCAAGTTTAAATGTTCTCTAGAACCTTCTCAGGCTCATTTCCAGCCTTTAGATTGAAATCAAACGGTTTGTATTAACTCCACATGCTCATATGGGACAAAAGGGGTCTTTACACGTCATGAGTCCTTGTGTCCTTGATACCCCTGCTCCCACCAACTCCCTGGACAGATGGCAGCATCCTAGCAACCTACCAGAGCAATCCTAGCCGCCCATTCAAGCAGAGGACATCTCAATAGGGGAAAATACCCTAAGTGAGCTATCATTCGAACCCTCATACTCTCTCACTTTCCCAGCTCCTCCAGATCAAATCTCCAGCCCCCCTGAACCCTAATCCTCTCTCACACCCATTCCAACTCGAACCCGACCGGTCAAACCTCACCGGCGACCAGATTCCGGTGAATCAAGCTCAAAGCCAGTCAAGGAGATATACTGCCCGATCCAGACGTCATCGGCTCGAGGGTTCTTCATCAAATATTTACGTGGACAAACTACAAGTTCAGAGAATCCAAAAAATCCCAAATCCATCGGTAAAATATCTCAAAAACCCAAACCCTAGTCTAGGATGCACTAGTTTAAATAGCTTTTTTTTAGTTCATTTTAAATCAATCCAAGACTTCCACAAGATTTCTGTTCACCTAGGTAATCTAGGTTTAAAATTTTATGAAATTTTGTTCACCCGATCGAGAGAACGGGCTCGAATACAAGTTCTAGGGCTCGGCCTGAAGTCCAGTCAGGCCATGCTACATCCCAACCGTTGATTTCTTAATCAACGGGTGTGATTTAGCCTTACCGCGGTCTTGATTGACCGCGATTTCGGTCTGGCGGTCAATTCTCTCATCTAACGACATCTGAACCCTCCATTCGAATCGCGGGATCGATCGTCCGTCGTCTGATCTCTCCCTGCGAGATTAAACCGCGGGATTCAATCTCAGCCCTCCGTTCGTTATCGCGGGCAATCCGACGTTCTAGGGCCGCTGCTGATGCGGATTAGTGAAACCGCATCCGCGGTTTCATTATTCGCCAATCATTGCCGGCGGCGCAATCATTGCGCCGCCAGGCAATGATTGGCCGCGGTTTACAGCGGCCAATCAGAGGCCGCCACGTGGCCTTCTCGCCGCCTTTTTTTTTTAAATGATTTTAAATTTTTTTTTAATCATTTTAAATTCTAATTTCATTTAAATTAATATTAAATTAGATTAAGTTATAATATATATATTATATTAATATATTTCAAAAAAAAATTATGTATTTTTAATTCTCAATTATTATTAACTTAATAACTATACTTTGAGATTACATTAATATTAAGTTAAAATTATTACAAATTAATATTTAATAATTAAACATTAATTATTTTAATTTAAACATTAATTATCAAATATGAATTGTTAAATTTTTTTTTTAATAATAATTTAATTTAATAACAATATTAACTTTAAATATTTTAAATTGAGTTTTAATTAATTAATTTTAATTAAAAAGTTTAAATTATTTTAATTACTTTAAATTATTATAATTTCTAAAGCAAATTAATTTAAATTGCATTTTAATATTAATTAATTAACTATTTGACCATTAGTTATATCTTAATGTTAACTAATTAAATATTTAATTATTAATTAAAATTCAATGTTAATTAATTGAATATTTCTTTATTAATTAACATTTAATTAATATTAAATAACTTAAGTAATTTAAAAATATATAATTTTTAAATAAATATTTTATATAATCCTAACATTTCAGAAAACATTTAAGGATTAAGTTAATCTGATTTAAAATTATTTTAATAATTAATTATTTCTAAAATAATTAAAAATCCTCTTTTAATGATTTAAACTTTAAAAATTCATAATAAATTTATTTTAAATCAGAAAAATTAATATAATATATCAAAATTTTTAGAAAATTGAGTACTTTAACTTGAGATTAATTTCAGAGATCAAAACTTGATTACTTTTAAGTTATTTTTAATTATTTAATTATTTTAATATTTAATTAATATCCAATTAAATATTAAACCAATTATTTTGAAAATAAAAAATTTATTTTCAAATGATCTTAATAGATCAGTAGGTCTCTCAATTAGATATTAAAATCTTCCTAATCATATTTTAAGTATTCTTAATTTAAAAACCTATGTCTATATAAATAGTTTCATATATAGATTTAGTGTATTTTAAAATTATTTTGAAATATATACATAGATACTTAAATATTTTAGGTTGAGAGATCTACTATGAAATTTTAAACATAGATCAACATATTTGAATAGTAATCATGTGGAAGTGCTAATGAATGATTTTGATCTAATCATTTATTAGTCTAATTAAGAATATTTAATTAGTATAAATCCTTGCATGTTTAAGGACCTACACACACCACTTAGTTTAAGGCTCTCTTAGACATAGGATTGATTGTGTTTGTATGTGTATTTATCATGCATATGTTATGTTGAGGATTAGAGACTTTGATTTGAACCCAATTAACCTAGTGTCATTAAGGACAACAATTAAGGACTTATTTAGAAAACTTAGAAAGATTCTAATAATTAGGATACATTTCCAATTGACTTGAAACTTTGAACATTCAAACTTAGTGACACATACAGCCTCAAGAAAAATTCTCACTGAATTTTGAATTCATTAAGTCCATTAATTAACCTAATCAAACTTAAACTTTAATTAAGCCCTTAAACCTTCCAGAAAATGTAATAAATTAAGTTTAAATCTAAAAATTATACATAATACCTCAAACTGACCAGAATTGAACCCTTAATCAATGAAAAATAAAAGCCCCTTGACTGGACTTCAAAATTGAGTTTAATTTAAGTTTAATTGAAATCTAAAATTTAATTAATTTAATTAATAAAAAAATAATTAAAAATTCCAGAAAATTTCCAAACACTTGGAAATCACTCCTTAGGTCATTCCTGACCTTTGGAGTTGATTTCAACAAGTTTGAAGGCCATTTGGATCCAAATCATAAAAAGGGTCTCTAATTAAACAATTTCAAAAATTCAATAAATACTCAAAACTTCAAAAATTCATAACTAATTCAAATGAACTCCAAATTGAGCAAACTCAAAGGCATACAACTCATCTTAAACTCTAATATTTGTTAAAAATGTTAAGTTTCCAGAAATCAATCAAATTTGAAAAAGTCAACTTTTGGTCAAACTTAGTTCAAATCAAGTCAAAACTTCAAACCTTCAAAATAAAATCTAGAAAATCCAATTTCAGCATACTTACTGTCTAACTGATCGTATTAAGGTCGAGTATTTTAATAAAATATTAACTTTCTAGAAAACCCTTTAAATCAAAAAGTCAACTTTTGACCATTGAATTAAATCATTAAAATAATCCAGAAAATACCAAAATTCAATAAATCATTCAAAATTCCAAAAAATCTTAAATCAACATTAAAACCAGCAA
The DNA here is from genome assembly GCA_019925795.1 of Dendrobium chrysotoxum. NCBI lineage: Eukaryota > Viridiplantae > Streptophyta > Magnoliopsida > Asparagales > Orchidaceae > Dendrobium > Dendrobium chrysotoxum. The sequence continues at coordinate 64,094,246 of CM034302.1, read as the reverse complement.
TCAACCAATCTTAATTAAAATTTAATTAACCTTTAAACCTTAATCAAACTTAAATCATTTAATTATATCGGGTACCACTGGGTAACCCAGGCCTACGAGGCTATTAAATTAGCCCCAAGGAAGATAAAATAAACTTCACGGCCTCGGTGTGAAACAAAGGTGGTGTCCAACAAATAATTAAAATCAAATTTAAAATTAATTTTAAGTCATTAATATTTAAATTCAAATTAAATATCCCTCAAGCCTCTCAACCAACCAGAACATTAAACAACTTTAACCAATTGCCCGATACAAGACATATCCAAGCCACACAGCCTACCTCACACACTTTAGATGGTTTGCTAGGACAACCAACTCTAGTCTTAGGCTAGGCCGGTGTTTACTTTTTTGCTGTGTGCCGGGTTTTCGAGCTTTTACTGCATGCTGTTTGCTAGTAGTAGAATTGATGTGTTTGTTTACTTATTTACTACACTTTATGATGTGATTGATTGTACGATTAGATCTACCCCTAGGCTAGGGATGATTTGTACTAATTCAATCTTATGCAGGTGGCCATGCTCATACAGGGCATAAAATAAAGGGGGCAAAATTATAATTATTAAATTGCACAGGTGCTCCAGAAAATTGCTTAAGTCCCCCTTTAAATCAAAAAGAGCATGGCCAAGTGTGGCTGTGATTGAGTATTTTAATTTCAAATATATAACTGCTTGGGATGTCAAATATAAGCTGCTGATTATTAGGATAACCCTGCAGGTTGTTGAGTCTAGATTTTTAATTTCAATTAGATGTAATTTGATTTAAATTGAGTTGTAATGTTTAAAGTGATTTGAGATTGAGATACTTAAACATCCAATTTGGAATTCAAAGAGGAAGGAACATCCCTTAGGGGAGAGTTCCTATCCATTTGGAGATCCAATTAGGATGAAGTTCAAGTATCCAAAGAGAAAAGATAACACCCCTATCCAGGGGGAGTTTCTTTTCATTTGGATATCCAGACCCGACGATCCAAGGAGTTCTAAGGAGACGAAGAAGTGAAGAACGAGAAGAATCTCAAATCTCAAAGTCACTTGAGTCTTAGGAGTAGAATCCGGGTTGTAGTCAGTGGTACCCGACCACTTTACTTTACTGTAGACCCTGGGTTATATTATTAAGTGGCACTTGCCACATGGACTTTCAGTTTGAGCATTTATTTAATTAATTTAATTATTTAATTAATTTGATTGATGTGTTGATTGCGATTAAGGACCAGCATGCTTTTAATAGTTTATTTGGCGCTCTTGTATGTCGATTTTGATTTAGCCTGGAACCCGATCGGAGGCTCGTGAGGGTACTGTCATTAACTATTTCTATTTAAACAAAATAAAAAAATTTAAGCTCAGATAGAAACTCTAACGCTCTTAAGAAGTAAGCCCGGACTCACCGGGAGTTTTTCATGTATCATATTGAACTTTTCTCTACCTTGTTAGGCACCTCCCCGCCTGCGGGTTCTGGCAGACCACCTGACCTATTAGGGTGCAGTTCTGTCCAAGGGGATGTTGTGCAATCTCTAGGATAAAACCTATTTTTAAGCCTATTTTAAAATTGCTATATTTTGATTTAAGCATTTCATCGAGTCAACTAGCATGCATTGCATTAGATACAAATTAAAAATTGAGTCTAAATCTTTAATTGCATTTCTAGCTTAAGCATTTAACCCAACATATGTTAAGGGGTCAATTAGGATCTGCTCTAGATGTCGACCCCAATTCTTTAAACCAATCTTAATCAATGTCCCTAACCACTCTACATTTAAAAGACTTTAACTCATGGTTTTAAAGCGTTTAGGTGGTTTAGCTGGCTCCCCAATCCAGGCCGGGGTAAGTCCAGGATTGCATTACTTTAGCTAGGTTCTGGGTCACTGATTCTCAGTACCCATTTTAGGCTTAGGTTCTGAGGCAAATCTCTAATCTTAAGACCTCAACCTTCTGAGAATCTGATTCCCACTTTCTAATAAAATTGATCATTCAAATTAAAATATCTTTCAATCAAATTCAAGCCCAACACTTAGGACAGCTTGAGGTGTTTCTGAAGTAATTCAGAATCTCAAGACACCTCCTACTCTTCTTCCTTTGACTCCAGAAATAAGTGTTCAACCTTGAACTAATCCCATTTGAAAATTCAAGTCCTTAACCTTCTTTGACATCTAGCTTTGAAAATCTTAAATAAAATTCATATCGCTATTTTAATCGAGAGTATTCGTAGGAAATTTTCTGGTTTCCTACAATGTAATTAACTATGAGGGCTTGCGCTCGTAGGAGATTTAGAAACTCAGACTTGATTTCAAAATTAAGTTTTCAAAACCTTCAATCGATTATCTTTGGGAAATCAAAATAAAAAAATGGCAATCATTATTTTCATATTCAAACTATTGATATGATTGATATCTTCTTTCTTCGGATAGATATGTCAATTATAATCATAGTTCTGATTATGAAATTAATGATCCTATTCAGATTAACATAATCAAATAATTGATTAAACATCATTTTGATCTTTCGAGATCGTGTGTTATTTCTCCTTGAGTTTGACTATGCTAATCAGATAAATTCGAAGATTTATAATCTGAACCTATTAGGGAACGATATGTTCACCTTTCGAGGTGATATATTATTCATAATAAGTGTTTGGTTATAAAATCAAAATTCTAGAAATTTAACTTTCCCAAAGAAAATTAAACACTTTTTCAAAATTATATTTTTCAATCAAACAGAAAGGAAAACCGAACCCTAAAAAATTGAGTTTGAAATGATATTAGGGTAGTGCTGAGGCAGCGTACTCTACCCATAGTATATCTAATCCTAAAGGAAGGGAAGTCCTAACCTTAGGAAGAAGAAGTCTGGATGATCGTATAGAAAGGAAGAAATCCTAACTACAGAGGATCAAATTGAAATTTGATATTAGGGTAGTGCCATGAGGGGTGTACTCCACCACTAGTAGATCTGATCCTAAGGGAAGGAAGAAATACCTAGCCTTAAGGAAAAGAAGGTCTGGATGATCGTATAGGAAGGAAGAATTCCTAACTACAGAGGATCGAATTGAAATTTAATACTAGGGTAGTGCCACGAGGGGCGTACTCTACCACTAGTGGATCTAATCCTAAGGAAGGGAAGGAATCCTATCCTTACAGGAAAAGAAGACCTGGGCTACTATATTGGAAGGATGAACTCCTAACTATAAAAGATCGAATTTAGATTTGATTCTAAGGAAAAGGAAATCCTAACCTTAGGGAAATGAATTTGAAATGGTACTAGGGTAGTGCTGGGGACAGCGTACTCTACCACTAGTAGATCTAATCCTAAAGGAAGGGAGGAAAATCTACCCCTAAAGGAAAAGAGGGTCTGGATGACCGTATAGGAAGGAAGAATTCCTAGCTATAGAGGATCAAGTTTGAATGCTGATACTAGGGCAGTGCCACGAAGGGCGTACTCTGCCACTAGTAGATCTAATCCTAAGGGAAGGAAGAAGAACCTAACCCTAAAGAAAAGAAAGCTTGATTGAGATTGATTCCAAGACGGTGCCATAGAGGACTTACTCTATCACTAGGAAGTCTAATCCCAAGGGAAGGAAGAAGAACCTACCCTAAGGAAGAGAGAACTGGATTTTAGAATTAAACCAAGGACGGTGCCACAGAGGACTTACTCCATCACTAGGGAGTCTAATCCTAAGAGAAGGAGAAGAACCTACCCTTAGGAAGAGAGAACTGGATGATCTTGTAGGAATATAGTATTGCTTCCTATAAGAGATCAGACTTAAAGTTTTAAATTTTGAAACTAGAATGGTGCCGTAGAGGGCATTATCCATCACTAGTAAAATCTAATCATAAGGAGGGAAAGCATGATGACTCACATCTATCCTTAAGGAAAAGAAAACCGGAGGACCTTGAGGGAAGGAAGCATTGCTTCCCATAGAAGGTCGGATCTGAATTTTAAATCTAAGATGGTGCCACAGGGGGTATGCTCCACCACTAGAAGATCTAATCCTAAGGAAAAAAGTATGATGACTCACATCTAACCTTAAGAAAAAGAAAACTGGATAATCCTGTGAAAAGGAAGCATTGCTTCGCACAGAATCGGGTCTAGATTTTAAACCTAGGATGGTGCCACAGAGGGCGTGCTCCATCACTAGAAGATCTAATCCTAAGGAAAGAAAGTACGATGACTCACTTCTATCCTTAAGGAAAAGTGAACTAGAAGATCTTGTGACAAGGAAGTATTGCTTCGCACAGAATCGGATCTGAATTAATTGTATGTAAAGGAAACTTGCTTTACACAGATGATCAGGTCTAGATGATCATATATAGAGAAAACTTGCTATATATAGAAGATCAGGTCTGGATGATCATATATAGAGGAAACTTGCTCTATATAGAGGATCGGGTCTGGAGTGATCATGTGTAGAGGAAGCTTGCTCTGCACAGAGGATCGAGTCTGGATGATCTTGTGTAGAGGAAACTTGCTCTACACAAAGGATCGAGTCAGGGTGATCGTATATAGAGAAAACTTGCTCTATACAGAAGATCAGGTATGGATGATTGTATATAGAGGAAACTTGCTCTATATAGAGGATCGGATCTGGATGATCATATATAAAGGAAACTTGCTCTACATAGAGGATCGGGTCTGGAATGATCATGTATAGAGAAAACTTGCTCTATACAGAGGATCGGGTCTAGATTGATCATATGTAGAGGAAACTTACTCTACAAAGATGATCGAGTCTAGAATGATCATGTATAGAGGAAACTTGCACTATACAGAGGATCGGGTCTGGATGATCATGTATAGAGGAAACTTGCTTTATACAGAAGATCAGGTCTGGATGATCGTATGTGGAGGAAGCTTACTCCACATAGAGGATCAGATCTGGATTCTGGAATTTGATATTTGAAAGATTTTTTGAATTTGGATTGATTGAGTTTTGAAATTGACGATGTTTAAATTTGAATTTTGATTTGACGAATTTGAATTTGAAGGGTTTTGAATCTGTGATGTATTTTGAATTTGATTTTGAATTTGAGAAATTTGAATTTAAAATTTGATTTGATTTTGATTTATTTGAATTTGATTTTGAATTATATGGGTTTTGAATTTGATTTTAAGTTTGTCACTCATCTGGCATGGTACTTCCTGAAGAGTCTCCCCAATGTTTAAAAAGTTTGGGTGACATTCTTCATGGTTGATCAGTTGATTTGAATTTCTTTCGAAGATCGTCATTAAAAATGAACGATTCAGTCAACATTGATTCAAGCTTTCCATTGATTTTACAATGGATTAAAAGTGGTCTCCAAAAGAATACGACGAACTCTCCTACTTGGGGAGTTCTAAAGTGACACAACTTATCAGTATCTCGAATCAAACGTAACTTGTAAGTTTTCAAACTGTATTGAGCTTAATTTGATTTTTATTTGAGGCCCTTGAGCTCCTTGAATTGGAGTCAGGCACTCTGCTCAATTTGAGTTTGATTTTGAACAGCGAGTCTCAGCTAAGGAAACTACACTCCTAGATCAGAATGATCTAGGACCCAACACAGGGTGTGGTTTAATTTTGAATGATAATTTTCAGTATTATAAAATACTCCTCTAGTGGGATTGAACTTGGACCCAGCATAGAGTGTAATTTTTTAAAGAAGGCCTTTATGAAAAAGATGCCTATGCGCAAGGACTTACACACATTTCTCAAGGACTAGATTTGAATTCTCATCAAGAATAGAAGATTTATTCTCTTTATTAGAAAACTTCCTCTAGCTATTTGGACCATGTTGGAATGACAACGGGAATAAATTCAGAAGTACAGTGAAAAGTTTGAGTGACTCCAACTAACCTGAAAAGGTTAAAGGATTTAGGTTTTGTTGACCCAGACCAAGCTTCATAGAAACTAAACTGGGGTTTCCCTTAAATCTTTTGAATTAAAATCAGTTTCAAAGCAGTTTAAGTTGAGTAAAGAAATTTGATCTTTTCAATTCTCTTGCACAAGAGATTTTTATATCTTGATAGATTATCGATGCATGATAAAAATTTTGGATTCAAAATTTATCAAAGTCAAGTAATTTAAAGTTGACTGGGTCTTTTGAAATTTAAGGATTTAGAAGAAGGGAGCCTCTTTCTTTTTCTGGTGGCGCACATTACGCATCTTTTGATTTACAGTGCATTTTGCATTGTTTGCTTTTTTTTGAATTCTTGGCGCATTCACGCATCTATTCGAATTTATTTTGAATTTGAGAAGAGGCTGCAACTTCTTTAAATTCAATACCGGGATTATATCTCAAGTATAAGAGAAGAAAATTCACTCTCTTATACAAGGAATAATAATCCTCAAGGCAGACCCAGTCTTTTTGAAAAGAGTATCAGCTTGACTTTTAAAAATCATTGAACAGATTTTAAGCACGTAAGAGACATCTATTGAGATAGAAAATTGCGAGAAATTTGAGAAAATTTTCATTTCAAAAATTAACTTAAGTTTGACATTGATTTTAGTTCAGTAGTTAAATCAATCCCACAAAAGAGGTGGGAGGGAGGGATATTCAAATATTTGTAATCAACTACGACTTTCTCCTGCTTAAAGTGGTTCGTAGAATTGATAAGGACTTAAGAGTTGAACCCGACACTTTCGCTACACCAATTAACTTGGGGCAAAATGTCAAAGTTCAAACTTGAACTTGAATTCAAAATTAAAATTAAAATTTAAGGTGACAATCAAATTCGAACTTAAGATTGAGATTGTATTTTGAATTAAAGTAGGATTTGAATTTGAACTTAAGGTTAAAGTCAAATGGACCATTCTTCAAATTTTATGACTCAACAAGTTGAGTTTTACCCAATCATGTAGGTGCACAAAATCAATATGAAAGATCTAGGGATCGGGCTCGACTCTTTTCATTTCACCAATTGACTTGGGTCGAAATGTCAAAACCCAGATTTGATCTTGAAATCAAAGCTGAAGTTGAATTTATGTTTAGAATCAAATTTAAGTTTAATTTTGAAATTAAATTTGAACTTAAGATTGAATTTGGTTTTGAGGTTGAATTTAAATTTAAATCTTGGATTCAAATTCAAGCTTGAAATTAGATTTAAATTGAAATTAAATTTGAATTTAAATCTGGATTTAAACTCAAGGTTGGAACTGAACGGATCTTCTTCAAAATTTGAAACTCAACATATTGAATTTTGTTCAAATATGTAAGTTTACAAGATTAACCTGAAGATATTAAGAAATTAGGCTTGACTCTTTTCATCCCACCAAGTGATTTGGGGGTGAAATGTCAAAACCTAAAATTGACTGGAGAATTTTAAATTTGCATTGTATATGTTCAACTATAACAGAATATTGTAGAAGACACATAGCAACGACGATTGAAGTTGATTTGAAAGATTTTTCTCAACTTTTGAAACTCAAAATATTGAGTTTTATTTTCAATATAATAGTTAACAAAAGTTAAGGAAAAATCTAGAGACCTTGATTTGACTCTTTCACCATACTAACTAACTTAGGGTGAAATGTCAAAATCCAGGTTGAATTAAAAAAATTTTGAATCTAGGTTTTGAGATTGAGGAATTTTCTATAAATTGTAAAACTTAGCATGCTATGATTTATTTGCATGCGAGTTTGTAACATATACAGGAAGACTTTGAAAAGCTCGGCTTGACTCTTTTGCTCTACCAATAAACTTAGAGGCAAAATGTCAAAGCCAGACTTGGAGGGAGGTTTTCTATACTCGCATCTCTTTTCACATGTCTTAATTGAGTTGGCCACACTCACCTAGGGGGAAATAGGAGAGGGACCAATAGAAGAAAGGTAGTCAAAACTACTGATTCAATAAAATTCATACCGCTATTAAAGATGGAGAGAGAGATTTTCCCCAGTGGAGTCGCCATTTTTTTGTTTGATTGAAAAAGATAGTTTTGAAAAAGGATTAATTTTCTTTGGAAAATGCTAGATTTCTAGAATTTTAACATTTGAAATTGAACGCTTATTATGAATGATATATCACCTCGAAAGGTGAACATATCGTTCTCTAATAGGTTCAGATTACAAATCTTGAGATTTATCCTTATTATTGTAATCAAACTCAAGGAGAAACAACGTATAATCCTAAAGGATTAAAATGATGTTTAATCTAATATTCGACTACAATAATCTGGATAGAGATCATTAATTTCATAATCAAGGGTACGATTGTAATTGATATATCTATCCAAAGAAAGAAGATATCAATCATTATCAATAGTTTGAATATGACAATAACAATTGCCATTTTTTATTTTGATTTCCCAAAGATAATTAATTAAGGGTTTTGAAAAATTGATTTTGAAAATCAGGTCTGGGTTTCTAAATCTCCTACGAGCGTAGCCCTCATAGTTAATTACATCATAGGAAACTAGAAAATTTCTTACGAATACTCTCGATTAAAACAGCGATATGAATTTCATTTAAGATTTTTAAAGATTGATATCAAAGGAGGTTAAGGGACTGAAAATTCAACAGGGATTGGTTCAAGATTGAACACTTATTTCTGGAGTCAAAGGAAGAAGGGTAGGAGGTGTTTTGAGATTCTGAATTACTTTTAAAACACCTCAAACTATCCTAGGTGTTAGGCTTGAATTTGATTGAGAGAGATATTTAGTTTAAATGATCAATTTTATTAGAGAGTGGGAATTAGATTCCCGGAGGTTGAGGCCTTCGGATTGAAAATCTGTCTCAGATCCTAAGTCTAAAATGGGTACTAAAAATCAATGACCCAGAACCTAGCTAATGAAATGCAAATCTGGACTTACCCCGGGCTGGATTAGGGAGCCAGCTAAACCACCTAAGCGCTTCAAAACCATGTGTCCGGTCAATTATGCAAGAGTGGTAGGAATATTGATTAAGATTGGTTTAAAGAATTTGGATCGACATCTAGAGCAGATTCTAATTGACCCATTAATATATGTTGGGTATAATGCTTAAGCTAGAAATGCAATTAAAGATTTGACTTAATTTTTAATTTGTATCTAATGCAATGCATACAAATTGATTCGATTAAATGCTTGAAATTAGAATGAAGCAGTTTAAAAATTAGGCTTAAAAATAGATTTTATCCTAGGGATTGCACAACATCCCCTTGGACAGAACTGCACCCTAATAGGTCAGGTGGTCTGCCAAAACCCGTAGGCGGGGAGGTGCCTAACACGGAAGAGAAAAGTCAATATGAATGCATGAAAAACCCCCGGTGAGTCCAGGCTTACTTCTTAAATGCTTTAGAGTTTCTATCTGAGCCTAAAGTTTTTAAATTTTAATTAAAGTAGAAATAGTTTTGACTGTACCCTCACGAGCCTCCGATCGGATTCCAGGCTAAATCAATTATGACATGCAAGATCGTCAAAAAACTAATAAAAGTAGGTAAATCCTAATCGCAATCAACACATCAATCAAATTAATCAAATAATTAAATCAATTAAATAAATATTCAAAATAAAAGTCCATAGGCAAGTGCCTTTTAATTATACAACCCAGAGTCTGTAGGAAAAGTAAAGTGGCCGAGCACCACTGTCTACAGTCCGGATTCTACTCCTAAGACTCAAGTGACTTTGAGAATGGGTCTTCTCGCTCTTCACTTCTTTGTCGTTTTGGAACTCCTTGGATCGTCGGATCCGGATATCCAAATGAAAAGAATCTCTCCCTTGAAAGGGGGTTATCTTTTCTCTTTGGATATTTGAAATCATCCAAATTTGGATCTCTAAATTGAAAGAGACTCTCCCCTAATGGATGTCTCTTCCTCTTTGGATTCCAAATTGGATGCTTGAACATCCCATTCTCAAAACACTTAACAATTATAACTCAATTCAAATATCAAATTACATTAATCAAAATTAAAATCTAGACTCAACCACCTGCAGGGTTATCCTAATACTCAACAATTATATAGACATCTCAAGTAGTTAATATTGATCTCAAGCAGTTAATATTTAATATTAAAATACTTAAAACACAGACGCTTGGCCATGCTCTTTTAATTTTAAAGGGGGACTTAAGTAATTTTTTGGAGCACCTGTGCAATTTATTATTTATAATTTTGCCCCCTTTATTTAATGCCCTGTATGAGCATGGCCACCTGCATAAGATTGAATTAGTATAAATCATCCCTAGCCTAGGGATAGATCTAACGTATAATCAAATCAACACAGTGCAGTAAATAAATAAACAATCACATCAACATCAATTACTTAAATCTAGCAACCAGCATGCAATGAAAACCACGAAAAACCTGGCACACGCAAGTAGCAGAAAAGTAAACACCGACCTAGCCTAAGACTAGAGTTGGTTGTCCTAGCGAACCATCTAAAGTGTGTGAGGTAGGCTGTGTGGTTTGGATATGTCCTAGATAGGATAATTTGATTGAAGTTGTTTAAAGTTCTGGTTAGTTGAAAGGCTTGAGGGAGATTTTAATTGAGGTTTAAGTCTTAATGGTTTAAAATTGATTTTAAAGTTAATTTTGATTGTTTATTGGATACCACCTTTGTTGCACACCGAGGCCGTGAAGTTTATTTCACCTTCCTTAGGGCTAACTTAATAGCCTCATAGGCCTGGGTTACCTAGTGGTACCCGGTATAATTAAATGGTTTGAGCTTAATTAAGGTTTGAAGATTAATTAAATTTTAATTAAGATTGGTTGGTTACTGGTTTTAAAGTAAAATTGATATTTTCTGGAATTTTAGAAAGTTTATTGAATTTTAGAAATTTCTGGATTATTTTAATCAATTAATTAAGGGGTCAAAGTTGACTTTTTGATTTAAAGCATTTTCTAGAAAGTTAGTATTTTATTAAAATACTAAACCTTAAGACGATCAGTTAGACAGTAAGAACACTGAAATTAGATTTTTCTAGATTTTATTATGAAGGTTTGAAGTTTTGACTTGATTTTGAACTAGATTTGACCAAAAGTTGACTTTTTCAAATTTGTTTGATTTTTAGAATTTTGATATTTTTGATAAATATTAGACCTTAACATGAGTTGTATGCCTTTGAGTTTACTAAATTTGAAGTTTATTTGAATTAGTTATGAATTTTCAAAGTTTTGAGTATTTATTTAATTTTCCAAAATTGTTTAATTAAAGCCCTTTTTATGATTTGAATTCAAATGACCTCCAAACTCCTTAGAATCAACTTCAAAGGTCGGGAATGACCTAAGAAGAGATTCCTAAGTGTTTAAGAGATTTTTGGCATTTTTTAATTATTTTTAATTAATTAATTTAATTAAATATTAAATTTTAATTAAACTTAAATTAAATTTACTTTTGAAGTCCAGTCATGGGGCTTTTATTTTTTATTGATTAAGAGTTCAATTCTGGTTAGTATGAGGTATTATGTATAATTTTTAGATTTAAATTTAATTTATTACAATTTCTTGAAGGTTTTAAAGTTTAATTAAGGTTTATCTTAAGGGTTTTAATTAAGGGATTTAAAGAGCTCAAATTTTAGTGAGAATTTTCCCTAGAGCAGGGAAGTTCACTAAGCTTAAGGGGCTTAAGTTTCAAGTCATTTGTATTTAAGTTTGATTTGTTAGAATTTTAGAAGTTGTCAAGCTTAATTAAGGTTTGATTTTGATTAACTTAATTAGAAGGCTTAATGATTTCAAAATTCAGTGAGATATCTTCCTAGGGTTGAGAGTGTCACTAAGTTCAAATTATTTGAGTTTCAAGTCAATAGGACATAAATCCTAATTATTAGAAATATTCTAAGTTTTCTAAACTTAGGTCCTTAATTATTGTCCTTAATGACACTAGGTTTGAGTAGGTTCAAATCAAGGTTTTGCTAACCGTTAGATATAACATATATAAATTATACATACACAATCAAATCCTAAATCTTGGAGAGCCCTAAGACTAGGTGGTGTGTGCACCCTCAGCATTCAAATCAAGAAATGACTTAATTAATTGGAAGATTAACCAATGAGTAATAAGCAAGGTAATTATTCATTAGTTAATCACTATTCCCCACTAATTCTGTTCAAACATGCTTAATCTAGATTTAAAATTCCAATAGATCTCTCAATACTTGAAGGTTTAAATATATATAGTTTTAAAATAAATTTAAAAATATATTTATATATTTAAACCTATACATGAAAATGTAAATTTTTAAAATAAAATACTTAAAAATATCGTCAAAATAATTTAAAATATTTTTGAGAGATCCTTTGATTTTTTAAGGTTATTTGAAATTAAAATTTAAAATTTTAAAATATTTAATTAAATATTAAAATAATAAAGAATTCAAATTATTTAAAATAAATAAGGTTTCGAATTTTGAATATAATTTTAAATTAAAATACTTAAAATTTTAGAAATTTGGTATATTATTTAAGATTTTTTTTATTTAATATGAATTTAATTTAGATTTTTTTTAAGTTTAAAGTAATTAAATATATATTTAAATAGTTTAAAATTAATTAATACTCAAAATTTCTCTCAAGTTAAATTAAATTAATTCTTAAATGATTTATGAAGTTTTAAAGCTTTTTTAAAATAAATTTATTAAATATTTTAAAGATTATTTTATATTTAAATTTAATTAGAAATTATTTCAATGTTTAACCATTTAAATATTTTAAAGTTATTCAAAATATATAATATATATCTTAAATCAATTTTGATTTCAAATTAGCAGATCTTTCAGTAATTATTTAATTATTTATAACATTTTATGTTAAACTTTTAATTTTGAAAATATTTAATGTTTGATTAATTAAATATTAATTAATTACTTAAACATTTATATAATGTAAATTAATTAAAATCTTTTAAATGGTTGGAATTAAAATTTAATCTTTAAATAAGATAATAACTCGAATGTTTATTTGAAAATTTAAAATTAATTTTAAATAAAAATTTAAGTTTTATAAAAATGTTTTAACCATTATTTAATTAAAATTTTAATTTTAAAATAATTGAAGTTTAATATTTAAAATAGTTTAAGATATATTTAATATTTTGAAATATTATCAATTTTGAATTAAAATATTTAATTAAAAAAATAATATATAATATATATTTTTTATTATTTAAAATTAATTATTAAAAAAATTTGAACTTAAAATGATTTAAAATAAATTTTAAATCATTTTAAATAGGTCTGGCGGCGCTGGAGACTTAGGAGGACACGTGGCAAGCACCGATTGACGTGTCAAAGCGGAAGTGGCCGGAGGGCATTAAATGCCAATCATCAGGTGGCGGCTGTGACGCGTTTTCCACTTAGACACATCAGCAACAAACCATAGCCACTGGATCCTTCGCGGTTTAGAAAGGAGGATCCTGATGACCCACTAAAGTGTGGTTGGAAGGCAGCACGAAAAGGCGAAATCTAAACCATTGATCATAAGATCAATGGTTGAAATTTCGTACATGCTAAATAAATGGTGAAACAAGCCCTAATCTCGAAAATTGGCTCTTTCTCCTAATCCAGTTAATCGAATTGCATGAAATTTCAAATGTAGATTAATATCATGAACAGAATTCATGGAGTATATTTTATGATGCTTGAAAAGTGCTTAACAGAAAGCTAATTTAATCTAAGTGTATAAACTAGGGTTTGAGATTTTGAGAAATCTAACCGTTGGATTTTGGTATTTAAGGTCTCTCTGAACTTGTAGTCTATCCACGCACACTTTCCTAGTTGAACTCGTGGCTTGAAATGCACTGGATCGAGCTGTAGAAGCTTGGGATGAATTTCGCCTTAGGCTCGCCGGGAAGCTCGTTGTCGGCTACTTTTAACAGTTGGATTTGCCTTGGGAAATATGCGGAAGGCCCTTGAAGACTTGAATGAGCAAAGAGCCTAGCTGGAGGGGCTTGAACCTGGAGAGAGAGTGGATCGAATAGAATCCTCTTCCAAATGGAAGACTTGCCCTATCTAATTATCCAAGCCCATCATGGACGGCTGGGATCAATTCAGGAACTTCCCATATGCCTAACACCTGTCATAGGGTTGTTAGGATGACAGGGAATAAAAGGATGAAGGTACAATTACATGTAAAGGCCATTTTACCCTTTTGTGCAGATGGGGATATTAGGAATAGGTTTCAACCTAATCTAAGACTTAATCCTAGCTCAAGAAGATTCCAGAGCTCACTTAACACCACTGGAAGTGATTTGGAAATGAAGGGAGGATTATTTGAGCTAGCTTGACCATTCCTAATCCATTCGAAGCATTTGTTGACTATTGATTGGTCAAACAGTCAACTCATACTTAGGTGGACATGGGAGGGGGTCTTGAGTACTAGTGAGTTAAGTCCAAAATGTGTTTGAAGGGGATAAACTCAATGCAAGAGCAAATCAATGAAATTTGACCAAGTTGTAATGGGTTGACTTGGTCAACATAGCTTGGGATTGATTGACCTATGGCTAGGACATGACTAAGCTATACGTTGGAGTCAATTTGAGGCTTGGTATAGATTGGATAGCTCAAATTGATTGTAGCTTGACCTTGGCTTGAGGTTTGATCATTGTTGAGATTTGACTAAGTCAAAATCTATAGTGATTTGACTTCTCATGGGTTCAAATGAGTTTGAGTAATGTATTAGAGTAACTTGAAAGTTTGAAGGGCTTGACTTGCTTAAACTTGAATGTGAATCCTTAAAGGAGTCCATATTAACTTGAGTTGACTTGAACTGAGTTTAGTTGACCAAATCAACTAGTGGTTGGGTCATTGTGACCAGCCCAATCCAAATCATCATGGGCATGTTTAAGGAGGTTTGAGTGTTTTGAAAGGTTTGATTTTGATGCATTTGAGATTTGATTTGAAGTAGGGTGGCTTAAGGGTTTGAAGTGGTCAACCTGAGTTGACTTGGTCAACTAGGTTGACTTAGGGCTAGAATTTGGGCTGGAGTGACTTGATTTGATAAATGAAGTCTGGTAGAAGTATTTTCTGGGGTCAAATAAGTTATTTAGGTCAAATCACCTATTTGGGCCCTTAATGGGTTATTGGGTCAACCCTTATTGACTTGGTCAACCAGGTGGGTCCAGGGTATGGGAATGAGGTCAACAGATTTGAAATGACATTTAGAGACCAATGGAGGTGGTCCCAAGGTCTAAGGAGGTCATTTAGTCAAAATGACCTCTTTTGACCCTTAATGGGCCTTCTTGGTCAACCTAGCTTAACTTGGTCAACAAAGTTGACCCAAGGTCTAGTTCTGGGTCAAGCAGGTTTGGTTTGATGATTGAAACTTGTTGGAAGTGATTCCAAGCAATTTGGAGGTCATTTGGTTTGAAAGTGCATTTAAACCCCAAAGGGGTATTTTGGTCATTTTGACCCCTGGTCAACTGGGGATCAAAATGGGTCCAACAAAATGCAGTTTAATGATCAATGGGTCATAGTCAAGGGTCTAGAAGTAATTTGAAGGTTTGGAGAAAGCTCCAGGGTCAGGATCCACTGGGTGGCAGGTCTAGTGGCATAGATTGTAAATATTTGAAGGTTTTACAGCCTTTGGATTTAAATTAAGTTTCTAAGATTAGAGACCTCAGAATGAGCTCAAATTTGGAGAGTTATTTCTAGAGACATGTCACATCAGTGTGGAACTAACAGACCCTAAATCAGAGATCATTTGATAGGGTTTTGAAATGTTCAAAGATTTATTAAAAAAAGCTTTCATGACTTAGACCTTTGGCCTTGAAATTTGATCTGGATTTCTAGTTTTGAGCTGGATTTTAAGTTTGAATATCGAGATTTGAATTATCCATATCATTTATGATCATTTAGAATAATCATGAATGATAGGGTAGGATTGATGTTTGATATGAGGTTGAATAGACTAGAGCATGGGCTAGAGACTAGTTAGATTTAAGGTTTGAATTAATTTAAGGTGTAGACTGATTTGAGGTTTGAATTAATTTAAAATTTGAATTGATCTGGAGTTGAGATAAATCTGGGGTCTAGTTAGATCTAAGTTTTAGGAGGATCCCAAGACCTAGATTGATCTAGAGTCTGGGTAGATCTAGGACTTAGAGTCTAGAAGAATCTCAGGATCTAGAATAGATCATGGGGGTCTGGAATCTGGGAAGCATCTTAGGGCTTGGGATTTGGCAGAATCCTAGGATCTAGAAGAACCCTAGGATCTAGGAATCCTAAGATTTGGGATCTAGAATGATCCTAGGATCTAAATGAATTTGAAGGAGTCCTAGGGTCTAGAGTAGATCCTAGGGACTGAAGTTTAGGAAGATCTTAGTATCTAGAAGTCCTAGGGTCTGGGGTCTAGAAGAGTCTTAGGATCTAGAATAGATCCTAAAGTCTAGATTCTAGGAGGATCCTAAGGTCTAGAATGATCCTAAGATCTAAAATCTAGGAAAGATCCTAGGATCTAGAATAGTCTAGAAATTAGATTAATCTGAGATCAGAATTGATTTGAATCTGGATTGATCCAGGATCTGATTAATCCTAGAGTCAGAATTGATCCTAAGGATTGGAAATATCTTAAGGTCTGGAATAGTTCTACTGACCTCATACAAAAATGAGGTCAACAAATGAACCCCGAATATGTGTAATAGAATGTAGTACTATTGCACATATTGGCATTGACCAAATAAAATTGTCAAGTCTAGAGTTTTGATCCTAAGGGGATGAAAAGTCTATCCCTGGAGAATTAAGTTTGAATTGATACTAGGGTAGTGCTAAGAAAGGCGTACTCTACCACTAGTGGGTCTGGTCCTAAGGGAAAGGAAGAGTCTATCCCTAAAGGAGAAGAAAGTCTGGGTGATCTTATAGGAAGAAGAAACTCCTAACCATAAAGGATTGAATCTAGATTTGATTGTAAGGGAAAGTGTTGACCTCATTTTTGTATGAGCTCAGTAGGACCAATCCAGACCTTAGGATCTTTCTAATCCTTAGGATCAATCTTAACTCTAGGATCAATCTGATCTTAGATCAATCCAGACTTTAAGATCAATCCAAATTCAAATCAATCCTGACCCCAGATCAATATAATTTAAGATAAATCTAGATTCTAGGATTCTCCTAGACTTTATACCCTAGGATTTATTCTAGACCCTAGGATTCTACCTGACTCTAGATCATATGATCCTCTTAGACCCTAGGATTCTCCTAGATCTATCAAGAGCTCAGGATTCTTCTAGATCCTAAGACTATTCTAGATCCCAGGCCCTAGGACTTCTAGACCCTAAGATCTTCCTAGAAATCAAACTTTAGGATCTACTCTAGATCCTAAGACCCTTTTAGATCTTGAATCTTAGGATTCCCAGATCTTAGGATTCTTCTAGATTATAGGATTCTTCCAGACCCCAGATTCTAAGATTTCCTTAGGACTTTCATATTCTAGGATCTTCCCAAATTTCAGTCCCTAGGATCTATTTTAGACCCTAGGATTCCCTTAAGCTGATTTGGACCCTAGGACCTATTCTAAACCCTAGGATTCCTCTAAATCAATTCAAGCTTCAATTCAATCTAAGCTTAATTCAAATCATATCATTCAAGCTCAAAATCCAATTCAAAACCAGATTTCCAGATTCAAATCCAAGGCCAAAGGTCTAAGTCCTGAAAGCCTTTACCAGTGAATCTTTGAACATTTCAAAACCCTATCAAATGACCTCTGATTCAAGGTCTGTCAGTTCCACACTGATGTGATATGTCTCTAGAGGCAATCCTCCAAATTTGAGCTCAATCTGAGGTCTCTAACCCCAGAAACTGAATTGAAATCCAAAGGCTATAAAACCTTCAAATATTTACAGTCTATGCCACTGGACCTACCACCCAGTGGATTTTGACCCTGGAGCTTTCTCCAAAGCCTCCAATCACCTCCAGACCCTTGATTATGACCCATTGAACAATAAACTGTATTTTGTTGGACTCAATTTGACCCCCAGTTGACCAGGGGTCAAAATGACCAAAATACCCCTATGGGGTGTAACTGGTCAGTTGAACCAAATGAGCTCCAAATCAAATGCAGTCACTTCCAACAAATTTCAAATATCAAACCAAACTCATTGAACCCAGAACCAACCCTTGGGTCAACCTGGTTGACCAAGTCAACCTAGTTGACCTAGAAGGCCCCTTTAGGGTCAAAACAGGTCATTCTGACCAAATGACCTCATCAGACCTTGGGACCACCTCCATTGGTCTCCAAATGCCATTTCAAGTCTGTTGAACCTATTTCCAGACCCTGGACCCACCTGGTTGACCAAGTCAACTAGGGTTGACCTAAAAGGCCCTTTAAGGGCCCAAATAGGTCATTTTGACCAAATGACCTCTCTAGACCTTGAGACCACCACCAGCAGCCTCAGAATATTTTTCTGAACTAGTAGGACCCAATCCTTGACCCTGGGTCAACCTAGTTGACCAAGTCAACCTAGTTGACCCATTAGGCCCATTAAGGGCCTAAACAGGTCATTTGACCTAGATGACCCATTTAAATCCTGAAACCACCTCCACTAGACCCCATTCATCATTTCAAATAATTCCAGTTCAAACCCTGACCCTGGGTCAACTTGGTTGACCAAGTCAACCCAGTTGACCCATTAAGCCCATTAAGGGCTCAAATAGGTGATTTGACCTAAATGACCTATTCAAACCGTCAAACCACTCCTACTAGACTTCAAATACCATTTGAGATTAATCCAGCCCAGACCCTGGCCCTGGGTCAACCTGGTTGACCAGGTCAACTCAGGTTGACCACTTTCAACCCTTAAGCTCATTTAAACCCAATCAAGCTCCAGATCGATTTCAAACTCATTCAAACTTCTTTGATCATATTCCCTAATGATTTGGATTTGACTGGACCCATTGACCCAGTCAACAGTTGACTTAGTCAACTGAGTCCAACTCTAGTCAAAACTGACTCATTTGAATCAAATCAATGACTTTTAATGGATCAACTCCTTTAAAGTCTTCAAACCCTCAAAACCATTTCATTTGATGCTTTAGATACCCTTGAGCTCATTTGAAATCAAGTCATGATTTATTTGACCAAGTCAAGTCATTTTGATTTGGTCAAACCTTTTCAAAACCCCCTTTCATTACATCAAACTCTAATCTTTGAACCCTCAACCTCTCTAAAGCATGTCAACCAGTTCCTCAAGATACTCTAGCTGCCACCTCACCAGTCAACAAGTCAAGTTGACTGGTCAAACAGTCAAAACAAGGCATTAGGAAAGGTTAAAGTTGGTCAAATGACCTTTTAAACTTTAACCCTTCAAACTCAAGCCATTCCAGCAGTCCCACCCTAGGCCTTCCCTCATGCCACCTCAGCTGCCATGTGGCATGGGGACCAGTCAAAGTGTCAAATCTAGGTCTTAGGATGGTCAAACTTGGTCAAATGACCCCCTAAGCCTAATCTCTTCTAATCCAAATTATTCCAGCAAGTTTAAATGTTCTCTAGAACCTTCTCAGGCTCATTTCCAGCCTTTAGATTGAAATCAAACGGTTTGTATTAACTCCACATGCTCATATGGGACAAAAGGGGTCTTTACACGTCATGAGTCCTTGTGTCCTTGATACCCCTGCTCCCACCAACTCCTGGACAGATGGCAGCATCCTAGCAACCTACCAGAGCAATCCTAGCCGCCCATTCAAGCAGAGGACATCTCAATAGGGGAAAATACCCTAAGTGAGCTATCATTCGAACCCTCATACTCTCTCACTTTCCCAGCTCCTCCAGATCAAATCTCCAGCCCCCCTGAACCCTAATCCTCTCTCACACCCATTCCAACTCGAACCCGACCGGTCAAACCTCACCGGCGACCAGATTCCGGTGAATCAAGCTCAAAGCCAGTCAAGGAGATATACTGCCCGATCCAGACGTCATCGGCTCGAGGGTTCTTCATCAAATATTTACGTGGACAAACTACAAGTTCAGAGAATCCAAAAAATCCCAAATCCATCGGTAAAATATCTCAAAAACCCAAACCCTAGTCTAGGATGCACTAGTTTAAATAGCTTTTTTTTAGTTCATTTTAAATCAATCCAAGACTTCCACAAGATTTCTGTTCACCTAGGTAATCTAGGTTTAAAATTTTATGAAATTTTGTTCACCCGATCGAGAGAACGGGCTCGAATACAAGTTCTAGGGCTCGGCCTGAAGTCCAGTCAGGCCATGCTACATCCCAACCGTTGATTTCTTAATCAACGGGTGTGATTTAGCCTTACCGCGGTCTTGATTGACCGCGATTTCGGTCTGGCGGTCAGTTCTCTCATCTAACGACATCTGAACCCTCCATTCGAACCGCGGGATCGATCGTCCGTCGTCTGATCTCTCCCTGCGAGATTAAACCGCGGGATTCAATCTCAGCCCTCCGTTCGTTATCGCGGGCAATCCGACGGTCTAGGGCCGCTGCTGATGCGGATTAGTGAAACCGCATCCGCGGTTTCATTATTCGCCAATCATTGCCGGCGGCGCAATCATTGCGCCGCCAGGCAATGATTGGCCGCGGTTTACAGCGGCCAATCAGAGGCCGCCACGTGGCCTTCCCGCCGCCTTTTTTTTTTAAATGATTTTAAATTTTTTTTTAATCATTTTAAATTCTAATTTCATTTAAATTAATATTAAATTAGATTAAGTTATAATATATATATTATATTAATATATTTCAAAAAAAAATTATGTATTTTTAATTCTCAATTATTATTAACTTAATAACTATACTTTGAGATTACATTAATATTAAGTTTTAATTATTACAAATTAATATTTAATAATTAAACATTAATTATTTTAATTTAAACATTAATTATCAAATATGAATTGTTAAATTTTTTTTTAATAATAATTTAATTTAATAACAATATTAACTTTAAATATTTTAAATTGAGTTTTAATTAATTAATTTTAATTAAAAAGTTTAAATTATTTTAATTACTTTAAATTATTATAATTTCTAAAGCAAATTAATTTAAATTGCATTTTAATATTAATTAATTAACTATTTGACCATTAGTTATATCTTAATGTTAACTAATTAAATATTTAATTATTAATTAAAATTCAATGTTAATTAATTGAATATTTCTTTATTAATTAACATTTAATTAATATTAAATAACTTAAGTAATTTAAAAATATATAATTTTTAAATAAATATTTTATATAATCCTAACATTTCAGAAAACATTTAAGGATTAAGTTAATCTGATTTAAAATTATTTTAATAATTAATTATTTCTAAAATAATTAAAAATCCTCTTTTAATGATTTAAACTTTAAAAATTCATAATAAATTTATTTTAAATCAGAAAAATTAATATAATATATCAAAATTTTTAGAAAATTGAGTACTTTAACTTGAGATTAATTTCAGAGATCAAAACTTGATTACTTTTAAGTTATTTTTAATTATTTAATTATTTTAATATTTAATTAATATCCAATTAAATATTAAACCAATTATTTTGAAAATAAAAAATTTATTTTCAAATGATCTTAATAGATCAGTAGGTCTCTCAATTAGATATTAAAATCTTCCTAATCATATTTTAAGTATTCTTAATTTAAAAACCTATGTCTATATAAATAGTTTCATATATAGATTTAGTGTATTTTAAAATTATTTTGAAATATATACATAGATACTTAAATATTTTAGGTTGAGAGATCTACTATGAAATTTTAAACATAGATCAACATATTTGAATAGTAATCATGTGGAAGTGCTAATGAATGATTTTGATCTAATCATTTATTAGTCTAATTAAGAATATTTAATTAGTATAAATCCTTGCATGTTTAAGGACCTACACACACCACTTAGTTTAAGGCTCTCTTAGACATAGGATTGATTGTGTTTGTATGTGTATTTATCATGCATATGTTATGTTGAGGATTAGAGACTTTGATTTGAACCCAATTAACCTAGTGTCATTAAGGACAACAATTAAGGACTTATTTAGAAAACTTAGAAAGATTCTAATAATTAGGATACATTTCCAATTGACTTGAAACTTTGAACATTCAAACTTAGTGACACATACAGCCTCAAGAAAAATTCTCACTGAATTTTGAATTCATTAAGTCCATTAATTAACCTAATCAAACTTAAACTTTAATTAAGCCCTTAAACCTTCCAGAAAATGTAATAAATTAAGTTTAAATCTAAAAATTACACATAATACCTCAAACTGACCAGAATTGAACCCTTAATCAATGAAAAATAAAAGCCCCTTGACTGGACTTCAAAATTGAGTTTAATTTAAGTTTAATTGAAATCTAAAATTTAATTAATTTAATTAATAAAAAAATAATTAAAAATTCCAGAAAATTTCCAAACACTTGGAAATCACTCCATAGGTCATTCCTGACCTTTGGAGTTGATTTCAACAAGTTTGAAGGCCATTTGGATCCAAATCACAAAAAGGGTCTCTAATTAAACAATTTCAAAAATTCAATAAATACTCAAAACTTCAAAAATTCATAACTAATTCAAATGAACTCCAAATTGAGCAAACTCAAAGGCATACAACTCATCTTAAACTCTAATATTTGTTAAAAATGTTAAGTTTCCAGAAATCAATCAAATTTGAAAAAGTCAACTTTTGGTCAAACTTAGTTCAAATCAAGTCAAAACTTCAAACCTTCAAAATAAAATCTAGAAAATCCAATTTCAGCATACTTACTGTCTAACTGATCGTATTAAGGTCGAGTATTTTAATAAAATATTAACTTTCTAGAAAACCCTTTAAATCAAAAAGTCAACTTTTGACCATTGAATTAAATCATTAAAATAATCCAGAAAATACCAAAATTCAATAAATCATTCAAAATTCCAAAAAATCTTAAATCAACATTAAAACCAGCAATCAACCAATCTTAATTAAAATTTAATTAACCTTTAAACCTTAATCAAACTTAAATCATTTAATTATATCGGGTACCACTGGGTAACCCAGGCCTACGAGGCTATTAAATTAGCCCCAAGGAAGATAAAATAAACTTCACGGCCTCGGTGTGAAACAAAGGTGGTGTCCAACAAATAATTAAAATCAAATTTAAAATTAATTTTAAGTCATTAATATTTAAATTCAAATTAAATATCCCTCAAGCCTCTCAACCAACCAGAACATTAAACAACTTTAACCAATTGCCCGATACAAGACATATCCAAGCCACACAGCCTACCTCACACACTTTAGATGGTTTGCTAGGACAACCAACTCTAGTCTTAGGCTAGGCCGGTGTTTACTTTTTTGCTGTGTGCCGGGTTTTCGAGCTTTTACTGCATGCTGTTTGCTAGTAGTAGAATTGATGTGTTTGTTTACTTATTTACTGCACTTTATGATGTGATTGATTGTACGATTAGATCTACCCCTAGGCTAGGGATGATTTGTACTAATTCAATCTTATGCAGGTGGCCATGCTCATACAGGGCATAAAATAAATGGGGCAAAATTATAATTATTAAATTGCACAGGTGCTCCAGAAAATTGCTTAAGTCCCCCTTTAAATCAAAAAGAGCATGGCCAAGTGTGGCTGTGATTGAGTATTTTAATTTCAAATATATAACTGCTTGGGATGTCAAATATAAGCTGCTGATTATTAGGATAACCCTGCAGGTTGTTGAGTCTAGATTTTTAATTTCAATTAGATGTAATTTGATTTAAATTGAGTTGTAATGTTTAAAGTGATTTGAGATTGAGATACTTAAACATCCAATTTGGAATTCAAAGAGGAAGGAACATCCCTTAGGGGAGAGTTCCTATCCATTTGGAGATCCAATTAGGATGAAGTTCAAGTATCCAAAGAGAAAAGATAACACCCCTATCCAGGGGGAGTTTCTTTTCATTTGGATATCCAGACCCGACGATCCAAGGAGTTCTAAGGAGACGAAGAAGTGAAGAACGAGAAGAATCTCAAATCTCAAAGTCACTTGAGTCTTAGGAGTAGAATCCGGGTTGTAGTCAGTGGTACCCGACCACTTTACTTTACTGTAGACCCTGGGTTGTATTATTAAGTGGCACTTGCCACATGGACTTTCAGTTTGAGCATTTATTTAATTAATTTAATTATTTAATTAATTTGATTGATGTGTTGATTGCGATTAAGGACCAGCATGCTTTTAATAGTTTATTTGGCGCTCTTGTATGTCGATTTTGATTTAGCCTGGAACCCGATCGGAGGCTCGTGAGGGTACTGTCATTAACTATTTCTATTTAAACAAAATAAAAAAATTTAAGCTCAGATAGAAACTCTAACGCTCTTAAGAAGTAAGCCCGGACTCACCGGGAGTTTTTCATGTATCATATTGAACTTTTCTCTACCTTGTTAGGCACCTCCCCGCCTGCGGGTTCTGGCAGACCACCTGACCTATTAGGGTGCAGTTCTGTCCAAGGGGATGTTGTGCAATCTCTAGGATAAAACCTATTTTTAAGCCTATTTTAAAATTGCTATATTTTGATTTAAGCATTTTATCGAGTCAACTAGCATGCATTGCATTAGATACAAATTAAAAATTGAGTCTAAATCTTTAATTGCATTTCTAGCTTAAGCATTTAACCCAACATATGTTAAGGGGTCAATTAGGATCTGCTCTAGATGTCGACCCCAATTCTTTAAACCAATCTTAATCAATGTCCCTAACCACTCTACATTTAAAAGACTTTAACTCATGGTTTTAAAGCGTTTAGGTGGTTTAGCTGGCTCCCCAATCCAGGCCGGGGTAAGTCCAGGATTGCATTACTTTAGCTAGGTTCTGGGTCACTGATTCTCAGTACCCATTTTAGGCTTAGGTTCTGAGGCAAATCTCTAATCTTAAGACCTCAACCTTCTGAGAATCTGATTCCCACTTTCTAATAAAATTGATCATTCAAATTAAAATATCTTTCAATCAAATTCAAGCCCAACACTTAGGACAGGTTGAGGTGTTTCTGAAGTAATTTAGAATCTCAAGACACCTCCTACTCTTCTTCCTTTGACTCCAGAAATAAGTGTTCAACCTTGAACTAATCCCATTTGAAAATTCAAGTCCTTAACCTTCTTTGACATCTAGCTTTGAAAATCTTAAATAAAATTCATATCGCTATTTTAATCGAGAGTATTCGTAGGAAATTTTCTGGTTTCCTACAATGTAATTAACTATGAGGGCTTGCGCTCGTAGGAGATTTAGAAACTCAGACTTGATTTCAAAATTAAGTTTTCAAAACCTTCAATCGATTATCTTTGGGAAATCAAAATAAAAAAATGGCAATCATTATTTTCATATTCAAACTATTGATATGATTGATATCTTCTTTCTTCGGATAGATATGTCAATTATAATCATAGTTCTGATTATGAAATTAATGATCCTATTCAGATTAACATAATCAAATAATTGATTAAACATCATTTTGATCTTTCGAGATCGTGTGTTATTTCTCCTTGAGTTTGACTATGCTAATCAGATAAATTCGAAGATTTATAATCTGAACCTATTAGGGAACGATATGTTCACCTTTCGAGGTGATATATTATTCATAATAAGTATTTGGTTATAAAATCAAAATTCTAGAAATTTAACTTTCCCAAAGAAAATTAAACACTTTTTCAAAATTATATTTTTCAATCAAACAGAAAGGAAAACCGAACCCTAAAAAATTGAGTTTGAAATGATATTAGGGTAGTGCTGAGGCAGCGTACTCTACCCATAGTATATCTAATCCTAAAGGAAGGGAAGTCCTAACCTTAGGAAGAAGAAGTCTGGATGATCGTATAGAAAGGAAGAAATCCTAACTACAGAGGATCAAATTGAAATTTGATATTAGGGTAGTGCCATGAGGGGTGTACTCCACCACTAGTAGATCTGATCCTAAGGGAAGGAAGAAATACCTAGCCTTAAGGAAAAGAAGGTCTGGATGATCGTATAGGAAGGAAGAATTCCTAACTACAGAGGATCGAATTGAAATTTAATACTAGGGTAGTGCCACGAGGGGCGTACTCTACCACTAGTGGATCTAATCCTAAGGAAGGGAAGGAATCCTATCCTTACAGGAAAAGAAGACCTGGGCTACTATATTGGAAGGATGAACTCCTAACTATAAAAGATCGAATTTAGATTTGATTCTAAGGAAAAGGAAATCCTAACCTTAGGGAAATGAATTTGAAATGGTACTAGGGTAGTGCTGGGGACAGCGTACTCTACCACTAGTAGATCTAATCCTAAAGGAAGGGAGGAAAATCTACCCCTAAAGGAAAAGAGGGTCTGGATGACCGTATAGGAAGGAAGAATTCCTAGCTATAGAGGATCAAGTTTGAATGCTGATACTAGGGCAGTGCCACGAAGGGCGTACTCTGCCACTAGTAGATCTAATCCTAAGGGAAGGAAGAAGAACCTAACCCTAAAGAAAAGAAAGCTTGATTGAGATTGATTCCAAGACGGTGCCATAGAGGACTTACTCTATCACTAGGAAGTCTAATCCCAAGGGAAGGAAGAAGAACCTACCCTAAGGAAGAGAGAACTGGATTTTAGAATTAAACCAAGGACGGTGCCACAGAGGACTTACTCCATCACTAGGGAGTCTAATCCTAAGAGAAGGAGAAGAACCTACCCTTAGGAAGAGAGAACTGGATGATCTTGTAGGAATATAGTATTGCTTCCTATAAGAGATCAGACTTAAAGTTTTAAATTTTGAAACTAGAATGGTGCCGTAGAGGGCATTATCCATCACTAGTAAAATCTAATCATAAGGAGGGAAAGCATGATAACTCACATCTATCCTTAAGGAAAAGAAAACCGGAGGACCTTGAGGGAAGGAAGCATTGCTTCCCATAGAAGGTCGGATCTGAATTTTAAATCTAAGATGGTGCCACAGGGGGTATGCTCCACCACTAGAAGATCTAATCCTAAGGAAAAAAGTATGATGACTCACATCTAACCTTAAGAAAAAGAAAACTGGATAATCCTGTGAGAAGGAAGCATTGCTTCGCACAGAATCGGGTCTAGATTTTAAACCTAGGATGGTGCCACAGAGGGCGTGCTCCATCACTAGAAGATCTAATCCTAAGGAAAGAAAGTACGATGACTCACTTCTATCCTTAAGGAAAAGTGAACTAGAAGATCTTGTGACAAGGAAGCATTGCTTCGCACAGAATCGGATCTGAATTAATTGTATGTAAAGGAAACTTGCTTTACACAGATGATCAGGTCTAGATGATCATATATAGAGAAAACTTGCTATATATAGAAGATCAGGTCTGGATGATCATATATAGAGGAAACTTGCTCTATATAGAGGATCGGGTCTGGAGTGATCATGTGTAGAGGAAGCTTGCTCTGCACAGAGGATCGAGTCTGGATGATCTTGTGTAGAGGAAACTTGCTCTACACAAAGGATCGAGTCAGGGTGATCGTATATAGAGAAAACTTGCTCTATACAGAAGATCAGGTCTGGATGATTGTATATAGAGGAAACTTGCTCTATATAGAGGATCGGATCTGGATGATCATATATAAAGGAAACTTGCTCTACATAGAGGATCGGGTCTGGAATGATCATGTATAGAGAAAACTTGCTCTATACAGAGGATCGGGTCTAGATTGATCATATGTAGAGGAAACT
Source organism: Dendrobium chrysotoxum (assembly GCA_019925795.1). Taxonomy (NCBI): domain Eukaryota; kingdom Viridiplantae; phylum Streptophyta; class Magnoliopsida; order Asparagales; family Orchidaceae; genus Dendrobium; species Dendrobium chrysotoxum. The sequence continues at coordinate 64,066,710 of CM034302.1, read as the reverse complement.
TACTCTACAAAGATGATCGAGTCTAGAATGATCATGTATAGAGGAAACTTGCACTATACAGAGGATCGGGTCTGGATGATCATGTATAGAGGAAACTTGCTCTATACAGAAGATCAGGTCTGGATGATCGTATGTGGAGGAAGCTTACTCCACATAGAGGATCAGATCTGGATTCTGGAATTTGATATTTGAAAGATTTTTTGAATTTGGATTGATTGAGTTTTGAAATTGACAATGTTTAAATTTGAATTTTGATTTGACGAATTTGAATTTGAAGGGTTTTGAATCTGTGATGTATTTTGAATTTGATTTTGAATTTGAGAAATTTGAATTTAAAATTTGATTTGATTTTGATTTATTTGAATTTGATTTTGAATTATATGGGTTTTGAATTTGATTTTAAGTTTGTCACTCATCTAGCATGGTACTTCCTGAAGAGTCTCCCCAATGTTTAAAAAGTTTGGGTGACATTCTTCATGGTTGATCAGTTGATTTGAATTTCTTTCGAAGATCGTCATTAAAAATGAACGATTCAGTCAACATTGATTCAAGCGTTCCATTGATTTTACAATGGATTAAAAGTGGTCTCCAAAAGAATACGACGAACTCTCCTACTTGGGGAGTTCTAAAGTGACACAACTTATCAGTATCTCGAATCAAACGTAACTTGTAAGTTTTCAAACTGTATTGAGCTTAATTTGATTTTTATTTGAGGCCCTTGAGCTCCTTGAATTGGAGTCAGGCACTCTGCTCAATTTGAGTTTGATTTTGAACAGCGAGTCTCAGCTAAGGAAACTACACTCCTAGATCAGAATGATCTAGGACCCAACACAGGGTGTGGTTTAATTTTGAATGATAATTTCCAGTATTATAAAATACTCCTCTAGTGGGATTGAACTTGGACCCAGCATAGAGTGTAATTTTTTAAAGAAGGCCTTTATGAAAAAGATGCCTATGCGCAAGGACTTACACACATTTCTCAAGGACTAGATTTGAATTCTCATCAAGAATAGAAGATTTATTCTCTTTATTAGAAAACTTCCTCTAGCTATTTGGACCATGTTGGAATGACAACGGGAATAAATTCAGAAGTACAGTGAAAAGTTTGAGTGACTCCAACTAACCTGAAAAGGTTAAAGGATTTAGGTTTTGTTGACCCAGACCAAGCTTCATAGAAACTAAACTGGGGTTTCCCTTAAATCTTTTGAATTAAAATCAGTTTCAAAGCAGTTTAAGTTGAGTAAAAAAATTTGATCTTTTCAATTCTCTTGCACAAGAGATTTTTATATCTTGATAGATTATCGATGCATGATAAAAATTTTGGATTCAAAATTTATCAAAGTCAAGTAATTTAAAGTTGACTGGGTCTTTTGAAATTTAAGGATTTAGAAGAAGGGAGCCTCTTTCTTTTTCTGGTGGCGCACATTACGCATCTTTTGATTTACAGTGCATTTTGCATTGTTTGCTTTTTTTTGAATTCTTGGCGCATTCACGCATCTTTTCGAATTTATTTTGAATTTGAGAAGAGGCTGCAACATCTTTAAATTCAATACCGGGATTATATCTCAAGTATAAGAGAAGAAAATTCACTCTCTTATACAAGGAAGAATAATCCTCAAGGCAGACCCAGTCTTTTTGAAAAGAGTATCAGCTTGACTTTTAAAAATCATTGAACAGATTTTAAGCACGTAAGAGACATCTATTGAGATAGAAAATTGCGAGAAATTTGAGAAAATTTTCATTTCAAAAATTAACTTAAGTTTGACATTGATTTTAGTTCAGTAGTTAAATCAATCCCACAAAAGAGGTGGGAGGGAGGGATATTCAAACATTTGTAATCAACTACGACTTTCTCCTGCTTAAGACTTAAAGTAGAGGTCAATTTTCATTAAAATGATAACTCAACTATCTTGAAATTTTGAACTCAGTACACTTGAGAAATTGGAAGCTTTTCCTTAAAGAGAAATTGCAAATCTAGGTGGCAAGACCCAGTAGTGTGGAATGAAATTCCTATGATCTCCTTGGAGGGAGATACTGTTGTGGAGTCTGTACTATCCTTAAAAGTTTCTGCATCATTTTAATTAAAAAGATTTATCTCGATAGGACCCCGTTGAAAATTGAATTTTGACGGTATCACTATCTGATATAATCTTAGATTATTTCCCCTCTCATTACTAGTGGTCTAGTAATTAGAAGAGTGGCACCCCAAGTGATTTCTACACCTCCTCCTCTGTAGATGATGTAGTGTGACACATATAGAAACTGTGACCTAACATCATCTAGTAGAGTGGACGGGTCATAACCTTCAATTGGGGGCCTAGGGCCTAGTGCTGGTGTTTCTTCAGTTCAGCTTGATTAATTCTCGCCATGTAGTAGTCGAGAAGGTGTATTGAAGATTGTGCTCTCGTTTTTACAACCTCCCTCCTTTGAGTAACAGGAGAAGGGTGAGAACGATTTCCACCAGGGAAGGGGTACGTAGAAGGAGCAACGAACTTTTTAGTAGCCTTAGACTTGACGTGCTTTAAGGCTTTCACCTCAGCAGTCTTTCTGGCCTTAATAGCCTTCTTTCTGACTCTACGAAGGTAGTTCTTCATTTTATTCTTGCTGACCTTACTAACGACAGGGGTACTAGAACTTGACCCGATCTCAGGCTGAGATGGTAGCTTTTCTATCATTATTGAGTTCTGGTTCTTATCTACCTGGACAGAGGGTACAATGGGTAAAAGGGCGACAGTAGCTTCCATCTCGGAGATGAGGGAGTCAACTCCTAACCCTAAAGTAATCTCAACTAAGGGGACATCCCTTTGTATTTCGGTAGACAGATCAATCATTTCTTCTCCGTCGACTGATAACTTGAAGTCTTGGAATTGCATTTCAAATTGGATGAAATTACCAGAAGTGATTCCTTCTACTATCAAGTTTTTATCTAGAGAGAAGATGAGTTTTCCAACCATTTGAGTGCTTAAATCTTGAAATTAATGAACAATAATTTGAATTAGTTAATCTTGAATTTGAATCTGAATTTTAAACTTGATTAATGTTATTCAAAATTTGATAATTCAATCATGTTAAGTTTAGATTCAAAATAGTGGTTCGTAGAATTGATAAGGACTTAAGAGTTGAACCCGACACTTTCGCTACACCAATTAACTTGGGGCAAAATGTCAAAGTTCAAACTTGAACTTGAATTCAAAATCAAAATTAAAATTTAAGGTGACAATCAAATTCGAACTTAAGATTGAGATTGTATTTTGAATTAAAGTAGGATTTGAATTTGAACTTAAGGTTAAAGTCAAATGGACCAATTTCTTCAAATTTTATGACTCAACAAGTTGAGTTTTACCCAATCATGTAGGTGCACAAAATCAATATGAAAGATCTAGGGATCGGGCTCGACTCTTTTCATTTCACCAATTGACTTGGGTCGAAATGTCAAAACCCAGATTTGATCTTGAAATCAAAGCTGAAGTTGAATTTATGTTTAGAATCAAATTTAAGTTCAATTTTGAAATTAAATTTGAACTTAAGATTGAATTTGGTTTTGAGGTTGAATTTAAATTTAAATCTTGGATTCAAATTCAAGCTTGAAATTAGATTTAAATTGAAATTAAATTTGAATTTAAATCTGGATTTAAACTCAAGGTTGGAACTGAACGGATCTTCTTCAAAATTTGAAACTCAACATATTGAATTTTGTTCAAATATGTAAGTTTACAAGATTAACCTGAAGATATTAAGAAATTAGGCTTGACTCTTTTCATCCCACCAAGTGATTTGGGGGTGAAATGTCAAAACCTAAAATTGACTGGAGAATTTTGAATTTGCATTGTATATGTTCAACTATAACAGAATATTGTAGAAGACACATAGCAACGACGATTGAAGTTGATTTGAAAGATTTTTCTCAACTTTTGAAACTCAAAATATTGAGTTTTATTTTCAATATAATGGTTAACAAAAGTTAAGGAAAAATCTAGAGACCTTGATTTGACTCTTTCACCATACTAACTAACTTAGGGTGAAATGTCAAAATCCAGGTTGAATTAAAGAAATTTTGAATCTAGGTTTTGAGATTGAGGAATTTTCTATAAATTGTAAAACTTAGCATGCTATGATTTATTTGCATGCGAGTTTGTAACATATACAGGAAGACTTTGAAAAGCTCGGCTTGACTCTTTTGCTCTACCAATAAACTTAGAGGCAAAATGTCAAAGCCAGACTTGGAGGGTGGTTTCCTATACTCGCATCTCTTTTCACATGTCTTAATTGAGTTGGCCACACTCACCCAGGGGGAAATAGGAGAGGGACCAATAGAAGAAAGGTAGTCAAAACTACTGATTCAATAAAATTCATACCGCTATTAAAGATGGAGAGAGAGATTTTCCCCAGTGGAGTCGCCATTTTTTTGTTTGATTGAAAAAGATAGTTTTGAAAAAGGATTAATTTTCTTTGGAAAATGCTAGATTTCTAGAATTTTAACATTTGAAATTGAACGCTTATTATGAATGATATATCACCTCGAAAGGTGAACATATCGTTCTCTAATAGGTTCAGATTACAAATCTTGAGATTTATCCTTATTATTGTAATCAAACTCAAGGAGAAACAACGTATAATCCTAAAGGATTAAAATGATGTTTAATCCAATATTCGACTACAATAATCTGGATAGAGATCATTAATTTCATAATCAAGGGTACGATTGTAATTGATATATCTATCCAAAGAAAGAAGATATCAATCATTATCAATAGTTTGAATATGACAATAACAATTGTCATTTTTTATTTTGATTTCCCAAAGATAATTAATTAAGGGTTTTGAAAAATTGATTTTGAAAATCAGGTCTGGGTTTCTAAATCTCCTACGAGCGTAGCCCTCATAGTTAATTACATCATAGGAAACTAGAAAATTTCTTACGAATACTCTCGATTAAAACAGCGATATGAATTTCATTTAAGATTTTTAAAGATTGATATCAAAGGAGGTTAAGGGACTGAAAATTCAACAGGGATTGGTTCAAGATTGAACACTTATTTCTGGAGTCAAAGGAAGAAGGGTTGGAGGTGTTTTGAGATTCTGAATTACTTTTAAAACACCTCAAACTATCCTAGGTGTTAGGCTTGAATTTGATTGAGAGAGATATTTAGTTTAAATGATCAATTTTATTAGAGAGTGGGAATTAGATTCCCGGAGGTTGAGGCCTTCGGATTGAAAATCTGTCTCAGATCCTAAGTCTAAAATGGGTACTAAAAATCAATGACCCAGAACCTAGCTAATGAAATGCAAATCTGGACTTACCCCGGGCTGGATTAGGGAGCCAGCTAAACCACCTAAGCGCTTCAAAACCATGTGTCCGGTCAATTATGCAAGAGTGGTAGGAATATTGATTAAGATTGGTTTAAAGAATTTGGATCGACATCTAGAGCAGATTCTAATTGACCCATTAATATATGTTGGGTATAATGCTTAAGCTAGAAATGCAATTAAAGATTTGACTTAATTTTTAATTTGTATCTAATGCAATGCATACAAATTGATTCGATTAAATGCTTAAAATTAGAATGAAGCAGTTTAAAAATTAGGCTTAAAAATAGATTTTATCCTAGGGATTGCACAACATCCCCTTGGACAGAACTGCACCCTAATAGGTCAGGTGGTCTGCCAAAACCCGTAGGCGGGGAGGTGCCTAATACGGAAGAGAAAAGTCAATATGAATGCATGAAAAACCCCCGGTGAGTCCGGGCTTACTTCTTAAATGCTTTAGAGTTTCTATCTGAGCCTAAAGTTTTTAAATTTTAATTAAAGTAGAAATAGTTTTGACTGTACCCTCACGAGCCTCCGATCGGATTCCAGGCTAAATCAATTATGACATGCAAGATCGTCGAAAAACTAATAAAAGTAGGTAAATCCTAATCGCAATCAACACATCAATCAAATTAATCAAATAATTAAATCAATTAAATAAATATTCAAAATGAAAGTCCATAGGCAAGTGCCTTTTAATTATACAACCCAGAGTCTGTAGGAAAAGTAAAGTGGCCGAGCACCACTGTCTACAGTCCGGATTCTACTCCTAAGACTCAAGTGACTTTGAGAATGGGTCTTCTCGCTCTTCACTTCTTTGTCGTTTTGGAACTCCTTGGATCGTCGGATCCGGATATCCAAATGAAAAGAATCTCTCCCTTGAAAGGGGGTTATCTTTTCTCTTTGGATATTTGAAATCATCCAAATTTGGATCTCTAAATTGAAAGAGACTCTCCCCTAATGGATGTCTCTTCCTCTTTGGATTCCAAATTGGATGCTTGAACATCCCATTCTCAAAACACTTAACAATTATAACTCAATTCAAATATCAAATTACATTAATCAAAATTAAAATCTAGACTCAACCACCTGCAGGGTTATCCTAATACTCAACAATTATATAGACATCTCAAGTAGTTAATATTGATCTCAAGCAGTTAATATTTAAAATTAAAATACTTAAAACACAGACGCTTGGCCATGCTCTTTTAATTTTAAAGGGGGACTTAAGTAATTTTTTGGAGCACCTGTGCAATTTATTATTTATAATTTTGCCCCCTTTATTTAATGCCCTGTATGAGCATGGCCACCTGCATAAGATTGAATTAGTATAAATCATCCATAGCCTAGGGATAGATCTAACGTATAATCAAATCAACACAGTGCAGTAAATAAATAAACAATCACATCAACATCAATTACTTAAATCTAGCAACCAGCATGCAATGAAAACCACGAAAAACCCGGCACACGCAAGTAGCAGAAAAGTAAACACCGACCTAGCCTAAGACTAGAGTTGGTTGTCCTAGCGAACCATCTAAAGTGTGTGAGGTAGGCTGTGTGGTTTGGATATGTCCTAGATAGGATAATTTGATTGAAGTTGTTTAAAGTTCTGGTTAGTTGAAAGGCTTGAGGGAGATTTTAATTGAGGTTTAAGTCTTAATGGTTTAAAATTGATTTTAAAGTTAATTTTGATTGTTTATTGGATACCACCTTTGTTGCACACCGAGGCCGTGAAGTTTATTTCACCTTCCTTAGGGCTAACTTAATAGCCTCATAGGCCTGGGTTACCTAGTGGTACCCGGTATAATTAAATGGTTTGAGCTTAATTAAGGTTTGAAGATTAATTAAATTTTAATTAAGATTGGTTGGTTACTGGTTTTAAAGTAAAATTGATATTTTCTGGAATTTTAGAAAGTTTATTGAATTTTAGAAATTTCTGGATTATTTTAATCAATTAATTAAGGGGTCAAAGTTGACTTTTTGATTTAAAGCATTTTCTAGAAAGTTAGTATTTTATTAAAATACTAAACCTTAAGACGATCAGTTAGACAGTAAGAACACTGAAATTAGATTTTTCTAGATTTTATTATGAAGGTTTGAAGTTTTGACTTGATTTTGAACTAGATTTGACCAAAAGTTGATTTTTTCAAATTTGTTTGATTTTTAGAATTTTGATATTTTTGATAAATATTAGACCTTAACATGAGTTGTATGCCTTTGAGTTTACTAAATTTAAAGTTTATTTGAATTAGTTATGAATTTTCAAAGTTTTGAGTATTTATTTAATTTTCCAAAATTGTTTAATTAAAGCCCTTTTTATGATTTGAATTCAAATGACCTCCAAACTCCTTAGAATCAACTTTAAAGGTCAGGAATGACCTAAGAAGAGATTCCTAAGTGTTTAAGAGATTTTTGGCATTTTTTAATTATTTTTAATTAATTAATTTAATTAAATATTAAATTTTAATTAAACTTAAATTAAATTTACTTTTGAAGTCCAGTCATGGGGCTTTTATTTTTTATTGATTAAGAGTTCAATTCTGGTTAGTATGAGGTATTATGTATAATTTTTAGATTTAAATTTAATTTATTACAATTTCTTGAAGGTTTTAAAGTTTAATTAAGGTTTATCTTAAGGGTTTTAATTAAGGGATTTAAAGAGCTCAAATTTTAGTGAGAATTTTCCCTAGAGCAGGGAAGTTCACTAAGCTTAAGGGGCTTAAGTTTCAAGTCATTTGTATTTAAGTTTGATTTGTTAGAATTTTAGAAGTTGTCAAGCTTAATTAAGGTTTGATTTTGATTAACTTAATTAGAAGGCTTAATGATTTCAAAATTCAGTGAGATATCTTCCTAGGGTTGAGAGTGTCACTAAGTTCAAATTATTTGAGTTTCAAGTCAATAGGACATAAATCCTAATTATTAGAAATATTCTAAGTTTTCTAAACTTAGGTCCTTAATTATTGTCCTTAATGACACTAGGTTTGAGTAGGTTCAAATCAAGGTTTTGCTAACCGTTAGATATAACATATATAAATTATACATACACAATCAAATCCTAAATCTTGGAGAGCCCTAAGACTAGGTGGTGTGTGCACCCTCAGCATTCAAATCAAGAAATGACTTAATTAATTGGAAGATTAACCAATGAGTAATAAGCAAGGTAATTATTCATTAGTTAATCACTATTCCCCACTAATTCTGTTCAAACATGCTTAATCTAGATTTAAAATTCCAATAGATCTCTCAATACTTGAAGGTTTAAATATATATAGTTTTAAAATAAATTTAAAAATATATTTATATATTTAAACCTATACATGAAAATGTAAATTTTTAAAATAAAATACTTAAAAATATCGTCAAAATAATTTAAAATATTTTTGAGAGATCCTTTGATTTTTTAAGGTTATTTGAAATTAAAATTTAAAATTTTAAAATATTTAATTAAATATTAATTAAATATTAAAATAATAAAGAATTCAAATTATTTAAAATAAATAAGGTTTCGAATTTTGAATATAATTTTAAATTAAAATACTTAAAATTTTAGAAATTTGGTATATTATTTAAGATTTTTTTTATTTAATATGAATTTAATTTAGATTTTTTTTAAGTTTAAAGTAATTAAATATATATTTAAATAGTTTAAAATTAATTAATACTCAAAATTTCTCTCAAGTTAAATTAAATTAATTCTTAAATGATTTATGAAGTTTTAAAGCTTTTTTAAAATAAATTTATTAAATATTTTAAAGATTATTTTATATTTAAATTTAATTAGAAATTATTTCAATGTTTAACCATTTAAATATTTTAAAGTTATTCAAAATATATAATATATATCTTAAATCAATTTTGATTTCAAATTAGCAGATCTTTCAGTAATTATTTAATTATTTATAACATTTTATGTTAAACTTTTAATTTTGAAAATATTTAATGTTTGATTAATTAAATATTAATTAATTACTTAAACATTTATATAATGTAAATTAATTAAAATCTTTTAAATGGTTGGAATTAAAATTTAATCTTTAAATAAGATAATAACTCGAATGTTTATTTGAAAATTTAAAATTAATTTTAAATAAAAATTTAAGTTTTATAAAAATGTTTTAATCATTATTTAATTAAAATTTTAATTTTAAAATAATTGAAGTTTAATATTTAAAATAGTTTAAGATATATTTAATATTTTGAAATATTATCAATTTTGAATTAAAATATTTAATTAAAAAAATAATATATAATATATATTTTTTATTATTTAAAATTAATTATTAAAAAAATTTGAACTTAAAATGATTTAAAATAAATTTTAAATCATTTTAAATAGGTCTGGCGGCGCTGGAGACTTAGGAGGACACGTGGCAAGCACCGATTGACGTGTCAAAGCGGAAGTGGCCGGAGGGCATTAAATGCCAATCATCAGGTGGCGGCTGTGACGCGTTTTCCACTTAGACACATCAGCAACAAACCATAGCCACTGGATCCTCCGCGGTTTAGAAAGGAGGATCCTGATGACCCACTAAAGTGTGGTTGGAAGGCAGCACGAAAAGGCGAAATCTAAACCATTGATCATAAGATCAATGGTTGAAATTTCGTACATGCTAAATAAATGGCGAAACAAGCCCTAATCTCGAAAATTGGCTCTTTCTCCTAATTTAGTTAATCAAATTGCAAGAAATTTTAAATGTAGATTAATATCATGAACAGAATTCATGGAGTATATTTTATTCGGCTTGAAAAGTGCTTAACAGAAAGCTAATTTAATCTAAGTGTATAAAATAGGGTTTGAGATTTTGAGAAGTCTAACCGTTGTATTTTGGTATTTAAGGTCTCTCTGAACTTGTAGTTTATCCACGCTCACTTTCCTAGTTGAACTCGTGGCTTGAAATGCGCCGGATCGAGCTGTAGAAGCTTGGGACGGATTTCGCCTTAGGCTCACCGGGAAGCTCATCGCCGGCAACTTTTAACAGTTGGATTTGCCTTGGGAAATATGGGGAAGACCCTTGAAGACTTGAATGAGCAAAGAGCTCAGCTGGAGGGGCTTGAACCTGGAGAGAGAGTGGATCGAATAGAATCCTCTTCCAAATGGAAGACTTGCCCTATCTAATTATCCCAGCCCATCATGGACGGCTGGGATCAATTCAGGAACTTCCTAGATGCCTAACACCTGGCATAGGGTTGTCAGGATGGCAGGGAATAAAAGGATGAAGGTACAATGACATGTAAAGGCCATTTTGCCCTTTTGTGCACATGGGGGTATTAGGAATAGGTTTAAACCTAATCTAAGACTTAATCCTAGCTCAAGAAGATTCCAGAGCTCACTTAACACCACTGGAAGTGATTTGGAAATGAAGGGCGGATTATTTGAGCTAGCTTGACCATTCCTAATCCACTCAAAGCATTTGTTGACAGTTGACTGGTCAAACAGTCAACTAATACTTAGGTGGACTTGGGAGGGGGTATTGAGTACTGGTGAGTTAAGTCCAAAATGGGTTTGAAGGGGATAGACTCAATACACGAGTAAATCAATGAAATTTGACCAAGTTGTAATGGGTTGACTTGGTTAACATAGCTTGGGTTTGATTGACCTATGGCTAGGACATGACTAAGCTATAAGTTGGAGTCAATTTAAGGCTTGGTATAGATTGGATAGCTCAAATTGATTGTAGCTTGACCTTGGCTTGAGGTTTGATCATTGTTGAGATTTGACTAAGTCAACATTTATAGCGATTTGACTTCTCATGGGTTCAAATGAGTTTGAGTAATGTATTAGAGTAACTTGAAAGTTTGAAGGGCTTGACTGGCTTAAACTTAAATGTGAGTCCTTAAAGGAGTCCATATTAACTTGAGTTGACTTGAACTGAGTTTAGTTGACCAAGTCAACTAGTGGTTGGTTCATAGTGACCAGCCCAATCCAAATCATCATTGGCATGTTTAAGGAGGTTTGAGCGTTTTGAAAGGTTTGATTTTGATGCATTTGAGGTTTGATTTGAAGTAGGGTGGCTTAAGGGTTTGAAGTGGTCAACTTGAGTTGACTTGGTCAATTAGGTTGACCTAGGGCTAGAAATTGGACTGGAGTGACTTGATTTGATAAATGAAGTATGGTAGAAGTGTTTTCAAGGGTCAAATAAGTTATTTGGGTCAATTCACCTGTTTGGGCCCTTAATGGGTTATTGGGTCAACCCTTGTTGACTTGGTCAACCAGGTGGGCCGAGGATCTGGGACTGAGCTTAACATATTTGAAATGACATTTAGAGACCAATGGAGGTGGTCCCAAGGTCTAAGGAGGTCATTTAGTCAAAATGACCTCTTTTGACCCTTAATGGGCCTTCTTGGTCAACCTAGGTTGACTTGGTCAACCAAGTTGACCCAAGGTCTGGTTCTAGGTCAAGAAGGTTTGGTTTGATGATTGAAACTTGTTGGAAGTGGTTCCAAGCAATTTGGAGGTCATTTGGTTTGAAAGTGCATTTGAACCCCAAAGGGGTATTTTGGTCATTTTGACCCCTGGTCAACTGGAGATCCAAAATGGGTCCAACAAAATATAGTTTCATGATAAGTGGGTCATAATTAAGGGTCTAGAAGTGATTTGAAGGCTTGGAAAAAGCTCCAGGGTCAGGATCCACTGGGTGGCAGGTCTAGTGGCATAGATTATAAATATTTGAAGGTTTTACAACCTTTGGATTTTAATTCAATTTCTGGGGTTAGAGACCTCAGAATGAGCTCAAATTTGGAGGGTTACCTCTAGAGATATGTCACATCAGTGTGGAACTGACAGACCCTAAATCAGAGGTCATTTGATAGGGTTTTGAAATGTTCAAAGATTTACTAAAAAAGGCTTTTAGGACTTAGACCTTTGGCCTTGAAATTTGATCTGGATTTCTAGTTTTGAGCTAAATTTTAAGTTTGAATATCTGGATTTGAATTATCCATATCATTTATGATCATTTAGAATAATCATGAATGATAGGATAGGATTGAAGTTTGATATGAGGTTGAATAGACTAGAGCCTGGGCTAGAGTCTAGTTAGATTTAAGGTTTGAATTGATTTGAGGTGTAGACTGATTTGAGGTTTGAATTAATTTAAAATTTGAATTGATCTGGAGTTGAGATAAATCTGGGGTCTAGTTAGATCTAAGGTTTAGGAGGATCCTAAGACCTAGATTGATCTAGAGTCTGGGTAGATCTAGGACTTAGAGTCTGGAAGAATCCTAGGATCTAGAATAGATCATGGGGGTCTGGAATCAAGGAAACATCTTAGGGCTTGGGATTTGGCAGAATCCTAGGATCTAGAAGAATCCTAGGATCTAGGAATCTTAAGATTTGGGATCTAGAATGATCCTAGGATCTAAATGAATTTGAAGGAGTCCTAGGGTCTAGAGTAGATCCTAGGGACTGAAGTCTAGGAAGATCTTAGTATCTAGAAGTCCTAGGGTCTGGGGTCTAAAAGAGTCTTAGGATCTAGAATAGATCCTAAAGTCTAGATTCTAGGAGGATTCTAAGGTCTAGAATGATCCTAAGATCTAAAATCTAGGAAAGATCCTAGGATCTAGAATAGTGTGGAAATTAGATTGATCTGAGATCAGGATTGATTTGAATCTGGATTGATCTAGGATCAGATTGATCCTAGAGTCAGAATTGATCCTAAGGATTGGAAAAATCCTAAGGTCTACATTGGTTCTACTGACCTCATACAAAAATGAGGTCAACAGAGTGCATCCATCCTAATCAAACCCATTAATTAGGAAGTCCACAAACTCATAGACACTAGCTTCGTTAGTGAAGTACATTACCTTGATTAGTAATCTAATATAGGAATGGCACATAAGGTGAGCAAAAATTGGACAATCTATAAATCTGAACTCAACATGCTTAAGGGACAGATACCCACTCCCCAAGATTTTTAGTCATGCGCTTTCTTACTGTGTTCTTTGGTTACCACCAAATAAAATTACACTATGATGGCTATGAGAAGACTTTAGTCATCACAGGGGAAGGGCTTACACTATTTTAAGATAATGCCATTTAGCTCGAAGAATGTTGGGATGACCTACCAACACATGTTGGACTAATTCTTCGAAGATAAGAAGGATAAATATTGATTTATATATATGACCTTTTGGTGAAAATTAAGTCACTAGAAAAACACATCCAAGACTTGAAGGAAACCTTAACCAATCTAAAAATGTGTAATATATAATTTAATCCACTAAAGAATACCTTTGATATAGGTTTAGAAAAATTATAGGCATTCCTCCTTACCACATAAGGCATAAAGGTCAACTCCAACGTGGTAAATGTAATCTTAAAGATGGCTTCACCCAATAAAACAAGGGACATTTAGCAACTTACTAGATAAGTCACCAAAATCAATCACTTCTTATCAAAATTGGGCAAAAGGTGTTTTCCCTTCTTCAAAGTCTAAAGGTGCATCAAGTATTTCACATGAAATGAGGAGTATGAGGTGGACTTAAAAAAATCTCAAATTCCTCCTCTTCTCACCACAAAGATTATAAAAGTCTGATGTTGGGACAATGCCTAATGCTTTACCTCAAAGTTGGTGAAGATGCCATTAACTCTTTGTTAGTACAAGAAGAAGGAAGAAAATTGAAGACCCATTTATAATGTCAGTAATACATTGAGAGGAAATAAGTTGTGATGCTCATCATGGAAAAATTAGTGTGGGAAATCAAAACCTCAACTCAGTGACCTTGACCTTACTTCTAAGTCCATTTGATCTATACTATCATAGTTCATCCTCTTGAAGCCATACTAACTAATCCAAATCACTTGGGAAGGCTGCTAAAATGGTTAACAAAACTGAGCAAGCTATAAATCTCTTATAAACCACATATTGCAATCAAGGCTCAAGCACTTGTTAACTTCCTCATAGATTTTAACTACCTAGATGTTGAGAAGGAGGTTGTGAGTGGTGAAGACCATGATTGAACATTCAACATAAATGGGGCATTAGGAAACCATGATGTAAGAGTGGGCATGGCGTTTAAAAGCTAAGAGGAATCATCATAAGACGAGATGCCCAAATAGAATTCCAAGTAACCAGTGTCCAAGCTAAGTGTGAGGCTGTCATTACAGGATTGTTGGAATGGGCACCAAACATTTGGTCATTTACTCTAACTTGTAGTTGATTGTAAGTAAAATAAATGGTGAGAATGAAGTGCATGTTGAGATCCAATAAAGAGATTTTTTTAAGGTAAAGATAGAGATTAACCGATTCAAGCATTAAAAATAATAAAAATTCCCAGGGAGAAAAATAAACTCATTGACCTGCTATCAAATTTTGGAAAAGATGATGAGCAATCAAACCTAATGTTATTAAGACTAGCATTAAGGGTAACAAGGTGATGCTTATGAATGTTGAACATTTGGCAAGTTGGTCGAACCACTAAATTGGATACCTGAAGGCAGGAAAGATTGCAACAATAGATATTAACCTATTTTTATGCTACTAAAATGATCTTTTATTTATACTTTTGAAAAGATACTTCCTAAATCCATTAGCTTTCAAGGTGAGGCATCTTTTATAATACTAAAAGAAGATAATACTCATAATATGGGAAGAAATAAATTATCCCAAACCAATACTTCCAATAGAAGTGGAGAAATGATTATAATTTCTATTAATAAAAAAATTAAGGCGAAAAAGGAAATAGCTACAACTGAACTAGCTCAAATAATTGCTTCATCGCCTACCTTTCAAGATAGGCTTAAAAAAGTTTATTCTTTTTAAGAAAGTGTAGTTAACAAAATTTTCAACATGCTTATGCAATTGGGAATAAAAATTCTAAAAGGAAAGAAGCCTGATGAAGTTAATAAAACTAATAAGCCATTTTATTGCTCATATTATAAATTTTTGGGATATACCATTGATGATTATATTGTCTTTAAGGATTGTCTTGGACAATAATATAAGACTAGAGAGGTTGATATTCTTTAATAGTTCCTTGAGAAAACATGGGTTTTTCATTATTCACTTCAGAAAGGCCAAAGGATTTCAGTGTTACACCAAATCTTCTATCTATTGTACATTCAATTCAATTCTATCAAATAGGAATACCATATATATTTTTTCTAGTATTTCTTTGGTATAGCATTTTAATGTATCATTAAGATGTTGATATAAGTTTGTATACTGATAGCATTACAATGTTTTAGCATATTGATATGTATCATCAAGTAACATACTCTATACATCATATGATAGTAAATAAATCATCCATTATTTGATTACTTCTCTTATTCTTCCATTTACTTAATTCACACCTTTGATACTGACACCATTGTTTGATTACTGTTATTCTTCCATTTATATAATTCACACCTTTGATACTGACATGAATGATGAAGAGGGAAAACTTAGCCTTACCCTTACAAATGTTATTTATTATCTAAACTTAAGCATCAACAAGTCTTTTTTTGAGGAACAAATTTTGTTATTAAGTTCAAATCAAAATGCCATAACTTCTTATTCATTAAGTTCAAAAGAAGTACAAGAATTTGGAGAACTTGATACTAGAATTTCGATTTAAAAAATTACATTGAATGATAATCCATTAGATTGAATTCAATAGGTTCAATTAAGAAGTGGTAAATAACTTCAAGAAAGGCATTTTAAGCCTATATCATAAGATAAGGTTAAAAATATAATTACCATTATCTTGATAAACATCTTACTCTTGAAAATCAAGATAAATAAAAAATGTTTCCGTCACATCCTAATGTAAATTATAATACCTTAACCCATTTGAAAAAGCTTCTTGGTTTATTGAGTGTTTACAAAGTTCTTCCATTGTACCTTAAGCTTTATGAAAATCTTGTGAGAGCTTTACTTGAGCATAAAGTTTTCAAGCTTATTTTTCTAATGAAAAGTTAAAGGAGAGTCTTCCTATTAAGGACCTCGCTATGATCATCTTTATAAATAATGACCTTCTCCTAAAATAATAAATCATAATAGACTAATATATATTATTTCTTTAGATTATGGTAATATAAATAGCACTTTAGTAGACCTTGGGTCCTTAGTAAATATTGTGAATGTTTGTACTCTAAAATTATTATCTTCAATTATGAATAATTTGTGTTCAGGCTATTAAATTTTACACAAGTTCAATGAAAAGGATCAAAAGTTCATCAGTTATATCACCTTACCCCTATAATTTGGTAAATTTAATATTGAAGTCCAAGTTCATGTATTGATGCCAACACATCCTTTCATTCATTTAGAATGACTTTGGCAACATGAATATGAGATGGTACTTTTTTTTGCTTTGCTTTGGAAATATGCAAAGTAATTGAAACTATGATTTCTTTTAAAATTTTGACATTAACCTTTGAATTTTAATTCTGAAATTGAACATATCATTAGAAATGATATACCCACTATAGAAAAACCTTGGTGTACCGATGGAAATTCTGACAAAATTATATCCTCCAGTAGAAGCGGTAGTGTAACTGATGGATATTCTGTCGATAACTTAGTGGGATGTTTTCCAACAAATAAACTGTAGGGAAGTTTTCTGTCAAAAAACTATTGGCAAAGCAGTCAGTTTTTGCAAAACCTACGGTAATTCTGGCAAAAAATTAGCCAGAAATTACCGGCAGATTTTTCACTGGCTTACTCAAATCGAATGAAATATTTCTGACAGAAATTTTGCCAGAAAAATTTCTTCTGGCGGACAATCCATCGGTATTACTGATGAAAAAGGCTCAATTTTCCTTCGGTGGTTGTCTTCCTTCTCATTTCACTCCTACTAATTTTTCTTCACTCCCGCTCACATTAGTTGCCTCCCATCGAACGCCACCTCCGTCGCCTTCATATACACCGCTCCATTACTGACCTTTGCCCCCTGAGTCACCCAAATCCACCGCAAGTTGATCTATGTTAGCCCATTTATTTTTTCTTTGATCATGGATGTTCTCGGTAGACATTTGTAAGAGAATGTACCATGGTGTATGCATTTTGTTAATAATATTCTTCTTATTAATAAGACTAGAGAGGGAGTTCATAGTGAAATAGATGTGGATACTATTAGTAGAATTCAAGTTGGATGGTTAAAATGGAGGAATGAGTTGGGCTTATTATGTGATAGAAAATTTCCCTCAAACTTAGGGAAAAATTCTATAAGATGTGTAGCTTTACTTGAGATATGGTGTTGGGCTTATTGTGTGATAGAAAATTCCCCTCAAATTTAGTGGAAGAATGTGTTGGGCTCATGAGTGGCTTTACTCTTAGAGATAAGTTACAAAATGAGGATATACGTGAAAAGGTTGGAGAAGCTCATATGGAAGTTAAAATTAGAAAGAGTGAGAGAGTTGCCTTAGATAGTTTGGTCATATAAAACGGTGGCCTCTCGATGACCTAATTAGGAAAGTAGAGGTATTAGATTTGGCTTATATTAAGAAAGGTAAAGGTATAAAAAGACTTCAATATTTGTGACATACGAAGAGTGCTTTGAAACAGCCAGAAAATGAGTTCTTCACAAACGATGAATATTTCTACACAATTTTGCCAGAATTCCATTTGTAAATCTGCTGGAAATATCTCTGGCACAAACTTCATTTTCACACAAGTACCCCTTGAAGACTTATACACGCCCTTTTTGGCTTAGTAGGATTGAAGACTACCATTGCGGTGTCACTTGACACTGATCGTGTACATCTTTCTTGACTTAATGGGTAGGCTAAGACTCCTTAAATTTCTCCTAAATGGGGGAGATGATGGGAGGCTTCAAAATTTTTCATTAATAGGGGATCTATGTGAAATAACATCATCCAATTTACAAATTAATTTGAATTCAATCTATTTTCCTTTAACAGATGTTATTTTGATCTCTAATATCTTCATATTATATATAGGCTAATTATTCATACTATGGATATTAAAAATCAAAGAAGTTAGATGTATAACTGATTGGTGCAAGGATAAAAGATATTTATAATTGAGTTTATTAATGAGGTGAATTTTTACATCCAGTTAGCCTGTCAACTGCCTAGCTTCATCTCAGATGAAAAGTTTTTATACCCATATTCTAAACATTAAAATCAAGTGCACTTAAGATCATATGATGTAATTATTGATTTATATCATAGAGGGTTCATACCAGAATATTGGTATTATACTTCTCATGATGAGTATAAGCCATATTTTAATTCTTGATGTGGCATGTCTATAAGTTCTAATATAGTTGAGGAAGAAGATATCCAACCTCTTGATGACATAATTTTTATGATTTATTGCATGCTACCCAACAACCAATATGAAAGGGGTGCACCACTCACTCAAAGTTATATGTTGCTTTGAAGATATTAAGCATCAAGATAAAATATAATATCATTCATGAATATTTTAATCAATTTGTTGGGCTACTTAAGAAAATTAACCTAGTAGATAATATAATTCCTACAGATATATATCAGACTAAAAAGTTAGTTTTTGAATTTGGTTTGATATATTCAAAAATAAATTATTGTGTCAATGGATGCATATTATACTATTAAAGATGATTTATCAGATATTCAATTTCATCATTTTAATGTACTAAGATTTAAACCAAAATCTGCAATGAAAAGAAAGTTGAAGGATATACCAGTCAGTAGGATATTTTACTTACCCATAATTTTTAGGCTTTAATGGTTATATACATCCATGAGATCTGATGCACATATGAAATTGCATAATGAGCACATTTCACAAGGTATTATTACACATCTGTTAGAAGAAGAGGCCTAAAAATGCTTTGATCATACACATCCTACCTTCACCACAAAATTAAAAAATATAAGATTATGTCCATGTATAGATGGTTTTACCTCATCGATTATTTAAATTTATTATGGAAAGAAGTAAGTATATATTATATCTCCACCAAACAAAATTTTATAATGAAGGAAGCATTACTTTGGACAATTGGTGACTTTCCTATATACGGTATGCTTTTAGGTTGGAACACTTCTGGCAAGTTAGCTTATCCATATTATATAGAATTTACAAAGTCCTTCACATTAAAAGATGGAGGGAAGAACACTTAGTTTGACTGTCACTACATGTTCTTGCCTACAGGTCATCCTTTCAAGTGAAATAAGGATGCCTTTACAAAAAATAAAATAGTGATGTCGTAGTCTCCTCCTAAATTAACCAATGAAGAAATATTTGAAGGAGTAAAATTCTTGCCCATGATAGTTGATTATCCAATATTAGTTGATTAAAAATTATCAGGGTATGGTGTCAACTATAATTGGACCAAAAAATATATTTTTTTGTCCTTGCCATATTGGAGAATAAACCTGATCAGACATAACTTAGATGTGATGCATATAGAGAAAATATTTCTGATGTGATGACTGATGAACAAATACGATGATTCAATAGTGTCGTAGCACTACTTAAGTCAACACTACGGTACTAATTTGGTTATTAGTAAAAATTATAAACTAGAAGATTATTTCTTATATAGGGGTTGTTGCTAGAGTACTATAATGGGATAGGGGCTAGTCATTTGTTTATTTGTAATTAAAGTTTAGAGGGAGGGTGAGAGTAAGATAAAGAAGTGAATTCTAGTGATAGAGTCTATAATTGTGTTCTAAAGAACTTGCTAGTGACATTTATCCTTAACTTAACTCTTTGTATTTTATTTAGTTTAGTTTAGATGACTGGCTAGAATATTTATCAAGGCTTATGATATATTAAAAATCATATTTGCTTAAGACTAGATTTGAATTTAATGAATAATTAAATGTTATTTTTAAATCCTTCATACTTAATTTAGTTTATATATAGTCCTTACATAAACTAAAAATTTAGTATGATATATTGCCTCAACAGAGGAATAATGGAAACATTAGAAGATTTAAAATAAGATTCTGTCATCTATAAATATATTATGGATAGAGACTTGGAATCATAATGAGATATAATCACTCTAGTTGAGAGAAATCATAGATAGACACTCTAAGAAGCTCGATAGAGAGAAGTATTTATACTCTGATTCATAATAACATTAAGAGATATCTAACTTTTACACTCATGAGTTTTTAACTATCATATGTTCAAAGTCACTTAAGAATATAATTTTTAATTTTAAGGAACTAGTTAGTTTTCATTAGCACGCCAATAAATCTCTGTATATAAGATAAATTCATAATTCATGTAAGCAACACTAGGGTGAACTTAAGGTAATTCCTAACCTTGTAGGATTGATAGATACTCAACTAATTACTTTATTACTTGATACAACACATGCACTTGCATAAAATTAGAGTTTACATGCAAAATAATCTATTTGAAATGTGTAGTGATCAATCACTTAGTCTAGAAAAATATCATTACCTTTTAGGGGTCAATTAGTATAAATTTCTTATCTTCCACACTTTAATAAACTCTTCCAAAAGATTTATCATATGTTGACTGACTTCTATGTCAAGTCCATAGTCTTAATGGAAAGCACAATAATGGATGTGTCCTATACATGGACCTTAAACCAAATGAGTGTTCGTGCTTGAATGAAGCATATATTTTGTATATCACTTACAAACTTGGCCATCAATACTCAGAAAGAGATTATTATTGAATATTAGTAAATGGAAGGTAGCCTTTCCTTTGGATAACACCTAGTGGGGGGAGATGCTTTCACTTTTTGGATGGTTGGTGTTCTAGTGATCGATAGTGGCCTCTCATATTATTGCATCTCTAATGGTGATAATGGTGATGTAGTTGGGGAACACCTTCTCTCTATTCTTTGGACCTTAAGGAGGCTAAGATTGTTGCATACAGCTCACTTAAATGCTCACCTCACCAGAGCATCTCTTGGGGAGCTTTAAAATTTTGCTAGGTTATTGTACTCTATAGCACATGATTGGTGGGATCCACCCTCCCTTTATATGATTTCAAGTAAGATATTTTGAATTTTAATAGGTTTTTAGCTTTGTGGACTCTCTATAAAATAGATTTATCAACTACAACCATCACCTTTTCACTCGCCTAGGTAGGGAGTACACTCTTCATTAATGATAGGGCAATAAGTTTTATGTATTGAAGGTATAGAGGTTATCACCCTATAAGCTTACCATGCTCTCAGGATTATAAAATTTGAGAAACTCTTTGGAATTTCTCCTGTAAGAGAAGTTTTAGGAGCCTACTCTAATGCTCTTAGGATCATCCTTGTGATTTTTTCCTCTCTTCCATTTTCACCAAATACTTGTTAGTTTCAAACACTTAATTCTCCATATTTACGGATCTCTCTATTTTACTACTCTTCTTCTTATGATCCTTAGTTTCTAGCTTTTGTCATCAATTTGCACTCACTGAATCTAAGTTAACGTTGAATCCAAATTTGTTCATGGGTAACACCATAACCCTTCTTGAAAATCCTATATGATTTTCTTAAAAAGATTGATAGATGTAGAGAAAGAAAAAGAGAAGAAAAGTTATGAAGGAGAAATTTTGAGGATATTGTATATAGCTCAAAATACACATATTATAGTAGATATTATTATAGGTGCGAAAAATGGCCATTTGCCCATATCTTTATAGGGTTTGAGGGCAACAAATGAAGCGAAAACAAATTATAATTAAAAAATAATTAAAATTATTAAATCCAAGTCTTAAAAATACATGATATGACTATTAAAAATATGTAGACATAATAATTAGAATTCTAATAAACGCATGTAGACAATTATCTTTGTTAGTATTTGAGAGAGATCACAAAAGGGCATAACCAAGCATAATCTGTAACCATAAAAGAAACTGTCAGAGAAGAGTATGAGTGAAACCAACAAATAGGATATATATAATATAAATAAAAATATATAAAGGATCATGTAGTTCACATTTATCTAATCATTGAGAGCTTTAGCCTTTATAAAGGGAAAATTGTGTTAATATTTTTGTGTATATATTCTTGTGAAAATACTTGTTATAGTTGATGTTGTGTAGGAAAACTAAAAAAAAAGGGGCATAAAATAGGAATTCGGCTCAAGCGCCATGGCACCCCTATAGTCCATGAAGCAACACCATTAATGCCCTAGTGCGACTCTGGAGCACCAGGGTGCCACTTGGTTTGAAAATTTTATAATTAATTCAGTGCCCCGATACTAACTCCTTAAGTGTTGCAGCGTTCGTAGTGCCCCAACGCCAGTTGGAAGTGTCATTGCGCCACTATGTTATATAATTTTGCATATTAATTCAAGCCCCAATGTCATTATTTGAAGTGCCCTGGCGCCATGAAGCACCACATCACACATTTCTGTTTAACATTGTAGCATCGTGGTGTTGCCGTGACGCTAAATCTCCTACAGTGCCATAGTAGAGAAGTTAGTGTGGTTCACTAGTGTTGTATCTATTCATCTCAATGCCACGACGGAGCTCAACATCGAGCGCTGAGGCATTCATTCATTTGTTAAGCACTATGGCGGCTGCATTAGTTGTGTACTAAGAATAAATGATTTTCTTTTCAAATTGTTGAGGACTAACCATCTATTTTGTGTATAAAACACTAAGAGAGTGGGAGTTAAGTGCGGAGAGTGATCCTGCTTAAGGGAAATCAATCTGGGAAGCAATTATTGTTTGTAATTGATTGTAAAAGCTATTCCATGTGCTATTTCCTCCACTTAAACTCTTGTAACCTGTTGTAGTGTATATATTGAATTCTATTTTATGTGAAATTATTTCTTTGGTTAGCTAATTCTTTAGATTTGGGATTATGATGTGAAAGATGTATGTTTAATTTATGTTGACTTTAGTACATGCAATGATTTAAATTTATTTCCAATCACTTCCAATCTTAATTTAATTCATGAATGACAATGTTTGGATTTAAAACTTAGTTTCATTCATTGCCTCGATGGAAGAACGATGGGAAATCACCATCGACTGCCGGCAGCACCGACTGTCGGCACCACCTCCAACAGGCTGCCATTGTTGCCATCTGCTATTGGCCAGTACCACCACCTCCATTCGTCGCTGGCTACCGTTGCTACCCACTGCAGGCCACCACCACCAGTAACGGCCACCGCCACTCACCAATCGCCGCCACCGGTAGATCCGGCTGCCATCATCTATGAACTTTACATTATGTTTATTTTACTTCAAATCAAATAAAAAAAATATTCACCTTTATTTACTTTACACTCATCCAAACAACTCCAAAGTAATCCTTTTTATATTGCATTATTTTTATGATGCATTCTTTTTATACTATATTTTTTTTTAGCCAACCAAACAACCCATTAATCACCCCTTTACAAATAAATGTCATGTCATTTACTATTCAAACTGCTAGCAATAAAATAGTTAAATGCACAAATATTAAATAGTAAAATATAGCTAGCGGAACAAAATCGGCATTGATGTTCAACCTACATAGCAGCTCCTCATGGTATATTGCGCTAAGACGACAACAATGACAACGACAATGACAACAACAACAATAACAAAAAAAAAAGAAAAAAAAAACATTCTTCATTTCTAAGCTCATTCACATTTTCTTGATTAAGTTCAAATCAAAATAAAAACATCTCATTTTAATGATATTTATTTTTACATATTTTTACTAAATTTAAACTATATTAATATTCAATCATGATCAAACTGAGGGGCAAACTAAGTTCACCAAATCATGACAATCTACTCTTTTCATCATTGTGGATTTCACAATAATTTCAATGGAAAGGTAATTTTATAACACGTATACCTCTGATCTTAGGCATGCTCCTTTTTACCAAAAAAAAAAAAAAAAAAAAAGAGAAGAAGTAAAATAATAGTAAAATTAAAATACCCTATAAATACTTTTTTTTGGACATTTAAGTTAATTAAAGTAAACTCACACACATATCATATACACAAGCTTCAAACTCAAGGCCTCTTGATTGATAACTAAAGTTTTGGACCAACAGATCAAAATGAGCTGCGTAAATAACCTGAAAATACTAAATAACTTTGAGAAAATACTTTATGCTCAAATATATTTTCACAAGAAATAAATTAAATAGATATTACATGTCTAATAATAAGAAAAAAAAATCGAGAAAGATTAAAAAAAAAATACTAAAGATAAATAAACTCTTTTGTTTCTTTTTAACCTTTTTCCCATCTTAGAGCAATACATCATTACTTTATTAATTTATCAAATATGCGGCTAAGTTACAGACCATTTATTTATTTATTTGCAAAACAAAATACAGCCTTTGTTAAGTTAAGAGACCATTTATGATACATGAGCTATCATAGATTTTCCTTCTATTTATTGGTGGCTATTTTTTGTGTGTTCAATCATCAATAGAATAGCCTTTTCATTTCTTTGGTCCTCATAACATTTTTGAGACTAACCATGACTCCATAATTATTGCTTGCGATGAGAATTCCTCTATTTGTGGTATTAAGGATTCGTTTGGGACAGTTTTCTTGTTGCTTCTGAACCCAACTTTCTTGTATAAAAATTTTAGTTTTTATATTAAAAAACTGCTTTAAAAAACAGTAAAAAAGATGTCCCAAACAAAGCTTAACTCTTAGCAATACTTTGTGGATAATCTCCACGTCCTTGTTTAAAAAATGGAGAGTATTTCATAGAATGAGATCCTTCCATCTCCTGCTCCAGGTGTCATCTCACAACATTCTAGTTGCTTAGGTGGTCGACTTATAGTCTCGTTCTATATATATTTTTCCCTTCAATCGTTTATCTCATTGTGAACTTCAGTCATAATTTTACATCTTGTTTAGCATTTTTTCCTAAGAAAAAAATATATTAAATGAAAGAATTCATGACCTATTAATTAAAGGTGATAATTTTATTTTTAAGATCACATATTCTATAATTTATTGGTCATTATTTTTAAAAATAAAAGTATTAAAAATATTTTGATTTAACTAATGAAAAGAATATTTTTTAGTATTTTTTTGGGAGTTATTTACTAGTATCTTAATTCTCAACTTCGACGGTCTCCATCTAGTCGCATCTCCGTCGGCCGCCCCCACTCCGAGCTAACATGCCCTGGCTGGCTTGCTCCACTAGCAGCGGGACCCACTAACCGGAATACTGAACGCAGAGATTTAAAACGTGGCAATAATTCACGAGAGATTCACACGCGCAATTCGATCGTTAGATAGAGTCATCAACGCCGTAACGGCCGTTACTTTTGTTGGAGAGCGACGACCATAGCCGTCCGTCTTGCAAACGTACGCGAAGTTCGTTGCGACTAGTGTAAAAATTTGCCCAGGCTATTTAAATGGGACTTGCTTAATTTTTGGTACAGGCTATTATAGCATCATCATTAGTTCATTCCACAACCGTTGAACGGGCGATTTGCATAACTTTTTTTTAAAAAGAAAATTCATATATTTTCCTGATTCTGTGAATTTATAGTAAGTTAAAGATAACTTTAAATAATAATTTAATTTTCAGCTGCATGGAAAGGTAAGATATGCACAACCTAAATTATTTAGAGGGAATACATTCACATAACAAGTAAATTTGTGAATATTTGAGTTTAAAAGTTCAAAATGTACTGGCCATATATGATCGGTGGGGATCGCAAGAGAAGAACACAGGAAGGAGAAGCTAGGGCATCGAACATTCTTTTCAAAAAATTTCTAGAAAGGACCCTTTGTTCTCTTGTTGCTAATCGTCAATTTAACAGGCAATTTATGCACGCTTGGCTAATCGCCCATTTAACGGGCGATTTATGCATGCATGACTAATCACCCGTTGAATGAGTGATTATGTCTAGTTTTAAATTTTTTTTATGCATGCTCATTCAGTTAATTATGATGCTAATGATATAGTGTAAAAATTTGCCGAAAAAAAGGCAAATTTTTTAAAAGGATCATCGTACATGTTTAATTAAGATGAAGAAACATAATAAAAGAAAAAAAAAACGGATCAAAATCATAAAGCTGAAGTTTCATTTATGATGGCTATCTTACTGCTTTGTGAAGCAGCTTTTTTGTACAAAAATTTCAAATTCAAAAAAATTTTGTATCAAAAAAATTTCTTGATAAAATACTAAGAAAATTATCCTAAATGAAGTCTAAATCAAGTTTTTACTTTTTTTTTTCTAAATCAGAGAATATCTTGCGCTTTCTTAAGAAAACCCAAAACAGTTTTTTTGGTTTTCTAGGAAACCCTTAAATTATTTTGCATTTCAATATAAAATATAATTTAATATAATATTGACTATAATATTCAAGAAATTAATATAATAAAGTTTGAAATGTTAAATATAATTTAATATGCTAATTTGAATTTATAAATTTTACTGATTAAATTGATAATGAAAAATAAATAAATAGTAAAATTAAAATTTTTATATTCTTAATACAATATTTATATTACAATATTTATTACTTTATAATATATTGTTTTCATATAAAATAAATTTATAATTAAACAATTAAAATTATTTCTATGATTTTAATATAACACCATATATATGTATAAATAAGTGAAACTTTAACAACAAATGGGTATTATAACTAAGTTAGCAAATGGAATGTAAATTTATTATTATTGTTTATTTACTATGATAACTATTATTAATATTGTTATTCAAAATTGACAAACTTTTATAAGATTTCTTTTGATTTAAATGATTTTTATGTAATCATCATGAGTCTTTATAGTATATATAAATGTATTCATAATTTATTATTATTGCTTCAAAATTATCATGACTATCTTTACTTTAATTTATTATATTATTTCATAAACTGAAGTTTAGAATTATTATTGCGTGCCAGAATATTCGCGACGGTATAGAGATATAGAGTTTAACGTCTTAATTTTATACAAATAAGAAATGAAAGTACGAGTAGATTGTTAGACATAATACAACTATCCCAAGGCTAACCAAGGGTGGGGGGGGGGGGGGGTGAATTGGTAATTTTTAAAATTCTCTTGGATTTTAGAAAACCAATTAAAGATATTCGACACAATGATACATTTTCACAAAAATATTTTCAACCACAGAAATTAAAAAAGCCAAAAAATAAAATGCAGTAAAAAGTAAAAGGAACAGAAGACACAAAATTTTATAGTGGTTCGGTCCAACTAGACCTACGTCCACTCCCTGGAGACTCCTTCTCTAGGTATTACACTAAACAATAGTGTCTCTCCTTTTGCCACAGCAAGGCGGAGAAGCCTTTACAAACTCTCTTCCACCAACCCCACCAACCCAGTGCGACAGAGAACCGACACCTTTTACAATCTCCAAGTGATGGCAGTATACCAACACATTTTTTTTCACCCTCCTGGTGAAGGTAGAGAACCGAACGTCCTTTTTCACCCTTCTAGTGACGAAAATGAACCAAATATCCTTTTTCACCCTCCTGGTGAAGACAGAAAACCAAACGTTCTTTTTCACCCTCCTAGTGAAGGCAGAGAACCTGATCTCCTTTGAAAAACTTCTCTCGAGAATCTTCAAGGAAGTAGGGCAGAGTTTTGAAGGAGCAAACAAGAGATCCTCACCTTTGGGTAACCTTGTGAATCCCCTCATAATTTCTTCTTATAAGATCTCTCACTCTCAACTCCCAAAACACTCCCCCAAAACACTCTTCTTTTCACTCTCAAGAAAAAATTCGAAGCAACATCTCTAAGTGTCTGTTTTTTGGACACTTATATATGAAAGACAAGAAAAATAGTCTAGAAAACTAAAATTTTCTAATTTGAACACGTCCAATCGTACAGTATGATCGACAATCGTCTGTACAAACAGGTCAAAAATCCATGTACGATCCTATACGAACTTAATTTCGTACTCTGTGAATCATTTGTATGAACTGACATTGTACTATACAAACTGTTCAAAACATAACACATTCGTTTGGAATGATAGTATACGAATATCAGTTCGTACTCTATTAGTCGTTTGTACGAACATACATCGTACAATACGAACACTTAAAACAAATCATGCTTTTCTTGGTATGAAAGTGAACGACCTCATTTTCTACTCTATGAATTGTATGTACGAACATATATAGTACGAATATATATCATACAGTACGAATAGATTAAAAATTACAAGTTTGTCTAAGACGATCCAGTACACACCCACTTCATACTTTGTGAGTTGTTTGTATGACCCAAGGATCGTACAATACGAATGGTATATAACTTCATTTTGGGTGGAACTATCATGACAAACCGTCTAGTATGAATTTTAAAATCGAATAGTATGATTAGTTTTAAAACTTAAGTTTTTACTCAACTCCCAGTGTGTGTGTAGTTACCCAATTACAATAACATTCTGTCAGACTCATGAAAAATAGAAAAATTTATAAACTTCATTATAAGAAACCCTAATATAATCTATCTTGAAGTCTTCGACAATCTGGAGTATAATTTTCTTGAAACGTTAGTACACATAAATAACACAAAGAAAATATATCCAATTATATATTAGGATAAATAATTATCATAATAATAATATTTTGGAATCATCAAAAAATCACATGATATAAAACTTAATCTTGAAATCTAAGTTGCAATAATCTCCCCCTTTTGGATGATGACAAAATAATTATTGTTTGAGTTAATATTAAAGGCAATTTTTCTCATAAGCTCCCCTCAAAGAATGCTCAATTAAAAATAGGGGTATTCCAATAAAAATCAAAACAATAACAAAATAAAATAAAAAATACATACACAATAAAAACACATACAATACACACATACAAAAACACACACAATACACACATATAAAAACACACATAATACGCACATAAACACAATACACATACAAAAAATAACTAATGACTCACATCAAATAATAACTAATGACTCCTCTTTTCGACAACAACAAAAAGAAAAGTACCTCTTGAAAAGATAAGTTTCTATTGATATAGCAAATAGATGATAAAGAAGAAGATTTTAAACTATTTGTAAATACAACATGAACTTCCTAGTGAGAAAAGAAAAGTCCCAAATTTTAAATGAGAATAATTAGGATAGGAAATGTCAACCAAGTCCACATTTCATTCTAGACATATCAAATAAAAATTATTATTGTGAAATTGATGATATTAGTTTCTCATTCAATCGTGCAGATTATTATTGATTAAATGGATTTGAATAAGAGATAGAAAGATAAAGGAAAGAATTGAATGAAACCTTCAATGGGCGACATTACATATCTTTTCAATTTTTGGCACACATTGTGCATCTTTTCAGTTGGATTAATTTTGTGCCTTTTTTCACTTTGGTGAATATTGCACACCTTTTTAAACTTGTGGCACATTTTGTGCATCATTTTCAAGCTTGGCAAACTTTATGCATCTTTTTATATTTTTAGTCTTTCCAATATTAATAAATTTACAACAACATCCAATAACTAACAAAAATAAACACATTGAAAAAGTAATAAAATAAAAATTAGACATCTCTTTTGCAACAATTATACCTAAATAATAGTTGTCTATAAGAAAATGATGATGATTTTCTAATCAACATCCAACCATAATTTAATTTAAAATTTTGAGAAATTAAATTTTGCTGGGAAATTAATTTGTAGAGCAAAGTATTTTAAAAATTTATTCTAGAGATCAACTATATTTGATTAGACAATAAAAACTTAAGATAATTTAAGAAGAATAATTTCAACACAAGACAAGCATCATTTCATTCCTTAAAAAAAAAATAGCTACAACATAATGATACAAATGCAAATACAACAATAACAATTACATGAACATCCAAAATCTATTAGATGAAAACTAGAGAAGCAAAAAATAAATAACAACTACCACATAAAAATGACATCTAAAATTCTGTGGGACCCTAGTCTAGAGATGGCTGAGGGTTGAAAATTGTAAAGTAGCTATTGATCGTAGCTACTTAAGTGTTAAAAAAATTGAACTACCCTATAATCCACCCCATGTCTTCATTATACTTTGCATCTGCTGGTTTAGGTGAGTCTCAATTTGATCAAAATGAGATTCCAGTCTATCAAAATGCTGGACCATGTCATGATAAAAATTCTGATCGGGTCCAAGAACAGGTGTAGGTGCCGGAGCAGGTGCTCCTTCTTCATTAGATTCATCTCCTTCATCTTTTTGGTCTCGATTAAAAATAGAACGAAAAGAGGCATCAGAAAAATAGATAGGAAGTTGAGTAGGTGGATCAGGATGAATTAAGTTGTATCTCTTGTGTAGAATATCGACTACCAAATGTCCTAAAGTCATGTTTTTCTTTCTCTTATTGTAAGGAAGTTCAATATCGGTAAGCTTGTAGATATAGTCTATAATCAATTGGGCTTCATCTATAGGAGTGCTAGTCATGATAAGATATGTGACTATAGAAAGTAGAGGAGTTAGGTTGATATGATCACCAGCTTTAGGTATTATAGAAGTCCTTAATACATGCTGGATGATCCTAGCATTTTGGTTCAGGGTGTACACACGAGGTAGATGATTGATAAAAGTAATAACTCTAAGGGTTTGATTGATTTAAGACCAGTCAAAATAAGACCTAGAAGTCATTGCGTGTGCCATAACCCCCTCACTTCTAAGGTGTAGAAGGTGCCTAAATCTTTTTTTGTAATCTATACTCAAGCTTGAAAACATATGAAGACATCCTAGTATGATTTTCATTCATTCTCATATTTGCAAGGAAGTAGTGGAATGTGTCATGGTGATAAGCATAAATCAGAGTGAGAATGAAAGAGAATTGAGTCAAATCAAAAAGAGGCATTACTAAAAAGTTAATGTCCCTTTGGATTAGGAGGCGAGATGGAGTTATTTTCGCCTCAAAAAAATGACCGTATGCTTCTTTATTTTCTTTAGGGAGAAAGTTCTCGTCAGGTTGATCAGAACGAGAGGAAGAAGCCCTAGAAGTTCATGCTCGCTTGCTGCTACTATCCATTTTGAGAGCCAGAACAAGAGATGGTTTGAGATTGAAGAAAATTGTAAAGAAAACCATCAACTTCTTTCAATTTAAGGAAAAATAACTCGATCGTACAGTACAAAAAAGAATTCATACATATGACTTTAGAATCATACGGGATGAAATTATTTTCTTACATATGAATAAAAATGGCCAAAAATGAAATGACTTTTTGTAAACTTCCACTCCCGATGAGTCATTTCGTACAGGCTTTTTGACAACATGAACAGATGAAATGCATGTTCATCCGTGATGATCAGAATATTAATGATCATTCCAAGGCAGTTAGATTTGTCCATATGAAAAACTGACAACAAGATCAGACAAACGAAATGGAATTTTGTATGCATACTCTTAAAAAATAACTTTCATTTCAAAAATGCATCCCATTCGTACAGATGACAGTTAACTTTTTGTACAGTATGATATTGTCATCATACAATATAATATAAAAAAACTCATTTTTGTCTATTCAATTCAGGGAAAAATTATCATGTACAGTCTAATGAATTTGTACAATACGAAAGTGGTTCATGTAGTACGAATGAAAAAGAACTTAAGACATGATAAACCAGACTCTTTTTTAAAAATAACCCATACAAGATCTATGAAATGTAAAGCTAAAAACAAAAAAGAAAAAAATACCAACAAAAAAAATAATACAGAGAATGAGAAAAAAATTTAAAAGCATTAATAAAATATAAATAAACCAAAAATAAAAGACAAACAACAAACAACAACGTACATGAAATACATTACAAATACCATTTACAGAATTTCAATTTTAAGCATTAATATCAATCACACCTAATCTAGTTCTTAAGGTGCTAAATATTTCAAAAGCTAATGATTTTATGAAAATATTTGCAAGCTGATTCTCAGTAGCAACATGGTGTAATTTAATTTCTCCTTTAGCCACATGATCTCTAGTGAAGTGATGCCTTATATCTATATGCTTAGTTCTAGAATATTGAATAAGATTCTTTGAAATGCATATGGCACTTGCATTATCACAGAAAATTGGAATAGTGCCAATAAAAAATCCTAAATTAATTAGTTATTATTTTAACTAAAGAACTTGTGCCACACAACTACTTAAGGCAATGTATTTTGCTTCAGCAGTAAAAAGGGCTATTAAATTTTATTTTCTACTAGACCAAAAAATTAAAGAATTTCTTATGAATTGATAAGCTCTAGAAGTACTTTTTCGATCAGCCCTATATCCTACAAAATCTAAATCAGAATATCTAATGATTTCAAATGAAGATCTATACTTAGGATACAAAATTCTTAAGTTTTGAGTTCCCAAAAGATATCTCTGAATTCTTTTAACAATAGTTAGATGTGATTCCTTTGTATCAGCTTGAAATTTAGCACATAAATAAACACTACACATAATATCTAGTCTGCTAGCTATTAAGTAATGATCCAATTATTCCTTTAAAACTCTTTTGATCAACAAGTTTTCCCTTAGAGTCCTTATCTAACTACACTGAGAAACTCAATGGTGTACTCACTAGTTTAGCACTATCCATTTCATATTTCTTGAGAATGTCTTTAATATATTTTGACTGACTCAGAAATGTGCCATCCTTCTGTTGCTTAATGCTAAAACTAAGAAAATAACTCAAATCTCCCATCAAACTCATTTCAAATTCACTACTCATTATTTCTAAAAATCATCACAAAGATTTTTATTGGTGGATCCAAATATGATATCATCAAAATATATTTGAATAATGAGTATGTCTTCTCCTACCCTTTTTAAGAAGAGAGTAGTGTCCATACTTCCTTTAACAAATGACCTTTCTAGTAGGAAAGTGCTTAGCCTCTTATACCAAGCCCTAAGTACCTATTTTAGTCCATACAATGCTTTTTCAATTTAAACACATGTTTAGGGAATTTTGAATTTTTAAACCCTGGAGGTTGCTGAACATAAGCATCCTCTTGTATCATCCCATTAAGAAAGGCACTCTTAACATCCATTTGAAATAATTTAAAACTTTTAAAATAGGCAAAGGCTAGTAATACCCTTATCACTTCAATTCTAACTACAGGGGCAAAAATTTGTTCAAAATTAATTCATTCTATTTGATTGTACCCCTTGGCCACTAATCTTTCCTTATTTCTAATCACTACACCTGAATCATTCATTTTATTTATGAACACCCACTTAGTTCTCGCAACACTTTGATTCTTAGGCCTTTCGATCAATTCTTAAACATCATTTCTAACAAATTGATTCAATTCTTCCTGCATGGCTAAAATCTAAAATTTATCCTAAAGTGCTTGTTTTATATTAGTGGGTTCAATCATTAAGATAAAAACTGAGTGGTTTACTTCTTTACTAAGTCCATACATAGTTCTAACACCTTCACTTGGTTCACATAAAATCAATTCCTTAGGATGGCTTTTAGAATATTTCCATTCTCTAGGCAATTCTCTTTCTATTTAAACCCTTTCTTCAAGATTAACATTTTTAATTCCTTGGGAGATCTCTTCAATAGGTTTTTCTTCCAACCTTGACTCTTCAAAAATACTAGATTCATTAAACACTACGTGTGTGGTCTCCTCAACTACCAAAGTTCTTCTGTTAAAAACTCTATAGGATTTGCCAACGCTAGAATATTCGAGAAAAATTCCTTCCACAGATTTTGGATCAAATTTTTCTAAAGGAGTTTTACTATTATTATGAATAAATACCTTACATCTAAAGACATATAAATGTGACAGGTTAGGTGTTCTCCCCTTAAGAAGTTCATAGGGTGTCTTGTTCAACTTAGATCTAATATTCACCCTATTCAGAACATAACATGTTGTATTAATCGCTTCAGCCCAAAAATATTTCAGAAGTGAATATTTTGCCAACATGGCTCTAGCGACTTCTATCAAAGTTCTATTTTTTTTTTTCAACAACCCCATTCTACTAAGGGGTCCTAGGTGCTAAAAAGTTGTGATAATTTCTTTATTATTTACAAAAATCTTTAAATTTTTATTCTCAAACTCTCCTCCATGATCACTTTGAATTGATAAAATTTTATACCTTAGCTTTCTCTGAATCCAAGTATAAAAATGTCTAAATTCATCAAATGATTCACTTTTATGAGATAAGAATTTAACCCAAGTGAATCTTGAAAATTTATCAATGATTATAAATTCAAAAAACTTTACCTCCTAGACTTACAGTACTAACCGGTCCAAAAAAATTCATGTGTATGACTTCTAGTGGTTTGCTAGTTCTAAGATCTTTAATTAAATGAAAGGAGGACTTCAATTATTTTCCTAATTGACATGCATCACATAGGTAATCCTTAGTGAAGTCTAGTTTAGGTATACCTCTGACCAACTATTTTTGGGTAATTTTCTTATGATTTTTAAAGCTTGCATGACAAAGTCTTCTATGCCATAACCATGATTCATTAGTGATTATTTTGAGACAAAAAAGTATTAGAAGATTTGATAAAATTTAAATAAAGCATGTATATATTACTTACCCTATTTTCATGCAACACATCAATTCTATTTTGGCTTAGAATGTAGCTAGTAGGCATGTTAAATCCCCTATCATAAAGCTGACTGATACTTAACAAGTTGTGTTTCAAGTCATCAACTAATAAAATATTCTCAATAAATAAATTATTCTTATTGCCAATCATATATGTACCTACCACTCTCCTATGGTATTCAGGTGTTACCTTGCCCCCATTCCTGGCTTCTAGTGTTAAAAATTGATTTGCATCTCCAATCATATACTTTGAACATCCACTGTCCAGGTATCAAATGCTCTCACGAGATCTTGTATGATAGTATTTCTACAAAAATATCAAATGTTAGACTTGGAAATCCAAATAAATTTTGGTTCACCTCTTGGCAATGATAAACCAGATACATATTTGATATGCTGTGATTTATGCACCTTAGATCTCTACACTAAATGTGTTCTACTTTGAATAGTATAAGTGTGGGATATGTGTCATAACATTCCACATGAAAAATATTTCACACCAGGAAAAGGATTTTTTAATCTATATGAGTTATAACGTCTCTTCTTAGGTTTTGACTTTGTAGGCTTTTGATTGGGATTGTGAAGTTGTTCAAGTGTTGGTGGTTTCTTATTTTCTTTAAAAGCATTCACGTATACTTAAAGATATGAGTTTGCACTTTCCAAAATCAAATTTTTAATCTTCAATTCATGTTCTCTTTAATCTGATTCAATAATAAACATCTTAAAATCATTTTCAAGTTCAGTATATGATGATCTCAATAGTCCATGCTTTTTGTTCAAATCATCAAATTCTTCTAACAAGGCCATGTAGTTACTATATATGTTTGCATGATCATTCTTAAGGATTTCATGCACTTATTGCAAATTTAAATACTCTATATTAAGTTTGGCATGCAATTTTTTAAGTTTCTAATATGCATTATATATTTTCCCAGAAACATCAAATAATTCGTCATAAGATAAGTCACATACCTCTTCTTAATCCGAAAGATCAATATTGTCCGCCATTAAGCACAAGTTTGTGACTTCTTCTTCTGCTTCTATTTCTGAGAAGTTAGAAGCTGAGTCAGCCTAGAAAGCTTTCTGTATTCTTTTCTTGCCCTTCCTCACATTGGTTTTCTCCTCAACTTTCTCCTTACTAGGACTAGCTTTGAGATTCGGGCAATTTATCTTAATATGTCCAAACTTCCTATATTTATAACAAATGACATCATTTGAAACTTCGGCATTTTTATTGAATTTATCTTTATTCCAGTGCTGACGTCTTCGTTACTTCCTTCTAAAGAAATTTTTGAATTACCTTGTCATGAGTGCAATATCTTCTTCATCCTCAGGCATTAATTGATCACCTTCTGAATCATCCACTTACAATATAATATTCTTTTCTTTTTGCTTGTCACCTGCATCAATTTGTCTTTGAGTCACTCCTTGCTCGTAAGCAATAAGTGATCCAAGCAGATTGTTAATAGAATATATGTTTAAATCTTTAGAGTCAGTTATGACATTTATCTTTGTATCATAAGCAATATGTAGATAACGTAGGATTTTGTTAACTTTTTTAGAATTTATTAGTTCCCTATCTAAAGCATGTAATGAGGTAACTATCTGTGTAAAATATGTGTACATGTTGGAGATTAACTCATTCGATTTCATGCGAAAGAGTTTATAGTCGTGTAATAGAGTGTTCAATTTAGATTATTTCACCTCATTAGTTTCTTCATATATAATGCAAAGTCTATCCTAAATTTCATTTCCAATTTTACAGGTTAAAACACGTATGTAGTCTTCAAATTAAGAGCACAAAAAAAATGTTATTTTAAATATTTTGCATTTAACTGAGCTAAGTCTTTTTTCTCTAATATCCAATCAGCAAATGGTGTTTCAATCCTAATGCCATCAACAAGTCTAGTAGGAGTAGTATAATAATTCTATACTAACATTCACATGCGATAATCAAGTGATTGCAAAAAAGTAAACATGTGAGTTTTTCAAAAATTAAACAGGATATTATCAAATAAAGGCGGTCTAGTGATCGAATATCCTTTAGGAGTATTATGGTTTTCAAAATTAGCCATAATCATTTTTCAAAAAGTAATCTAAACTTTAATTTTTGAAACAGGCTCTGATACCACTTGAAAGTATAAGTAGGTTGTTAGACCTATACAACTGTCCCAAGGCTAACTAAGAGAGGGGGTGAATTGATAATTTTTAAAATTTTCTCAGATTTTAGAAAACCAATTAAATATATTCTACATAATGATAAATTTTCACCAAAATATTTTTCAACCATAGAAATTAAAAAGCAGAAAATAAAAATGCAGTAAAAAGTAAAAGGAACAGAAGACACCAAGTTTTATAGTGATTCCGTCCTACTAGACCTATGTCCACTCCTTGAAGACTCCTTCTCCAAGTATTGCACTAAATAATAGTGTCTCTCCTTTTTTCCCCCATAGCAAGGTGGAGAAGTCTTTACAAACTCTCTTCCACCAACATGGTGTGGCAGAGAACTGATACCTTTTATACCCTCTAAGTGATGGTACCGTACCAACATGTCCTTTTTTACCCTCCTGGTGAAGGCAGAGAACCGAACATCTTTTTTCACTCTTCTGGTGACAGCAGAGAACCAACCTTCCTTTTTCATCCTCCTGGTGATGTTAGAGAACTAAACGTCCTTTTTCACCCTCCTAGTGAAGGCAGAAACCCGATCTCCTTTGAAAAACTTCTCTCGAAAATCTTCAAGAAAGTAGGGCAAAGTTTTGAAGGGGCAAATAAGAGATCATCACCTTTGGGTAACCTTGTGAATCCCCTCATAATTTCTTCTTACAAGATCTCTCACTCTCAACTCCCAAAACACTCCCCCCAAGCACTCTCCTTTCCACTCTCAAGAAAAATTTTTAAGTAAGATCTCTAAGTGTCAGTTTTTTGGATACTTATATATGAAAGATAAGAAAAATCATCCAGAAAACTAAAATTTTTCAATTTGAACAAGTCCAATCTTACAATATGATCAATAATTGTCTGTACGAACAGGTCAAAAATCCATGTACGAACCTAATTTCATACTATGTGAATCGTCTGTATGAACTAACATTGTACTATATGAATAGTTCAAAATTGAACATATTCATCTGGTATGATAGTGTACGAATATCATTTCATACTCTATCAGTCATCTATACAAACATACATCATACAATACAAACAATTAAAACAAATCATGCTTTTCTTGGTACAAATGTGAACGACCTCATTTCGTACTCTGTGAATCATCAGTACGAACATATATCGTATAGTACGAACATATATCATACAGTATGAATAGATTAAAAATTATAAGTTTGTTTGAGACGATCCAATACATCATCTGTACGAACCCAAGATCGTACAGTATGAAGAGTACAAAAAAAATCAAACATGATTTGATTAACTTCATTTTGAGAGGAACTAACATGACAAACTGTGACCAATATGAATTTTAAAATTATACAGTACAATTAGTTTTAAAATCTAAGTTTGTGTGTGTGTACAGTTACCTAATTATAATCACACTTTCTCAGACTTAAGAAAAATAGAAAAATTTATAGACTTCATTACAAGAAACCCTAATCTAATCTATCTTGAAGTCTTCGGCAGTCTGGAGTATGATTTCTCTAAAATGTTAGTACGCATAAACAACATAAAGAAAATATATCCAATTATATGTTAGGAGAAATAGTAATCATAACAATATTATTTTAGAATCATCAAAAAATCACATGATATAAAATTTAATCTAGAAATCTAAGTTGCAATAAGAGAGAGGAGTGCAAGAGTCATAAGACATTAGGATTTTTACTTGGAAAATTTTGAATGTGGAAAATCACAAGGCCTTATCCAGTTGAATTAATTTAATTAGTGTTATCATTGATTATAAATGATGCCCTTCCTTGAGGGTAGAATTAGACATAATGTAGCAAAATGACATCATATAGTCTACCTTCATATGATTGAAGTTGGAAGAATTCAATGGCATAGGACCTGTTCTTAAGAGGTCTTTGGCTTGTTTATTTAGTCAGTAGGTCCATAGTCAAATGATAAATGTCAAAGGAACTATTGTTATATGATGGTAATCAAAGGGATAGTAATCAGTAGGTGATGGAAGTTAGAAGGACTATTGTTGGGCGACTGAGGTCAAAGGATCATAGTTTGGAAATTGAGGTCGAAGGGCCATAGTTGGTCGGTGACAGAGGCCTGAAGGATCGTAGCCAGACATCTGAGATCGAACAAACCATTGTTAGGTGATGGCGGTCAAAGGGACTTTAATCAATGTGCCACTATTATTTAAGAGATCATAGTCAAATAACTAAGGTCAAAGGAACTCTTGTCGGGCAATGATGGTTGGAAGGACCACATTCGACAAGCATCAGAGGTCAGGGACTAAAGTTGGGTTATGATGGTTGGATAGACTGAAATAGGTGATGGAGGTTGGAGAGACTATAATCGTTGATGAAGGTTAGAGAAACCATAGTCGGAGACAAATATTGCAAACCTGGAATTAAGGATTACAATTTTGATGATAACAAATATTTCTGTGTTCTATTTTGGTTGACTAATATCTCAGGTACAAGAGATCAAATGCAATCCAAGCCAACTCAAGATTGGGTCCGCATGTATTTAATTGTAATTTTTCCCTTTCTTGAGTAAAATGTTATGTAATTGATCCCCTAGCTAAGTAATCTTACACACACACACTCAGGGGTAGAATTTTAGTAAGTTAGAGTTTTTATTTAAAATTTTTATTCATATCATCCTGGACGATATTCCTATCATCTTAGACGTAGTGAAAATAAAAACCCGAATTAGGGCGGCCATATTAAGTATGTTTGATTAAGCCGATCGTCCTGGACTATAGACATATCATACAGGAAAATTGGCTCAAATCAGAAATTTTCAGCCACTAGATTAAGTTAGGCAAGTTTTTATTTTTAGAGATTTGGTCTGATCCTCCCAGACGATATGTATATCATTCTGGACGATCCATTATAATCATGCCTAAATTAGTCTAGTGATTAAGAAAAGTAATTAATTTTTGATTGATATGATCATATCATCCAGGACGATAGCAAGATCATCCCGGATGATACATACAAAATCCTGACTGTCTAGAGCACTTCACCTGGATAATTCAAGAGATGTGCTGGATGATATTCCCGATTTTGAACTAATCATACATGACGATCACGATATCAACCTGGACGATCAAGTCATTTTGAAATCGTACAGCATGTTTTATATAGGCCGATCCAACTAATGTGCATGATGATATTGTCATTTTTGAACAAATTGTACAGGACAATATACTTATCATCCTAGACGATCAAGTTATTTTGAGATTATCCTGGACAAGTTTCCCTAAACGACCAGAGCTATCTTCTAGATGAAATTCCTGATTTACACTAATCATCCCGAACGATCTCATAATCATACGGGATGATCTGAACAAATTTTATTTACTAATCATGTAGAGGAATCAGATCATCCAGACTGATACATGTGATTTTGAACTAATCGGACAAGACGATCGACCCTGGATGATATTTGATGACCAGTTAAGATTTAGGGCAATTTTGAGCCCTACTATTTAAGATCTTTTTCTTTCAACAAGAAAAATCTTTTGCCACTTTTTTTACCAGAGAAAAAATTGAGAGAGAGAGAGAGAGAGAGAGAGAGAGCTTGGGAGAGAGAGAGAGAGAGAGAGGATCTTCTGAGGGAGAGTTTGTGAGGGATTCACAAAGGTTGCTCCAAGCAAGGATCTGAGTAATCTTCTTTGTTCATCGTCTCTTATCTTGTCAGTGTCTCTGTGGGAGGATCATTCGCAAGAAGATCTGGGTTATCTGTCTGCTTCAGGAGGAAGCAAAAGGAGTCCAGGTTCTCTACCTGCTTGAGGAGGAAGCGAAAGGAGTTCAGGTTCTCTGCCTCACCGGCTTGGTGGAAAGGAGCTTTTGTACAGGCTTCTCCGCCTTGCTGTGGGAGCAGAAGGAGAGTCACTTAGTGTTAGTGCAATACCCAGAGGGGAGGCTCCGGGAAGTGGACGCAGGTCAAGTTGACCGAACCACTATAAAATCTGGTGTGTTCTTTCTAAATATTTTTTGCACTTACTTTTCTATTAATAGTTGTATGATTGTGATTATTATTCTGATTATCGTTGAACATCTGCACATCATCGCATAACTATAAATATTTTAAAATATTCAAAAAGATTTTCTAAATTATTATTTGCTCCTAAATTTTTAAAACTATCAATTCACCCCTCCCCCCTCTTGGTTAGCCTAAGGACTAATTCATAAGGGCTTAACATCCCTAACAAATGTTCAAGTAGTACCAGAGCGGGATTCAAAAATTAAGTTTAAAAACTTTTGGATTTTGAACCATGGCTAACTTTGGTAATCGTAATACTGCTGAAGGTTATTCAATTATATGGCCACCATTATTTGATAATATACCTTCTAATTTTTGGAAAACTTGCATGCCCACCTTTTTATAATCAATTGATTATCGCATGTGGATGCTCGTTAAAGATGGCTATGAAGCACTGTTTAGACTTATTAATGACGTTAAAACTGAACTTCCATTTACTAAATGGATATTTGATGATCGTGATTTAGCACAACTGAATGTAAAATGCATGAACTATTTTTTCTGTGCACTGAAATATGAAGATTACATGCGTGTTTCTACTTGCACTACTGGTAAAGAAATCTGGGCTAGATTATGTATTACTTATGAAAGTACATATAAGGTTAAGCAATCTAGATTAAACATCTTACTTCACAACTACGAACTCTTTCACATGAAACCTAGTGAATTGATTTCTGAAATGTTTACAAGGATCACTCAAATTATCACTTCTTTACATGCTTTAGAAATAGAACTTACAAACTATGAAAAAGTGAATAAAATTCTGAGATGTTTACCTTCTTCTTTTGATGTCAAGATAACTGCAATTACTGAATCTAAAGATTTAAACACTTATTCTATTGACAACTTACTTGTGTCACTCATTGCTTACGAGCAAGGAGTGAACCAACAATAAATTGATGAAGGTGAGAAGAAGAAGGAGAAAATTATGGCGCCGAAGGCCAACGATACTGACACTGACTCTTCCGGGTCTGATAGCGATGATATTGCCTTAATCACTAAGCAATTCAAAAGCTTTCTAAGAAAGAAATATAATAACTTTAAAAATGGAACAAAGGTAAGAGTAGCAAAAATTTTAAAGGTTTATCTGATACTATTTATTTTGAATGCAAGAAGCCCATATAAAGGATGATTATCCTACACTTAAGGCTCACCCAAGCAAGGAGAAGGGTGAGGAGAAACTCAAGTTTAGTAAGTACAAGAAGCAGATTCAGAAGGTATTCTGGACAGATTCTACATCCGACTCCTCTAAGATTGAAGATAAAGAGGAGACTACTAACTTGTGTTTGACGGCAGATGATCATCCTGGTCAGTCTGACCAAGAAGAGGTATGTGAGCTAACCTATGATCAATCGCTTGATATTTCTGAAAAAATTCATTCAACATATAGGAAACTTAAGAAAAACTATGCCAGCATGAAATTAGATTTCTTGAATTTAAAAAAAGAGCATGATGTTTTGATTAAAGATCATTCTACACTTGATAACAATCACATGTCATTACTTGATGAATTACTGAGCATGATTCATTAAAAATATCACATGTTGAATTAGAAACTGTATTTACGGAATTAGAAACTCATGCATCTGATTTAGATAGTAGTGAGCATCATTTGAAATTTGAAATTGTAAGTCTAAAGAATGAAAATGAATTTCTAAGTGTAAAAATTTATGCTTTTGAGAAAAATGAAATACCTCCTACTTTTATACAATTTTATGCACCTCCACCTTTTGAAGAATTTATTTCAAAATCATCAAAGCATATTTTATTCAAACCTAGGAAGAGGCACTATCACCCACGTAGATTAATTAACCTTTTTCCTGGTGTTAAATATTTTTCTTATGGCATGTTAGGACATATCTCCCACACATGCACTATTCACCATAGTACACATTGGGTGTGGAGGCCCAAATTATATACTTCACAGCACACATGTATTGCATTCTTCTTTTCATAAGAAGGAACCCAAACTTGTTTGGGTTCCTAAATCTGATATTTGATGATTTTATAGGTGTGCTCTCACACAAGACCTCGTGAGAGCATGTGGTACTTGGATAGTGGATACTCAAGACATATGACTGGAGATACAAATCAATTCATTTCGCTAGTGGCCAGAGCTGGAGGCAAAGTTACACTTGGAGAAAACACCATCAGGAGGGTGGTAGGAGTTGGTATAATTGGTGATTCAAAAAATTTTATTATTGATAATATTTTACTTATAGATGGCTTGAAACATAATTTACTTAGCATCAGTCAACTCTATGATAAAGGATACAACATAAAGTTCTTGCCCACTTGCTGCATTATAAACTTAAATGACAAAATTATTTTGTAGGGATAAAGGATCAATAATGTCTACATGTTGGATGTAAGCTGCTTTAAAATTAATATTTTAATTTGCTTAAAAACTGCTGCTGATGAGTCTTGGTTATGGCACAGGAGATTATGTCATGCTAGTATGAAAACCCTTAGGAGAGTCACCCAAAAGGACTTAGTTAGAGGTGTCCCCAAGCTTAAGTTCACTAAGGACCACCTGTGTGATGCCAGTCAATTAGGAAAGCAAGTCCAGTCCTCCTTCCACTCCATTAAGGATGTCAACACCTCTAGACCTTTAGAAGTCTTTCACATAGATCTCTTTAGACCCATTAGCACTGCCAGCTTAAGGGGGAATGTCTATAGATTTGTGATTATTGATGATTACTCGAGGTTCACTTAGATTAAATTTTTGTCACATAAATCTGAGTCATTTGATGAATTTAATTCCTTCTCCACTTGGATTCAGAGAAAGTTAGGTTGCGAGATCTTGACTATTCATAGTGATCATGGTGGAGAGTTTGAAAATATGAGATTTGGAATATTCTATGAGGAGCAAGGGATTAGCCACAACTTTTTAGCTCCTAAGACCCCACAGCATAATGGGGTAGCTGAAAGGAAGAATAAGACCTTAGTGGAAGCTACTAGAGCCATGCTTGTTGAGTATTCACTTCTAAAATACTTTTTGGCTGAAGCGGTGAACACTGCCTGTTATGTGCTGAATAGGGTGAATGTTAGATCCAATCTGAATAAGATACCTTATGAGATCATTAAGGGTAGAACTCCAAACCTGTCCCACCTCCATGTCTTTGGCTGTAAGGTTTTCATTCTGAATAATGAAAAATCATCCTTATGAAAATTTGACCCCAAATCTGATAAAGGAGTGTTCGATCTTAGGCTATTCTAGTGTGGAGAAATCCTTTAGGGTGTTTAATAAGAGGACTTTGGTGGTGGAGGAGATAACTAATATGGTGTTTGATGAATATGATCCTAAGGAGACTAGAGTTGAGGAAGAAGAAGATGTAGGAGAGATTACCCAAAGAGTTGAAAATACAAATCTGGAGGAAAGGGTAGAGCCTCAAAAAACTTTGCCTAGAGATTGGAGATATGCTTCGAGTCATCCTAAAGAACTGATCTTAGGTGACCCTTCTGAAGGTGTTAGAACTAGGCATATACTTAGGAAGGAAGTAAACCATTCTGCCTTTATCTCAATGACTGAACCCACCAACATCAATCAAGCCCTTTCTAATGAGTTTTGGATCTTAGCTATGCAACAAGAATTGAATCAATTTATAAGTAATGAGATTTCGAAGTTAGTAGAAAGACCTAGGAATCAAAGTGTAGTGGGAACTAAGTGGGTCTTTAAGAATAAGATGAATGATTCTGGTGTGGTGGTTAGGAATAAGGCAAGATTTGTGGCTAAGGGGTATAATCAAATTGAAGGGATTGATTTTGAGGAGATCGTTGCCCCTGTAGCTAGATTAGAAGCTATTAGGGTGCTATTAGCCTTTGCATATTATAAGGGATTTAAGTTGTTTCAAATG
Source organism: Dendrobium chrysotoxum (assembly GCA_019925795.1). NCBI lineage: Eukaryota > Viridiplantae > Streptophyta > Magnoliopsida > Asparagales > Orchidaceae > Dendrobium > Dendrobium chrysotoxum. The sequence goes on along the minus strand of CM034302.1, from coordinate 64,021,962 downwards.
GATGTCAAGAGTGCCTTTTTAAATGAGATAATAAAAGAGGATATCTTTATACAACAACTCCTAGGTTTTGAGAGTTTTCAATATCCAAATCATATTAATAAATTAAAAAAGGCCTTATATGGATTGAAACAGGCACCCAGAGCTTGGTATGAGAGGCTTAGCACATTCCTACTAGAAAGAGAATTTATTAAGAGGAGCGTAGAAACTACCCTTTTCCTTAAAAAAGTAAGAGATGATCTACTCATTATCCAGATCTATGTTGATGATATATTTTTTGGATCATCTAATAAAAATTTATGTGATAATTTTTCTAAGACAATGAGTATGGAGTTTAAGATGAGTATAATGGGAGAATTATCCTACTTTTTGGGGTTTAGCATAAGGCAAATGGATGATGGAACCTTTCTGAATCAATCAAAATACACTAAGGATATCTTGAAGAAATATGAAATGGATAAAGCTAAGCTAATCAACACTCCCATGAATTTCACTATTCAGTTAGATAAGGATTCAAATGGAAAATTTATTGATCAGAAGAAGTTTAGGGGAATAATTGGATCACTGCTTTACCTGACTACTAGCCAACCTGATATTATATTAAGTGTTTATCTTTGTGCTAGGTTTCAAGCTGATCCTAAAGAGTCACACCTGACTGTTGTTCAGAGAATTCTTAGATATCTTTTAGGGACCCCAAACCTAGGAATCTGGTACCCTAGGCACATCACTTTTTTTAAGATTATTGGATATTCTGATTCTGATTTTACAAGGTGTAGGGTGGATAGAAAGAGCACTTCTGGAACTTGTCAATTCATAGGACAGTCTTTAGTCTCCTGGTCTAGTAGAAAATAGAACTCAGTTGCACTTTCCACAGCTGAAGCTGTGTACATTACCTTAGGAAGTTATATGGCCCAAGTCCTTTGGTTGAAGCAATAAGTTTTGGATTTAGGATTACATGTTGGCACAATTTTAGTTCTATGTGATAACACCAGTGCCATCTATATTTCTAAGAATCCAATCCAACATTCTAGAACCAAACACATTAATATAAGGCATCACTTCATTAAGCTACATCATGTAGTAACTAAAAATCAACTGGCTGACATCTTTACTAAACCACTGGCCTTTGACTCATTCAACATTTTGAGGACCAAATTGAGTGTGATTGAGATAAATGCATAACTCTGATGATTGCTGATTTCTGATGTTTTCTATTTTCTTTATTTTTCTTTAGTTTTTATTTAATTTATTTGTCCATTTTACTTTAAAATTTTTCCTTTCCTGCTGATTTTTGTTGTTTGATTCGCTTATCAGATTTGATTATTTCCTACTGATTTTCATTTACTGATTTTCACGTATCTATTTTTCTTCCTTCTTTTTTTTATTTCTTGCTTACTCACTTCTAAATCAGATCACTGCTCACTACTGCTGATAAACTAGATTTCTGACTGAGAGTTTTGCCTTATTTTTATTTAAAGGCTTGTAAGTAGTGATTAACTCCTCTAGATCTATTAAAGGGAAGAAATATTGATGATTATTTCTCTTTCTCTAACTCCTTTGTTGATGTATTATTTATTTTGGATAAAAATCTTCTTCAAAATTAAAAAGTTAGTTTTTAAAATAGAGATCTATTTTATCTTCCTACAGTAATCTACCTCATATGAATATTATTTTTAAAGCTTTGAATCATTATTATATTTTCTTATTCAAGTGGTTGCACCTATCATATGATGTATGGTTTTTATTTTGTGAATTACTCTTCCTTATTGTAGAGAGTGAGTTTTGTCATCTCTTATGTTTGGAAGGTAATTTTACAGCTGAGATTTTTTAACGATTATGAAAGGAAGCAAGCTTACAAAAGATGCATAAAGAGCGCCAAAATGAAAAGAGGCACAAAATGAGCCCAAAGCTGAAAGGATGCATAATGTCACCAAATTGGAAAGATACACAAAGTGTATCAAAAATTGAAAGATGGGCAAAGTGCCAAATAAATTGATAAAGAGGCACAAAATGAGCCAACAAAGAAATAAGCTTTCTTCCCTTTCAGATCTGTAAATGTCTTAGAAGAATCCTTGTGCCACTTAACATCTTCAAAAGCTTGAGACAAAAAATCATGATTTCTTATTCCTTTGTAATACTATAATAGCGGATATTTTTCTGGAACAAGGCTTAAAATGATCTCTTTTTAAATCTAATTTCTTTTCTTCTGAATTAGATTTTTGTTTGAAAGGAATTTGAACCTGTAAGGTGTACGAAGTAGGAGTTACGAAAGTTATCTTTCCAACTTTTTCTTAATTCTAGCGTGGTCAATTTTTTTCTTATTGTCTTTTGAATTAAAATAAGAAAAAATTCTATTTTATTCGAGCTGATAAAAAAAATCATTATTTTTCGCTGTTATTTTTGCCTTTACTATTCCTCCTTTTTATGACGTCAAAAGGGGGAGTTATTTTTGTATTGTAGTAGTTTCATTTGTTATATTGGATGTCACTGGTTATCAATGATGAGTAAAATTTATTTTCTCTCGTTTGTGCTTTAATTACTCCAATCTGATTGATTTTAAACTACTAAGTAAATATTTGCCATCATCAAAAAAGGGGAGATTACTACAAACCTAGAATTAAGGATTATAATTTTGATAATGACAAATATTTCTATATTCTATTTTGGTTGATTAACATCTCAGGTATAAAAGATCAAATGTAATTTAAGCCAACTCAAGATTGGGTCCACGTGTGTTTAATTATAATTTTTTTCTTTCTTGAGTCAAATGTAATATAATTGATCCCCTAGCTAGTAACCTTTCACACATACACTTAGGGGGAGAGTTTAGTGAGTTAGAGTTTCTGTTTAAAATTTTTGTTTATATCATCCTACATAATATTTCTATCATCCTAGACGATCCAATGAAAATAGAAATCCAAATTAGGGCGACTATACTAAGTCTATTTTATTAAGCCGATCATCCTGGACGATAGACACATCATACAGGATGATAGGCTCAAATCAGAAATTCTCAGTTGCCAGATTAAGTTAGGTAAGTTTTTATTTTTAGAGATTTGGTCTGATCATCCCGGATGATACGTGTATTATCCTGGATAATCCATTACAATCATACCTAAATTAGTCTAGTGATTAAGGAAAGCAATTAATTTTTGATTGATATGATCATATCATCCAGGATGATCACAAGATCGTCTCGGATGATACATGCAAAATCCTAACCGTCCAGAGAACTTCACCTGGATGATTCGAGAGATGTGCTGGATGATATTCCTGATTTTGAACTAATCATATGGGACGATCGCAATATCATCCTGGACGATCAAGTCATTTTGAAATCATATAGCATGTTTTGTGCACGCCGATCTGAACAATGTGCAGGATGATATTATTATTTTTAAACTAATCGTACAGGATGATACTTATCGTCCTAGATGATCAAGTCATTTTGAGATCATCCTGGATAAGTTTTCTTGGATGACAAGAGCTGTCTTCTGGATGAAATTCCTGATTTACACTAATCATCCTGGATGATCGTAGAATCGTACGAGATGATCTGAACAAATTTTGTCTACTAATCGTCCAAAGGAACCAAATCATCTAGGCTGATACATGTGATTTTGAACTGGTCGTACAGGATGATCGACCGATCATCCTGGATGATATTTGACGACTAGTTGAGATTTATGATAATTTTTCAGCCCTCCTATTTAAGATCTTTTTCTTTCAATAAGAAAAATCTTTTGCCACTTTTCTTACCAGAGAAAACCTTGAGAGAGAGAGAGAGAGCTTGAGAGAGAGAGAAAGGATCTTGTGAGGGGGAGTTTGTGAGGGATTCATAAAGGTTACTCCAAGTAAGGATCTGAGTCTTCTTCTCCATTCGTCATCTCTTATCTTGTCGGTGTCTCTGTAGGAGGATCATTAGTAAGAAGATCTAGGTTCTCTTCCTGCTTCAGGAGAAAGTAAAAGGAGTCCAGGTTCTCTATCTACTTCAGGAGGAAGCAAAAGGAGTTCAGGTTCTCTGCCTCACCGGGTTGGTGGAAAGGAGTTTTTGTACAAGCTTCTCCGCCTTGCTGTGGGAGCAGAAGGAGAGTCACTTAGTGTTAGTGCAATACCCAAAGGGGATGCTCCAGGGAGTGGACGTAGGTCAAGTTGATCGAACCACTATAAAATATGGTGTGTTCTTTCTGATTATTTTCCACACTTACTTTTCTGTTGATGATTATGTGATTATGATTATTATTCTGATTATCGTTGAACATCTGCACATCATCGCATAATTATAAACATTTTAAAATATTCAAAAAGATTTTCTAAATCATTATTTATGTTGTAAATCTAGTTTCAAAAAATATAGTTTTGATGATGACAAACATATTTGTATTCTGTTTTGCTTGGCTAACCTATTTTAGGTACAAAAGATCAAAAGCAACTCAAGCCAACTCAAGATCAGGTCCAAGTGTGTCTAATATACTATTTTCCTTTTCTTGAGTCAATTGTAATGTAATTGATCCCCTAGCTAAGTAACCTTGCACACACACACTCAGGGGGAGAGCTTGAGTAAATTAGAGTTTCTGTTCAAATTTTTGTTCAGATCAACCTGGACGATATTCACATCGTCTTGGACAATTATGTGAAAATAGAAACCCTAATTAGGGTGACCAAGTTAAGTGTGTCTGATTAAACAGATCGTCCTGGATGATCCATACATTGTACGGGATGATAGGCTCAAATAAAAAATTCTCAGTCGCTAGATCAAGTTAGGCAAGTTTTATTTTTAGAGATTTGATCTAATCATCCCGGATGATACGTGTATCATTCTGGATGATCCAGTACAATTATGCCTAAATTAGTCTGATGATTAAGAAAAGTAATTAATATTTAATTGATACAATCACATCATCCGGGATGATCATGATCGTCTAGTGTGTTTCAGTTGTACGTCCAGAGCGGTGCTCAGGATGATTTTGATACTTTTTGTTCTAATCGTACAGGATGATATCAGTATCATCATAGACGATCAAGTCATTTTTGGATCGTCCAGCACAAGTTCCTCTAGACGACCAGAGCGGTCTTCAAGACGAAATTCTTGGATTTACACTAATCATCCCGGACATTCACAAAATCATACGGGGCGATCTGATCAACTTTTTCTACTGATCGTCCAGAAGAGCCAAATCGTCCAGGTTGAAACAGGTGATTTTGAACTAATCGTACAGGATGATATTTATATCGTCCCGGATGATTCTTGCCTACCAGTTGAGATTTAGGGTAATTTTAGAGCCCTCCTTTAAAAGATATTTTTCTTTCAATAAGAAAAATCTTTTGCCACTTTCCTTTCTAGAGAAACTCTAGAGAGAGAGAGAGAGTTTGGGAGAGAGAGAGAGAATCTTGTGAGTAGGAGTTTGTAAGGGGTTCACAAAGGTTGCTCCAAGTAAGGATCAGAGTCGTCTTCTCTGCTCGTCGTCTCCGATCTTGTCAATGTCTCTAGGGAGGATCATTGGCAAGAAGATCTGGGTTCTCTGCCTACTTCAAGAGGAAGCAAAAGGAGTTTGAGGTTCTCTGCCTGCTTCAGGAGGAAACGAAAGGAGGTTAGGTTCTCTGCCTCACTGTGTCTGTGGAATGGAGTTTTTGTACAGGCTTCTTCGCCTTTCTATGGGAGCAAAAGGAGAGTCACTTTGAGTTAGTGCAATAGCCAGAGGGGAGGCTCCGGGGAGTGGACGTAGGTCAAGTTGACCGAACCACTATAAAATCTGGTGTGTTCTTTCTGATTATTTTCTACACTTTAGTTTTTTGTTATGAACTGCTTGGGTGAAATCTGTGGTTAATCTTTTCATTTCTGTGTTTACTTATTTTCGCTGCAAATTATTGAAAAGATTGTTCATATTGCTCTCAAATTTTTAAATAATCAATTCACCCCCCCCTCTTGGTTAGCCTCGGGACTAATTCATTAGGGCTTAACATCCCTATCAAACTTTCAGTTTGCTCACGAATTTTTAAAACTACCAATTCACCCGTCCCTCTTGGTTAGCCTCGGGACTAGTTCATAGGGCTTAACATCCCTGACGAACTTTCAATAGAGGTTGGAGATAATATAGTTAGCAAGCAACGATGGTCAAAAGGATTGTAATCAGGCAGACGATGGTGGTCAGTGAGACTATAGTCTTTGGGTAAAGGTGGTTGAAGGGACCATAATCAAGGAGGTGAGGTCGAGGGGATCATAGTTGAATCAGATGGACCATAGTTGAGCAACTGAGGTTGGTGGGAACATTTATGGTTCACAAAAAGGTCAGAGGGACCATAGTCAAGTGACGATAGAGGTCAAGCAAAAATTTAGCGGTAGTGGTTTAGCAAAGGTCTAATAGTTATGACCGATAAGCTTTCAGATGATAATGGTTCAGTAGAGCCTCGATAGCGATGCCTGGGTGGACATCTGATGATGATCGGTAAGTAAAAGTCTGACAAAATGGCTTGGCGGCAAGGGTTCTCTTACAATGGTGCTCGAGTGGAGCTCCAAGATTTTTTAATCTTTAAAGCACTCTTGAATCTCTAACCTAAGGTTTAAGTCTCCAAAATCCAAGCCCCTTTCATGTGGGAAGTGGGGGTCTATTTATAAATTTTGAGAGTGACATTCTCTGTAAATAAGAGAGGCTCGAAGACAAATTTAGAGTACTTCATCGAACGATCCATATTGATTCCCTTAATCATAAAGTATTTGCCAAGCATTTAAGTGCCTTAACGATATCACAATTAAGCAATCTTTGGCTTATTGGATTCTTCTTTTTGAGTCGCTCGATTTGACTATAAACATGCTATATTTGGATATCATTTGGTCATCAAATTAATTCACTAAAGCTTTCAAAATTGTTTTAATCCTTTGATTTGAGCCCATTTCAGCTTGGATTAGACCGATTTTGGTATTTGATTGAAAAATATATTTAAAAAAGTTAACTTTCTTTGGGAAGTATTTAATTTCTGGAATTTTTAATTTTAAAATTGAACGCTTATTATGAATGATATATCACATAAAAAGGTGATCATATCATTCCCTAATATGTTCAGATTTTAAATCTATGAATTTATCCTGATTATCGTAGTTGAATTTGAGACAGAACTACATATGACCCCGAAGGGTCAAAATGAGTATTCAATCAAACGTTTAACTATAATAATTTGGGTAAGAAGATCATTGATCCAATGATCAAACTTAAAATAGTAATTGATATATCTTTCTAAGGAAGAAGTTATCAATCACTATTGATCATTTGAAAATATAATAATGATCATCGAGTTTGATTTTCCCAAAGATAATTAATTAAAGTTTTGAAAATTTTGATTTTGAAAATCTAGTCTGGGTTTCTAACTCTCCTACAAGTGCAAGCTATCGTATTTAATTACATCGTAGAAAACCAAAAAATTTCTTATGGATACTCTCTATTAAAATAATGATACCAATTTTATTTTTGATTTTCAAAGATTGATATAAAAGGAAGGTGAGATATGGAATTTAAACAGGGAATGGTTCAAGGTTGAGCAGTTCTTTTTGGAGGTCAAAGGAAAAAGGGTAGGAGGTGCTTGGGATTCTGAATTACTTCAGAAGCACCCCAGCCTATCCTAAGTGTTGGGCTCAAATTTAATTGAAAGAGATATTTAGTTTGAATGATCATTCAAACTAAATGGGCACTAAAAATCACTAAAAATCAGTAACCCAGAACCTAGCTAATGTAATACAATCTGGACTTACCCCGGCCTAGATTGGGGAGCTAGCTAAACCACCTAAATGCTTCAAAATTATGTGTTCGGTCTTTTATGCAAGAGTGGGTAGGGACATTATTTAAGATTAGTTTAAGGAGTTGGGGTCGATGTCTATAGCAGATTCCTAATTGATCCCTTGACACATATTGGGTGAGATGTCTAAACTAGAAATACAATTAAAGATTAAAACTTATTTTTTTATTTATTACTAATTCAATGCAAGCTAGTTTACTTGAATGCTTAAAAAAATTAGAATGAAACAATTTTAAAATCAGGATTAAAAAATAGGTTTTATCCTAGAGATTGCACAGCATCCTCTTGGACAGAACTGCACCTTATTGGCCAGGTGGTCTGTCAGAACCCACAGGCGGGGAGGTGCCTAATAAGGTAGAGAAAAGTTAATATGAATGCATGAAAAACTCTCGGCGGTCCGGACTTACTTCTTAAAAGCGTTAGAGCTTCTATCTGAGCTTAGATCTTTTAAATTTTATTTAAGTAGAAATAGTTTTAACGTGTCCTCACGAGCCTCCGATCAGATTCCAGGCTAAATCAAAATTGACATGTAATAATCACAAGAAAATTACAAAGAGCAGGCAATCCTAATCGTAATTAACATCAATCAAATTAATTAAATAATCAAATCAATTAAATTAATAATCAAAATAAAAGTCTATAGGCAAGTGCCACTTAATTGTACAACCCAGGGTCTACAGGAAAAGTAAAGTGGCCGGGTACTACTGACTACTACCCGAATTCTACTCCTAAGACTCAAGTGACTTTAAGATTTGGGTCTTCTCGTTCTTCACTTCTTCATCCTTCTAGAACTCCTTGGATTGTCGGGTCCGGATATCCAAATGAAAAGAAACCCCCCCTGGACAGGGGAGTTATCTTTTCTCTTTGGATACTTTAAAAGTATCCTACCTTAGGCTTCCAAATGGAGGAGGACTCTCCCTTGAGGGATGTCCTATCCTCTTTGGAATCTAAGTAGGATGTATATTTCCCATTCTCAAATCACTTAATACATTACAACTCAATTACATCTAAATTACATAAATTAAAATTAAAAATTCAGACTCGATCCTACAGGGTTATCCTAATAATCAACAATTATATAAACATCCCAAGGAGTTAATATATTTGAAATTTAAATGCTCAAAACACAACCATGCTTGGCCATGCTCTTTTAATTTTAAAGGGAGACTTAAACAAATTTCTGAAGCACCTGTAAAAAAATAACGTTAATTTTTAAAGCTTAATTATTTGATTGCCCCCTTTAATTTAATTGTCCTGTGCGAGCATGGCCACCTGCATAAGATTGGATTAGTATAAATCATCCCTAACCTAAGGGTTGATCTAAAGTATAATCAATCACATCATAAAGTGTTGAAATTAAATAATCAATCACATCAACATCAATTACTTAAATCCAACAATCAGCATGTAATAAAAACCATGGAAAATTTGGCACATGCAAGTAGCAGAAAAGTAAACACTGGCCTAGCCTAAGACTAGAGTTAATTGTCCTAGCAAATCATCTAAAGTGTATGAGGTAGGTTGTGTGGTTTGGATATGTCCAAAATAAGGTAATTGATTGAAGTTATTTGATGTTCTGGTTAGTTGAAAGGCTTAAGGAAAATTTTAATTGAAGTTTAAGTCTTACTAGTTTAAAATTGATTCTAAAATTAATTTTAATTATTTATTGGATACCACCTTTGTTACACACCAAGGCCGTGAAGTTTAATTACCTTCCTTGGGGCTAATTTAATAGCCTCGTAGGCCTGGGTTACCTAGTGGTACCCGGTCTAATTAAGTGATTTAAGTTTGATAAAGGTTGAAAGTTAATTAAATTTTAATTAAAGTTGATTGGTTATTGATTTTTAAAGTTTAATTTATTTAACTTTGCCATTAACTGATTCGTGGCGTTGTGCCACCAGGCTCAAGGAACAAAGCCTCCTTAGGACATGTAGCCCCGCAGCCCAGAATAGTCCAGCCTATAAACCAAATTAATGTATTTGAATTAATGGTTTTAATTTAGTTAAATTATTAGTAATCAATTCTTTTTAAGGTTTAACACTCCTTAGAATCCATTCGTGGCGTTGTGCCACCAGGCTCGAAGAACAAAGCCTCCTTAGGACACGTATCCAATCATCCCGAAGTAGTCTAGCCTAAAAACTTCATTTCAGGAGTGGTTGTTGTGTATTAAGGGGTTAGTTGAGTGTTTTAAATATTAATTTGATATTTTCTAGAATTTGGAATTAATTATTAAATTTTAGAATTTTTGGATTATTTTGATCATTTAATTAAGAGGTCAAAACTTAACTTTTTGATTTAAAGTATTTTTTAGAATTTTAATATTTTATTAAAATACTAAACCTTAAAATGATCAATTAGACTATAAGTATGCTGAAATTGGATTTTTCTACATTTTATTGTGAAGGTTTGAAGTTTTGACTTGATTTTGAACTATGTTTAACCAAAAGTTGACTTTTTCAAATTTGTTCAATTTCTGGAAACTTAATATTTTTGATAAATATTAGACCTTAATATGAGTTATATGCCTTTGAGTTTGACAGATTTGGAGTTTATTTAAATTAGTTATGATTTTTTGAAGTTTGATAATTTATTGAATTATTTTAATTGACTTAATTAAAGGGCTTTTGATAATTTGAATCCAAACTGATTCCAAACTTCTTGAAATCACTTCTAAAGATCAAGAATGATCTAAGGAGGGATTATATCAAGTGTTTGAGAGATTTTTGGAATTTTTAATTAATTAAACTAATTAAATATTAAATTTCATATAAAATTAAATTATTCTTAAAATTGCTATCAAATCTAATTAATTTTAATTTTCATGTGTTGAGAATTAAATTCTGGTCAGTTTGAGGTATTATTCATAATTTTTGGATTTAAATTGGATTTATTACATTTTCTTGAAATTTAAAGGCTTAATTAAAGTTTGATTTTGACTAAGTTAATTAGAGGGCTTAATGAATTCAAAAATCAGTAGGAAATTTTCCTAGGGCTGAGAGTGTCACTAAGTTCAAATATTTAAAGTTTCAAATCAATTTAAAATGTATCCTAATCATTAAAATTATTCTAAATTCTCTAGATTTATATCCTTAATTATTGTCCTTAATGATGTCATTAAGTTTAATGGGTTTGAATCAAAGTTTCTAGACCCTTGACTTAATATATATATAAACATGCACAAAAATAATCAATTCCTAAGTCTAGGAGAGCCTTAAAGCTAAGTGGTGTGTACACCCTAAACATACAAGAATTAATACTTAATTAATTATAAATAATAATTAGATTGGTGAATGATTAAAGCATAATCATTCACTAACACTCCTACATGATTTCGATTCAAACATGTTCAGTCTATGTTTAGAATCTCAAAATAGATCTCTCAACCTAAAGATTTAAATATATATATTATTTTAAATTAATTTGAAATATATATTTAATATACACATAGACCTATATATAAACATAAGTTTTAAATTTAAAATACATAAAGATATGATTAGAGTAAGTTTAATATCTAAATGAGAGATCTGCTGGTTTTCGAAGATTATTTGAAAATAAACTTTTAATTTTCAAAATATTTAATTAAATATTAATTAAATATTAAAGTAATTAAATAATTAATATTAATTAAAATAAATCAAGTTTTTGATCTCTGAAATTAGTTTCAAATTAAAGTACTCAATTTTCTAAAAATTTTAAGGTATTAAACTTAATTTTTTGATTTAAAATGAATTTGTTTGGAATTTTTGAAGTTTAAGATTAATTAAGGCATTTAGGTTAATTTAAAATTAATTAATATTTGAATTAATTCTTAAATTAAATTAAATTATATTTTTAAATGTATTTGGAGTTATAAAATTATTTATAATAATTTCATTTGAGATTTAAATTTATTTGAACTTAATCTCAATTAAATATCAATAAATATTTAAATACTTAATTAATTTAATATATATATAGACATGATTTGAAATATATCTTAAGTTGATCAAATTTCAAATTAAAATATTTCAAAATAATCATTAAAATATTTTAGAATGAGTTTTTAATTTTAAAAGAACAAAAATATCAAATATCTAATTAATTGAGAATTAATTAATTAGTTAAATAATTAAATAATGCCATTTGATTAAGTGATATTAAAGAATATGTATTAAAATTTAATTTTAAATGAGAAAATAATTTAAAAATATTTTTGAAAATTTAAAGTAAATTTTAAAATAAACTTAAAATTTGAATGAAATATTTTAGTCATTTTTGATTAAATATTAATTTAAAATAATTAATGTTTAATATTTAAAGTAAATTAAAATATATTAATATTTTAAATTAATATTAATTTCAAATCAAAGTGTCCTTAAATTAAAAATACTTAATTAATTATTAGATATTTTAAAATATATTAATCTTTTAAATTAATATTAATGTATTTAAAATTAATTCCTAATTAATTATTTAACTAATCTTTATTAAAATTTAATTAAAAATAATTAAAATTTAATTAAAAAAAAACCCGGCGGTGGTTTTGCCACGTGGCAGCCCTTGATTGGGCGCTGCGAACCGCGATGGCGGCACCCAGTCATTGGCAATGATTGGCGCCGCCGCCAATCATTACCCTCTGATTCGATGGATAGCGGGCCCCACACACAAATAACTTAATCCAGTCAACAGCTCATCCGCACCATCCGATCGAGCGTGTTTTGAAATCAAAGGCCACGATCACGTCGAACAGAGGATTCCAGGGTAGTTGATCCCGTGATTTCGAATGAAAGGCGCAAATCGAGCCAAACCGGAAAACTAACCGCGAGATTTGCTCTCTGATTCATCTGGGCCGCGGAATAGGAAGATCTTGACTGCTGATCGTAAGATCAACAATCCAGATCTCCCCCAGCGAGCAGAAATTGAAATCGAGCCTTAGAACTCATTTTTTGGCTCGTTCTCGAGATCGGGGGGGCATCATTTCAGATGAAATTTTTAGCATAGATTATCATAGGGAACAACAATGTTGTGGAATAAGTAGTTTTGCTCAAAATGCACTTTACGAGATACTATTTGAAAGTGCGAATAGATTGCTAGACCTATTACTCACGTCCCTAGGCTAACCAAGAGGGGGGGTGAATTGGTCCTTTTAAAAATTACTCTTGAAATTTTGAAAAATCTTTAAGTAAATCATACTGTACAATTTGATTTCGTACAGTACGAACAGAGTTAATTTTTGCTTCCTTCAAATCACAGAATTTCAACCACATAAAGTAAATAAAATGCAAAAAAAGAACAGTGCAGAAAAGTAAACAGTAAGAACAGAAAATATCGAAATTTATAGTAGTTCGGTCAAACACGACCTACAATCGTACCGTACGAACAGAACAAAATATGACATTTTCTGTCTGGTACAATCTGGTATGGACCATGAGACAAACAAGTCAGAGCCATTCATACAGACATTTCATCCCGTACGAATTGCTGGACGATCAAGACAGAGCTGTTTGTACAAACTTTCATCCTGTACGAACCTCTGGACGATCAAGACAGAGCCGTTCGTACGAACTTTTATCCCGTACGAACCTCTGGACGATCAAAATAGACCCGTTCGTACGACCTTTCATCCCGTATGAACCTCTGGACGATCAAGACAGAGCCGTTCGTATGAACTTTCATCCCGTACTAACCTCTGGACGATCAAGACAGAGCCGTTCGTACGAACTTTCCTCCCGTGCAAACCTCTGGACGATCAAGACAGAGCCGTTTGTATGAACTTTTATCCTATACGAACCTCTGGACGAACCCAAGTCAGAGCCGTTCGTACAACAAAACCTCATGTATGAATAGTAATTCATACTGTACGAACTTAACTTAGAAAAAATTTCTTGGAATATGGGTTTGATATGGAGGACATATGCAACAGATCGTCCCGTACGATATGTAATCATATTGTATGATCAGTTTAAAAAATTAAGTTTTTCACTCCCTCATTATTTATGTGTGCTTGGTTATCCAACTTATAATCACACTCTCTCAGACTCAAGAAATAGAAAAATACAGACTTCATTTATAGTGAATAAATGAACTTGAAGTCTTTAGCAATCTGGAGTGTGAATTTTCTAAAAAATACTTTAGTACACATAACAAAACAAAACTCAAATATTTGTTAGGAGAAGAATAAAACAAAAATAAAATAAACAATAAACTTTTGTAATCATCAAAAATAACTTGTATTAGAATTCACTTGAACGAACAGATTTACCCAAATCATAATAATCTCCCCCTTTTGATGATAGCAAAACAATTATTATTTGTATGAACAAATTAAGTCATATTTCTCCTAAGCTTCCACTAAATGTACACTCCACCTAAGTAAATGAACTCCTATGCTCCCTCTAAAGCCTAAGCTCCCCCTTAAAGAAATGACATATCCTAAACAAGGGATAAAAGGAGAACATATTGAATAAGCGAAGAAAAAGGTAAGAAGAACATGCAAAACACAAGCACTACAAACACTGTACACAAGCAAAGTACATACAACACAAGCACTATAAACACTACACACAAGCAAAGTACATACATACACAAGCAACAAAAAAACTTAAATGCAATAAGTTAAAATAAAGTCAAGCAAATAAAGTCAAACAATAAAACTCTTTCCCTTTTGACAATAACAAAAAGGGACACTCAAATTAGTTGAGAAGTGGAATAATATTAAATAAAGTTTAACTACAATATTCAAATCAAATGCAACAAGTAAAGACTCAAAATGCTATATTGCATATTATAATAAGGAGAAGGAAAGTTGATCTAAAGTAGTAATGTATTAGACAGATTAGTAGCCTCAACTTTTGCACAAGAGATAAAATAACATTACCAAATTTCTAAGTCAAAAGTGACAATCATTGATTAGTGAACTTGGAGAAAATGCTAAAGGAAAACACAATTGGCGACATTGCGCATCTTTTTAAAGTGTATGTTAATTTTGTTTCTCTTTCTAGATTTTGCGACATTGCGCATGTTTTATTGAATGTCACACTTTGTGTGTCTTTTTAGATTTGGTGATATTGCGCATCTTTTATTGTATGGCATATTTTGTGTATCTTTTTAAGCTTTACTTTGATTATTTTCATTTGATAAGATTCTTTCCAACAACACTATCTCTAGGTCACAAATACAATAGTGAAGACTTTGATATAAAATGTAAGAGTAATATTAAGACATCAAATATACACCAATTTAGACTAAATAATACATATCTAAATAAGATAAAGTAAGATCTTCTAATCCATACCAAATCATAATAAAATCTAAATATTTTGAGAATTTAATGTTATACACAGAATTTTCTATTGTAATATAAACTCAATTAATATTTTAGAACTTTAATCAGCTACAGTCGAGTGTTTCAAGATTAGAAAGTTTCTAGTCAATAACACAAAATGATATGCACAGAAACACTTGAACATTCTCATTTCTAATCAGTTCCAATAACATACATCATAGCAAGTTTTACTCTGGAGCACATATCATATGATAAACTTTACAAAAGCTCTCAATACAAAGAATATAAAAATAAATATAAATAAGTCTAATCATCAAACAGTATAACAACAGAAAAGAGCAACAAAGAGAACCACAAATATATCCAAGCCAAGCCAAATAAAGCATACTAGAAATCTGAAGGACCCTGATCAGGAGAAGGTGGTGGAGCGCCAAATATAGCAAAATAGCTGTTTAGCGTTACAATATTTATGTTCACAGAATCAAATTGGTCTCTTATCCACACTCTATCCTCCTTGTATTGATCATCCTGCTGCTTCAAATGCGCCTCTACATGATCAAATCTTTGATCAAGTCTTTCAAATCGCTGGACCATATTCAGATAGAAGTCTTGAGTTGGTCCAGGTGTAAGTGCAGGAGCAGAAGCAGGTTCATCATCAGAACTATCAGCACTTCCATCTTTCACAAATAGTGCTCAAAAAGAAGCATCAGTAAAATAAAGTGGGAGTTCAGAAGGTCCAGAAGGATGGATTAGATTGTACTTTTTCTCAAGGATATAACATATAATGTGTCCTAAGGCAATATTCTTCTTCCTTTTTACACTAGTCAGACCAATATCAATGAGATAATAAATGTAATCTAGGATTAACTGTGCTTCATCAATGGGTTGGCCAGTCATAATCAAATAAGTTGTAGAAGAAAGAAGTGGGGTCATATTTATTCTATCTCTTGCCTTAGGAATGATGGATGTCCTAAGAACGTGCTGGATTATGCGTGCATTTTGGTTTAAAGTGTCAACTCGGGAAATATGAGTGGGTGTGCTTATACCTCTAAGGACTTGATTTACCTCAGACCAATCATAGTCAGATCTATTAAAAAAAGTGTGTGCTCGTGTCCCATAGGTTCTTAAGTGAAGAAAATCCCCTAAGTCCTCCTTTTTAATCTCTACTCTCTGCTTAAGGACATACGAAGAAACGATAGAGTGGTCCTGATTGAATGTCATATTGGCTAGAAAAATATGAAAAAGATCTTTGTTGAAAGAAAAGATTAGAGTCAGAAGAAAGGAAAATTGGGTGGAGTCGAATAATGGCATTACTGCAAAATGTAGATTTTCTTGCAGCAGGATGCGGGAAGGGGTGATTTTGGAAGCAGCATACCTAAGGTATGCCTCCTCATTTTTATGACTCAGGAAATTGTCATCCTAATCCCTCCTAGAAGCTGGTCCCCTAGCCACACAAGCTCTCTTTCCACTGCCTGGCATCTTCTAGTCTATGCTCTAAAGGATTTTAGAATAAAAGTGAAATGAAAGAAAATGACCCTCCTTTTTATAGAAAAATCCTTAAATCGTACTGTACGAACCTCCTTCGTACAAGATGAAATTGACTTCATCCAGGATGAATCAAATTTCATTCGGGATGAATAAAAGAAGTCAAAATAAAACTGTTTTTCATAAACTACTCGTCCCGAGGCATCCTTTCGTACAGGATTTTTGACTTCCCGATCGTACAGACGATGACGTGTTCGTCTGGGACGATCAGAAAATTTAAGATCGTTCAGGCGATAGTTAGGGTCATCCTCATGCGAAATGATACTTGGATCGTACAGACGAATGATGTATTTGTACATACGATCAATAATAATAACTGACACGAACCGTGATTCCTCCCCAATCGTACAAATGAAGTTCATGCAATCGTACAGTACGATGTTGTCATTATACAATACAAATCGATAAAATAAGATAAACTTTCGTCTCTCCAATCTTACAGGTTTCTAACACTCAACTAAAGAACAAAAATACAACAACATACATAAAAAATATTTTAATTTCTTCTTTTAAAAAAAATAAGACTAAAGATACCAATAAAACATAAAACACAAGAAAATAAATCACTTGCAATGAACAAACCAACAACCACATATAAACACACATTTGCATAATTTTCAATCAAGTATTTAGATCAATTACACATAGCCTTATCCTTAACATACTAAAAGTGTCAAAAGCTAAGGGTTTTGTGAAAATATCTGCAAGCTGATCTTTAGTAGCGACATGATGTAGTTCAATTTCCCTTTTCGCTACATGATCTCTTATAAAATGATGCCTTATATCAATATGCTTGGTTCTAGAATGTTGAATAGGATTCTTTGAAATACAAATGGTATTAGTGTTATTATAAAAGATTGGAATGATGCCAATTAAAAATCCTAAGTCATCCAATTATTATTTCAACCAAAGGACCTGTGCAATACAACTCCCTAAGGCAATATATTCTGCTTCAGCTGTAGAAAGTGCTACTGAATTTTATTTTCTACAGGACCAAGATACTAATGAATTTCTAATAAATTAACATGTCCCAGAAGTACTTTTCCTATCCACCATACAGCCTACAAAATTAGAATCTGAGTATCCAATAATTTCAAAAGAAGAACTATTCTTAGGATATCAAATCGCTAAATTTTGAGTTCCCAGAAGATATCTTAATATCCTTTTCACTGCTGTCAAATGTGATTCCTTTGGATCAGCTTGGAATCTAGCACATAAGCAAATACTAAACATAATATCAGGTCTGCTGGCAGTCAGATAAAGCAAGGATCTAATTATTCCTCTAAACTTCTTTTGATCAATAGATTTTTCCTTAGAATCCTTATCTAATAGTACTGAGGAACTCATGGGTATAGTTACTAGTTTAGCATTATACATTTCATACTTTTTGAGGATATCCTTAACATACTTAGATTGACAAAGAAAAGTTCCTTCCTCATTTTACTTTATGCTAAAACCAAGAAAATAACTCAAATCACCCATCAAACTCATCTCAAATTCACTACTCATTATTTTTGAAAATTCATCACATAGAGTTTTATCAGTTGATCCAAAAAAGATGTCATCCACATATATTTGTATAATGAGTATTTCCTTTTCAATTCTTTTTAAAAATAGAGTGGTGTCCACACTTCCTTTAAGAAATGATCCTTTTAATAAGAAAGTGCTTAACCTCTCATACCATGCTCTAGGTGTATGTTTTAGTCCATATAATGCCTTTTTTATTTAAAAACATGATTAGGGAATTTAGAATTTTCAAAACTTGGAGGTTGCTCAACATAAATATCCTCTTCTATCACCCCATTCAAAAAGGCACTCTTAACATCCATGTAGCATAATTTAAAATCTTTAAAACAGGCAAAGGATAACAAAACTCTAATTGCTTTAAGTCTTGCTACAGGGGTAAATGTCTCCTCAAAATTAATTCCTTCAATTTGATTATACCCCTTAGCTACCAATCTAGCCTTATTTCTTAAAATAGCTCCTGAATCATTTATTTTGTTTTTGAACACCCACTTAGTCCCAACTACACTTTGATCTTTTGGCCTTTCAATTAGCTCCCAAACATCATTTCTCTTGAATTGATTTAACTCTTCTTGCATGGCCAAAATTCAAAATTCATCCAAAAGTGCTTGTTATATATTAATGGATTCAATCATTAAAATAAATGCTGAATGATTTATCACTTTCCTCAAACCATGCCTAGTCCTAACTCCTTCACTTGGTTCTCCTAAAATCAATTCTTTAGGATGACTTCTAACAAATTTCCATTCTCTAGGCAATTGGTTTTCTTCTTCTTTTTCAACCCTTTCTTCAACTTTTTGATCTTCAAGTTTTTGGGTTACTACCTCAACCTCATCTTCATCCAACTTAGACCCTTTACTATTATAAGATTCATCAAAAATAGCATGTGTGGTCTCCTCAACTATCAATATTCTTTTATTAAAAACTCTATAGAATTTTCTAACACTTGAATAACCTAGAAAGATTCCTTCATCAGATTTTGGATCAAATTTTCCTAAGAAAGTTTTACATTATTATGAATGAACACTTTACATCCAAAAATATGTAGATATGAGAGGTTGTGACTCTTATCTTTAAGAAGTTTACAGGGTGTCTTATTTAATTTAGACCTTATGTACACCCTATTCAACACATAGCACGTTATGCTAACTGCTTCAGCCCAAAAATATTTAGGAAGTGAATACTCTGCTAACATGGCCCTAACAGTTTCAACTGATGTCCCATTCCTCTTTCTACAACTCCATTCTGTTGAGGTGTCCTAGAAGCTGAGAAGTTGTGTTCAATCCCATGAGATTTACAAAAAATTATTAAACATTTCATTTTTAAATTCTCCCTCATGATCACTTTGGATAGTAACTATTTCAAAACCTAGTTTCCTCTAAATCCAAGTGGCAAAATCTCTAAATTCTTCAAATGATTCACTCTTATGATTCAAAAATCTAATCCAGGTGAATCTAGAATAGTCATCCATAATAACATACCCAAATCTTTTTCCTCCTAGACTTAAGGTACTAACAGGTCCAGATAAATCCATATAAAGAATTCTAAGGGCTTGCTAGTATTAATTTCCTTGATTGAATTGAAAGAGGATCTCACTTATTTTTTTAATTGACATGCATCACACAAGTGATCTTTAGTGAAGTCTAATTTGGGTACACCTCTAACTAATTACTTTTCAGTGATTTTCCTAAGATTTCTCATACTAGTATGACAAAGCCTTCTATGTCATAACCATGATTCATCAGATACAGTTTTCAAACACAGAGCAGTAGAAGGATTAACAGAATTCAAATCTAACATATAAATATTATTAACTCTATCACCATTCAAAACAATAGTTCATTTAGAATAATAACACAGCTAGTAGGCAAAAACTTTATATGATAGCCCTTATCACACAATTGACTTATACTCAATAGATTGAGTTTCAAACCTTCAACCAACAGTACATTTTTAATCACAAAATTTCTAGAATTTCCAATTATACATGTACCTACCACTCTCTTGGTAGTATTATCTCCAAGTGTAACCTTGCCTCCATTCTTGGCTTCAAGCGTTATAAATTGATTCGTATCTCTAGTCATATGCTTTGAGCAGCCGCTGTCCAGGTCTTGTGTGAGAGCCTTCCTGTAAAATAATCAAACGTTAGTCTTGGGAACCCAAAAAAGTTTGGGTTCTCCTCTTGATAATTTTAAACCAGATGCATGTGTGATAGCTGTGTTTTATATACTTTAGGTCTCCACACTAAATTTATTCTATATCTAAGTGTACAAGTATAGGAAATATGTCCTAAACTACCACAAGAAAAATACTTTATTCCAAAAAAAGTATTCACCAATCTATTCATCCTGAAAATTTTCTTCTTAGACTTTGAATCAGTGATCTTGTAGTAAGATTTGTGAAAATCTTCAAGTTTGGGTGGATTTCTATTTTCTTCAAGTGCTTTTAACTGAACTTTAAGATAAGCATTAGCACTCTCTAGAATCGAATTATCAATCTTCAAATTATGCTATCTTGTATTTGATTCATCTATATAAGTTTTAAAATTATTTTCAAGTTCAGTGTGAGATGATTTTAAAAGATTATGTTGTTTGTTTAAATCATCAAACTTATCCAACAAGGTCAAGTGGTTGTTATCAATTAATGCATGATATTTCCTAAGGATCTCATATTCTTTTTGCAGCTCTAAATAATCCAAATTCAACTTAGTATGCAATTTTTTCAGTTTCCTATATGCTGTATGTATGCATTCAGAAACTTCAAACAATTCTTTATAACTTAAGTCACATACCTCTTCTTGATCTGATTAATCAAGATTGTCAGCCATTATGCACAAATTTGTGACTTTCTCTTCTGGTGTGGTTTCTGAGGAATCTGAAGCTGAATCCGCCAAAAATGCTCGTTGAAGCCTCTTTTTACCCCTTCATTCCTTTGGTTTCTTCTCGGCCTTCTCCTTTCTAGGATTTCTCTTGAGATTAGGAAAATCTATCTTTATATGTCCTGGCTTCCTGTACTCATAGAAAATGACTTCATTAGAACCCTTAACATTCTTTTGGAACTTACCTTTGTTCCACTATTGGTGTCTTCTCTGCTTCCTTTTTAGAAAACTTCTAAATTGCCTTGTCATCAAGATAATATCCTCTTGATCCTCAGGTAGTGACTTATCACTTTCTGAATCATCCACCTTCAAAGCTATGCTTTTCTCCTTTTGCTTCTCACCTGCATCAATCTGTCTTTGAGTCACAGATTGCTTATAAGCAATTAGTGATCCAAGAAGATTGTCAACAGAATAAACATTTAAATCTTTAGATTCTATTATTACAGTTATCTTTGCATCATATGCAGTAGGTAAATAACAACGTATCTTATTAACTTTTTTTGCATTAGTTAACTCCCTACCTAAAGCATGCAATGAAGTGGCTATGTGAGTAAAACATGTGTATAAGTCTGAGATTGATTCATTCGGTTTCATGCGAAATAGTTCATAGTCGTGCAAGAGAATGTTCAACCTACTTTGCTCCACTTTATTTGTACCATCATAAGTAATGCAAATCCTATCCGAAATTTTTTTTTTCTGATTTACAAGTCGAAACACGCATGTAGTCTTCTGATTTTAAAGCACAAAAGAAATTATTCAAACACTTAGCTTTTAATTGAGCTAGCTCACATTCTTCTACAGTCCATTTGGAAAAAGGTGTTTGAACTCTAATTCTTTCTATAATTCTAGTGGGTTCAGTATAACCTTCCTATACTAACATCCACATGCGATAATCAAGAGATTATAGAAATGTAGACATGCGAGTTTTCCAAAAATCAAATGGGATATTGTCAAAGAAAGGTAGTCTAGTGATCGAGTAACCTTCTAAAGTGTTTCGGTTTCCAAAATTAGCCATAATCGAATTTCAAAAAGTAGTTTAAACAGTAATTTTTGAAATAGGCTCTGATATCACTTGAAAGTGCAAAAAGGTTGCTAGACCTATTGCTCACGTCCCTAGGCTAACTAAGAGGGGGGGGGGGGTTGAATTGGTCCTTTTAAAAATTACTCTTGGAATTTTGGAAAATCTTTAAGTAAATTATACTGTACGATTTGACGCATACAGTACGAACAGAGTTAATTTTTACTTCCTTCAAATCACAGAATTTTAACCACAGAAAGTAAATAAAATGTGGAAAAAGAACAGTGTAGAAAAGTAAATAGTAAGAATAGAAAATACCAGAATTTATAGTGGTTCGGTCAAACATGACCTACATCCACTCCCTAGAGACTCCTTCTCTAGGTATTGTACTAAACTCAAGTGACTCTCCTTTTACCCCCATAGCAAGGCGGAGAAGCCTTTACAAACTCTCTTCCACCAAATCGATGCGGCAGAGAACCGTCATCCTTTTTCCCCCTCCTGATGAAGATAGAGAACCAAATGTCCTTTTACACTCTCCAAGTGCGGCAGAGAACCATCATCCTTTTTCACTCTCCAAGTAACGGCAGAGAACCGAAATCCTCTCGACAAAACTCTTACAAAAGTCTCCAAGGAAATTAGGAAGATGCTTGAAGAACAAGTAAAGAAATCCTCACAATTAGATAACCTTATGAATCCTCTCACAGTTCTCTCTTCAAGGATCTCTCAACACTCACTCCCAAACACTCTCCCAATCACTCTCCCTTTCACTCTTCAAAAGAATTTTCACAGATGGATTAACTCCTTCAGTTAGTTTTAAGTCATTATATACTTGGGATACGAAAAACCATCAAAAAACTAAAACTTTCAAGTTTCACGCATATCGATCATCCGGTATGATCGACAATCATATCGTATGAATAGAAGAAAATATAACATTTCTGTCTGGTACGATCTGGTATGAACCATGTGACGAACAAGTCAGATCCATTCGTACAGATATTTTATCCTATACAAATCACTTGACGATCAAGACAGAGCCATTCGTATAAACTTTCATCCCGTACGAACCTCTAGATGATCAAGACAGAGCTATTCGTACGAACTTTCATCCTGTACAAACCTCTGGACTATCAAGACAGAGCCATTCGTATGACCTTTCATCCTGTATGAACCTCTAGACGATCAAGATAGAGCCGTTCGTACAAATGTTTATCCCGTACGAACCTCTGGACAATCAAGACAGAGCCGTTCGTATGAACTTTCATCCCGTATGAACCTCTGGATGATCAAGAAAGAGCCATTCATATGAACTTTCATCCCGTACAAACCTCTGGACGAACCCAAGTCAGAGCCAGTCGTACAGAAAAACCTCATCTATGAATAGTAATTCATATTGTACGAACTTAACTTAGAAAAAATTTCTTGGAATATGGGTTCGATATTGAGGACATATGCAATAGATTGTCCCGTATGATATACAATCATACCATACGATCTGTTTAAAAAATTAAGTTTTTCACTCCCTCATTGTGTGTGTGTGCACGATTATCCAACTTATGATCACACTCTCTCAGACTCAAAAAAAAATAAAAATACAGACTTTATTTATAGTAAATAAATGAACTTAAAGTCTTCAGCAATCTGAAGTGTGAAATTCCTGAAAAATACTTAAGTACACACAATAAAAAAACTCAAATATTTGTTAGGAGAAGAATAAAACAACAATAAAATAAATAATAAGCTTTTATAATCATTAAAAATAACTTGTATTAGAATTCACATGAACGAACAGATTTACCCAAATCATAACACTATTTAGCTCTAAGTGTATAGCCTAGGGTTAGAGTTTTAAGAAAAACTAACCGTCAAAATGGATCGATTTTTATTTCTCTAAATTTGTAGTCTGTCCACGCTTAGGTTTGTGGAAGACCACTCGAGAATATAACGTCAGAATCGAGGGCCTCGAGCTTGGGATAGATTTGAGCTAGGTTCGCCAGAGGGCTCATCGCCAGTGAGGTTTTGACGGTGGATCTTGGTCGAGGATCAAAGATAGAGAAGTCTGGAGCTCAGGGAACCTGGAGGCTGGGTATGGAGGAGTTTGAATAGTGAGAGAATGCTAGGGTGTTGAACCATGCTCAAAATGGGGACTTCCCCCTATTCAAATATCCTGGGGTTAGAGGGATGGCTCTGATGCATCAAAGGCCTCCCTTGGATGCTGGACAGGTGTCCCAAGCTGTTGGGCAGCAGGTACTGGCTGGAATGGCCTCATGCCCATTGGTGGCTTCAAAAGGGAGGGGGGACCACTTCTTGCCATTTTTAGGTAAACCAAGCCCTGGGCTTCGTTTAGAGGCTGCTTAGATAGCTTTTAAGCTCAAATGGAATGAGCTAAGTGGCCTACCAAAGGGGGCAAAGCCAGCTTTAGTAGGGTTTGACCATTTGTGCCCAAAGAGAGGTTTGTTGACCATTTTACTGGTCAACCAGTCACATTGACTGTCAAGGTGGTAAGGGAATTATTTTAAGCTGCTGGAGTGATTTAAAATGACATAAATTAGGTGGGGTTTGAGATATGATGAGCTAAGAGGTAGTTTATCCATGATTTAAAGCCATGTAAACCCCTTGTTGACTATTTGATTTGTCAAACAGTCAACTTAGGCCTAGGTGGACATGGGGTAGAGCTTGAATGCTGTTTGAAATAATTTGAAAGAGGTTTTGAGGTTTGTAAGTTAGAGTTTTAATACATGGGAGGGAATTTGACAAAGTCATTGCAAGTTGACTTGGTCAAATGTATGTGATTTGACTTGAGGTGAGTTTAAAAAAATTCAAGGCATTGAATGGTGTAGGTTTGAGGATTTAGAAAGTTTCAAATGGGTATTAGAAGTGATTTGACCTAAATAGGTCTCATTTGATTGAACTTGAGTTAAGTCAACCAAGTCAACTTTTGACTGGGTCAAGGGTCCAGTCAAGTCCAAATCATTAAGGGAGATATTCAAACAAAATTTGATGGGATTTGGATAAATATGGAGTTTGACTGGATGTTGGAAATGCTTAAGGGTTAAATTGGTCAACCTAGGTAGACTTGGTCAACCAGGTTGACCCAGGGCCAGGGTTTGGACTGGACAAGTTTGATTGGATATCTGGAGTCTGGTGGAAATAGTTTTAGGGATTAACGAGGTCATTTGGGTCAATAGGGCCTATTGGGCTCTTAAAGGGCCATTTAGGTCAAACCTGGTTGACTTGGTTAACCTGGTTGACCCAGGGTCTGGAAATGGGTTCAACAGATTTGGTTTAACATTCTGAGTCTACTGGTGGTGGTCTCAAGGTCTGGGGAAGTCATTTGATCAAAATGACCTATTTGGGTCCTTAATGGGCCCTTAGGTCAACCTGGGTTGACTTGGTCAATTAAGCTGACCAAGGTCTGGGTTTAAGTCCAAATGATTTGGTTTGATATTTGAAACTTGTTAGAAGTGGTTCCAAGAAATTTGGAGATCATTTGGTTTAAAAAATGCATTTGAACCCCTAAGGGGTATTTTGGTCATTTTGACCCCTGATCAACTAGGGGTCAGAATGAATCCAACAAAGTATAATTTAATGTTCAATAAAGGATAATTAAGGGTTTGAGAGTGATTGGAGGCTTTGGAGAAAGCTCCAAGGTCAAAATCCACTATATGCAAGGTCCAGTGGCATAGACTGTAAATATTTGAAGGTTTTACACCCTTGGGAAATCATTCCAACTTTTGGGGTTAGAAACCTCAGAATGGGCTCAAATTTTGTGGGTTGCCTCTAGAGACATGTCATATCAATGTGGAATTGATAGACTCTAAATTAGAGGTCATTTGACTGGGGTTTGAGGTGTTCAAAGATTCATTGGAAAAGGCTTTCATTTGACCTGGGTCTTTAGTCTTGGATTTGGGTTTGGATTTCTGGATTTAAATTGAATTTTGGATTTAAATGACTGGATTTGAATTAACCAAATCATTAATAATCAATTGAATGATTTTATTGATTAGATGAGATTAGTATCTTATAGAAGGTTGGATTAAGGTTAAAGCTAGGGTTTAGATTTTTGACCTAGATTGGAGTCTAGATTTTAGTTAAGGTTTGAGTTGAATTAAGGTATGGATTAACTTGAGTTCAAGATTGGTTTGAAGACTAAATTGATCATAGAGTTTGAGTTAACCCAATGACTGAATAGATCTAAGGTTTAGGAGGATCCTAAGACCTAGAGGGGTCTAAAGCCTGGGTAGATTTGAGCTTTGAGTTGATTTTAGGTTTGAATCGATCTAAGATCTAGATTGGTCCTATGATCTAGATTGATCTAGGTTATAAATTAATCCTAGGGTCTGGAGTCTGGCAAAATCTTAGGATCAAGAGTAGATTCTAGGGTCTGGAGTCCAAGAGGATCCTAGAGTTTGGAGCCTAGGAGAACTCTAAAGTCTAGAAGTCCTAGAGTTTAAGGCTTAAAAGAATCCTAAGATCTAGACAGATCTAAGGGACTAGATTAAGTTGATCTAAGATCAAAGTTGAACCTATTACTTGGATTCATCTGAAGTCTGAATTGGGTCCTAAGGACCTCATACAAAAATGAGGTTAACAGTATTGTTAGGTTTGTCTTATCGAGGCATTCATTTGACTCTAATTTTACTAAAATCAAAGTTTAGATAGTCCCAAATTTAATTTTAAAAGTTTCTAAGTGAGATATGCCTAGAGATTTGTGCCTAACAATGATGATTTTTTGTGACATATTAATTACTCCCCTATTTTTGGATGTCGAAGCTTACATGGATTGAAAATATGTGTTAGAGTCATCCAAAAAGCTGTGATGTAAAATTATAATTTAAGAAAAATTATGAGATGTGACTACGCCTTGGACGTCCATGTGGACCTCCCCTTTGGGCCATGAATCAAGTAAAATATCCTTAATCAAAATTTAGCATTTCCTGAAGTCAGAGCATTAATTAGAGTAAGAAATTGAAAAAAATACATTAAAACTTTAAAATTTCTTGAAATTGATTTTCGAGGTTCTGTTGGGCTTTGAAAGTGTTGAAATTAGGTCCAGAATGTCAAAAAAATGGTTCCGGGAATCAAAAAATGTCCAAATTAGACTGTCCGGACTGAAATTAGGCCCAAACATAGCTTGGCAACTAAACTAGCCAGTCAACCAGTCGGTCACCAGGGGCTCCGACGGGTCACCCTTGTGTAATGGGCTCGTGATAGTGCCCTTGATTTTGTTTTATTTATTTACTTTTTTAACCTTTTGCCTCCTCAGTGTGGTTGCATTAATGTGAAGTGGTAGTAGTGCCTCCTTTTTAGGTGTAATATTTTTTTATTATTAAAAAAGTAATTTCAGGTCTAAAGAAATTCTAAAAGTTTCAGAACAATGTAGAAAATTTTTGTAAAAATTTAAACAAAACTTTTAAATTCTCCCGTCCATAAACTTATAAATACCCCCCTTAAAGGTGGAGGAAAGGCACGGTCTCTTGTGCCATTCCAAGTTTTCTCTCCTAAGTTGGGGGAAAGGCAGATATAAAAGTCGGAGACCATCGATGAAGATCATAGCCCAACTCTCTTATGCCTATGAAAGTTTTCTCCACTAAATTGGGGGAAATGTGGATTTGTAGAATTATAGATCATCAGTGGTGATCAAAGCCCAAATCTATTATGTTGAACCAAATTTTCTCTCATAAATTGGGGGAGAGTCAGATTAATAGAACTGGAGACTGTCTGTGATGATCATAAGTTAAGTCCTCTGACACAAGTAGTCAGGCAATATGCCTATGGTGGCGGCCAAGCAATGGAAGCCTAACAGAGGTGGTTAGGCGATATTCTGACGTTGGGGATCGAGCAGTAAGCTGGTGATGATGGTCAAGTTGCTTTTTGTTGGAGGTAGTGGGCACGTATGCTAATGGGGGTAAATAATAGACAACTTAATCGGCTTGGTAAGACAATGGGTCGATGGTAACATACTAAACACGTACTAATGATGCCAATAAAGTGGAGGTCATAAGATAATGAGGCTCTGATCTTTCCTTGAAGAAGGTGTTCAGAGAGATGTGTCAAAGCCCTCTGTGGAAAAGGTTAAAAAGAAATCTAATAAGGATGTTTGACCCATTAAAGTTTATTTGTTTGTTAGAGTATTGCTAGATAACGTTAACCTGTATAGAAGACGTTGATGGGAGGAATCCCGCAAGGATGTTTGGCCTATATGGGATTATTCTTTGAAACATTGCTTGATGGCATTAACTTGTAAGAAAGAAGCCAGGATAAATCAAGCAAAGAAGTCTAGTGATTGAGGTTGAAGGACCATAGTCAGGTAACTAAGGTTGAAGGGCCGTAGTCGACGAGTGATGGAGGTTTGAAGGATTGTAGCCAGACAACAAAGATTGAAGGGAACATTATCAGGCGACGGTGGCTGGAGGGACCGTTGTTATGCGATAGTGGTCGGAGGGACAGTAGTCGGTGGGGGACTTTGGTCAGAGGAGTTAGGTAACTAAGGTCAAAGGGATTGTTGTCGGGCAACGTTGGTCAAAATGACCACTATCAGCAGGCAATGGAGTCGGAGGGATCATAGTCGGGCGATAGTGGTTGGAAGGACCATAGTCAGCGACGGAGTTTAGAGAGACCATAGTCGGCGATGGAGATCGGTGAGACCATAGTCGGCAGGCAACGGTGGTTACAAGGGCTGTAGTAGGTGAGTGACAGTGGTTAGAGCAACCATCATCGGCGGGCAACAATCGATGATAAGTTTATTGACATTAGATTTTGGTGTCGTTGGGTTTGTCTAGTCAAGACGTTCAGTTTGACGATAAGTTTATTGTCATAAAATTTTAGATGATCACAATTTTAATTTTGAAAGTTTTCAAGTGAGATATGACTCGAGATTTGTGCCCGATCAAGACGATTTTTTGTGATATTTCAATTATAAAATCTTCAAAATTTATTATTAAGATCTTAACATTTAGTAGTTTTTGTTCAAATAATAATAAAAATCTCCTTATTTAATGAAAATTTTGAATCAGAGTTAAATTAATTGAATATATAATTTGAATTTTTAAATATCATACACCATTTCAAAAGAATCCTAATAAGAAAAGCTTTGTCATATCCCAGTACAAATTTGTTGTATAGAATAGTAATTTTTTTGACTGCATATTGTTCAATTCAGCCTAACTGACAAATTATATATACGATCACAAGCTTACAAGTTCTGTTTTTCTAACTCATTTACATGTAAAATAAATGTCCATCAAATAGATCAAAAAAATCTCATAGATATATCTGTATCTTGCCTTTTATTATTGAATTAAGTTTCGTTGGAAAAGCTTTCTGCTATAAAAAGTTCTAGTTCAAGAATTTTTTGTATTAAAACGCTACTTTACTAAGCAATAAGAAAGCCATCCTAAATGAAGCTGGATGGCGTTCTTACCGCTTCTTAAAGCTGCTTTCTAGCACAAAAATTTCAAATTTTGTACTAAAAAGCGACTTTAAGAAGCAATAAGAAAGTCATCCCAAATCATCCCAAACAAAGCCTTAGACTTGGTTTGGGACAACTTTTTTATTGCTTCTTAAAGCAGTTTTTTAGTACAAAAAATTTAATTTTTGTACTAAAAAATTACTTTAAGAAGCAATAAGAAAGTCATCCCAAATGAAACCTTAGTGTCCAGTGAGATGGGCTTAATTCACGATTGCCGTGTGGAAAGTATCAATATTATAATTGCAGGTCCGGACTTGTATTTGAAACTAATATCTATTTTGTCTTAAGTTTGATTTAATATTGCTTTCATATTTCTTTTAAAGAAAAGAGTTCTTATACGGAATATGTGAATAAATGAGGATAATATAAATGCTTAGCTTTGTTGCATCTGCTAGATCAAAGATGTAGACGGTTAGTTTCTTTTACTGTTATAGCAATCTGTTGTTGTCATTTATGTGCTTATATATGTGGTCATTATTTTCTTTTCTTGCTAATAATTTCTTTGAGATCCACAACTTCCTTCAATTTGTAGTTTTAATTTTTCTATAGCTAGAGGGTCTGTGTTAATTAGGTAAGGTTTTTTAAAATACAAAAACATCTTTGATAATTTCTTAGTTCTAACATTTTTTTTAGGAACATTTAGGTCAATTAAACCAAACTTACACACACATCACATACACGAGACTCAAGCCCAAGATCTCTTAGTTGGTAACCAAAGCTCTCAACCAACAGACCAATGTGAGCTGCATAATTCTAGCAATTTTAGAGAGATAGACAATCTGTCGTGAATAAGTGAGTACGACTCTAATAAGTTGGATGGACGAAAGTTAATTCTTAACAGTATAGAATGAAGGATCACCATCCATTACATTATTTACATAAAAATTGATAGATGATAATGACAATCCATCAATTTCACTTGTAGGAATTTCTTGTAGAACTCTTTTCAAATTAGATGGCTCATTATGAGCCCTATTTTAAACAAAAAGGTTAAAAAAAGTTGTCAGTCTATAAGCAACCTTAATGGTTAGAAGTTTTTTGAAGAACTACTCTTCCTAGGATTCCTATGAGGAATGCCTCAAATTCTAAGATTTTTTGACCTTTTTCTTTTTAAACTGAAATTTCTAAGTCCATAAGAAAACGTATACATTTCTGCCACATTGCATCTTGTCCATTGGCACCAAGATCGCTCGTAAGGCATGCCAAAAATGCCTAGAGCATATTAGATTGACAAGTCCAACAATGCAAACTTGTCAAGTTTGTTACATACTTTACATGTCATTCTTATTACATAGAAGAAGGTACTTTGGCAATGGTTAGGCTGCTGCCGCTACTTTTAGTACCAGCGATGAGGAAGTTGCTTGACAATCCACATACATTTCTCTTTGCATGAGCAAAATGCTAATGACCTCTGATCACTTTGATTAGCTATGTGTAATCAATTTTCAGAGATTTGGGTTTCTCGAGGCTATTATGACTCAAACAATCTATTATTTTATAAGCATTTTGTTGTATGATTTCGTTTGGGATAGATTTCTTACTGTTTTTTAAAACAACTTTTTAGTTAAAAATTAAAATTTTTATACTAGAAAGCTACTTTAAGAAGCATTAAGAAATCCATCCCAAATGAAGCCTAAGACAGAGGAGTTGATCCAAGTAAAAGTGTCTATACATTGTCACCATTTTCCAACAATTTCAATCGTTAGCCGATGAACCGGTTTAGATTTATTCTCATCTTGGTATGATCTCCACCATATACTCTTAATAATTATGAAGAATATATGAAATGAAAGTAGAATTTGCAATGGTAATATGATAAAATATATAGTAAATTGAAAATCATATAGTACGAAATGGTTTATATAATAAGATATAAATTATACAATATAATTAACTAGTATTGAAGTTTTAGCATTACTTTGATTTCTCAATTATATCGAGATTTTGTAGTAATATCTTATATATAGCATTTCCCATACATCAAAATATATAAATTAACAAAAAAAAAAGATATAAATAAAATGTGATGAGTCAAACAAATGAAAAACACACAAGTAGAGAAACATAACACAAGAATGAATATAAAAATAATTAGAAATACAGATTCATGAGAAAAAAAGGTTTAGGTGCCTATGTGCTTGACCCCTAATAATTTAGTCCTTAGAATACTTAACCACCTTTCATTACTTAAAAGCTTTTTGAATATATCATACAACTTATTTTTCAAGTTTATAAAATAAATTTCTACAACACCTTACATCAATAAAATGATGGCATATATCAATGTGTATTGTTCTTGAGTTTTATATAGGAATATTAATTATATAAATATCACTAGTGTTTTCACATATTACTTGTATCATATCCACTAAAATTTTACTTTCTAGTGGATCATGAAATGAAAGATTGTGCCACAAATTGGCATATTCTAGTTGTTCTCTTTCAATCAATCTTATATCATTCAAACTTAAATACAAAATAGCTGATATAATCAATTTACGTGTTAAAATTTAAGTATCATATTTTTAAGATAGAGGTGCCAACCATAGACCTAATGATGTGCTTTACTGCCATTAGATGTAACTCTTTTGGATCTTCAAAGTTGAACATAATGTTAAGTCTACTTATCAAAAGTTATAACAATGATCCAATCTTAACTTGACAAAGGTTTATGTTTATAAGCTTGATGTTGGGAACTTTATTTACTTGAGTGTTCTAGCTTATGGGATATTCTCTTATATCCTTCCATATCAATTTTTTTATTCATTTTTCATGTATTTAGATCGACATATATAGGAATCTCCTTTTTTTTCTTAATTTACTTAAAATCCTAAGAAGTATGTTTTATCAACATAGATTTGAACAATTAAAATATCATATCTAGATCTGCTAATGAATAATGCTATATCATCCCCTAAATGAATTTATTTTGTTTATTTTGTAATAGAAATATGTTATGCCTATCATACTAAGTCCTAGGGTCTTGCTTCAATCCATATACAGCTTTCTTAAAATTGAACATATAATCCAGATGGTTTTAGCTTTCACTCCTACAAAGGGATCTCTTATTATATTGCATTTAGGATGACTAGACACATATTTTTATTCCTAAGAAATGATTCTATTTCTTCTTCTTTCAACTAACTATTTTCCAAGTTTGTAGAGTCATCCCCATTTATTTCAACCTTCTTAACTTGTTCATGTGTGTGACTCATCAAATGTCACATAGTATGTCTCTTTCATAAATAAAGTTCTTTTATCCCTATATAATTTTTGTGAAGATGAATACCCTTAAAATTTTGCTTCAACCAATTTTACATCAAACTTGCATTGATTTTATTTTTTATTGTAAGTACAATACAATTGCACCCAAATATAGGTAAGGTGTCCTACCATTCAATGATCTCTAAGGTGTTTTGTTCAGCTTATGACAGATATTTGCTCTATTTAACACATATTAAGAAAAGTTTAAAGCTTCAACAAAAAAGTACTTGGGTATTTTATACTCATTTAGGCTTTGTTTGTAGCAGCTTTCTTACTGCTTCTTAAAGCAGCTTTTTAGTACAAAAATTAAAATTTTTGTATTAGAAAGCTGCTTTAAGAAGCAGCAAGGAAGCTGTCCCAAACGAAGCCTTAATATAATTTTTGCAGTAAACTAATATTAAATTCTTTTTGTTAGCAATACCATTTCAATAAGTGTCTTAGGTGCAGAGATATTATATATACTTTTTAGTTTCTTAAAAAATCTATAAACTTCTCATTTTCAAATTCTCTTACAAGATTACCATGTTAGAAATCAAACATCCTATCTCCTTAAAATTCAAATTACAAATATCTTAAATTGTTTAAGAAAATCACTCTTGTATGCTAAAAACTTTATACAATACATGTAAACATAGTACGGTCAACAATTATTATAAATCCATATGATTTACCACCTAAATTTGTTATTCTAATGGGTCCAAACAATTCTAATAGTAGTATTTCTAATGGTTTGGCAATGATGATAATATTAAGGGTATTGAATGATGCTTTCATGAATCACCAATTCATTTATATATTCCCTAAGGGTTGGGGGGTAAATTTGGCTTTCAAGAAATTTACACCAACTCAAATTTATTTTTACTTCAAAATATCATAATTCTTAAGTGGAGAAATAAGTATTAGCATAAACAAAAAGTAAAAAAAAAATGTAATAATCAAAGCCACATACAAGCATGGGATGATTTTTATGTGGTTAATGATAATTGTAAATTACATATTATTTTATGTGTTTTATTTTTAGTGAAAATATATTATTTTAGTTATTTTTGTGTAAAAAAACTATAAAATGATAGAAAATTATAAGCAGTCAATAGCACCACGGCATCCAAAGAAATAACACCACAACGCTATCTTCAATATTGATGAGGCACTCAAATTATGACATGGCGGCGGTGAGTTCTCTATTTTCAAGCGCTGCAACGGCTACACAAATAGTGTTGCAGCATTGTCAGTATTGTGGCATCAGAAAGTTAGCTTGGCAGTATCAAATTCTTTATTTTAAAATATTGTGGTGCCATAATTTCTCATGCCTCAGCACCATTTTTGCGCTTGGGAGCTACATCGCTCAAATGTCCACAGTGCCACGGCATTGTAGTTATAATTTTAAAGGGACACATACTATCAATGAAGAGACGTGACTGTTCACTAAGTAATCAATCCACATCAACAAGCACTGCGGTAAGGCAAAAGTTTTAGTGCCGAGGCGTAAGTTCACTTCAAGGGTGCCATGGTGCCATTATTTCAAGCGTCATAGTGCCAGTTGCCTATTTATATTTTCTATAAATAATTATGATGTTATGTTTGTGAGCGAGCTCAGTCACTTGTGTAAATTTCGTACTTTTTAGAGTACTTCTCTAGTTCCCTCTTAGAGTAAAATCTATGGGAGATTAGGGAGGTACAAGATACAATCCTTTGAAGTGTTTAGCTTGTATTTCTTGAAGCAACTCTATAAGTTAAAGGGAGAAGGTGTGTAGAAGAGATACTTTGATCCTTCCTAGTAATATCACTTTCTTGTATTTTCATTCTTCCATGAGTTTAATAAAGATGGGTTTGCAAGTTATTCATTCTATGTTTTGCTAATTCTCTTATTTTGGATTGATAATATAAAATGTATGTTAAAGTACTAATGAAGACTCTTATTCTATAATTGTTAAAAGATAAAATGTTTTTAATATCATCCCATTCTTTATTTAATGCAAGTGGCCATATATTTAGTTAAAATATAATGTGATATATACCCTCGATGGAGGAATACAAGAACAACCAGGAATATTGACATAGGATGTTTGCATACCTAGACATCGGATGTAAAATGTTCTAGGTTCTTAAAGTGATATTATAACTATAGGAGGTCAGTAGATATCATTTTCACCTCTACAAGCTCGACATAGATCTAGGGATGTATATGCTTTGAATTAGATTACCTTGAATAGACTTATTAGGAAAGATATGCAATTTATATTCATCAATTCAAAACACTTTTATTAAATATTGTATCAAATATTTCTACTATTTTATTTAGTGATAAAATCTCAAAAAATATTATTTTTATTTCAATTAGAGTAAACAGTAGTAGTTTGTTACAAGTAAAACATACTTCCTCATGAGTTCAACACTCTACTGTATCACTTTATTGCTTGATTCGGCACGTATACTTACATATATTAAATGGGGTTTGTTATTTTTTATATCAAAGAAAATCTAAGCATTGTTTAGGGGTGATAGAGCTCTAGATTTTTATATAATTTAAAAGTTCACTCTATAGCCCCATCAAATTTTTGGCACCATTGATGGGGAAGTATTTTACTTTTTACAGATTTTAACTATTTTATTGAAACAATTACATAGTTAGACTTACTTGTATGTTTTATTTTATTTATTTTATTTCTTTTGCTAATTGCATATTCATGGTTGCATGCTTTATGGACAAAGAAAGGAACATTTATTGTTTGAAGTTGAAATAGAAAGAACCCTTTCAAAATGATTTTTCCCAAGATACCTAATGCTATGGTGCTGATTTCGGGCACAACGACACTGTAATATGCCATGGTGCTAACATTTATGTCACCATGGTATTTAAAAATAGAGAAGATCAATGCTGGTGCCTGAAATCAGTGCTCCTGAGTTAATTGACATGGCACTGTGACATGATCCTTGTTGGCACCGCACCATTATCCAACACTTATAATTTTTGCTTTTTCCTGCACAATTCCTATACAAACACAACTAAAATAATATTTTTACTGAATTTAATATAATTAAATAATACATAATTTACACTTTTCTTTAAGTTTTCAAAGTATGAATTATTATGCAATATTCATTCAAACTATAATCTAGAATTTTATTATTATCCTAATTTTATATAATTTTAATTATAATTTTTATTTTGGCTAAATAGGTAATGAAGTGTAATAACATTAGAGAATAACATGCAATAATTTAAACATAAGGAAATTAAATCAGATGTAAACAACATAAAATAATCATTGTGTACTAAGAGTAACTGAAAACATTAAACACAAGTGTGTTGCCTTCTATCAAGGCTAAGTTTATAGTCTTCAACCAGACTATACCAATGATTATATTTTAGGATGAATCAATTCTGTTATATTTCTCAAACATTCAATGTCTCTACCTAATTAGGGTTTCAGTCTGTAGCCATTAACTTTAAAAATATGTAAGCTTTTTTATTTTGAATTTCAACAGTTCCATAATGAAATATTCTTATAACAGAGAATGGTAATAACCAACTGGATTTTAGTTTTCTTGGAAAATAACTTTTGTCTAGAATTAAAAAGTTAAATATCTTATTCAGGGGTAAATTCTTTCTTAAGAAGTTTATAATCAAGTCATTTTTTAACTTTATCCTTATAAATTCTTATATTTTCATAAGCCTTATATCTCATTTCTTCTAATTCATTCAACTATATTAATCTTTTCTCTTTTATTCCTTCAAAATTAAAATTAAATTCTTTAACAGACAAAAATACCTTATGCTCTAATTCTATAGGAATGTGGCATACTTTTCCAAAAACTTATTTAAAGGGATAAATACAATATGAGTCTTAATAATAGTTCCCTAGGCCCATAATGCATTATATAGCTTAATAGGTCAATCCTTCCTATTAGAACTGACACTTTTTTTTAAAACCTAGTTAATATATATATTGTTAATTTTAGCTTGGCCACTGGTTTGACGATGATAAGCAGTTGCAATCCTATAATGAATTTTATATTTCTTTAAGGCTGCTTCTATTCTCTTATTGCATAAATGACTTCCCTCAGAACTGATTAAAACTCTAGGCATTCCAAATCTTGAAAAATATTTTTCTTTAAAAATTTAATCACAACATGAGTATCATTTCTAAGGGTTGTTACTCCTTCAATCCATTTTAAAACATAATCCATAACAATAAGAATATACTTACTTCTATGGGATTGTATAAATGGACCTATAAAATCCAATCCCCAAACATCAAATAACTCAATCTCCAATACATCATTTTTTTGTGAAATATTGCCTACTCTTTGACATTGATCATATTTTAAATATATTCATTAACATCCTTAAATATAGTAGGCCAAAAAAATCTTGATTGGAGAAATTTAGAAGTAGTTCTAAAACCTCTAAAATGTCATCCATAATGAGAATCATGGCATTCCCTAATAATTGGTTTTATTTCTTTCTCGGGGACACATCTAATAATTTGATCATTACAAGCCTTAAATAAATATGGTTCATCCCAAAAATAATATTTGTTATCATGGCAAAAATTTTCACTTGAATCAATGATAAATTACATGGAAGTATACCATAAATAATGAAATTAACAATATCAACATACCACGGCAGTCTTTTCATATGCAAAGAAAATAATTATTCATCAAGAAAATATTCATTAATTTCAAGCTCAGTTGATGCATGCTTTTTAATAGAATGTCTAGAAAGATGATCAATAATTTGATTTTTAGTTGCTTTCCTATCTACATCAAATTCTTATAATAGAAGAATTGACCTCACTAATCTAGATTTGGTGACTTTCTTTATCATAAGATATTTGGTTGAATGATCAGTATAAAAATTACTTTTGTATCAATTAAATATGATCTAAACTTGTCAAAAGAAAAATGATGGTTAGTAGTTCTTTTTTTTTTTTTTTTTTTGAGGGAATGCAAAGAGCAAATTTTATTGAATACCAAATAGCAAGACCTAAGTGATAGCTGCCCTATCACATTCCTCCTTTAACAAAGACACAAAGTAAGGAGGAATATTATTACAACCAACGTCATCCAAAAAAAAAATCCTTAAAAGAAGCTAAGTTAGCACAATAATCGGCTAACTTATTACAT
Organism: Dendrobium chrysotoxum; assembly: GCA_019925795.1. Lineage (NCBI taxonomy): Eukaryota > Viridiplantae > Streptophyta > Magnoliopsida > Asparagales > Orchidaceae > Dendrobium > Dendrobium chrysotoxum. The sequence goes on along the minus strand of CM034302.1, from coordinate 63,984,077 downwards.
TTCCTATTTACAACTTGGATGACTACTTGACTAAACTCCTTAAGAAAGGAAAGATCTTTCTGCTTGAAGAAAGGATCCTTGACATCGTCATAATTCAGCATACTGTGAACATTTTTCATTACATTGACAGAATCTCCTTCAATAATAATACCCTTCTTCTCAAACATCCATTCTTGCATAACCTTCTTAAAAGCCATAATAGAATGAAACGCAAGCTCAATAGGATCGCAATGTAAACAAGAGAACCCAAAAGCACATAGAAATCTTCCTTTAGAATCTCTTATCACTCCACCAATGCCTCCCTCGTAATTGCTTTTTAAAGAGGCGTCAATGTTGAGCTTGATCCACTCGGGTCGAGGAGGATGCCAAAAGTCTTTGGACAGCTTCACCAGCTAGTTGACATCCCAGGCTTCCGAATGGAATGATGCCGCAGCATAACAAACGGAGTAAGTAGCAGTTACTGTTTCACTTCCTTCTCCCCATGTTGCAGCTTATTCCTGCTCTTCCAAGATAGATACACAGCTGAACAATACAAGTTCCATATAAAAGGGTTAGCTTCTGATAGCTGCAGCATTGACCGATTACATTCTTCCAAATCATAGAACATAGGTACCTGATATCCCCATTTATTTAGCAATAGCAAAACCTGGGTAATATACACATAATTACCTGCAATATGATCCAAAGTTTCAGCTGACAAACATCCTCTCGGACAGCCATTGTAGTCTTGCAACCTCCTATACATCAGGAACGAATTAGTAGGAATCGCATTAAGCAAGAGTCTCCACCAAAAGAACTCCACCTGTGGATGCAACTTCAGTCTTTTCTTCCAATCCCAGTTGAAATTAGCAGCTTCATTTGCGTATAGTTTTTCAGTAATCAATGCTGCAATGGTTCTGCCAGAGCTTTTAAGCATTAATTCCATTTGATCTCTTTGTGATTGGAAAATTGGAACAGCAGATATAGTCTCTATGAGGCTTGGACCAAAATCCAATTTCAACTTGTCTTCATTCCATCTACCGTCATAAAGTATTTAGCAAGTCTTGTACCTATTTCGATGGAGTCAGCCACAAATGTAGGCCAACGCTCTATACTTTTATCAAGAATCCAAACATCTCTAAGAGTGTCGACATTAGTACCATCCGAGATCTTCCATCTGATAATATTCTTCAAAAAAATAGCTCCATTCTTTAAAATCTTCCAAGTAGAGGAGTCATAGCTTTTGCTTTGAGAATTCCAAATACCATCTCCATATTTTGCCTTCAAATTTTTATTTAGTAGTGATGAGGGATTGGAGAGAAAATTCCAAGCAAATTTTTCCCTTAGAGGTCCTAAAGCTCCTGAAGCCGAAAGCACCCCTTGCCCTCCCATCTTCTTTGGACTACACATTTTGTCCCAGGCCACATAATGAAGGCCTTTAGTATTATTACTTTTTCCCCGAAGAAAGTCCCTACACATTCAATCCAAATCATTCAACACTCCCTTAGGGACAAGAGAATGAGTGGATAAAAATGTATGAAGAGAAAGCAATGAAGATTTGATGAGAAGGAGTTTACCAGGAAGAGAAATAAATTTGTTATTCCAAGCTTAAATACGGCTGCTAGCTTTTTCCAACAGATTTTGGAAATCTGATTGAACTAATCTCCTTGTTGTTAGCTTGACTCCAAGGTATTTGAGCTCATTAACAATTTTGAAACCAAGAGTTCTGGCTAGGCTCACAGCCTTCCTTCTTCCTACTGCATTTCCGAAAAGAACTGAGGACTTTTGAGCATTGATTCTTTGACCCGACCACTTTTTGTAATCCTTCAATAGCATGTTAATTTTCTTGACATGTTTGAGGTTGGCAATTGAGAAAATAATTACATCATAAGCATATTGAAGATGCGAGATTTTATCACCTTTAGGAGCCACTTTGATACCAATTTTTTCCCCCTTTGAGAGAATGCTTCGGAAAGCAATTGTGAACATAAGAAGAAAAGGTAAGGGGACAGTGGACACCCTTGTCTAAACCCACATTTAGCTTTTATCCAAGGAGAGCTGCTACTATTGATGAGAAGGGAGAATTTAGGATCTAGTACACACTGCATCAACAAGTTAGAAAACTTCTCAGGGAAATCATAACCATCTAAAACTTGTTTTAAGGTAGCCCAGCCCATGCTATCATAGGCTTGTTCCATATCTACCTTGATAGCCATCAAACCTTTTTTATTTTTGGAAAGCCTGAATTTGTGGATAAGTTCTTGGGAAAGCAACACATGATCTGAAAGAGACCGACCTCTAACAAAGGCAGTTTGTTCTTCTGAAATAATCTTTGGGATTAGCCAAACAAGCATATTCAATAACATTTTAGCCACAACTTTATAAATTGAAGAACATAAGCTGATTGGTCTATAGTTGGAAGGGAAACTAGGATTCTTAATTTTTGGAATTAAGACCACCAATGTTTCCTTCCATTCTTCACACATCACATTGGTATCAAAAAATAAAGCAATAGCCTTCCAAACGTCTTCCTTAACAATTTGCCAATAGAATTTGATGAAAGAGTACGTGATTCCATCCTTACCTGGTGAAATGCCAGATTCAAAATGTTTGACCACCTCCTCTAGTTCTTCCTTGGAGACGTCTACTAACAGAAATCTTCTATCCTCCTTACTAAGAACATAAGAAGGATTCGGCCATCCCTTTAGATCACAAGTCCTCCCTTTCCATTTTGCATTGAAGAACTCATAAAACACTTCTTCAATTTGATTCTATTCCTCAAACACATTCCCTTGAACATCTTTAATTTGATGAACGAAGTTGTTATTCCGCCTGTTGGAAGCAAACGAATGAAAGTACTTGGAGTTGGATTCCCCTTCTTCTAACCATTTGACCTTAGCCCTTTGCCTCCACCATGTATCAAGTCTACCAAGAGTTGAATTGAACTCCACTACTTTAGCTTTAAGAACAGCAAGCTTGAGATCAGATAAATTACCTTTCTCGGCTTCTTCTCTTTGCAGTTCAGTAATTTCCATCTTCAGTCTCTTTTTCAATTCCTTTAGACTCACAAGCTTTGATTTGCTCCAAAAAAATAAGGCCTTTAAAGCTCTCTTGAACTTAGTGTTAAGTACATGGGTAGCATTACCTCTAGCTGCCTTCCTCCAAGAATTCTCCACAATCTTAAAAGAGGCAGGGTAGGAAGACCAAACTTCTTCAAATTTCTGTACCTTGCTCCTCTGGAACCCAGACGAAGAGATTTTAACTAACAGAGGGCAATGGTCCGACGCTATTCTAGCAAGATGCCGCACCACTGCTGGTTGAATAACTTGTAAGGCCAAGGAGTTGAGGAGAACCTGATCTATCCTCTCTAAAATCCTTGCACCGCCACATTTATTATTACACCAAGTGAATTTGGGTCCAATTATCCCCACATCATGTAAATCACATCTATTCATAAACCCATTCATATCTTGAGGCCCTTGGGAAAATGAGAACTTTTTACCTCATCTCTTCTCCTATTGAGACAATACACAATTGAAGTCACCTCCCACAATAAAAGGAAGTTTCAAGTTAGAGAAAGCTTCTAGACTTCTCCACAAATTCCTCCTCTCCTAAACATCTCTGCTGCCATATACCGTTCCAATCAACCAAACTCCTCTAGAAGGAAGATTAAGTTCCCCCACAACCGTTTGAGAAGAAGAAAACTTCACTGAGAAAGACACCAAATCAGATCTCCAACAAATTATCATGCCACCTGATAAGCCTTCTGTAGGAAGCAAAAAGAAATCCCACTGAGGGCCCAACATTTTCTTAAATTCAACCTTGTAAACACAAGCAATCTTAGTTTCTATTAGCCCAACAAAAAGAGCATCAAATTCATTCACCACTTCTTTTAAATAACGGGAGGCTTCTTGTTTCCTAGCCCCCCTACAATTCCAAAAAATGATGGAAGCCATTAATTTTTAGAGAAGGGATTACTCCCACCTCTACCATTCTTTACCAAACTGCCTTTCCTTCTAAGAAGTGTAAGATTATCCTTGCTCAAATACCTTAACTCCTTTTGTAGTCTGAATTTATTTCCTTTGGACTCATCTTCCAAAGGCTCTAAAATTTCAGATTTCCCACTTCCACCTATTATTTCTCCTTCTTCTGGCTCAGCCAAAGTATTGTTAAGCTCATGTTCTTCATCAATACTATTCAGCACATTAAACTTATTCTCCACATCATTCAAATTGACGGGATCATTAGCTCCATGCTCAGCATCCACAGCACTTGTCGGAACTTCAGCAGAAACAGACGTAGCCTCACTTCTATTACCATTATCAATAATTACAACCTGATTTGAGCTAGCTGTATCACCTTTTTTTACATCACCATTGTCTGAATGATTCACCGTAGGAGTATCTTCCTTACCAGAAATTGGAATATTACCTGAAACCTGCTTGAACATTCCTTTCCTTCTTCTACTTCTGACATGGACCCAAGGACCATAAGTAGGTTCAGAAATGGTTTCTTCAGGCGATTTCTCTTTGGTTGTGCCATCTTCTTTCCCCTGCACTTGAGCCACAACCTTTAATTCAGAATTCTCCTTCCCCATACATTGATTTGCAAGATGACCAACTTTCCCACAGTTGAAACAAAATGAGGAGACTTTTTCATATTCGAATTTTTGAAAAAACCTCCCACAAGATCCTTCCACCCAAACACCAGTAGGAAACAGTTTATTTAGATCCATTCTAACACAAACCCTTACATATTCCCTTTTACTCCATTGGAACATGTTACCATCAATCCATAATGGTGTTCTAATCATAGAGGCTATCCTTACCACATTATTCTCATCCCAACAAAGCAGCAGAAGGTAAGGCATCCTTACCCAAATCGGAGAAGATAATCCTTTAAAAGAAGTTGGAGAAAAATGGGGAGTCCATTTATCCATTCCAACAATGTGCCCATTAACGTACCAAGGGCCACCCTCTAACACCTAGTCCACCTCTTCTAAGTTGTTAAAAGAGCAAAGCACCCACCCAAGACCGAGAACTGTTAGATGGAATTTTCCAAACTTCGCCCATTGTCTCCTTAATTCAGCAGGAATCAAATGATTTGGAATCTCTCTCCCAAAGACCTTGACCACAATGGAAAACTTAAGCTTCTCTGAGTTCGTTAAAATAAATTTTTCATCCAGTTTCACATCCTTCTTATCTTCAGATAGATGAGACTCATCCAATGTAAAGTTAACTTTAATATTCTGCCTCCTTGTCCAAGGGTTTAAACCCACCACATCAGCTTTAGAACCCTGATTTGCAATACCATTAAATTCCTTCAAATCGACTCCTGCTGAGTCATTAACACAAACATTTGACTCCACAGAAACACCAGCTTTCGGCAAAGAAGGATAACTAAAATTCTTCCCAGGCAATTTTAAGAACTCACGAACTGGACATTCCTCATCATTACCATGAGAATTTTTGTTATCATTTTTCAGGAAATTCGCATTTATCTCTGGCCGGAGGTCAGAGATTGCATTTGAATGACCGAAGTTGTTAACATAAATCTTCATGTTAGATGAGGATGCCTCCCAATCAGATGATTTCAAAGGAGAGAAACCTTTAGATTCCAATTGCGGAGAGGAGTGCGGAGAAGAAACCAAAATACCCTTGCCCTTGCCTTCTACCTTCAATATTTTGGGAGGTGTAGAAAAATTACCTTCCCTAATAACCAGAGGTCGTTCTGCCATCCTATATCGCGAAGAAATTGGAGCTTCACCTTGATTTACCTGACGACGAAAGTTGTAATCTTCCACTTGATCGGCAGATACAATAGCCGACGTTGGAGGTTGCCGGCGACTGTCAGCCGCCATCTCCTGAGAGCGACGACGAAGATGGAGAAAAAACTGGGAAACTGATTTTTGAAATTCACCTGATTTCTCTCTCTAACCGGAGCTTCTCTCTCTCAAGTTCTTTTTCAATAGTTGTGTTCTTATCTTACTTTTGACTAAGAATAATACCGACAACAATGCTGTTTGCATCACACCTCACTACGAAAGGTAAAGACAAATAAGGAGCAATAATAACAGGAGCAGTAATCAAATGCTATTTTAAAATATTAAAAGCTTTGAGACAGACAGTATCAAATATAAAAGGAATGACCATCTCCAATAAATGTCATAAAAGTTTAAAAATTTTAGAGAAGTCTTTAATTAATCTTCTATAAAAGCTTGCATACCCAAGGAAACTTCTAGTTCCTTTAACCAAATTAAGTGGAGGAAATTTCTTTATAACCTGAATTTTTGCAATATCCACCTCCAATCCTTCCTTAGAAATTTTATGCCGCAAGATAATACCTTCAGTCATCATTAATTGATGTTTCTCCTAATTTAACACTAAATTTGTCTCTAAACATCTTTTCAAAATAGAAGTTAAATGCTCAAGATAGGAATCAAATCTAGTGCCAAATATAAAGAAAATATCTATAAAGATTCCAATACTCTACTAAATTAAGTTTGAAAAAATTGATATCATATATCTTTGAAAAGTAGCAGGAGCATTACAAAGACTAAATGGTATATATTCTCCTAAAAGCAATTGTTCCATAAGGACTAGTGAAGGTAGTCCCATCTTGGTCCTCAAGTGTAATAGGAATTTGATGATATCTTAAATATCCATCTTGAAAGCAATAAAATGATTGTTTTGCCAACCTATCTGATCAAAAAAAGGTTAGAAAAAATGATCTTTTATAGTCTATACAAATCCTCCACCTAGTGACCTCTAGTAGGAATAAGTTAATTATGTTCATTTAATATAACAGTCAAGCCACCCTTTTTAGGAACATAATGAATAGGGCTCACCCAAGAACTATCTAAAATAGGATTGATAATCCCATCATCAGTCCATTTAAGAATTTCTTTTTTAATAACCTTTTTCGTGGAAGGGTTAAGTCTTCTTTGAGGGTCAACTTTTGGTATTCAATTAGGTTCCATTAAAATTCTATACATACAGATCGAAGGGATAATTCCTTTGATATCTAAAATTGTCCACCTAAAAGCTCTTTTAAAATCACTTAAAATCCTAATCAAATTACTTTCCTCATATTATTCTAAGCATGTAGATATGATTATAGGAAGAGTTGAGTTGTTACCAAGGAAAACATGCTTAAGAGGTCGGATAAAAACTTAAGCTCTAAGTCATGAGCTTATTCTATAGAAGGTCTCAAAGTTTTATTTAAAGATTCAGTCTCTAAAGTTTCAAATTTCTTTTTAAACAATCTTGTATTACTTCCATTTATTGAAACTGATTCTCCTAAAAACACATAAATCTCCTCAACTACTTCCAATAAATTTCCTTCTAAGAATTCTTCTTTTAAACTCTCCACTATAGTATCTTCCAAATCAACTCTAAAGCAATCTCTATTCTTTTCTTCAGAGAATTTTATAGATTTCATAACATAATAGTCACCTCCTGATCTTGAACCCTCTTAATTAGTTCCTCTTCTTACACATCAATCATGGCTTTCATAGTGGCTAAGAAAGGTCTTCCAAAAATGATGGATATTTCCCTATCTTCTTCCATATCAAACACAATAAGATTGATAAGAAAAATAAATTTATCAACCTTAATCAAAACATTTTTTGTTATACCTCTAGGATAAGTGAAAGATTTACTAGCTAATTAAAGAGTAACATAAGTAGGTTGAACCTCTGCTATATCTAATCTTTTGAAGATTGAAAGGAATATAAGATTGATGCTTGATCTTAGATCACATAAACTCTCCCATAAAATTTATCACCTATAATTAAAAGAATGGTGAAAATACCAGGATCTTTAAGTTTCTCATGAAGTTTCTTTTAAATTATAGTACAAGATTTTTCAATTAATGCTACTATTTCAAATTCTCCTAACTTCTTTTTCTTATTCAAAATATCCTTCATAAACTTTACATTGGTGGGCATCTGCTCTAAGGCTTTAGAGAAAGGTATGTTGATAGTTAATTTCTTAAACACCTATAAAAACTTATAGAATTGCTTATCAATATTTTGTTTGATCAACCTCTAAGGAAAAAGAGGTGGTGGTAGTCTCTTTATGACCTTTGAAAGTTCGATAGGGATGTTAAGCCCTGATGAACTAGTCCCGAGGCTAACCAAGAGGGGGGTGAATTGGTTATTTAAAAATTCAAGAGCAACAGTAAAAATCTTTTCTATGATATACAGCGGAAACAAGTAAATACTCAAACAAAAAGATTAAACACAAATTTCACCCAAGCAGATAATCACATAAAACTAAAGTGCAGAAAGTAATAAGAAAGAACACACCAGATTTTTATAGTGGTTTGGTCAACTTGACCTATGTCCACTCCCCGGAGCCTCCCATCTGGGTATTGCACTAACTCAAAGTGTCTCTCCTTTTGCTCCCACAGCAAGGTGGAGAAGCCTGTACAGAAACCTCCTTTCCACCGACACGGTGAGGCAGAGAATCTAACCTCCTTTTGCTTCCTCCTGAAGCAGGCAGAGAACCTCAGACTCCTTTTACTTCCTCTTGAAGCGGGTAGAGAACCCTGGATCTTCTTGCGAACGATCCTCTCACAAAGAACACCAACACGACGAAAGACGACGAGCGGAGAAGACGACTCTGATCCTTGCTTGGAACAACCTTCATGAACCCCTCACGAACTCCCCCACATAAGATCCTCTCTCTCTCTCCCAAACTCTCTCTCTCTCTAGGGTTTCTCTGGAAAGAAAAGTGGCAAAAGATTTTTCTTGTTGAAAGAAAAAGATCTTTTATAGGAGGGCTCAAAATTGCCCTAAATCTCAACTGGTCGGCCTAGATCGTCCAGGATGATCGATAGACCATCCTGTATGATCAGTTTAAAATCAGCTGTTTCAGGCTGGACGATCTGGCTCTTATGGACGATCAGTGGAAAAAGTTGTTCATATCGTCCCGTATGATTCTGCGATCATCCGGGATGATTAGTGTAAATTCAGGAATATCGTCCAGAAGATCGCTCGGGTTGTCCAGAGAAAATTGTGTTGGATGACCTAAAAATGACTTGATCGTCCAAGACGATATGGGTATCATCCTGTACGATTAGTTCAAAAAGTGCCAAAATCGTCCTGCTAACCGTTCGGGATGTACAACTGAAACACACTAGACGATCATGATCAGCAAGGACAATCCTACGATCGTCCGGGACAATATGATCATATCAATCAAATATTAATTGCTTTCCTTAATTACAAGACTAATTTAGGCATGATTGTACAGTATCATTCAAGATGATACACGTATCATCCGGGATGATCAGACCAAATTGCTTAAAATAAAAACTTGCCTAACTTGATCTGGCGGTTGAGAATTTCTGATTTGAGCATATCGTCCCGTACGATGTCGGGATCGTCCAAGATAATCGGCTTAATCAGACAGACTTAACTTGGTCGCCCTAATTAGGGTTTCTATTTTTGCTTGATCTTCCAGGACGATGTGAATATCATCTACAATGATCTGAACAAAAACTTGAATAAAAACTCTAATTCACTCAAGCTATCCCTCTGAGTGTGTTTGTGCAAGGTTACTTAACTAGGGGATCAGTTACATTACAATTGACTCAAGAAAAATAAAAACCAGTACATTGGACTTGAATTACAATACAGACTGACTCGTTCTTGAACTAGCTTAAATTGCTTTTAATCTTTTGTACCTGAAATGGATTAGCCAAGTAAAACAGAATACAAACATATTTGTCATCATCAAAATTAGATTTGCAACAATCTCCTCCTTTTTGATGATGGCAAACATTTATGCAGTAGTTTAAAATAAAAGAACTAGGAGTCAACTAACGCACATCGAAAAAAAAAATCCTTTAAACACTTAGAGCAGTACATGAAAGCAACTATAAATGACATAAACACTGCAAGACAAGATCAATGCATAAACCAAAAATAGACTACTACTGACTCCCCCTTTTGACATTACAAAAAGGAGGAGGACAAACAGAAAAATAGAAACAATAGTACAAAAAAAAGTACAAAATACAAAACTAAAATTGAGGCGGATCCTTATCAAAAGGAGGAGTTGGCCGTGGTGGTGAAAAGTAACTGTGAATGGCGGTAAAGTGGGCTCCAATCCAGGCAATGTCCTGGTCGTGCTGCTGTTGCTACTGAGCAGCATAGTCAGTAAAGCGCTGCAGATCCTCCGCATGCTGCTATTCCTGGGCAGCGACATAAGAGTCAAAGCGGGCCTCCCACTGGTCAAACCATTGCACCAGATGGTCAAAAGGAGAAGCAATGCGAAGGGGAGCAGGTGCATCTGGTGTAGCTGGAACGGGAGCAGCTTCTTCCTCTTCCTCCTCAACATCCGGGGTGGGCTCCGGATCTAGTCGGGTACTGTGTAAGACATGGAATGAATTGTTTGTAAAGAAGAAAGGAGAGACATTTGGAGGGACTGGATACTACAGGTCATATTTGGTTTCCAAGGCATATGTAATGATATGTCCTAAGGCTAGATTGAGACGACGTCTATGACCCGAATCCCTAATAGTGGTGAGGTGCTCGATGTATCTGATAAGAAGGTCAGTGGCATTGAAGTCCTGGTGGGCCAAGATGTAATAAGTGGTCAAAGATAGTAATGGGGTGATGTGAATTGGATCCCCAGCCTTTGGGATGATGGAGGAACGAAGGACATGCTGAATGGTCCGTGCATACTTAAGAAGGGAAGTGCAAGCATTATCGTGGTAGGGTGCATTTATATTTCGTAGAAAGTGATTGGCGACACTTCAATCATAGTCAGGATCAGTAATGAGAGTGTGAATTTTGTCACCAGTCACAGAAAGCTAAAGAATATTATGAAAGTCCTGGGCAGCGAGTTCCACAGGACGTTGATTCACATAGGAGCGGAGGGTGGAATAGTCAGCAGAAATACGAAGGTTGGCGAAGAAGATGTGGAGGAGTTTGTGCTAAAAAGGAAGGCGAGTGTGAGGATGAAAGTGAGTGAGGTGTGCGCAAAAAGATCGAGGACAGGATAGGTAAGGGTGTGGGGGTTTACGATTTTTGATTGAGTAATGCCCACCTCTAGATAGCGCTCGAAGGCAGCCTGATCGGCTGCATTAAGAAAGTGGGGATCAATATTCTCCCAGGAGGAGCTTGTACCCTTTTGCCTAGAACGCTTCCCACCAGCCATTAGAAAGCACAAGTGAGGGAAAGTGGAAGGAGATGTGTGGAAAAAATTAAAGAAATCGGCTGTTTAAATAGAAACTGGACGGATCATCCCATACGATCGCGAGATCGTCCAGGATGATATGAGCATTTATGACGGCCAGGACGATTAGTCAAAAAGGCAGTCGGATCATCCGGGACGATCAGATATCGTCCAGGACAATAGACACAGGCGATCATCCCGAGGAGTCAAGCTGGACGATCGTTGACGAAAAGTATTGTCCAGGATGATTAGGTGGATCGTCTAGGACGATGTGCAATAAGTGTGACAAAATGACTGAATTTGAATCATCCAGTTGCTGACACGTGGATCGTCCAGGACGATGAGGTGGATCATCCAGGACGATGACCAATAATTCGGTCAATCTCAACCGTTCAGTCAGATCAGGAAAATATGGATCATATTGTCCAGGACGATGTAGGTATCGTCCAGGACGATGTAGGTATCGTCCAGGACGATCACCAATAATTGGTGTACTCAGCAGTATGATTAGAGTGGAGATGATCTGAATGGATCGTCCAGGACGATTTATGGAGCGTCCAGGATGAAGAATATCATCAAGGATTATGTGTGGATCGTCCAGGACGATGTGAAGAAAATAGAAAAAGATGAAGGATGGAGATGAAAGATTAGGAAAATAAAACCAAAGGGAATCAAACTTGAAACGAGAACATAAGAAACAATGATTTTTTTTTGGATTAATCTACTCCAATAAATCAGAATTTTTTTTATTTTAAATACAAAAACCAACAAGAAGACGATTGACAGCGTTGAAATCTAAAAAAAGTTAGAAAATCAACTTTCGTAACTCCCACCACAAACACCTTATCGATGCAAATCCCTTTCAGAACAAAAAAAATCCAATTCAGAAGAAAAGAAATTAGATTAAAAAAAAGAGATTCTTTCAAGCCTCGTTCTTGAAAAATATCTGATATAATAGTGTTCCAAAGTAATAAATCAGAAATCAAGATTTTCAAACCCAAGCTTTTGAAAATATGAAGTGACGCACGAACGCACGGATTTTTCTAAGACATTTAGCGATCTGAAAGGAAAGAAAGCTTGATTTGGGCTCATTTTGTGCCTCTTTTTCAATTTGTTTGGTGCTTTGCGCATCTTTTGATTTTTTATACACTTTGTGTATCTTTTAGTTTGGCGATATTTCGCATCTTTTCAGCTTTGGGCTCATTTTGTGCATCTTTTTTAATTTATTTGGCGCATTGCGCATCTTTTGTAAGCTTTCTCCCTCTCAAAGTCATTAAAGGACCTCAGCTGTAAATTACCTTCCAGATATAGGAGACGCTCTCCATAATAAGGAAGAGTAATTCACAAAACAAAAATCATACATCGTATGATAAGTGCAATCAATTGGTTTAGAAAACCATAATAATAACTCAAGACTTTGAAAATACTATTTATATGAGGTAGATTACTGTAGGAAGATAAAATAAATCTCTATTTCAAAAACTAATATTTTAATTTTGAAGAAGATTTTTATCCAAAAGAAATAATACACCAGTAAAGGAGTTAGAGGAAGAGAAATAATCATCAAAATTTCTTCCCTTTAATAGATCCAGTGGAATCAATCACTGCTTACTAGCTTCTAAATAAAAATAAGGTAAAACTCTCAGTTAGAAATTCAATTTATCAGAAGTAGTGAGCAGTGATCAGATTTTGAAAAGCATAAAACAGCAAATAAAAGAGATGAACCAGTGAATAAAAACAGGTAGAAAATCACATCAAAATAAATACTCAAATCAAACTAATACCAAGCCTAAAATAGAAATCAGCAAAAAAAAATAAAAATAACAGAAGGCAAATAATCAAATCAAATAGCTAACTAACAGAAACAGAATAAGAAAAACAAACAAATCAGAAATCAATATTCATCAGAATCAAGCATTTATATCAATCACTCCTAATCTGGTCCTCAAAATGCTGAATGAGTCTAAGGTCAGTGGTTTAGTAAATATGTCAGTCAGCTGATTTTCAGTTGCTACATGATGTAGCTCAATGTCCCCTTTTGTAACATGGTCCCTAATGAAGTGATGCCTTATATCAATGTGCTTGGTTCTAGAATGTTGGATTGGATTCTTAGAGATGTAGATGACACTAGTATTATCACACAGAACAGAAATTGTGTCCACAAGTAATCCTAAATCCAAAACTTGTTACTTCAACCAAAGAACTTGGGCCACACAACTCCTTAAGGCAATATACTCAGCTTCAGCTGTGGAAAGTGCAACTGAGTTCTATTTTCTACTGGACTAGGAGACTAAAGACTGTCCTATGAATTGACAAGTTCCAGAAGTGCTCTTTCTATCCACCCTATACCCTGCAAAGTCAGAATCAGAATATCCAATAATCTCAAAAGAGGTGTTATGCCTAGGGTACCAGATTCCTAGGTTAGGGGTCCCTAAAAGATATCTAAGAATTCTCTTAACAGAAATTAGGTGGGACTCTTTAGGATCAGCCTGAAACCTAGCACAAAGACAAACACTAAATATAATATCAGGTCGGCTAGCAGTTAGGTAAAGTAGTGATCCAATTATTCCTCTATACTTCTTCTGATCAATAGATTTTCCACTTGAATCCTTATCTAACTGAACAGAGGAGCTCATGAGAGTGTTGATTGGCTTGGCTTTGTCCATCTCATATTTCTTCAAAATGTCCTTAGTGTATTTAGATTGATTTAGAAAGGTTTCATCATCCATTTGCCTTATGCTAAACCCCAAAAAGTAGGATAATTCTCTCATCATACTCATCTCAAACTCCTTACTCATTGTTTTAGAAAACTCATCACATAAATATTTATCAGAAGATTCAAAAATTATATCATCAATATAGATTTGGATAATGAGTAAGTCATTCCCTATTCTCCTCAGAAAAAGGGTGGTGTCTACGCTCCCCTTAACAAACTCTCTTTAACAGGAATGTGCTAAGCCTCTCATACTAAGCTCTGGGTGCCTATTTCAATTCATATAAGGCCTTTTTCAATTTGTAAATATGATTTGGATATTGGAAACTCTCAAAACTTGAGGGTGTTCTACAAAAACATCCTTTTTTATTACCCCATTTAAAAAGGCACTATTGACATCAATTTGAAACAGCTTAAATCCCTTATAACAGACAAAGGCTAGTAGCACTCTAATGGCTTCCAATCTAGCTACAGGGGTAAAGGTCTCCTCAAAATAAATCCCTTTAATCTGATTATACCCCTTAGCCACCAATCTTGCCTTATTCCTAACCACCACACCAGAATCATTCATCTTATTCTTAAAGACCCACTTGGTTCCCACAATACTTTAATTTCTAGGTCTTTCTACTAACTCCCAAACATCATTCCTTACAAATTGATTCAATTCTTCTTGCATAGCTAAGATCTAAAACTCATTAGAAAGTGCTTAATTGATGTTGGTGGGTTCAGTCATCGAGATAAAGGTAGAGTGGTTTACTTTCTTCTTAAGTCCATGCTTAGTCCTAACACCTTCAGAAGGGTCTCCTAAGATCAGTTCTTTAGGATGACTTGAAGAATATCTCCAATCTCTAGGCAATATGGTTTGAGGTTCTATCATTTTCTCCAGATTTGTATTTTTAACCCCTTGGGTAATCTCCTCTACCTCTTCATCTTCCTCAACTCTAGTCACCTTAGGATCAGATTCATCAAACACCACATGAGTTATCTCTTCCACCACCAAAGTCCTCTTATTGAACACCCTAAAGAATTTCCCCACACTAGAATATCCTAAGAATACTCCTTCATCAGATTTGAGGTTAAACTTTCCTAAGGATGATTTCCCGTTGTTCAGAATAAAAACCTTACAGCCAAAGACATGGAGGTGGGACAGGTTTGAAGTTCTACCCTTAATGATCTCATAAGATATTTTGTTCTGCTTTGATCTAACATTCACCCTATTCAGCACATAACAGGCAGTGTTCACCTCTTCAGACTAAAATTATTTTGGAAGTGAATACTCAGCAAGCATGTCTCTAGCAGCTTCCACTAAGGTCCTGTTCTTCCTTTCAGCAACCCCGTTCTGCTGAGGGGTCCTAGGAGATGAAAAGTTGTGACTAATCCCTTGCTCCTCACAGAAACTTCCAAACTTCACATTTTTAAACTCTCCACCATGATCACTATAAATAGTCAAGATCTCACAACCTAACTTCCTCTGAATCCAAGTGGAGAAGGACTTAAATTCATCAAATGACTCAGATTTATGTGACAGAAATTTAATCCAAGTGAACCTCGAGTAGTCATCAACAATCACAAAATTATAGACTTTCCCCCCTAAGCTGGCAGTGCTAATGGGTCCAAAGAGATCCATGTGAAGGACTTCTAAAGGTCTAGAGGTGCTAATGTCCTTAACAGAGTGAAAGGAGGACTGAACTTGCTTCCCTAACTGACAGGCATCACACAGGTGGTCCTTAGTGAACTTAAGCTTGGGCACACCTCTAACTAAGTCCTTTTGGGTGACTCTCCTAAGGGTTTTCATACTGGCATGACACAATCTCCTATGCCACAACCAAGACTCATCAGCAGCACTTTTTAAGCAAATTGAATTTTCAGCTTTAATGCAACTTACATCCAGCTTGTAGATATTATTGATCCTTTATCCCTACAAAATAATTTTATCATTTAAGCTTAAAATGCAGCCAGTGGGCAGGAATTTAATGTTGTATTTTTTGTCACAAAGTTGACTGATACTCAGCAAGTTGTGTTTCAGTCCATCTACAAGCAAAATATTGTCAATCATAAAATTCTTTGAATCACCAATTATACCTGAACCTACAACCTTCCTGGTGGTGTTATCTCCAAAAGTAACCCTGTCTCAAGCCCTGGCCTCCAGCGAAATGAATTGATTTGCATCTCCAGTCATGTGTCTTGAACATCTGCTGTTTAGGTACCACATGCTCTCATAAAGTCTTGTGTGAGAGCACTCTTACAAAATCATCAAACGTCAGATTTAGGAACCTAAATAGGTTTGGGTTCCTTCTTATGAAAAGAAGAATGCAATGCATGTGTGCTGTGCTATGAAATATGTAATTTTGGCCTCTACACCCAATGTGTACTACAGTGAACAGTGTAGGTGTGAGAAATGTGTCCTAACATGCCACAGGAAAAATATCTAACACCAGGAAAGGGGTTAACAAATCTACGTGGTTGATAGTGCCTCTTTCTAGGTTTGTATGAAACATGCTTTGATAATTTTGAACCAGATTCTATAAAATGTGGAGGTGTATAAAACTGTGCAAATATAGGAGGTGTTTTATGTTTCTCAAAAGCACTGATCTTAACTTTCAAAAATTCATTTTCTTTCCTTAAACTTACAATTTCAAATTTCAAAGCACCATTGCTACTCTCCACTTCACATGCCAGATTATCTAATTCTTTGAAAGCTTTCTCTAAATCAACATGTGTGGTTTTTAGTAAATCATGCTCAGTAGTCAGATCAGAATATTTTTTGTTCAATTCATCAAACTCATCAAGTAAAGACATGTGATTATAATCAAGTGTGGAATGATCTTTAACTATCGAATCATGCTCTTTTTGTAAATTCAGAAGTTCTAATTTCAGGCTAGCATGAGTTTTCTTAAGCTTCCTATACGATGCATAAATTTTTTTAGATATTTCAAATAATTGATCGTAAGTAAGCTCACATACCTCTTCCTGGTCACACTGACCAGGGTGATCATCATCCATCAGACACAAGTTTGTTTCCTCCTCTTCAGCTTCAGTCTCAGAAGAGTTGGATGCAGAATCTGCCCAGAACGCCTTCTGAATTCGCTTCTTGTCCTTTCTGAACTTATGTTTCTCCTCACCCTTCTCCTTGCTTGGGTGAGCTTTAAGTGTCGGACAATCAGCCTTAATGTGTCCAGGCTTCTTGCATTCAAAACAGACAGTATCAGATAAACCCTTAAAATTTTTGTTGGACTTACCCTTGTTCCACTTCTAAAAGTTCTTATGTTTCTTCCTTAGAAAACTTTTAAATTTCCTAGTGATCAAGGCAACGTCATCGCTATCAGACCAGGAAGAACTAGTATCACTCTCGTTGGCCCTTAGTGCCACTATTTTCTCCTTCTTCTTCTCACCTGTATCAAGCTGTCTTTGGTTCACCCCTTGCTCATAAACAATGAGTGATCCAAGTAAGCTATCAATAGAGTAAGTATTCAAATCTTTAGATTCAGTGATTGTAGTTATCTTTGCATCATAAGAAGAAGGCAAACATCTAAGAATTTTGTTCACTCTTTCGTAGTTTATAAGTTCTCTACCTAAGGCATGCAAAGAGGTGACAATTTGAGTGAACCTTGTATATATTTCAGAAATGGTTTCAGTAGGTTTCATGCAAAAAAGTTCATAGTCATGAAGAAAAATGTTTAACCTAGACTGTTTGACTTCAGTTGTACCTTCATAAGTTATACACAATCTATCCCAAATCTCTTTTCCAGTTGTACAAGTTGAAACACGCATGTAATCCTCAGATTTTAAAGCACAGAAAAAATAGTTCAAACATTTGGCATTCAATTGTGCTAATTCACGAACATCAAAAGTCCAGCCAGTAAAGGGCAGTTCAATTTTCACATTTTTAATCATTCTAAAAGGTGGTTCGTATCCATCCTTAACAAGCATCCACATATGATAATCAATTGATTGAAGAAAAGTGGACATGCGTGTTTTCTAAAAATCAAAAGGAATGTTATCAAATAATGGCGGTCATGTAATTGAATAACCTTCAGCAGTATTACGATTATCAAAGTTAGCCATGGATCAAATTCAAAAGTTTTTCAAAACTAGATTTTATGAATCCCGCTCTGATACCACTTGAAAGTTTGATAGGAAATTAAGCCCTGATGAACTAGTCCCGAGGCTAACCAAGGAGGGGGGGGGGGTAAATTGGTTATTTAAAAATTTGAGAGCAACAATAAAAATCTTTTCTATGATATGCATCGGAAACAAGTAAATACTCAAATGAAAAGATTAAATACAAATTTCACCTAAGCAGATAATCACAGAAAACTAAAGTGCAGAAAGTAATCAGAAAGAACACACCAGATTTTTATAGTAGTTCAGTCAACTTGACCTACATCCACTCCCCGGAGCCTCCCCTCCAGGTATTGCACTAACTCAAAGTGTCTCTCCTTTTGCTCCCACAGCAAGGCGGAGAAGCCTGTACAGAAACCTCCTTTCCACCGACACTGTGAGGCAAAGAACCTAACCTCCTTTTTCTTCCTCCTGAAGCAGGCAAGAACCTCAGATTCCTTTCACTTCCTCCTGAAGTGGGCAGAGAACCCCGGATCTTCTTGCGAACGATCCTCTCACAAAGAACACCAACATGATAAAAGACGACGAGCGGAGAAGACGACTCTGATCCTTGCTTGGAGCAACCTCCGTGAACCCCTCACGAACTCCCCCTCACAAGATCCTCTCTCTCTCTCCCAAACTCTCTCTCTCTCTCTCTCTAGGGTTTCTCTGGAAAGGAAAGTGGCAAAAGATTTTTCTTGTTGAAAGAAAAAGATCTTTTATAGGAGGGCTCAAAATTTGCCCTAAATTTTAACTGGTCACCCTAGATTGTCTAGGATGATCGATAGACCATCCTGTACGATCAATTCAAAATCAGCTGTTTCAGGCTGGACGATCTGGCTCTTCTGGACGATCAGTGAAAAAAGTTGTTCATATCGTCCCATACGATTCTACGATCATCCGGGACGATTAGTGTCAATTCAGGAATATCGTCCAGAAGACCGCTCGGGTCGTCCAGAGAAAATTATGCTGGACGACCTAAAAATGACTTAATCGTCCAGGACGATACAGGTATCATCCTGTACGATTAGTTCAAAAAGTGCCAAAATCATCCTGATAACCGCTCGGGACGTACAGCTGAAACACACTAGACGATCATGATCGGCCAAGACGATCCTGTGATCGTCCGGGATGATATGATCGTATCAATCAAATATTAATTACTTTCCTTAATTACTAGACTAATTTAGGCATGATTGTACAGTATCGTCCAGGACGATACATGTATCGTCTGGGATGATCAGACCAAATAGCTTAAAATAAAAACTTGCCTAACTTGATCTGGCGACTGAGAATTTCTGATTTGAGCATATCGTCCCGTACGATGTCGGGATCGTCCAGGACGATCGGCTTAATCAGACAGACATAACTTGGTCGCTCTAATTAGGATTTCTATTTTTACTTAATCATCCAGGATGATGTGAATATTGTCCAGGACGATCTGAATAAAAACTTGAACAGAAACTCTAATTCACTCAAGCTCTCCCCCTGAGTGTGTGTGTGCAAGGTTACTTAGCTAGGGGATCAGTTACATTACAAATGACTCAAGAAAAATAAAAATCAATACATTAGACTTGAATTATAATACAAACTGACTCGTTCTTGAACTGGCTTGAATTACTTTTGATCTTTTGTACCTGAAATAGATTAGCCAAGCAAAATAGAATACAAACATGTTTGTCATCATCAAAACCAGATTTGTAACAACCTTCCTAATGAGTTTTTTGGATTCGTTTATAGGGCCAGATTGCTCAATAGGGGATTCACTTTTGAAATATTCTCTTGAGGTAGATCTCTAACTTTATATGAGTCTCCCAAAACTCTCCCACTCCTAAGCTAGATATTATTAAATTTCTCTTCTAATATTTTATTGTTAATCAACCTAGCACGTTGCCCTGTATGGTCTTCTATTTTTCTAAGGGCAGTAGATTGATATTTTAATTGAATTCCTAATTACATAACATCTTTCAAGGGTATCTTTCCATTCCCAACACGATCATTTTGCTCAAAACCTAATAGGTAACGTTGCAATGCTACATGATATGGCGCCACGACATTGACACATTTAGGATCACCAATAGAATTAGGGTAATTATTATCCCTTATTGGTCTGGCTTTAACTTTTAAAGTTTCTAATTTCCTTAAAATAATAGCTATTAGAGCAGTAAGAATTGATAAAACATCTGATTCATAAACTTCAGCTACTCTCTTAGGATTTACCTATCAGTAGGCTACTAAAAATTATTTGTAGTCATTTTCTCTATTAATTCATAAGCATCATCAAAAGTCTTAGACATTAAAGAACTTCTAGTTATAGCATCTATGATTGACCTAAGAGATTCTACTAATCCATTATAAAATGTCTGAATAACCAACAAATCAGGTAAAGCGTGGTGAGGGCATTTCCTAAGCATCTCCTTAAATCTCTCTCAATTTAAAATTATTAGCCTAGATAGTATGTCTATTGATTCTCTAATAGATTCCTTCTACTACAGGATTAGCATACTCCCTCATGGTCTAGCATGGTCCTGATCTTGAACTCGGTTAGACAATGTTAAAAACTTTTTGGATTTTTTAATTTTTATAATAGTCCTTTCTATTTCTGGATCAAATAATAAGGGCTCCTTACTAGATCTATCAAGCATACAACAAAGATTTAATAATTAAAAATTAGAAACTAAATAATCAAATAGAATATTTTTTGGAATTTTTTAAAATTTTTTTAGCAAATATAATAAATATACAAGTAGGTCTAAATGTGTACTTATTTCAATAATATGATAAATTGCAATAAAAACATTACTTCCCAAGCAACGGTGCCAAAATCTTGATGGGATGGCAAGGCAGAGGTGAGACTTTTATGAAACGTATTGAATTTAAAATATGCATGGATTTTCTTTGATATAAAATTTATAATAGCCCACTGATTTACACAAGTATATGTGTCGAGTCAAGTAATAAAGTGGTAGAGTAGAGTGTTAAACCCACGAGGAAGTGTTATGCTGAACTACAATAAAACTACTACTGGTTACTCCAATTGCATGAATTTATCCTAGTGAAATGAATAATGAAAATTTTAAGTTTTTAACACTGAATGAAAATAAGTAAAAATACTTGATACAATTTTAATAAAAATATTTTGGACTGATGCATGTAAATTACATATCTTTTATAATGAAACTCTTAATTGTAGATGTGGACCAGAGCATATTCATTCCTAGATCTCTGTCGAGCTTGTAGGGTAAAAAAAGATTGTTAGTCTTCCTATAGTTTTATTATCTCCATAGAACCTAGAATATTCAAACATCCTATGTCTAGGCATGTCAATATTCTATTTCAACATTCCTAATTATTTTTATATTTCTCCATCAAGGTTATACATTACACTAGCTTTTAACTACACATATAGTTATTGTATGCATTAAATGTAGAATGCGAGATATTGAAAACATCAATATTTTTATTAAATAATAAGAGTCTACATTAGTACTTAATATACTTTTTATATTATCAGCTCAAAATAAGAGATCTAGCCAGACATGGAAAAAATAATAAGCAAACTCATATTCATTTTATATTATAGAAGAATAAAATACAAGAGAAGTAGTAGAATTTTATCACAAAGAAGGATCAAAGTATATTCTCTACACTCCTTTCACCATTTACTAAGTTGCTTTTACAAACACAGGCTAAACTCTCCTAGTGATTATATCTTGCACTTCCCTAGCCACCCTTAGACTTTACGCTAAAGGGGCACTAAAGAAAAACATTAAAAAGTACTAAAATTTCACTCAAGGGGTTGAACTCTCCAAATAATAGAACTTACATCTATTTATAGTAAATACAGGATCGAACTCAAGCACTATGGTGCTAGAGAAGGTGGCGTTGCGGTGGCGTAAAATGAACTAGCACCTCAGAGCTATAATGTTGGCTCCACTGCAACACTGGATGACATGGCATAGTTACTATCCGTATTGATGTGTCTTTTTGTTAAGTCGGCAAACTCTTAGCAATTGTAACTGCTCCGCTCGGCACCGTAAAACATGAGCACTGCGGTGCTTGGAACAACATTTTGGTGTTGCGACAATTGAAAGTTGGCGCTCCTGCATGAATTTTCCTGAGACACCCAATGCTGTGGTGTTATTTTTGGGCACAACAGCGCTGTGATGCACTATAGCGCTAAAATTTATGAATTAGTGATGCTTGCAAATAGAGGTCGGTGCCGCCACATTGAAATTGGTGCTTCGGCGCTGATCGATATGGCACTGTAGGGTTATTCGTTTTAGCACTATGACGCTTTGTAATTTTTGCTTTTTCCCTACATAATTCAAGTACAAACACAACTAAAACTACACATTTTTACTTAATCTAACATAACTAAAACTATGCACAATTTACACCTGTCAAACTACATCAAAATATGTTTAAGAAATATTTGTCATTATGGAGACAATGGTCAAACAGTGACAATGTTCAGTTGGATTTTGTTTTGGAGACAATGGTCAAACAATGTCAATTTTTGTCATTATGATATTGAAAGAATCGAAATGTCACTTACAAGCTTATGCTACCTTTGCTCTTCCAAGTCCATCTGATTTTCATTGTCTCCTCTTAGGCTATTTCACAAGGACTAAAAACCACACACAATGATCCAGCTATAACAAAAAAAGGAAACTATACTATCCTCAGACTTGAAAACATATTACATTTTAGCCAAATCTATAATGAACAATATCTTCAAAGGCAACACTTAATGTAGTAGAAAAGAAAGACATCAAAAGACAACATGGGCACTCGAAGACAAACTTAATGATATTGACCTTGTGGATAAGGTCATTCTATCGAGAATGGAGGGAATGTTACGAATAGCCGAAAATAAAAATAACTAGCTTGCTTCACCAATTCAGGCACAACGCAGACATATTCCATAAGGCTTTAGCTTCTTTGATGAATTTCACATTGCATATTATTAGTGTTAAGTAAACATATCTCCTTCAACCCACAAGCTCTCCTTATCTAACACACAAATCAGCCATCATCTTTCTCTCTATGACAAACCAATCCCCCATTCTCTCTTTCTCTTCGTACTTATCTTTTTTGAATCCATACTAAGTACTATTAATCAAGGTTGATTGATTGTTCTAGTGATTGAAGATTTTACTTTATTTAAGAAGGGTGTAAAAGTGAAGTTATATGCTTATGATTTTCTTGCTCAAATATTTAAAACAAGAAAAAAATGTACTTTTGATTTCACTTTTGTTTTTACATATCTATCTTTACAAGAAAGAAAAAAAGTTGTGGAAATCTCCCAGTTTAGTCTCCAAGTGTGCTTCTTTGCTCCGTCACCTTTCAATGCCGAGCCCAATCTCGTGGTCATGGGCTTACAGAAACTGGCATGATGGCTCTTTCAAAGAAGATCCTAGGCCTGCTCTATATAATCTAATTTTCGCCGCCAAAGAACGATTTCAAATACTTTCGCGCCTCATCCCCTCCCAGGCATGAGGTATGAAGGGAGGCATCATCAGAAAAACTGCAGCCTTATCATCTGAGCAACACCTCCATCAAGTCAGCTCATCTTGTTCCCTTCCATTCCTATCTATCCTTGAGAAATGTTCAGTCTTGAAGGACGTGAAGAAGATCCACGCCCATGCCGTCACCTGCGGCCTCTCCCACTTCACCTACATCACCAGCAGAATCCTTGCTCGTTACACCGACACTGGTGACATGGACGACGCCTACGAACTTTTCGATAGTATAACTTCTCCCACTATCTTCAATTGGAACACCATTATCAGGGGCTTCTCGAAGACCACTGAAGCTGAAAGGGGCCTACTTGTCTTCATCAAAATGAGGCGCAGCGCGATCGAGCCCAACATGCACGCTTTCCCCTTCGTAGTCAAATCTTGTGGTGCTATCCTTTCTTTGTTCCAGGTTCACGCTCAGGTTTTTGTATTTGGTTTCAATCTTGATGTCTATGTGACTAGCTCCTTGATCAGAAGATACTCCAATTTGGGAGAGGTGGAGCTCGCTCACAAGGTGTTCGATGAATGCACTATGAGAAATGTTGTGTGCTGGACAAGCCTTATTAGTGGGTATTGCAGCCGTGGCCTTTTTGACAGAGCAAGACAAGTGTTTAATGAAATGCCTGAGAAGACTGATGCGTCTTGGAGTGCTATGGTTTCTGGTTACGTGCAAAACAAACGGTATGAGGAGGCCATGGAATTGTTTCTTGAATTAAAGGCTTCTTTATCTGGAAATCTTAACAGATCACTATTGGTGAGTGCTTTGAGTGCTTGCTCTGCTCTGGGAGTTTTTGAGGAGGGGAGATGGATCCACTCGTATATAGATGGCAAAGGATTGGAGCACGGGCTTGAGTTGGGGACAGCTCTTGTAGATTTCTATGCGAAATGCGGATTCATAGAGTTAGCAATGAAAGTGTTTGACAAAATACATGGTAAAGATGTGACAGCTTGGAGTGCCATGATTGTTGGCCTTGCTATGAATGGTCACAGTCGTTTTGCAGTTCAAATTTTCTCAGAGATGTTAAGAAGAAAACTTAAGCCAAATGCCATTACGTTCATTGGCTTACTCACAGCTTGTAATCATGGAGGTCTGGTTGATGAAGGGACGACCTATTTCAAGGTTATGGATTTAGTTTATGGGATTCCTCCTTCAATAGAGCACTATGGCTGCATGGTTGATCTTTTAAGTCGAGCAGGGAAGACCAAAGAAGCCGAACAAATGGTATTATCCATGCCAATTGAGCCTGATGGGGCAATATGGGGCTCACTGCTTCACGGCTGCTTTGTCCATGGAGACAATGAGTTGGCTGAAAGAGTGGGAAGCCACATTATCAAGGTAGAGCCAGAACATTATGGGAGATATGTTGGATTGGCTAATGCATATGCTGCCATGGGCAGGTGGGAGGGAGTGGCAAAGGTTAGAAGAGTTATGAAGGAAAGGGGAGTCATAGCCACTGCTGGCTGGAGTCTTGTTGAGGTTAGTGGGACCGCCCATCGATTTTTGGCGAACGATATGACACATCCTATGCTCCCTGAAATCTATGAGATGCTAAGTGACCTGACTTCGGATATGGTTTTAAATTTGTGATAGGCATTGATAGAGTAATGGTCATGAGTTAGGTTTTCATATGGTCTCCTGAACAGTTTGATTTAGATCTCATTGTTGCTGGGAATGTGCCAACACTGCAACTGGATGTCTGATATGATTTTTTAAGTATAACAAGGTGAGAGGATTCTTCTTAATCAGCTAAAACTTTTACTATTATTGGATGCTTTAAGTGGTTTGTTCTCTTTTTGAAGGATTGCATAATTGTGTTATTATTATTATGTTAATATACACAACAAACAATTCACCATAGTTAAGAAAATGATAAGATAAAAAAGGTCTCGCTATGGTGAGCAAGAAGCTAAAATGTTGCACAATGAGAATTTCTCTTATTGGTTTGCCGTTAAGGTTAGTCTTATGATATTAAAGTATTTTACATAATAATTTTTACTTAATACTGTAAATAATCTATTTTTGGTTTGCATATATTGCTTCAGTTGATGCATTAGATGATGATGACACTATTCCAGCTTATTTGAAGCATTTAGCCAAAGGTTAATTGTCACTCAATACTAGAAGTATCTTATCAATGATTTTAGATTTCACATTGTAGATTTAATGAAAAAAGGAACTCAAAATTGTGGAGTGGTGGTTAAAGCTATAACTTTAAGCTTTGCTAGTATCAAAAGACAATAGCCCTATTTCAAGTAATTTATGTACTATGGAGTCATGAAAAATATAATTGAATTTGACTACATAGCAGAGCGAAGTGTTTTGTTATTAGAATGTAATTAGGTTTTTGAAGGAAACATGTTAAAGGAGGATGATGATGACTTCATATTGACTAATTTCACAAACATAAAAAAGACTCAAAAACCTCTTACATGCTTCTCAAGTTAAACAAGTTTTTAATGTAGAAGATTCTTTCGATCCTAGATGGTGCATTGTTGTTACAACATCTCCAAGAAATAGTATTGATCATATTCATACAAACATTGATGTTGATGACTACTTACACAATAAAACCTCTACAAAGCAATCTTACATCAATGAGGAAGTTCATTGTACTTGAGAAGAAGTTGAAGGCATCCTACTAGACTAGACGATTTGTATTTTATTTAACTGTTAGAATGTATTCACATTGTACTTCATGCTTATATCATTGTATCGTTGTATAACAATCTAAGTGTTATGTAATGTTGATAACAGTAGATTATTCACATGTAATATTTATTTAATGTTGTACTCTACCCATGTATCTATCATATAATGATCTGTAGAGCACCACCACACATGAGAACATATGTTAGATATATAGGATGTAGCCAACAAAGTGAAGTTGAAATAGACGTTGCGAAAACCAACATTGAAAATTGTTTTGCAGGTTTTCCTCTTAATTAACATATTGTCAAAACTTCGATGCTTATTTAAAATCTGAATTTTTCCTACTTACATTATGTTAACTCTAAGGAACTATTTATAAATGGTGGAAGCAATAAGGAACAAAAGCGAAAAAGAGGTCTAACATATATGTGTGATATTTGAGGATATTATGCAAGCTAATATTGTGGAGAATGAGTTGTTATTACGTCAAATATGGGCAACCAATTGGAGAAAATAAATCATTATATGTTGAGTTTTTAGAAACTATTTCTTGGAATGGAAAACATGTGCCACTTGATATCAAATGTTGGGATAAAATGCCAAAATTCTTTAAAAGATTTTGTTGGAAATTGTAAAAAAATTATTATTCCTGTTATTCTTATTTATTTTTTCTTGCATGAAATAATGAGTTTACTTGTATAAAACCCTAACTATTTTTTTTTAGGAAAAGTTTGAGATTCCACTATAGGAAATTCAGGTTTTACAGGCGGCTATTACCGACGGTATATATATATTTTTTTCGGCGGTTTTTGAATATACCGGCGGTTCGTAAACCGCCGGTATTAGGCGCTTAGGAAACTTTTTCCGGCGGCTATTTTCCGGCGGTTAGAATAACCGGCAACTTTCTGGCGGTTCAGGCGGCCGGTAATTTTCGGCTGTTATAGCGCTGGTGATTGCCGGTTAATCACCGGCGGCTTTCTGGCCATAAAAAACGCCGATTTTACCGCCGGTATTTACCGGCGGCTGTTTTATATTTTCGGCGCTATAATAAGCCGTCTGGTATCGATGTTTCCGGCGGCAAAACCGCCGGTGGCCGGCGGTCTAACCACCGGTAGTTTTCGGCGGCTGCATTATATTTCTGGCTGTTATAATAAGCCATCTGGTATCGAGGTTTTTGGCGGCCAAACCGCCGGTTGGCCGCCGGAAACCTGTAGCATTTGAAAAAAAAATTGACAGCTCTCGCTCTATTTACTCAGATTTCCACAAACCTGCACATAATTGAAAATCATTTATCATAAATATAGGCAACACGCCACTATAATCAACCCACAATTTCTAGAAGCCATATACAATTGAAAGACATAGAAGATGAAAAATCCACAATAAACATAACATATAATATTTAAACCAAATAAATTCTACAATAAACATAACATATAAAGTTTAAATCAAATGTTCATCAAACCAAATGTTTAAAGATGTCAACAACCTTCACAGAACTAGTTCATCAAACCAAATGTTTAAACCAAATGTTCATAAAACAAATAAAATAACTAATTATCCTCCGTCTCCTCGATGCCTGGTGTTTCATGTGTCTGCTCTTGATTTTTCTTCTTTTGATTTTCATCTCTATAGGCTCGCAGCTCTGCCTACATCTCATTTTGTACATTTCTCATCTCTTTTATCTCTCTGGTCAAGGCTGCAACCCTCTGGCTAACAGTTTCTTCAACTCCACTAGGATTATAAATTGCTGATGTGGATGAACTGCCCTCATAAGCATAGCCTTGCGAACCCAAGCCATATGCCCTCCCCCTCTGCCTTTCTCCAAAAACATCTGACCATGTGTGATACTCAGAATACTGGGTCAATCCTGAAGATGATCTCTCACCAGTAGACTGACGACTTTCTCGAACTCGTACAAAATCATCCTGTGAGAATAAATCCATAAAATTAATTGATGTTAGAATGAAACTTTTTATATTAAATTTATATTCCTGAATGGAAAAAAATTTTCTCACATGAGCTTTTTTGGCCTTTTATCAACCCACTGATGGTCAGCTTGATGTTAGTGAGTTTTCGTATGCAACTCTAGTGGTGTCGGCTCCCGGCCAAGAAACTCTTTTTGAAAATAGAAGATAGAGTTAAAACGATATATATATATTTATTAAACTAATTGAAAGCTTTTACCAGTCGTCATCTATATTCAGTATGAGGAACAGATCCACCAGTATGAAGGGAGCTTCCTAAACCCCCACAATCAGATGCTCTGTTCTGCTTATTTTGCTCTCTTATTTTTGTGAACTCAGGGCTCGCCCAAGCTTTACTCAGATCTGCCCATACACCCTCTCCAATCCATGATGGACGCTGCCCGGACTTTCTAATGTCTGTGAACGTGTCCCTATGACGGGTCGATCCTCTCCTTTCAAAATTTATTTTGATCCTCATGCTATGCTCAGGCAACCACCTAAAATCTTTTTGTAAAAAAAATATAGGCATAACAAATAATATTTATACAAATTAAATCAAATATTTTAATTCATGCCAAATAAAAATACCTGAAATTCTCTAAACCACATATCCCTAATTTCCTTTGGGATCTTCTTCCATGATAAGTAAGGAGCATCATATTTGCTCCTTATGATGTCCTGAATCTTGTGGGTAGGTGGCCTTGAGGGATTGAAGCTGCAGGTTAAATTTTTTATCAATAACATATATTATATCAAATTACAATAAACTTAAAAAAATAAACTGAACTTACGTATCGCCCTCAGGCTCAATATATAGACGCTTATCTGCTACAGTTGTAGGATCCCTAGCACCAACCGCTGCTGGTGTAGATGGTCCACCATGTTCTGGCTGCACCGGATATGGGTAATAATATGGGGGGGGGGGTAAGGAGGGTAAGGTATGGTGGATGGACCAGTTTGTGATGCTGGTGAGGGGTATGGATAGAATGGAGCTGCATGTGCCTGATCTGAAGAGGAAAATCGAGGACTCATCGACGTAGGAGGGAAGTACCCAGGAAAGGGTGGTGGTATACTAACAACAGGTGGATCTAACTGGCCCTGACCCTGCTCACTGGGTGGTGGTGGTGGTGATGGCATCACTGGTGGAAGTGAACTCCACCCCTCACTTTCATCAGGCTGTCTAGGTCTGCTAGGTCCTCCAACACTCAATTTTTTTCGAGAAAACTTTGAGGTGAAGGATCTACGAGGATCGTCACCTGAAGACATCTGCATTAAAAGAAGTAATTAATAAATCATTGTAACATTTTAAAAATTAAATTGTGAGTGTTCAGAGATTTGCATAAGTAAAAATTAAAAAATAATAATAATTAACTTACAAAATAGATTTGAAAAACTATTAAGAATAATAAATTATAGAATACACAATGATATGTTTTCTAACTTGATTTCAAAAAAATACAATTTATTAAGTACATAATAATTAATTTAGTCACTTAAATTATAAAAACTACTCAGAATCAGAAATATTTTCACTGCTCTCCAGGGTATCTTCAATTTCATCCTTGTTCTCACTTGATGAGCTAGTTGAACTATTCACAGCTTCTAACTGCATTTTAATATTATGTCTTGTAGTTGGCATCTCCTCAATTTCAACAGACCTACAATTTGACATCTCATCCTCTTGATATATAGTTGCTACAACGTACTATTGATCAATTATCCCCCATGTTTTTGTTTTTATGACAGCTAGCCAATCTTGTTTATCCCTATGACCACTTGGATATTTGCTGAAATAAACTTGAACAACTTGACTTGTTAACTCAAATGGATCAAACTTCTCGTATCTTCTACTATGTTTTATATCTACTAAACCATACGCAACATGAACCATTGTGCCTCTATTCTGTACTGGATCATACCATTGACAGTTAAACAAACATACAAAGTTTTCATCTTCGCCTGGATACTCCAGGTCAAGAACCTCATTCAGAATACCGTAATAATCACACTCATCTTCTTCATGATCTTCTTCATGAGTATTGCCTCTAACACATACTCCATAATTTTCAGTTTTTCTTTCTTCACTCTACGACTTGGTATGAAATCTAAACCCATTCACTATATATATTGGCCAGGTTTTCACTTTTCGCATTGGGTCCCAAGCAAGTGCTTGCAGGCCTTTATCGAAACACTTGTTATCAGCGTTATGTACCTAAGAAAATTTTTAAATGTTAGAGTTTTTAGTATTAAATTAGATGTAATTCAAATAAAAATTTTATAATTTAAGGGCTCACATAAGATTTAAACCAAGCTGGGAATTCATTTGCAACAACTTGCTCAATGTCCATAGTATCTGTTAGAGGCAAATTACTTACGAAATACCTGGTGACAAATCATCCAAATAATACTTTAGTATTTCAAATAAATATTACTCATTCTGCACATTATGGAAGAACTTACTCTAAGATTGGTTGGACTTCTTCATATTTCAGTAGCACATATAAAGTCGCTGTTTTGATTTCTAAATCATTGAGAAATCTTTCAACACATTTGCCATTAGGCTTTCCATGACTTCTAAAGACTGATAGTGTAGCCTATGTTTGTTCTTGTACATCAAAGTCCATATTACGACCAATCTTTATTCTTGTACTTCTTACATCGGGCTCGAAGTAGTAGGAGCAGAAGTGGGTTGTTTCTTGAGACAAATATGCTTCACATATCGATCATTCTGGTCGTGCTTTATTCTTAACATTTTTTTTCAACTTGTTCAAATATCTATTAAACAATTACAAATATCAAGTTAGTACAACTTGTTCAAAAATTTTTAAAACAACTTAATAAAAACACATTTTACCTCTCGAAAGGGTACATCCAACGATATTGTTCAGGTCCACAAACTCTAGTTTTGTAAGGTAGATAGACTGGAAGATGTTCCATAGAATCAAAAAATCCCATGGGAAATATTTTTTCTAACTTACATAAGATGATTGGTATGTTCTCCTCGTTCCTCCGTAAAGCATCTTTTCTTAATTTAGTTGAACATAGGTCTTTGAAGAAAATGCTAAGCTTAGTCAACAGATTTGATATGTAATCTGGTAACATACATACTATAATCGGAAGGAGAACCTCCATAATTATGTGACAGTCATGACTTTTTAGTCCAAATAACCTCACAGATTTAAGGTCAACACATCAGCTTAAGTTTGATCTATAACCATCAGACATTTTTAAACCTTTAAACCCTTGATATATTGATCTTTTTTGCTCTAACGTGAAAGAGTAAGGTGCTTTGGGCTTCATAATTTTGCCGTCGGTGAGTGTCACTAACTCTAAATTTTTTCACCGGTAGTACTCTTTAATGTCCATCCTAGCTTTGACATTATCCTTGCTCTTACCTTTGACATCCATAATTATATTAACAATATTGTCCAGAAAGTTCTTCTCAATATACATAACATCCAGATTATGTCTTATCAAATTTATTCTCCAATATGATAATATCCAGAAAATATATTTTTTAATCCAATTATGTTGAACACCATATCCCGAAAATTTTGACTCTGATAATATTGAAAAATCAATTATTGATGAAAAGTTAGAAAGTCTCTGTAGTACGTCATCACCACTTAATCTGGGTGGAGAAGATGACCTCTCAACTCTTCTTTTAACGAATGCTTCCTTATTCCTCCTAAAAAGATGATCAGCAGGTAGGAACATACGATGACAATCAAACCAATTATTTTTTCTTCCATGTTTTAATGTGAAAGCTTTAGTATTCTCCATGGAGTAAGGGCAAGCTAATTTTTCTGCTGTGCTCCAACCAGACAATATACCATAAGCTGGAAAATCACTAATGGTCCAAAGCAATGCAGCTCGAAGGAGAAAATTTTGTTTGGTTGATATGTCATATGTGAGGACACCTTCTTCCCATAATAACTTGAGATCATCAATTAATGGTTGCAAAAAAATATCAATTTTTTACTTTTGGATTATGTGATCCAGATATTATAAGTGTTAAGAACATGTACGGGGTAGTCATACACATCTCTGGTGGAAGATTGTATGGTGTTAGTCTATGATGCACCGACACTCTGTTTTAAGAGGGTATGCAGTGTCGGACACATGTCGGACACGGACACGTGTCCGACACGGCGGGGACGCGTGTCGGACACGTTATTAGTGTGTCCCATTTAAAATAAAAAAAAAATCGGACACGCGTGTTTGGCTATTTGATAATTAAATTTAAAAAAAAAAAAACTCTAGTCCCGCTATTTTATATTAGCCGATTCATGCCCGAGTCTTCATCTTCGCCCTAATCCCGTATTCCTATTCGTATTCGTGGTCTTCTCGAGCGATTGAGGTGAGCAGCGGTCAACTGGAGATCTTTCCCGCGAGCAGTGGTTGCCTGGAGATTGCACCCTTAGTCTTCCCTTCTGGCCGTAAGCAACAAGCCTTCCTCCTTAGTTTCTGTGCGCAGCCGAGGAAAGGCGACACCAAACTGCATAAAAATTTTCAAACCTGTAAGTTGATTTCGCCATTTTTTCTCCATTCATCATTTCTGTCCATTTAGATGCCTTTTTACTACGCTTAAGCTGTCCTTTTGCAAAAGCGCAACTACAGCGTAGCAAAAGGGCAACTAAAGTGCAACAAAAAGAGTAAAATTTTTTCCTTAACTGCACTTTAGATGCGCTTTAGGTGCGCTTTAGGTGCGCTTTAGTTGTACTTTAGTTGCGCTTTAGTTACGCTTTTGCTGCGCTTTAGTTGCACTTTTACGCGCTTTAGTTGCTCTTTTGCTGCGCTTTAGTTGATCTTTTGCTGTGCTTTAGTTGCACTTTTGCTGCGCTTACAATAAAATTTTGTTCTGGGGGCAGCGCCCCCTTGGACCCCCGGCTGCCCGACATATTATTGTATTCATCATCTTTAGGATAAGTGAAACATTATGTTTATGGGTTTGATATATTGCTCTAATTTATTAAGCCTTTATTTTTTCCATTTCACCAGTGTGTTTGAAAGCAAAATGAGTTCTGCTGCTGGTGGGAGTGGATTAGGTGACGGTTCAAAAGAGCCATCTGTAGAAACTGATAAGCCCTTATGGATTCGTATTACAAAGTTAGGAAAAACTTCTAAAGGAGGAGGTAATGTGTCATTCAAATGCAATTATTGTGGTGGCACTTACAAAGGATCTTATTATAGGGTGAAAGCACATCTACTTAAGATTTCTGGTCATGGAATTAAAATGTGTCCTAAGATTACTACGCCGCAGTTGATTGAATTGAACAGACAAGTTGATGAAGCTGAATTTAGGATCAAAAGGGCACTTCCTAAAGAGATACCTTTGCCATCTACCCATGATTCATCCCACTTCTTCCTCATCTGTTAGAGTTGATCATTCATTATCATATAGAAGTGAAGGATATGATTCAAAGAAAAGAAAAGGAGTTGCCAGTAGTGCTTTAGAGAAGGCTTTTAACATGCAGCAGTGAGAGGAATTTGATGGTGAAATTGCAAGGATGTTTTTTTCAGCGGGACTTCCTTTCAACCTTGCAAGAAGTCCTCATTACAAGAATGCATTTACTTTTGTATGTAATAACAACCTTGCAGGTTATGTTCCACCTAGCTACAATGCAATAAGATTAAAATTATTGGAAAGGGAAAGAGCACATATTGAAACATTGCTTGAACCAACAAAAGGAGTGTGGAAAGAAAAAGGTGTCACTTTGGTGTGTGATGGTTGGACTGATCCTCAAAGAAGACCACTCATTAATTTCATGGCCGTTACAGAGAATTGCCCAATATTTATTAAAGCTGTGAATTGTGAAGGAGAATACAAGGATAAATATTTCATTGCTAATTTGATTAAAAAGGTGATAGTCATTATTGGGCCTTCAAATATTGTGCAGGTTATTACAGATAATGCATCGGTGTGTAGAGCTGCAGAATTGTTGGTGGAGCAAACTTATCCTCATATATTCTGAACTCCATGTGTTGTTCACACTTTAAATCTTGCTCTAAACAATATTTATGCAACAAAGAATACAGAAGCAAATGAAATTATATATGCTGAATGTTATTGGATAACAGTGGTTGCAGATGATGCTGTTTTGATCAGAAATTTTATTATGAACCACTCAATGAGACTTTCAATTTTTAATGATTTCTCACATTTGAGAATGTTAGCTGTTGCTGAAACTTGTTTTGCCTCTGTAATAATCATGTTGAGAAGATTCAAACAAATAAAAAAAGTTTTTCAATCTATGGTGATTAGTGAGAAGTGGTCTTGTTATCGAGAAGATGATGTTGGGAAGGGAAGGTATATGAAAGAAAAGGTCTTAGATGATTTGTGGTGGGATGATGTAGATTACATTTTAGCTTTCACTGATCCGATTTATGATATGTTGAGAGAGGCTGACACAGATAAATCATGCCTACATTTGATTTATGAGATGTGGGACTCTATGTTAGCAAAAGTGAAAGAAATTATATACATACATGAAAGAAAGTCACATAATGAAGACTCAAATTTTTGGAGTATTGTCTATACCATTCTTGAGGATAGGTGGACCAAAAGCAACACACCTCTGTATTGTTTGGCCCATTCATTAAATCCAAGGTACATTTGTATTCATCTTTTAAATTAATTTTTAAATTTCTTAGTAAATAAATAAATAATTTTATATGCTTTGTATTATTTGAAGGTATTCAAGTAAAGAATGGCTTCAACAAGACCCTCAACGTGTCTCACCACAAAAAGATTTAGAAGTGTCAAATATGAGAAAGATATGCTTGAAACGATATTTTCCAAATGAGGAGGAGAGAAGAAAGATTAATATAGAACTTGCAAAGTTCTTTGGAATTTAGAGGATTTTGGTGATCAAGAATCTTTGGTTGATAGATAGAGGATGGATCCAAAAATGTGGTGGTTGATTCATGAAGCTTCGACACCGCTTCTTCAAACAATAGCAATAAAACTTCTTGGTCAAGTATCATCCTCTTCTTGTTGTGAGAGAAATTGGAGCACATACTCATTTATTCAATCGTTGAAGAGGAATAAAATAACTCCACAACGAGCTGAAGATTTAGTTTATGTGCATACAAATCTTCGTCTTCTATCAAGGAAGACCCCACTTTATATGTCAGGTGATAACAAGATGTGGGATATTGCTGGAGATGGGTTCGAGTGCCTTGATGATATGGGATTATTGGAGGTTGCAAATCTTTCTCTAGATGAACCATAATTGGAAGCAATGATATTCAATGATGATGATATTGAAGGCCAAAGACCAACCTCTAAATCTAATTCTATCATTCCCTCTATTGAGTAGTTGAACCTTCATATTGTACTAAATGATTTTTTGCTTATATTTTTGTGATTGTACTAAACATTTTAATATTATAAGCTAAACAGGTCCTCATGATATTAATTTATTATTGCTTACCATTTTCAATATGGTGTCACCTTTATTACTATATATTATATTAAAACAAATTATTATGCCATGTCCACGCCGCACTCGTGTCCTATATTTCTAAAAAATGCCGTGTCCCGTATCCGTGTCGTGTCGTATCCGTGTCGCCGTGTCCATGTCGGTGCATCTTAGGTGTTAATATAACTGGCCAACCAGAGTACGGTGAAGCTGCTTGACTATATGGGGTAAAACCATTAGCACATAATCCCAATCTTATATTACGTGGTTCAGCAGCAAATGAAGCATGTACTCAATCAAAATGTTTCCCCGCTTCAGCATCTAATGGATGAGAAAGAACACCATTGTTTGCTAATTTCTCTTTATGTCATCTCATATGACTTGCTACATCAAAAATAAGCTCTTCATATTGTCTAGTCATCTAATCATCATCAAATGTTTCAAAAGCTGTGGATGGACCGGCATGAGTATCTCTGTGTGGCTCGTACTCGCCGTGTGAGGTCCAAATCCAGTAGTCTGGAACAAATCCCCTACAATATAAATTAACCTTCACATCATCGGGCTTGAGGAATGCTTGATTTTTGTGCTTCGAACATGGACATATAAACATTCCATCGAACTTAAAGGAAGGTAGTTGAGATGCAACTTGAATAAAAGTCTCAACTCCCTGTATAAATTCATCTGTCAATCCTCTTCGACTCGGTAATAATCTGTTATACATCCAATATCTTTCTTCTTGGATAGTCATTTGGATGTTAAAGCAAACGTTTCCCCACATAGTTGTGAAATCAATTATTAGAAGATATGCAGCGTGAACAAGTGTACGTTATTTACTTTTGAACAAGTGTACTTTACCTAAATTTGATCTATTGCTACTAAATCATCTAAGGCGACTCTCTCTAATCTTATTGATGCAGGCAAACTAGAAAGAACGAGCCAAGATAGGAGAACACTAGGACTAGTAGAACATAACTCAATTCAAAACTCATAAGCTGACATCCAAACAAACACTATGCAAGATAAAAGAAAGCCAAACAAACGAAACAAAATTAAAATTTAAGAAAACACTACCCTTAGAACAACCGGCAAGCGGTTTCCTCGCATGCAACGAAAAAAGTAGGCAATATAAAATAAGTGCTTAGGGCTTACAAACCAAGGGTCCACCACAGCTACAAGGGCTAACATCCACCAAAACTCCTCCGCAAATGTCACCAAATCATCCAACAAACACCTCCAATAGCTCAAGAAGAAAGATACAAGTGGAGTGGAACTTGCGGAGAGAAAAATAGGTTAGAAGCCCAAGACGAAATAGAGAGGAGGAAGAGAGAAATGGAATAAGCTCGCAAGAGTCCACTCCACATAACTTTCCAAAATAATGAGCTAAAACAGTAGCTCAAGCATTAACGAGCTAGAACCAAGCAACTTCCAAAAGACACAGCCCAAAACCAAGTAGCCAAGCCCAACCCGAGAAGCATCCAGCAGCCCAAAAACTCAAATAACCCAACTAGCTAGCACACCCAAAGTTTGCCAAGCCCAAGCACTACCTACTCATGCTCATTGGATGTCTTCCATCATAGGGTAGCATAAAAAAATCAAAAGAAACTATAATATTCAAATTACAATAAAAGAAATCAAAATAAACTGAAATTTGCATGCATCACTTATTTTCCACTGGAAGCTACTCCAACCTTTTCACGTATATGCTCATTTCGTATCCTATCTTTAAGAGTAAAGCTACTATTCCACCTGAGCATCCTAATCTTTGCAATACTTAACTTAATATTATGCTTCTCTTTTAATGGAAAAATTCTGCACCATAAAGTATTGTAGGTCTCACCAATATTTTATAGAATTTTTCCGTAAGGTTAAGGGGGACTTATCAACAAGAAGAATATCATCAACAAAAAGCATACAACAGGGTACAACCTCATGCAAATGTCTAGTGAGAACATCCATGACTAAAGCAAAAAGATATTGGCTTAAGTCTGATCCTTAATGTAATCCAATGAAATAGAAAAATACTTGGTCAAACCATCTTGTGTTCAAACACAAGTAATAGCTCCTACATACATATCCCTAATGACTTGAATATAAGCATTATTCTCTCTATACTTCTCCATCAAACCTCTCAATAAATGTATAGCTTCCATAATAGACCTACTTGGCATGAATCCAAATTGATTTTGAGAAACATTATTGTCTAGTGAGAACATCCATGTCTAGTGAGAACAGCTATAAATCAAGTTTACCTTGAACTCCCTCTCTAGTCTTATCAACAAGAAGAATATCATGAGCAATAAGCAAACACCAAGGTACATCCTCTTGAAAATGTCTAGTGAGAACATCCATGACTAAAGCAAAAAGATATGAACTTAATGCTGATACTTGATTTAATCCAACCGAAATAGGAAAATAATTCTTCGTATTTCAAATTTAGGAAAATACTCAATTTTCGTGGCTTTCGCGGGAGGGCTCTACTGCCGGAGTGGGGGCGACATCGTCGGCCGGAGGGAGCTCGTTGGCGGCCGAATTACTGCAGAGTTAGCCGGAGGTGCGATCGCGGCGAGCAAGCGTATGCAGGAGAGTAAACCGAAGAAATGAAGAGGAAGGGCTCTGGGTGACCAATATTAGGTCTTTTTCCGGCAGTTTTCCAGTGGTTATCACCACCGAAAAAATTACTTAACATCGGCGGCCAAAGCCGCCGGTATTAGCGACGGTAAAACATGAAACCGGTGGTCTTACTGGGGGTTAATATAGCGCCGCTAATTCCGGCCGTTTGTTATTAAAAACCGCCGGTTAATACCGGCGGTCTAACCGCCGGTTTAACCACCGGTATTACCGGCGGTCCTTTAGCCGCAGGTAAATCCTGAATTTCCTGTAGTGTTCCATACTGTCGTGATGTCTAGGTTCTTCAATCATTTGGAAGTAAATGGAGGAATTAGAAAGTTGATGTTAAATCTAGATATTATGATCCAAATATATCTACTGAACAACTATGCAAAGTTCCAAAAAGGATACTTAAAGAGCAAATAAAAACTCTTTTATGCTATTGGAATTCAAAAGAACAAAGGTAAATTATCAAAGCTTTTAAATTTATTATTGTATATGCATTTTACTTCTTTTTAATTAACATAAGTTTATATTCAGTAGGTAAGTTAGCAAAATAAAAAAAGTAGGTTAAAAAAGACTTTGATGCACACTACTGGAAAGAGAATTTTTTTTGTCAAATGCATGAAATTGAAGTAATATATATATATATATATATATATATATATATATCGTTTAAATGTTGAGGTAAAGTTTATTGTTCATATCATTTATTTTTACTTTATTTATTTATTTATCTTGGGAGAAAATTATAGGTCATTCACCTACACAAGCTGAATTGAAATGTTTGAGAAGTATTACACAAAAGATGGGATTCCTAATAATATTGAGATTGGCGAGGCATTGGTACGTACATATAATAAACATTTATTATCTTATAGAATATACAAATGCATATGTGAAGTAATCCATATTCAATATATTTAGGATAAAATGAAGGAAACTAGATGCCATATTCAATATATTTAGGATAAAATGAAGGAAACCAGATGTCAAACATTTCAATTAAAAGATGTTGGAAGAGATGATATTTTCTCAAAGGTTTTTGAGAATGAAAAAGTTGGAAGAATTTGCATGTATAGATTTAGTGTAACTCCTTATGCTGCTTGGGGAGAAATCCCAGGTTGAAGTATTGCTTGATAACTCGTGGTAGGTTACAAGGAAGCTTTTGAGAGAATGGAAAAAAAGTTCATGAGCAGGTTGACGTAATTGCACAGTTGAAGTTGGATATGCTAAATAGAGAACAAGCTACTTACAACATGCCTTTAATAGCGGATCAATGTTCTCAAAATGGTCTTTTAAACTCTACCAACAATAACGCTGCTATTCAGGTAAACAAAATATTTACTCACCAACTTGTAGAAGCAATTTTCGATTTTTCCTTTATTTTTTAAAGTTTTGTAGGAACTTATTAATGTGGTATTAACCTTCGTATGCGAAGGCTAGAACAAAGGCTGCTGTTAAAAATATTCTTGATTCTACTAAAACAGTAGCAATAGAATATATTCAAAGCTTGGATCCTACACATAGGGTTGATAACTATCTATTATGTCCAAACTACTGTTCAGTACATATAAACTTTTTTGTGGATTGGAAATAGTACTTGATTAGACCGTATAGTACTTTAACAATAATTGGTCAATCAATTGGAACTTATGTTGCATGGCCACATACTTTAATAAGTGTATTCCTTTTTATTTAAATTTAGCATGTGTATTAAATGTTTTTATTGAATAGTCGAATTACTTATCTTTTTATAATTACTATGATTTAGGCTGTTCATGAAGAAGATTGACATGCAACATCACTTGCAAATTTGTGAAGAGTTCACTTAGATTTGATCATTCTATCATATATGATGAACTTAATTTTTTAATATGTAGATAGAATTTGGGTTAGTAGTAGCTAATTTTTTTTAATCTTTCATTTGTCAATTGTTTTTTTTTTAACTTCTATAGTTCTATGATATGAAACCAGAACCATTAGTCATGACCTTCTATATGGTATAATAGTAGTAGAAGATGACATTCCGCACTCTTCGATTAGTTGACGACACTTAAATACATGGGTGTACTTAATATTGTTCAACATTTTATTCTTCTGTTATATCTTTTTTGGTTTCTTTTTTACACGAAAGTTTAACAAAAGCGAAACATATCAGTTGACATTTTCCTCTTATGTGATTGATCAAATTTTATGCTTCACAGAGGGTGGGAATGAGGAATATCAATTGTTAATAACTATGAAGATCTGCAATATTTTTTACCAAATTTTGATTTGCATGATGTTTAAATATATTGGACGTTGCTACATGTTTATTCGAGAGGAGTTGCTTTGGAGTTATCTTGATTTTTTCTTTTAAAATATGTTATAGTATGTTTTTTTAGGAGGAATTTTGATCATTTCTCCTACATATATGATAATTTTGTAATTTCAGTCTGATGTTTATTCTAGGTGGTTTGGAGCAATTGGTCGGAAATTTAGGGAGATTGGTTTCTTGGCTATAACATGCAATGGTAGCAGATGGAGATGGCTTGGTGTAGAAAGCTTGGCCAGTGGTAGGTGGCTGTGAGGAGCTGGAGGGGATATCTTGCTATTTGGGTTGGTTGACGCGCTGCTAGAGAGGGTTGGTTTGGCTGTGAGGGAAGAGGAAGGGTATGAGCAGCTGTGTTTCTTGTTGGAATGTCGTTAGTTAGGGGTTCAGCAGGCTGAGTGTACACAAGCACAGGAAAGCATTTGGGCTTTTGCGTGTGATGCATAGAGGAGTCGTGATAGAGGGTGAGAATGGAGCTGGAGGTTGGAGACTTCGATGCAGCAGGGGAGCCTTTCAGACTTGGGCTGGAAGTTTGGCAGCTAGTGGAAGAGAGGCTGCTCGGTAGCTGGAGCTGCTTAATTTCTTACCCAATGGAGATAGTTGTTGCATTTCAAGTAATAAATGTAAAATATTTTGATTGAGTTATCTTACAATGTAAACAAATCTAATAATTATATTTATTTATTACTATTGCAGTGACTCTTAAACACAATGAAAACAAATCAAGAGATGCGGAAGTTATTAGACTACTAAATGGACTTCATTCCTACCAATATAGGCAAGGTGACTTCTCTTATGGTAAGATGTCAGTTAGTAAGAGCTCTGATAGTTTAATGAATCATGCTTCTTTGTTGAGTCACTTTGATGGCACTATCTATTGTATAATGTATTTTCTGTTTTCTTTTTTTTTTTGCCATTTTTGTGGGGTTCTTTTGTAATGTTTTGTAAATGAATCTATTTTAATAGATTTATCATGAAGCTTGAAGTGGTCTATTTTTTATGGTGAAAGAATGAAATATTATTTAATTTTAGATTTATAAAATTAATTTATTTTTTATATGAAAAAGAAGCTTATATAATTTCTTATATTTTCTTTTTAGAGATTTTATTGGGGATTGATTATTGGCCATTGAAATAGTTTAGGCCATCAGAATTAATTGATATATATGGTTGAATTTTCTTTTTGTTAGATGGAACATATAGTGTCATTTTATAAAAGTTATTTCATCAAGTTAGTGTTGGGAAATAACATATTTTAGGGTAATTTTAATGTGACTTATTATTAAGCATCTTTCATCAAATACTTGTATTTAGAAAGCCCATCTTATGACACCTAGTATCTATAGTATTTATTTACATTTTCCATCAAATGAATATGTTAGAAAAGGTAGTCTATTAGGGCACCTTATGAGTACCATTTAGATACTATATTCTATTATGTTCATGTGCTAAGAAAGTTTAGTTGTTAGGGCACATAAAGTTGCCCTAACCCCTATGCCAATAACCACCTAAGCAACACTATTGTAAGACATCCCAATAGATTATGTGCCATAATAGACACTTATTAGGGCACTTTAAAGTGCTGTAATAGTTAGTATTTTTTGTAGTTTGATCAATGAGCTACTTTATCATAAACTAACTTGTGCATTGATGACATATTTTTCATCTTTTTTACACCCTATAAAGTGTTCGATGTTTATCAAAATATGGAATATATTCTCTTTTCTTCTATCAAGAGTATAACACTATCATCATTAGGTCCCAAGTTCTGGATGAGAAAAATGAAGGGTTGTGCTAGGTAGTTGATAGCCAGTATAAAATTTATCGAATGATCATGACATGAATCTTTTAATATATTGTATTAATGCTAGGATGTTCCCTGGAAGTGATGTGTTGTATGGCTTGAATAAAGTGATAAGTGTGCAAGGGCCTCTACACCGTCACCCATATCCAGTGTTAAATAACCAAGGGTTCTCACATCATGGATGGATGTGGGCAAAGAAGTTAGTGCATGAAACTAAAATTATAATAAGAACTTGAAATATAGGTTCCCTTACAAGCAAATTAATGAAATTAATAGATATTATGATTCATAGCAAGATAATATTATATGCATTTGGAAACTAAATGGGTTAGAGAGAAAGTTAAAGTAATTGATAGTTTAAGATTTAAACTATGATATTTTTGTAGAAGTCGTACTAGAAATGATATAAGTGTGATTATAGATAAGAGTTTGAATGATAATGTTATAAAAATTAATAGAATTGGCGATAGAATTATAGCCTTAAAATTTGTTATTGATGCAAATATTATTATTATTATAAGTGCTTATGCTCCTCAAGTACGTTTGTATATGTGTTCAAAATTAAAATTTTAAAAAGACTAAGAAGAATTAATACAAAAGATACCTCTTGAAGAAAGAGTTTTTATTGAAGGAGATTTAAATGGACATGTTTGTAGAGAGGTAGATTTTTTTTAAAAGCATTTATGGTGGCTATGTGTTTGGAGAGACTAATAAAGGTGGTAAGACCATATTAAATTTTTTATAGATTATAA
Source organism: Dendrobium chrysotoxum (assembly GCA_019925795.1). Classification (NCBI taxonomy): domain Eukaryota; kingdom Viridiplantae; phylum Streptophyta; class Magnoliopsida; order Asparagales; family Orchidaceae; genus Dendrobium; species Dendrobium chrysotoxum. The sequence continues at coordinate 63,941,058 of CM034302.1, read as the reverse complement.
TTTTGTAAATGCTAATACCTTATTTAAAAAAAGAGACAAGCATCTCATCACTTCTAAGAATAAATATAGTAAAACTCAGATTGATTATTTTCTTATAAGAAAACTAGATCGTTTAGATTGTAAAGATTATAAAGTTATTCTTAGTGAATGTTTATGTATCCTACATCGCTTATTAGTTTTGGATTTTAAGATGAAGGGGTAGAAAAAAAAAGTAAAACATTATTCTAGGATTAGATGAGGGCATGTAAAGAATATTAACAAAAAATATTTTGAGAATTAGATTGTATATCTTAGGATTTTGTATATGCATGACGAAGCTAATATTATATGGGAAAAGTAGCTAATGATATTAAAAAAATTGCAAAAGATGTTCTTAGAGTATCAAAGGGAAAAACTCCTAATAATAAAAATAGTTTATGGTAGAATCAAAATATGCAATAAAAGATTAAAAAAAAGAAATTTTGTTATAAAAATTAGTTTAGATGTAAAAATTTTAATAATTAGGAAATGCATTAAGTGGTCCGTAAGGATTCTAAGAAAGTAATATGTGATGCAAAGATTTTAGCTTTTAATGATTTATATAATATATTGGATAATAAGGAGGGTGAAAAATATATGTATAAGTTAGTCAAACAAAGAGATAGGAATAGTAAGGATTTAGTTCAAGTAAGTGCATTAAGGATGATTATCAGAAAGTGCTTTTATTGGATTATTAGTAAAATATAAGTTAGAAAGGTTTTAATTAAAATAAAGTGTGACAAAATTGTTGACCTGATGATATTCCAATAGAGGTGTAGAAATGCTTAGGAGATGAAAGAATTTCTTAGCATACTAAACTTTTTAATATTATTTTGAAGACTAAAAATATGTTAAATGAGTGTAGAATGAGTGTGTTGATTCATATTTTTAAGAATAAAGGTGCACAAGATTTTATGAATTATAGTGGAATTAAGTTAATGTGTCATACTTTAAAACTATGGGATAGAGTTAAGGAGCATAAGTTGTGGCATGATACTAATGTTTCTTAAAATCAATATGGATTCATGCCGAGTAGGCCTACTATGGAAGCTATACATTTATTGAGATGTTTAATAGAGAAGTATAGAGATATATGATATTTATTGATTTAGATAAAGCATATGATAATGTTCTAAGAGAAGTGTTATATAGAGTTCTTGAAAAGAAAGGGATTAATAATATTTATATTCAAGTCATTAAGAATATATATGCAAGAGTTGTTACTTGTGTTCAAACACAAGCTGGTTTGACCAAGTATTTTCCCATTTCAGTTGGATTACATCAATGATCAGCCTTAAGTTCAAATCGCTTTGATTTAGTCATGAATGTTCTCACTAGACAATTACAAGAGGTTGTACTCTGGTGTATGCTTTTTTCTGATGATATTCTTCTTGATCATAAGACTAGAGAGGGAGTTGACAGTAAAATTGAATTATGGAGGTCAACCTTAGACTTTAAAGGTTTTCATTTGAGTAGATCTAAAATTGAATGTATGGAGTGTAATTTTAGAGTAAATCTAGTGGGGGGATTGTGACTTTGGGTGATTAAGTCATTAATAATAGTACACATTTTAGATATCTTGGGTCTATTATTTAGAGTGATGGTGAAATAGATGGGAAAATTATTAGTAGAATTCCAGTTGGATGGTTGAAGTGGAGGAATGCATTGGGCTTGTTGTGTGATAAAAAAATCCTCCTCAAATTTAAGAGAAAATTCTATATGACGGTGGTGAGACTTGCAATGCTTTATTATGTAGAATGTTGGTCATTAAATGAAAAGCATAATAATAAGATAAGTGTTGTAGAGATTAGGATGCTCAGGTGGTTGAGTGTCTTTACTATTAGAGACATGATTTGAAATAAGCATATATGTGAAAAGGTTGGAGTAGCTCTAGTGGAAGATAATATTAGAGAGTGTTGAGGATGGAGGTAAACACCACAATGAAATTAACAAGAAAGTAAAAGCAGTGAAAAATAAAGGATAATAGGATTTAACATGGAAAAAACTAAAAATCGGGAGTAAACCACGGAGCTACACCACACCAAGAAATACATTATAAAAATTGGGAGAAATAAGTATAGATCTCTCTTTTCTCTCACTCTCCCCTTGCTTCTCTCTTCTCTTGCACCATTCTCACTCTCAAAACAAAAGAGAAAGATAAGTTAATAACACCAAGGGATGCCACCCTTAACAAAAATGAGAAAGGAAACTTTTATGTCAGCCCCAAAGCACTATGATGCCAGTTGGAAGCACAGCGGCACTCAAACCTCTTATCTCAATTTGTTTAACGATGATGTAGTGCTCAAACATGCAGTACTACGACACTACACAATACTGTGGTGCTCTGCTCTCTATTATTTTTCCCAACAAATTTTGTTACTCCAGGGCGCTTGGAAACGCAGTATTGGGGTGCTCGGGTAGATAGTGCCGAGGCACTGTGCTATGTAGTGTCGGGGTGACCGGGTACACAACGTTGAGGCATTATATAGAAAAATTTCTATTGCAAAACATCGGAAATCAAGCAGGGGGAGTGTAACAACCTAAGGTCTAATTTTGGAAGAGTTGTCTATTTTAATCTCTTCATTAACTGGCCAGAACTTCTATGAATCTATTAATATAAATCAATCAAATGAAAATAATTACAAATTATATACATCAAAATACAAAATTATATTCATTCCACAAAATTCATATATAATAATTAAGAGTTCAATACATTCATTTATCAATATATATTTTAGCTCTTGACTACAAAAGAATAAAACTAAAAAAAATACAGGAATAAAATAAAACCTGAATCTTAGATTTGCCCTCACTCCACAGGATACTGGGTTAAAACTTGCAAAATTTGTGATATCTTGATTTTTAGCAAACTTTCACCGTATAACTTTAGGTATGTGATAGATGTCATCAATATGGGCATTTTGACTAGAATATTTTAAATTTTACTATGTATTTTTATAGTTTGGGGGAAATATCCTAATTTGGATAATTTTAGATAAATTTAGAAATTTATAAAATAATTATTAAAATCATTTAATTTGCTTATATGACATGCATAATTGTTATAATTTGGTCATTGTGGATACCCACATGTGAAATCGGGCAAACTACATTTTCTTATAAATTTTGCTAATTTTAGTTCATATGTAAATTTTATTATAAAAATCTATTTCCACATAACAGAACATTTTATGTCATTTGCTTTTTTCATTTTCCCAAGTTAAAGGAGCAGAATAGAAAATGAGAGGAAATAGTGAGGAGAGAGAAAAAAATTAGGACTTAGAGGTCTTAGAGCAGTTTTTTTAGTCGATCATACTGGGAAAGCTATTCATCTCAAGGTAGACAACAATTATATTATATGATTTTAGTAATTTTATGTATTTTATACTTTATGCATTTTAATTTGCTCAAAATATGCAAAATTTGTGATATCTTGATTTGTTTGCAAACTTTCACTGCATAACTTTTGGTATGCTATATATGTCATGAATATGAGTATTTTGATTGGAATATATTAAATTTTTATTAGATATTTTTATAATTTTGAAAAAATATCCTAATTTGAATAATTTGAATAAATTTAAAAATTTGTGAAATAATAATTCAAATCATTTTACATGCTTATATGACATGCATAATTATTATAATTTGATTATTGTGGATATATACATGTGAAAAAGAGCATATTATATTTTCTTATAAATTTCACTGATTTTAATTCATATGTAAATTTTACATGCATTAAGATGACATCGTTAATTGAATATTGAGTGTTTTGTTATATGTTTATTTTATTATATAATTTGTGAAATGTGTGCATGTAAGAAAGACTGACTATATATGATTGTCTAATTCAGATTGGCTACAGACATGTTACCCTGGACAAGATGATAGGATGATGAGCTTTTTCTTAAAATAATAATGTAAAATGAGAGGCATAAGGAGACATATTGATATAATATGATATACCGAAGGGTAGAAAGTGACAACTTCTGATATGAAAGACATTTGACCTAAATGTCTTATGATTGAGACTGATTCTTGCAGGATTGGCTTACAAGAATGGATACAGTAAAAATATCACAAATAGTTGGATGGATTTTCTTTATTATAGTACTTGTATATGCATAAGATAGAAATATATATGATAAATTACATAATTAACATGATATAATTTATATAAGATATACAGTATGATTGATATGATTATTTGATAAGATTCATAAAATTGATGCAAAGACATTTGATATATATGAAGCACATGATTTATATGATATACAAGCATAATATAGACATTATACGACATGCATTTAACTAAGATATGTATACCGATTTCCTAAACTAAGATAGATATAACTATTCTTAACAAATGGGTACAAAAATGATAGAGTTTACTAACCTTTTGTATATATTTACTTGGTTATTGATCATTGCTCTAGTTGTACTTATATTTATTAATTATATGACCTATTACTGTTTCATTAATTATTACATCCTCTTACAATTATATGTTTATACTGATAATGATTGAATGATTACAAGACTGTTCATATTGCTTTGCATTGATTTCAATTATAGGTTTTGGTAACCTATTGAGCTGTTAGCTCACTTTGTGGTGTTATATTTTTTTAAGGATGGGCTCAGGATCCAGTAGAGTGGGGATAGATCTAAGATTCAGGTTTTATTTTATTTTTTCACTTCCTTTAATTTTATTCTTTTGTAGTAAAGAGCTAAAAGATACACCGATGAATGAATGTTTTGAACTTTTGACTATTGTATATAAATTTTGAGGAATGAATATAGTTTTATATTATGATGTATATAATTTTTAATTTCTTTCGTTGGTTTGATTTATATTGATAGATTCATAGAAGCTCTGGTTGATTAATAAATAGATTAAAATAAATAATTCTTCTAAAATTAGACCTTGGGTTATTTACCTCTTCACATGCTCTCTTTCTACGTATGTCCTATCTGAACTAAGGAATAGCTAAATCATTTTCTACAAGCCAGGCTCTTTCAACTAACTCTAAGAATTCCTGAATCCTCTATGGAACCGAAGGATGCCTTAACTCATCTTTCAATTCTCTCAGAAATTTCTAACATTTTTTCTCAGCAGTACTAACTAATTGGGGTGCATACATAGCCAGTGTAATAAACCCAGCTTTATATTGCATCACTATTATGTTTCCATATTGTAATCTCATGAAGCCTCCTAATTTATTATCGAGCTAATGAAGGTACAAACTAGTCTCTAAATACAACAATAAACTATGCCCAGGTTATCTCTACATTCATCTTTCCTTGGAAATTTTCTCTTTAATATCCAATCCACCATCTCTCAGCTTCTCCCTCAAATAATAGGACTACTAGTGATACCTTTCTATTCTCTAGACACTACATACTATCAAATATATTCTCTATCCTCAGTAATCAATCTTCTGCTTCCTGTGGCTTTATAATTACTTAAACAACAAGGGCTTCAACTTGTGAAATATATATATAAATATTTATCCTCTTAAGTATCCTTATTTATAATCTGCTTGCTCTGTACATCACTCATCAACTGTGCTATCAGATTGGTAAATTGCATTATACTTCCATAACTCATTGGGGTACTGCACTATGTTCATTTGGTAGTTCGGGTGGATCCATTTCACTCAGTATAGTTCTCTTTCCTATCAAATGATAATTTAATCACATATATGCATAGAATGAAGGGAAAGAAAATAAATTCTAATACTATCTATTTTTACCCATCTCAATCATTTCCTATTGCTTTGGTTATGATCCAATTCTTCCAATAACCTTCGCTTTGATATCAATTATAACAACTCAAGGTCTAATTTTTGAAGAATTGTCTATTTTAATCTCCTCATTAACTAACTAGAGCTTCTATGAGTCTATCAATATAAATTAATACACTAAAATAATTTAAAATTATATATATTAAAATATAAAATTATATTTATTCCTCACATTATATATATAATAGTCAAGAGTTCAATCCATTTATTCATCAAATATATTTTTTATCTCTTAACTATAGAAGAATAAAATTAAAGGAAATGCAGAAATAAAGTAAAATCTGAATCTCATATCTGTCATTAGTCTACTAGATCCTGACCCATTCCTAAAAAATATATAAAACCATAAAGTGAGCTGACAACTCAGTAGGTTACCAAAACATACAACTAAAAGTAATGCAAGGAATAATGAATAATATGCATATAATCATTTAGTCACTATCAGTATGAACATATAATTACAAAAGGACGTAATAATTAATGAAATAATAACATGTCATATGATTAATAAACATCAGTACAACTAGAACAGTGTTTAGTAACCAAGCGAACATATATAAAAGGTCTATAAACTTTATCATTTTATACCCATTTGTTAAAATAGTTATATCTATCAAGATTCAGGAAATCTATATACCTATCATAGTTAAATGCATGTCGTATAGTGTATCTACTATGTATGAATATCATGTAAATCCTGTGGTTCCTACATATCAAATATCTTTATATCAATTTTATTAATTTTATCAATTACTTAAATCAGTTATAGCCTTTATCTTATATAAATTATATCATATCTATTATGTAATTTATCATATATATTTTTATCACATGTATATATAAGTACTATAAGAAGGAAAATGTATCTAACTATTTGTGATATTTTTCTTATATCCATTATTGTAGGCTAATCTTATAGGAATTAATCTCAATCATAAGTCATTTAAGTCAAGTGGCATTCATATCAGAAGTCATCACTTCCTACCCATCAGCGTATTATATATATTAATCTACCTTCTTATACCTCCTTTTTTATATTATTATTTTAAAGGTAAGTATTATATTATTATTTAAGTCATATCAAATATCATGATATGAATCATTTAATACATTATGTTAATCCTAAGGCATTCCCTAGAAGAGATGTGTTATATAGCCTGAATACAAAGACAAGTATGTAAGTGTTGTTGCACTGGCGCCCGAGTGTAGTGTTAAATAGGTAAGGGTTCCACATCATGGACGGATGTGGAAGAAGAAGCTAATCCATGAAACTAAAATTAGAATAGGAACTTGGATTATAAGCACTACAAAAATGAATTGAATAACTGCGGTACTTCTGGCCATCATTTGATCGCCTGGATTATCGGGGGTGAAACCGGCGATATGATCGCCGTTGTTTACCAGCAGTTGGATAGCCAGTAAAAAACCCAAAACTACCAATATTTTTTGTAGTCAAATGACTGCCACACAAATAATTGGTTTACTATTTTCATGATGCATTTACCAGCAGTTTCATCGCCACTTTTAAGTGACTTATTTCAACGGTTGAAAGTGCCACTTTTAAGTGACTTTATGTTACCTTTGATTAAAAGTTTATGTATTCTATATTTTATGTTTTGAACTGTCAGAGCATCTGTTAATTATGGATATTAGTGTATTTTATATATTATGTTTTGAACTGTCTGAGTATATATTTTCCTTAGCTGAAAGTTCGATAGGGATGTTAAGCCCTTGTGAACTAGTCCCGAGGCTAACCAAGAGGGGGGGTGAATTGGTAGTTTTAAAAATTTGAGAGCAAAACAACGATTTAAAAATTTTTTTTTGAATGTTTTAAAACTTTTACAGTTATGCGATGTTGTGTAGATGTTTAACAATAACAGACTAATACTCACAATCATCAACAGGAAAATAAATGCGGAAAATAATTGGAAAGAATACATCAGATTTTATAGTGATTCGGTCAACTTGACCTACGTCCATTCCCCGGAGTCTCCCCTCCGGGTATTGCACTAACACTAAGTGACTCTCTTTCTGCTCCCACAGTAAGGCGGAGAAGTCTGTACAAAAACTCCTTTCCACCAACCCGATGAGGCAGAGAACCTGAACTCCTTTTGCTTCCTCCTGAAGTATGCAGAGAACCTCGACTCCTTTTGCTTCCTTCTGAAGCAGACAGAGAACCTGGACTCCTTTCTCTTCCTCCTGAAGCAGGCAGAGAACCTGGACTCCTTTCGCTTCCTCCTAAAGCAGGCAGAGAACCCGGATCTTCTTGCAAACGATCCTCCCACAGAGACACTGATAAGACAAGAGACGACGAATGGAGAAGACGACTCAAATCCTTGCTTAGAGCAATCTTTGTGAATCCCTCAAAAACTCCCCCTCACAAGATCCTCTCTCTCTCCTAAGCTCTCTCTCTCTCTCTCATGATTTTCTCTGGAAAGGAAAGTGATAAAAAATTTTCTTGTTGGATGAAAAAGATATTTTATATGAGGGCTCAAAAATTATCCTAAATCTCAACTGGTCGTCAAAGATCATCCAAGACGATCGGTCGATCGTCCTATACGATCAGTTCAAAATCACATGTATCAGGCTGGACGATCTAGTTTCTCTAGATGATTAGTAGACAAAATTTGTTCATATCGTCCCGTATGATTCTGCGATCATCTGGGATGATTAGTGTGAATCAGGAATTTTGTCTAGAAGATAGCTCTGGTCGTCCAGGGGAACTTGTGCTGGACGATCTCAAAATAACTTGATCGTCTAGGACGATATATTTATCATCCTGTAAAATTAGTTCAAAAATGACAAAATCGTCCTACACACAGCTCTGGATGTATATGTCAGAACATGTTGGACGATTTCAAAATGACTTGATTGTCCAGGACGATATGTCTATCGTCCAGTGCGATTAGTTAAAAAATGACAAAATCATCATGGGCATATCTCTGGACGTACAAGTGATAGGCACTGGACGGTCAGAATTTTTAACATATCATCCCATATGATCTTGCAATTCTCCAGGACGATGTGATCGAATCAATTACACCTTAATTACTTTCCTTAATCACCAGACTAATTTAGACATGATTGTAATGGATCGTCCAAGACGATACACATATCGTCTAGGACGATCAGACCAAATATCTAAAAATAAAAACTTGCCAAACTTAATCTAGCGACTGAGAATTTCTGATTTGAGCCTATCGTCCTGTACGATCATAGGATCGTCCAGGATGACTGCTTAATCAGACCGACTTAACTTTATCGCCCTAATTAGGGTTTCTATTTTCATTGGATCATCCAAGATGATGTGAATATCGTCCAGAATGATCTGAACAAAAAATTAACAGAAACTCTAATTCACTAAAACTCTCCCCTGAACGTGTGTGTGTGTAAGGTTACTTAGCTAGGGGATCATTTATATTATATTTGACTCAATAAAGATGAAATCAGTACATTGGACCTGAATTACAAAACAGATTAACTCGATCTTGAGCTGGCTTGAACTTGTAATTGTTCCTGCGGACCCGAAAGATTAGACAATCAGCCAAAAATAGAAATATTTGCTATCATCAAAATCATAGTCCTTGAAACCAAATTTGCAACAATCTCTCCCTTTTTGATGATAGCAAATATTTGTTCAGTAATTTCAAAATTAGTAATTAAACAGCGGGTGAATAACATAAGAACACTGAACTAACCCACAACACAAGAACTTCTACTTCCCCTTTTGATATTTCAAAAAGGGAAAATAACATATCGAAACAGTAAAACTAGTATAAGTCGAACACAAGAAAACATTAAAAGGATGAAATCAAAAAGGCCTCTTTTTTTATCAGCTCCAGTAAAATAGAATTTTTCCTGATTTTCAATTTAAAAGCCAATAAAAAGAAAATCGACAATGCTGAAATCCAAAAAAATTAGAAAATTCACTTTCGTAACTCCTACCTCGGACACCTTATAGGTTCAAATTCTTTTCAAACAAAAGTCTAATTCTGAAGAAAAAAAATTAGATTCGAAAAGAGATCCTTTCAAGCCTCGTTCCGAAAAAATATCTGATATAATAGTATTACAAAGGAAGGAATCAGAAATCATGATTTTTTCGTCTCAAGTTTTTGAAAATATTAAGTGGCGTATAGATTTTTCTAAGATATTTAAAGATGTGAAAGGGAAGAAACTTATTTCGTTGTGGGCTCATTTTATGCCTCTTTTTTAATTTGTTTGGAGCTTTGCGCATCTTTTAATTTTTGATACACTTTGTGTATCTTTCCAATTTAGAGACATTGCACATCTTTTCAGCTTTGGGCTCATTTTGTGCCTCTTTTCATTTTGGCGCTCTTTATGCATCTTTTGTAAGCTTCATTTCTTTCATAATCGTTAAAGAATCTCAGCTGTGAAATTACCTTCCAGACATAAGAGACGACAAAACTCACTCTCTATAATAAGGAAGAGTAATTCACAAAACAAAAACCATACATCATATGATAAGTGCAATCACTTGATTATGAAAAACATAATAATGATTTAAAACTTTGAAAATACTTTTCATATAAGGTAGATTACTATAGGAAGATAAAATAGATCTCTATTTCAAAAATTAACTTTTTAATTTTGAAGAAGATTTTTATCCAAAAGAAACAATACACCATTAAAGGAGTTAGAGGAAGAGAAACAATCATCAACGTTTCTTCCCTTTAACAGATCCAGAGGAGTCAATCACTGCTCACAAGCTTTCAAAAAAAATTAAGGTAAAACTCTCAGTCAGAAATCCAGTTTTTCAGCAGTAGTTAGCAATGATCTGATTTAAAAGTGAGTAAGAAGGAAATAAAAAATAAGAAGGAAGAAAGACAGACACGTGAAAATCAGTAAATGAAAATCAGCAGGAAATAATCAAATCTGATAAGCAAATCAAACAACAAAAATCAGCAGGAAAAGAAAAATTCTAAAGTAAACAGACTATCAAAGCAAACAAGAACTAAATGCAAAATAAAAAATAAAAAATTTAGAAATCAGCAGTCATCAGATTCATACATTTATATCAATCACAGCCAATCTGGTCCTCAAAATACTGAATGAGTCAAAGGCCAGTAGTTTAGTAAAGATGTTAGCTAGTTGATTTTCAGTTGCTACATGATGTAGCTCAATGCCCCTTTTTGTAACATGGTCCCTAATGAAGTGATGCATTATATCAATATATTTGGTTCTACAATATTGGATTGGATTCTTAAAAATATAGATGACACTGGTGTTATCACAAAGAACTGAAATTGTGCCAATATGTAATCTCAAATCTAAAACTTGTTGCTTCAACCAATGGACGTGGGCCACACAACTTCCTAATGCAATGTACTTAGCTTCAGTAGTGGAAAGTGCAACTGAGTTCTATTTTCTACTGGACCAGGAGACTAAAGACTGTCCTATGAATTAGCAATTCTAGAAGTACTCTTTCTATCCACCCTACACCCTACAAAATCAGAATCTGAATATCCAATAATCTCAAAAGAGGTGCTGTGCTTAGGGTACCAGATTCCTATGTTCTGGGTCCCTAACAAATATCTAATAATTCTCTTAACAGCAATCAGATGTGACTCTTTAGGATCAGCTTGAAACCTAGTATATTTAGATTGATTTAGAAAAGTTTCATCATCAATTTGCTTTATGCTAAACCCAAAAAAGTAGGACAATTCTCCTATTATACTCATCTCAAACTCTTTACTCATTGTTTTAGAAAAATTATCACATAAAATTTTATCAGAAGATCCAAAAAGTATATCATCAATATAGATCTAGACAATGAGTAGATCATCTCCTATTTTCCTAAAGAAAATGGTGGTGTCTACGCTCCGCTTAACAAACTCTTTTTATAGTAGGAATGTGCTAAGCCTCTCATACCAAGCTCTGGGTGCCTGTTTCAATCCATATAAGGCCTTTTTTAATTTGTAAATATGATTTGGATATTGGGAACTCTTAAAACCTAGGGGTTGCTCTATAAAGACATCCTCTTTTATTACCCCATTTAAAAAGGCACTCTTGACATCCATTTGAAACAGCTTAAATCTCTTATAACATGCAAAGGCTAGTAGCACCCTAATGGCTTCCAATCTAGCTACAGGGGAAAAGGTCTCCTTAAAATCAATCACTTCAATTTGATTGTACCCCTTAGCCACCAATCTTGCATTATTCTTAACCACCGCACTAGAATCATTCATCTTATTCTTAAAGACCTACTTGGTTCCAACTACACTTTGATTCCTAGGTCTTTCTACTAACTTCCAAATATCGTGCCTTACAAATTAATTCAATTCCTCTTGCATAGCTAAGATCCAAAACTCATCATAAAGGGCTTGAATGATGCTGGTGGGTACAGTCATTGAGATAAAGGCAGAATGGTTTACTTCCTTCCTAAGTCCATGCCTAGTTCTAACACCTTCAGAAGGGTCTCTTAAGATCAGTTCTTTAGGATGACTCGAAGCATATCTCCAATCTCTAGGTAAAGTATTTTTAAGTTCTACCCTTTCCTTCGGATTTACACTTTCAACTCCTTGGGTAATCTCTCCTACATCTTCTTCTTCCTCAACTCTAGTCTCCTTAGGATCAGATTCATCAAACACCACATGAGTTATCTCATCCACCATCAAAGTCCTCTTATTAAACACCCTAAAGGATTTCCCCACACTAGAATAGCCTAAGAACACTCCTTTATCAGATTTGGGGTTAAATTTTCCTAAGGATGATTTTTCATTATTAAGAAAGAAAACCTTATAGCCAAAGATATGGAGGTGAGATATGTTTGGAGTTCTACCCTTAATGATCTCATAAGGTATCTTATTTAGATTTGATCTAACATTCACCCTATTCAGCACATAATAGGTAGTGTTCACCGCTTCAGCCCAAAAATATTTTGAAAGTGAATACTCAGCAAGCATGGCTCTAGCGGCTTCCACTAAGGTCCTGTTCTTTCTTTCAGCTATCTCATTCTGTTGAGGGGTCCTAGGAGCTGAAAAGTTGTGGCTAATCCCTTGCTCCTCATAGAATATTCCAAATCTCACATTTTCAAACTCTCAACCATGATCATTATGAATAGTCAAGATCTCACAACCTAACTTCCTCTGAATCTAAGTGGAGAATGACTTAAATTCATCAAATGACTCAAATTTATGTGATCGAAATCTAATCCAAATGAACCTCAAGTAATCATCAACAATCACAAGTCCATAGATTTTCCCCGCTAAGCTGGTAGTGTTAATGGGTCCAAACAAATCCATCTGAAGGAATTCTAAAGATCTAGAGGTGTTGATGTCCTTAATTGAGTGGAAAGAGGAGTGAACTTGCTTCCCTAATTAACAGGCATCACACAAGTGGTCCTTAGTGAACTTAAGCTTGGGGACACCTCTAACTAAGTCCTTTTGGGTGACTCTCCTAAGGGTTTTCATACTAGCATGACATAATCTCCTGTGCCATAATCAAGACTCATTAACAGCAATTTTTAAGCAAATTGAAATATCAGTTTTAAAGCAGCTTACATCCAACATGTAGACATTATTGATTCTTTGTCCCTACAAAATAATTTTATCATTTAAGCTTATAATGCAGCAAGTGGGCAGGAACTTGATGTTGTATCCTTTATCACAAAGTTGACTGATGCTCAATAAGTTTTGTTTCAATCCATCTACAAGTAAAATATTATCAATAATAAAATTTTTTGAATCACTAATTATACCAGCTCCTACCACCCTCCTAGTGGTGTTGTCTCCAAGTGTAACCTTACCTCCAGCTCTGGTCTCCAGTAAAATGAACTGATTTGCATCTTTTATCATATGTCTGGAACATCTGCTGTCCAGGTACCACATGCTCTCACGAGGCCTTTTGTGAGAGCACACCTACAAAAATATCAAACGTTAGATTTAGGAACCCAAACAGGTTTGGGTTCCTTCTTATGAAAAAAAAATATAATGCATGTGTGTCGTGCTGTGAATCATACAATTTGGGTCTCCACACCTAATATATACTACGGTGAACAGTGCAGGTGTGAGAGATATGTCCAAGCATGCCACAAGAAAAGCATCTAACACCAGGAAAAGGGTTAACTAATCTATGTGAGTGATTGTGCCTCTTCTTAGGTTTGAATGAAACATGCTTTGATGATTTTGAAACAAGTTCTTCAAAAGGTGGAGGTGCATAAAATTGTGCAAAAGTAGGAGGTGTTTCATTTTTCTCAAAAGCAGTAATTTTTACTCTTAAAAATTCATTCTCCTTTTCAAGACTTGTAATTTCAAATTTCAATGCACCTTTACTACTCTAAGTCACATGCCATGGTGTCTTATTCTTTAAAAGCTCTTTCTAAATCAACATGCGAGATTTTTAATGAATCATGCTTAGTAATCAAATCAGAATACTTTTTATTCAATTCATCAAATTCATCAAGTAGTGACATGTGATTGCAATCAAGAGTAGAATGATCTTTAATCAAAATTTCATGTTCTTTTTATAAATTTAGAAATTCTAATTTCAGACTAGCATGAGTTTTCTTAAGTTTTCTATACGATAAATGAATTTTCTCAGAAACATCTAGCAATTGATCATAGGTTAGCTCACATACCTCTTCTTGATCAGACTGACCAGGATGACCATCAGCCATCAGACACAAGTTGGTAGTCTCCTCTTCAGCTTCAGTCTCAGAGGAGTCGAATGTAGAATCTGCTTAGAACGCCTTCTGAATCTGCTTTTTGTCCTTCATGAACTTGGATTTCTCCTCACCCTTCTCCTTTCTTGGGTGAGCCTTAAGTGTAGGACAATCAGCCTTTATATGTCCTGGCTTCATGCATTCAAAGCAAACAATATCACATGAACTTTTAAAATTTTTACTACTCTTACCTTTGTTCTATTTCTAAAAGTTCTTATGTTTCTTCCTTAGAAAGCTTTTGAATTGCCTAGTGATTAAGGCAACATCATCATTATCAGACCCGAAAGAGTCAGTGTCAGTATCGTTGGCCTTCAGTGCCACAGTTTTCTCCCTCTTCTTTTCACCTGCATCAATTTATCATTGGTTCACTCCTTGCTCGTAAGCAATGAGTGACCCAAGTAAGTTATCAATAGAATAAGTGATCAAATCTTTGGATTCAGTAATTACAGTTATCTTGGCATCAAAAGAAGAAGGCAAATATCTCAGAATTTTGTTCACTTTTTCAGTTTGTAAGTTCTCTTCCTAAAGCATATAAAGAAGTAACAATTTGAGTGAACCTAGTATACATTTTAGAAATCGATTTACTAGATTTCGTGCGAAAGAGTTCGTAGTCGTGAAGTAAGATGTTCAATCTAGATTGCTTAACCTCAGATGTACCTTCATAAATAATGCATAATCTATCCCAGATTTCTTTACCAGTCATACAAGTGGAAACACACATATAATCTTCATATTTTAAAGCACAGAAAAAATAATTCAAATATTTTGCATTCAGTTATGCTAAATCACGATTATCAAGTGTCCAATCAGTAAAAAGCAGTTAAGTTTTATTATTATTAACCATTCTAAAAGGTGCTTCATAGCCATCCTTAACAAGCATCCACATGCGATAATCAATTGATTGTAAAAAGGTGGACATACGAGTTTTCCAAAAATCAAAAGGTATGTTATCAAACAATGGTGGTCGTGTAATTGAATAACCTTCAGCAGTATTACGATTTCTAAAGTTAGCCATAGATCAAAATTCAAAAGTTTTTAAACTTAATTTTTGAATCCCGATATGATACCACTTGAAAGTTCGATAGGGATGTTAAGCCATTGTGAACTAATCCCGAGGCTAACCAAGAGGGGGGGGGATTGAATTGGTAGTTTTAAAAATTCGAGAGTAAAATAATGATTTATAAAATCTTTTTTGAATGTTTTAAAACTTTTACAGTTATGCGATTTTATGCAGATGTTTAATAATAACAGACTAATACTCACAACCACACAATCATCAACAGGAAAATAAATGCAGAAAATAATTAGAAAGAACATACCAGATTTTATAGTGGTTCGGTCAACTTGACCTACGTCCACTCCTCGGAGCCTCCCATATGGGTATTACACTAACACTAAGTGATTCTCCTTCTGTTCCCACAGAAAGGCGGAGAAGCCTGTACAAAAACTCCTTTCCACCAACCTGGTGAGACAGAGAACCTGAACTCCTTTCTCTTTCTCTTGAAGTAGGCAGAGAACCTTGACTTCTTTCGCTTCCTCCTGAAGCAGGCAGAGAATTTGGACTCCTTTCGCTTCCTCCTGAAGCAGTCAGAGAACTTAGACTTCTTTCGCTTTCTCCTGAAGCAGGCAGAGAACTTGGATCTTCTTACGAACGATCCTCCCACAGATACACCAATAAGATAAGAGACGACGAATGGAGAAGACGACTCAGATCCTTGCTTGGAGCAACCTTTGTGAATCCCTCATAAAATCCCCCTCACAAGATCCTCTCTCTCTCTCTCTCAAGCTCTCTCTCTCTCTCTCTCTCAAGGTTTTCTCTGGAAAGGAAAGTGGCAAAAGATTTTTTTTATTGGAAGAAAAAGATTTTTTATATGAGGGCTCAAAAATTGCCCTAAATCTTAACTAGTCATCAAAGATCATCCAGGACGATCGGTTGATCGTCATGTACGATCAGTTTAAAATCACATGTATTAGCCTGGACGATCTGGTTCCTCTGGATGATTAGTAGATAAAATTTATTCATATCGTCCCGTACGATTCTGCGATAGTCCGGGATGATTAGTGTGAATCAGAAATTTCATCTAGAAGATAGCTCTGGTCATCCAGGGGAACTTGTGCTGGATGATCTCAAAATAACTTGATCGTCCAGGATGATATGTCTATCGTCATGTATGATTAGTTCAAAAATAATAAAATGGTCGTGCACACAGCTCTGGACGTACGATCAGAACATGCTGGACCATTTCAAAATGACTTGATCGTCCAGGATGATATGTCTATCGTCCAGTACGATTAGTTAAAAAATGACAAAATTGTCATGCACACAGCTCTGGACGTACAGGTGATAGGCACTGGACGGTCAGATTTTTTAACATATCATCCCGTACGATCTCGCGATCATCCAGAACGATATGATCGAATCAATTAAACCTTGATTATTTTCCTTAATCACCAGAGTAATTTAGGCATGATTGTAATGGACCGTCCAAGATGATACACATATCATCCGGGACGATTAGACCAAATATCTAAAAATAAAAACTTGCCTAACTTATCTAGCGGCTGAGAATTTTTGATTTGAGTCTATCGTCATGTACGATCATAGGATCGTCCAGGACGATGTGAATATCGTCTAGGAGGATCTGAACAAAAAATGATCAGAAACTCTAATTCACTAGAACTCTCCCCCTGAGTGTGTGTGTACAAGGTTACTTAACTAGGGGATCTTTTACATTACATTTGACTCAATAAAGATGAAAAATAATACATTAGATCTGAATTACAAAACAGACTAACTCGATCTTAGGCTGGCTTGAACTTGTAATTGTTCCTGCGAACTTGAAAGATTTGATAATCAACTAGAAACAGAAATATTTGCTATCATCAAAATCATAGTCCTTGAAACCAGATTTATAACATTAGCTACTATAGGTACTTGTGGAAATCTGTTAGTATAAAGGGTGCTGTCAATTTTTTTTTCAAATGCTACAAGTTTCCAGTGGCATACCAGCGGTTTAGCCGCCGGAACGTCGATACCAAATGGGTGATAAAACTGCCAGTTATTCTATTTGTCGCCAGTAATAACCAGTGACTATTCGACGATTTAACCGCCAGAAACACTGGTAGTTTTACCGCCAGTAACGACTGTTAGTTAACATGTGGTATTTGCACCGAATTATTCTGGTGGTTTACCTATAGTATTGGCAATAGTAATTTTTAGTTGTTATAGCTACTAGAAAATCGCCAAAAAAATTACCGCAAAAAATATACCGTCAATTTTTATTTCCTATGCGGTTTATTCCGGCAGTCTTGAAACTGTCAAAATTTTTCATAATCGTTGAAAAATTGATGTATTCCGTTGAAAATTACCGCTGGCAATGGACTACTTTTGTGTTGTGAGGTAACCTTATAGATAAATTAATGGAATTAATAGATATTATGATTCATAGGAAAATAAATATTCTATGCATTTAGGAATCTAAATGGGTTGGAGAGAAGGCTAAAGAGAATGATAGTTTAGGATTTAAACATTGATATTATGCTAAGAGTCTTACTAGAAATGGTGTATGCGTGATTATATATAAGAAGGATAATATTGTAAAAATTAATAGAATTGGAGATAGAATTATAACCTTAAAGATTATTTTTAATGCTTCTATTATTAATGTTATAAGTGTTTATACTCCTCAAGTAGTTTTCAATATAGGTTCAAAATTAAAATTTTAGAATGACTTAGAATAATTAAAACAAAAGATACTTCTTGTAGAAAAAAATTTTATTGGAGGATATTTAAAAGGATATGTTGGTAGAGAGGTAGTTAATTTTAAAAGTATTCATGGTGACTATGGATTTGGAGTGACTAATGAAGGTGGTAAGACCATATTAGATTTTTCTTTAGCTTATCATTTTATAATTGCTAATACTCTATTTAAGAAAAGAGATGAGCATCTCATCACTTATAAGAATGGATATAGTAAAACTCAGATTAATTATTTTCTTAAAAAAAAAAAGATCATTTAGATTGCATAGATTGTAAAGTTATTCTAAGTGAAAGTTTTTGTACCCAACATCGTTGAATAGTTTTGGACTTTAAGATGAAGAGGCATAAAACAACAAATAAAGTAAAATATTATTTTAAGATTAGATAGGGGCATTTAAAGAATATTAACAAAAATATTTTTTAGAGAAAGATACTAGATCTTAAGATTTTGTTTGTACATGTGGAAGCTAATGTTATGTGGGAAAAAGTAGCTAGTAATTTTTAGAATTTTGCAAAAGATGTGCTCGGATTATAAAAGGGAAAAGCTCCTAATAATAAAAATAGTTGATCATGGAACCAAAATATTCAAGAAAAGATAAAAAAATAAGAAGATTTGTTATAAAAATTAGTTTAAATGTAAAAATTCTAATAATTGGGAAAGATATAAAGCGACCCGTAAGGAGTGTAAGGAAGCAATATGTGATGCAAAGATTTTAGCTTTTAATAATTTATATAATAGATTAGATACTAAGGAGGGCTAAAGATAAATGTATAAGTTAGTCAAACAAAGAGATAAGAGTTGTAAGGATTTAGTTCAAGTGAAGTATATTATGGATGAAGATCAAAAGTGCTTTTATTTGAAGAAGATATTCAATAAAGGTGGATGAGTTATTTTTATAAACTCTTCAATGAATATTATGAGAAGGAGATTAACCTTAGTGACCTTATCACTCTAAATGAAAATAAAGATTTTTGTTATCGGCATATTAGTAAAACTGAAGTTAGAGAGGCTTTAATGAAAATGAAGTGTGGAAAAGTTGTTGGACCTGATGATATTCCAATAAAGGTGTGGAAATGCTTAGGAGATGAAGGAATTTCTTGGCTTACTAAACTTTTTAATATTATTTTGAGGACTAAAAGTTGTTAGAGGAGTGGAGTATGAGTGTCTTGATTCCTATTTTTAAGAATAATGGTGATGCACAAGATTGTGCGAATGTGGCTTAAAGTAATTAGAGCAAATATCTTATCTCTTGAATTAGGTATGCCTCATAAATTGAACCTTCTATGTGAGATTTATTTTTCACAATTTATTTAATTTATTTAGAAATTTTATTCAGATTCATACTAAGCAATTAATATATACAATTTATAAATGTTAGTTAGCTCTTGAGTAAATGCATTTAATGGTATTGATTTGGCCTTCCAACTTGCACTTTCATATGATAGATGTATCAATAGATACTATGAAAATATTCTTTCTAATTTGTAAAAAATGATTGGAAAGTTTAATTCACTAAGCACTAATGAACCCTTATTCAAAGGTGTAGAGCATAAATCCTTAAAAAAATAGTTTAACTTTGTTAAAGGATTCAAACTTACTTCTACCAAAGCACTAAATATGATTAACAATAAATACAACATGAAAATGTGAATAATGACACTTCATTGTAAATATTTTTTTTAACTTAATATAAAGTTTCTTTCATGCACATCTTAAGAGAGAGATTGTAAAGCATTAAGATTAATGGCTAGCATGAAATGGTCTTTTAGCTTGACTAAATAATGTGAAACCATCAGTACATGCACCAAGTCTAACATTTGGTGGTTCCAAGAAAAATTCTAGATATATGTAATCAATGTGCTTCCATGACATCTAATGAATGAGTCAATATGCCTAATTCATATACTCCCTCATGATGCCATAGGATATGCCCAATTCAAATCATAGATGTAAATAATAGTTTTACTCATATAATAACTATCAAGTAAAATAACTACTTGCATGGGATATCATTTTTCTTATCTTGTCTTCCAATTTGTTATTCGTATCTTAAGTTCTCCATACTGTATACATTTAGTTTCATCCTCATCTTCCTTGTAAAATAACATACAACCCTTGCTACAATAGTGTGTGTACACACACACACACACACACACACACACACACACATATATCCAACATATGATTAAAATTCTTGTGACATATCAAATTCAATTTTGGTACTTAGCATCCTTCATATAATAAGTAATTTAGTGTCATTAATGTTGCCATGCAATAATTATTGTTGAGCCATATGTAATAAATCTTAAAAATGTTGAGCATCAGTGTTTGGAGCTTCTTCAACAACTTCTCTAATCTGAGGCCTTTAGGATGTTCTTCGACTACTATTCTAAATTATGGTCTAGTGGAATCAAAATTCATTTACGTTTTAGCGATCTATTTGTTTTCATTTGATGGTGCATATCTAATTAAAGCACTATTATGAGGTTTAACATGTAGATCACATTCTCTGTGTAATGTTCAAAACTAGTGATTGGGTTAAAATCTTCTTCAATATAAATCAACACTAAACACTTCACATAAGATATACTTGATAACTATTCTTCGAAGCAAAACAAAATGGCTTATTGAGAAGCTACCAACATGAAGAATTTAATTTCAATAAGAAATTCACTTTTTATTCCTTTTCACACATAATGGTCTAATATCCATCCATGATCATTAAATTCTAGCATCCATGTGCTAAAATTATTTAATAGATTAATTACTCCTTATATCACATATTGATAATAAATTTTAGAAAGCATACAACACTAAGTATAGTTTATATGTGCATTCATATACATCCTACATCAATAATTAAAATAAATGCATACAAACATAGATGGGTATTTAAATACATTCAAACACACACATAAATATATAAACTTAAAAGCACTCATACACATATAAATATATATTAATTTTGTATACATACTTATATGCATACATATTACAAGCACACACATATATTAAAACTTACATATAATAAAATTTAATAATTTAGGCATTATTATATAAATTATTTAAATTTAAAATATTCATAAAACTAATAAGTAATAATGGCACACACTTAAAATAAGAAAATAATTTAAGTGAATTTACTCACTTGGACTATTTACATATAAATCTAAAAATTATAAATTAACGTAAATAAAATATAAGTTTATACCCAACAACTGGGCTTAATTTTCTCAATAGGGATTATAGAAAGTAGATATCCAAAGGAAGAAAAATATACCCAACAATAGGGTTTAATCTTGTTAATATTTTGGAGATGGTGGTGATTTATGATGCTGGTCTTCAATGGTGATAATGGTTATTGGTCGGTATTGATTTCTTTAATCATAGAGTTTTCATCAATCATTTAAATGCCTAATCATGTCAAAATTAAGTTATCTTAGGCTCCTTAAATTCGTCTCATCTAGTTGCTCAATTTGACTATAAGCATGTCATATTTGAAGATTATGTGCTTACCAAATTTATGTTTAAAATCTTCCATATATGCTTTGATCCCTTGATTTCAGGCCCTCTCGACTAAGATTGGACCAATTTTAGTGTCATTGGGTTCATCTTGTCAAGACGTTCAATTTGATTGTATGTTTGTTGAGATTGGAGTTTGGATGGTCCAAAATTTAATTTTGAAAGTTTTAAATTCAAATATGCCTCAAGATTAATTCTCGATCAATTAAAATTATATATATATATAACTATCCCTCTATGGATTCTCGATCTTTGTAATCTCCCTCTTCTTCATTAGTGAAGAAAGGAAGATCTTTGTATCACTTGCAACTATGGATTTTATAATTGGGCAAGGTTTTATGGTTTTTTTCCTTTTTATGTTTTCCACATAAAAAATTCTCTGGTCTTATTACATTTATCTATGTGTTTAATTTTTGTACAATGCTAAGACACAAAACACACTCTACCAACTCAAAATTTTTAGCTTGCAATTGTTTAGATTCGTTTGTGGGAAAATTCCCAACATACTTCTTTAATGGTTAATAATCAATCTCTAACTCAAGAATAACAAAATGTGGGTGATCAAATTCACCAATATCTCACTTTAGAGGATCATATGTGTATGATGGAGGAACATCAATGCCAAATTCTTTGATTATTTAAGGAGGTTGGACACCAATGGACAACCTCACTATAACAATAAACAAACATTTTATATCTCCTCTCAATCATCAACCATTGTTACATTATTTTATGGAAAATGTATTCATGCTAGAGGGAAACTTTGGCTACAATCCTAAAGAGATATTTATGTTAAAATGTCAAATGTGGTTATGGTTGAGCAAGTTCCTCCAATATGTTATGCTTCCATGATAGTTTTTTTAATAACCACCATTGATAAAGCTTACAACAAATGCAATAATTGTTCAAGTAAATCTCGAGCTTTATATAGTCTACCACTAGACTTCTACACTTTATGCAAGGTCCTAGTCTCAACCTCAAAAAAACAATAATGGTCTAAAAACTGATCAATCTTCAACTTCGATTTGGGATGCATATGCCATTCGCCCTCTCGTAATAAAGGTATAATCAATCTCAGCGGGTTCAATTCTACCTCATTTACACAAGTTAACATTATTGAGTAAACTCTGATGAACAACCTTAGATAGGTCAAAGATCTTTAGTGATTTCTTCTAACCTCTTCTACACAGATTAATGTTATTGAGTAACACTTTGATAAACAACCTCTCATAGGTCAAATATCTTTAGTGGATTTATTCTGACCTCTTCCAAACAGATTAATATCATCAAGTAATGCTCTGAAAAAAAACCTCGGATAGGTTAAACATTCTTAATGGATTTCTTCAAATCTCTTTCTAACAAGTTAACATCATCAAGCAATGCTTTGAAATATAACCTCAAATAGGATAAACATCCTTGGTAGATTTCTTTTGACCTTTTCCATATAAGTTAACATCATTAAGAAACTCTTTGATAAATAATCATGGATAGGTTAAATATTCCTGATGTATTCCTCCCAACCTCTTTTATACGAGTTAATACAATCAAGAAATAGTCTTAAGAATAATCCCAAGAAGGCAATCCCATGAGCTAACCTCAAAGGGAAGCTAGTAGTGGATAAGGACCTAACTAGAAAAACTCTATGAGGGTAAGTGGCAGACAAGGTCT
The DNA here is from genome assembly GCA_019925795.1 of Dendrobium chrysotoxum. Lineage (NCBI taxonomy): Eukaryota > Viridiplantae > Streptophyta > Magnoliopsida > Asparagales > Orchidaceae > Dendrobium > Dendrobium chrysotoxum. The sequence goes on along the minus strand of CM034302.1, from coordinate 63,917,599 downwards.
CCACTCATAACCCTAGGAAGTTATGCCCATGAGGTCACCTCGATGTAAAGCTAGTAGAGTACAAGATTCTAACAAGAAAGACCCATGAGATCAAGTTGTTAATAAGGTCTCCATTCATTCAAAAACCTTCATAGTTAAAAGCCTTAAAAGGTTCAAGATTATCCAAAAAATGTTTAAAGGAAAATACCGTAGAAGGAACATGTGTATACAAAATCTTAGAAGGCAAAAGCCTCAAAAAGTATATGTACACCTAAAACCTTTGAAGGCATAATCTTATAAGTTATTGGATTATCTAAAAATCTCAAAAGGCATACACTTTAGAAGGTATAGGTACACCAAAAACCTCAGAAGATAAAAGCCTCAAAATATTTTGGATTACCCAAAAACCTTTAATGAAAAGGTCTCATAAAGAGCATGCCCATGCAAAATCTTAGAAGACAAAATCGTCAAAAGATATATGTACACATAAAACCTCAGAAGGCATAATCTTATAAGGTATAGGATTATCTATAAACCTTAGAAGGTATACACCTCATAAGGCACAAGCACACAAAAAATCTTAGAAGGTTAAAACCCTCAAAAGATTCAGGATTATTAAAAATCATTAAAGGAAAATGCCACAGAAGGAATAGGTGTAAAAAAATTCTCAGAAGGGAGAAGCCTCAAATAATATATGTATATTTAAAGCCTCATAAAGCATAAGCCTAATAAGGTATAGGATTATTAAAAAATATCAAAAGGAAAAAAGTCTCAAAAGATATATATTTCTTTGATTCATCTAAAACCTTAGAAGGCTAAAAGTTGTGGAAGGAATAAATATCTCTAATCAAGATTCTCAAATTGGGGGGGGGGGGGGGGGGGGGGGGGGGGGGGTAATATCTCAAAATGCATAAAGAGTTAGTTTCTTTTGGGTATCAGTTCACAAATAAGAATTATTCTTACATGAAGATGGAGCATTCATCACTTCAAATAAATTGAAATAAACATCAAGCTCATATAAACATCTCAAATCCATATACAATATTGTTGGATTTACATGACATCAATATAGTATAATTATACATCGTATTCAAACATAAAATCTTCTTTATCTGATATAATGATTCGAAAGAGAAAATTTGGAGCTTCAACATATGTTAAAAAATCTCTCAAATTGAAGGAAATCAATGTTTTTTTAAGATAAAGATGAAAGCTTTACCATTAAGATAGAAATATTGAGTATAACTTACAACTCTGCATGAAGAACAACTTCTTCTACATAAAGCGAGGTACTTGAATTTGATAGAGAATATCGCTTACCTAAGATTAAAGAGAGTCTCTAATATCATAAGAAGAAGAGAAGAGGAAGAAAAGGAGGACAAGAGATCGAAAGAGAAAAAAAGCAAGAGAAGATTAGGGAGGAGAAGTGAAAATTTCTCATCCTATGAAGGTGCATTTATACTTGAAGGGGGATGAGAAGGGTTTCATAACTTTAAATGAAAGAGTTAAGAAGCATTAAGAAAGAGAATTATATAACTTTATGTAAGAGAATTAAATGAATCAATGAAAGGGAGTTACTAGAAATAATGGAGGAGATTTACATTGTCAATCAAGAGTTCGTTGCTCCTTCCATGTACCCTCCTTGGCAGAAATCATTTCCACCCTCTTCGTGTTGTCCAAAGGAGGGAGGTTGTGAGAAGAGCAACATGGCCTCCACCGTGCTCTTTTGACTCCACCGTGCTGTTAACTTATATTAGATTTTAAAGGTTAATTGATTGAATAAGTTTAATTAAATAAAGATTAAGAGTTAAAATATTTTAATTAAATTGATTAGTGACTGATTTTAAAGGTTAAATTAATTTATGTTTCCTATCAACCAGTTCATGGCATTGTGTCACTAGGCTCGAGGAACCAGGCCTCCTTAGGACACGTAGCCTCGCAGCCTAGAGTAGTTTATCTTAAAAACCTTATTGATGTAGTTGGATTAAAGAATTTAATTAAGTTAAATAATAAATAATGATTTGATTTAAATTTTTACACTCCATTGAATTCATTCATGGTATTATGCCACCAAGCTCGAGGAACCAGGCCTTCTTAGGACACTTAGCCTCGCAGCCCGGAGTAGTCCATCCTAAAAACTTCATTTTTGGAGTGATTATTGTGTATTAATGGGTTGGTTAATTAATTAATTAATAAAATTTATAATTTTTGGCATTTTGGTTGATTATTGAATTTTCTAGAATTATTTAAATTATTTAAATATATTAATTAAAGGGGTCAAAAAGTGACATTTTGATTAAGATAGATTTCTGGAGTTCTGATATTTTTCTCAAATAGTAGACTTAAACATGAGTAATTAGGCATTGAGTTTGCTGGAATTAGATTTTTCTACATTAAATTATAACATTTTGAACTTTTGATTTGATTTTGAACTACGGTTGATCAGAAAGTTGACTATTTGACTTTGACCTATTTTTGTTGGTTTATTATTTTTATATAATACTAGACCTCAAATGGAGTTGAATGGCACTAAGTTTAGTCAATTTTAATTTTTTTAGAATTAGTTATGATTTTTTAAAGTTTGGTTAATTAATTTATTTTTTATTTAATTAAGGAGGTTTTGATTGTTTTGATCCAAACTCATCCTAAACTGTATGAAATCACTCCCAAAGGTCAGGGATATCCCATGAGAGTGTTTTCGGTAGTTTAGAAATTATTTGAAATTTTTGATAATTTTAATTATTTAATTTAATTAATTATTGATTAATTAATTATTATTTTTTACTAAAACTTAAATTAAAGTTAAATTAAAAGCACAGTGATGGGGCTTTTATTTTCCTAAATCGAGGATCAAATTCTAGTCAGTTTGATATATTATTTGTAATTTTTTTTATTTAATTTTGATTTATTACAATTTTTGAAAATTTTGGGTCCTAAAAGGGCTGAATTTTGACTTGCTTAATTTTCTGTCATAATAACCTCCAAATCCAGTGAAATTTAGACCTAAGGTGTAAAATGTCACTAAGTTTAATTTTTTAAAGTTTCACCCATATTTGGTGTGTGTATAATTTCTTAGAATTTTTTAAAATTAACTAGACCTTATCTTTAATTATTTTTCTTAGATAACACTAGTGTTCAATTACGTTTGAATTTCTGGTCATCTAACTCTGACACTAAACTACACATACTATAAAAAAATGTAAGCCTAATTCTAAGTAGTGTGTGAGTTATAAGTTTTCAAAATTTTAGCTTAAAATTTGACCAAACACTTTAAAAATTTAATTTATCAAAATTCAGCCATTAACGTGAGTTGAATTTTTTATAACATGTGAGTATCACAACATAGTTTATCCTGTCCAAATTTGAAGTCAATCAGATCACTGCATTGGGAATCATAAAATAAATTTATTTTTATTAAAATTCAAATAACTCTATATACAATAATCCAAATAAATCAAAATAAATTTTAAAATAAACTTGTCCTAAGGCTAGTTCGAACGAGCCGAAGAACATCAAATTTAGACAAAAAAAATTTTTTGGTGTATTTTTTAAGTTTAGAGTATTTAAATTGATTTTTTAAATCCACTTTGTTTCAAAAAAGTGGATCGACGGCAAGGATTTGGCCACATCACCATGCCTTCATGCTAAATAACCAGGGTTCGAACCCCAGGGATGGCGCACAGCTCAGAGCTGTCCGATCGACCCCGTTCAAACGAACGGACAGCCCAAATTGACCCAAAATTTTCAATTTATTTTTGAACTGAAACTTTAAATGCTCATAACTTTCAATCCAATCATATAAATTTGATGAAATTTGAAATATAGGATTTAGGTACCCAAATCTTTCAACCCATGGAGTTTCAAGGCTCCATGCATTGAGATTTGGGAGAAATCAAGGTTTGATTATATAAATTAAAATATGGATAACTTATAATAGAAACTTTGGATTTTGATGTTCTTAGGCTTGTTGGTAATCTAGAATATTCCTCTACAACTTTGCAGGAAGACCTCAAGAACTTTTGACTGCTAGATTTAAATCTGGTGTTGAAATTCTTCTTTCTCTCTCTTTCTCTCTCTCCTTTCTCAAATTGGGTTCTAGATCTTGCAACAAATTTGGAAAAGATTGGGGAGGCTTCTCTTATAGCTGGAGAGAATAAATCTTTAGTTGAATGGATTTTGAGCTGATGGAATTAGAAGTTTTGGAAGATAGGAGAGTATGATGAGCTTAGGGAGGTTTGTTTTGGCATTTTCCCCTTATCCCTAATGATTGATTGAGGGGGAAGACTTTGGGCTGCTGCCAAGTGCCCCTCACAGCCATCCAAATGTATGAGGAGGACATGTGTTGATGAAAGTCCTATAGGTTGAATGTTTGACTAACTTTGACCACTCCAAATGCTCATGTTAACCATTTGACTAGTCAACTTGCCACATGGGGAGTGTCTTAAGTTAATTTGGAAAGAGCTTGATGCTTAAGATTTAGAGTTTGAATATGTGAGAGGAAGTTTAAGGTTGTTTGACCAATACACGTATAGGTTAACTTTGATCAAAGTTCCTAGGATTTGACTCCAAATAATTTGGGATAGCTTTAGATCAATCATTTAAGTGGATTTTAGAGCTTAAAAGATTTAACTTGGTTAAATGGGTTAGGATAACCTATTTAAAGCCTGAAGGGATTATTGGATCAACCTAGGTTGACTTAGTCAACCAGGTTGACCCAAAACCTAGGTTTGAGCTCAATGAGTTTGAAATGATATTTTATGTCTATTGAAAGTGGTTTGAGGGATCATAATAATCATCTCGATTAGATCACCTATTTGGGCCCTTAATGAGTCTTTAGGTCAACCAAGATTGACTTGATCAACCAGGTTGACCCAGGGGTTAGGTCTAAGCTCAATAAATTTAAAATGATATTTTGAGTCTATTGGAAGTATTCCCAAGGTCTGGAGAGTTCAATTTGGTCAAAATGACTATTTAAGCCCTTAGAAGGCATTTAGGTCAACCCTAGTTAGCTTGGTAAACTAAGTTAACCCAGGGGCTTGGATTGGGTCAAATAGGTTTATTTTAACATTTGGAGTTGAATGGAAGTGGTGCCATCCAAAGATAAGGTCATTTGATTTAAAATGACTATTTACATTCCTTTGTGGTATTTTAGTCATTTTGGGTTGACCTGGTCAACCAGCCTTGACCAGGGTCTGGGTTTAAGTCCTATGCATTCTTAATGATAATTAGGATGCATTGGATGAGATTATAGGATTTAACTTGAAAAGTCTATGGTGGAGTTTAAAGAAAACTTCAAAATTGCCCTTAAGGGGCATTTTGGTTATTTTAACCCCTGGTTAACTAGGGGTCAAAGTGGGTCAACCAAAATACAGTTTGATACTTAATAGGTCATGATTAAAGGTTTGCATGTGATCAAAGGCTTTGGATAGGACTTCAAGGTTAAGATCTACTGGATGGCAAGTCTTGTGGTATAGGTCGTAAATATTTATGGTTTTACAGCTTTTGAAAATCAATACAGTTTTTGGGGTTAGAGACCTCAAAAACAGCTCAAATTTGGATAGTTTCCTCAAGATATATGTCCTATCAATATACAATTGATAGACTCTGAATCAGAGGTCATTTGATTGGGGTTTAAAGTGTTTGAAAAATCACTGGAAAAGGCTTCCAAGACAGGGCCTTTGAACCTTAGATTTTAGTTTGAATGTTTGGGTTTAAACTGTATTGATCCTAGGGTCTGAGTTGATCTAGGATTTGGATTGGTCCTAGTGACCTCATACAAAAATGAGGTTAATAGCAACCATAAACAAATTTGAGGTTAAGAAAAGCAACATAAATAGAATGGAAGAAATGATGAATCAAATATAAAATAAATTGGAATAAATAAGGAACCAAATGAACTATTTATTCCCTAAGTTCTAAGCATAACTTCCTGACTCAATGATGATTCCTTCTACACTGCTTGAAAAGGTTTATCGATTAATTCCACAAAAAGTCTTATATGAGCTTCTTTGCATGACCATTAAATTCCATCCCCTAAACATCTCAAATATCATCATGTGCATTTTATTTAGTTTCTGCTACTCATTTGATCTAATTATTAGTACGAATCTTCTAGTAGTAGTAAAAAAGTACAAATATTTTTAGACTAATAGTAAAGTAGGAGCCTAGTTTCATTCAATCTTAGTTTGTCCTCCTCCAACAAAATATTATTTGATCGCACTTCTTCAAGAAAGTTAGTCTCACTATTAACCTCATTTTTGTTTGAAGTCATCTAAACTACAATCAACATGCCCAGTATACTACTACTTGCATTATACTAACTTCTTGACTTCAATCATTGTTCAAAACTCATCATTATGAGATTTATACATCAAATCTATTAATACTAATTTGCTAAGTTAGTTTCTGACCCATTTGGCCTAGTTGCACTTGTTAAACCTAGCCTAATTGATCAAACCCAGTGATGGAAATATTATAAACCCTAATTCTAATCTGAACTTCACTAAATTGATTTAAACATGGCTCCCCATGGATTGGATATGTTTTGTCAACCTTGCCTAGTAAATAGTTGACTTGGTCAACTCTTTCTAAAATTGGTTAAACTTGACTACTTTAACTCAAACACCCAAATTCAATCAAACCCAACTTCACCAAACCTTTAAATTAAAATATTATCATACTTTTGACCATTCAAGGTGATGGGAGACCTTTTTTATCATGCTGACTTGGTCAACCTAGTCAAAATAGGTTAAATTCATGCAAAATCAATTTCCAAATTTAAACTCTAAACCCAATGCATTAAACCTCATGCATTCAACCCAAACAGTCACTAGGGACTCCATGGATTCTATCCTAGTCTACTTTGACCTGCTGACCGGTTGATAAAGTCAACAAACTCAAATACTTTAAATTGGTCAAATCTATATGAAAATCACTTAATCTTGCTTTGCTAGCTAGTTTTGAGTTCACAAATCTTTTCCATTAAATGCCTAAACACTCCTAAACCAATCTCAGCCCTATGTTTAATCTAAAATAAGCTAGTGGTCCCCTCATGAATGGGATAACCCATCACTTTCAAACTTTCAGGCCACTTGTCTGCTCCTAATCCACCTGGGACACTTGGAATTCGTCCAAGAAAATCTCTAAGCCATCCTAGCCCTAAGATTAGCCTCCATGGCTTGGAATAGAGCAAACCTTACAAAACATTCAAAGAAGCAATACTCCCTATCCAAAGCCTCTCTAGAGATATTTTTTCTTTCATGTCACTCGTGGAGAATCCCTCTTTACTTCCTCAGTCTTCACATACCTTGAAAGCTTGTTGTTGAGGAGATATAAGAGTGACCTAGAGCTTCATCCTCCAAAACTTTAAGACTTTAAATGTTGACATCCTCTAGCTATGGTTCCTTCAAAGAAGTTACTCTTCAAGCTTTAAGGAGGAGAATAAGCCATTAAATAGCCCTTGAGATCCATTCAATAGAGATATTTTCCTAATCCTAATTTTATATCTATCATTTGAAATAGCTTCCATAATCGACCATATAAAGCTCTCAAAATTCATATGATAAAAGTCTTAAATAATCCTTGAAAGTTTCATGAGGTTTTATTCTATATATAATCCATAATAAGCAAAAGAAATTTCTTTAAGAAATTATATTTTGATGAAGAAGACAAAATTTGGACCATCTATTCAGTGTAGATGACCTTGATTTTGTTGGATGGATCATCTGATCTACCCATTTCAAACTACTGGATGGATCCCTACTTATCTGACAAGATCACAACCATTAATTCAAAACCACACTGAATGGATGGTGTGGATTTATGCTGACTCATCTAAGTGACTGAAGGTTGGAGTTTTGACAAGCTAATCCACACGTAGTGCATGCTAACTGCCACCATCGATGATTATGCCACCACCATTGATTGCCTAAAATGGATTTTATATTGAATAAAATAGCCAGAACTTGTAAAAATCAACATAGATTTTATCCACTAAACTAAATTCATGATTTGCGGCTCTATGGAAACAGAATGATGAGCTATACATTATAAAAGTAAAATCAACATTTGATAAATGTTTAGAAAGTAATTTATATTTGAAGATTTATTATTTTTTTATTAAATACTCTCTAACCATTTGTCATTTTGGGCTCAAATTTGGATAGGGTATATTAGGTGATGTTCCCTACATCCCCCTATTTTTTCTTAGCCAATTGATGCATGCATTTTCTATAATTGAATTTTCAAAGTCATAAGCCATTATTTGACCTAAAATTTTGAAAATTCAATACATCCAAGCCATAGAGAATTAGGTCACCAAATTGGTGTGGTTTGCTTACATACATGCACGTATTTGACACACTTGATTGTAGACATAACTAAACACAAAGAACACCTTGGCAAATCAACTTAAGGTATGGCCTAGTAAACATAGAAAAATTTTAGAAAATTCCCATGGCATCTAATAGGGATGAAACTCAAACCTAGTAAACTATCTGATATGATAAATCTTAGGAATTAATTTCACCTTAATTGGAGTTCATAAGGTCAGCTAAATCGCGAACTCTAGAATGATCCATTAATTGGCACTAAAATTTCTAAAATTCATAATTAATTAAAGAAAAATTATAAAATATAAATTAAATTAAAATAACTCTAAATAAAACATAAAATTAAAGAATATTAAAATTAATTTTTTTAATTTTAATTAAAATTAAACTTTAATTAATCATTAATTAAATAAATTAATATAGAAATAAATATTAATCCAGTTAATAAAAAAAATTTTAAGAATTAATTCATGTGTTATTACTAACCAATGGTATCAATCACTTGAACATTTGAGATTGATTTGATTAAGCCAAACCTAACCCAAGTTCCTTCTATAAGGAAGGAATTGAATAAATAATTAAAAGATTAAATAATAACTAATAAAACATAAATAAATTAAATTAAATTAAAAAAATTCAAAGAACATTAAATCAAATTTAAAATATTAAAATCAAATTAAATTACTCAAATTACATCACTTAATCTCTAGTTAACTAAAATAAACAACTTAAATTTAAGGTTAATACATCAAGTTACTTAATAAATACTTAAAATAATTAAAAAAACCTTTATGCATTGTGTTTGATTCAATTGGAGGACACAACTATATAAAATTTATAGGTGTTTAATAAAACTTTAATAAATTCTAGCCTTTTATGCATATGATTGATCCCTTTTGGAAGGTATGCATGCATTTCATTCAAAAGGCATAAGATGTGGGGTTGAATACTTCAAAGCAATTTGAAGTATTTCAATTAAAATATTCTTTATAATAGCTATCTTCTAAATCATTAATCAAAATATTAAAATAAAACTTCAAGGACTCTATGCAATCACTTTATCCTATATGGGGGAATGAATGCATTATATTATGTGCCTTAGGACTTGTAGGTTAGTGGTTTCTACAATTTAGAGTCATTAGCTTACATGGTTCTTTAAAATTAAATAGCTAAACTCAAGCACTTTCAGACATGATTAATAAAATACTAAATCATTAAAATTTCAACTTAAGTCAAAACCCATTTAGCTTGTACTAAACAAATAATTTCAAATCAAAACAACTCAAACAATAAAATCCCTTGTGAGATATCAAAGCCACACTACCTTCTTCACATAATGTAGATGGTTTACTAGGACAACTAACTTTAGCTTATACTAAGCTGGTGATTATTTTAGTGATCTTGCATAAACCTTTCTTGGAGGGCATCTTATGTATGTTTACTTATGTTTAGTGTTCTACATCATACATATTTACACATGTTTACCTGCTCGATGCACTATACTTAGTAGTGAAAGTTTGATAGGGATGTTAAGCCCTGATGAACTAGTCCCGAGGCTAACCAAGAGGGGGGGTGAATTGGTTATTTTAAAAATTTGACAGCAACAATGAAAATCTTTTCTATGATTTGCAGCGGAAACAAATAAAACGATCAAACGAAAAGATCAAACACAATTTCACCCAAGCAGTTAATCACAAAAAAAATAAAAGTGCAGAAAGTAATTAGAATGAACACACCGGATTTTATAGTGGTTCGGTCAACTTGACCTATGTCCACTCCTCAGAGCCTCCCCTGTGGGTATTGCACTAAACCAAGTGTCTCTCCTTTTGCTCCCACAGCAAGGCGAAGAAGCCTGTACAAAAATCTCCTTTCCACCACACGGTGAGGCAGAGAACCCAACGTCCTTTTGCTTCCTCCTGAAGCAGGCAGAGAACCTTAGATCTTCTTGCCGATGATCCTCTCCCAAAGAACACCAACACGACGAAAGACGACGAGTGGATAAGAAGACTCTGATCCTTGCTTGGAGTAACCTTCGTGAACCCCTCACGAACTCCACCTCACAAGATCCTCTCCCTCTCTCCCAAACTCTCTCTCTAGGATTTCTCTGAAAAGAAAAGTGGAAAAAGATTTTTCTTGATGGAAGAAAAATACCTTTTATAGGAGGGCTCAAAATTTGCCCTAAATCTCAACTGGTCGGCCTAGATCGTCCAGGATGATCAATCGATCGTCCTGTACAATCAGTTCAAAATCAGCTGTTTCAGCCTGTACGATCTGGCTCTTCTGGACGATCAGTAGAAAAAGTTGTTCATATCGTCCCGTACGATTTGGCGATCATCCACGACGATTAGTGTAAATCGAGGAATATCGTCCAAAAGACAGTTCGGGTCGTCCAGAGCAAACTGTGCTGGACGACCAAAAAAAGACTTGATCGTCCAGGACGATAAGGGTATCGTCCGGTACGTTAGTTCAAAAAGTGCCAAAATCATCCTGAGCACAGTTCGGGTCGTACAGCTGAAATGCACTAGACAATCATGATGGTCCAGGACGATCCTGCGATCGTCCAGGATGATATGATCGTATCAATTAAGTATTAATTGCTTTCCTTAATTATCAGACTAATTTAGGCATGATTGTACTGGATCGTCCAGGACGATACACTTATCGTCTGGGATGATCAGACCAAATATCTTAAAATACAAACTTGCCTAACTTAATCTGGCGGCTGAAAATTTTTGATTTAAGCATATCATCCAGGATGATCTGCTTAATCAGACACACTTAACTTGGTTGCCCTAATTAGAGTTTCTATTTTTACCTGATTGTCCAGGATGATGTGACTATCGTCCAGGACGATCTGAACAAAAACTTGAACAGAAACTCTAATTCACTCAAACTCTCCCCCTGAGTGTGTGTGTGCAAGGTTACTTAGCTAGGGGATCAGTTATATTACAATTGACTCAAAAAAAGGAAAATAATACACTTAGACACACTTGGGCCCGATCTTGAGTTGGCTCGAGTTGCTCCTGATCTTTTGTGCCTGAAACGGGTTAGCCAAGCAAAACACAATAGAAACGTGTTTGTCATCATCAAAACCAGATTTGTAACAAGTAGTTGCATGAAGAATTATATTGCACTTTTATTTACTGTTTATACTTTTCTTATAGTACAGAGTCTTTAAAATGTACTTTGTCCTTCAATGTAAATGTATAGCCAAATGTCAAATGCAAAGTATTTGGAATATATTTAGATAGAGTTTTGCGAAGAGTTATAAAGATTAAAGGTAATTGCTTATACACATAAGACTCCAACAAGAAATGCTTTCTCTTCCTTTAAGAAGCATTATCTTTTAGAATACTATAGGAGATATGGAGCCAGAAGATAATATGTAAATATATTTAAACCCTATATTCATAGGAGTAGAAATCCAAACCTGTTGTGGTGGAGCCTGGCGACCTTACTTGTCAGCAGACACTGATTTGTATTCTATATTAAAAATAAATAAATAAAAAATTTATTTATAGATTATTATTTTATATAGCTTCATGTTACATGCATAGCAATCATATGGGTAGTAGATTTATATCAAAGGGTAGCTTTTTCATAGGGTTTTTTGGTGTGCATGTTTTAGACCCTATTGGAACATATATGCTAGTTCTAGGATTATACGGTAGTGGTAACATATACATGAACACTTTTATCCTAACATGCATACATATGCACATTTTAAATTTATGCAGCGTACGCTAAACAAAAGAACAAAAGCCTATGGTAATAGACAGGGGGGACCCATGGCATTACAGGGTTGCTCTACTATTCCTTATGGGTTTAAGGCCATTGTGATTCCTGATTTTTTAAGAAAAATCTTAGACATAAACAATTTTAGAAATTTAGTGTTAACTAAAATAAAATTTAGAGTTTAGGGTGTCTTTACATAAAAAATTGCATTAGTTAGCTGCATTTAGCCCAATTCATATTACAATACTCTAATAAAGATCTTAACATGATCCTTAATTATAGTATTAAAAGTTGCATTCTTGTTAGTATGCATTAGATTTAAAAATCATGGTTTTAAAATTATGTACTTAAGTGGTTAGCTGGAAGCGTACTCCAAGCAAGTATAAGCTGAGATGCATTTGCACTCCTCAAACTTCCTTTTGAAAGGATTATCCCTACCCTCAAGCTTCCTTTCGGAAGCATTTGCACCCCTCAAACTCTAATATCCCCTCAAACTTGCCTATTTAACACTGTCGTTGCCAGGTCCCAAGTCCTGGATGAGAAAAGTGGAGGGTTACGTTAGGTAGTCGACAACTAGCGTAAAACTTATCAAATAATCATGACATGAATCCTTTAAAAAATTATGTTAATGCTAAGGCATCCCCTGTAAGCGACACACTGTATAGCCTAAATACATCGACAAGTGTGCAAGGGCCGCTGCAACGATGCTCAAGTGTAGTGTTAAATAGGCAAGGGTTCTCATATCAAGGACGGATGTGGGCAAAGAAGATAGTCCATGAACTAAAATTAAGATTGGAACTTAGAATATAGGTTTCTTTATAGGAAAATTAATGGAATTAATAGATATTATGATTCATAGAAAGATAAATATTTTGTGCATTCAGGAAACTAAATGGGTTGGAGAGAAGGCTAGGGTGATTGATAGTTTAGGATTTAAATTATGGTATTTGGGTAAGAGTCGTACTAGAAATGGTGTAGGTGTGATTGTAAATAAGAGTTTGAAGGATAATGTTATAAAAGTTAATAGAATTGGAGATAGAATTATAGCTTTAAAGATTATTATTGATGCTTAGATTGTTAATATTATAAGTGCTTATGCTCCTCAAATAGGCTTGGATATAGGTTCAAAATTAAAATTTTGAAATGACTTAGAAGAATTAAACAAAAGATACCTCGTGAAGAAAGTGTTTTTATTAGAGGAGAATTAAATGGACATGTTAGTAGAGTGGTAGATAATTTTAAAAGCATTCATGGTGGCCATAGGTTTGGAATGATAAATGAAGGTGGTAAGTCCTTATTAGACTTTTCTTTAGCTTATGATTTTTTAATTACTAATACCTTATTTAAGAAAAGAGATGAGCATCTCATTACTTATAAAAATGGATATAATAAAACTCAGATTGATTATTTTCTTATGAGAAAATTAAATCATTTAGATTGTAAAGATTGTAAAGTTATTCTGAGTGAAAATTTATGTACCCAACATTGATTATTTGTTTAGGACTTTAAGATAAAGGGCAAAAAATAAAAAATAAAGTAAATTGATATTCTAGGATTAGATGGGGGCATTTAAAGAATTTTAACAAAAATATTTTTGAGAGTAAGGTTTTAGATCTTAAGATTTTGTCTATGCATGAGGATGCTAATGTTATATGGGAAAAGGTGGCTAGTGATATTTAGAATATTATAAAAGATGTGCTTCGAGTATTAAAGAGTAAAGCTCCTAATAATAAAAATAGTTGGTGGTGAAATTCAAACGTGCAAGAAAAGATAAAAAATAAGAATATTTGTTATAAAAATTGGTTTAAATATAAAAATTTTTATAATTGGGGTTGATATAAAGAGACACGTAAGGATTCTAAGAAAGAAATATGCAATGCGAAGATCTTAGCTTTTAATGAATTATATAATAGATTAGATACTAAGGAGGGAGAAAGATATATGTATAAGTTAGCTAAACAAAGAGATAAGAGTTGTAAGGATTTAGTTCAAGTGAAATGTATTAAGGATGAAGATCAAAAAGTACTTTTCTTAGAAGATGTTATTCAACAAAGGTGAATGAGATATTTTACTAAACTTTTTAATGAAAAATATGAAAATATTATTGACTTTAGTGACCTTAGCACCCTAAATCAGAATAAAGATTTCTATTTTTATCGGTGTATTAGTAAAACCGAAGTTAGAGAGGCTTTAAAGAAAATAAAGGGTGGAAAAGCTATTGGACATGATGATATTCTAATAGAGGTGTGAACATGTTTAGGAGATGAAGGAATTTCTTGGCTTACTAAACTTTTTAATACTATTTTGAAGACTAAAAAGATGCCTGATGAGTGGAGAATTAGTGCGTTAATTCCTATTTTTAAGAATAAAGTTGATGCACAAGATTGTGTGAATTATAGAGGAATTAAGTTAATGTGTCATACTTTAAAACTATGGGAGCGAGTTATGGAGCATAGGTTGCAATATGATACAAATGTTTCTCAAAAATAATTTGGATTCATGCCAAATAGGTCTACTATAGAAGCCATACATTTATTGAAAGGTTTGATAGAGAAATATAGAGAGAATAAGGAGGATATACATATGATATTTATTGATTTAGAGAAAGCATATGATAAAGTTCCAAGAGAAGTGCTATGGAGAGTTCTTGAAAAGAAAGGAGTTAATAACACTTATATTCAAATCATTAAAGATATGTATGCATAAGCTATTACTTGTGTTCAAACACAAGGTGGTTTGACCAAGTATTTTCCTATTTCAGTTGGATTACATCAAGGATCAGCCTTAAGCCCTTATCTTTTTATTTTAGTCATGGATGTTCTTACTAGACATTTGCAAGAGGATATACCTTGGTATATGCTTTTATTGATGATATTCTTCTTGTTGATAAGACTAGAGAGGGAGTTGAAGGTATACTTGAATTATGGAGGTCAACCTTATAGTCTAAAAGTTTTTTTGATTACATCTAAAACAGAATATATGGAGTGTAATTTTAGTAGTAATTGACCTAGTGAGGGGATTGTGACTTTGGGTGATCAAGTCATTAATAAGAGTACAAGGTTTAGATATTTTGGATATAATGTTTAGCGTATTGGTGAAATAGATGGGGATATTATCAGAAGAATTCAAGTTGGATGGTTGAAGTGGAGGAATGCATCAGGGTTGTTGTGTAATAGAAAAGTCCCCCTCAAACTTAAGGGAAAATTCTAAAAGATGGTGGTGAGACCTGCAATGCTTTATGGTGTCGAATGTTGGCCATTAAAAGAGAAGCATAATACTAAGTTAAGTCTTGCAGAGATGAGGATGCTTAGGTGGATGAGTGGCTTTACTGTTAGAGATAGGATACAAAATGAGCATATACATGAAAAGGTTGGAGTATCTCCAATGGAAGATAAGATTAGATAGAGTCGCCTTAGATGGTTTGGTCAGATAAAATAATGACCTTCTAATGACCCAATTAGAAAAGTAGAGGTATTAGATTTGAATTATGTTAAGAAAGATAGAGGTAGACGAAAAAAGACTTGGTTAGAAAAAAATATTAGAAATGATCTTTCTTTATTAGATTTAAATGAGAATTTGACTTTTAATAGGACACAATGGCGAAAAAGGATTCATGTAGCCGACCCCACTATTGACCTCACTTTTGTATGAGGTCATCAGGACCCAACCCAGAACTCCAAGTTAATCTAGACCTTAGGATTTCTAGATTCTAGAATTCTCCCAGATTTTAAACCCAGGACCTATCCAGGATCTGGATTAATTTAGACCCTAGGATCAGTTCAGATCTTAGATCACTCCAATCTCCAGACCCATCCAGGACTTAATTTATATCTATATACTAAGCTCCTTCAACTTCCATTCCTTAGGAGCTGTCCAGCCCCCCTATCAAACTCTAGCCCTATCTAATCATATACAATCATGTCAATAATTGTAAATGATTTAGGTAATCCAAAATCAAGCAATTCAAATCCAGAAGCCCAGTCCAAATCCAAGGCCAGGGACCTAAGTCCTGAGTCCCTTTCTGGGTGAACTTTATGTCACCTAAAAACTCAGTCAAATGACCTAAAAATCATGACATGTCAATTACATATTGTCCAGACATGTCTCTAGGAATAACCCTCCAAATTTGAGCTCAATCTGACACTTCTAACCGCAAAAACTGAATCTTTTTTCAAAGCCTGCAAAATCTTCAAATATTTATGGTCCGTGCCACTAGACTCCTCACCTACTGGAATTTGACCTTGGAGCCTCCTCCAAACCCTTTAATTACTTCCAGACCTTTTATATTTATATGTTCAACATTAACCTGTATCTTTCTGGACTCACCTTGACCTAGGATTCACTGGAGGTAAAAATGACCAAAATGCCCTTTAAGGGGGACTTTTGGACTTTTGACCAAAACTCAACATGGTTCAACATTTTTAACCTTTGAAATCTCTTCTAATGAATCTCATATGGTATTTGAGACCCATTGGAACCAAACCCACTCTTTGGTTTGACCTGGTTGACCAAGTCAACTATGGTTGACCAAATTCACCATTAACCCAACTATGGTTATTTTTAATATTTGAATCCATTTCAAACTAATCTAACACTTCAAAATTATTTATTTGGACACTCCCACCATGTCCAAAACTCCCCAAGTCAAATTTTCCTTGGTTTGACTTGGTCAACCCATTTGGAGGGGTCAAAACCCTCTCCAACCCCCTTTAAACCCATGAGAAAGAGCCAAATCATGACCACATCACCATGCCACCTTGGAAAACCTTTATCTCAATCCAAAACCTACCCAAACCTGCTATAAAATGGACCATTTTCCTCTCTTAATAAGCCCTAACCAACCCCCTAAACTAAGCCAAGCATTGGTTCATCCAAATGGGGGAAAAGGTGTGGTCCTCTTTCCCATGGACCAAGGGAGGTCACACTCAACACCAAACCTATTCCCTAGCTTTAGGCAACTTAGGGGACACTTGGCACTCATCTATACCCTCCCTAATTGAATCTAAGCCATCCATTCAAAATCAAGGGATTTAGGAAGGGGGAAACTTGACCTAAGGCATGATCCTTGCTCATTTTTTCACTTAAGCTCCCACTCCAGCAGCCTCCAACCTTCCTAGAGCCTTCCCCATCCTCTCCATCCATCTCCAAAGCTTTCCCAACCTTCTTCCCACCATTTCCAAGACTCAAATAACTATTTTAGTGAGGAGAGAGCATTCTAGAGAGAGAAAGAGGATTTTTCAACACAACTTTCGATCCAGCTAGATCCATCTCTTGGTGTCTTCATCAAAGTTATTGAAAATCACTACATCTTTCCAATGAGCCTAAGATCTTAAAAATTTGATGGTTAGAATGTAATTTATGCTCATTTTAAGTTTAAATTTTGATTTGAAACTACTCAAAAATTTCATTGCATGGGGTCTCCAAACTCTAGGCAATGAAGTTCATGTTCTCATGAGCATACGTTTCAAATTTAGAAATTTCAACGAGTATTTGAAAGCTATGAGCATTTCAAATTTCTAGTTCATTTTGAACTAAAATGGCCCTGATCGATCTCGGGCATCTTTATTTTCTTCTTTCTTGATCGGACGGCCTAGGGTTAGTGATGGCACGGATAGGTGGTTGATAAATAGCGCACAACATGTCAAAATGCCACGCATCGCCACCATTTTGGCGCCAATCATTGCTAATGATTGGTGTCGGCTATTAATGGACTAAAAAATTCAAAAAAATAGTCAGAACTTTCAAAATTCATAGTAAATTTATTTCTTCATCAAATTAAGTGTTTTTAGGCTCATTGGAAATATAATTTAGTCTAGTATTTATTAAAATTAAATTTGAATTGATTTGGTTACTAGATTGTGAGATATTCCTATTTATTAAAAATCAGTTTTTTTTTATTTTCTCACAATCTAGTGGTCAATTGGGCCCCAAATTTCGGTGGAAGGTATTTGGATATCATAGGCATGCACTATAATTTTCTTAGGGTCAGATACCCATTGAATTACTATGATGTTAATTTTTAAAGCAATGGGTCCATTTTGGATCCAAAACTTTGAAAATTCATAACTCTTCTAATCTTTAGAATTAGGCTGTATATTTTCTTTGGTGTGATTGCATATGTCCCAGGGTTAGCTACACAAAATTTCAAGCCCAATTAAACCTTAGTGACACCTAGGAGAAATAATTGAGGAAATGTCTAAAAAACTTAGAAAATTTCAAGGGGATTATACACACACCTAATATGGGTGAAACTTGAACACAACAAACTTAGTGACATTATGTATCTTAGGTTTAAATTTCACTAGATTTGGAAGTCATTAGGTTAGAAAATCATTTATCCAAAGTTTTAGCCCATTTATGAACCCAAACAATTCAAAAAAATGTAATAAATCCAAATTAAGTCCAAAAAATGCAAATAATACTTAAAATTGACCAAAACTTAGTTCTATACCTAAGGAAAATAAAAGCTCCTTGATTGGATCCCTAATTTAACTTTAATTTAATTTTTAATGAAAATTAACAATTACTTAATTTAATTAATTAAAAATAATTAAAAAACCTAAGTAAATTCCAAACACTTGAAAACACCTCCTTGGGTCATCCCTGGCCTTTGAGGGTGATTCCATGAAGTTTGGGGTTGATTTGGATCAAAACTCCTAAAACCTTCCAAATTAAATAATTCCAAAATTTAAATAATTGAGAAAACTTCAAAAAATCATAACTTTTTATAGAAAATTCAAATTGAGTGTGCTAACAGTCTAACTACTCATCATAAGGTCTAATATTTATTAAAAATCTGAAACTTGTAAAATTAACTTTAAATTGAAAAGTCAATTTCTGGCACCCTTAATTAACATAATTAAATAATTCCAATAAATTTCAAAAAAATCCAATAATCCATTAAAATTCTACAAAACTTTAATTTGATTAATAAAATACTCAACCAACACTCAAATACATAACAACCACTCCAAAGATAAAGTTTATTGGATGGACTACTCCGGGCTGCAGGGCTAAGTGTTCTAAGGAGGCCTGATTCCTCGAGCCTGGTGGCACAACACCACGAATGGATTCAGTGGGGTGTTAAACATCAAAATTAAGTTACTTTTAATTATTCAAATACATTAAAATCCTTAATTCAACTACATCAGTAAAGTTTTTAGGATGGACTACTCCGGGCTGCAAGGCTACATGTCCTAAGGAGGCCTGGTTCCTCGAGCCTGGTGGCACAACGCCACGAACCTATTGATGGAAAATATAAACTAATTTATTTCTTATAATCAGTAATTAATTTAATTGATTAATATTAACCAATCTTTAATTTCCAACAAACTAAATCAACTTAATCAACCCCGATTGCTACTGGATAACCCAGGCCTACGAGGCTATTAACTTAGCCCCAAGGAAGGTGAAATAAACTTCACAACCTCAGTGATCAACAAAGGTAGCAATCATTTAATAATTAAAATGTATTTAAATCAAGCCTTAACACATTAATACTTAAACTCAAACATAAAGTCCTCCTTTGGCCTTTAACAAACTCAAACATTAAACAACTTCAACAAATCACCCATTCTAGGATCTATCCTAGCCACATGACCTTCTACACACATTTTAGATGGTTTGTTAGGACAACTGACTCTAGATCTAGGCTAGACCGGTGTTTACTTTTCTGCTGTGTGCCAAATTTTTCGAGTTTTCATTGCATGTTGTGATTGAAATTGATTGATGTGTTTGTTTACTTTTATTACACTATATGGATTGATGTGATGGGGATTAGATTATCCTTAGGTTAGGAACGATCTGGATGCTCATTAAATTTTTTGCTGGTGGCCACGCTTATATAGGGCAATAAAGGAGGCTAAATAAATTATAAATATAAATGCTATAGGTGCTTCAGCGGCTTAGCCCCCAAATAAAAAAAGGAGCATGGTTAAGTGTGTTTACTTTTCTGTATATATATAACTGCTTGGGATGTGCTTTAATATTTAAATGCTTAGGATAACCCTGTAAGAGAGTCTAGAATTTTCACTTTTATATTTATGTAATTTATTTAAGTATTGAGTTGTGAAAGTTGCACTTTGAGTTTGGGATATATAGATCCAAAGATTGGATTCCAAAGAGGAATGGATACCCATTTGGGGGACAGTCCTTATCCATTTAAAACTCCAAATTTAGATCATTTTACTACTCAAAGTGGAAAGAGTAACCTTCCCCTTGAGGGAAGAGTTCTCTTTTTCATTTGGGTATCCAGCCACAAAGAATCCAAGGAGTTCAAAGAGGAGAAGACCGAGGAGTTAAAGACAAAGAGTATCCCACTCAAAGTCACTTGCGTCTGTATTAGGATTAGAATCTGGGTTGTTGTCAGTGGTGCCAGGCCACTTTTAATTTCAATAAATCTGGGTTGTAATAAGCAAGGTAATTTGCCTATGGATATTTACTATATTAATTTAATTATTTAATGTGTTTGATTTAATTTGATTGCGTATAGGACTATTTTTCCTAGTTTTTTGGCACTTGCATGTCGCTTTTATTTTAGCTTGGATATATGGAGGCTCGAGAGGGTACGAAAAAATTCTTTTACTTAAACTTTAATAAAAAAAATTAGGATAACATAGAAACTCTAATGCTTTTAAGAAGTAAGCCCGGGTCCGCTGGAAGTTCTCATAGCATTTTGATGTATCTTCTTTTCATTTGTTAGGCACCTCTCTACCTGTGGGTTCTGGCAGACCACCTAGCCTATGAGGGAGCAGATCTGTCAAGGGGAGTATGTGCACTCTAGGATAAAAACTATTTTTAAGCCTTTTTAAAACTGCTTCATTCCAATTTTAGGCATTTAATCGAGTCAATAAGCATCCATTGCATTAGAATCCAACTTAAAAGTGAGTCTAAATCTTTAATTTCATTTGCTCTAGCATTTTTACCCAACATTAGTCAAGGGGTCACTTAAAAAAAATCTCTAGATGTTGACCCCAACTCTCAAAAACTTTGATAAAAATATCCTACCACTCTTACATCAAATGAACAGACTCATGGATTTTAATCGCCTAGGTGATTAGCTGGCTCCACAATCTAGGCCAGGGTAAGTCAAGGTTTTGCACTACATTAGTTAGGTTCGGACTACCGTGTTCTAGTGTCCAAATTTAGATTTAGGATCAGGGGCAGATTTCTTTTTGAATCATAAGACCCTAACCTCCAGGAATATAATCCCAAATTTCTAATAAAA
Organism: Dendrobium chrysotoxum; assembly: GCA_019925795.1. NCBI lineage: Eukaryota > Viridiplantae > Streptophyta > Magnoliopsida > Asparagales > Orchidaceae > Dendrobium > Dendrobium chrysotoxum. The sequence continues at coordinate 63,896,329 of CM034302.1, read as the reverse complement.
TGCTCAACTCAAACTAAATCTTCTTTCAATCCAAAATTTAAAGCCCAACACTTAGCTTAAGTTGGGACACTTCTGAATTATTTCAGAATCCTAAAGTGCCTCCTACCTATTTTCCTTCAACTCCAAAAATAACTGCTCAAAATTCGATCATATCCCTGTTCAAAATTCAAACTCACCTTCTTTTGATATCCACTCTTCAGAAATTCTAAACAGAATTTCTGCCGTTATTATAATCGAGAGTTTTCGTAGGAAGTTCAACATCCCTACGATGTAATTAACTATGAGGGCTTATGCTCGTAGGAGATTTAGAACCCACAACTGATTTTCAAAATTAATTTTTAAAACTCAATTAGTTTTTCTTGGGAAAATTAAATTATTGACGATCGTTATCGTTATGTTCGAACGATTGTTAACGAATGATATCTTCTCCCTTTGGGGAGATATATCTTTTGTTAAAATGAATTCAAATATGAAATTAACGATCACTTCTCTTGATTATCGTAGCTCGATATTTGACTGAACTTCATTTTGACCCTTTGGGGCCATACGAAGTTCTCTCTTAAATCTGGTTACGATATTCAAGACGGGATTTATAATTCTAAATCTAAATCCCATCCTGAAATTTTATCTCCACCTCCCTACGTGGTATACTTTTTCCGATGGGATGTTCAATTTTAGAATTACAACTCAACATCAATTTTAAAATTTCCCAAAGAAGATTAAATTTTTCAAAACCGGCTTTCAAACACCAACACCCACGTACTAGGACAAAGGCTTGATGTTGTTGTTGTCGTCTAATATATTTCTAAAATGTTTAATGAAAAATCCTTAAACCTTTAAATCTAATTTGTTAAATTTTAAATCTAAAGTAAGTTTAATATCCACTTCAATTAAAATTTTTCTCTTCGAAGATGTAATTAATTATAGAGGCTTACCTCTATAGGAGCCCAAGAACCCAGTTTAAAATAAAGCATGTTTTAGTTCATTAAAAAGGGGGAAAAATCTTTTGGAGTCAGACTAAAGCATATCCTTCGTTAACTTCATTTTCAAAATGATATGTAAATGTGAATTTTATCCTTCATGCTGAATTGAACATTCCCTATGATCTGTTTAATTATGAAAATAAATTTCATTTCTTTTTTCATGTTGAAAGTAAAGCATTAGTCTATCTTTGGAGATAGTATAATGTAAACTAAGCGGATTTGACTAAGCGAATCAATGACACATTTATTTTTCCACACTCACCATGTGTGAAGACCAAACAATAAAAACACATTAAAGTAGAATTTTTGAAAGATAGGCAGAGTTGATACAATATAAGGTTCTAACTTCAAGTATAAATATAATAAATCATAATAATATAAAAAAATATTTATTATTCACTCCTTTTTTTGAATTAATGACAACCTTTATCAAATAACAAGAACATTCATCAAGTTTTAAGCATTATTTTTATTTATGGTGTTCATCAATCAAGTATTCAAAATGATATTGATCAATAATTCTTTATTAATGGCTTTGATGATGCTCAGTTGCCCCTCTCCACATTCTAAGACTTCTTCCTAGGTTCAATTTCCCATTCTAAAACTTCTTCGAAGGTTTAAATCCATTTTTTAAGTTTTCTTTGACAAAATAAGGTACGTAGATAGCACTCCATAAAATTTGATTTATTCATGGTGCGCTAAGGTGGCTCTCCATGATGCATTATATTTGTTTTACAAATCTTCTTTTATCTTCTTCATAGTATTATCCATCATTTAACACAACTTTCATAACCTCCAATAGTACTTTGATATTTGTCATCCAAGCCAAAATTCTAATTCTAACACTTGTTAATTTTGACCGTCAAGCCTAATCCTTAAGCTTCCCTCTTACTTTAAATAACCTCTTCTCTTCTCCCGCATATCATGAATCATAAAAATCATTTTATAGCTCTTAAAACAACAACACAGATCTAATAATGGAATAAAAAATTCAATAAAATTGAAATATAGAGAATCTAAAAGCACAATACTTCATTAATAGGTGTATAAAGTATATATATTAAAAAAAAAAATTCAACAAGATACAAGTGTATAGCAATAACATTCCTAAAATTAATTCTAATCCTCCTCTCTGTCCTCACTATCCTTAGCCTCTCCAGCTGGTTCATCAAGGAAATGCTCTAAGAATCTACGCGACCTATTCTATATATGGCTTCGCTGCATCTATATTTTAGCCTATATTTTTTTTGCATTTGTTCCGGCTCTTCGTTCAAAGTGGCCACCTTTTGTCTCACTAAAACCTCTTGGTCGCTACCTTGATAACCTGATGTGCCAAATGAATGTACCTCAAATATTTGAGCCTAACCTGTAAACTCTTCTTATCCACATCAAGCCCAGTATATATGGCCAAGTACTCTAATCTGAATACTGAGTCAATCCTGCAAAGGAACCTTCACCAGTTATAGCTTGGCTCTCTAAGAACCATTTATAATCCTCCTGAAATATATGAAAGGCAGATGTAATAATTTGATAGTGTCATCGTACAACCAAGAGTGGGAAGGTTAGTTGTTTAAAAAAATTGAATTAAAAAAAAACAATACAACATGCTGTGGAAATTAATTTTGAAAATAGTAATCTAACTTTAGAGTTGAAAGTGTTAAAAATAAGTTTTTTTATATATTTGAGAGAAATAAAATAAATAGAGAATAATTTGAAAGTGATTTAAAATAAATATTTTGATTAAAAGAAAGCTTGTGAAAGGTATGTTTAAAAAATATTTCTTGTGTGCAATCACAATGGTTTAACACCACAAATTTTGCGTAATAAAATTTACAAGAAATAGAGTACATAAAAGTAAAAGAAAAAGTAAATTGTGATTTTATTGTGGTTTAGTCAAACTTGACTAATGTCCACTCCCTAAAGGTACTCCTCTTTGGGAATTCCCCTAGTAAATGCTTCTTTTATACTGATCAGCAAGGTGGAGAAACCCTACTTTGTTCTGAAGTGGAGAATGTCTTTCATAAGCTCTTCCTTTTGAAAGCCTAGACCTTTCTTCTGCTCTTCGTAACTGCGAAGATGCCACTCCCGCTTTCTGCACCTCACAATGATGAAGATACTACTCCCTCCTTTTGCTCCTCATAATGGTAGATATGTTACTCCCCAGCTAGTCAAAAGTCTTTTACCCAAAGAGTTCTTCGCTAGAGCTCCTCTCTAAGAGCTCCAACACACAACCTAAAGAACTAAGGTGCAAACTAACAAGGAAAATCATGTAAATTCCCTTACACAACCCTTGACTCCCTCAAGGAACAATCTATCAACCTCATCTTCTTTCCCAAGTGGATTGGATAAACTCTCTCAAGCAAGGAAACAAACATCTCTTTCCAAAGGACTATCTCTCAGAAAAATTGACTCTATCTACTAACTTATTTATAACACCAATGTTATGAAAAACATTAGATTTGGCTATTTAAATTAAACCCTAATTATCATTATTAATAAACTGATCATAGAGTATGAAGTGTGGATCATATTGTCAGATTAGTTTAATACCCAATTTTTAGATCTGATAGATTGGACTGTATGATATAAATTATTTAGTAAGATTTGTTTAATCGAATCAAGGATCATCCTTGATGAACATTGGTTCACCAACCAAATGTTCTGTTAGATCATATTTGATGACTTGGTTCATACAGTATAAATGCTAATAAAGATTTGATCTTGAATTGATTTATTGATCAACAATCTAAACTAGGCATTATTCATTAATAATCATACAGTACGACTATGTTCATATAGTATGATTAGGTCAAATTTTAGCCTAAATTTGAAAACTCATATTCAAGAGTGGATAATTATAAAAATTACTTATTGTCACGCACAATCAGAGGTTATACAATATGATTAGTTATGCCAATAATATGCTCAAAAAGTTTCATAACTTATAAGTTCATACCAAACATTGCCTATGTTTAGTGTGTGGAACTGAGCCCACCAGTATGGAGGGAGTTTCCCATGTCTCCAACATTAGAAACCTTGTTATGTGTTTTGTTCTCCCTCCTCCTAAGAAAAAAACCAAGATTTGTGTTGGTTATTTACAAATTTTTTGACAGATCTTCTATCAGTATAACTGCTAAAATTTCTATCAAAACTTTGGCTGCCAGAAATTCCACCATAATTTCATATTTTTCCCTTAATGAACATTTTGTACTCTTAGGGAAATTAAAACCCTAACATCTCTTAGCTTCCAAAAGCCCCGCATCATTCCAAACTCATCCCTACAACTCTAGAATAACATCACAAGTAAGAGGAGTTACATTCGTAATATTACTCTACAAAACCTTTGTACATTCATAATAGAACTTCACAACAATGATGACTGAACAATGATTACATTAGAGAAAAATGGAACTATATATCTCGAGATTTAAGTATCATAATTTATCATTAAATTCTTTTTTCTACAAAGAAATGAGTGTGTAGCTCAATTTTTTGGTATAATGTTTAATTATAATTTAGCAATGCCCAATACAAAATAAATATGTAACACAAGAAGAGTGTGGAGCTACAAAAAAAACATAACAATGCTCTACTAGAAGAAAACATTTTAAAAACAAAATTAAGTGAAATGAAGTTTAAGTAAGAACTGGACTTGAAAAGCAAAAAAACAAAATCACCCATGTGTTAACACAATCATGAGCAATGGTAGCAAAATAATCATCCTAGTTGCAGTACTTTGGTCATCCAAAAGATGAAAAAGTCACATAGGTAGAATGGTAATGATAAAATATCATCATTGTTCAGTCAGAAGTAAGGGAGTCAATAAATGACCCAACATAAAAAATTTGGGTTCGAGTTGACCTGTTTAATTAGGGTTGGGTTCGGGCTTAGGTTTTTTCACCTATTTAATGAAGGGGTCGGGTTGACTCGTGAACTTGTTGTTAACCCAAAAATGATCCATTTAATATTTTTTCCTAAATATTTTTTACTTGTGAGGATAATCTTCTTATTTTGGATCAAATAACCTAAAATTTATGTTGATATGTTATAAAAAATTAACAAAAAAGGGTTAAAACATTGAGTTTGAGTCGTTCGAGTTGTTAATAGGTCACATTCGGGTTGATCTTTTTGACCCATTAATTAAGCATATCATTTCAAGTTGACTAGATTTGGATCAAGTAAATTTTAGGTCAAACCCAAACCCAACCCATTAACCTATTTTTGACACCCCTAGTTAGAAATAATAAAAAATGAATGAGTTATAAATTTGATGTGGCTTCCTCAAAATCCTTTTAGCCTTGTAATTTATAAGTGGTAACCTTTTAATATGAATGAAAAGAGTGGAACAAGAATGAATCTTATTCCCAAATCTTCTATTATTATTTCTACCAACAAGTGATAAACCAAGAAAAAAATTCATAACAAAAGATGCTTTTTTAACCACCAAAGAAGTCCCCTAAAGTTCAAAAAATGTGATCTAAAACCTGTAAAAGACTCAGGTAGAGTGTATAAGCAGAGAACATGGTTATCAGACTACATAATCAATTGAAGGAGTATTGCATTTTAAGTATAAATAGGAATAAGATTTAGAAATCCAAATACAGAGATTACATAGAGGATCAACTGAAATAGTTCTAATAATTAACTTATCTAGAGATTTGTGCCACCCCATAACCACAAACCAAATAAATAAGGAGAAACATAGGGAATTGTGTTTATGTCAAGCTTATTTAAACCATCTGACTTAAATATCATTTTGAAATTGAGCTTGTATAAAGATTTTGAAAGCAAGATTCTCTTTACCTATCAACAGAGCATTCTAAGCCCCCTCATTCAACATCAACAAAGATTAAATTTTAGAACATATTAGTGGAGGAAGGTGATACGGTAAAATTTTGGCTCCATCACTTAACATATCAGCAACCAAGATATTGGAAGATGAAGATAAAGGTGTGATAGTATAGTTTATCCATTCATATAATGATTTTCCTTGTAACCAAGGATCCTAATAAAAAGATAGCTTATTATTAGAGAAAATTCTTAAATTCAAGTTGGGCTTTATGTTAATAACAGCAATTTTCAACCTTCTCCTAAAGCCTGAGGAGGAGAATATTTCCAAAGAGAGATACCTCCACCATCTTGCTAGAAGGCTACCTGTAATACCCTAAGACCTAAACTTGGAAGAATTACCTATTTATCTCTTAATTAATCTTCGAGAGCTTTTAATAATTTATTGATATAAATATGTCCACCAAAGTAAATCTAAATCATATCCATCAAAATATTTCTATATTCATTCATTAAAATTAAATTTATAATAGCTAAGAGATCAATCACTGCATCAATCTATCATTCCTATAATCTTGACTAAAAAGAATAAAACCAAAATATAAAAAATAAAATAAAACTTAAAAATCCTAATGTGTCCAACTCTACTAGATCCTGACCCCTTTCTGAAGAGCATGTAAAATCATGGAGTGAGCTATAAGCTTAGTAGGTTACCAAAACCTACAATTGCAATCAACACACAATGGGGAAAATAACATGTATATAATGATTCAATTCATTTCAATATAAATCAATAGTTGTAAGATCACGTAGCTATCAATATAAGAATATAACAAATTGAAATCACTAAAAGCAATATAATTTAGGTTAAGTGATCAATGATCAGTAGTCATTGAAAGGATAAGTAGTTAATGTCATTTATATACTCATGTCATACATAATACAGTAGGTCTGTTGTGAAATTGTGCATGTCAATAAATTATGCTTTCTTCTCATATAAAGTAAGTAAATATATATTTTATGTATATCATATAGTGTTAATGCATGTATATTATGTGTTATAGCATGCATAAATACAACGTATCTAATGCAATGCGCTATATATATCATATAATGTATACCTATTGTATGTCTTTATATCAGTCTTATTAATTATATCAGTTTGTTATATATTTTTATAAATCATATGATGTATCATATTCATATCGCATTATATTATATCATTTATACAAGTTTTCATGTACTCTCAAGTCATATACATATATAAGCAAGATATAACATCTTGTTACCTGTGCTATTTTTCCCTTATCAAGTCTTATCGATAAACCCTTTTGGAATCAGTTCTAATCATATCAATCATATTTTCAGGAATATATCTCATATCACATATCCCAAGCCAGGTGGCTTTCATATATGAAGTCATCACTTCGTGCCTATCAATGTATCATATCATATAAGTCAATCTCCTTATACCTCCCTTTTTATATCATTTAGGATTACACTTAAAATCTTCTTTAAAAGAAAGCCCATCGATCCATCCTCTTGTACAAGGTATTATATCTCCAGCCAACCTGAATTAGTTAATAATTTTTAGCCAATCTTTCTTGCTTTTACACATATTTCAAATCATATAGATCTTAATAACGAAAACTATACACACTCAATTTATACTCATCAGCATGCCTATAGTATGCTAAAAATGCATGCTTGACTAAATGAATAATAAAAGTATGCATATCATGTATCTCCTATCCAAATGTAGTATACTAGGACCTAATTATTTTATATTCAAAATTATACTACTCATTTTGAATAAAATGACATCTAAATTAAATCACTTGGTAAAATTTTAATATTAATAAGTCAACATACTCAGAATAATGATTTCTATCACATATGAAAAGTTGCATAGTGAAAAATTATTAAAATAGGAAATATTGCATTTTAATTAATTTTAGAAGGGGAAAATAAGCAAAACACAAAATCATTGAACACAGGCATAGGGTTAAGATTACCTATAATAATTAGAATAATATTTTCAACTGGACTGATGTGCAAAAATGACCCAGAGCATGCCTTCTCTCTCCCCACTATTCTTTTTCTCTCCCTTTCACTCTATTCTCTCACCCAGCCAAAAATGAAATGGGGAAGGGGAGATGGGTGGTGAGTGTTTTTGATGAGTTATAATAGAATATTTTATATATATATATATATATATATATATATATATATATATATATATATATATATATATATATATATATATATATATATATATATATATATATATATATATATATAATTTTTTTGACCCAGCATCATAGTGTTCCCTCAAATCCAAGAGAATATGAGAGCTTAGTGTTGTAATACCCCAAGCTCAGCCCTAGACACTTACCAATTTTTTTTTAATTTTGGGAAATTAAATTCATGGCTATTACACTATCACATTTAATAATCTGCTAAATCAGGGGGCAGCTATAAACATGCATGAGAACTGATAAAATAGGGTTGTCATACCTTGATATTTAAGTGATAACAAGTGTTCTTTCAAGATGTTAAGTGCAATATCATCATGGTAAAAAAAATTAGCGCTAATCTTATTAGATGTTTAGGAAAAGCTCTTAGTATTAAAAAGCCTTTGATCTAACAAGCAATAGAGTTCCAAATTGTGAATCAAATGTCTTGCATAAGAAAATGTTTTGGCTTTCCATCCTTCAAGATGTTTAGCCTTATTAAGCAAAGGTTTCAGATCCCTCAATAAGAAAAGAAAAATAATGCTTTTGTTTAGGTTTAACACCTCACAAAGTTCATTTTTATTAGGTGTATTTCTAGAGAACAAGATAGAACTTTTAGTGAAACTCAAAAAAGCCCAAAAGAGTCCATAAAATGGTTGAGGATGCTATGGAAGCATTGTATGTTATGAAGATTAACTTTTCCAAAAAACAAGGTCATCCACATGTAAGAGAGATGAGTAAAGTGATCATTAACAACCTTGATGCCCTCATAAGAGTTGGAACCCATTGCTAGTTCAAAAAGGCCAGAGATCATGGCAATGCAAAATAGAAGGGGGAGAGAGAGCAACCCTACCTTAGGTTAGATGAAGAATTAAAACAAATCTTTACAGAGCCCCATTTAAGCAAATAGAATAGTGCACATTATCAATATAATGTTCTATCCAACTTATAAATGAACTAGGAAACCCCTTTTATTGAAGCCTAAGAAGCATAAAGTCTCTTGAGATAGCATTAAAGGCTTTGTATATATTCAGTTCAACACATAAATAATGATGATATTTTGCATGATGAAATTCTAATAGAATTTCTCTAGCCAATATAATATTGCCAGTAAGAAAATGTATTCTTTAGGAAACCAATTCGACTAGGATGAATGATGTGATTCATGGTAAGTTGAAGTATAGTAGCAAGAACTTCTACAATAGTTTTGTAAAAGTATTGTATACAAATATAAGTATGTAGTCATTGATAGAAACAATAGTATTTAATGTATTGCAAAAGTTTTCAAAAGATAGGATAGCTTTTTATATTTATCATTAAAAGTATCATAGCAATCCTATTCATTGAAAACTATTGTGATATATTAAATACCATTGTTTCTATGACAGCTATTCCCAAAATATAATTTTAAAATACAAAGTCATCAACAATCAAATACTAAATAAATTACAAGTATTTTTTTTCCTCAAGTATGAATCATTTTCAACTCATTAATCTTTTTAACATAACATAAAACCAAATCAACAAGTATTTATTAACAAAATAATTAGAACTAATAAATGCCTTAATTAAACAATTACAAATCCACACACAACTTTCATCATAAAAATACCAAATACCAACTATTTAATTACAACTTCACTGAAAAAATAAAGAAATATTAAAAAGTGTACAATTAGCAATAATAATAATAATAATCATCATTATTATCCTATCATTACTAAACAAAATTAATAAATAAAATAAATTCCTTTTTTTAAGGGATATTTAGGTCAATTAAGGCAAACTCACACACACATTACTATATTACTACATATGTAAAACTCGAACTCATGACTAAAGCTCCTAATCAAAAGACTAAGGTGAGCTCTGTAACCCCACTTCTTCAGTTCCTGTTGTTCATTCTATGGGTGCGTCCACTCGGTCCTGAAGGCGGCATTTTTCCTCTTGGCAGTAAACTAAGCAGCAGCGGCCCACGATTCCACCCGAGCTTCACATTCACTGCCGCTGCTCCCTCCACGGCCTCACCGCGCTGAGCTTCTTCTTTCAGAGGCCTCGCGGTGGCGACCAACAAGCACAAGGCAAAGCAGGAGGACAACCATATTAGAAACCTTCGTTCCATTGAACACTTACAGAGCTCTTAATCTCAAGAGTGAGAAAATGGTGAGCATTTATAAAAGAAAGTAGGAATAGGAAATGAAGGCATGGGTTGGGTAAAGACTTTGAGAGGGAAGGGTGCGGAAATTTCCAAGGCGTTCAGAGATCTTTGACCTTTCGATTACGTTGTAAAATTTGTCAAATATAGTTCTATCATTGTGTGCGTCGGTGCATGAGAAATTCGCACACCACGTCTACTGCTCCAACAACTTAGTAGTCGGTGTGATGTAAGTCGGCGGTCTAATTTATTGTCTCTTTAGACATTGAACGCGCACTCGAAAATGGGTAATGGTTTATTAATCTTTTTATAATTTAACATTCATTTAAAATATAATGACATCAATGGTGAAGTCAGAAATATAAATTATTTTTTAAAAAAAAATTTCTTAATTTTTTTCATCCAAATTCGAGATAAATATTAAAGTCTTAAAAAAAAAATTTGTACGAATTTATTATATTAATAAAATAAAATATAAGATGAACAAATATTTATAATTTGTAAGACATATTTTATATATTTTAAAAGAGTTAAATAATTAATTCAATGTTTTTTCTCAATATAAGTGATTAAATTATCACTCATTTACAAATCACCAATTTTATTTCGTAATCAATTTTTTCTTAAATTTAAATTGCATTTTATCTTAAATTACATTAAAAAACTTTTAATTTATCATTTTAAAATTTTCATTATAATATCTTATCATAAATTTTTTTATCATATAAAAATATAATAATGATTAATTTTTGTACTAAAAATTTATTTTAAAAAACAATAAAAAAGCTGTCCCAAACAAAGCCTAAGATTAAGAGCCGGCATGTTGGAGAACACCCAATCATGCTATTGGTTTTTTTATTATTTTTTTTATTTTTTTAGAGAAATTTGAGTCAATTAATTAAGACAATTTCACACTCATATCACACTCAAATTTCAATTCCAAGACCTTAATTGATAGTCAAGCGCAAACCAACAAACAGATGAGCTGTATCAGTTGTTGCTTCATCATTAGAAAGTAAGATTTTTTACTTTCTTTCATGCTTCGTTTTGGTTTCCGTTTACTGTTTCGAGACTTGAGGCCAGGCTATAAGAGTCCATATTGGATGGAGAGGAAGAAAGAAAGGAACCATTGGTTTGTAAGAGTGGCAGACATATGAAGTAAGCAAGGAAAGTTGTTTATTATATAACTGGATTAGCAGTGTGGAAGGTGGGGGACAAAATGGAGGTGTTGGCCCCGACCACGCAGAAGTCAGAGAACGCGCTTCTTCTACCTGTAATGGCATTTTCACATATGTGAAGGAATTTATAGGCGCAAGCCTCAACGCAGATCAGAAATTGGAATTGAAAACCTTCCTGATTCAAATTTCTTAAAAATGAAGATATTTGTCATTCGATGATGTTTGCAGCAAGAACTAATTATAATGGGTGATAATTATTTATGTTAATAATTTTTAAAATTATTGTCAAAATTTGAGGGTCAAATTTTATTTATAGCAAAGGTTTGCTTCCATACTCAATAGGGGTGTCAATTCGGGTCAACGGGTCGGGTTCGGGTCGAACCCGACTTGACCCGGCTGTAAACGGGTCAACCCGAACCCGACCCGTTTTTTTCAAACGGGCCCGGTTTTCCAACCCGAATCCGACCCGCTCTGGTTACCGGGTTGACCCGACATGACCCGTGACCCGTGACCCGTTTCTGAAATGCCAAAACCGAATAAGCGAGCTGGCGAGGCCAGCTGCGGGCTGCCAGCGGGCGGGGCCAGCGGATAGCGGAGCTCGGGGCCGGCAGACAGCGGAGCTGCAGGCTGCCAGCGGGGCGTGGGGCCGGCGAGACCGGCGAGACAGTCGCGACTCGTTGTTCTAGACGCCGCACGGCCGGCGACCGGCGAGACAGTCGCGACTCGCGACTCGGGACTGGACTGGACAGTAGACGCAGAGTTCTGAACGCGGCATGGGTCATGTAACCGGGTCATTTCGGGTTGACCCGAGGGTTTCTGGGTCAACCCGAACCCGACCCGTTTTTCAAACGGGTCGGAAATCCGAACCCGGACCCGACACGTTTAACAAACGGGTTGACCCGAACCCGGATTTTTTTGGGTCGGGTCCGGGCCGGGTTTTAGGTCGTGTCAATTTTTGACACCCCTAATACTCAATATTCTAAAAAAAGAATAATTTGAATTCTCCTCGTATATCTATCGCAATGGATCAAGAGCCAAAACCAATGCTTTCTTAACCTTAGTAATTCATATGAGAGAGAGAGAGATAGAGAGGGCTGTCTTGATCTTTTAGGCTTTGTTTGGTTGTCCTGCTTCTTTTCTAAAAGGCAGTCTTAAAACTGTTGTTTAAGAAAATGGAGTTTTCAAAAGGAGAAGGAGATATCGTAAAGCTTTTTAAAACGGTACAAAAATACAGTTCTCTAAAAAGTATTTCTGCAAAAGTGTCACAAACAAACATCTGGCAAAAAAAAATTCTTCCGTTTCTAAACGGAGAAGGCAAAAAACGCTCAAACAAACTGGGCCTTAGTTGAGAGCTTTTACTTATTAATCAAACGGTTTTGAGTTCAGAGCTTAAGTTTATAATGAGTGCATGAGAGGGACAAAAAGAAAGGGGGAATATAAATGAATAAAAAAAATTCTAATAAAAATTTGAATTTTATGAGCTAAAAAATTATTAAATTTATTTTGATATTAAGTAAGATGAACTATTTTATCATTTTTTTAAAATAATTTTGTTCACAGTTTTAATTTTTTTTTTCAAATTATATAATCGACACAATATGTCACTTCCATTCTTTCCAATGTCCCTTCCATTCTTTCCAAAGCATGCCCAGCAACTACTGATAGGCAACCAATTTTGTTATTTAAATTGCAACAATTCCAGTCAAGAAAGATGTTGGGACATTTTTGGCCCGAACGAAAATCCAACATTCCCATTCACATAAAATCCCATTAATGTATGCTCATAATTATGAGAAGATGGCCTGAGTAAATGTGTTAAGTCTCATTTTATCGCTTGAATTCACTATCAAAAAATATGGCTATAGCAGTACAAATTAATTTATATCTTTTCCGGCGGTTTTACCCACCACAAATTTTCTTATAGCGGTTTTAAAATCGCTGCATGCCCGCTGTGAATATAATGCGCTGCAATGACTTTCCGCGGCGGTTTTATGACCACTAGGGAAGATATACGAAGTGCTACTTATAGCAACGGGTTTCACCGCCACAATTGTACAGAATTACAGCTGTTAATTATAAAACCACCAAATTTAGCTAAAAAAAGATTCGTAGTTTCAGTTGTGGCGGTTAAAACTACCACTAAAGCCTAGAAATTAAAAAAAAAAAACAGAATTCATAACATATAACCTGTTTTTTGGTAGTATCAGTGATTGAGCGAGTATTATTAGCATATAAAATGTCCTTTCTTTTACGCAAAATTATAATATTTTTATCACATCTCAACTTCTTCCACTATGAGATGGATCAAACAAGCATAATCTTTGTAAGCATCGATTCTTGCTTAGGGAGGAAGGCGATAGTTTGTTTGATAAAACCTATAAAAATATAATATACTATCACTCTCATTAAATTTTTATTCATGTATTCAAAATTCAAGTACAAATATAACTTTTATCAACAAATTTGTTAAATGTGATTAGCAAGCATTTAAGAATATATAATAGATCATTTTCTAAGCATTGTAGAAGCCTCTATGCGTTGGGAGCTTTCATTGAAAATCACCACATTGGGCCATCTCCCACGAGTCGAGAGGTGAATTAGATTTTTGCTCCAACAGCTCTGTCATCAACAACCACATGAGGATGAATCTCTCCTGTAAATGTATAGTGAATGACACATTTTAGAATTCCATACTCTTGATAGAAACAACAACAACAACAAAAAGCCTTCATCCTACAATGTGGGGTCAACTACATGAATCCTTTTTCTCTATTGTATCGTGTTAAGAGTTAATTTCTCTTTTAAATCTAATAGAGAAGGTCATTTCTAATATTTTCTAGCCAAGTCTTTTTAGGTCTATCTCTGCCTTTCTTAACATAAGCCGAATCTAATTCATCTACTTTCCTAACTAGGACATCGGAAGGCCGCTCTTTTATGTGACCAAACCATCAAAGGTGACTCTCTTTGTTAGTTCTGTGTCAAATCTGATTGTATTGATCAATAGAGTTGTATTGTTGCCTCATACTCAAGTCAATTTCTCATGATTGCTGGGGGCGATCCTTGTAATAATCCAAATTTTAACGCAGTCAATTTTTTTAAAATAATTAAAAGTCCAATTTGAAAACCATCTTCGCCAAAAGATAGATATTATTGTGTTTTAATTATGATAATTTTTTCATAATTTTTAAGCACTAGTGTAAATCTTTAAGAAATTGACATATGTCGGTACAAGTAGAGATTTAGGACCGTCAGGTATTTATTTTTCAAACCAATTTCACCTGAATTTTTTAAATAAAATGGATTATTTTATAGATATTTTTTAAAATTTTTAAACTCCTAAAAGATTTATATAAATTGTATATTAACAATTTGATTAAATTATATAATTATATAATAGTATATTATTATTTATAAATATCCTAAGTCGCTTCTTCTAACTTTATTAAAATCCCTTCCCCAATTAATTTTGGCTAACAGAGAGCATGTGGAGAAAAATAGAGAGAAAATAGAGGACATAGAACAAGAAAGTTAGGATTTTGATGCCATAGAGTGATTTTGGTCAATTGATCATGTTGGCAAAGTTATTCGTCTTGAGGTAGGCAATCGTTATCCTACTTCTAATTTCAATAATATTGTATAATTTGTGTTTTTATGTATTTTAATTTGATCAGAACTTACAAAATTTGTGATATCTTAATTTTTAACAAACCTAATTTTGATATGTGATATATATCGTCAATATGAGCATTTTAACTGGATATATTAAATTTTTACTTGGTATTTTTATAGTTTGGGGTCATTTTTTTATAAATTTTTACATACATGTGAAAAAGAGCACACTATATTTTTTTTTTATAAATTTTACTAATTTTAGTTCATATATAAATTTTACATGCATGAAGAAGACATAGTAAACTAAACATTGGATGTGTTAATATATATATATATATATATATATATATATATATATATATATATATATATATATATATATATATATATATATATTGCGTCCTGGAGTATTCACGGCGGTAGAGAAATATAAAGCTTAACGTCTTAGCATTATACGAAGATCCAACACAAAATCAAATAAGAGAGAGGGTGTAGTACTCATAAGAGACACTGAAGTTTTTATGTAAAAACCCTTGAAGATGGAGAAAAACCATGGGGCCTGGCTCAGTTTGAATGAATTCACTAGTAATTGCAGTCAATTACAAATGAGACCCTTCCTTGAAAGACGGCCTTGGCTTAATGTCACAAATATACATTATATAGAGTGCATTATAAGATGGGAGTTACAATAATCAACATAGACATATTTGTTTGGTTGACAGGACCATAGTCGATAGGATAGGGATCGGAAAGACTATAGTAGGCGACGGAGGTCAGAAGGACCGTAGTCGGCAGGAGACAGCGGTCAGAAAGATCATTGCATGGTGTTGGAGGTCAGAAAGACCGTAGTCGGTAGAAGACCTAGGTTAGATAAACCGTTATATGGAAAGGAAGGTCGGAAGGAATGTAGTCAGCAGAAGACCTGGGTCAGAAAGATCGTTGTCTGGCGAGGGAGGTCAGAAGGACCATAGTCAGTAGGAGACCGAGGTCAAAATACCGTTGTATGGCGAGGGAGGTCGGAAGGACCATCGGTAAGTGATTGGGGTTAGAAAGACCATTGTCTAGCAATGGAGGTCGGAAGGGCTGTAGTAGGCGACAGAGGTCGGAAGGACCATAGTCAGCAAGAGACTTGGGTTAGAAAGACCATTATAGTAGGGCGATACTCCGGTAGAACTCCGAGCTTTAGGTGGTGGTCTGATAGAACTCCGAGCATCAGATGGTGGTCCGAAAGAACTCTGGGCTTCAGGTGGTGGTCTGAAGTTTTGGCCTCAAGTGGTGGTTCAATAGAAGTCAAGGCCTTAGGTGGTGGTCTAGCAGAAGTTTGGGCCTCAGGTGGTGGTCTGGAAAAACTTCGGGCATCAGGTGGTTGTCCTGTAGATGTCCGATCCTCAGGTGGTGGTCTGACAAAAGTTTGGGCCTCTAGTGGTGGTCCGATAGAAGTCCGAGCCTCAGGTAGTGATCCGAAAGAACTCTAGGTGTCTGGTGGTGGTCTGTTAGAAGTTCAGGCCACAGGTGGTGGTCTGGCAGAACTCCAGGCTTCAGGTGATGGTCTGGTAGAAGTCCAAGCCTTAGGTGGTGGTCTGGTAGAACTCCGGGCCTCAAGTGGTGGTCCGACAGAAGTCTGGGCTTCAGGTGGTGGTTTGGAAGAACTCCATGTATCAGGTGGTGGTCCAATAAGAGTTTGGGCCTCAGGTGATGGTCCAGCAGAAGTCTGGGCCTCAGGTAGTGGTCTGGTAGAAGTTTAGGCCTCAAGTGATGATCCGAAAGAACTCCAGAGCTCATGTATTGGTTCGGTAAAAGTCCAGGCCTTAGGTGGTGGTCCGGAAGAACTCTGGGCCTCAGGTGGTGGTCCGGTAGAAATTCGGGCCTCAAGTGGTGGTCCGACAGTGCTGAAGACTTTCGATGGTGGTCTAATAGAGCTCAAGACATCAAGCTACGGTCTGACGGAGCTTAGGATGTCAGGTAGTGGTCCGATGGAGCTCAAGGCATCGAGCGATGGTTCGACGGAGCTTAGGACGTCAGGTGATGGTCCATCGAAGCAACAACGTCAGGTGGTGGTCTGGTGGAGCTTAGTACATCATGTTGTTGTCCGGTGAAGCAACGACATCAGACGGTGGTTAGGTGGAGCTTAGGACGTCAGGTGGTGGTCCAGCGGAGTAACATCGTCAGGCGGTGGTTCGGTGGAGCTTAGGATGTTAGGTGGTGGTCCAGCGGAGCAACTGCATCAGGCAGTGGTCTGGCGGAGCAACGGCGTGAGGCAGCGGTTTGAAGAAGCTTAAGACATCTCGTGGTGGTCCAGCGGAGTAACAGCATCAGGCGGTGGTCTGGAGAAACATCGATGGTGGCCAAGGATGCAAGGAGGCAAGAACAATCTCTGATCTCTCTCTTTTATCTTTAGGCTTAGAGGTCCCCCTTCATGAGAAATGAGGGGTCTATTTATAGATTTTCTGGAGTGGCATGGCCCATAAATAGGTGGAAGATCAAGGGTAAATAGGGAGTGGTTTGTGTGGATGGCTGATGTTGAATCCCTTGATTATGGACTATTTGATGGATATTTGAAGGTCTTAGTGATGTCAGAATACATTAATCTTAGGCTCGTTGGATTCATCTCGTCAAGTCTCTCAATTTGACTATAAGCATGTTGTGTTTGGAAACCATTTGGTAATCTAAATTATTTTTTAAACCTTCTAACTGTGCTTCGGGCCCTTGATTTGGACCCATTTGGGCTAGGATTGAGTCAAATTTTGTGTCGTTGGGTTTATATTTTTGAGACATTCAGTTTGACCATAAGCTTGCTGAAATTAGAGCTCAGATGGTCTTAATTTTATTTCTGGATGTTTCCAACTTAATTTTGCCTCGAGATTCGTGCCTGATTAGGATAACTTTTTTATGATGTATCAGTTGCCACCCTATTTTTAGACGTCAAAGCCTGTAGAGTTCGAAAATATATCTTGTAGCTTTCAGGGAATTTTTCTATTAGTTGAGTAGTGAAAATGTGGAAGTTATGGAGTAGTGGGAAGGTGGAAGTTATGGAGTAGTGGGAAGGTGGAAGTTATGGAGTACTAGGAAGGTAAGAGTTATGGGCCATTAGTGGAGTAGTGAGAAGGTGGGAGTTATGGAGTAGTGGGAAGGTGGGAGTTATGGAGTAGTGGGAAAGTGGGAGTTATGGGCATTAATTTTTACAACTCCCTTAACTTCCTCTAACTTTTCCCTCACACATATAAATACCCCCTCCATGGGTATTAAAATTTTCACCTCCCCTCTCCTCTCTTCTTTTATTTGAGGCCTTCCTTTGGCCATGCACATGTAGTATCCCCTTTCCAGGCCCAAAGCCCCTCTCTGCCAGAAGGAGGCTCCTCCCTCTCTCCTCTTCTCTCCCTCACGCTGAGGCATTCCCCTAATCCTGTTCAGGTCTAGGGCCCCTCACTGAGTAGGAGACCTCCTCCTTCTTCTCTCCATCACGCTGAGGCATTCCCCTAGGCCTGTTCTGGTTTAGGGCTCCTTATTAAGTAGGACTCTTCTCCTCCTTCTTTGAGAGATTCTATGGAGGTCTGACGTTAGTCGGTGGAAGTCTGACAATGGACAGAAGTCTGACATCTAGAAGAAGTCCGGTGGTGGGTTGAAATTCTACGTCGAGCATAAGCTCGACGAAAGTCTGGCAAAGGGAAGAAGTTTAGTGTCGAGTAGAAGTCCGATAAAAGTCTTACGACGGGCAAAAGTCCTGTAATGGGAAGAAGTTCGGCGTTAGGTAGAAGTCCGATAAAAGTCCTGCGATAGGTAGTAGTCTGACAACGGGTAGAAGTCCATTGACAGATAGACATTTGGCATTATGTAGAAGTCCAACGAGAAGTTTGGGGACGGGTAGAAGTCCAATGATGGGTAGAAATTTAGCACAGAGTAGAAAATCTGACCAGAGTTTGGCAACGAGCAGAAGTCCGAGTAAGAGTAAAAATTCACTGTCGGGTAGAAATCTGACGAGAGTCCGATGACTGGTAGAAGTTTGACGACGGGTAGAAGTACTGCATCGGGTAGAAATCCAATGAGAGTCTGACATCGGGCAGAAGTCCAGCGTTGGATCATGTGGAAGCCCGACGAAAGTCCATCGACGACTAAAAATTTAACGTCGGGTAGAAATCCGACGAGAGTCTGGCAACGGGCAGAAATCTGACGATGGGTAAAAGTACAACATCGGGTAGAAGTTCAACGAAAGTCCTTCGACGGGCAGAAGTTCGATGATGGGTAGAAACTCAATGTCGGGTAGAAATCCAACGAGAGTCCAATGACGGGCAGAAGTCCAACGACGGGTAGAAGTACGGCATCGGGTAGAAGTCTGACAAAGTTCATTGATGAGCAAAAGTTCATCGACGGATAGAAATTCAGTGTCAGGTAGAAAGCTGACGAGAGTCTGGTGGCATGCAGAAGTTCGGCGTCTGGTCAGGTAGAAGTCTGACGAAAGTCCATCAACAGGCAGAAGTCCGATAATAGGTAGAAATTCAATGTCGGATAGAAATTTGATGAGAGCTGGTGATGGGAAGAAGTACGGTGTCGGGTAGAAGTACAACAAAAGTTCAGCGACTAGCAGAAGTTTGACGACGGGTAGAAATTTAGCATCGGGTAGAAGCCCAATGAAAGTCCGATGATGAGCAAAAATTCGACGACTGGTAGAAATTCAGCATCAGGTAGAAATATGATGGGAGATCGATGACGGGCAGAAGTCCGACGACGGATAAAAATTCATCATCAGGTAGAAATCTGATAAGAGTCTAGCGATGGGTAGAAGTCCGACATCGGGTAGAAGTACGGTGTCGGGTAAAAGCTCGATGAAAGTCTTTCGACGGGCAGTAGAGCGTAGGTTAATAGAATTTGCCATAGATATATGACTTATCTGAAGTTGTACGTCATAATGTTGCTTGATGATGTTAACCTATATGAAAGAGGTCGAGAGAATCCACCATGGATGTGTGACCTATCCGAGCTTGTATACCAGAGCATTGCTTGATGATGTTAACCTATATAAAAGAGGTCGAGAGAATCCACCAAAGATGTGTGACCTATCCGAGGTTGTATGCCAGAGTATTGTTCGATGACGTTAACCTATATGCAAGAGGTCGAGAGAATCCACTAAGGATGTGTGACCTATCCGAGGTTGTACGTTAGAGCACTGCTCGATAACGTTAACATATATGGAAGAGGTCGGATCAAATCCCCCTGGAATTAATCATCTAGTGATTGAGAAATAATAAAGATTATGTATTTCTTGAATCAAAGATTTAAGATTTGATTGACATCCTCCTAGGATGTTTGGTCCTATCTGATATTGTATGTTAGAGCCTTTGCTTGATGACGTTAACCTATAAGGAAGAGGTCAAGAGAATCCGCTAAGGACATATGACCTATCCGAGGTTGCATGTTAGAGCCTTTGCTCAATGATGTTAACGTATATGGAAGAGATCAAGAAAATCCACTAAGGACATATGACCTATCCGAGATTGCATGTCAGAGCCTTTGCTCAATGATATTAACATATATATAAAAGGTAGAGAAAATCCACGAAGGATGTATGACCTATCCGAGGTT
Organism: Dendrobium chrysotoxum; assembly: GCA_019925795.1. Classification (NCBI taxonomy): domain Eukaryota; kingdom Viridiplantae; phylum Streptophyta; class Magnoliopsida; order Asparagales; family Orchidaceae; genus Dendrobium; species Dendrobium chrysotoxum. The sequence continues at coordinate 63,875,802 of CM034302.1, read as the reverse complement.
GCATGTCAGAGCCTTTGCTTAATGACATTAACCTATATGGAAGAGGTTGAGAAAATCCACCAAGAATGTATGACCTATCCGAGATTATATGTCAAAACATTACTCGATGACGTTAATATGTGAGAAGAGGTCGAATCAAATCCCCCTGGAATTGATTTTGCCTTGATTGGAAGGGGGCGAATGCTATATGTATCCCAAATCAAGGAGAAAGAATGGTCTATCTTTAGACTGTTACTGCCTTTTTGAGGCTGAGATTAAGATCCTACCCAAGGAGTAGAAGTCCAGCTAGGAATTGCATGTGGCATAAAATTAATTAGAAGCATCCTTGCATTTTCTGGAAGTTTCTTGAAATATCATTTTGATATTGAAAGCATTGGAGAAATCTTCTTGGAGTCAAGTTTTCCCCATAGTCCGTATCTGATTCCCATGAAATTGATGCAGTAATAGCCGATGCAAGGATGTTGATATGAATGACCTTTTCAGGTTGGAGTGAAAATTACCCCCAATCGAGAACCACATTCCCACAGATTGCACCAAACTATTGCTTCATGGAGTATTCACGGCAGTAGAGAAATATAAAGATTAACATCTTAGCATTGTACAAAGATCTAGCACGCAATCAGATAAGAGAGAGAGGGTGTAGTACTCATAAGAGATACCAGAGTTTTCACGTGGAACCCCATTAAGAGGGGAAAAAACCACGGGGCCTGGCACAGTTTGAATGAATTCATTGGTAATTACAGTCGATTATAAATAAGGCCCTTCCTTAGAAGAAGGCCTTGACTTGATGTCACAAATATACATTATATAGAGCGCATTAAATGGTGGGAGTTATAATAATCAACATGGACGTATTTGTTTGGTTAGCAGGACCATAGTTGATAGAACAGGGGCCGAAAAGATCATAGTAGGTGATGGAGGTCAGAAGGACCGTAGTCGGCAGGAGATAGGGGTCAGAAAGATCATTTCCTGGCGTGGGAGGTCAGAAGGACCGTCATTAGTAGAAGAACTAGGTCAGAAAGATCGTTGTATGGTGAGGGAGGTCGGAAGGACTGTAATTAACAGAAGTCCTGGGTTAAAAAGATCGTTGTCTAGCGACGGAGGTCAGAAGGATCGTAGTTAGCAAGAGACCGGAGTCAGAAAGATCATTGTATGACGAGGGAGGTCGAAAGGACCTTCGATAAGAGACCGGGGTTAGAAAGACTGCTGTCTAGCGATGGAGGTCGGAAGGGTCATAGCAGGTGATGGAGGTCGGAAGGATCATAGTCAGTAGGAGACTTGGGTTAGAAAGACCATATTAGTAGGGCAGTACTCTGATAGAACTCCGAGCATCAAGTGGTGGTCCGACAGAACTTCGAGCATCAAGTGGTGGTTTAGAAGAACTCCGGGCTTCAGGTGGTGGTCCGGCTAAAGTCTGGGCCTTAGGTGGTGGTCCAACAGAAGTTCAGCCCTCAGGTGGTGATTCGATAGAAGTTTGGGCCTCAGGTTGTGGTCCGTAAAAAGCTCAGGGCATCAAGCGATGGTCTGAAGGAGCTTTGGACATCATGTTGGTTATCCAGTGGAGCAACAGCATCAAGTAGTGGTTTGATAGAGCTTAGGACATCATGTTGTGGTCCAACAAAGCAACGACATCAGATGGTGGTTTGGTGGAGCTTAGGACATCAGTTGGGGGTCCAGTGGAGCAATGGCGTCAGGCGGTGGTCCGGTGGAGTTTAGGATGGTAGGCGGTGGTCCAGCAGAGCAGCGGCGTCAGGCTGTGGTCCGACAGAGCAACGACGTCAGGTGGTGATCTGATAGAGCTTTATATTACGACTCGGGCTCACTATTTCTTATTTTGATGATAACAAATATGATGGCTCACATCTCCTAGTATTAATAATGCATATTTATTTATATATATACTAACATTTCAGGAACAGCTGCACCATCCAACAAAGATTCAAGGCTCAAGAATGGGTAGAATAGGTTATGATGTGATGATATTTGTAAAATTCATTGACGTACTTTTTAATTTTTTGAGTCAAGTCTTATAAGGGTGTATGCTTGCTTGTGACCATGCACACACATACTTAGGGGAGTGAGATTGAGCCAAAACTAAAAGTTCAATTTTTGGATTAATCATCCTGGATGATTTATATAGTCCTGGACGATCCAATACGATCTCAAAACTCTAACCGCCATAATAATTCAGGCAAGATTTCAAGTTTCAATTTTTGGTCTAATCGTCCAGGAAGTTCCATATCGTATTGGATGATCTATGATAATGTTGCCTAAATTAATCCTGTATTTATTCAATCAAATATGTATAATTTGATATTCTGATCATCCTGGATGATCTATATATCATACTGGATGTGGTTTAAACTTTGTACTGATCGTCCTAGACTATCCTGGGATCGTCTAGGACTATCAGGTCAAATTTTGCACATCGTCCTGGATAATCCTACGATCGTCCTGGACGATCTTTGGCGGTAGAATTAAGTTTTTAGGATTTTCTGAAGCCGTCTTTTGGAGCACATCGTCCTGGATGATCCTGCGATCATTCTGGACGATCATTGCCGCTAGAATTGATTTGGAAGGGTTTTACAGCCCTTTATTTAAGGCTTGTTAAAGACTTTGAAAGTGTCTTTGGCAGCCATTAAGGCTTCATTTCTTCTGGAGAAAACTTGAAGAGAGAACTTGAAAGGGAGAGTGGAAAGGGTGGAGTTTAAGAGGGAGAAGAGCCTTGGAAGGGGGATTTTTGAGGGAGTGTGAGGGGGTTCACACGGTTGCTCCGGTAAGTTTGCACCTACGTACCATCAAATTCAAGGGTCAACTCGAGGGAAGTTTTGGGAAGAAGAAGATCTCTTTGATGTCAAAGGATCTGGCTACTCCGCCATACTTGGGAAGGTGGAAGTGATTTTATAAGAGCTTCTCAGCCTAGATGTGGGGGCTAAAGGAGAGTCATTAAGGTATAGTGCAATACTCGGAGGGTGCCTCTGTGGAGTGGACGTAGGTCAGATTGGACTGAACCACTATAAATCTGGTATGTTCTTTCTGATTATTTTCTGCATTTTATTTTACTGCGATTAACTGCTTGGGTGAAATCTATGATTGATCTTTTTATTATTTATTTAATTCGTTTCTGCTGCAAGATATAAAAAGATATTTTTTTTAGTTTAAGAAATTTTTAACTATCCAATTCACCCCCTTTTAGTTAGTCTCAGGACTAGTTCTTTAGGGTTTAACACCCCTCACGAACTTTCAAGTGGTATTAGAGCAAGATTCATAAAATTATGTTTTGGAAAACTTTTGAATTTTGATCCATGGCTAGTTTTGCACTATTATCAAGTTTTTAGCATGAAATCTTATGAGACAATCTTAGACATGTATACTAGATTTACTCAAATTGGGACATCATTACATACTTTAGGTAAAGAATTTTCCAATTCTGAAAAGATCAATAAAATTTTATGCTGACTACTTGATAAGTTTAATGCCAAAGTTGTTGCTATATGTGAATAAAAAAAATTGAATGATTATTCTATTGATAATCTGATTGGCTCACTCATTGCCTACGAGCAAGGTTTGGGTCAAAAGCTTTTGGATGCAGGTGAAACTATAGTACTGAAAGCTGAAGATATGGATGAAAGCGGCTTAGAAGATGATGAAAGTAAAGAATTAGCATCAATAAAAATTAAATTGAAAAGTCTAATAAAGCACAAGCATCAACATCAACAAAAGTGAAACAAAGGTAAAAAAGGTAAAAATGTTAAGATTTCTTCTGACATTGTTTGCTTTGGATGTAGGAAAATTGGACATATGAAAAATCAGTTCCCGAACTTAAAAACCCTTTATGAAAATGAAAAGGGTAAAGCTAAGCAAATTGTAATAATGGCGAATAATGCAAAACAAAAAATCTCCTAGGCAGACCTAGCTTCTGAATCATCAGACAACGAACGAGATGATGTGAATTAATATGTTGCTTGTGTGTTTATGTTTATATTTTTACTTATTTTTTATTTTTCATTCGTTGAGTTTGTTATTTTTATTTTAGGTGTTATTTTTTGTTTTATTTCTATTTTTCTATTTTTTGTTATTTTTCTTTTAAAAATTTTAAATTCATTTCTCTGTTATTTGTGTAGTTTCTCTAATCAGCACAAACATATCACCTTTCATTTTATTTACATTTTAGAAAATCAAAATTACTTTTTAAAGATTATGTTTTCTAAAAATGGGAAATTTACCTTCTATTTTTTCTAAAATTTCTATGTAAGTTGTGTTTGATTTATCTAAAATCAGGCAAAGGAAGAAAACTCATGATTTTGTCTCTCTATCTCATTTCTTTATATAAGGCTATTTCACTATTGATTCAAAATCTATTTTATATTATAAATTAGTTTTTGAAATTAAATTTTTTTCATCTCCCAATATTTTATCTATCTAATAGGGATCTTTTGCAAGCTAATGAACCTACTTCAAAGATTATCTTAATCAGGTTGTTTGTCTTTATTATAAGAATAGGGTTAACTGATTTTAAAGATTTAGAAAGGAGGAAAATTACAAAAATTAAAAGAGGCATAAAATGAGTCCAAAACTGAAAAGATGCACAATGTCACCAAATTGAAAAGATGCACAAATTATATCAAACATCAAAAGATGCGCAAAGAGCGCCAAAATGAAAAGAGGCACAAAATGAGCCTATAAAAAGTTAGCTTTCCTTCTTATAAATCTCTAAAGTTTAGAAAACCAATATGTCTTTTTGATAAGTTCGTTACTTGAGTTTAAAAATTATGATTTATGATTCATTACTTTGCATTAATCTTCTATTAGATATATTTCATGAAAGGAGTTTTGAAAAGATTTTTGTTTCCTTATCTAATTTGTTCCTTGATTTAGATATTGGCTTAAAAAGTTTTTTAGCCTTTTTAAAACCTGAGCTTGGGTCAATAATTTCTGAATCTCTAAACTTTCTAGGTTATGAGTGGTCAATACATGCCTTACTAAGTTTTTCAATAACATTAAGAGTTAACTTTCTAATTACAAGAAAATTCTTGATATTTCAAAATGCTTTTCAAAAAATTTTCACCAGATCAGGGACCATTTTTTATCTTTTATTCTAGTTTTTTTATTTTTATTTTTCTATGCTCCTCTTCTTTTTGATAATGTCAAAGGGGGAGAACGTACTATTGTATTTGTGAAGTTTATTTTATTTGTATTGTATTTATGTATTTCATTTTTTAAATAAAAAAATTATTATTTTTATGTTTCTCCCTATTTGTAAAAGTCTTTTCTTAGCAAGGAGGAGATTAGGAGAAAATACATTTTGTTTGTAAATTCAACCAGTAATATTTGCCATCATAAAAAAGGGGGAGATTATTACGACTCGGGCTCACGAGTTTTTATTTTGATGATAACAAATATTATGGCTCAAATCTTCTATTATTTATAATGCATATTTGTTTATGTGTATACTAATATTTCAGGAATAGCTGCACCATCCAATAAAGATTCAAGGCTCAAGAACGGGTAAAATAGGTTATGATGTGATGATATTTGTAATATTCATTGATGTACTTTTTGATTTCTTAAGTCAAGTTCTGTAAGGGTGTATGCTTGCTTGTGACCATACACACACACACACTCAGGGGAGTGGGATTGAGCCAAAACCAGAAGTTTAATTTTTGGACTAATTGTCATGGATGATTTAATACGATCTCAAAACCCTAGCCGCCATAATAATTCAGGCAAGATTTCAAGTTTCAGTTTTTGGTCTAATCATCCAGGATGATCCATATCGTACTAGATGATCTATGATAATGTTGCCTAAATTAATCCTATATTTATTTATTTAAATATGCATAATTTGATATTGTGATCGTCCTGGATGATCTGTATATAATACTGGATGATTTGTTCAAAATTTATACTGATCATCCTGGACTATCTTGGGATCATCCAGGACTATCAGGTCAAATTCTACACATCATCCTAGATGATCCTGCGATCGTCCTAGATGATCTTTGGCGGTAGATTGAGTTTTTAGGCTTTTCTGAAGCTGTCTTTTGGAGCACATCATCCTGGACGATCCTGTGATCGTCCTGGATGATCTTTGCCACCAGAACTGATTTGGAAGGGTTTTTAAAGCCCTTTATTTAAGGCTTATCAAAGACTTTGAAAGTGTCTTTGGTAGCCATTAAGGCTTCATTTCTTCTGGAGAAAACTTGAAGAGAGAGCTTGAAAGGGAGAGTGGAAAGGGTGGAGTTTGAGAGGGAGAAGAGCCTTGGAAGGGGGATTTTCAAGGGAGTGTGAGGGGGTTCACATGGTTGCTCCGGCAAGCTTGCACCTAAGTACCATCGGATTCAAGGGTTATCTCGAGGGAAGTTTTGGGAAGAAGAAGATCTTTTTGGTGTCAAAGGACCCGGCTACTTCGCCATATCGGGGAAGGTGGAAGTGATTTTATAAGAGCTTCTCCGCCTAGCTGTGGGGGCTAAAGGAGAGTCACTAAAGGTGTAGTGCAATAATCAGAGGGTGCCTCTGAGGAGTGGACGTAGGTCAGGTTAGATCGAACTACTATAAATCTGGTGTGTTCTTTCTGATTATTTTTCGTATTTTATTTTACTGCGATTAACTGCTTGGGTGAAATCTGTGATTGATCTTTTTATTATTTATTTAATTCATTTCTTCTACAAATATAAAAAGATATTTCTTTTTGTTAAAAAAGTTTTTAAATATCCAATTCCCCCCTCTTGGTTAGCCTCGGGACTAGGTTTTTAGGGTTTAACACCCTCACGAACTTTCACTTAAGACATCAGGTGGTGGTCCAGCGGAGCAACGACATCAAGTAGTGGTCCGACAGAACTTCTACGGTGGTCGAGGAGGCAAGGAGGCAAGAGCGATCTCCGATCTCTCTCTTTTATCCTTAGGCTTAGTGGTCCCCCTTCATGAGAAAGGAGGGGTCTATTTATAGATTTTGCTGGAGTGGCATGGCCCATATATAGGTGGAAGATCAAGGGTAAATGGGGAGTGGTTTGTGTTGATGGCTGATGTTGAATCCCTTAATTGTTGACCATTTGATGGATATTTGAAGGTCTTAGTGATTTCGGAATTCAGTGATCTTAGGCTCGTTGGATTCATCTCGTTGAGTTGCTCGATTCGACTATAAGCTCGCTGTGTTTAGAAACTGTTTGGTAATCCAAATTGTGGTTTGAACCTTCTAACGGTGCTTCAGGCACTTGATTTGGACCCATTTTGACTCGGATTGAGTCAAATTTTGTGTCGTTGGGTTCGTATTTTTGAGATGTTGAGTTTGACTATATGCTTGCTGAAATTGGAGCTTGGATGGTCTCAATTTTATTTTTGGAAATTTCCAACTTGATTTTGCCTCAAGATTCGTGTCTGATCAAGATAATTTTTTGATGATATATCAATATATATTGTGTAATGTGTGTATGTAAGAAAGGCTAGTGAGATATGATTAATTGATTTAGATTGGCTGGAGATATATTATCTCTTACAAGAGGGTGGGTGGACAGCCTTACCTTTAAAATCAACAACATCAACATCATCAAGTCTTTATCCCACTATTCGAGGTCAGCTATATGAATCCTTTTTCTCCATTATGCCCTGTTAAAAGTTACATTCTCATTTAAATATAATAAATAAAGGTCATTTCTAATATTTTTTAACCAAGTATTTTTAGGTCTACCTCTACCTTTCTGAATGTAAGTCAAATCTAATACCTTTACTTTCCTAACCGGGTCATCGGAAGGCATCCATTTTATGTGACCAAACCATCTAAGGTGACTCTCTCTAATCTTATCTTCTACTAGAGCTATTCAAACCTTTTTACATATATGCCCATTTCGTATCTTTTCTCTAAGAGTGAAGCCACTCATCAACCTAAGCATCCTCATCTCTGCAACAATTAATCTAATATTATGCTTCTCTTTTAATGGCCAACATTCTTCACCAAAAAGCATTGCAGGTCTAACTACTATCTTATGGAATTTTCCCTTAAGTTTGAGGGGGACTTTTCTATCACACAACAAGCTCGATGAATTCCTCCACTTCAACCATCCAACTTGAATTCAACTAATAATATCCCCATCTATTTAACCATCACTCTGAACAAAAGACCCAAGATATCTAAAATGTGTACTCTTATTAATTACTTGATCTACTCAAACAAAATCTTTTAGAATCTAAGGTTGATCTCAATAATTCAAGCTTACCTTCAACTCCCTCTCTAGTCTTATCAACAAGAAGAATATCATTAGAAAAGAGCATACACCAGGGTAAAACCTCTTGTAAATGTCTAGTGAGAACATCCATGAATAAAGCAAAAAAGATATGGGATTAAGGCTGATCCTTGATGTAATCCAACTGAAATTGGAAAATACTTAGTCAAACCACCTTGTGTCTGAACACAAGTAATAGCTCCTACATACATATCCTTAATGACTTGAATATAACTATTATTAACCACTTTCTTTTCTAGAGTTGTCCATAACACTTCTCTTGGAACTTTATCATATGTTTTCTCTAAATCAACAAATATTATATGTAAATCCTAATTATTCTCTCAATACTTCCACATCAAACCTCTCAAAAAAGGTATAGCTTCCATAGTAGATCTACCCGGCATGAATCCAAATTGATTTTGAGAAACCTTAGTATTATGTCGTAACATATGCTCCATAACTCTCTCCCATAGTTTTAAAGGATGACACATTAACTTAATTCCTCTATTACTTGAATAAGACCTGGTCATAATAATGATACTAAAAAAGAGAATTCACTACATTCTTCCTTATTTATTATTTAATAAATAGGGAAAACATCATCTAAATATATATATCAGGGTATTTAACTAATAATGAAATAACTATAGCTGTATTATGCATGCGCTTAAGTTGTGAAGAATGTAGCCTTTATTAAATTAAGTTTACATAACATTACATAACCTACAAACTTCAATCAATATAGATTCTTTAAAAGTTTTGTGATGAAGAAGTAAATTATTAATAGTTATTTATCAACTCACTAACAATAAATAATTTGGATAACCTTAATAAGATGATTGAAATTCAATTGGCAATGTGGATTAGATTAAGCATACAATTAAAAGATCCTAAAAATCTATTTCTTCCTTTAGTTTATCTGATTAATTTCTTATTTAACATATCCTAACATCTTGGTATAAATTCATGACCCCTAAAATGGGATTGAAAATCAAGATTTGCTTATCTTACATAAGGACTAATAGGCCTAGTAAAAGAAAATAGCTAATATTTCTAATTAGTTAAAAAATGAAATGTAAATAAGAGTTTTAACTCCCCCATTTGAAGCCAAAGCAGTTTTAGATTTTATGACTTTATTTTTATTCTCATCTTTTACCTGATGAGCTAGAATTTGACTGCCCAGTGCCTCCTAAATTTTTGGTGTTGGAGTGATATTCAGGTCAACATCAGGAACCGCTAAATAAATTTAACATGATTTTATGCTCCTAGAGCTACTTGAAGAGAAGAATGATAATCTTTACTTAATAATTTCTTTGACGAATGCTAGTGGAAATTATTGTTACACTTATTGTATATATTATCCTTTGAAAATTCTTGTTTTGGTTTTTGTTGTGCCAAAAATTCCAATTAGAAAGGAATGAAATTCTGGAAAAGTACCCAGCATCGCAGCACTATCTTGTCAAGTACCACAAAACTTTCTTATCAAGCACTGTAGTGCTCCATTCACCACCAAGGCATCGCAGCGCCAGTTTAGAGTGCCTATGCTCTCGAGTTTTTTCAAATTTATTTCGGTACCCCAGCATTGTAACTCCAAGCATTGCTATGCTACCATCACCCCAATGCCCAAAATAGAGCTCTATTATGAATATGCTTTTAAGAATGAATATGCTTTTAAGAAAATGTGGAATTAATTAAGTGCCCCAGCAACGTATCTTGGAGTTCCCTAGCAACTGGAGCATCACAGGGCCAAGTTAAATTCCACACCATTGCCATATTGACACTATAGCACAAAATAACCATGACACTATGGAAGATAAGTTGGAATGATTTCTTAGTGAAACATCATGTGGGTCAGACAAGCACCGTAACAGAGACTTGCAAGCAGTGTTAATTCAATTATTAGTGTCACGTTGCAGACCTTTGTAGCACTGCAGTAACAATAATAATTTATGTATTTAGTATAAATAGATTTTTGATTGACTTAATTAGGCCAGGCCACTTGTTTCTTGAACAGAATAGTGAGCGAGCATTAGTATAGTGTGAAAGAGAAGTTATTTTTACGGAAAATTGATTCTAAGTGCAAAAATTATTTTTATTGCATTGTAAAAGCATTTTTGTGTGACATCCTACACAACCCTTCTTAGTATTTTATTTTGATTATCTGAATGAAAACTATTTTATGTATTTTCCATTCCATAGTTGGTTAAATTCTACATTCTGAACTTGTGATGTGTGATATAAAGCATGATCATAAGGCCAAAGTACCCTTACCTAATCTATGGGTTAACAAATGTCAAAACCATACCCTTTGATTTTAGACTTGAGTCAAATTAACCCAAGACCTTTCAAAGGTCTACTTGACTAAGTCCTTAGCTAAGGTCAACACCTATTGACCAGATTTCACCTAAAGTCATAAATTACCAAAATACCCTCAAATAACCCACCTTTGATTTACTTAAGCTAAAACCCATCAAAAACAAAATTCCTAAAATATAATAAAAAACTTCCTACACCTCTAGCTTGACCACCATAGGTGTTCCAATCCACTTGGGCTAGCCCAAGTGGGTCAAAATGCTTAACATAACCTCACCCAAAAAATTAAAACATAATTCAAATAAAAAACTAAAGCAATCGAACCTAATCATTTTATACAGTTATTTGAACCCTCCTAAACCTTTGATAACTTAGTAGCCATGCTAGAATCAATTAAGAAGTTATCTAAACCAGAACCTGAGTCATTAAGAAACTCAAGTTCTTAAAATGAGCCTTAATAGATCACCATTGAGCTTAACTTATTCCAGGACACTTATCAAAGTGTAATTAGTCTCCCCATAATAACCTGAGGCTGTTGGACGACTGCACAATTCAAATTCTTGCTCAAACATGAAATAGAAAGCTTTATCAATTGACCTATAAATTGTGTTGACCCAAAGCTTCAAAATACACAAATCAGTGAACCATGTTCAATCACAAACTAGACAATGCCCAATTAACCTTTGCATTATGTTATGGAATGTTCCAGATACTTGGCCCTATTAGGTCAGGCCATGTGGTGGCCAGTGATGGCCAAAAAATTGAGAATATTGAACCAATCACCTTGGTTCAATCCTAACTTCCTCTATAGTAGCCCATGTGCCTTGAAATCTTCTAGATGACATTCCCTACGCCCATTGAACCATCAAAAATGTTTTTGGTTACTTTGGCAGCATGTGGCAAAAATCGAGGTTACATTCAGTCACACTTCACTTATAAATACCCTAGAATTATACAGTAAGAGGTTTTACTTTTTGCTTCAAAAATATTCCCAAACTCCATAGTTTTCAATCTCTAGCTCCCTACAGCCTGTAGTGGTCATCTCTATTGAGTTTGATCAAACTCCGTCAATCCCATCCCAGCCAAACATCAACTTCTAGTCCAATAGATCTCTGCCTCTGCTTCTTGTAAAAGAAATGTTAAATCTAAGTGTATTTGAACATTGGATGGAACATTAATATCCATATAAAGCTCTCTTATAAATTTAAATAGAATGTATGATTTTAATTGAGTTAGGTCTTAGTACATGCAATATTCCCATAGTTTTGAGCTGTTGATCAAAGCCGTCCGATCCATGATTAATTGGCTATGATCTAAAGAGCTCTATCATGTGGTCTCCCCAATGATTACCAAGCCAATCCGAAGGCACTGTGTGCCGATCGTGGCATAGTCAGATGCTGATTGTATAAAGATTTGAATAAAATTAGAGAAATATAACTAAACATAGAAAATTCAAAACTCCTCACACACTTGTCTAATTTTGGCATGCTTAGGCTTCATGGAGCTTTCTTGAGGACTAGAACAAAACACCTATGGTTTGGTAATTCAATTCTAAATGGATTAAATGTAATTTCAAAAAAAATATGTTCTATGGTATTTTTTTGGATTATTAACTAAATATAATTCATATTGATCTCAAATTTAAATAGGTTAATCTTAAGCAAATTTTTGACATGTCCAAAACTTCCCATCTTTGTTTAAAGGCTTCAATTTGGCAATTCAAAGTTATGGGTTAGAAGCTAACCTATGAATTTAAATTGCTATAGATGCAAATCCATGCGAAACTTTGAGGTTAGATATCCATTGATTTTACCCTAGTCCAAGATTTTGGTTACCTAAAATATAATTTTTAGTATATAGTTGTAGTTACCTGGAAAATTAATTATAAAACGTAGGAAGACTTAAATGACCATTATTTGCTAGGGTTTAATTTTTATGCCTTAATTGACATAGGGTTTAAATTTTAAGTAATTTGAAGTTCATTTGGTCTGTCAAATAGTGAACCCTAATTCACTTTTAAAAATTGACCCTTGATTTTAAATAATGCATGAATAAGTAAAAAAAAATCCTAAGAATTTAAAGTAAAGTTTATCAACTCTAAATAAATTAATCATTAAAAGAAAATAAAAGCCCATCAAAAATTTAAAAATAAAAATAAATTAAATATTAAAAGAAATATAAAAAATAATTAAAAAATACTAAATAATTCTAAAATAACTCCAAACTCTTATAATCATCATTAGAGATGATTCATGATCTCTAGTGATGATTTCAAGTTGATTGGAGTTGATTTGGATCATAAATCAATAAAATAAATCCAAATTTAAATTCAAATTACATAAATAAAATAAAGAAGATAAAATAAAATAAAATAATTTATTTAAAATTAAATAAAAAATTTCAAAACTAGTTAAATAAAGCAACTTAAATAATTAAAAGAAATTAATTAAATAATAAATAAATTTAAAAAAGTCAAAATTAAGTAAATAAAATAAAAATAGAGAATATTAAATAAAAACAAATTGATTTAAAATTGAATAACCTTGAATCATAAGTAAAACATTAATTCAAATTAATTAAATAAAATAAATTAAAAGAATTAGTAAAATGTGGTAAACTTAATTAAATAACTTTAATTAATATGATGGCTATATGCACCTGATTTGATCACTTAAGGGGGAATCAAACAAAATTCATTTGAAAGCCTTGGATATTTTGATTAAGAGCTTCAAGCGTTGAAGTGATTTATTAATGGGGTTTCTTAGAACTTAAATCATTAAAATACTTAAATAAAATATAAAGACTATATGCACTTGATTTGATCCCCTAGTAAGAATCAAATGGATTACAATTATGAGCCGAGGACTTTTTTATTGATGACTTTTGATACGTAGGAGTTGTTGAGCACTATATTCTTTAAAACTTAAAATTAAACAATTAAAATCGTTAAAACACTTTAATGAAATGTAAAATATTAAAACCTTAAAAGTTAAATTTAATTAAACAATTTGAACTTTTAGAAAATAAATAAATACAAATTATAAACAACATAAAAAAATTTTAAACTAAGACATATCTAAGACACACAGCTTATCACTCACTATAGATTTATTTAGTGAGATAACAAACTCTAGCCTAGGCTGGGCTGATGTTCTTTTTTTGCACTTTGATATGGTGTGATATATTTTGCTTGGAGTGTGGCTACTTGCTTTCTTTATTTATTTTATGTACTATAGATGTCATATATTTATTCCATTGATAGATATTAACACTACCCCTTTACTCTTCTTGTAGTGCATCTTACTTTTCAGTATATAACATTTGTATTTATTGAGTCAATGTCAGTATTTGCGTTCTGCACGGGGTAGAATGTAAATAGGAGGTATATAGATTATAAATATGTAAATATGAATGTAAAGTTGTACATTATTAAGTTGTTAAAATATAAAGAGTTGGGAAGATTTAAAGATGATTGCTTATGTACACTTGTAAATTCCAAAAAGAAATGATTCTTCTTCCTTTGAAGAATACTATCTTTCAAAATTTTATAAAAGATCTAGAAGCTAGAATCTTAAAAGACTAAAGTAAGTATTCATATTTAATTCTACATTACATAGGAGTAGAAATTCAAGCATATTGTGGTGAGCTTGGCCACCTTTTTTTTATAGTAGACCCTGACTTGTACTATACTTTCCATTACAAATAAATGAATACCAATTTTATTTATACAATGCTATAGAAATAATACATCACGCATTAAGCTAGTTAAGTGGATTTGCATATTAAAGAATCCTGATTAAATTTTGAGCCAAAATCTCCATGAATCAACTTAAATAAGGAGCCTCTTATCTTGTATTCATAAAGCTTTGAATTACGTTTAGGTTGTTAGTTGGAAGTCCCACTCCATGTAGACTTATAATTATACAATGTTTAATATTTGAGGTCCAATATATTACATTGGTCCTTTTTTATAAAACCAATGTTTAATTCTCTAGTCCAATAGACTACATTAGTACTTGAATCAGATCAATCATTTTAAATCTTAAATTTAAAATATAGATTCAATTAAATCTTTAATCTCAATTGAAATTCCAATTCAATTTCAAATCTTTAAATCTAAAATCAAGATTCAATTCAAATTTCAATCTAAATCTAAGTTCTATTTTCAATCACTTCCCTAGTCTGAAGTCTTTTAGACTTGGTCCAAATTCAAATCACTTCAAATCTAAATTTAAATTCTAGATTCATTCTAATTTTAGCTTGCTCTAGGGATTTAATAAATTTAGTTCAATATTTACTCCAGACCTAAATATCTTGTCAAAAGATAAGGAGTTCAGAAATTGATTCAAAATTCTAGTTCAATTTAAAAAATGACAGTAAAATTAATATTTAGCTATGTAGACAATGTCAATATTTATTTTAGCATGGCCTAGTATGCTAAGGGCTTATGATCAATTTTGATTCCGAATTTGATAACTTCTAGTTAACTTTCACCGCACCACACTATAAAGTGTTGAACTTTGATGAAGTTCTTATAAACAAGCTAGCAGTAGAGTTCACTGTCCAGGGTGGGCTTATAGTTTCTACGTAGTTGTTGAACCCTCTGTGTTCTTTAGGATGACTTTTCCCTAGATTGTCTGTAGTTCCACCTCCAATTTTAAGAAGGGTGACCTATGAATCAGAAGCTAGCTAAACCAGTTTTTTATGTAAGACACTGTAGAGAATCGATAAAGTTCTCAACAGTTAATGGCTTGGTAGTGCCAATTAGTATCCAGAAAAAAATAAATACCTATGAAGTCTCTAGGTTATGGATCTTTCTCCCCTCAAGTTATACTCCATTATCCCCACCTGCATCATGCCAATATAGAAATAATCCAATTAAAGTCCCCCAACACTCTTTGATACACGAATCTCCATGAGTTGATCAACACTACTCAGAGGGTAGACAATCATCTTCTTGTCTAGAAATGAGGAGGCTGAAACCTAAAAATAAGCCAACCTTGATATTTGATGGGAAGAAGGTTTAGAAACCCATGATGGTTCTGACTTTAATTGCACTCATTATTTTTAAAGATAATGTAGCAGAGGAAAGGAGAAGGAAAGGTAATATTTTAGTGTAATCTTCACATATTAAATAGTACACTCTAGTTATCCCATTCTATATATCAAGAAGATCACCAAAGGATATGATAAATTAGCTAAAAGAAAGGAAGAAAAAGATGCAAAAGTGGCCATTGAATAGGCCGCAATGAGATACAATGATGAAGAAATGTCTGGGAATGTATACATGGTAGATACTCAGCATCAATTCAGAAAGAAAAAGGTAATGTTTAAGTGAATCTATTAGATGTTGAAGTAAAGGAAGGTGATATAATAAATTTAACTTAACATCTATTAGACCAGTTGAATCAAATGGATGAACAAATTTCTTGAATGGAGAAGAAGATAAAAGAGTTAATGGCCACTATGGATGTCTTGCAAAGCAAAGAAACTAGCTCCTTCATCCAAAGCTTAGATAGAATCACTTTTAGTAAAATATGCACATGTCATTAAATAGAAAGACGTGGTTAAAGAAATGAAGATAATGTAATTAAACTAGAAAGAGAATCAGTTCATCTAGTAAACATCAAGTAAATGGTAGAATAACAAGTAAAAATGTAATGACATAGTCCAAATGTATTTCATCTATTCTAAGGGCTAGATCTTACCCAGAGGAATATGATTTTGTTCATTATCCTAAAGGATTTGTGCCACCTCTATTGAAGACTTTTGATGTTACAGGTAATCTAAAACTTCTTACACACTTTAGAGCCAACTGTTGTAGTGCCTATGGTAGTGATGCACTATTATTTAAATAAATTGTCAGTAGCTTATCTAGGGTGGTATTTGATTGGTACGCTTAATTAACCAATGGGTCAATCTATACCATCATAGAACTAGAATAATGATTTGTAAAGTATTTTAAAAAAAAAAAACTCCATGTTACAATTAGGGATTTGGTGATTGAAAAGTAGAAACCTGACAAAAATTTGGTAGATTATATCCTAAGGTGGATGAACCTTATCATGAAGTGTAAGCTTCGATTAGAAGAGAAACACACCATTGAGAGCCCCCTAAAGAATATACATGGTATGATAGCCTTTTATTGAACATAAATACATTTGAGAAGTTGTTAGCTTCCAATCTCCGAGAAGAAGCACTTAGTTGTTCTTAAAAGTTCAGTATTAAGTATAAATAAAGAAATCAAAACACCAGAAGGTCTAAGAGAAGTAGTTTGGATCAATGTCTATAGTTGACAAGGGTAAACAGGAAATGAAAATTCAAGTAGAAAATTCGGTTCATACTTCTAGTATCAACATTAAAGTTAATCTAAAAATGAATAATTCAAGCCTTGTTCCAACCTTTCTAAAGAAGAGAGCAGGGCGAAGTTGTTGCAAATTTGGTTTTGATGATGACAAACATGTTTCCAGTGTGTTTTGCTTGGCTAACCCGTTTCAGGCACAAAAGATCACGAGCCACTCAAGCCAACTCAAGATCGGGTCCAAGTGTGTCTAATATACTGTTTTTTGTTTTCTTGAGTCAATTGTAATGTAACTGATCCCCCAGCTAAGTAACCTTGCACACACACACTCAGGGGGAGAGCTTGAGTGAATTAGAGTTTCTGTTCATTTTTTATTCAGATCATTCTGGACGATATTCACATCGTCCTGGATGATCAGGTAAAAATAGAAACCCTAATTAGGGCGACATAGTTAAGAGGGTCTGATTAAGCAGATCGTCCTGGACGATCTTTGGATCGTACGGGACGATATGCTCAAATCAGAAATTCTCAGCCGCTAGATCAAGTTAGACAAGTTTTTATTTTAAGTTATTTGGTCTGATCGTCCCGGACGATACGTGTATCGTCCCGGACGATTCAGTACAATCATGCCTAATTTAATTTGATAATTAAGGAAAGTAATTTATTTCTGATTGATACGATCATATCATCCTGGACAATCGCAGGATCGTCCCGGACGATCATGATCGTCTAGTGCATTTAAGCTGTACGTCCAGAACTATGTACAGGATGATTTGGGCACTTTTTGAACTAATCGTACAGGACGATGTCCTATCGTCCTGGACGATCAAGTCATTTTTTGGTCGTCCAGCACAAGTTTCTCTGGACGACCCAAACTGTCTTCTGGATGATATTCCATGATTTACACTAATCGTCCCGGACGATCGCAGGATCGTACGGGATGATATGATCAATTTTTTCTACTGATAGTCCAGAAGAGCCAGATCGTCCAGGCTAAATCAGCTAAATTTTAACTGATCGTACGGCTGACCAGTTGAGATTTAGGATAAATTTTGAGCCCTCCTATTAAAGAACTTGTTCTTAAAACAAGAAAAATCTTTTGCCACTTTCCTTTCTAGAGAAACCCTAGAGAGAGAGAGAGTTTGGGAGAGAGAGAGAAGATCTTGTGCGGGGGAGTTAGTGAGGGATTCACTAAGGTTGCTCCAAGCACGGATCAGAGTCGTCTTCTCCGCTCGTCGTCTTTCTTCTAGTTGGTGTTCGTCGTGGGAGGATCGTTCGCAAGAAGATCCGGGGTTCTCTGCCCGCTTCAGGTGGAAGCAAAAGGAGGTCGGGTTCTCTGCCTCACCCTGTAGTGAAAATGAGGTCTTGTACAGGCTTCTCCGCCTTGCTGTGGGAGCAAAAGGAGAGACACTTTTTGTTTAGTGCAATACCCAGAGGGGAGGCTCCGGGGAGTGGACGTAGGTCAAGTTGACTGAACCACTATAAAATCTGGTTTGCTTTTCTGATTCAGTTCTGCACTTTATTTTTTTGATATTAACTGCTTGGGTGAATCTCTGTGATTGATCTTTTCATTGTTGTTTACTTGTTTCCGCTGTAAATGATCGAAAAGATTTTTTTCTGTTGTTCGTGAAATTTTTAAATAACCAATTCACCCCCCCCCTCTTGGTTAGCCTCGGGACTAGTTCACTAGGGCTTAACATCCCTATCGAACTTTCAGAAGTATGAATCACTTATCAATAAAAATTATTCATTTAAAATGGAACTGATTAAAAGAATTTTTAAGAACCTTTTAAAGAAATTTAAGTTCAAACATCCTAAACCTAAGAGGTTGAAGGAAGTGGGAAAATTGGGGTAACCCAATTAATGCCTATATCGCTGATATTATGACATGAACCCAAAAAATTTTAAAACCTTTATGGAGTGGATTGAAAAGAATATCAAATCTTGGTCAGTTGTGAAATCAAAGGAGTATTTTTTAGATTAAAGTCAAGGATCTACTAAATGTTCTATTAGTAAGCCTTCTACACCCACTTCAATTTGAAAGCTTGATGATGGTTGGGATGTTGTCTTATCATAATCCTCCAAAAAAATTCTAAACAAACTATATCGTTCATCTACTTAGGTATCCCCAAGAGCACAAAATTCCATCCAAGTTGATCTGGTAGATCCTAAAGAAGAAATCAAAAAAATAACTTTGGTCGAAGAGCTAAAGAAGATTCAAACTTACCAATCTTCCATAGTTCAGAAGGAAGAGAGCAAAAGTAAAAATAAAAATATAAGGAGTTAAGTTGTCATTTCTACAACTGAGGGATCCAAATCCCTTTTACCACACACATTATACGACTTTTATTTTTTCTCTCCTAAGACCAAGAAACCAATGAAGAAAGATTATGTGTATATTATGACTATATATGATGATCAAGCGGTAAATAATTTAAATAGCTTAGTAGAAAACAAATCTAAAAAAATTGAAATAAATGTAAGTGAACTTAAAGAATCTCTTCAATATTTCTCTAATATTGATTCTCTTATTCTTGATGTTCAAGGAGATCCTATCAATATAGAGATAAAGATATCTTATTTTGATGGTTCTCTAGATGAAAACCTATATTTAGACTACAATTTAGAAACAAGCAAGTGGGCTCTTCCCAGGAAGAGGTAATTCAGGTAAATCTCTATAGTGGTAAAGTCTTGCCACCATGAACATCTGTAGCTGATAAAGGAAAGTAAGCCATACATAACCCAAAAGTCTTAATACAACCTCAACCATATCATGATGTAGCTAGTTCAGCCCTAAAGTAGATTACAATGTCTTGGTTCATCTCAAAAAAATTGCCTCTGAAATTGAATATTTATGATGCTATAATTCTTTCCGAAGAAATGAGGGAGGAATTAATCAAATTTTTACTCGATCAAGAGATCTGTATATGTTAGTCAACATCAACACAGATAAAAGATGCACTATATTTCAAAGAGGTTTGAAGAGTAGCATTCTCAGATGATGACTTGTTGGTAATCGCCAATCACAATCACCCATTATGCATTTGTATAAATGTACAAAACTTTAAGTTATGTCATGTACTTATTGATCGAGGTGCATCTATTAATATAATGACTCTTAGACTCATGCCTACCTATGGGTTGATGCTCGCAAACTCTATTCTTATAAAATGATGTTGCTAGGATTCAATAAAGAAGGCAAGAGACTATGGGTTCTATAACCTTATTATTAGATAAAGATAGCCTTAAAATCAAAGAAACATTTATATAATAGATTCAAAGACTTCCTTTAATAATCTCCTTAGTAGACCTTGGCTCTACGAATATAAAATGGTGCCTTCCTCTCTCCACCATTGTATTAAATAATCTTGTGAGGGTGTTGAACATTGAATAAAGGGATATTTGCAACCATTTTTTATTCTTGAAGTAAGAATATATGAAGATGCCACTTGTTATCTACTAAAAAGTAAACAACATTCTCTAAAAACTTCAAAATGGCTGAAGAAAAGAATGAACAAGAGATAGAGAAAGTAAAACAATAAAAATAAAAGGAAAAAAAAAAGAATAAAAATATCCCAACCTCAAACATGACGTTCGTTGGTATCCTACCCCTCCTTCACAAAGAGGTGGTAGAATTGCTCATTCATCTAGAGGGAGATATAAAGGATGGTAAATGAGAAAATAAAAGAAAATAAAAGATAGTATATACAAATAAAGGCTCTTATAATGTATATTAATTTGTAATCCAGTTTGGATGATGAACCCAATGTATTTAAGAAAAATGAAACAGGTTATAGAGTATATAAACATTAATGGATAGCCAAGTTAGAAATTTTTTTAGATGAAGATAGTGATGTAGACTAGAAGAAGATAGCGATGTGGACCAGATCTATATCATTAAAGAAGAAAATATAGAAAAGTCTACATTTGATAGATTAAAGAAGTATGTAAAGAATGTGACTATTCTAATTATCACAAAATGATATAATTGGGTTGGTAGTAAAAGTCTCTCTTACTTTTCATGTAGACTATAAAATCAATAACTTCGTACCTTCCACCAATAAAAGTATAGAAATTGATATAATCCTTGATGATCCATTTACTAATGAAACAACATAACTACCTTTCGATTGAAATTTCAACTGTGTAAACAACTTTGCTAAGGTTTAACACCATCTGCTTGGACTAGAGGTAAAGCTCAATAGTTTAATAACCTATAAAACACTAAATATCATTAATATATATCTAAATTAGGTGTTGGAGTCAGTACTCTCCATTCATTTTATGTTGATAAATATTACTTAGTTATAACCTATAATTTAGAGTTTGATAGCCTCTTCATAAATGATGTTAAAACTTTTAAAAAATTTCATTTAGAAACTTCAAATGATCTGGTTGATTCCCAAGTTATGGATGTAACTCCCTAGTTTGAAGAGGAAATAAAGCCTACAATAGACAACCTAAAAGAAATAAATTTGCCCAATAAAGAATACCCTCACTTGATTTTTATAAGTTTATTATTGGATGAGGATTAGTTAAGTAAAATGATCAATTGGCTCTCAAAGTTTAAAGATCGCTTTGCCTAAAGTTATGAAGAAATGCCCATATTATGTCTAGATATTGTAGTTCATAAACTAGAGTTATAACCTAATATGATTCTCGTAAAGTAGGCACCACAAATAATGTAACTTCAATTAAGCAAAAGTAATTGTTGAAGTTTAAAAACTTATAGAAGTTGTTTTCATGAGGGAGGAGTAATATCAAGCCTAGTTAGCTAGCATTATTCTAGTTAAGAAGAAGAGCAATCAAATCCATGTCTGCATCAACTTCATAGATTTGAAAAAGCATGTCCTAGAGATGAGTTTCCACTCCCTATACCAGAATGCATAGTGGATATTACTTCTTCACATGAAATATTCTCTTTTATGGATGGTGAAAGTTCGATAGGGATGTTAAGCCCTGATGAACTAGTCCTGATGCTAACTAAGAGGGGTGGGTGAATTGGTTATTTAAAAATTTGAGAGCAACAGGAAGAATCTTTTTGATGATTTGCAGAGGAAACAAGTAAGCACATTAACGAAAAGATTAACCTCAGATTTCACCCAAGCAGTTCATAACAGAAAACTAAAGTGCAGAAAATAATCAGAAAGAACACACCAGATTTTATAGTGGTTCAGTCAACTTGACCTACGTCCACTCCCCGGAGCCTCCCCTCCGGGTATTGCACTAACTCAAAGTGACTCTCCTTTTGCGCCCACAATAAGGCGGAGAAGCCTGTACAAAAACTCCTTTCCATCGACACGGTGAGGCAGAGAACCTAACCTCCTTTCACTTCCTCCTAAAGCAGGCAGAGAACCTCAGACTCCTTTCGCTTCCTCCCAAAGCAGGCAGAGAACCTAAACTCTTTCTACTTCCTCCTGAAGCGGGCAGAGAACCCGGATCTTCTTGCCGATGATCCTCCCAAGAGACACCGACAAGACCAGAGACGACGAGCATAGAAGGCGACTCTGATCCTTGCTTGGAGCAACCTTTATGAATCCCTCACAAACTCTCCCTCATAAGATCCTCTCTCTCTCTCTCTAGGGTTTCTCTGTAAAGGAAAGTGGCAAAATATTTTTCTTGTTGGAAGAAAAATATCTTTTATAGGAGGGCTCTAAAATTACCCTAAATCTCAACTAGTCGGCAAGAATCGTCCAGGACAATCGAAAGATCATCCTATACGATTAATTCAAAATCACATATTTCAGCCTGGACAATCTGGTTCTTCTCGACTATCATTAGAAAAAGTTGATCTGATGGTTCCGTATGATTCTGCGATCGTCTTGGATGATTAGTTTAAACTCATAAATTTTATCCAGAAGACCGCTCTGGTCGTTCAGAGCAACTTATGCTGGACGATCCAAAAATGACTTGATCATCCAAAACGATACTAATATCGTCCTGAATGATTAGAATAAAATATGCCAAAATTGTCCTGAGCACCGCTCTAGACGTACAGATGAAACACACTGGACGATTATAATCATCCTAGACGATCTTGCGATCGTCCCGGACGATGTGATCGTATCAATTAAATATTAATTGCTTTCCTTAATCACCCGACTAATTTAGGCATGATTGTACTGGATCGTCCAGGATGATACACGTATCATCCGGGATGATCAGATTAAATCTCTAAAAATAAAACTTGCCTAACTTGATCAGGCGGCTGAGAATTTTTGATTTGAGCCTATCGTCCCGTATGATGTAAGGATCGTCCATGACGATTGGCTTAATCAGACAGACTTAACTTGGTCGCCCTAATTAGGGTTTCTATTTTTACTTGATCATCGAGGATGATGTCACTATCGTCCAGGACGATCTGAACAAAAACTTGAATAGAAACTCTAATTTACTCAAGCTCTCTCCCTGAGTGTGTGTGTGTGCAAGGTTACTTAGCCAGGGGATCAGTTATATTATAATTAACTCATGAAAAGGAAAACAGTACACTTAGACACATTTGGACCTGATCTTGAGTTGACTTGAGTTGCTTTTGATCTCTTATACCTTAAATGGGTTGGCCAAGCAAAGTAAAATAAAAATATGTTTGTCATTATCAAAATCGTACTTTTTGAAACCAAATTTTTAACAATTTTCCCCTTTTTGATGATGGTAAACATTAATGCAGAAGTTTAAAGTAAAAGAACTAGGAGTTAACTATTGCACATTGAAAAATAGATTTCTTTCTAAGTTTTATTGAACAACTAGAACAGTATAAGAAAATAACTACAAAGGAAATAAATAACACAAAATACAATCAGTACATAAAATAAAAACTACTACAACTAACTTCCCCTTTTGACATCACAAAAAGGAGGAGGAATAGAGACAACAGAGCAAACAGAAACTAGCACAAAATACAAAACTAAAACAGAGGCGGATCCTGATCAGAAGAAGGAGGTGGTAGGGGCGTGAAGTAACTGTGAATGACGGTGAAGTGTGCTCCAATCCAGGCAATGTCCTAGTCGTGCTGCTGTTGCTGCTGAGCAGCATAGTCAGTAAAGCGCTGCAGATCCTCAGTGTACTGTTGCTCCTTGGCAGCAACATAAGAATCGAAGAGGGCCTCGCACTTGTCGAACCATTGCACTAGATGATCGAAAGGGGAAGCAATGTGAAGGGGAGCAGGTGCATCAGGTGTAGCAGGAATGGGAATAACTTCTTCCTCTTCCTCCTCAATATCCAGGGCAGGCTCTGGATGTAGTCGGGTACTATGGAATGAATTATTACTGAAGTAGGAAGGAGAGATATTGGGAGGGACTGGATACTACAGGTCATATTTGGTCTCCAAGACATATGCAATGATATGTCCTAAAGTTAGATTGGGATGACGTCTATGGCCCCAGATCCCTAATGGTGGTTAGATGTTTGATATATCTGAAAAGAAGGTCAGCGGCATTGAAGTCCCGGTGGGCCATGATGTAATAGGTGGTCAGAGACAGTAATGGGGTGATGTGAATTCGATCCCCAGCCTTTGGGATGACGGAGGAACGAAGGACATGCTGAATTGTCCGGGTATCCTTAAGGAGGGAAGTGTAAGCATTATCGTGGTAGGGTGCATTTATATTTCTAAGAAAGTGATTGGCGACACTCCAATCATAGTCAGGATCAAAAATAAGGGTGTGGATTTTGTCGCCGGTCACAGAGAGCTGAAGGATATTATGAAAGTCATGGGCTGTGAGTTCTACTGGACGTTGATTAACATAGGAGTGGAGGGTAGAGCAGTCAGCAGAGACGCGTAGATTGGCGAAGAAGACTTGGAGAAGTTCCAGGCTAAATGGAAAGACGAGGGTAAGGATGAAAGTGAGGGAGGTGTGCACAAAAAGATTGAGGACAGGATAGGTAAGGGTGCGGGGGTTTATTATTTTGGACTGTGTGATCCCCACCTCAAGATATCGTTTGAAGGCAGCCTGATCGGCTGCTTTGGGAAAGCAGGGATCAATATTCCCACGCGAGGAGTTCACACCCTTTTGCCTAGAATGCTTCCTGCTAGCCATTAGAAAGCACAAGTGAGGAATATGGAAGGAAAGGTGTGAAGAAAAACTAAAGAAATTAGCTGTTTAAATAGAAATCGGCCGGATCATCCAGGATGATATAAGCATTTATGACGGCCAGGATGATTGGTCAAAAAGGCGGTCGGATCGTCCAGGAAGATTAGACACAGGCGATCATCCTGAGGAGTCAAACCAGATGACCGTTGATGAAAAGTATTATCCTGGATGATTAGGTGGATAATCCCAGACGATATATAATAAATGTGTCGGACGGGCTGAATTTGAATCGTCCAACTGCTGACACCTGGATCGTCCAGGATAATGAGGTGGATCATCCAGGATGATGAATAATAATTGGTGCAATCTTAGCCGTTTGATCAGGATCTAGAAAATTTGGATCATATCATCCAAGATGATGTAAGGATCGTCTAGGACGATCACCAATAATTGGTGTCTCAACAGTATGATCAGAGTGGGGATGATTTGAATGGATCGTCCAGGATGATCTGTGGATCATTCAGGATGATGTGAAGAAAAAGTGAAAAAGATAGAGGATGGAGATGAAAGATCAGGGATCCCAAAAATACAGATCGTAAAATGAAAAATAAAACTCGAAACAAGAACACAAAAACAACAATTTTTTTTATCAATCTACTCCAGTAAATCAAAATTTTCTCTTGATTTTAAATCCAAAACTAATAAGAAGACGATTGACAGTGCTGAAATCTTGAAAAAATTGGAAAATCGACTTTTGTAACTCCCACCTCGGATACCTTATAGATGCAAATCCCTTTCAAAATAAAAAATCCAATTCAGAAGAAAAGAAATTAGATTCAAAAAGAGATCCTTTCAAGCCTCGTTCCAGAAAAATATCTGATATAATAGTGTTCCAAAGTAATAAATCAGATATCAGAATTTTTAAACTCAAGCTTTTAAAAATATTAAATGGCGCACAGATTTTTCTAAGACATTTAACGATCTGAAAGGCAAGAAAGCTTGATTTGGGCTCATTTTATGCATCTTTTTCAATTTATTTGGCGCTTTGGGCATCTTTTGATTTTTGATTCAGTTTGTGTATCTTTTAGTTTGGCGACATTTCGCATCTTTTCAGCTTTGGGCTCATTTTTTGCCTTTTTTTTCAATTTGTTTGGCACACTGCGCATCTTTTATAAGCTTTCTCCCTCTCAAAATCATTAAAGGATCTCAGCTGTAAAATTATCTTCCAGACATAAGAGACGCCAAAACTTACTCTCTACAATAAAGAAGAGTAATTCACAAAATAAAAATCATACATCGTATTATAAGTGCAATCACTTGGTTTAGAAAATCATAATAATGACTCAAGACTTTGAAAATACTATTCATTTGAGGTAGATTACTGTAGAAAGATAAAATAAATTCTATTTCAAAAACTAATATTTTAATTTTGAAGAATATTTTTATCCAAAAGAAATAATACACCAGTAAAGGAGTTAGAGGAAGAGAAACAATCATCAATGTTTTTCCCTTTAACAGATCCAGCGGAATCAATCACTTCTTACCAGCTTCCAAATAAAAATAAGGTAAAACTCTCAGTCAGAAATCCAATTTATCAGAAGTAGTGACCAGTGATCGGATTTTAAAAAGCATAAAATAGTAAATAAAAGAGATGAACCAGTAAATAAAAATAGGTAAACAATTACATCAAAATAAATACTCAAATCAAACTAACACCAAGGCTAAAATAGAAATCAACAGAAAAAATAAAAATAATAGAAAGCAAATAATCAAATCAAACAGCTAACTAACAGAAACAGAATAAAAAAAGATAAATCAGAAATCAGTATTCATCAGAATCAAGCATTTATATCAATCACTCCTAATCTGGTCCTCAAAATGCTGAATGAGTCAAAGGCCAGTGGTTTAGTAAATATGTCAGCCAGCTGATTTTCAATTGCTACATGATGTAGCTCAATATCCCCTTTTATAACATGGTCCCTAATGAAGTGATGCCTTATATCAATGTGTTTGGCTCTAGAATGTTAGATTGGATTCTTAGAGATATAGATAGCACTAGTATTATCACATAGAACAGAAATTATGCCCACAGGTAATCCTAAATCGAAGACTTATTGCTTCAACCAAAGAACTTGGGCCACACAACTTCCTAAAGCAATGTACTCAGCTTCAGCAGTGGAAAGTGCAACTGAGTTCTATTTTCTACTGGACCAGGAGACTAAACACTGTCCTATGAATTGACAAGTTCTATAAGTGCTCTTTCTATCCACCCTACACCCTACAAAGTCAGAATCAGAATATCCAATAATCTCAAAAGAGGTGCTGTGCCTAGGGTACCAGATTCCTAGGTTTGGGGTCTCTAAAAGATATCTAAGAATTCTCTTAATAGCAGTCAGGTGGGACTCTTTAGGTTCAGCTTGAAACCTAGCACAAAGATAAACACTGAACATGATATCAGGTCGGCTAGCAGTAAGGTAAAGTAGTGATCCAATTACTCCTCTATATTTTTTCCGATCAACAGATTTTCCACTTGAATCCTTATCTAACTGAACAGAGGAGCTCATGGGAGTGTTGATTGGCTTGGCTTTATCCATTTCATATTTCTTCAAAATGTCTTTAGCAAATTTAGATTGATTGAGAAAGGTTCCATCATCTATTTGCCTTATATTAAACCCCAAAAAGTAGGACAACTCTCCCATCATACTCATGTCAAGCTCCTTACTCATTATTTTAGAAAACTCATCACACAAATGTTTATCAGAAGATCCAAAAATTATATCACCAACATAGATCTGGACAATGAGTAAATCATCCCCTACTCTCCTCAGAAAAAGGGTGGTGTCTACGCTCCCCTTACCAAACTCTTTTTCTAACAGGAATGTGCTAAGTCTCTCATACCAAGCTCTGGGTGCCTGTTTCAATCCATACAAGGCCTTTTTTAATTTGTAAACATGATTTAGATATTTGGAACTCTCAAAACCTGGGGGTTGTTCTGCAAAAATATCCTCTTTTATTACCATATTTAAAAAGGCACTCTTAACATCCATTTGAAATAGCTTAAATCCCTTATAACAGGCAAAGGCTAGTAGCACCCTAATGGCTTCTAATCTAGCTACAGGGGCAAAGGTCTCCTCAAAATTAATCCCTTCAATTTGATTATACCCCTTAGCCACCAATCTTGTCTTATTCCTAACAAACACACCAGAATCATTCATCTTATTCTTAAAGACCCACTTGGTTCCCACTAAACTTTGATTTTTAGGTCTTTCTACTAGCTCCCAAACATCATTCCTTACAAATTGATTCAATTCTTCTTACATAGCGAAGATCCAAAACTCATCAGAAAGGGCTTGATGGATGTTGGTGGGTTCAGTCATTGAGATAAAGGCAGAGTGGTTTACTTCCTTCCTAAGAACATGCCTAGTCCTAAAACCTTCAGAAGGGTCTCCTAAGATCAGTTATTTAGGATGACTCAAAGAATATCTCCAATCTCTAGGTAAAGTGGTTTGAGGTTCTACTCTTTCCTCCAGATTTACATTTTCAACCCCTTGGATAATCTCCCCTACCTCTTCTTCTTCCTCAACTCTAGTCACCTTAGGATCAGATTCATCAAACACCATATGAGTTATCTCTTCCACCACCAATATCCTCTTATTAAACACCCTAAAGGATTTTCCCACACTAGAATAGCCTAAGAACACTCCTTCATCAGATTTGGGGTCAAACTTTTCTAAGGATGATTTCCCGTTGTTCAGAATGAAAACCTTACAGCCAAAGACATGGAGGTGGGACAGGATTAGAGTTCTACCCTTAATGATCTCATAAGGTGTCTTGTTCAGATTGGATCTAACATTCACCATATTTAGCACATAACAGGCAGTGTTCACCGCTTCAACCCAAAAGTATTTTGGAAGTCAATACATAGCAAGCATGGCTCTAGCGGCTTCCACTAAGGTCCTGTTCTTCCTTTCAGCTACCCCGTTCTACTAAGGGGTCCTAGGAGCTGAAAAGTTGTGACTAATCCCTTGCTCCTCACAGAAAATTCCAAACTTCACATTTTTAAACTCTCCACCATGATCACTATGAATAGTCAAGATCTCACAACCTAACTTCCTCTGAATCCAAGTGGAGAAGGACTTAAACTCATCAAATGACTCAGATTTATGTGGCATAAATTTAATCCAAGTGAACCTCGAGTAATCATTTATAATCAAAAAATCATAGACTT
The DNA here is from genome assembly GCA_019925795.1 of Dendrobium chrysotoxum. Taxonomy (NCBI): domain Eukaryota; kingdom Viridiplantae; phylum Streptophyta; class Magnoliopsida; order Asparagales; family Orchidaceae; genus Dendrobium; species Dendrobium chrysotoxum. The sequence goes on along the minus strand of CM034302.1, from coordinate 63,846,711 downwards.
TTTCCCCTAAGCTGGCAGTGCTAATGGGTCCAAAGAGATCCATGTGAAGGACTTCTAAAGGTCTAGAGGTGCTAATATCCTTAACAGAGTGAAAAGAGGATTGGACTTGCTTCCCTAATTGACAGGCATCACACAGGTGGTCCTTAGTGAACTTAAGCTTGGGAATACCTCTAACTAAGTCCTTTTCGGTGACTCTCCTAAGGGTTTTCATACTGGCATGACACAATATCCTATGCCACAACCAAAACTCATCAGTAGCAGTTTTTAAGCAAATTGAAACATTAATTTTAAAGCAACTTACATCCAGCATGTAGACATTGTTGATCCTTTGTCCCTGTAAAATAATTTTATCATTTAAGCTTATAATGCAGTAAGTGGGAAGGAATTTGATATTGTGTCCTTTGTCACAGAGCTGACTGATGCTCAGCAGGTTGTGTTTCAGTCTATCTACAAGCAAAATATTGTGAATCATAAAATTCTTTGAATCACCAATTATACCTGAACCTACCACCCTCCTGGTCGTGTTATCTCCAAGTGTAACCTTACCTCCAGCCCTGGCCTCCAGCAAAATGAACTGATTTGCATCTCCATTCATGTGTCTTGAACATTCGCTATCCAGGTACCACATGCTCTCACGAGGTCTTGTGTGAGAGCACACCTATAAAATCATCAAACGTTAGATTTAGGAACCCAAACATATTTGGGTTCCTTCTTATGAAAAGAAGAATGCAATGCATGTGTGCTGTACTGTGAAACAGGCAATTTGGGCCTCTACTCCCAATGTGTTCTACGGTAAACAGTGCAGGTGTGGGAAATATGTCCTAACATGCCACATGAAAAATATCTTACTCCAGGAAAAGGGTTAACTAATTTATGTGGGTGAAAGTGCCTCTTCCTAGGTTTTTATGCAACATGCTTTGATGATTTTGAAATAGATTCTTCAAAAGGTGGAGGTACATAAAACTATGCAAAAGTAGGAGGTGTTTTATTTTTCTCAAAAGCACTGATTTTAATTTTTAGAAATTCATTCTCTTTGTTAAGACTTGCAATTTTAAATTTTAATGCACCATTTCTACTCTCCACTTCACATGCCAGATTGTCTAATTCTTTGAAAGCTTTCTCTAAATCAACATGCGAGGTTTTCAGTAAATCATGTTCAATAATTAAATCAAAATACTTTTTGTTCAGTTCATCAAATTCATTAAGTAAAGACATGTGATTACTATCAAATGTGGAATGATCTTTAACTACAGAATTATGCTCTTTTTATAAATTCAGAAATTCTAGTTTCAGGCTAGCATAAGTTTTCTTAAGCTTCCTATACGATGCATAAATTCTTTCAAACACTTCAAATAATTACTCGTAAGTAAACTCACATACCTCTATTTGATCAGACTGTTCAGGATGATCATTAGCCATCAGACACAAATTTGTAGTCTCCTCCTTAACTTCAGTCTCAAAGGAGTCGGATGCAGAATCTGCCCAGAACGCCTTCTGAATCCGCTTCTTGTCCTTCCTAAACTTGTGTTTCTCCTCACCCTTCTCCTTGCTTGGGTGAGCTTTAAGTGTAGGATAATCAGCCTTAATGTGTCCAGGTTTCATGTATTCAAAACAAACATTGTCAGATGAACCTTTAAAATTCTTGTTGGACTTACACTTGTTCCACTTCTAAAAGTTCTTGTATTTCTTCCTTAGAAAGCTTTTAAATTGCCTAGTGATTAAGGCAACGTCATCACTATCAGACCCAGAAGTACTAGAATCACTATCGTTGGCCTTCAGTGCCACTGTTTTCTCCTTCTTCTTTTCACCTGCATCAAGGTGTCTTTGGTTCACCCCATGCTCATAAGCAATGAGTGATCCAAGTAAGCTATTAATAGAGTAAGTATTCAAATCTTTAGATTCAGTGATTGCAGTTATCTTAACTTTATACGAAGAAGGCAAATATCTAAGAATTTTGTTCACTCTTTATAGTTTGTAAGTTCTCTTCCTAGGGCATGCAAAGAAGTGATAATTTGAGTGAACCTCGTATACATTTCAGAAATGGATTCAGTAGGTTTCATGCAAAAAAGTTCATAGTCATGAAGCAAAATGTTTAACCTAGACTGTTTGACTTCAGCTGTACCTTCATAAGTGATGCACAATCTATCCCAAATTTCTTTGCCAGTTATACACGTAGAAACACGCATGTAATCCTTAGATTTTAAGGCACAGAAAAAACAGTTTAAACATTTGGCATTCAGTTGGGCTAAGTCACGATCATCAAAAGTCTAATAAGTGAAAGGCAGTTCATTTTTAACATTATTAATCATTCTAAAAGGTGGCTCATAGCCATCCTTAACAAGCATCCACATGCGATAATCAATTGATTGAAGAAAAGTGGACATGCGAGTTTTCCAAAAATTAAAAGGAATGTTATTAAACAATGGTGGTCATGTAATTGAATAACCTTCAGCAGTATTACGATTACCAAAGTTAGCCATGGATCAAATTCAAAAGTTTTTAAACTTAAATTTTTGAATCCGGCTCTGATGCCACATGAAAGTTTGATAGGGATGTTAAGCCCTGATGAACTAGTCCCGAGGCTAACCAAGAGGGGGGGTGAATTGGTTATTTAAAAACTTGAGAGCAACAGGAATAATCTTTTCGATGATTTACAGCGGAAACAAGTAAACACATAAACGAAAAGATTAACAACAGATTTCATCCAAGCAGTTCATAACAAAAAACTAAAGTACAAAAAATAATCAGAAAGAATACACCAGATTTTATAGTGGTTCGGTGAACTTGACCTACGTCCACTCCCCGGAGCCTCCCCTCTGGGTATTATACTAACTCAAAGTGACTTTCCTTTTGCTCCCACAGCAAGGCGGAGAAGCCTGTACAAAAACTCCTTTCCATCGACACGGTGAGGCAGAGAACCTAACCTCCTTTCGCTTCCTCCTGAAGCAGGCAGAGAACCTCAGGCTCCTTTCGCTTCCTCCTGAAGCAGGCAGAGAACCTGAACTCCTTTCGCTTCCTCCTGAAGCGGCAGAGAACCCGGATCTTCTTGCCGACGATCCTCCCAAGAGACACCGACAAGACCAGAGACGACGAGCGGAGAAGACGACTCTCATCCTTGCTTGGAGCAACCTTTATGAATCCCTCACAAACTCCCCCTCATAAGATCCTCTCTCTCTCTCTCCCAAACACTCTCTCTCTCTAGGGTTTCTCTGTAAAGAAAGGTGGCAAAAGATTTTTCTTGTTGGAAGAAAAATATCTTTTAAAGGAGGGCTCTAAAATTACCCTAAATCTCAACTGGTCGGCAATAATCATCCAGCAAAATCACCTATTTCAGCCTGGACGATCTGGCTCTTCTGGACGATCAGTAAAAAAAGTTGATCTGATCGTCCCGTATGATTCTGCGATCGTCCGGGACGATTAGTGTAAATCCAGGAATTTCATCCAGAAGATCGCTCTGATCGTCCAGAAGAACTTATGCTGGACAATCCAAAAATGACTTGATCATCCAGGACGATAATGATATCCTTATGTACGATTAGAACAAAAAGTGCCAAAATCATCCTGAGCATCGCTCTGGACGTACAGCTGAAACACACTAGACGATCATGATCGTCCTGGACGATCTTGCTATCATCCCGGACGATGTGATTGTATCAATTAAATATTAATTACTTTCCTTAATCACCAGACTAATTTAGGCATGATTATACTGGATCGTCCAAGATGATACACGTATTGTCCTGGATGATCAGATCAAATCTCTAAAAATAAAACTTGCCTAACTTGATCCGACGGCTGAGAATTTCTGATTTGAGCCTATCATTCTGTACGATGTATGGATCATCTAGGACGGTCGGCTTAATCAGACAGACTTAACTTGGTCGCCCTAATTAGGGTTTCTATTTTTACTTGATCGTCTAGGACGATGTCACTATCATCCAGGATGATCTGAATAAAAAATTGAACAAAAACTCTAATTCACTCAAGCTCTCCCTGAGTGTGTGTGTGTAATGTTACTTAGCTAGGGGATCAGTTACATTACAATTGACTCAAGAAAAGGAAAATAGTACACTTAGACACACTTGGACCAAATCTTGAGTTAACTTGAGTTACTTTTGATCTTTTGTACCTGAAATGGGTTTGCTAAGCAAAATAGAACATAAACATATTTGTCATCATCAGAATTATACTTTTTGAAACAATATTTGCAACAGATGGTTCATCCAACTATAACTAAATTAAAATATTTTTTTAAGATGAAAATATATAGCATTTAGAACACTAATAGAAATCTATTGCTATAAAGTTATACCTTTTGGACTAAATAATGCTGGTGCCACATACCAACAAGAAATGATGAAAATCTTTGATAAACTTATCCACCAACAAGTTGAGTGTTATGTCGATGATTTAGTCATTAAAAGACTCAAAAAGGGAGATCATTAGAATAATTTGAAAACTATTTTTGAAAGATTATGATTTTCGATATAAAATGAACACTTTGAAGTGTGACTCCATTGTCACTTCTGGGAAGTTTCTAGATTTCATGGTATGACACCATGGAATAAAAATAGATCCAAGCAAAATTAAAGAGATTATAGAAATGCACCTCCTAAAAATCTCACTCAATTGAGATCCTTCAAAGGTCCGTTAATGTATCTGAGAAGATTCATATCAAACTTGTATAGAAGATGTTAACCTTTTGCATCTCTCTATAAGAAAGATATTTATTTCTAGTGGGATGACAAATGCGAGAAGGCTTTCAACAACATTAACTAATATCTGATGAATCCTATAATTTTAGCTACTCCAATCCTGAGGAAGCCATTAATTATGTATACAACATCTTTGATCAAATCTTTTGGTGCCTTATGAGCTCAAGTTAACAAGTCAGGTAAAGAGAAAGCACTTTCTAGCATGAGTAAATGGTATCTTCCAATAAAAAAACTATCCTTAAATTGAGAAACATTATTTGTCCTTAATATTTACTGCTAAGAAATTAAGGCATTACATGTTGTCTCATAAAGTAAATCTTGTATCCATAGTAAATATATTACAATATCTGATGACTTGACTAATATTATGAAAAAGATTAGCTCAATGGTCAATGATTCTACTTCAATTTAACATTTTGTTTTTCCCTTGCATGCTATAAAGGGTCAAACCCTAGTAGACTTCAAGCAGCACATCCAATTCCAAATGCTCATCCAATAAATGATGAATTACCAGATGAACAAATCATGAAATTACCAAAAGAAACCAACCTTGGAATTTTATTTTGATGGTGCTAGAATTAAGATTGTGTTTATAATTCCAAATAAATGTTTGATGTACTACTCTAATCACCTATCAGAGCCCTGTAAGGATAATGAAGCTGAGTACAAGGCACTGAAGATAAGTTTGAAGTTGATAATTTTAATAACATTAAAGAAGTAACGATTTATGGAGACTCGCAGCTTGTCATCAATTAGGTTGTGAGAATTTATATAATATTAAAACAAAAATGGATTCCATATCACTACTATGCAATGAAATTACTTGAATGGATTCCAAGCATGACTTTGTATCAGATTCCACATGGAATGAATTCCACGTTGGATGGCCTAGCAAAGATCTCTAAGGAATTAGCTTGTTTTGAAGAAGATTCAATTCTAGTAGAGGTATAGGGTCGCAAAGTCTTGACACCAATTGATATGAAATATATAAAAAGAAAATCCCGGTCCGAGGTGAAAATTTTTTTTACTATAGATGATGAAGCATTAGATTGGAGAATATCTTTCTTCAAATACATGTGAGAAAGTAAGCTCCCTCATGATAAATTAATTGTTAACTAGATAAAGAGAAGGTCTCTATTATACACTTTAATCAATGAAACTTTATACTTAATATTACTCAATCAGATGTGGTTGTATTATCTAAGTAAACTAGAATATCATAATATAATAAAAGAAGTACACACTAGAATATATGGAGCTCACCAATCCAATCATAAAATAAAAATAAAGATTAAGAGTATGGTATATTACTAGTCTTTAATGATCGATGATTATATGAATATTGCACATTATTATCATTAGTTTTAGGTGCATGGTGTGGTTCTTCGATAACCACCCCTTGTCCTTCATCTAACAATAGCCTTATGGCTATTTGAAAGCTAGGGTATAAATATCATCAGTCTGATTGATCCACCATCATTCAAAGGTCACATATTTATATTAGTAGCAAATGATTACTTCTGAAAGTGGGTAGAGATAGTTCTATTAAAAGAAGTTAAAGCACATAATATGTTAAATTTTTTAAATAACATATCAGATATCGATTTGGTGTTCCTCATCAAATCATATTTGATAATGGTCCATAATTTAGAAGCAGAAAGATAAATAAATTCTCTAAATAATATAAAATAGATTAGAGATACTCAACGATCAATTATTCTTGGGTAAATGGATTGGCTGAGGCCTTCAATAAAACTTTAGTGCAAAATATTAAAGAAAAACCCTAATGATAACAAGCATCAATGACACAAAAATTTAAGAGAAGATTTATAGGAATGTCAAATTACTTATAAAACTCAAACTCAATCTACGCTGTTCACTTTAATCATTGAAGCAGAGGCTATTTTCTCTTTAGAAGTACATCTTCCATCTCTTAGAGTTGCACTAAACTATCAAATAAGTTAAAAATAAAATGCCAGACTTCATTTATAAGAACTTAAAGGTTTAGAAGAGAAGTGATTACATGATCAACAAAATCATGAGTTATACGAAGCTAAAATTATTCAAGCACAAGACAAAATGGTTCATCCCAGAACCTTTCCAGAGTCGGCCATGATTCTATGAATACTTATTTTAGCATAGGGAAAATTTGGAGGTAAATTTGAACTAATGTCTGAAGGTCCATTCATGGTGGAGAAAGTCAACCAAGGATTTTCCTATCGATTGGTTTATTGTAAAGGAGATCATCCAATATTATCTCTAAATTGGAGATATCTCAAAAAATACTATGATGGATAGTATTGTATAGATAAGCTTTCAATGAATAAAAGAGTTGCTAACATCTTTTTAATAAATTTCTTGAATGTGTTAAAGTTTTTAGAACAAACTGGGTTCAGATAATAAGATTGGGTCCAAAAGATTATTCTAAAGGTTCTACGTTTTAAAATACACAGTGCTTGATTAAATGTTTTCCTTAAAGATTAGTAAAAGCTCCCCTTGTGGCATCCTTTTTATTGGACTTTAGTCAACTGGGTAATATGATCGTTGGTATTGTCGTAATCTAACAGCTTAAATCTATTCATTTAACATCAACCTCTCATTTAAACATCTTAAATTTTCTTATTTGGAAATGACCTCCCATTCAGGTATAAAATTTTCTCACTATTTTGATTTGGTCAGGTTAGTATTAAATCTTCCAGTTCTGCTATTTCAATTTGGCTAGGTGAATGTTAGAATTCTCTAAATCTTATTATCTATTTTGATTTGGTAAGGTGAGTATTAAATCTTCCACTATCATTATTTTGATTTTGTCAAGTGAATTTTAGAATTCTTTAAATCTTGCTCATTAGTTGATTTGGTTAGGTGAGTATAAAATCTTCCTTCTTCATTATTTCGATAAGGTCAGGTGAATGTTTGATAATCTGGAGTATTTGTCATGTTATTTTGATATGGTCATTTGAATAATAAATTCCTCAAAATCTCATTTCTCACTATTTGAATATGGTTAGGTAAGTATTGAGTTATCAGGCATGGGTTGTATATTTCATCAATCCAATTAAATTTAATTGTGTGGGATATATATCCTTTTCAAGTTCCTTTCCAACTTAAATCTATATGATCGAGATAATTTCTCTATTAAATATTAAACTTGATTAAATTTGCATGTTTTGGATAATTTCCTTTCAGGTTTTTATCTATTAAACTCATTTGGATTCTATTGATTTTCTAGCTCAACACCAACACCTATGATTTACTTCTCAAGTTCATCACACATGTTGGCAGCCCATTTGTTGACCTCAATTTTGTATGAGGTTAAACCCCAAATAAAAATTTTAGTCATATTCAAAACTTTAAATTCCATTTCAAATCCTAAATCTAGTATATTAATGTGCTTTGGCTTAGTACTCAATCATTATACTTTAAATAAATCAATCTAAATGACTAAGCATTAATTCATTTAACAACCACTCAATGATTGCCATTTGTTTCATTCTTAAGGTGTTCATTCATTTGAAAATTATCCATTGATTGTTAAATGGCTGAATCACCAAAATCTCCAATAAACTCATGAACCTCCAATCATCATTTAATCATTTTTTAAATCCTTAAATCATCTTAAATTCTTTAATCATTCATAAACATCAATCAATAGTCAATCTCTAAATAATTCAATTCAAATCCAATTCAAATTTCACTACTAAAATCCACTTCATATTCACACCCTAAAACCCTTTGAACTTTTCACCTTTTCAAGAAAATTTTTAATTGGATTAAAACCCTAGATAAAGCACTTGGAATTGTGTTTAATCATTCACATATTGATTAGGCATATCCCTAGAGTCTGCTTATTCATTTTGGAAGCCAACATAGCTTTCTAACTCTAAAACCCAAAGCTAACCTTAACTCCTACGAAACAAGCTAAAGGTAGAGGGTATGATGCTAAAGGATGAGTTTGATCCCCATCCCAAATATTGTAGGATTCCTATGTTTAGGCTTTGTGATTTTTAGAAGTCTATGAGAATGATGAAAAGGGTTGACCTATAATTAACTTAGTATCTAGGAATCTATAAGGCCACTTTAGGTTCAACTAGGGTGAGACTAGAACCTATGAATAAAGGGGTAAGAAATCTTACAGATCAATTCTAGGGCCACTAGAAGGTGAAAGGGTTAAGCAAGTAACCCACTTATGATCATCTAATTGGAATATATAGCGAGGGATACTAAGACTCTTATGATCATTTAAGGGTTAGTAAGAAAGTATGAGGGTTTAGGCTATTAGCCTACTTATGATCATCTAAGGGGAACCTAGAATAAAGACCACTAAGATTCTTAAGATCATTTAAGAGTAAATAAGAAAGTATGAGAGTTTAAGCTACTGGCCACTTAGAATCATCTAAAGGGAACCTATAGCTAATACCACTAAGACTCTTAAGATCATCTAAGGGTCAATGAGAATGTATAAGGAGTTATGCTATTAGCTTGCTTATGATCATCTAAGTGGAACATAGAGCTAAAGTTATTAAGACTCTTAGGATCATCTAGAGTCACTAAGAAGGTGTGAGGCTTAAGCTGCTAACTCACTTAGGATCATCTAAGGAGAAGGCTAAAATCATGTAAGGAAGTCATTGAACAACTCAAATATCCTGTGAGATCATCTAAGGAAAACCATTGGCTAAATCTAGGATCATCTAGATTAGACTAACATAATCATACTAATTTGCCTACAGACCTTGAGGGAGGGCTAAGGTCAAGGATATACATCCAAAAACTCCTAATGACTAGGACAAATGTCATTTGAAATTATGAATTTTATGTGTTTCAATAAGGGTAATTAAAAAGGCTAAAGCCTCAAGTATTTGGGGTTTTAGAAATTATATATTAAGTTGTTTAGTGTTCTTTAATGGCTTTTTTTAAAAACAAAACTCCTACAATTTCCTATGTGTCCAAGGTTTGCATCCAAACAGACAAGCTGTATGATGAGAGTAAGACAACCAAATTGTTTGCACCTTACTTAAAGGGGAGGGATTCAGACTGTCAAGGTCCAAATCACATATGTTCAAAATGTAGGCTATCAAAAGGGGTTACTCTCACATGTAGGATGAGAATAAGACACCCAAAGTCTTACCCTAACAGACCTATATATGGGTGAAAAATAAAATAGAAGTCCAAAGTATATTTGCACCATTCGTAAATAGGGGTCTTGACAAGTTGCAGAAATTATATCTTAATCAAAAAGCAAAATGAGGCCCGTGCATATGCCTCAACAAATCAAGAGGGACCGCTCATAAGGCTTTAAAATATGACCCACCAACCAACATATGAATACAAGTCCCTCACAAGCCACATAAAAAAGAGAGTATATATAAGTAGGTGACTAAAGTAACTGAATAAAAGTGTGCAAACCTAAGTTACTCAAAAATGCATGAGACACATCTCACATACAAGTGACAAACATGTCAACATAGTAGACTTGATATTCAACATGATGTATATGATGAAATGATATATAAAGTGATGTGTGAGAACCTATCAAAAGCTTTATGAAAGCTATATGACACGTAGATTGAGGTGCCTAAATGACATGGAACTGTGTAAAATCAAGGAGAATCATAACCTTCTTACTTATGCTTAAAAGCTATAAAACATTCATTTTTTTAACTCTATGAAATTAAAGAATGCAACATGCTAAGTTTATCTTTGACATCTTTAAAGTCATGGTCATAAGATGTGTGGAAAAAATATGTACTGGTAAATTGAGCAAGATGTATAAAGATTCCATGAAAATGATAATATTTAACTCCAATCAAATGCATATGTGAAAGAGTGAGTATAAATTCACTTTATATGTGAATGCCTTGAAACTTTGTTTCAATCATCCATAAATTTTAATGAAGATATAACATATTTCAAATTTTTCAAGTGATTTTAATAATGACAAAATCTTTGGTATTTATATATTCAACATAAAGCCTTGATTTAAATAACACTATTATTTCTCTCAGAGGCATTAGAGGTCCTAAGATTAATTAAATCAACATATTAAAAAATAGTTTTATGTATCTCCCAAATCATGATTTTTTTACCATGACTTTAAATAATTATTGATTGGAATATTTATGCCAATAATCTGAGTTCAAATCACCATAATACAAGGTATGATGACATTGAGTTCCTATGTTAGAATACTTAATCAAGACTTCTTGGAATGACACATACATTCAAGGCAATATCAACAAAACCCAGCTCCTAACATAGTGATGAAATTAGATAATGTTTTTTCAACATTTTACCATCCATATTGTCACATATAAAATTTCTAGAGAAAAAATGTGTTATACATCACAAAACAATGCATGAAATTATATGAATTCCTTTCAAGCCATATGACACAATAATAGCTACAATACAAATTCTCATATAAGGTTTGTTACATGTTCACAAATTCAATACATGCATATAAGTGATTTAGAGGTTATTTATATACAGAATCTAAGAAAGATTTAAGTAGGGTTTAGCCTAAATCCTACCAAATAGCAAAACAACTTTAAATCCTTCAAAATTTTGGAATTTCATTTCTTCTTTATTTTTCATTAAAATCTACCAAGCAGTAAAATAATTATTTTAAATTCTATAAAAATTTTAAATGCCATTCATTACCTTCAAGGAGAGATGGCATCAGCAGCCGGGTAGCGGCTTAGAAGGAGGTAAAAAGCTGGTGTTGGCTACTAGGTTGACGACGGTTGGGTTGGTAGCTAGTGATCGAAAGGAGGTGATCCATCGGTCGAGCAAGAGTTTGTAGAGTTACTGTACATGTGTGAAAGTTTAAAAAGTTTTGTAACATGAAATGAGAGGGAGAGAGTTGTGTTCTCTCCTTTATTTTTTTTTTTCTTCTTTTAGCTAAGATAAGTGATGAGAGATGGGGGCTAGCCATCAAGTATATGGCTTCTTGTAAGATCTTTGGTTGCTCAAAAAAGGTTTAGGGAAGAGTAACGGGTAGCCCATTAATTAGATGAGGTGAAAGAGAGAGATAAGAGAGAGATAACATATGATAAATCCTAAAATATTATATAGTATAAATTTATATATAATTACATAAATTAATTAAATACATACAGATGCATGCATATTTTAATCAATTTTCTACAATTTAACACAAACTTATATATGATATTTTAGAATAATAACATACCTAATCCCTTGACGCATTTTAAAAGAAGCCCAATTTGATACGAACGAGTTCATTTTAAAGGTCTCAATGATTCAAACATACTCGCCCAATCTGTTTCACGAAACCCAATAATAAATTTTAACATAGGAAAAATATCATACAAATGAAACTTTACAAGCATGAAAAAACATGAAAACATGGACAAAACACCATTACATTCATCACATGCCTCCTCGAATGTAATGACGAATGCGTTGCAACTCATAGAAGCCAATTTTGAGCATGACAACAAATTGAGGTGACCACGAATGACTCAAACTATTGTCACACGTAGTCAAATAAAAGGCTCATAAATCAAACTCGTTCGATGGCTCTTAAGGCCAATGAAAGTCACGATCGATGGAGGAATAACCCACTAAATGTAAAGGTAGGTTCAAGGAGATGTGCGATAAGAATGAGGTCAATACATACAAACACACACACACACACACACACACACACACACACACACACACACACACACACACACACACGCACACACACACCCCAACCTCTTAGAAATGTTATCTTATTCTAAAATCTCTTAGAATATTAAGAAAATAATAATTTCTTCTCAATTTTTATTAAAAAATAAAATTGATATTAAGTTCAAAAATTTACTTATTATGGTTTTAAATTACATACTAATTAAATTCCACCCTCCACACACCCTAAGGTGTTTTATACACTTCATGAATTTGGTCAAATAAGTCTAATTTGTCAAACTAACCTTTACCAATAATTAGGGTAAAAATGGCTAACTAAACCAATCTACTTATCAAATGGCCAATTAAGGCTAATTCATTTGTAGTTATCTTGTTAAGCTTTATTTAAAGTAATTAGAAGAATAATTTTTGACAATTTAATTAAAATTTATTAATTTTTCTCCAAATGGTTAAGTTGGGTTAAATGGTTTAATAAGATCACTTTTCCATCAATAGATTATTATTAACTTATTGGGATATATCCAAAGGGTTGGCTAGGGGAATTTTTCCATTTTTAGGGTTTGGGTTTGCAATGATTAAAAAGAGTCCTATTAGCAATTATCCTTTCTCTCTCTTTCTCTCTCTCTCTCTCTTCCCAAATTTGGTTCTCAAGTTCTCAACAACCATTTAGAAGGCTCGAGAGGCTTTATTTATAGATGGAGAAGCTGGGGAGAGCTGGAATGGGATAGATATTGCTGGAATTACAAAGTTTGGATCATATAGAGTAATTCTAAAGTTTTGAGTAAGACATGAAATTATCCTTCTTCCTAATGATTACTTAGCTTAGATAGGAGAGAGAGAGAGAGGTATTAAGCTGCTACCAACTAACCCTCCCAACCACCAAATGCATGGATATATGTCTTATTAGGAGAATTTTGATTTTTCCAAGGTGGCATAGCCACATAAGTACACAAATTGTCTTATTTGACCATTTTAACTAGTCAAACTAATCAATGGGCTGATGTGGCATGGGAGAATGTTTAAAATGCTGGCAAGATATTTTGAAAGGGATTAAAAGCAATCCAATTAGAATTTGAGTGAGTAGACACATATATATGAGAGTTTGACCAAGCTAGATCATATTGACTTGGTCAAATCCATCATGATTTGACTCATGATGAGATTAGAAATATTTAAGGTATCAAATGGGATAAATATGAAGGGTTAAAATAATTGATTTGCATTAATTTATTCAAATGGGTTGTATTGACCTATTTGAACCCTTAAAGGGTTAGTGGGTCAACCGAGGCTGACTTGGTTAACTAGGTTGACCTAGAAGCTAAGAATGGGCTCAACATATTTAAAATGATATATTGAGTTTGTAGGAAGTGGTCCCAGGGTTTGAGAAGGTCATTTGGGTCAAAATGACCTATTTAACCCTTAAAGGATATTTGGGTCAATCCTAGTTAACTTGGTCAACCAGGTTGACCCAGGGATTAGGATTGGGTTCAAAAAATTTGTTTTGACATTTGGAGTTGAATGAAAGTGGTTCCATCCAAAGATAGTGTCATTTGGTTTGAAATGTTGGAGTTTAGAAGAAAACTCCAAAATTGACCTTAAGGGGCATTTTTGTCATTTTGATCCCTGGTCACCTGGGGGCCAAAGAGAGTCCACCAAAATGTAATTTAATGCTTAAAATATCATGATTAAGGGTTTGGATATGGTTAGAGGGTTAGGAGAAGGCTCCAAAGTCAAAATCCACTAAGTAGCAAGTTCAGTGGTATAGGTTGTAAATATTTGAAGGTTTTACAGCCTTTGGGTTTTAATTCAATTTCTGGTGTTGAAGGCCTTAGAATGAGCTCAAATTTGGAGGGTAGATGCTATGGACATACATAATCAATATGCAATTGATAGATCATGAATCAGGGGTCATTTGATTGGGGTTTGAAGTATTTGAAAAATCACTAAAAAGGGCTTTCAGGACCTAAGTCTTTAGCCTTAGAGTTTGGCTTGAACATTTAGATTTAAGCTGTGTTTTGGATTAGTTTGCCTTAATTTAAATCAACCACAATCAATTAGATGATTATAAGTGATTGATAGGATTAAGGATAAATTAGTCTAAGATCTGGATTGCTCTTAGGGTTTGAATTGGTCCTAATGATCTCACAAAAATGAGGTCAACAAGGCACCCTGTGGAAATCATATACCAAGATTTTCACTAACTCCTACATATTTCTACCATGGGCACAAAACTCGATGACATATCCTTCAATAGTGACTATAATTGGACTAAGGTAAATGTTACACTTAGGAGCATTCCAATGAATCTTCATAATCCTTTAGTTAGCAATTTAGTCAAAAATGCTTGTTTTATTCAATATATACTTAGGAATACTAATATACCCAAAGCTAGTGATAAGAATAACATCTACTCATTATTATCCATTGTCACCAACTTTATCATGACCAGCACTAAATTTAATGTAGAAGATATGCTTATCTGGTACATAAAAAACCTTACCACCATTAGGAACACTAGACCTATCATAGGCAAAACTAGTATTAATACAAATCATAGCCTACATATTCCAAATACAAGCTTATCTATTCCACCCTAAGGGAAAAATTCCCCATCTACTTCATTGATAGTTCTTTTTATCTCCTCTATAATAAAAGACCTTGAGCACCATATGTTGTTGAGGAACATAATTCATATGAGGAAGCGGGAGCACTTGTCTACATCACACCTACACCTACCTTCCAGCCACATCTTGAACTATATATTAAGCTATTTAATCACTTGGAGATGAGATTAGAGATACACATTTAGGAGTCCACCTTATAATGGGAGTAGTTGTAGCAACAATATCTGGTAGATTATGCAAGGTTCGAGGATCAGTTCTCTTCCCTGCATCCCATACAATATTTCAAATCTTACTTAAATTATCCCCAGTGATTAGTTAATTAAATCAAGTCTTTTTAAATATGGCTAATTATAATGTATGATTATGTTGTATCGTATAATTTACATAGAGGAAATTCAATCATCTCATGGATCATACCAGATGAAACCTTGATTTTTAAACTAATCATATAGTACAATATCTATATCGTACTATACAAACTATTGATATTACACCAATCATATTATATAATGTGAATCATACTGAATGATCGACAAAGATGATTTTCAATCATCCCCCTGATTGTCCTATATAAATAGTGCAAAATTAAATAAATCATACTATATGGAGTTACGATTATACTATATGATATGTTTGCTGAAATTGAATAATTCATCTGAATGATTTTTTTCATCATACTGGATGAGTCATATTTTTGAACTGATTGTACTGTATGAACCTAGATCTTACTGTATAAACAAAGATGGTCAAATTAAAAATTTAGGGTTTTTTGAAGCCTTGTACTTAAGCATCCCTTTGAAGTCTTTTTGATAAGGAGTTTGGATGTTGAAGAAACTCTAAGGGAGATTATTCTTGAGAAACTTTAGTCTTATAGAGGAAGAAGAAGGTGAGTTTGTGAGTAAGGGAGAAGGAGTAGAAGCGATATTCAACGGTTACTCCAGGCAAGCTTGCACCTAGCTTCCTCCTATGGCCTTGGTGAGTTCTTGAAGATTCTCTTGGGAGAGAAGCTTTAAAGTCAAGAGTCTTAGATTCTCTGCCTTCACCAGGAGGGTGAAAAGGGATTGTGGTTCTCTTTCATCACCAGGAGGGAAAAGTTGGATTCCAGGTTCTCTGCCTTCTCTAGGAGGGAGAAAAAAGATATAAGGTTCGCTGTCGTGACTAAGAAGGTGACATAGCTTCTGGTTCTCTGCCGCACTAGTTTTTGTGGAAGTGATTCTTATAAGGGCTTCTCTGCCTTATTGAGGGGAAAAAAGGAGAGTCACTATAGTGTTAGTGCAATACCTAGAGGGAGGTCTTTGGGGAGTGGATGTAGGTCAAGGTTGATCGAACCACTATAAAATCTCTGGTGTGCTTTTTCTTATTTGTCTTTATTTTTTTGCATTTTTTTACTTTTTCGCTTTGAATTTACTGCACAAAATTTGTCATTTATTATCAACTATAATTAGGTATATTTGTGGCTTGCTAAAAGGAAAATTTTTATTATTTGATTGTTATATTTGTTCTTCAAAATGCAAAATATTTTAAACTCTAATTCGCTTCTGTATATGTTAAGTTACTTTCTTAGATTTGTTTTTTGAACTTTTTTCTAGCATAAAACAAAATAAAATTATTACTATTGCAGTATTTTTAAAGTACCAATTCAACCCCCTCTTGGGGTGCTTAGGGATAGTTCATCGAGGTCTTGCAACCTCCATGAACTTTTAAGTTGTATTAAAGAGGTTCTTGAAAAATAAATTTTAAAATCTTCAAGTAAAGATCTAATGGTGCAATTTGGAAATAGAAATACTGTAGAGGATTATTTAATAACTAGTCCACCGTTATTTAAAAACATTCCTTTCAATTTTATAAAAATTTGCATGTCTATATTTTTGCAATCCATTGAGTATAAAGTTTGGCATATAATTCAAACTTGTTATTCACTTCAATCTCGAGTAGTTAATGTTGTCAAAACTGATATTTCATTTACTAAATAGAGTCATGATGATAGAGAATATGCTAAATTAAATGCTAAATATCTGAATTATTTTTTCTGTGCTTTGAAAATTGAGGATTATATACGAGTATCAACCTGTACGACGGGGAAAGAAATAAGGGATAGATTGTGCATAATATATGAGAGAACTAGTGAAGTTAAACAGTCTAGGTTAAACATTCTACTACATGATTATGAACTTTTTCGCATGAAACCTAGCGAGACTATATCTGAAATGTACACTAAGTTTACCTAAATAGTGACATCCTTGCATGTATTAGGTAGAGAAGATTTAAATTCTAAAAAAGTTAATAAGATTTTACGTTGCCTACCTAGTGCTTGTGATACTAAAGTTAATACTATCTCAGAATCAAAGGATTTAAATGTTTGTTTAATTAACAACTTACTTCGGTCACTCATTACCTATGATCAATGAGTAAGTCAAAGGCTACTTGATGCAGCTGGCAAGAAGAAGGAGAAGATTGTTACTCTGAAAGCAAATGACTCATATAGTGACAGTTTGATAGCTGAGGAAGATGATGATATTGCATTGATGACCCGTCAGTTCAAAAGTTTCCTAAAGAGGAAGCAAAAGCATCATCAATAATAATGAAGCAAAGGTAAAAGGAATAAAAATTTAAAAGCGTCACCTGACCTGATATGTTTTAAATGTAGGAAACCAGGACATCTTCAGATAAACTGCCCTAACATAAAGAATCACCCAATCAAGGAGAAGGATGAAGAGAAGAAAAAATTCATGAAAGTGAAGCAACGGACATAGAAGGCATTTTGGGCTGACTCCGCCTCAAAATCAACATAACAAGAAGTAGAGGAGGAGGTAACAAAATTGTGTCTTATGGCTAATGATAATATTAATCTGTTAAATCAAGAAAGGTATTTCAGCTATCTTGTGATGAATAATTTATTATTTCAGAAAAAAATCATGATTCATATAGAAGTTGAAAAAGATGTATGCTAATTTTACTACCATATAAAAAGAGCATACTTGTTTGATAATTGAATATTTTGATGTCGATAGAAATTAAATGCCTTTAATTGATGAGTTTGATGTATTACATAAGAAGCATACTGAATTCTCTATTGCATATGACTCCTTGAAAGCAAAACATATTTAGGAGACTCATTCAAATAATTAGAGGAATGTGCATCTGAACTATATGGTAGCAAGCATGCATTAAAACTTGAGGTGGCTAGCCTAGAAAATGCAAATCAATTCTTAAAAGCAAAAATATATACATTAAAACAAAATAGAACACCACCCACTTTAAAATAATGGTACAAACCTACATTAGTGCATGCATCTTACAACCTTAAGAAATGGCACATCCCCTAGCAAAGACTAGTAAATCTATTCCCAAGGGTTTGGTTTCATTCTTGTGGCATGCTAGGTCACATAGCCTGCACTGACACTATCCACCATAGGACACATCTTGTCAGGAGGACAAATTACATGCATCACAATATAACATGCATACATCTCATTCATCAAAGTATAAGGTGGTACCTAAACTCACTTGGGTTCCCAAATATAATATTTAATTGACTTTATAGTAGTTCTCTCACAAAAGACCTAGTGAAAGTACATGGTACCTGGACAGCAGATGCTCAAGGAATATGACTAGAGATTTGAAGTAGTTCATCATGCTGAAGGCCAGGTTAGGGGGCAAGGACACACTATTGCAAATCTGGTTTTGATGATGACAAACATGTTTCCAGTGTGTTTTGCTTGGCTAATCTGTTTCAGGCACAAAAGACCGCGAGCCACTCAAGCCAACTCAAGATCGGGTCCAAGTGTGTCAAATGTATGATTTTTCTTTTTATTGAGTCAATTGTAATGTAACTGATCCCCTAGCTAAGTAACCTTGCACACACACACTCAGGGGGAGAGATTGAGTGAGTTAGAGTTTCTGTTCAAAATTTGTTCAGATCGTCCTGGACGATATCCACATCGTCCTAGACGATCCAGTTAAAACAGAAACCCTAATTAGGGCGACTAAGTTAAGAAGGTCTGATTAAGCAGATCGTCCTAGACGATCTTTGGATCATACTGGACGATATTCTCAAATCAGAAATTCCCAGCCGCCAGATTAAGTTAGGCAAGTTTTATTTTAAGTATTTTGGTCTGATCGTCCCGGACGATACGTGTATCGTCCTGGACGATTCACTACAATCATGCCTAAATTAGTCTGATAATTAAGGAAAGCAATTAATGTTTAATTGATACGATCACATCGTCCCGGACGATCGTGATCATCTTGTGCATTTCAGCTGTACGTCTAGAACTATGTACAGGACGATTTGGGGCCTTTTTGAACTAATCGTACCGGACGATTACCCTATCGTCCGGGACGATCAAGTCATTTTTTGGTCGTCCAGCACAGATTTCTCTAGACGACCCGAACTGTCTTCTGGACGATTTCCTTCAATTTGAACTAATCGTCCCGGACGATCGCAGTATCGTACGGGACGATATGAACAACTTTTTCTACTGATCGTCCAGAAGAGCCTAATCGTCCAGGCTGAAACAGCTGAATTTGAACCGATCGTCCTGGACGATCTTGGCCGACAAGTTGAGATTTAGGGCAAATTTTAAGCCCTCCTTTAAAAGAACTTTTTCCAATTTTTGGAAAAATCTTTTGCTACCTTCCTTCCCTAAGAAACCCTAGAGAGAAGAGAGAGTTGGGAGAGAGAGAAGAGATCTTGTGAGGGGGAGTTAGTGAGGGATTCACTAAGGTTGCTCCAAGCACGGATCAGAGTCGTCTTCTCCGCTCGTCGTCTGTCGTCTAGTCGGTGTTCTTCGTGGGAGGATCGTTCGCAAGAAGATCCGGGTTCTCTGCCCGCTTCAGGAGGAAGTGAAAGGAGTTCGTAGGTTCTCTGCCTGCTTCAGGAGGAAGCAAAAGGAGTTCGAAGGTTCTCTGCCTGCTTCAGGAGGAAGCGAAAGGAGGTCGGGTTCTCTGCCTCACCGTGTGGTGAAAAGGAGATTTTTGTACAGGCTTCTCCGCCTTGCTGTGGGAGAAAAAGGAGAGTCACTTTCGTTTAGTGCAATACCCGGAGGGGAGGCTCCGGGGAGTGGACGTAGGTCAAGTTGACCGAACCACTATAAAATCTGGTTTGCTTTTCTGATTCAGTTTTGCATTTTACTTTTCAATATAAACTGCTTGGGTGAATATCGTTGGTTGATCTTTTCGTTATTGTTTACTTGTTTCCGCTGCTAAGTATCGAAAAGATTTTCATAGTTATCGTGAAATTTTTAAATAACCAATTCACCCCCCCTCTTGGTTAGCCTCGGGACTAGTTCACTAGGGCTTAACATCCCTTTCGAACTTTCAAGTGGTATCAGAGCGGGATTCAAAATTTCTATTTAAAAACTTTTAAATTTGATCCAATGGCTAATTGTAACAATCGTAATACTGCTGAAGGTTATTCTATTAGTAGACCACCGTTGTTTGATAATATTCCTTTTGATTTTTGGAAAACACGCATGTCTACTTTTCTGCAATCTATTGATTATCGCATGTGGATGTTAGTTAAGGACGGATACGAACCACCTTTTCGAATGATTAACAATGTAAAAACTGAATTGCCGTTTGCTGATTGGACGTTTGATGATCGTGATTTAGCACAGTTGAATGCAAAATATTTGAACTGTTTCTTTTGTGCTTTGAAATCTGAAGACTATATGCGTGTTTCTACTTGTACAACGGGAAAGGAAATCTGGGATAGGTTATGTATAACATACGAAGGTACAACTGAAGTCAAACAATCTAGGTTAAACATCTTGTTGCATGATTACGAACTTTTTTGCATGAAACCTAGTGAGACTATTTCAGAAATGTACACAAGGTTCACTCAGATTGTTACCTCTTTGCATGCTTTAGGTAGAGAACTTACCAACTACGAAAGAGTGAACAAGATTCTTAGATGTTTGCCTGCTTCTTATGATGTTAAGATTACTGCTATTACTGAATCCAAAGATTTAAATACTTACTCTATTGACAGCTTACTTGGATCACTCATTGCTTACGAGCAAGGGGTGAACCAAAGGCAACTTGATGCAGGAGAACGCAAGAAAGAGAAGACCGTGGCACTAAAGGCCAAAGATTCAGATGCTAGCACTTCCGGGTCTGATAGCGATGAAGTTGCCTTAATCACAAGGTAATTCAAAAGCTTTCTAAGGAAGAAACATAAGAACTATCAGAAGTGGAACAAAGGTAAGTTCAATAAAAACTTTAAGGGTTCATCTGAATCGGTTTGTTTTGAATGCAGGAAGCCTGGACACATTAAGGCTGATTGTCCAACACTTAAAGCTCACCTAAGCAAGGAGAAGGGTGAGGAGAAACCAAAGTTCAGAAAGGACAAGAAGCGGATTCAGAAGGCGTTCTGGGCAGACTCTGCATCCGACTCTTCTGAGACTGAAGCTGAAGAGGAGGAAACAAACTTGTGTCTTATGGCTGATGATCACCCTGGTCAGTCGGACCAGGAAGAGGTATGTGAGCTTACCTACGATCAATTATTTGAAGTTTCTGAAAGAATTCATACATCGTATAGGAAGCTTAAGAAAACCCATGCTAGTTTGAAATTAGATTATTTGACTTTACAAAAAGAGCATGATTCTGTAGTTAAAGATTATTCCACACTTGATTCCAATCACATGTCTCTGCTTGATGAGTTTGATGAATTGAACAAAAAATATTTTGATTTAGTTACTGAGCATGATTCTTTGAAAACCACGCATGTTGATTTAGAAAAAGCTTTTAAAGAGTTAGATAAAATGGCATGTGAAGTAGAAAGTAACAATGGCGCTTTAAAATTTGAAATTGCCAGTTTAAAGAAAGAAAATGAGTTTTTGAAAGTAAAGATCAGTGCTTTTGAAAAGAACAAAATACCGCCTACTTTTGAACAGTTTTATGCACCGCCACCTTTTAAAAATTCTGTTGTAAGTTCATCAAAGCATGTTTCATACACTACTAGGAAGAGGCACTATCACTCACGACGTTTAGTTAATCCTTTTCCTGGTGTTAGATGTTTTTCATGTGGCATGTTAGGACACATATCACACACTTGTACTGTTCACCGTAGTACACATTGGGTGTGGAGACCCAAACTGCCTGTTCACAGCACAGCACGCATGCATCGCATTCTTCTTTTCATAAGAAGGAACCCAAACCTGTTTGGGTTCCTAAGACTGACATTTGATGATTTTGTAGGTGTGCTCTCACACAAGACCTCGTGAGAGCATGTGGTACCTGGACAGCGGATGTTCTAGACATATGACTAGAGATGCAAATCAGTTCATTTCGCTGGAGGCCAGAGCTGGAGGCAAGGTTACACTTGGAGATAACACCAACAGGAAGGTGGTAGGCACAGGTATAATTGGTGATTCAAAGAACTTTATGATTGATAATATTTTGCTTGTAGATGGACTGAAACACAACCTGCTGAGCATCAGTCAACTCTGTGACAAGGGATACAGCATCAAATTCCTGCCCACTGGCTGCATTTTAAGCTTAAATGATGAAGTTGTTTTGCAGGGGCAAAGGATCAACAACGTCTACAAGCTGGATGTAAGTAGCATTAAATCTGATAATTCAATTTGCTTAAAAACTGCTGCTGATGAGTATTGGTTATGGCATAGGAGATTGTGTCATGCAAGTATGAAAACCCTTAGGAGAGTCACCCAAAAGGACTTAGTTAGAGGTGTGCCCAAGCTTAAGTTCACTAAGGATCACCTGTGTGATGCCTGTCAGTTGGGGAAGCAAGTCCAGTCCTCTTTTCACTCAGTTAAGGACATTAGCACCTCTAGACCTTTAGAAGTTCTTCACATGGACCTCTTTGGACCCATTAGCACTGCCAGCTTAGGGGGGAGAGTCTATGGTTTTGTGATTGTTGATGATTATTCAAGGTTCACTTGGGTTAAGTTTTTGTCACACAAATCTGAGTTATTTGATGAGTTTAGATCCTTCTCTACTTGGATTCAGAAGAAGTTAGGATGTGAGATTATTACCATCTATAGTGATCACGAAGGGGAGTTTGAAAATGAAAGATTTGGAAGCTTTTGTGAGAATCATGGGATTAGTCATAATTTTTCAGCTCCTAGGACCCCTCAGCAGAACGGGGTAGCTGAAAGGAAGAACAAGACCTTAGTGGAAGCCGCTAGAGCCATGCTTGCCGAGTATTCACTTCCAAAATACTTTTGGGCTGAAACGGTGAACACTGCCTGTTATGTGCTGAATAGGGTGAATGTGAGAGTCAAATTGAACAAGACACCTTATGAGATCATTAAGGGTAGAACACCAAATCTGTCCCACCTCCATGGCTTTGGCTGTAAGGTTTTCATTCTGAACAACGGGAAGTCACCCTTAGGAAAATTTGACCCCAAATCTGATGAAGGAGTGTTCTTAGGATATTCAAGTGTGGGGAAATCCTTTAGGGTGTTCAATAGGAGGACTTTGGTGGTGGAAGAAACAACCCATGTAGTGTTTGATGAATCTGATCCTAAGGAGTCTATATCTGAAGTGGAAGATGAAGAGATTATTGAGGTTACCCAAGGAGTTGGAAATACAAATTTGGAGGAAAGGGGAGAACCTCAAACCCCATTGCCTAGAGATTGGAGATATTCTTCGAGTCATCCTAAAGAACTGATCTTAGGAGACCCTTCTGAAGGTGTTAGGACTAGGCATGGACTTAGGAAGGAAGTAAACCATTCTGCCTTTATCTCAATGACTGAACCCACCAACATCAATCAAGCCCTATCAGATGAATTTTGGATTTTAGCTATGCAGGAAGAATTGAATCAATTTGTAAGGAATGATGTTTGGGAGTTAGTAGAAAGACCTAAAAATCAAAGTATTGTGGGAACCAAGTGGGTCTTTAAGAATAAGATGAATGATTCTGGTGTGGTGGTGAGAAATAAGGCAAGATTGGTGGCTAAGGGGTATAATCAGATAGAAGGGATAGATTTTGAGGAAACTTTTGCCCCTGTAGCTAGATTGGAAGCCATTAGAGTGCTACTAGCCTTTGCCTGTTACAAGGGATTTAAGCTATTTCAAATGGATGTCAAGAGTGCCTTTTTAAATGGGGTAATTAAAGAAGATGTATTTGTAGAACAACCCCCAGGTTTTGAGAGTTCCCAATATCCAAGTCATATCTATAAATTAAAAAAGGCCTTATATGGATTGAAACAGGCACCCAGAGCTTGGTATGAGAGGCTTAACACATTCCTGTTAGAAAGAGAGTTTGTTAAGGGGAGCGTAGACACCACCCTTTTTCTGAGGAGATTAGGAGATGGCTTACTCATTGTCCAGATCTATGTTGATGATATAATTTTTGGATCTTCTGATAAATACTTATGTGAAGAGTTTTCTAAAACAATGAGTAAAGAGTTTGAGATGAGTATGATGGGAGAATTGTCCTACTTTTTGGGGTTTAGCATAAGGCAAACGGATGATGGAACCTTTCTCAATCAATCAAAATACACTAAGGACATTTTGAAGAAATATGAAATGGACAAAGCCAAGCCAATCAATACTCCCATGCCCTCCTCAGTTCAGTTAGATAAGGATTCAAATGGAAAATCTATTGATCAGAAGAAGTATAGAGGGATAATAGGTTCACTGCTTTACCTGACTGCTAGCCGACCTGATATCATGTTTAGTGTCTGTCTTTGTGCTAGGTTTCAGGTTGATCCTAAAGAGTCCCACCTGACTGCTGTTAAGAGAATTCTAAGATATCTTTTAGGGACCCCAAACCTAAGAATTTGGTACCCTAGGCACAGCACCTCTTTTGAGATCATTAGATATTCTGACTCTGACTTTGCGGGGTGTAGGGTGGATAGGAAGAGTACCTCTGGGACTTGTCAATTTATAGGACAGTCGTTAGTCTCCTGGTCTAGTAGAAAATAGAACTCAGTTGCACTTTCCACTGCTGAAGCTGAGTACATTGCCTTAGGGAGTTGTGTGGCCCAAGTTCTTTGGTTGAAGCAGCAAGTCTTGGATTTAGGAGTACCTGTTGGCACAATTTCTGTTCTGTGTGATAATACTAGTGCCATCTATATCTCTAAGAATCCAATCCAACATTCTAGGACCAAACACATTGACATTAGGCATCACTTCATTAGGGACTATGTTACAAAAGGGGACATTGAGCTACACCACGTAGCAACGGAAAATCAGCTGGCTGACATATTCACTAAACCACTGGCCTTTGACTCATTCAGCATTTTGAGAACCAGATTAGGAGTGATTGATATAAATGCTTGATTCTGATGACTGCTGATTTATGATTGTTATGATTGGTATTCTGATTTCTGTTAGTTAGTTTTTTGTATTCTATTTTTTGACTTCGGTTAGTTAGTTTTCATATTCTGATTTCTGATTTCTGTTAGTTAGTTTTGGTTTGATTATTTGCTTTTAGTTGATTTTATTTCTTCTGCTGATTTCTGTGTTACCCTTTTTGTTAGTTTGATTTAAGTATTTACTTTGCTATGATTTTCTACCTGTTTTTATGCTTTTCAAGATCTGATCACCGCTCACTACTTCTGGTGATCTGAATTTTTGACCGAGAGTTTTTACCTTGTTTTAGGTTTGGAAGCTGATAAGCAGTGATTGACTTCGCTGAATCTGTTAAAGGGAAGAAACATTGATAATTATTTCTCTTCCTCTAACTCCTTTACTGGTGTGTAGTTTCTTTTGAATAAAAATCCATTTCAAAATTAAAATGTTAGTTTTTGAAATAGAGATTATTTTATCTTCCTACAGTAATCTGCCTCATATCAATAGTATTTTTCAAAGTCTTGAGTCATTAGTTTGATTTTCTAAACCAAGTGATTGCATTTATCATATGTTGTATGGATTTTGTTTTGTGAATCGTTCTTCCTTACTGCGGAGAGTCATCTCCTATGTCTGGAAGATAATCTCACAGCTGAGACTCTTTAATGATTATGAAAAGGAGAAAGCTTATAAAAGATGCACAGTGCACCAGATAATTTGAAAAAGAGGCATAAAATGAGCCCAAAACTGAAAAGATGCGAAATTGCCAAATTGGATACACAAAGTGTATCAAAAATCAAAAGATGCGCAAAGCGCCAACCAATTTGAAAAAGAGGCACAAAATGAGCCCAACACAAGCTTTCTTTCCTTTCAGATTATTAAATGTGTTAGAAAAATCTTTGCGCCACTTAATATTTTCAAAAGCTTGAGTCTTGAAAATCCTGATTTCTGATTTTTTACTTTGTAACACTATTATATCAGATATTTTTCTGGAACGAGGCTTGAAAGGATTTCTTTTCAAATCTAATGTCTTTTATTCTGAATCGGATTTTTGTTTTGAAAGGGGTTTGCATCGATAAGGTGCCTGGGGTCGGCGCTACGAACGTTGATTATTTCCAACCTTTTCTGGATTTCAGCGCTGTCATTCGTCCTGTCATTGGTTTTCGAATCTAAAGTCAAGGAAAAATTCTGATTTTCTAAGAGCATTTTAATCAAAAATTTTAAATAAAAAAAAAAATACTTCTATGTGTTTTTGACGTAAGTTTTATTCTTCTTTTTGTTATTTTGATTTCATGGTTGTGTTTTTTGGATCCTGATCGATCATCTTCATCCTCCATTCTTTTCTGCTTTTCTTCACATCGTCCTGGACGATACACCTATCGTCCTGGACGATCCTCTTCGTCCTAGACGATCCAAAAAATCGTCCTGGATGATTCATTCAAAATCATTCCCACTGCTCCTGCTGCTGAAACTATCCCAATTATTGGTGATCGTCCTGGACGATCCTTACATCGTCCTGGACGATATGATCCATATCTTCCTGATACGATCAAACGGCTGACATTGCACCAATTATTGCCCATCATCCTGGATGATCCACCTCATCATCCTGGACGATCCACGTGTCAGCCACTGGACGATTGGAATTCGGCCCGTCCGACATATTTATTGCATATCGTCCTGGACGATCCACCTAATCGTCCTGGACGATACTTTTCGTCAACGGTCGTCCAGCCTGACTCCTCGGGACGATCGCCTGTGTCTAATCGTCCTGGACGATCGGACCGCCTTTTTGACCAATCGTCCAGAACGTCATAAATGACCACATCGTCCCGGACGATCCCGCGATCGTACGGGACGATCAGCCCGTTTTCTATTTAAACAGCGGTTTTCTTCATGTTTTTCACACCGTTTTTCCTCCACTTTCCTTCTCCTTTCCTCCTCTTTGGTTTCCTAATGGCTGGTGGCAAAAGATCTCGTCAAAAGGGGGCCAGTTCGTCCCGGGGACATATAGATCCTCGCTTCCCGAATGCCGCCGATCAGGCGGCTTTCGAATGCTATCGTAATGTTGGTATCACGCACTCCAAGATTGTCAATCCTCGCACTCTCACGTATCCCATCTTAGATTTGTTCGCACACACCTCCCTCACCTTCATTCTGACCTTAGCCTTTCCCTTCAATCTGGAACTCCTTCGCATCTTCTTTGCCAACTTACGCATTTCCGCGGACTACTCCACTCTTCGCTCCTACGTAAATCAACGTCCCGTGGAACTCACGACTGACGATTTTCACAATATCCTCAACTTGTCTGTCACTGGCGACAAGATCCGCACGATCATCACCGATCCTGACTATGATTGGAGTGTCGCCAATCACTTCCTTCGCCATACCAACGCACCTTATCATGACAATGCTTGCACTTCCCTTCTCAAGGACGCCCGGACCATTCAGCACGTCCTTCGTTCCTTCGTCATTCCAAAGGTGGGGGATCAGATTCACATTACCCCGCTCCTGTCCTTGACCACCTACTACATCATGGCCCGTCGAGAATTTAATGCCTCTGATTTGATCATCCGATACATAGAACATCTCACCACCATTAGAGATCCGGGCCACAGGCGTCGCCCAAATCTAGCTTTAGGTCATCTTATTCACTATGCCTTAGAGACAAAATATGACCTTCAGTATCCTGTCCCTCCTGATGTCCCTCCTTCCTTCTTCACAAACAACTCATTCCACGTCCTACACAGCACCCACCTACATCCGGAGCCTGCCCCGGATGTTGAGGAAGAAGAGGAAGAGGCTGCTCCAGTTCCTGCTGCACCAGAGGCACCTGCACCCCTTCGCATTGCCTCTCCCCTTGACCACCTGGTGCAGCGCTTCGACCAGTGGGAGGCCCGTTTTGACTCCTACGTGGTTGCCCAGGAGCAGCAGCACAACGAGGACCTCCAACGCTTCACGGACTATGCTGCGCAGCAGCAGCAGCAGCACGACCAGGACATGGCCTGGTTTGGAGCTCACTTTCAGGCCATTCACCATTACTTCTACCCTCCACCGCCACCTCCTTCTTCCGATCAGGATCCGCCTCAATTTTAGTTTTCTGTCGTGTTGTTGTTCTGTGTATGTTTTATTTTATGTTTTATTTCCGTGTTTATGTTTTTCCCTCCTCCTTTTTGTGATGTCAAAAGGGGGAGTTAGTTGTAGTTGTGTCGTGTCTGTTTCTGTTTTCTGTTTCATGTTTTCTGTATTGTTTGAGTTGTTAAATGAAAATTAAAAAAAATATATGTTTGTTTTGTTTGATCTCCTAGTTTACCTTTGTTTTCAGACTACTTTACAAATGTTTGCCATCATCAAAAAGGGGGAGATTGTTGCAAATCTGGTTTTGATGATGACAAACATGTTTCCAGTGTGTTTTGCTTGGCTAATCTGTTTCAGGCACAAAAGACCGCGAGCCACTCAAGCCAACTCAAGATCGGGTCCAAGTGTGTCAAATGTATGATTTTTCTTTTTATTGAGTCAATTGTAATGTAACTGATCCCCTAGCTAAGTAACCTTGCACACACACACTCAGGGGGAGAGATTGAGTGAGTTAGAGTTTCTGTTCAAAATTTGTTCAGATCGTCCTGGATGATATCCACATCGTCCTGGACGATCCAGTTAAAACAGAAACCCTAATTAGGGCGACTAAGTTAAGAAGGTCTGATTAAGCAGATCGTCCTGGACGATCTTTGGATCGTACGGGACGATATTCTCAAATCAGAAATTCCCAGCCGCCAGATTAAGTTAGGCAAGTTTTATTTTAAGTATTTTGGTCTGATCATCCCGGACGATACGTGTATCGTCCTGGACGATTCACTACAATCATGCCTAAATTAGTCTGGTAATTAAGGAAAGCAATTAATGTTTAATTGATACGATCACATCATCCCGGACGATCGCAGGATCGTCCCGGACGATCGTGATCGTCTTGTGCATTTCAGCTGTACGTCCAGAACTATGTACAGGACGATTTGGGGCCTTTTTGAACTAATC
This sequence comes from Dendrobium chrysotoxum, assembly GCA_019925795.1. Taxonomy (NCBI): domain Eukaryota; kingdom Viridiplantae; phylum Streptophyta; class Magnoliopsida; order Asparagales; family Orchidaceae; genus Dendrobium; species Dendrobium chrysotoxum. The sequence goes on along the minus strand of CM034302.1, from coordinate 63,817,427 downwards.
GTACCGGACGATTACCCTATCGTCCGGGACGATCAAGTCATTTTTTGGTTGTCCAGCACAGATTTCTCTGGACGACCCGAACTGTCTTCTGGACGATTTCCTTCAATTTGAACTAATCATCCCGGACGATCGCAGTATCGTACGGGACGATATGAACAACTTTTTCTACTGATCGTCCAGAAGAGCCTAATCGTCCAAGCTGAAACAGTTGAATTTGAACTGATCGTACAGGACGATCTACCGATCGTCCTGGACGATCTTGGCCGACAAGTTGAGATTTAGGGCAAATTTTAAGCCCTCCTTTAAAAGAACCTTTTCCAATTTTTGGAAAAATCTTTTGCTACCTTCCTTCCCTGAGAAACCCTAGAGAGAAGAGAGAGTTGGGAGAGAGAGAAGAGATCTTGTGAGGGGGAGTTAGTGAGGGATTCACTAAGGTTGCTCCAAGCACGGATCAGAGTCGTCTTCTCCGCTCATCGTCTGTCGTCTAGTCGGTGTTCTTCGTGGGAGGATCGTTCGCAAGAAGATCCGGGTTCTCTGCCCGCTTCAGGAGGAAGTGAAAGGAGTTCGTAGGTTCTCTGCCTGCTTCAGGAGGAAGCGAAAGGAGTTCGAAGGTTCTCTGCCTGCTTCAGGAGGAAGCGAAAGGAGGTCGGGTTCTCTGCCTCACCGTGTGGTGAAAAGGAGATTTTTGTACAGGCTTCTCCGCCTTGCTGTGGGAGCAAAAGGAGAGTCACTTTCGTTTAGTGCAATACCCGGAGGGGAGGCTCCGGGGAGTGGACGTAGGTCAAGTTGATCGAACCACTATAAAATCTGGTTTGCTTTTCTGATTCAGTTTTGCATTTGTTTGGGTGAATATCGTTGGTTGATCTTTTCGTTATTGTTTACTTGTTTCCGCTGCTAAGTATCGAAAAGATTTTCATAGTTATCGTGAAATTTTTAAATAACCAATTCACCCCCCCTCTTGGTTAGCCTCGGGACTAGTTCACTAGGGCTTAACATCCCTTTCGAACTTTCACACACTAGTAGACAACACCACTAGGAAAGTAGTTATCTCGGATATAATTGGAAAGTCTAAGAATTTTATAATTAAAAATGTCTTTTTAGTAGATGGTCTAAAACATAATTTACTTAGCATTAGTCAGTTAAGTGATAAGGGTTTTAGTATTAAATTTTTATCTACAAAATAAAAGATTAGCTTGAATGGTAGATTAGTCTTGGAAGCGAAAAGAGTAAATAATGCCTATATGCTTGATTTAAATTGCATTGAAAACTCTAATTCCCTATGTTTGAAAACTATTATTGATGAATCCTGGCTATGGCATAGGAGACTATGTCATGCAAGTATAAAGACCCTTAGGAATATTACCTAAAATGACCTTGTTAGAGCCATACCTAAATTAGATTTCACTAAGGACCACCTATGTGATGCCAGCCAACTAGGAAAACAAATTAAGTATTCATTTCATTCAGTCAAGGACATCAACAACTCTAGGCCGCTAGAAATTCTTCATATGGACCAATTAGTACATCTAGCCTTGGAGGGATATCATATGAATTTGTAATCGTTGATCACTATTCTAGATTCACCTGGGTTAGATTCTTATCACAAAAGAGTGAATCATTTGAGGAGTTTAGAACCTTCTCCACCATGATATAAAGAAAATTAAGGTATGAAATATTAACCATTCATATTGATCGTGGACGATAGTTTAAAAATGATAAATTTGAATCTTTTTGTTAAGAAATAGAGATAGAGCATAACGTTTTTGCCCCTAAGACCACTCCAAAAAATGAAATAGCTGAAAGAAAGAATAGAACTTTAGTAGAAGCTACTATGGCTATGTTAGTTGAATATTCTCTCCCTAGATACTTTTGGGTAGAAGCAATAAATATTACTTGTTATGTTTTAAATAGGATAAATATTTTATCCAAGTTAAATAAGACACCCTATGAGCTCATTAAGGGTAGGACACCCAACCTTTCCTACTTGCTTATCTTTGGATGTAAATATTTTATCCTAATCAATGGAAAATCACCTCTAAGAAAATTTGATCCTAAATCTAATGAAGGAGTCTTCTTAGGTTATTTATATATAGGTAAGGCCTATATAATTTTCAATAAGAGGATCTTAATAGTAGAAGAATCTACCTATATTGTGTTTGATGAATCTGATAGAACCTCTAAATTTAGATGATAAGAAGAAGAAGTAGAGGTCATCAAAGGGGTAGAAGCCATGGACTTAGGGGATAAAGTAGAACCTCAGGAGCCTTTACTAGAGAATGGAGATATTCATCTAGTCATCCTAGAGAAGTTATACTAGAAGACCCATCTAAATGTGTTAGAACTATGCATGGATTTAGGAAGGAGGTTGGTAATTCTGTATTTATCTCCATGTTAGAACCCTCTAACATAGATCAAGCCCTAGCCAATAACTTATGGATCCTAGCAATATAAGAATAGCTAAATCAATTTGTTAGAAATGATGTATGGGAACTGATCAAAAGACCTAAGGACCAAAGTGTGGTAAGTACTAAGTGGGTTTTGAAAAATAAAATAAATGAGTCTAGCATAGTGGTGATGAATAAGGCCAAATTAATAGGTAAGGTGTACAATCATATTAAATGTGTATATTTTGAGAAAACATTTGCCTCTGTAGCTAGACTAGAAGTCATTAGGGTACTACTAGCCTTTTCCTGCTTTAGAGGATTAAAGCTGTATCAAATGGACATTAAGAGTGCCTTTTTAAATCGGGTGATTAAAGAAGATGTGTATGTTGAGCAACCCCAAGGTTTTGAAAATTCTCAATTTTTCAATCATGTGTTTAAGTTAAAAAAAGTATTATATGGATTAAAACAAGCACCTAGAACCTGGTCCGAAAGGCTAAGCACATTCCTCCTAGAAAGAGCCTTTGTTAAGGGTAGTGTATACACCACCCTATTCCTTAAGAAATTAGGAGAAGATATACTCATTATTCAGATTTATGTTAATGATATATTGTTTGGATCCACAAATAAAAATCTATGTGATGAATTCTCAAAGATAATGAGTGAAGAGTTTGAGATGAGCATGATGGGATAGCTTAACTATTTCCTAGGATTTAGTGTTAAGTAAAAGGATAATGGAACCTTTGTTAGCCAATCAAAATATATCAAGGATATTCTTAAGAAATATGAGATGAATAATGCTAAGGCAATAAATACTCCCATGAGCTCTTCTATTTAGTTAGATAATGATCAAAATAGAAAATTAGTTGATCAAAAAATAATAGAGTGATACTTGGATCACTACTTTATTTGATTATCAGTAGACATGATATAATGATTAGTGCATGTCTTTGTGCTAGATTTTAGGCTAATCCAAAAGGAATCTCACATAACTGTTATTAAGAGAATCCTTAGATACCTACTAGGAACCCAACACCTAGGTATCTGGTACCCTAGTCATAGCTCGTTCTTTGAGATCATATGATATTCAGACTCTGACTTTGTAGGATGTAGGAAAGATAAGAAAAACACATCAGAAACCTATCAGATTATAGGTCAATTATTACTTTCCTAATCTAGCAGAAAGAAATATTCAGTAGTCCTATCCACCTATATTACTATAAGAAGTTGTATTTCTCAAGTCCTATAGTTTAAGCAACAAATCTTAGATCTTAGATTGCTTGTAGGCACAATTCCAAACATGTCTGACAATAATAGTACCATTTGTATATCCAAAAATCTAATTCAACACTCTTGCACAAAGTATACATACATTAGGCATCATTTAATCAGAGATCATGTAGCAAAGGGGGATATATAACTGCAACATAAAACTATAAGAGACTAATTGACAGACATCTTTACCAAACCCCTAGCCTTTGATACATTTAGCACCATGAGGACTAGACTAGGTGTTATAGATATTCATGCTTGATTCAGGATGAATCTAAATACTTCTATCATTTGAAATCAACCTTTCATTTTTGTGTGCTTTAAGTATGTATCATTTTGAATTTATGAGTTGGTTTATGTATGTTGCTTTATTTTTCATTTTCTATTTGTTGTTATTTAGTAAATGTTCCCTGATCATCACACACTCTTGGCTAAAATAAAAAAAAAATTTAGAAATTAAAATAAAATTTTGTTCACATTATACTATACGACTCAATTTGTACTGTATGATCTACACATCCCTGCATAAATCTCTACCCTCAGTTAAATCAATAGCATACATATGTTTAATTATTGGTGATTGTATTATACAAACACTCTTTTGTAATGTACGATATACATGTCAAAAGCCATTAGATGAATTCAAGTTGGTCGATACGATAATAATTCCACATCATCTTGTACGAACACCTGTTTAAACTATAGTATGCATTTAGTCAAAAAGCATCCAGATGACTCCTCAAGACAAACAAAATCTCTTAAGATTGTCCAGTAGGATACTAACCGTACTACATAATTTGATCACCTTTTTTTGATAAGTCATCTAGACGATTTAACTCCTTCTAATCATACTGTATGATCTCAAATCGTACTGTATGATTAGCTAAAAAATATTTAAATTGGAGGGATTTCTATTGTTCAATTCACTCAAATGCTTGAATTCCTTTCTTCTCTCAACTCCTAGCCTCACAACATTACGTACTCAAATGGCCAGAGGCAGCAAATGCAGTCGCCTGACCTAAGGAGGTTCTTCCTCTCATTGCCTTATCGATGATCGCTTTCAATCCACTGAAGATGAATCCATATACCATTGATACAAGGAAGCTCGCATCACCCCCTCTAGAATGTTGAATCAGCATGCACTGAAGTATAAGATGATGAACCATTTTGCCTCCTCTACTCTTCAATTCCTTCTCACTCTTTCTTTCCCTTTCAATTCAAAACTTCTATATGAATTCCTTACAAATCTAAGGGTTAGTTTTGAACTGCCTCTCTTGTGATCATATATTTGTAGGAGACCCAAAGAGATCACTAAAAAGGACTTAGGAACATATGTCCATCTTTCCACAGAAGAATAATAATCCCAATCAATGGCCTCTAAAGGTGACTTTGATTGGAATGTTGTCAATCTAAACCTCTAAAATGTCACCCTAAATCAGCACCAACCTTTAGTCCACTCTCTAAATCAAAATGCACGTGTTATCCAGCATGTTCTTCAAACTTTAATCATACTTAAAGATGGAGATCATGTCAATATCAAAACACTATTTTCCTTAGTCACCTACTTCATCATTTCTAATACCCAATTTGATGAAGCCCAAATACTTATCAATTATATCAAGAACCTGACCCCATTCGACTTCCCTCAATTAGAAGAAAGTAAAATATCTCTCTTGGTAACATCACTGGCTATGTCCAAGAAAAGAAATATGAGCTTACCTACCCTGCACCTCGTGCTGAAGTTCATATTTTCTATACTGACGCTTTCTTCCATATTCTTTTCCATCACCATCAGGGGAAAGAGCGTGATGAACCTGATTTTGATAAAGAGGGGTGAGTTGGTCCTGCAGCTACATCTGCACAAGAACTAGAACTAGCTCCAGTACCACCACCTACACCATCCTATACCTCTTACCCTATGAGGAGATAATACAAAGGTCGATTAACTAGAATCTGACCTGGACTCAGATATCCAACAGTAACAAAAATAGAATGAGGCGGATATGGCATGGTTTGGAGAATAATTCTCTTCAATTCACAAATATTTCCAACCACCACCACCTGATCAGGGGCCTTCTTACTTTAAGCTTTGTGTGTTGTACTTCATATTTTTCATATTTTATAGTTTATTTTATGTCTTTAATGTTCCTCCTTTTTTGTGACATAAAAAGGGGGAGAAAGTGTTTGGTTGTCTATATATTTGCATCTATTAATCAATCTTTTTTATGCACATTCTATTTGTGTTCTTTTGATTTATCTTATTGTTTTAAATTAAAAAAAATTGTTTATATTCTTTTGATTTATCTTATAGTTTTGAATTAAAAAAAATAAAAATTCCAACCCCTATTTTCAAATGTATCACTTAGTGAAGGGGAGATTAAGAGAAAAGAATTTTAACTTACCTTTTAATCAAAAATATTTGTCATCATCAAAAAGGGGGAAATTATTATAATCCAGGATCCCTAGATTGTGATTTTAAAGATAAGAAGCATTATTTCTCCTAGCATATATATTAGATATTATTTTTTTCTATGTGCACTAACATTTCAAGTACATCGTAGACCACTCAAGATTACTGAAGACTCAAGTTTGGGTAGAATAGAATGTCAATCCAAAAAGTTTATAATTTGAACTTTCTTATATTTTCTATTTCTTGAGTCTGGCCATGTAAGGGTATATACAAAATTAGCGACCATGCATACACACAGGGGGAGTGAATAAAATTTGAGATGAAATTTTTTTGCACTAATTATACTTTACAATCACATTTGTATTGTATGATCAGTTATATGAAGGAAAGGGTTAACGACTAATTGTATCATTAATGTTATTAAATTCATCATACTGTATGATATAGATCGTACTGTATGATTTATTTTGATATGAGAAACCCTAGCTTCCAAATAAATTAAGTAACAATTTTTAAAAATGAATTTTGAACTAATCATACTATATAATCCTAATCATACTGTATGATATTTAGAATCATACTAAAATTATCCTTCATGATTAATCAATTAAATCAAGGCTTATTAAATAGGGCTAATACACTGTAGGAAAATTGACCATTACTCGTGAAAATTTTTAGTGGATATGTCCAATTACCGGTGGTTTTTAAAATTTATGCTTAAAGTACGAGATGCGCCAAGAAGGGGGGTGAATTGGTATTTTAAAAATTAAACCTAAACAGGAGTTCTAATTTTTTTATATTTTTAAAATAACAACTTAATAAGTAGAATGCAGAAGCTAGTGATTTGTTCACAACTACAATATTGGTGACACAATTGTAAATTTCACAATACAAGATCAAGATCAGATTTTTCACCAAGCAATTAAAATAATAAATAAATGCGTAAAAAGTAAAGTGTGGTAAAAATGGAAAAAGCACACCAGAAATTTTTATAGTGGTTCGGTCACTTAACCTACATCCAATCCCCGGAGTCCTCCACTCCGAGATTTGCACTACTAAAAGTTGACTCTCCTTTTGCTCCCACAGCAAAACGGAGAAGCCTTTACAAGACTCACTTTCACCTTCCTCGGTGTGGCGGAGTACCAAACACTATGTCACCCTCCCAGTGATGGCAGCAGACCTTCTACTTTTTCTCCCTCCTGGAGATGATAGAGTACCTTGAGGATGTTGACCTTGAAGCCTCTCTTCCTTGAGAACCTTTTTGAGACTCGCCAAAACTACAAGAGGAGCAAGCGTGCAGCTAGCTCGGAGCAACCGTGTGATCCCCTCACACTCCTCCCTCACGCTCAAGCTCACCTTCTCCTTCCTCTCAAAAACCTTGGATCTCTCCAAAAGCTCCCTCTCAAGAGTTCCTTCTTCTGTCAACCATGGCCTCAACAATAACATCTGGGATGATATAAATATCGTCTAGGATGATCAGTACAAAAATCATAGTTTTATTTGGTACGATCTATGGGACGATCCAAAATCGTCTCTGTTCATCGTACAATATGATTGAAATCGTACAGTATGATCAAATGTAATTAAGAAACCTAGATGTAATTGCTTGATTACGGGGGATAATTTTGGCAAGATTTCAAATAATCATACAGTATGATCGATATCGTACAATACGATTAGTTCATAAAATCAAGATTAAATCTTACCAAAGTTATTCTGGCGGTTAGGGTTTTTGAAAAGAAACTAATCGTATAGTACGATTAGTTCACAGAACTAATCTTCCAGAAATTAGCCGTTAGCCTGAGTATTAATGACATATCGTACAGTACGATTAAAAATTGTACAGTATGATTTATTTTTAAAAAAATTTCTTCCTAAAAAAATTCCCCCTGTATATGTGTGAATGGTCACTCCATTTACATACATGCTTTTGTGGCAGACTCAAGAAAAAGAAAAATAAAAGAAAATAAAAATACAAGATCTTGTACATCCTATTCTACCCAGTCTTGAGTCTCCAGCAGTCTTGAACTGTTTGTATTATACCTGAAATATTAGTGCTCACAGACAAGAATAAATATTTATAATTTTAAAAGAAGAACATACTAATTCAGTAATTATTATTTGTCATCATCAAAATCAAGTGCTCGAGATCTTGGATTGCAACAATCTCTCCCTGTTTGATGGTGTCAAATAATATTAACTGATACCCACAGGAGATGTTATTTCTTCCTTAGCTCCCCCTCACTAGAATGATGGATTTTAAAATATCGGAGAATCTTCAAAATTATTTTTATATTTTTTTGTTTTATATATTCTTTTTACATTTAAAATAAAACAGAACGAAAATAACAAAACATAATAAGAACTACAAATAGCATTAAATTGAAGAACATAACATTACAAAACTTCTCCCCCTTTTGACAGCAAAAAAAAGAGAAGAACCTCATAGAATAGTACAAACGATCCTGTCCTGAAGATGATCCTTCGCTAGTATACAGCTGACTCTCCCGAAGTCGTATAAAATCATCTTACGATAATAAATCCATAAAATAATTTTTTTATTATTTTCTTATTATTACTAAAAAAAATGATAATCATGTGAGCTTTTCTCACTTTCTCATCAACCCTCTAATGATCAGCTTAATGTAGGTGAGTCTTAGTATGTAGCTCCAATGGTGTTGGCTCCCAAGCAAGAAATTCTTTATGCAAATAGAAAATATAATTAAAATAATGTACATATATTTATGAAATTAATTATAATAATCTGTTACCAGTTGTCGTCTATGCTCAATATGAGGCACTGAACCGCCCGTATAAAGAGAGCTTCCTAAACCCCCACATCAGATGCTCTATTTTGCTTCTTCTGCTCTCTCAATTTGGTGAACTCGGCGCTAGCCCAAATTCTACTCAAATCAGCCCATACTCCCTCACCAATCTATAATGGATGCTGCCCAGACTTTCTAATATCCATGAACATGTCCCTAAGACAAGTAGAGCCTCTCTTCTCAAAATTTGTTTTGATCTTCGAACCATGCTCAGACAACTACCAAAAATCTTTTTTCTTAAATATAGGTATAATAAATAATATTAATATAAATAAAATCATAAATTTTAAGTAATGCCAAATAAATATACCTGAAATTCTCTGAACTATATATCCCTAACGTCTATTTGAATTTTCTTCCATGATAAGTAAGGAGCATCATATTTTCTCTGTATGACGCTATGAAGCTTGTGGGTAGGCTTCCTTGACGGATTGAAGTTGCAGGTAAATTTTTTTTTTTGTAAATTACATAGCAGATCAAATTAGAATAACTTTATAAAATAAATTAAACTTACGTATTTCCCTAAGGCTCTATGTATACACGCTTATCATCTACTACTTTAGGCTCTCAAGTTCCAACCACTACTTGTGTTTATGGTCTATCCTATTCTGGCTTCATAAGAGGTGGGTAATAATAGGGGTGATGGTAAGAAGCGTAGAGGTAGGTTGATGGAGCTATTTATGATGTTAGTGGGGGATAGTATGGGTACAATAAAGCTGAGTGTGTCTAATCTGGAGAGGGTATTCGAGGACTAGTAGACATAGGAGTCGAAAAGTACCCATCATGGAGTGGTATTGCAACCATAGCTAGATTTGTCTACTCCTGCATAGTTGGAAATTGATATTGAGTCCCAGGTGGGTGTTATGGGTGAAACTCTTTGGCCTTTATCTTCATCACCCTATCTAAACCTAGTTAGTCTAGTGCTCAACTTTCTCATACAACTAAACATTGATGTAATGGATCTACGAGGAGGCTCATCACTTGAAACCATCTGTAATAAAAGAAGTAATTAGTTTACATTTCATGAAATTACAGTAACACATAAAAATAAAGTAGCAACATATATGAAGATTTATATAGTAAAATTTTTATTTAATATAAATCAGCTTCCAAATATCATTTATGACAGCTACAAAAATGATTTACAAAATGTATAAATGATTTACATATAAGTTAACCTCCAAAAATACTGTTACATTCAAAAATTATAGTTATATAAATTATAAATGATTTAAGAATATTACAATAAATCAACAGAGGTATTCCAGGTCATTTACCAATAACATTGTAATAAATTTGTTTATCAACTTGTTCTTTAAAAGCTATATTGCAATAAATCAAAAATCCTACATTCAAAAATTATAGTTACCAACTTGTTCTTGCTACACATTCATAATACAACATTAAGTATATTGTAATAAATTTGGCCACTTAAGCTATAAGAACTATTCTGAATCAGAAATGTTTTTAGTGCTCTTTAAGTTATCTTCACATTTTCCTCATTCTCACCTGATGATCTTGTCAAAATATTCACATCCTCTAACTGTATTTCAGCATAATGCAATGAACTATCACGAACATCAATGTCAACAGTCCTACAATCTGACATATCATCCTATTAATGTGTAGTAGCTATGACATTATTGGTCAACAATCTCTCATGCTTTGGTGTTTATAACAGCTAGCCAATCTTGCTTATCTCTGTGACCACTGGGATATTTGTTGAAATAAGCTTGAACAACTTGACTTGCTAGCACAAAGGGATCAAACTTCTCATATCTTCTACTATTTTTTACCTCTACTAAACCATACACAGGATGAATCCTTATACCTCTACTCAGTATAGGATCATGCCATTGATAATTGAACAAACATATAAGATTCATATCTTCTCTTGGGTTCTGCAGCTAAAGAACCTCATCTAGGATACCATAATAATCACACTCATCTTCTTCATGAGTGTTTCCTCTAATGCAAACTCTATAATTTTTAGTTTCTCTTCCTTCACTCCATGACTTAGAATGAAATCTAAACCCATTAACTATATATATATATATATATATATATATATATATATATATATATATATATATATATATATATATATATATATATATATATATATATGTCAGGTATTTGCTTTTTACATTGGGCCCCATGCTAGTGAGTGTAGCCCTTTTCTAAAACTTTGTTACAGAGGTTATGTACTTAAGAAAATCTAAAAATTTTAGGGCTTCTAGTATTTAATAAGATATAAATAATGAAATAATATAGAATTTACTCACATAAGATCTAAACCATACTAGGAATTCATTTGCAACAAGTTGGTCAACAGCTATAGTATCTGTTGGAGATAAACTGCTTATGAAATACCTAGTGAAAAATCATCCAATTAATACTTAGAATTAAAAATTAACATGATTTCTTATGCATATTATGGAAAAACTTACTCTAAGATAGGTTGGACTTCCTAGTAGTTCAGTAACATATATAAAGTCATTGTTTTGATTTCTAAATCATTGAGGAATCTTACAACACATTTGCCACTAGCCTTTCTATGACTTCTAAAGACTAATATTATAAATTGTGATTGTTCTTCGATATCAAAGTCCATGTTATAAAAAATCTTTATTTTTTACTTCTCACACGATGCTCGAAGTAGCAAAAGCAGAAGTGGGTGCTTTCTTGAGCCAAATATACTTCACATATTGATCCGTCTAGTCGTGTTGTATTCTTAACATATTTTTTCAACTTATTTAAGTATCTACTATATGATTATAATTATCAGTCACAATTAAAAATATATTTAAGATAGTATATTAAATACACATATTACCTCTCAAAAGGGTTCTTTTAATGATATTGCATTGGTCCACCAACTCTAGCCTCATAAGGTACATGGATTGGAAGATGTTTCATAAAATCAAAGAATCGAAGGGGAAAATATTTCTAGCTTGCTTAAGATGATTTGTATATTCTCCTCACTCCTCTATAAAGCCCCTTCGCTTAGTTTAGATGAACATAGATCTTTGAAGAAAAGGCTAGGCTCTATCAACAGATTTGATATGTAATTTGGTAATAGATATACTATAATTAGAAGGAGCAGCTCCATAATTATGTGACAATCATAACATTTTAGTCCAAATAATCTTACAGATTTAAGGTTTAAACATCGACTTAAGTTTGATCCATAGCCATCAAGCATTTTTAAACCTTAAAACCACTAACATATTGATCTTCTTTATTTTAACGTGAATGAGTAAGGTTCTTTAGGCTTTATTATTTTGCCATCATTGGTTGTTACTAACTCTAGATTTCTTCACTGGCAGAACCCTTTAATGCCTATTCTAGATTTCATATTATCCTTACTCTTGCCTTTAATATCCATGATTGTATTAAAAATGTTACCAAAAAAGTTCTCAATATGCATAACATCTAAATTATGCCTTATCAAATTTCTACTCCAATATGGTGGTCCAAAAATACTTTTTTAATCTAATTATATTGAACACCATATCTATGAAATTTACTCTATTAATGCTGGAAAATTAATAATTGATGAAATGCCAGAAAGTATCTGTAGTATGCCATAACCACTTAATCTGAGTGGAGGATTGACCTCTCAACTCTGTTTCTGACAATTGCATCGTTATTTCTCCTAAATGAATGATCAGAAGGTATGAACATGTGATGTCAATCAAACCAAATATTTTTTTCTCCATATTTTAGTGTGAAAGATTTAGTATTATCTATCTAATAATGGCAAGCTAATTTTCCCTATTATACTCAAACCCCATAACATACCACAAGCTAGAAAATCACCAATGGTCCAAAGCAATGTAGCTCTAAGGAGAAAATTCTATTTGTTTGAGATTTCATATATAAGGACACCTTCTTCCCATAAGAACTTGAGATCATCAATTAATGGTTGGAAATAAATATCAATCTTTGCTTTTAGATTATGTGATCCAGGTATTATAAGTGTTAAGAACATGTACGGGGTAGTCAAACGCATCTATGGTGGAAGGTTGTATGGTGTTAGCATAACTGGCCAACAAGAATATGGTGAAGCTGCCTAAATGTATGGAGTAAAACTATCAGCACATAATCCTAATCTTATGTTACGTGGCTCAATAATAAATGCGGCATCTGCTCGATCAAAATGTTTCCATGCTTTAGCATTTGATGGATGAGAAAGAATGCCATGTGAGCTAATTTCTCTTTATGCCATCTCATTTGACTTGATGAATTCATTGATGTGTAGAGCCACTGAAGTCTTGGAATAATCGATAAATAAAACAAATAGGAATATGTAATATCTTTCTTTTAATGACATTATTTTCTCGAGTTTGGTTTGAATTGAGGCATATTATAGGTGTGATAATAAACTTCTATCATATCATCCTTATAGTATAACATACAACCATTTATACAGCAATTAATTTTCGTAGCGGTGAGACCTAACTTGGATACTAATTTTTTCATTCAATAGAAATCTATAGCGATTAAATTATCCTCTAGATTTGTTTTCTTGAAAAGACCAATGAAGTCATTGAAGAACTCATGGGAAATATTATATTTAGTTTTAATACTTAGCATCCTAACAGTAACTAATAATTCTGAATGAGCTTTGCAACCATCCTAAATTAGTTTTTGAGCAGCATGTAGTAATTCTAAAAAAAATTTTGGTTTCTGGGTTTAGTGGTTCTTCCATATTTACTCTTAATTTAGGACCAACTGCATCAAAAATAAGTTCTTTATATGGTCTACTCATTTGATCTTCATTGACTGTTCCAGAAGTTATGGATGGACCGGCGTGAGTATCTCTATGTGGCTCGTACTTGCCATGTGAGGTCCAAAACTAGTATCCTGGAATAAATCCCCTATAATATAAATCAACCTTTACATCATCGGGCTTAAGAAAGCCTTGATTTTGTGCTTTGAGCATGAGCATGGACATATAAACATTCCATCAGACTTAAATGAAGGTAGTTGATGTGCGACTTGAATGAAAGTCTCAACTCCCTCCATAAATTCATCTGTCAATCCTTTTCGACCGGGTAATAATCTGTTATACATCCAATATCTCTCTTCTTGGATAGTCATTTGGATGTTAAAGCTAATATTCCCTAATAAAATATGTGAAATGAGAGCATATAAGATGATTATATAAAAATTTATTTAGTAAATATAGTGAAAAAAGGTGCCTTAAGAGTGCATAATCCTCATAGCAAATGTGAACTAGAAATTGAGTTCATAATCTACTAATAGTAGCCCTCACCAATTGGTTTAAGATTAATGGTCATCCACTAAAACATATAACTCATGCCCTTATGGTTGTATCCTCCTAATGAATTATTTATAAACTCCTAAGAATAGTGGGTCATGCTAGGAAAGAAAAACTCATAGGCTTGATGAACGATAGGTTTTATTGGCCTTCATTAAAATGAGATAATAAAAAATTGGTGGCTCAATGCTTCACTTGTCAACAATCTAAGGTAACCCAATTGAGGTTTGGACAATACACTTCCTTACATGTTCTTTATAGCCCTTGGGAGGACTTATTGATGGATTTTATTTTAGGACTACTTAGGATAGTTTGTGGCCATGATAACATTTTTTTTTAAAGTTGACAAGTTCTAAAAAATTGTTCATTTCTTACATTATTCTAAAATAAATGATGTGTCTCATATAGATAGGTTATTTATTAAGGAAATAACATAACTCCATAGTTTCCAAAGTGAGAGAAACTGCTTATATGACTTATAAGGTCAACAAGCATGACCATAAAATTAAATTTTTTTTAACAACTTTAGAATAAACTTAGACAATCAAGCCCTAAAAGTAGAACAAGCTACTACAATAATTTACGCAACATGTCTAATAATGTTTATTTTAACAAGATTGTAATAATTTACATATAAATAATTTTGAAAAACCTTCACTCATAATAATGTTAATTTTACAAAACCATCACTCATAATAATGTTCATTTTATAAAAATAATCACTCATATTCAAGTGGAATAACTTTCCTGAAGGATGTAAGCTCAGTCATCAAGAGTTTTAATCTTTTATGTTTAAAATGATTAACAACAAGGAAAACTAAGGAAGGAAAGATAGGAGATCACCTTCGGCTAAGGAGATGGAGATGAAGGCCGGTGTTGGCTAGGCTAGGGCGGAAGGCCGGTGTTGGCTAGGCTAGGGCGGAAGGTCGGCTGGACAACAGCAGGCATTCTCTAGACAGACGGAACTAAATTAAATGAGGCGTTGAAGTGAGGAAGAAGGGGACATGGGGTTGGATATTAAGGCAAAAAACTGGCGGCATTTCCGATGGCTTAAGCCCCCAAAAGTTTGTCACTTAAAACTGGTGATATGGCAGTCGATAAGCATTTCCTAGATAGAACTTTTCGACGGCATTTCAGGCAGTCAAGTATCACCAATATTTTATGGAGATTAGACTGCCGGTATAACTGCCACTTTGTACTGGCAGTCTAATCACCGGTTTAACTTCTTGTAGTTCTGGTGGTCACTTAACTGCTAAAAACCTCATTAGTATTGAGTAAATTTCCTATAGTGATCATACAGTATAATCTTGATCGTACCATACAATTGCTAGAGAAAATTTTGATAGTCCCATAGATCATATTGGATGAAACCTTGATTTTATAGATAATCGTATAGTATGATATTTATATCATACTATATGAACTATTGATATTACATTAACCATAATGTATGATGTGAATCATACCGAATGGTCAATAGAGATGATTTTTAATCATCCCCATGATCATCCTATATGAATAGTGTAAAATTAAACTAATCGTATTGTATGAAGTTATGGTCGTACTATACAATATATTTGTTAAAATTGAACAGTTTGCCTGAACGACTATTTTCATCATACTAGATGAGTCATATTTTTTAACTGGTCGTACTATACGAACAGAGATGGCCAAATTAAAATTTTAGGGTTTTTTTAAGCCTTGTACTTAAGCATCCTTTTGAAGTCTTTTTGATAAGGACTTCGGCTATTGAAGGAACTCTTAGGAAGATTGTGCTTGAGAGACTTTAGGCTTAGAGAGGAAGAAGAAGGTGAGGTTGTGTGTGAGGAAGAAGTAGTGTGAGGGGTATTCACACGGTCGCTCCAAGAAAGCTTGCACCTAGCTTCCTCCTGTGGCATTGGTGAGTTCTTGAAGATTCCCTTGGGAAAGAAGCTTCAAAGTCAAGAGTTTAGGATTCTCTACCTTAACCAAGAGCGTGAAAAAGAATTTTCATTCTCTACCATCACTAGGAGGGTAAAGAAGGATTTCAGGTTCTCTGCCTTCTCTAGGAGCGAGAAAAAGAATTGAAGGTCCATTGCCATCATCAAGAGGGTGACATAGCTTTTGATTCTCCACCATACCAGGTTTTGTGGAAGTGTTTCTTGTAAGGGCTTCACCCCCTTGCTGTGAGGGAAAAAGGAGAGTCACTATAGTGTTAGTGCAATACCCAGAGTGGAGAACTTTGGGTAGTGGACGTAGGTCAAGGTTGACCGAACCACTATAAAATCTATGGTGTGCTCTTTCTTATTTATCTTATCTTTTTACTTTTGCACTTTGAATTTACTACACGAAATTCATCATTTATTATCAACTGCAATTAGGTTAATCTGTGATTTACTAAAAGGAAAATTTATATAGTTTGATTGATATATTTGTGCCGCAAAACAAAAAATATTTTAAACTCTCATTCGCTTCCGCATGTGTTAAGTTAATTAATTAGATTTGTTTTTTAAATTTGTTTTCTAGCATAAAATAAAAAAGTATTATTGGTGCAGTATTTTTTAAAGTACCAATTCACCCCCCACCCCCTTTGTTAGTACAGCTAGGGATAGTTCACTTCGGTCTTACAACCTCCCTGAACTTTTAGAAGAGCTCTAGAAAGAAAAGTCTTTGGGCAAAAGACTTACTAGCCAAGGAGGCTAGGGAGCAGCATTTCCATTAGGCAGGGAGGTGAAAAGAAGGATGTAATCTTTATCATAGTGAGAAGCTGAAGGAGGGAGCTACATCTCAGCCATAGTGAGGAGCTAAAGAAGAATCGATATCTCTATCGTAATAAGGAGAAAAAGGAGGGATGGCATCTCTACCGAACTGAGAGGCAAAAGGAGGGAGATTATTCAAAGTCTATAAAGATCATTCTCCACCTATTAAGGGAGAAGGGCATCTCTGTCTAGTTGTGTGCTAAGGGAATGCCACTTAGTACAAACCCAAAGAGGAGGACCATTGCGGAGCAGATGTAGGTCAATTTTGACTGAACCACTATAAATCTTGTTTGTGCATTCTTTCCTTTCTTATAATTTACTAATTTATTTTTGTGTACTATGGTTTTTTTGTTATCTTTATAAATAATTTTTTGGGTGATAAATCTCTAGTAAAATGCCCAAAAACCTTAGTAACATCTTACCTACTTCCACCTCAACTAATTTATATAAGATTAGATACCATCATCCTACCAATCCCACTGTGACATCATCTCATCTTACACATAATAATACCTCTGATCTCATATTTCTATTAATGAAGAATGATAAGATCCCCAACCTAAATTCCCGACCAGATGAGGAAGAATTCTTTTGTGCTTCTACCTCATCATCTAAAAACACCCAACAAACTACTAACCCCAACCTCATTCATAATAGATTTGCTATCCTAAATCACATAGACTCCATATTAATTCAAAACCTTGAAACATCCATAGATCAAACTATTATCAAGACTCAACAACAAAAAATAACTAGAGCTAACTATGTTAAAAGGAGAAAACCAAAACTCTAAAACCTAGTGACCGATCTAAATATTGCTATATGGAACATAGATGGTTCAATTACCCTATCAAAGTCCTATCTTATAGAGAGCTAGTTTAATCTTGTAAGCTTGATATGCTTTGTATTTTTAAAGTGAAAGTATCTCTTGCTTCTTCAGCTGGCCATTGCTTTTCTAAAACACACAACATTTTTTAGGATGAAAGTATGTGCAATAATTTTCATTGCTCATGTCCTATTAGGATTTGGATTAAGTGGAGGAAGTCCAATCTATCCTTCACTCCCTCTTTACTTCTAGTCAATTGAAACATGGGTGTATCCTTACAGGTTCTAGTATATAAATTGATATCTTCCTAGTTTATTCCTCTAATTATGCATCGGAGAGGGACCAGTTATGGCAACATCTCATTAACATTGGGGAAAATGTTTCTCATCCTTGGATTTTAATGGGTGAATTCTAGTATTGGAACAAATAATGATGAAAGGGTGGGTGGCAATCCGTTTCCTTTTAGTATTGGGTCATTTAACAATGTAATTTTTATTAATAGTCCTCATGAGTTGGCTTTTGTTGGGCTTCACTATACCTAGTTTAATAAGAATACTAATAATCATATTCATATCAAGCTTGATAGGTCTTTGATGAATGACCTGTGGCTGACTACTTTTCCTTTCACATATTATAGTTTTGAGGGCCCAAAATGTTTTGACCACTCCCCACTTATTCATCATTATAAATCTTAGCCTAAGATTGCTCATAAGATTCTTTTTAAAAACTATTGGCTTAAAGATCTACCCTTTTTGGATGCATTACACACCTCCTTTTCGCAACCCCACCTTGGAAATCTTATTTTTGCACTTTACAGAAAGCTCCATTCACTCAAGTTGGCCATTAAAAGCAAACTATGGGCTTCCTCTAATCAATTAGCACCCAACAGTTAATCTCTTCAAATGCAGCAGCAACAGTTGATTCTATAGAAAATTCAATTAGAACCTTCTAATCTTGAATTGAATGCAAAGTTCAAGAATATAAATGAATTACTTCTCTCTACATCTTACTCCTCTTGGTCTTCTTATCAAAGGTCTAAATCCAAATGGCTTCCTTGTGATGAAGATGATTTATAGTTTCTATATTATAAAATTAAATCAAGAAGGAATTACAATCATATAAAAGAATTATCTACAGTTGATGGATATTTTTTTTAGCATAATGAGATCTATAAGGCTATCATAAATCATTTTAAATGCCTTTTTAATTCTTCCAATAGATCTCTTGATGATATTTCCTTCATTCCTGTTGGGAAAAATGTTCTCCAACACCTTCAGGCTGCTCTAATTGGTCCTATAACAGATGATGAAATTAAAAAAAAATTCCATCACCTCGGTCCTTTATTCATTGCCCAGATGGCTTCACTTTCAAATTATATAAATCTACTTTGGGTAGCATTGGTTATTATGTTTCCAAAGCTTCTAGATATTTCTTTATTAATGCTTATTTCCCAAATAGAGTTAAAGTCACTACTCTATCCTTAATTCTCAAGAGCTCTCATGCTTCTAGTATTTCATATTACAGGCCTATTTTGTTGTGTAATACTTTTTAGAAGATTATTGGACATATTTATTTCTAATAGATTGAAGCAAGTTATGCCCTAAATAATTAATTTAGCCCAGGTTAGTTTTATTCAAGGAAGTAGATCTACTGACAACATTTTATTTGCATCAGATTTTTTAAGAAATGTATCTATGCCTGGTTACAAAAAGATTTTCTATGCCAAGTTAGATATTTTTAAGCTTTTGATACACTTTTGAGGAATTTCCTTATCCAAAGAATGCTTCAAAAAGGTTTGCCACCTCTTTTTGTCTCATGGCTTAAATCTTGTGTTGTTGATATTAATTATTCCATTTGCATTAATGGGGATTAACAAGGTTATTTTACTTCGAACATAGGGCTTAGACAAGGATGTCCATTATCCCCTTATCTTTTTTGTATTGTGATGGATGGGTTGTCTAATCATTTTGGATAATACTATTGGGCCTAACTATTTTACTAGTGTTTATGCTTGGAGACAACATATTTCTCACCTTTTATATGTGGATGATCTCCTCATTTTTGGTGAGAGCTCAAAGAACAGTACTTTTATGCTTTTGAGAATTCTAAATGATTTTGGGGTTACTTCTGGTCTCTTTATTAACCCAAGGAAAAGCTACATCACCTTTTCTACAGGTACTACTAATTATAGTGAGAGTTGTAATACTCCCATTATCTTTAATGTTGATAAGACTTTCTAATATTTGGGCATTCCTATTTCTTAAAAGAGGTTTCACATTAATGATTTCCAACCCCTCATTAAAAAAATTAACAACCACTTTGCTGGTTGGAAAGCTAGGCTATTATCTTTTGCTAGTAGACTTAAGTTTATATGATTTACTATGTAGAATATAATAGCTCATTGGTTTAGGGGTTCAATTTTACTTAAAAGCTATTGTATGTTCATTAACAAGGCCTGTATTAGATTCCTATATCATGGGAACTCTGAAAAAAAGAAAATGCAATGTCTTTCTTAGAAAAGAACCTATCTTCATATGCCGTTGGGTGGATTAGGCATACCAGCTATTCAAGCTCTCACACATGCATTTTATTCCTCTCTTATTTGGCATTTGGTTAATTCTAACTCTTTACTTGCTGGTTGGTGTAGGAGTGTTTACTTCTCTCCTTGGAAGAAGGGAGCTCCAAATTCATTATGTTTATGGAAAAACATCACTTTAGTTGCGTGTAGTATTAAGGAATTTTTACTTTATCGTTACTCATAATTCTAAGTTTCTTTACTTTGGGATTCCTGGCTTAAGGAGGGAAGGAATCTATTTGAGTTGCTTTTGAATCAACAATTATCTATTTCCATCCCTCATGATGCCCCTATTTCTAATTTATAACTAAAAACTGATGGATTTTGCCAGATGCTCTTCTTTTTAGAGCATTAAAAATGCTATTATTGACATTTTCATTAATGTTGATAATTATGAAACTTGCATCACTTGGAAGGAAAATCACAATCCTAACTTTAAAAGATTTCTTGAGGATTTCTACCATAGTCATCATGCCAGTTCCTTCCATTCAATCATTTGGCATAGGAAATACTTGCTTAGATATTCATCCTTTGCATGGTTGGCCTTTGTTGGGGGATTAAAAATGGTTGTTGTTTGGATAAAATGAAATATACACTCTCCACCTTTTTGCACCTTTTGTTTTGAATTTGAGGAGCCCTCTACCTATCTAGTTTTTGAATGTCAGCATTCTTTAAGCATTATTACATACTTCTCTTGTGGACTTCAAATTTCCTTCTCAGGCCTAGGCTTCTACAAATATTAACTTACATTTATGAAATAGATCACTTTGGCAAAGATGAAAAAAATTATTTCTTCTTGGTTACTACATGCTCCCTCTACTTCATTTGGAGGGAGAGGAATGCTAGTAAGTTTGGTCATATAATTGAAAGCTCCTCTACCACTTGTGCTAGAATTAAAAAAAGCACTTTATTATAAAACATCATCCTGGAAGAACTCTGGAGCTATTCCGCATCTTATCCATTACTTTTGACTTTAGATCTATTGATATTTATTTTAATGTTTTTGGCTATTTCAAATTTGGGTGGTTGGATTTCTATTCGTTATTGGCTATTCAGGCTTTGTTGGATCATATATTTTGGAGTTTAGTGGACGATGATAAATATATTGTCTTTCTCACCTCCCCTTAGAGGGGTCCCTGGGGCAACCAAGGGAATGTTAGTGTGCTTTCACTGATTGCTAAATATTGGACAGGTGGGTTATGATATGTAGCATGAAATTTTTAGTCCACTTTTCATGTACTTTTGTTTGTTGTCTAATTAGTTTATGTTGAGCTTAATTTGCTTTATTTTTGTTGTAGCTCAATCTTGTTTTTATGTCATATTATTGAATTCCAATTGGATTTTTAGCTTTGCTGTAATTTAATATTTATAGTGAATTGAATTTGGGCTGTGCACCTAATCTTCCAATAATAATAATAATAATAATAATAATAAAACTCCCTTTAAAGGTGCAAGTCTGCATTTAACTCACTTTTGGAATACTTTATATCTCTTGTACTTCAAAATAAGCAGTTCCTAAAGAACATTCTCATAATTTGCAAGTATGTTTGGAAGAAAACTGACATTTACGATACAAAACTAATGCTCGATTCTTCCTTGCTTGCTGAATGATTTTAAGTCGGGTTGATAATTTTTCTTTAAAATATTTGGTCATTCTTTCTGGCTGATAAATTTTTTTGTATAGAATATTTTTATTAAATATTTTACTAAATAATTTTTAAAATTTATTTTAAGATAAATTATTTATATTTTATATTAATCTCAAAATATTTTTGAAAATTTTGAAATTCATCATGATAATTTTTTAATCATATAACACATTTTTCTAATTTCTAATTCGAATTCTAATTTTCTTTATAAGAGAACACCAACTCATTTTTTATTGGCTTAATGGGTACAAGCATTGCAGATTTTTTTTTAAGGATGCAAAAGCAATATTATTAAAGAAAAAAAACTATTACAAACTATCACTAGAATCGCATTCCTACTTTAACAAAAGAAAAAAAGGAGGAATACTACCCAAATTAATATCATCTCAAAAAAAAATCATAGCTAAGAGCAATGTTAGCACAAAGATCAGCTAACTTATTTCAACCCTTATCCACACAATTAAAAAAAACATAATTAAAATATTTAAGACAAGTAAGATCCTCCAACTGGTTATCCACCACATCACCCTTTGAAATTTTCAAACTACTTTAAAGAAGCTTGATGACATTAGCATTATCACCTTCAACTATGATCTCTTTATACTCTAATATCCACTTCTGCAAGAACCGACTCAAAGAATGAACAACTAACAACTCCAATTGGCATACATCCCAATGAAGCCCACTGAATCTGAATGCAAATAAGAACCTCCCTCTATGATATCTAAAAACACGTCCAATACTAGCCTTGTATGACGAAAGCAAACAAACATTAACATTCACTTTGATCCAATCGGGAGGGGGAGGATGTCAAGAATTCACGAGCATTGCTGATTGGAAGCAAAAGTCATCTCTTTTTAGGCTGCCTTTCAAATGACTTTCTTACTGCTTCTTAAAATAGTTTTTCAGTGCAAAAATTTTATTTTTTATACTAAAAAGCTGGTTTAAGAAGCAGTAAGAAAACCGTCCTAAATAAAGCCTTAGTAGATGTAACAGCTCAAATTTTTAACTTTCGAGATATTATCCATTTTGGCCTAAGGGCCTCACAGTTTTATCGTGTTAGTGTAACTTCCCAAGTGTTCACCCATCACAGAATTTTTAGGATGAGCACGATTAACTGCAGAGTTTCTTAGTGAAATTTCAACTATTAAATCAAAAGGCGACTCGACATTTAAGAGTTTAATTTCTTTTTACTTAATTAAGAGGTTTCACAAATTCCTTCACTTAAGTAAGTAATGTCCTCATCAGCATCTTTATCATAGAATCATCACCAGGCATATATAATTCTAAAAGGTGACCCCTACAAGTTCAAGTGGTGACTCCTGCCACGTAGCACTTTGTCCAATACAGGATTCAAGAGGTGACACCCATTGCGTAGTACATTGTCTTGTATGACACTTAGCTCCCTTCTATCGGCTGATATATTGCTCTGATACAAATTGTAACCGCCCAAACTCTTAACTATCGAGATATTATCTTCTTTGTCCTAAGAGCCTCACATTTTATCCTGTTCGTGTAATTGACTTCATAGGAGGTCACCGATCACATAATTTTTCTAGGATTAGTATGCTTAACTAGGGAGTTTCTTAATAAAATTTCAACCAATATACCAAAATACATCTTGATATTTAAGATTTTAACTTTTTTTTTTTAATTTTAGGGTTTCACAGTAGACTCCAACTTATGATATGCTTTTTCACCGGCCAACTTTCTTGTTAGTTCAGGTCAACTTATCTTATAATGGACCAAGTCACATAATCAGGCCCCTCATTAACAATGAAAAATTTGAGAAATTATATATTTTAACTTGGAGCCATTCAGCTAGACCCAAAATCCAAGAAGGCCTTGAGAAAAGTTCATCATAAATCATCTCCGCTCGTAAAATGTGAAGGCTACAGAAATAAAAAAACACACATATTTTGTAGCCTAAAGGAGGGTTGCCTAATTGTATCTTATTTCGTTGCATGTTTTCTTTCTGAATTAAAGCATTATAGCATACTATTATGTAGCAATAATTTTACCTGTTGCTATGCCGTCGAAGTGCTTTTAACTGCTGCAACATACTGATCTACAATTTGGCTTCCCGAACAAAAATGCTGCACAAGGGCGTTCTAATGGATGGCAACCACATTGATTTTGAAGCAATTAAAAGCTCTGCCAACGCCTATTTTTGAATTGTGTAAATCAAAAATCAATATTTCATCTGCGATTTTTTTTGCTTTCTTCTATTTTTTTGTTGAACTTGTAAATGAATAAATCAATAAAAAGAAAAGCAAACCATATATATATATATATATATATATATATATATATATATATATATATATTGTTTTGATGAGTGTAATATTACTCCTTTTACACACAGCTCATTTTGACATGTTGGTTGAGAGCTTAGGCTTCCAACTAAGAGGTCTTGAGTTCGAGTCTTTGTGTATGCGTTGTGTGTGTGAGTTTGCCTTAATTGGCCTAAATGTCCAAAAAATATATATATATTACTCCTTTTCTCCCACTGCACCACATGCCTTTTCTCGGTGCACGCGGCAGAGTTCAGAAATTTGAAAACGATGAGAAGCTTTATTCGATGTTTATAGAAAGGCTTTATCGAGGCGGGGCCAGCGGGTCTGGTTTGGTGAAAAGAAGCCTGATTGCGCCATGGTCGGGTTTGCTTCTCTTTCTGCTACCAAAATTTGAAAAAAAAAAAAATCTAGGATACCACCGCATATGTGTAGCATTTCAAGAGATCCTCAGCAGCATATACATATGAGCCATAGCTTTTGGAGATCCTAAAAAGCGAACAAGTCCATGTGTGAAAGCACTCATACAATAAGAGGCAGTTCTTGCCATGTTCCTAAATTAAAAAAAAAAAAAATCCTACGTAGATTTACATAATTTAAGCTTTTATCTTTAATTTTTTTAATATTTTAAATTTTCGTTGAATCATTTTTTTTCGATTTAAGATAATAATTCTGCTTCTGCATGGAAATATTAGAGTTAATTTTTTATGATAATAATTTAAAGCAGCATATTAAGAAGAAAAAAATGGGAAACAGGACGACGTTCCCCACCACTGGCCAGAGTCGGGGAGGGAAAGCGAGAACAATAATTAGTGGAAAGGCAAAATAGAAGGCACGGAAATCTCTTTTGTGCTGGACGGCCGGGAAGCCCAAGAGCTTTACAGCACGGAAAGTTGAGCGTGGGCTCTGCCGGGCCGCGAGGGGTGGTTACAGATCGCAACCTTGTACTATATTTAAGCTTTTAATGATAACTCGGGAGAAATTATTCTGCCGGGCCGCGAGGGGTGGTTACAAATCGCAACCTTGTACTATATTTAATGAATATAGAGCATAATTCGGATTGCTGTGTATTTATTATGTATTTTTGAATATACAATAAATAAGCAGTAAAAAAATAGTAAATCAATAATACTCACTAAATACGCACTAAATATTCACTAAAAATACAGAAAATACTAAAAAAATGCATAAAATATTCAATAAATACGCACTACATATTTTTTGCATTTTTTTTACTTTTTAGTGAGTATTTAGTGCGTATTTAGTAAGTATTATTGATTTGCTGTTTTTTTATTGTTTATTTATTGTGTATCCAAAAATACGCAGCAAATAAGCAGCAAATACGTAGCAATCCGGACTATGCTCTATGTTCGGCTTCTGGACATAATAATTTCTCATAACTCGGTAAGCTGATAGATTAAAAAAAAATGAGATTTTTAAAATGAAAAAAAAAGCCTTAATTAACAAGCTCAAGCTCATAGCTCTATAAATTCGGCTCACAAGCTCGCTAACCAGTAAAATTCAAGCCAACTCGACATCAGATCATATTTGTTCTTGGCTATGATGAATCTCTATTCTCAAGATCAGGTTAGATCATGGGACTCCCAATGAAATTCTCTAAGACTAGAAATTCATACCAGGAATTTTATATTTTTTTATTATTCTTGCTATAAGTCATGTATTTCTTTAAAATAAATTTCTATTAATAATATTGACTTAGATTTTATTTGAGACAGCTTCTTACTGCTTCTTAAAGTAACTTTTTAGACTAAAAAGCTGTTGTAAGAATCAGTAGAATGTCGTCTCAAACGAAACCTAAATGATAGAGTACAAATATTAAGGTATGAATGAGTTGTGATAAGGAATATATATATATATATATATATATATATATATATATATATATATATATATATATATATATACTTTATTTGATTAATTATTGTTTTTAGATAGATTAATACAATTTGGAGAGTAGCATCAAATGTCTATAGGTGCAAACGAGTCAGAGTCTAGCTCGACTCGCGCCTAACTCGAGCTTGACTCGCGAGCCTAATGTTGAGCTCAAACTCGGGTCAAACTTAGAAGACGAGCTCGAGCTCAACTCGTTCCACCGCAAACGGCTTGTCAGGCTGCTCAATTCCACGATTCGAGCACGCAGACTGCAGCTCGCGAACGTGCTTCGCCCCTTCCGCTATTCGCACGTGGTTCGCACACTACAAGAAAACGTCATTTTACAGTGGGCTTTCCGCCGAAAAATGACTAAAATTCTATGGTAATTTGTTTTTCAGGCGGATTTCCGACGATAATACACACGTCGGAAAACAAACACTAATATTTCTAGCGGAAAAAAAATGCCGGAAAACAAATTTTTCGACGGAAATTGATTGCAGAAAAAATAAAAAAAAAATTGTTCAGATTTGGCCCGAGCATGCCCACTGCCTTGCCCGTGAACTAGGCCCGTAGGCCCCCGCACTGCTTGTGAATCAAACCCTTAATTCCCCCGCCCACCGCCCGTGAAGCAGGCCCACCCTAGTTGCCAGAGAACTTTGCATGCCCATAAATCGAGCCTGCCCGCAAACCCGCACACCCGTTGCCCACGAACCCGCTCCTGGAACCCGGCCCACCTGTTGCCCATGAACCAGACCCGCTCGTGAACTCGCCTGCGCGAGCTCGCCCATACCTGAACAGGAATCGAACCCCATTCCCTGCACGAACACAGCAGCACCTTTCTATTAAGCTGTAGTGCTTACTTCTGCCTTATAAGCTACATATTTTTAATTTAAAGTATAATTTCTAATAATATTTTTTTAATACATTATATGTTTAGATTATTTTATCTATTTAATAATATCTATTAGAATAGTTAATTAATTTATTTGAATTAGTTAATTTAACATAATATTAATTATTTAAACTAATTAATGATTTTAGTTTAACAATACTTAATTTAATAAATTTAATTTGACAATAAGTTATCAAATTACTTAATTTAATTTAACAAAACAATAATTTTAAAATTTTATAATTGTTGCGGACTCAAATATACGCGGCGATAGATTTTAATTTTCCGTCTCAGCGTTATACGTATATCCAGCACACAAACAGAATTGAAAGAGTAACACCAGAGTTTTTACGTGGAAAACCCTGGAAAGGGAAAAAACCACGGGGCCACGCCCATTTGAAAGAATTCCACTAGTGTTGTTTGAAATACACGAGGCTGATTCGTCCTTTAAATTCAGGACGGTCAGATTACAATGAGTATCAGTTATAAGGCCAAGCAGAGTTCCGGCGTCACTCGGGTGTCGAGAAGAATTCCGGCGTCACTTGGAAAGAAGTCCGGCGTCACTTGGAAAGAAGTCCGGCGTCACTCGGGCGTCGGGTAGAATTCTGGCGTCGGGCAGAATTCCGATGTTGCTCCCGTGTCGGGTAGAGCTTCGGCGTCCCTCGGGCGCCCGGTGGTGCTTCGGTGGTGTTCCGGCAGAGTTCCGGCGGAGTTCCGGCGGTGTTCTGGCGGTGGTCGAGGAGGAGCTGTTCCCTCCTAGGCTTCTCTTCTCTTCCTTCTCTTCTTCTCTTCTTGGCTTGGTTCCCCTCTTAAGAGAAATGAG
Source organism: Dendrobium chrysotoxum (assembly GCA_019925795.1). Lineage (NCBI taxonomy): Eukaryota > Viridiplantae > Streptophyta > Magnoliopsida > Asparagales > Orchidaceae > Dendrobium > Dendrobium chrysotoxum. The sequence continues at coordinate 63,789,562 of CM034302.1, read as the reverse complement.
GGGCTATTTATAGTTTTTATGGAGTGGCATAGCCCGTAAATATGTGAGGGATCAGGGGCAAATAAGGAGTGATCCGGATGAACAGTCGATATTGAATCCCTTGATCGTGAACCGTTTATCAAGCATTTGAAGGTCTTAATGATATCAGAATTCTGCGATCTTGGGCTCGTTGGATTCGTCTCGTCGAGCCGCTCGATTCGACTATAAGCTCGTCAAAATCGGAGACCGTTTGGTAACTCAAATCGCTGTTTGATGCTTCCAACAGCACTTCGGGTACTTGATTTGGACTCGTTTGGGCTCGGATTGAGTCGAATTTGGTGTTGTTGGATTCGTATTTCCGAGACGCTCAGTTCGACTATAAGCTTGCTGAAATCGGAGTTTAAATAGTCTTCGAATTAATTTTTGAAGTTTCCAACTTGAGTTTTTCCTCGAGATTCGTGCCCGATCAAGATGATTTTTTGGCGATATATCAATAATAATTATTTTTTTAGAAAATTTGAAATTCCGTGTCCAACGGAAATAAATCACCCGGAAAATCTCATCAAAACATTTGCTGGTAATCTGTGGGAGATATTTCGCCGTCAGAATTTCTGACGGATTTATCTTCGCCAAAAATTTTGTCGGAAATTAGTGTTTTTTTCCTGTAGTTCCACGTGCTGCCGCGGCTTGCACAAGCCTTCGTTTTCGATTTGCACGCGCTGTCGTGACCTGCACCCGAGCCCGCCCACAAAAATTCTGCGCTTCAGCCTTCTGCACGCAAGCCTGCTCGACAAGTAATCGAGTCGAGCATCTTGCGGTTCGAACTCAAGCTCGATAATCCAACGAGCTTAAATTTTGTTCGAGCTCGTGCTTAAAACTCGTTAAGCTCGACTCACGAGCTCGTTAACAAAATGAGCTCGAGCCGGCTTGCGAGCTTGCATCCCTAGTTGTGTTGCCCGTCAAAGGCTTATGTTTTATGAATTTTTTTGTGGATTTTTAAGAAGTATTGTACCACTTTGTAAGAAAAATGGAGAAAAAACAGTAAGCTCACTTCCAAAAAAAATTAGTATCCAAAGTTATACATGTGGAACTTCGGCAACAAAGACAAAAGAAATTGACCAATTCTACTAATTTCATAAACTATCCGACGAAGTTAAATTAACATTAGCTTCGTTCAACGTAAATGGAGTGATGGAAAAATGTTCGTTACAGTGGTAGTTAATTTTTTACATTAATTTAAATATCTATCCAACAAAATCATGAGTGTCGGTAATATATTTTTACTCCGCTATTTTGCCATCATATTTAATGTTCGATCCTTTAACCATTAATCATGTATATTATATTTTATATTGTACATCTATATAAAAGTTATAATATGATAAAATGATAAATATAATAAATTTGATGAGTAATTTATGCTGGTTCATGATAATTATACTACTAATGTTGCTATAAAAGTAGGGGTGTCAATTTTGGGTCACGGGTCGGGTTCGAGTCGAACCCGGAATGACCCGCGTTCAAACGGGTCGACCCTAACCCAACCCAGGTAGGAAAACGGGTCGGAAATCCGAACCCGAACCCGACCCGGCGGGTTGCCGGGTTGACCCGACTCGACACGGGAAGGCGGAGCGGCTTGCTGCAGCGGGCGAGCGGACGCCGGCCGGTGCGCGCTGGGAGGACGCGCGGGCCAGCGGGCAGCCGCGCGGGCGAGCGGGCAACCAGCGGGGCAGCGCTGGCGCGCGGGCGCGGTCGCGCGGGCAGCTGGCAGCGCTGGCGTGGGCGCTCGGGCAGCGGGCAGCGCAGGCACGGGCAGCGGGCAGCGCGGGCGTGGGCGGTGGGAAAATTTGAAATTTCGTTTTTTTTTTTAAATTAAATGGGTCATTCAGGTGACCCGGCAACCCGCCGGGTCAACCCGAACCCGACCCGTTTTTCAAACGGGTCGATTTTTGCAACACGAACCCGACCCGTTTGAGAAACGGGTCGGGTTCGAGTCGGGTTTTCGTGTCGTGTCAAAAGTTGACACCCCTATATAAAGGAGCTGTTTGGTTGGCTAAAAAATGAAAGCAATGTAAAAGGAATATAGTGTAAAAGGAATACTTTGAGTTGTTTGGATGAATATAGAGTAAAAGAGAAAGAATGATTTTTTTTTTTTGGGGTTTAAAATAATGATTGTAGTGTAAAGTCAATAAATGGTGGAAGCTAGGGAGGGAGGTGGTGTCGGCTGGCTGCGGGCAACAGGCTGTAGTGGTGGTGGCATGTGCCAGAAGTGGCGGTCGGATGGCAATGGTGGTTGGTGAGGGGTGGTAGTGGCCGGCGGTGGTGTCCGAAGGCTGGTGGAGGCTGGCAGTTATGGTGGTGGGTTGTGATTGGCAATGATCAAGTAAGCTTCCTTACGGTGTAAACTATTCTTTCTTAAAATTGGCTGAATTTTGTCTACCTCAAAAATGAACTAGAATGTTTTACACTACATTTACTTTACTTTGGATTTACATTTTCATCCAACCAAACACCAATAGTTAAAACGCCTGCATTTGATATACTTTATACCCTAAAATATTCCAACCAAATAGCCCTAAGTGATATGGGAAGTCATCCAGTTTTCATAGTGATGATGATGCTGAGAAATGGATGAAAGCTTTGAATACCTCTAAAAAAACATTTTCACTAATTTGGGAACTTCCACGTACCAAAAAGATATTGTTGTGGGTGCCTTTAACCACTTGAAAAACATTTTCAATACTCAAACTTCCCTCTTTGCCTATTAGCAGAATGGTTCCCCCTCACTTTCATTCCACCTTAACCATGCAAGTCACTATCGAGGAGACCAAAGCTATGGTATTTGCTAACTTAGCACCGGGCCCTTTGGGCTTTCTTTTGAATTCTATGATGCCACTAAGGAAACTATTGGTATACAACTTTATCGTGCTATAAAGTATTTCTTCTCTAATAATCATTTGTTGAGGATAACATAACCCACTACAATTTCAATCATTCCTAATACTCAGCATACAAGCAAAATTTTATATTTCAAACCCATTTCCTAATGCAATACCTTCTATAAAATTATAACTAAAATCATTGCTTTAAGGCATAAACCTATCATGCCTTATGTTAGACATGAAAGCCAAGCTGGGATTCTCAAAATAGAACTTTGACCCATAATATCTTTCTTGACAAGAAAATTCTGATAGAAAGTCACTCAAAAGAAAATACCTTTTTTTTTGCAAAACTGGATATATTTAAAGCTTTTGACATGATTTGTAGATATTTCACTATTTCTAGAATGTTGCAAAATGGCTTTCCCCACCCATTCATTGAATGGATTAAAGCTTGCATTTTAATGTATCTTTCTTTATTTGTATCAATTGGTCTCTTGAAGGATACTTTGGCTCTTCATTTGGATTCAAAGAAGGATGTCCCATTTCGGCTTACATTTTTTGCTTATCTATTGATGGCCTTTCAAATGTCTTTGAAGAAAAGATTAGCAACAATGCATATTTCATTATCCATTTGGGCAACCTAATAATTTCATATCTTTTTTATGCTAATGAATTATTGGTAATTAGTAAAGCTAATATGGATAATATTAATACTCTTAATCTTATCGTGGATCAATTTAGAAAAACTGATAGTCTCAAAATTAATGCTTCTAAAAGTGCTATATATTTCTGTAAGCATACTTCTAATCAATGATAAATAAGCAACTTAACTTGCATATAAAAAATAATGCATATCAATACTTAGGTATCCCAATTTCATTCAAAAGAATACTTATCTCTAATTTTCAACCATTAATGTGGAAAGCCATGTCTCTTCTAAAGGCTAAAAAGAGAGAAAAAAAAAACCTTTTTCTACCTGGTTAATTACAATTCTAAAATTTTAGCATCTATAATTTTATTGTTTATTGGATTAAGGGTACAATAATGCCAAGGTCTTATATAAAACTTTTAAATAAGCTTTGTACTAGGTTCTTATACCATGGGGCTTTTGTTTCTAAGAAGCTACATCTTATATCATGAAAAAAATACTTGTTAACCCAAGCAATCTAATGGCTTGGGCATCCCTTCCTACTCTATATTATTACATGCTCATAGATGTTAATTAATTTGGAGGTGTTTGTCATCTAACTCTTAACTTGTTAAATAGGGTAAGGAAAAATAATGCTTTTTATGGAATATGAGTAACTCTAAGGAATCCAAATGTTGGAAAATTTTGAAAGTTGTGGCTTCTTCTATTAAACCCCACATCACTTTCAAACCTATATCTTTAAGCAATTTTGCTTATATTGGGACCCTTAGTGTAACGGTAAAGCACTACATGAGCTCTGGGATATTAATTTCACCTTTCATATCCTTCCTCCACACTCTAGCATTTCAATGGTTATTTGTAGTAATAATTGGAACCTATGTGATTCTCTACCATGCTCTCTTTGCAATATTATTATTGTTATCCCTATAATTTATGGAGGTTCTAATGTTTTGACTTGGCTCAACTATGACTCTTCATCTTTCAAGTCATTTATCAATTCTTATTATTGGAATTTACCTATGGTTTCTTCAAACAAATTTATTTGCCATAAGAATTTGACTTTAAGGTATTCAGTTTATATTTGGCTGCTTTTTATGAATGGACTTAAAACTTCCAATGTTCTTTTATTTAGAGGTAGTCTAGTGGATTCAAAATGTTATTATTACCATTCAATCAATGAATTGATTAATCACTTTTTCTATGTGTGTGATTTCACTTTCAAAATTATAGGCAACATCATCTCGATTGCCTCTACGTTCTTATTATGGCCTTCTTCATTACAAATATTTGAGCTTATTATGGATACTTAATCTTTTAAAGTATGTAGTTAAAAGGCTTTTTTTTTCTTTTTATTTGTTTCTCTATTTACTTGAGTTTGCATGAAAGAAACAATCTGAAACAAATCATCAGTTACAGGTAGATAAAAAAGAACATTAATCTTGAAGAATTATGAGGAAATCATAGGCTATTTGCTATGACTTAGCTGTAGTGGGAATATTGTTTTAGCTAGACAATGATGAGTATAGCTCTGACCCAAACTGCTGATGCCGCTTGTTGCGCTCCTTGGATGGTCTTCTTGGCAATCAAGTGTGCACGCCGTATATGTACCAAGGAAATTTCTCTCATGGGTGACATTTTGGACATTTTGAGTCCATTTTTAATATTGTTGATATTTTTTAGTTTTTTTAATATCAGTCTCTTTGTCTTCTTTAGTTTTCTCTTATGTTAGTTCATTTTGAGTAATGTAGACTTTTGTTGTTGCCCTTATAATTCTTTCCTTATCCTCTTGAGATGTATCATTGGGCCTTTATACCTTATGTAACTATTCATTTTTGTAATGAAAATGGCTAACACCTCATTTTCCACACAAAAAAAGAATTGGATTATAGTATTGGTTCTCACGATCTTCTCAACAGAATTTGTGAAAACAAAAATGTTAATTTCAATTGGATTAATCATGCCATCAGGAGATTATAAACCTAGTTAAGCAAGTCACCAGTCATATACCAACTCGATACTCTTCTAAGAGTCATATCTCATCATGTCATAAAAACTAAGGCATCTCACCTATAGTACTTGACAACCAATTAATACTATTCGACTATAGAACTCGACAACTCGCCCAAATTAATCATTAAAGTTAAATATAGATTCTTGCTAGAATAGTTTATCAAGGGTACACAACCTTCAATTTGGATCTTGTTTAGAGTTCCCATTTAATAGGCAACTATTAGCTAGACTTATCAATTACTCAGTTAGCTACATCGAGCTCAATTGTATATATATTCCATATTAATTCATCATGTAGCCCTTCATGCACTCTTAACAATAGCTCTTACCTATAAATAGATGGACAGCTGTACCCACTATGCATTATTGTACTTTTAGCCAAAATGATGCTTATTTGACTCCACAAGATAGACTAAAAATTTTCGTTCTGCTGAACGAACGTCTTCCCACATGAATTTTGAAAGGCAGAAAAAGACCACTTTAATTTCTTTCAACTTCTTTGCTACGGTTCATTAATTATTTATATTTCATTTAACTTTCTTTTTCCCCGCAAAACCAAACGTACGCTTAAGAAGCAATCATTGCTACCGGGATCCGTCATCTATCTATGTGCTCTAATCTGAATGCACTTTCTCATGTAGAAGGGTAGTGTTATGCCTAGAAAATTTTCGGCGATAGAGAGAGAATTTAATGTATTAGCATTGTACTCTAATATGTAAAAAAAAATTATAGAAATAGAAAATTTTTAGGTGGAAAATCCGGAAAGAGAAAAAAATCATGGGACTTAATTGCAATAATTCAGATGTCCATAAATGAACAGTTAAAAACCCAACAACAGGTTTATATCTTGATAGGAGTTTGGAGATGATGGAAGAGACTATTGGTATTGGTCATCAACTGTGACAGCTGGAAAATGTAAGTGAGTTATTAGTTCTCTTAGCTCTTGAACCTCTCTTTTATGTAGAGAATGAGTTCTTATTTATAGATTTTTTTTAGATGAGCATTTTGGTAAATTTGGCCAGAATCTAAAGAGCTACTTTGTATTATTCTTATTAATCCTATTGATTATAGGTCATTGCTCTAATATTTGAATTCCTTAATGATGCCAGAGTTTAATTATCTTGAGCTCATCATATTCATCTTGTCAAGTTTCTCGATTTCACTTGAGCATGTTATAATTAGAAGTCATTTGATCCATCAATTTATGTTCAAAAGTTTTCACACATAATTCAAGTATTTGATTTGAGTTCATTTGGAGTTGAATCGGATAATATGTAGCGTCGATAAGTTCATCTTATTGAGACGACCTATTCGATGTTTTGTTTGACTATAAGTTTGCTAAAATAGAAGTTCAAATGATCCTAATGTAATTCTAAAAATTTTAGATTCAAATAATGCCTTGAGATTTGTGCCAATCATATGAACTTTCTAGAATCATTCATTTTCCTTCCCGAAGCTTTATTATGTCCAAAAATATATTTCAAGTTTTTAAAAATTTTGTGGCATAAAAATTAAAATTTTGACCGCTCTCTAAATGTAGATTGCCTCTTGGGGTCAGCTTTCAAAAGCTGACATGTTGAAAAGAGCATAATTATTGAAAACTTGTTATTTAAAATCTTAAAATTAGGTCAAAATTGATCATAGAGGCTCTATTGGTCTTTGAAAGTATCAAAATTTAATCCAAAGGATTAAAAATTGTCTTGAAGATCACAAAAATGCATGAATAGGCTTATCTGAGCCCGGACTAGGTCGAGTAGGCTGGTCGGTTGGCCGAGCGCCATCGATAGTCATTACGATAGTATCCAGCAAGAGCGTTGACAGTCATCAGCGCCTCTTAAAGAGGAGTCATTTGGTGCTAAGGGTCGCGCCAAGAGCCCCAACAATATCTTTTTCTTTTTTTGGAAAAATTTTCCCTTTTTTATTTTAATAATAATTTCTCTTTTTTCTCCTCTTATTATTATTATTTTTTCTTTCTTCTTTTTATTTTTTTAGAATTATTTTCTCTTTTTTTTTCTTTTTCATAAGAAATGTTTTCCTTTTTTTTCTAAGTGTTTTTTTTTTTGTTCTTTTAATGAGAGATTTTTTTTGTCATTTTTCTAATTATCCCTCCCTCCTCTTCAGGTATAAATACTTTCTCATTGAGGGAGAAAATTTTTCCTGCTTCTCCATTTTAATTCTTCTCTTAGTGTTATCTATCTGCTATCTTGTATAGACGGATCCTCCCCCTTCATAGGCTTCAGTAAAATAGTATCCTATATAGAGTCTGTGTATCCCCCTTTAAACCTTTAATGTCCCTCTTTAGAAGTAATGAATTGTTCTTTGGAGTTATGATGGGTAAAGTAGGAATCAGTACTTTTAACATATATAGTATATGTCACATCATAGAAGAATACCGAGTGCACATAAAGTGTTAGTCATGGCTTACCTACAATTTTCTCTTCTTTTCTTTTCCACATATTTCTAGGCATGTGAACATAAAAATATCAATGTTTTCAACATGCATGAATAGTATCCAACATGTCACAGAAGTACAAAAAAAAGTTTACATGTATAAAAAAATAATAGAGTGTATGGGTTAAATTGGTAAACACATGTTAATAGTTACAAATCATAAAATCATTCATTCACAATATCCCTAGTCTCATTTTGATCCTCTTATTATTCTATAGCAAATTTTGCTAGTATCATTATACTCATTAAAATGCCTAAAATATCATACAACCAAAAATACCTGGTGAAAATTTAATTTAACCATACTAATATTACCAGAAAATTCTATTTTCCAACATACCAAAGTTAATGATGAAAAGTTTCTCAATCTTGATAAACACAATTTTATATGAAATATAACCTAATAAAACACCAAAAATAATTCAACTTAGTTCCTAAGCTCTACTGAATACCTCTCTATAATATGGAAGTGAATCTTTCATCATAATTAGAAATAAGAATCTTCGATATTCCATATACCCTGATTAACTCTCACACATACAACTTTGACAACTTCTCAATTGAATCGATATGCCTCATTAGGAGAAAATACACTAACTTTGCCAATCGGTCATCCATTAATCTTATTGCATCATAGCCTTACCTACACCAAAAAAATTTCATAGAAAAATTCATCTTAACGTCCTCTCATATCCATTCAGGAATAGGCAAATGATGCAATAAACGATTGGGCCTCTCATGATCTGCGTTCACCATTTGACAACTCTCACCTTTTGAAATAAACTTTACCAAATCACATTTGAGCCCAAGCCACCAAAACATCAACTTCAATTCATGATACATATTACTACTCCCACAGTGAATTACATACCCAAAATAGCAAGCTTCATGAAATATCTTGTTCCTTAGACCGCGACTAGTGGAAATGCAAAGCCAACTCCCAAAAGTTAAGACACCCTAATCATTGACATATAGCTTGATTCTCCTTCTAGAATGAATATCATTAACTAGTCTCACATATTCATCATCTCTAATCTTTAAGCATCCTTAATCCTTTTCTATAAAGAAGGCTAAATTATTATTTATGAAATAACTTTTGCCTCTAAATCAGATGAACATACAACTTCCAACCCTAACTTTATCATCTCCCAAATCAAGGCCTCTTTAGATGTAAACATATAAGCTAGCATCCCAAAATATTTTCTTCTCAAAGCATCAGCCACTATATTAACCTTACTAGGTTCATATATAATACTAAGATCATAATCCATGATTAGCTTCAACCGTCTTTTATGTTTCACATTCAACTCCTTCTATGTAAAGAAGTAATTCAAACATGGATGGTCTATTTCAATCTATAATTTACTCAATATAGATAATGTATCTATATTTTCAATACAAATTTGATCCTGGCTATACTTTATACAATAACTACCTAACTAGGACTCCATCCATCTGTTGCTTCATGATCTTAGGGGTCCATATCTTTTTAATGCTTTCCCTATAAAATATGCATAATAATTCAATCCGCTATACATAAAAATAAGGGATACATAAAATAACCTTAAACTACCCCATGTTACTACCACTTATGTACTTGATCATTCTTACTAGTTATAAATTAATTTCTTAAATAACTATTGCTTTGATACCATCTCTATCACATCCCAAGACCTAAAAAAAAGAATTTTTTGCATACATATTTTCATATATATATATAAAGAGATTTTCTATGGCATCCTATAATAAGTAATAACAAAATCAATATTATTTCATTTACTTCATTAGACAGAACCAAAAGAGTCATTCACAACAATAATGGTCAAATCATTTTTTATACCTGATGTATATACATTTACCTAGATTGTTCAAAATAATGGGTTCATGAAACAAACATACATAATCTGAAACCTTGTAATATTTGAAATCTACTCAATCTAAGCCTTCTCTTTTACTGAAATTAACATGTACACATAAAGTAGGAGTGAGTAACACTTTCTCAGTATGTTACTCGAACCCCTACTATAGAATTTAATAGATGCATAAAGTAATTTATGCATTAGTATAACTTTATAAAAGTAAAATATGTTTAGTGAACTAACATGATGCTTGTATTGTGTCTTGTAACTAACAAAAATGTTTTAGTATAAAACTTGTAACACACCAGGTATAAATTGGAAAACACAGAATGGGTATTCATTCAATATGATATCAAAAGAAAATAATGTGAATGGAAATAATATTTAATAATCCATGTCAAATAATTCACACTTTTAATAATCCATGTCAAATAATTCACACTTTTACCTTCTCCACATCCACTTATACCTCCACTAGATCATAATTTATGTATACCCCTTTAACTCCACCTCCACTTATACCTCAACTTAAACACATCACACCTATTCAGGCATATTAAACACATAGATGGATAATTAGGCAAGTGAATATAAAAATATTAGTAATTTTAATATGTATGAACATTAACTAACACATCATAGAAGTATTCAAAAGTTCACATGTAGATAAACAATAGTGTATAGGGTAAACTTGTACATATGTCAACAATTATAAATCAAATCAATCATACACAATATTCATGGTTAAATTTAAAGCTTTTATTATTCTACCATCATCATTATACTCATTAAATTGCTTGAAATGTCATACAACCCAAGATATATGGTGAAATTTTAATTTGACCATGCTAATATGACAACAATATTTCATTCTATAGAAAACTAAAAATTACATGGTGAAAATTTTCTCAATCTTCATAAACTTGAGTTTGTATGAAATCTAACCTAATAAAACACCAAGAAACCACACTAAAATAACCATATTGAAATTTGAAATAGGATGACCATAACCTACCTCGTATAGGTTAGTATCTCAGCTGGCCTGATGGATGAAATTGACTTTAAGAATTTCAAACATGGCATCTATCACCTCTTCCTTTTCTTCTTCTCTCTTCCTCTTCTCCCAGCCAGAGCAAATGAAATGAAAATATGAGTTATGAAATTAGATTTAGATATTTATAACAATATCTTACCTAGCACTATGACACCCAATCCTTCAATGCCATAGCTCCCCCAAAGATAATTCTTTTGCATTAAAAAAAGAGACATTAGCATCGTAGTGTCGCAACACTCTTAAGAGTAACTTTTCACTTATCAATTTCCTGAGAAAGAGAGATTAGTGTCATGTTGCCACATTAGAGTGTTGTAGCACCATGAATAAAAAGGGAAACATTGTTGTGCTAATAAGATAGAGCCATAAAGCTTCTAAGAGCTACTTCCAACTTATCATTTTTTGTCCAAATTCAATCATAAAAAGTTAATACAACTTTATTATTTCACAAAAATAAGTAAATTCAAGACAAACATACAAACTTTACCATACTATAGTTAAGTTATTACACATAGTTCAATTATTATATGGGTAATCATTATAGACTTTTAGCTCATTGTTTAAGGATGATGAATCATATTATAATCCACTAATTTTGTACCTTTTAAGGATTTTAGCCTTCTGAGGTTTTTGGAACATAAAAAAAAACATGTACCTTCTAAGGCTTTTTGCCTTTTGAGATTTTTAGTCTACTTATACCTTATAAGATTTATATCCTCTAAGGTTTTTAGTAGATCCTATACTTTAGGAGGCTTATATCTTTTGAGGTTTTAAGTGCACATATAACTTATGAGGTTTTTAGTGTACCTATACCTTATTAGGCTTATACCTTTTGAGGTTTTATGTGCACATATAGATTATGAGGTTTTTAGTGTACCAATACGTTAGGAGGCTTATACCTTTTGAGATTTTAGCTAAAAATATATATTATGTGATTTTTAGTGTACTTATACCTTCAAAGGTTTATGTCTTCTGAAGTTTTTGGATGATCCTATACTTTAAGATGCTTATACCTTTTGAGGTTTTAGCTACACATATAACTTAGAGGAATTTTCCTGTTGGGATTTTATTTATACATGTTCCTTTTAAGGCATATTCTTTTCAATGCTTTTGGATCATCCTAAACCTTTTGAGGATTTTAACTTCTAAAGTGACCCTATCAACTACATTCTCTAATGGTGTCTTTCTAATGAGATCCTATGCACTACTAGCATCCCATTGGCTAATTCATTTGCGTGCCTTCTTGAGATTGTTAGTGAAGACCTTGTCTACCACTTGCCTTATGGGGTCTTTTTTGTGAGGATCATATCCATTACTAGATTTCCATAGTGGCTACCTCATTGGCATGCCTTTCAAGAGATGCAAAATTATTTATGAAAAATTTTATTGATAATTCAAACAAAAACTTAAAAGAAACAAAAGTTAAATATAACCTCTTTAGAATATTGTGAGGTATTCAACTTCTTTGAGTTGTTCTAATGTATTGGGACTCCTATTTAATCATTTTGATAATTTTCTTTGCCTGACTCTTCTACTCTCCTCTATTTTGAAGCTAAAGATCTATGATTTGTTCTTATAAATAATGTCTAAAATTTTTGCGCCCTAAGATCTAATTAAAAGAATTATTCTTTTTTCTTCATGATTAAAAACATAGAGCCATCTAAAACTATTAGTTAAATGAAATTCATAAACATTTACATCATCATTTCATTTCATTCATATCACCAAAAGAGTAAGGTATGTCAATCTAGGAATCATTTTCTCACATCACCCAAAATAAATAAAGTCATTGGATTGCCAAAAGAATACACTTATATAAAACATACCTAAAACCTGAACTATAACCCATATTAACTTGTTTTACTTGGTCGGGGTCTTAACCTGCCCTAAAATAAAATGTAGGTAACATGGGTGAATAATAATAGCTTAATAGGTGTAAAAACCCAAAGTTTTATAATTATATTGTTTGAAAAAAATGAAAGTATGAATCCAGCAGGCAGTGTTAAGGTATTATGCATTCGAGCACGGTGGCACTAAAAGGAGAAGCACTGGAGTAATGTAATTTGTTTAGTAGTGTTCATCTCTCTATTTTATAGTAACTCCAGGGGCGGCATGTAGTATTGTAGCACTGGCTCTTGGGCATTATGATGCTATACACTAAAAATATTTTTTAATACTTTTTATAAATATTCTTTCCACCCACCACCCCTCCCCATATTTCACATTCCTTATCGAGGAAGAAAGGAAAGGAGAAAAAGAACATAAGGTAGATAGAGGAAGAGAGAGGGGAGAGAGAACGTTTTCTAAGGCATTTTCATCTGTTTCTTCTGTTACAGATTTTATTCTAGTTGATGTAAGTGACTATACTCTTCTTCTTATTTTTGATAGTTTTATTTTCTATGATTTTTATCTCTCCTAAATCTACCAAAAATATATTATCTCCTGGTTTGTTTAACGTTCATTGTGTAACTTTTTGTATACAATAAATATGATTCTTATGAGCATTTTTATTGTAATATTATTGAATTTCATTAGGTAAACTAATAGTTATGATTTTTTAAGTTAATGTATAGTGTATAGATTTTCTTATATTTTATAGATTATTGTATTTCATACATGATACTTGTTGCATCCCTGGATATTCGTGGCGGAAGAGAAATATAAAGCTTAACGTCTTAGCATTATATGAAGATCCAGCACACAATTAGATGAAAGAGAGAGGGTGTAATACTTATACGAGACACCATAGTTTTTACGTGAAAACCCCTGAAAAGGGGAAAAACCATGGGGCCTGGCCCAGTTTGAATAAATCCACTAGTATTTGCAGTTGATTACAGATAAGGCCCTCTATTTGGGGGAAGGACCTGGCTTGATATAGCTAATATACATCATATATAGTGCCTTACATGGTGGGAACCAATATATAAATGTTTGCTGGTACGGCTGACCATGATTGGAAGGCGGCGAAGGTTGGAAGGACCGTAGTTGGCGGGAGACAGGGGTAAAAAAGACCGTTGTCTAGTGATGGAAGTCGGAAGGACCGTATGACAGACGTTGCAGGTCATGAAGACTGTGGTCTGATGACAGAGGTTAGGAGGACCTTAGTTGGTCGGGCGATAGAGGTCGGAAGGACCATAGTCGGCTGGCATTGGAGGTCAGAAAGACCTTATTCTGATGTCAGAGATCGGAATGACCTTAGTTGGTAGGGCGATGTAGGTTAGAAGGACTATGGTTGGCTGGCGTTGGAGGTCAGAAGGTCCTTATTCTGATGTCAGAGGTCGGAAGGACCTTAGTTGATGGTCTGATAGAACTTCGGGCATCCGGTGGTGCTTCGGCAGACGTCTGGGCCTTAGGTGGAAGTTCGGCAGAGCTCAGGACGTCAGGTGGTGGTCGGGCAGGACTCAGAGTATCAGGTGGTGGTTCGGTGGAGCTTATGACGTCATGTGGTGGTCTGACGAAGTGCACGGCCTCAGGTGGTGGTCCGCCAAAGTGTAGGGCCTCAAGTGGTGGTCCAGCGAAGAGCAGGGCCTCAGGTGGTGGTCCGGCGAAGAGCAGGGCCTTAGGTGGTGCTACAAAGATGAGCAGGGCCTTAGGTGGTGGTTCGGCGAAGAGCAGGGCCTCAGGTGTTGGCTGGCGAATAGTAGGGCTTAAGGTGTTGGTCCGGCGAAGAGTAGGGCGTCAGGTGGTGGTCCGACAAAGTGCAGGGCCTCAGATGGTGGTCCGACAGAGTGCAGGGCCACAGGTGGTGGTCTGGCAAAGTGCAAGGCCTCAGGTGGTGGTCCGGCAGAGCAACGACGTTAAGCGGTGGTCCGGCGAAACTCTGGCGGTGGTTGAGGAGGAGCAAAGGGGGCAAGAGCTCTCTCTTCTCTCCTTAGGATTATGTCTCTTTTTCAAGAGGAGAGGAGGCTCTATTTATAGATTTTCGTGAGTGGGATGACCCGTAAATAGGTGGAAGATCAAGGGTAGTTAGGAGTGGTTTGAATGGATGGCCGATATTGAATCCCTTGATTATGGACCGTTGGATGGGCATTTGAAGATCTTAGGGATATCAGATTTTGGCAATCTTGGGCTCGTTGGATTCATCTCGTCGAGACGCACGATTTGACTAGATGCATTTCACATTTGGAGACCATTTGGTAATCCAAATTATGGTTTGAACCTTCCAACAAGGCTTTAGACACTTGATTTGGACCCATTTGGGTTCGGATTGCGTCAACTTTGGTGTCGTTGGGTTCGTATTTTTGAGACGCTCAGTTCGACTATAAGTTTGCTAAAATCAGAGTTTAGATCGTCCCAAATTTAATTTCAAAAGCTTCTGACTTGGTTTTGCCTCGAGATTCATGCCCGATCAAGATAAATTTTTGAAGATGTATCAGTTGCCCCCCTATTTTCAGACGTCGAAACTATAGAAGTCTGAAAATATGCATCATAATTTTTGGGGAATTCTTCGTGTGATTTAAAGTTTGGAAATAAACCAATCTTGAGCTTAGAGGTCCCGATCGGCTTTAAAAGTATCAAAATTGAGTCTGGAACGTCGAAAAATAATTTCGGGGACCCAAAAAATGTCTGATTTAGCTTTTTCGGTCCCAAATTTGGGCATGATGATGTGGCACTGACGTGGCACTTAATCATGGCTGACGTGGCATCAACGTGGTCATAACACATAAGATCTTGGTTGTCGTTGTGTTAAGGTGGAGCTAACGTGGTCACGATTGCATGATTGTAGCTAATGTTGCACCTATTAACTGAAACGTTATAATGTAAATAAATAAAAGGGGTGTTTATAACAATTCTTCCCATGTGGAAGAGTGGTTAGTATTTTTGGTCCCATGCCCAAGGTCCTGGGTTAAAATCCCATGGAAGGCATGGGCTATTTTGCAGGATGCTGACGTGGCAGTGCCACGCAGGACGGCCACATCATCGATCCGTCATGCGTGGCACTGCCACGTCGGCATCCTGCAAAATAGCCCATGTCTTCCATGGGATTTGAACCCAGAACCTTGGGCATGGGACCAAAAAGACTAACCACTCTTCCACATGGGAAGAGTTATTATAAATACCTCTTTTATTTATTTAAATTATAACATTTTAGCTAATAGGTGCGACATTAGCTACAATCATACATATCATAACCACGATAGCTCCACCTTAACACAACGACAACCAAGATCTTGTGTGTTATGACCACGTCGACCCCACGTCAGCCACGATCAAGTGCCACGTCAGTGCCACATCATCATGCCTAAATTTGGGCCCAAAAAAGCTAAATCAGACATTTTTTGGGTCCCTGAAACCATTTTTTGATGTTCCGGACTCAATTTTGATACTTTGAAAGCTGATCGGGAACTCTAAGCTCAGGATTGGGTTATTTCCAAACTTCAAATCAGACGAAGAATTCCCCAAAAATTGTGACACATATTTTCGAACTTCTAGAGTTTCGACGTCCGAAAATAGAGAGGCAACTAATAGATCCTCAAAACATTATCTTGATCGGGCAAGAATCTCAAGGCAAAACGATGTCAGAAGCTTCCGAAATTAAATTTGGGATGATCTGAACTCTGATTTCAGCAAACTTATAGTCGAACTGAGCGTCTCAAAAATAGAAACCCAACGACACCAAACTTGTCCCAATTCGAGCCCAAATGGGTCCAAATCAAATGTCTGAAGCGTTGTTGGAAGGTTCAAACCATAATTTGGATTAATAAATGGTTTCCAAATGTGATATGATTATAGTTGAATCGAGCGTCTCGACAAGACCAATCCAACGAGCCCAAGATCGCCAAAATCCGATATCCCTAAGACCTTCAAATGCCTAGCCAATGGTCCATGATCAAGGGATTCAATATCGGCCATCCATTCAAACCACTCCTAACTACCCTTGATCTTCCTCCTATTTACGGGTCATGCAACTCATGAAAATCTATAAATAGAGCACCCTCTCCTTTTAAAAAAGAGAAATAATCCTAAGGAGAGAAGAGATAGCTCTTGCCCCCTTTGCTCCTCCTCGACCACCATCGAACTTCTACCCGACGCCCTACTTCTACTCGACGCCAGACTTCTGCCCATCGCTGGACCCTCATCGGAGTTCAACCCGACGCTGAACTTCTACCCAACGCCAGACTTCTGCCAGTCACCAGACCCATGTCAGACTTCTACCCGACGTTGAACTTCTATTCGACGCTGGACTTCTGCCCGTCACCCGACACTCGTCGAACTTCTACCCTATGACGCACTTCTGCCCGTCGCGGGATTTTTGTCAGAATTATACCCGATACTCAGCTACCTACGATCACTGGATTTCTACCCGCTGTGGGACTCTTGTCAGAATTATACCTTACACCATACTTCTACCTCACGCCAAACTTCTGCTCATCACCTAACTTTTGTTGGGTTTCCACCCGACGCTGAATTTCAACCAGTTGTCAGACTTCTGCCCCTCAACGAACTTTTATTGGGTTTCCACCTGACGCTGAATTTCTACCAGTTACCGGACTCCTGCCCATCGCCGGACCCTTGTCAGATTTCTACCTGACATTGAATTTATACTCGTCAAAGAACTTTCGTCAGACTCCTACGCGACACTGTAGTTCTGCCCGACGTCGGACCTTCACAAGATCTCTAGAAGAAGAAGAGGAAGACTCCTACTTAATGAGGGGCCCTAGACCTGAACAGGACTTGGGGAATGCCTCAGCATGAGGGAAAGAAGAAAAATGGGGAGAAATATCCTTCTTGCAGTGAGGGGCCCTGGCCTGGACAAGCGATACCGCCTGTCTAGGCCCAGGGTAAGGCCTCAGATGAAAGAATTAGAGGCAGAAGGATAGAAGGGTAGAGGGGGAACCTCCTTCTTGTAATGAGGGGCCCTGGGCCTGCACGGGGGATACCACCCGTACAAGGCCAGGAGAAAGCCTTGAATGAAAGAAAAGAGGGAGAGGTGAAGAAAGGTGCAAGAGTTCCAATACCTCCTATGGCGTATTTATAGTAATTGGGGAGGAGGGAAAGTTATGAAAAAAATGGGTGCCACATCATCAGCCACATCAGCAGTCTGTCCTACGTGTCATTTGCCATCTGTACTGTGTGGCACGGCCACATTATCACTCTGCCCTATATGTCCTGCCCATATCAGCCACAATCCAACAGGTCATGGGTGACACCTCAGCCATGATCTACGTGTCGTGGCCATGTCAGCCACGACCCTATGAGTCGAGGCCATGTCAGCCACGATCGTATGAGTCATGGCCATGTCATCCATAACCCACTAGGTCATGGGTAACACGTCAGCCACGATCTGGGTGTCGTGGCCAAATCATCGATCCATCCCGCATGTCAATGCCACATTATTGATCCAACATACATGTCACAGCCACATCATTGATCTGTCCCGCGTGTTAATGACACATCACCGATTCGACCTACGTGTCACTGCCACGTCATTGATCCATCATGCATTATACTGCCACATCATCAATCTGTCCTATGTGGCACTACCACATCATCAATCTGTCACGCGTGCCAGTGACACATCATCGATTCAATCTACGTGTCACTGCCACATCATCGGTCCGTCCTGCGTGGCACTGCCACATCAGCATCCTGCAAAATAGCCCATGCCTTCCGTGGGATTTAAACCCAGGACCTTGGGCATGGGACCAAAAAGACTAACCACTCTTCCACATGAGAATAATTCTTATAAACGCCTCTTTTATTTATTTAAATTATAACACTTCAGCTAATAGGTGCAACAGTAGCTACAATTATGCATATCATGACCACGTTAGCTCCACCTTAACACAACGACAACCAAGATCTTATGTGTTATTACCACGTCAACTCCACGTCAGCCATGATCAAGTGCCACATCAGCGCCACATCATCATGCCCAAATTTGGGCCCGAAAAAGCTAAATCATACATTTTTTGGTTCCTTGAAACTATTTTTTGACGTTTTGGACTCAATTATGATACTTTTAAAGCCGATCAGGACCTCTAAGCTCAAGATTGGGTTATTTCCAAACTTTGAATAGTATAAAGAATTCCCCAAAAATTGTGACGCATATTTTTAGATTTCTAGAGTTTTGATGTCCGAAAATAGGGGGGCAATACATCCTCAAAAAATTATCTTGATCGGGCACAAATCTCGAGGCAAAACCAAGTCAGAAGCTTCCAAAATTAAATTTGGGATAATCCAAACTCTGATTTCAGCAAACTTATAGTCGAACTGAGCGTCTCAAAAATACAAACCCAACGACACCAAACTTGACCCAATCTGAGCCCAAATGGGTCCAAATCAAGTGTTTGAAGGGTTATTGGAATGTTCAAACCATAATTTGGATAGAAATATGGTTTCCAAATGTGACATGCTTATATTCTAATCAAGAATCTTGATGAAACGAATCCAACGAGCCCAAGATCACCAAAATCCGATATCTCTAAGACCTTCAAATGCTCAGCCAACGGTCCATGATCAAGGGATTCAATATCGGCCATCCATTCAAACCACTCCTAACTACCCTTGATCTTCCACCTATTTATGGGTCATGCCACTCACAAAAGTCTATAAATAGAGCCCCCTCTCCTCTTGAAAAAGAGACCAAATCCTAAGGAGAGAAGAGAGAGCTCTTGCCCCCTTTGCTCCTCCTCGACCACCGCCAGAGTTCTGCCGGACCACCGCTTGACGCCGTCGCTCCGCCGGACCACCACCTGAGGCCCTGCACTTCACCAGACCACCTGAGGCACTGCACTCTGCCAGACCACTATTTGACGCCCTTCACTTCGTCGGACCACCACTTGAGGCCCTACTCTTCGCTAGATCACCACCTAAGATCGTGCTCTTTGCTGGACCACCACCTGAGGCCCTGCTCTTCATCGGATAACCACCTGAGGCCCTGCACTTCACCGGGCCACCACTTGAGGCCCTGCTCATCACCAGACCACCACCTGAGGCCCTGTTCTTCACGGGCCCACCACTTGAGGCCCAGCTCTTCGCCGAACCACCACCTGAGACCCTCCTCTTCACCGGACCACCACCTAAGGCCCTGCACTTCGTCGGACTACCACCTGACTGTTGTAAATCTAGTTTTGATGATGACAAATATGTTTCCAGTGTGTTTTGCTTGGCTAATCTGTTTCAGGCACAAAAGACCGCGAGCCACTCAAGCCAACTCAAGATCGGGTCCAAGTGTGTCAAATGTATGATTTTTCTTTTTATTGAGTCAATTGTAATGTAACTGATTTCCTAGCTAAGTAACCTTACACACACACTCAGGGAGAGAGATTGAGTGAATTAGAGTTTCTGTTAAAATTTTGTTCCGATCGTCCTGGACGATCCAGTTAAAACAGAAACCCTAATTAGGGTGACTAAGTTAAGAGGGTCTGATTGAGCAGATCGTCCTGGACGATCTACGAATCGTACCGGACGATATGCCCAAATCGGAAATTCTTAGCCGCCAGATTAAGTTAGGCAGGTTTTATTTTAAGTATCTTGGTCTGATCGTCCCGTACGATACGTGTATCATCCCGGACGATCCAGTACAATCATGCCTAATTTAATCTGGTAATTAAGGAAAGCAATTTATTTTTGGTTGATACGATCATATCGTCCTGGATGATCGCAGGATCGTCCCGGATGATCATGATCGTTTAGTACATTTCAGCTGTACGACCCGAACTGTGTTCAGGACGATTTGGGGCCTTTTTGAACTAATCGTACCGGACAATGACCCTATCGTCCGGGACGATCAAGTCATTTTTTGGTCGTCCAGCACATTTTTCTCTGGCCGACCCGAACTGTCTTCTGGACGATTTTCCCCGATTTGCACTAATCATCCCGGACGATCGCAGGATCGTACGGGACGATATGAACAACTTTTTCTACTGATCGTCCAGAAGAGCCTAATCGTCCAGGCTGAAACAGCTGAATTTGAACTGATCGTAGAGGACGATCGATCGATCGTCCTGGACGATCTTGGCCGACCAGTTGAGATTTAGGGCAAATTTTAAGCCCTCCTTTAAAAGAACTTTTTCCAATTTTGGAAAAATCTTTTGCTGCCTTCCTTCCCTGAGAAACCTTAGAGAGAGAGAGAGAGAGTTGGGAGAGAGAGAGAAGATCTTGTGAGGGGGAGTTAGTGAGGGATTCACTAAGGTTGCTCCAAGCACGGATCAGAGTCGTCTTCTCCGCTCGTCGTCTTTCGTCTAGTCGGTGTTCGTCATGGGAGGATCGTTCGCAAGAAGATCCGGGGTTCTCTGCCTGCTTCAGGAGGAAGCGAAACGTGTTCGAAGGTTCTCTGCCTGCTTCAGGAGGAAGCGAAAGGAGGTCGGGTTCTCTGCCTCACCGTGTGGTGAAAAGGAGGTGTTTGTACAGGCTTCTCCGCCTTGCTGTGGGAGCAAAAGGAGAGACACTTTTGTTCAGTGTAATACCCGGAGGGAAGGCTCCGGGGAGTGGACGTAGGTCAAGTTGACCGAACCACTATAAAATCTGGTTTGCTTTTCTGATTCAGTTTTGCACTTTACTTTTCTGATATTAACTGCTTGGGTGAATATCTGTGGTTGATCTTTTTATCGTTGTTTTAATTCATTTCAGCTACACGTTATAAAAAGATTTTCATTGTTATCATGAAATTTTTAAATAACCAATTCACCCCCCCTCTTGGTTAGCCTCGGGACTAGTTCACTAGGGCTTAACATCCCTATCGAACTTTTAAGTGGTATCAGAGCGGGATTCAAAATTTAGGTTTAAAAACTTTTGAATTTGATCCATGGCTAACTATAATAATCATAATACTGCTGAAGGATATTCTATTACAAGACCACCGTTGTTTGATAATATTTCTTTTGATTTTTGGAAAACACGCATGTCTACTTTTCTGCAATCTATTGATTATCGCATGTGGATGTTAGTTAAAGACGAATACGAACCACCTTTTAGACTGATTAACAATGTGAAAACTGAATTGCCTTTTGCTGATTGGACGTTTGATGATCGTGATTTAGCACAGTTAAATGCAAAATGCTTGAACTATTTCTTTTGTGCTTTAAAATCTGAAGAGTATATGCGTGTTTCTACTTGTACAACGGGAAAAGAAATGTGGGATAGATTATGCATAACATACGAAGGTACAACTGAAGTCAAACAGTCTAGGTTAAACATCTTGTTACATGATTATGAACTTTTTCGCATGAAACCTAGTGAGACTATTTCAGAAATGTACACAAGGTTCACTCAGATTGTTACCTCTTTGCATGTTCTAGGTAGAGAACTTACTAACTACGAGAGAGTGAACAAAATTCTAAGATGTTTGCCTGCTTCTTATGATGCTAAGATTACTGCTATTACTGAATCTAAAGATTTAAATACTTACTCTATTGACAGCTTACTTGGATCACTCATTGCTTACAAGCAAGGGGTGAACCAAAGGCAACTTGATGCAGGTGAACGCAAGAAAGAGAAGACAGTGGCACTAAAGGCCAAGGATTCAGATGCTAGCTCTTCCGGGTCTGATAGCGATGATGTTGCATTAATCACAAGGCAATTCAAAAGCTTTCTAAGGAAGAAACATAAGAACTATCAGAAGTGGAACAAGGGTAAGTCCAATAAAAATTTTAAGGGTTCATCTGAATCTGTTTGTTTTGAATGCAGGGAGCCTGGACACATTAAGGCTGATTGTCCAACACTTAAAGCTCACCCAAGCAAGGAGAAGGGTGAGGAGAAACCAAAGTTCAGAAAGGACAAGAAGCGGATTCAGAAGGCGTTCTGGGCAGACTCTGCATCCGACTCTTCTGAGACTGAAGCTGAAGAGGAAGAAACAAACTTGTGTCTTATGGCTGATGATCACCCTGGTCAGTCGGATCAGGAAGAGGTATGTGAGCTTACCTACGATCAATTATTTGAAGTTTCTGAAAGAATTCATACATCGTATAGGAAGCTTAAGAAAACTCATGCTAGTTTGAAATTAGATTACTTAACTTTGCAAAAAGAGCATGATTCTGTAGTTAAAGATCATTCCACACTTGATTCAAATCACATGTCTTTGCTTGATGAATTCGATGAGTTGAATAAAAAATATTCTGATTTAGTTTCTGAGCATGATTCATTGAAAACTACGCATGTGGATTTAGAAAGAGCTTTTAAAGAATTAGATATAATGGCATGTGAAGTAGAAAGTAGCAAGGGAACCTTGAAATTTGAAATTGCAAGTTTAAAGAAAGAAAATGAGTTTTTGAAAGTAAAGATCAGTGCTTTTAAAAAGAACAAAACATCGCCTACTTTTGAACAGTTTTATGCACCGCCACTTTTTGAAAAATCTGTTGCAAGTTCTTCAAAGCATGTTTCATATACATCTAGGAAGAGGCATTATCATCCACGTAGATTAGTTAACCCTTTTCCTGGTGTTAGATGTTTTTCATGTGGCATGTTAGGACATATTTCTCACACCTGCACTGTTCACCGTAGTACACATTGGGTGTGGAAACCCAAACTGCCTGTTTCACAGCACAGCACGCATGCATTGCATTCTTCTTTTCATAAGAAGGAACCCAAACCTGTTTGGGTTCCTAAGACTGACGTTTGATACTTTTGTAGGTGTGCTCTCACACAAGACCTCGTGAGAGCATGTGGTACCTGGACAGCGGATGTTCTAGACATATGACTGGAGATGCAAATCAGTTCATTTCGCTGGAGGCCAGAACTGGAGGCAAGGTTACACTTGGAGATAACACCACCATGAAGGTGGTAGGCACAGGTATAATTGGTGATTCAAAGAACTTTATGATTGATAATGTTTTGCTTGTAGATGGACTGAAACACAACCTGCTGAGCATCAGTCAATTCTGTGATAAGGGATACAGCATCAAATTCCTGCCCACTGGCTGCATTTTAAGCTTAAATGATGAAGTTTTTTTGCAGGGGCAAAGGATCAACAACGTCTACAAGCTGGATGTAAGTAGCATTAAATCTGATAATTCAATTTGCTTAAAAACTGCTGCTGATGAGTCTTGGTTATGACATAGGAGATTGTGTCATGCCAGTATGAAAACCCTTAGGAGAGTCACCCAAAAGGACTTAGTTAGAGGTGTGCCCAAGCTTAAGTTCACTAAGGATCACATGTGTGATGCCTGTCAGTTGGGGAAGCAAGTCCAGTCCTCTTTTCACTCTGTTAAGGATATTAGCACCTCTAGACCTTTAGAAGTTCTTCACATGGACCTCTTTGGACCCATTAGCACTGCCAGCTTAGGGGGGAGAGTCTATGGTTTTGTGATTGTAGATGATTATTCGAGGTTCACTTGGGTTAAGTTTTTGTCACATAAATCTGAGTCATTTGATGAGTTTAGATCCTTCTCTACTTGGATTCAGAAGAAGTTAGGATATGAGATTATTACCATCCATAGTGATCACGGAGGGGAGTTTGAAAATGAAAGATTTGGATGTTTTTGTGAGGATCATGGGATTAGTCATAATTTTTCAGCTCCTAGGACCCCTCAGCAGAACGGGGTAGCTGAAAGGAAGAACAGGACCTTAGTGGAAGCCGCTAGAGCCATGCTTGCCGAGTATTCACTTCCAAAATACTTTTGGGCTGAAGCGGTGAACACTGCCTGTTATGTGCTGAATAGGGTGAATGTGAGAGTCAAACTGAACAAGACACCTTATGAGATCCTTAAGGGTAGAACTCCAAATCTGTCCCACCTCCATGTCTTTGGCTGTAAAGTTTTCATTCTGAACAACGGGAAGTCACCCTTAGGAAAATTTGACCCCAAATCTGATGAAGGAGTGTTCTTAGGATATTCAAGTGTGGGGAAATCCTTTAGGGTGTTCAATAGGAGGACCTTGGTGGTGGAAGAAACAATCCATGTAGTGTTTGATGAATCTGATCCTAAGGTGTCTAGATCTGAAGTAGAAGATGAAGAGATTATTGAGGTTACCCAAGGAGTTGGAAATATAAATTTGGAGGAAAGGGTAGAACCCTCAAACCGAGTTGCCAAGAGATTGGAGATATTCTTCGAGTCATCCTAAAGAACTGATCTTAGGAGACCCTTCTGAAGGTGTTAGGACTAGGCATGGACTTAGGAAGGAAGTAAACCATTCTGCCTTTATCTCAATGACTGAACCCACCAACATCAATGAAGCCTTGTCGGATGAATTTTGGATTTTAGCTATGCAGGAAGAATTGAATCAATTTGTAAGGAATGATGTTTGGGAGTTAGTAGAAAGACCTAAAAATCAAAGTATTGTGGGAACCAAGTGGGTCTTTAAGAATAAGATGAATGATTCTGGTGTGGTGGTGAGAAATAAGGCAAGATTGGTGGCTAAGGGGTATAATCAGGTAGAAGGGATTGATTTTGAGGAGACTTTTGCCCCTGTAGCTAGATTGGAAGCCATTAGAGTGCTACTAGCCTTTGCCTATTATAAGGGATTTAAGATGTTTCAAATGGATGTCAAGAGTGCCTTTTTAAATGGGGTAATTAAGGAGGATGTCTTTGTAGAACAACCCCGAGGTTTTGAGAGTTCCCAATATCCAAGTCATGTCTATAAATTAAAAAAGGCCTTATATGGATTGAAACAAGCACCCAGAGCTTGGTATGAGAGGCTTAGCACATTCCTGTTAGAAAGAGAGTTTGTTAAGGGGAGCGTAGACACCACCCTTTTTCTGAGGAGATTAGGGGATGACTTACTCATTATCCAGATCTATGTTGATGATATAATTTTTGAATCTTCTGATAAATATTTATGTGAAGAGTTTTCTAAAACGATGAGTAAGGAGTTTGAGATGAGTATGATGGGAGAATTGTCCTACTTTTTGGGATTTAGCATAAGGCAAACGGATGATGAAAACTTTCTCAATCAATCAAAATACACTAAGGACATTTTGAAGAAATATGAAATGGACAAAGCCAAGCCAATCAATACTCCCATGCCCTCCTCAGTTCAGTTAGATAAGGATTCAAATGGAAAATCTGTTGATCAGAAGAAGTATAGAGGGATAATAGGTTCACTGCTTTACCTGACTGCTAGCCGACCTGATATCATGTTTAGTGTCTGTCTTTGTGCTAGGTTTCAGGCTGATCCTAAAAAGTCCCACCTGATTGCTGTTAAGAGAATTCTTAGATATCTTTTAGGAACCCCAAACCTAGGAATTTGGTACCCTAGGCATAACACCTCTTTTGAGATCATTGGATATTCTGATTCTGATTTTGCGGGGTGTAGGGTGGATAGGAAGAGTGCTTCTGGGACTTGTCAATTCATAGGACAGTCGTTAGTCTCCTGGTCCAGTAGAAAACAAAACTCAGTTGCACTTTCCACTGCTGAAGCTGAGTACATTGCCTTAGGGAGTTGTGTGGCCCAAGTTCTTTGGTTGAAGCAACAAGTCTTGGATTTAGGAGTACATGTTGGCACAATTTCTGTTCTGTGTGATAATACTAGTGCCATCTGTATCTCTAAGAATCCAATCCAACATTCTAGGACCAAACACATTGATATTAGGCATCACTTCATTAGGGACCATGTTACAAAAGGGGACATTGAGCTACATCACGTAGCAACTGAAAATCAGCTGGCTGACATATTCACTAAACCACTGGCCTTTGACTCATTTGGCATTTTGAGAACCAGATTAGGAGTGATTGATATAAATGCTTGATTCTGATGATTGCTGATTTATGATTATTCTGATTGGTATTCTGATTTCTGTTAGTTAGTTTTCGTATTATGATTTCTGATTTCTGTTAGTTAGTTTTTGTATTCTGATTTCTGATTTCTGTTAGTTAGTTTTGGTATTCTGATTTCTGATTTCTGTTAGTTAGTTTTGGTTGGATTATTTGCTTTCAGTTGATTT
Source organism: Dendrobium chrysotoxum (assembly GCA_019925795.1). Lineage (NCBI taxonomy): Eukaryota > Viridiplantae > Streptophyta > Magnoliopsida > Asparagales > Orchidaceae > Dendrobium > Dendrobium chrysotoxum. Next base: position 63,762,861 of record CM034302.1, on the reverse strand, counting down.
TATTTCTTCTGCTGATTTCTGTGTTAGACTTACTATTGGTTTGATTTGAGTATTTACTTTGCTGTGATTCTCTACCTATTTTTATTTACTGGTTCATATCTTGCACTTACTGTTTTATGCTTTTCAAGATCTAATCACCGCTCACTACTTCTGATGATCTGAATTTTTGACTGGGAGTTTTTACCTTGTTTTGGTTTGGAAGCTGGTAAGCAGTGATTGACTTCGCTGAATCTGTTAAAGGGAAGAAACATTGATAATTATTTCTCTTCCTCTAACTGCTTTACTGGTGTGTAGTTTCTTTTGAATAAAAATCCTCTTCAAAATTAAAATGTTAGTTTTTGAAATAGAGATTATTTTATCTTCCTACAGTAATCTGCCTCATATCAATAGTGTTTTTCAAAGTCTTGAGTCATTAGTTTGATTTTCTAAATCGAGTGATTGCATTTATCATATGTTGTATGGCTTTTGTTTTGTGAATCGTTCTTCCTTACTGCGGAGAGTCATCTCCTATGTCTGGAAGATAATCTCACAGCTGAGACTCTTTAATGATTATGAAAAGGAGAAAGCTTATAAAAGATGCGTAATGCGCCAGATAATTTGAAAAAGAGGCATAAAATGAGCCCAAAACTGAAAAGATGCGAAATTGCCAAATTGGATACACAAAGTGTATCAAAAATCAAAAGATGCGCAAAGCGCCAACCAATTTGAAAAAGAGGCACAAAATGAGCCCAAACCAAGCTTTCTTCCTTTTCAGATTATTAAATGTCTTAGAAAAATCTGTGCGCCACTTAATATTTTCAAAAGCTTGAGTCTTGAAAATCCTGATTTCTGATTTTTTACTTTGTAACACTATTATATCAGATATTTTTCTGGAACGAGGCTTGAAAGGATTTCTTTTCAAATCTAAGGTCTTTTATTCTGAATCGGATTTTTGTTTTGAAAGAGGTTTGCATAGATAAGGTGCCCGGGGTCGGAGCTACGAACGTTGATTATTTCCAACCTTTTCTGGATTTCAGCGCTGTCAATCGTCCTGTCATTGGTTTTCGAATTTAAAGTCAAGAAAAAAAAATTCTGATTTTCTCGAGCAGCTTAATCAAAAAAAAAAATGCTTCTATGTGTTTTTGCGGTCAGTTTTATTCGTCTTTTTGTTATTTTGATTTCATGGTTGTGTTTTTGGGATCCTGATCGATCATCTTCATCCTTCATCCTTTTCTGCTTTTCTTCACATCGTCCTGGATGATACACCGATCGTCCTGGACGATCCTCTTCATCCTGGACGATCCAAAAATCGTCCTAGACGATATGATCCATATCTTCCTAATCTGATCAAACGGCTGACATTGCACCAATTATTGCCCATCGTCTTGGACGATCCACCTCATCATCCTGGACGATCCACGTGTCAGCTGCTGGACGATTGGAATTCGGCCCGTCTGACATTTTTATTGCATATCATCCCGGACGATCCACCTAATCGTCCTGGACGATACTTTTCATCAACGGTCGTCCAGCCTGACTCCTCGGGACGATCGCCTGTGTCTAATCGTCTTGGACGATCTCTGATCGTCCTGGACGATCTATGATCGTTCTGGACGATCGGACCGCCTTTTTGACCAATCGTCCAGGACGTCATAAATGACCACATCGTCCCGGACGATCCCTCGATCGTACGGGACGATCAGTCCGTTTTCTATTTAAACAGCAGTTTTCTTCATGTTTTTCACATCGTTTTTCCTCCACTTTCCTTCTCCTTTCCTCCTCTTTGGGTTCCTAATGGCTGGTGGCAAAAGATCTCGTCAAAAGGGGGCCAGTTCGTCCCGGGGACATGTCGATCCTCGCTTCCCGAATGCCGCCGATCAGGCGGCTTTCGAATGCTATCGTAATGTGGGGATCACGCACTCCAAGATTGTCAATCCCTGCACTCTCACGTATCCCATCTTAGATTTGTTCGCACACACCTCCCTCACCTTCATTCTGACCTTAGCCTTTCCCTTCAATCTGGAACTCCTTCGAATCTTCTTTGCCAACTTGTGCATTTCCGTGGACTATTCCACTCTTTGATCCTACATAAATCAACGCCCCGTGGAACTCACGACCCACGATTTTCACAATATCCTCAACTTGTCTGTCACTGGCGACAAAATTCACACGCTTATCACCGATCCTGACTATGATTGGAGTGTCGCCAATCACTTCCTTTGCAATACCAACGCACCCTATCACGATAATGCTTGCACTTCCCTTCTCAAGGACGCCCGGAGCATTCAGCACGTCCTTCGCTCCTCCGTCATTCCAAAGGCGGGGGATCAGATTCACATTACCCCGCTCCTGTCCTTGACCACCCACTACATCATGGCCCGTCGAGAATTTAATGCCTCTGATCTGATCATCCGATACATAGAACACCTCACCACCATTAGAGATTAGGGCCACAGGCGTCGCCCAAATCTAGCTTTAGGTCATCTTATTCACTATGCCTTAGAGACAAAATATGACCTTCAGTATCCTGTCCCTCCTGATGTCCCTCCTTCCTTCTTCACAAACAACTCATTTCACGTCTTACACAGCACCCGCCTACATCCGGAACCTGCCCCGGATGTTGAGGAAGAAGAGGAAGAGGCTGCTCCAGTTCCTGCTGCACCAGAGGCACCTGCACCCCTTCGTATTGCCTCTCCCTTTGACCACCTGGTGCAGCGCTTCGACCAGTGGGAGGCCCGTTTTGACTCCTACGTGGTTGCCCAGGAGCAGCAGCACAACGAGGACATCCAACTCTTCGCGGACTATGCTGCGCAGCAGCAACAGCAGCACGACCAGGACATGGCCTGGTTTGGAGCTCACTTTCAGGCCATTCACCATTACTTCTACCCTCCACCGCCACCTCCTTCTTTCGATCAGGATCCGCCTCAGTTTTAGTTTTCTGTCGTGTAGTTGTTCTATTTATGTTTTACTTTATGTTTTATTTCCGTATTATGTTTTTCCCTCCTCCTTTTTGTGATGTCAAAAGGGGGAGTCAGTTGTAGCGTGTCTGTTTCTGTTTTATGAGTCATGGTTCCTGTATTGTGTTAATTGTTAAATGAAAATTTGGAAAAATGTTTGTTGTGTTTGATCTCCTAGTTTACTTTTATTTTCAGACTACTTTACAAATGTTTGCCATCATCAAAAAGGGAGAGATTATTGCAAATCTGGTTTTGATGATGACAAACATGTTTCCAGTGTGTTTTGCTTGGCTAATCTATTTCAGGCACAAAAGACCGCGAGCCACTCAAGCCAACTCAAGATCGGGTCCAAGTGTGTCAAATGTATGATTTTTCTTTTTATTGAGTCAATTGTAATATAACTGATTCCCTAGCTAAGTAACCTTGCACACACACACTCAGGAAGAGAGATTGAGTGAATTAGAGTTTCTGTTAAAATTTTGTTCCGATCGTCCTGGACGATCTCCACATCGTCCTGGACGATCCAGTTAAAATAGAAACCCTAATTAGGGCGACTAAGTTAAGAGGGTCTGATTGAGCAGATCGTCATGGACGATCTACGGATCGTACGGGACGATATGCCCAAATCGAAAATTCTCAGCCGCCAGATTAAGTTATGCAAGTTTTATTTTAAGTATCTTGGTCTGATCGTCCCGTACGATACGTGTATCATCCCGGACGATCCAGTACAATCATGCCTAATTTAATCTGGTAATTAAGGAAAGCAATTTATTTTTGGTTGATACAATCATATCGTCCTGGACGATCGCAGGATCGTCCCGGACGATCATGATCGTTTAGTGCATTTCAGCTGTACGACCCGAACTGTGTTCAGGACGATTTGGGGCCTTTTTGAACTAATCGTACCGGACGATGACCCTATCATCCGGGACGATCAAGTCATTTTTTGGTCGTCCAGCACAGATTTCTCTGGACGACCCGAACTGTCTTCTGGACGATTTTCCCCGATTTGCACTAATCGTCCCGGACGATCGCAGGATCGTACGGGACGATATGAACAACTTTTTCTACTGATCGTCCAGAAGAGCCTAATCGTCCAGGCTGAAACAGCTGAATTTGAACTGATCGTACAGGACGATCGATCGATCGTCCTGGACGATCTTGGCCGACCAGTTGAGATTTAGGACAAATTTTAAGCCCTCCTTTAAAAGAACTTTTTCCAATTTTTGGAAAAATCTTTTGCTGCCTTCTTTCCCTGAGAAACCCTAGAGAGAGAGAGAGAGTTAGGAGAGAGAGAGAAGATCTTGTGAGGGGGAGTTAGTGAGGGATTCACTAAGGTTGCTCCAAGCACGGATCAGAGTCGTCTTCTCCGCTCGTCGTCTTTCGTCTAGTCGGTGTTCGTCATGGGAGGATCATTCGTAAGAAGATCCGGGGTTCTCTGCCTGCTTCAGGAGGAAGCGAAACTTGTTCGAAGGTTCTCTGCCTGCTTCAGGAGGAAGCCAAAGGAGGTCGGGTTCTCTGCCTCACCGTGTGGTGAAAAGGAGGTGTTTGTACAGGCTTCTCCGCCTTGCTGTGGGAGCAAAAGGAGAGACACTTTTGTTTAGTGCAATACCCGGAGGGGAGGCTCCGGGAGTGGGCGTAGGTCAAGTTGACCGAACCACTATAAAATCTGGTTTGCTTTTCTGATTCAGTTTTGCACTTTACTTTTCTGATATTAACTGCTTGGGTGAATATCTGTGGTTGATCTTTTTATCGTTGTTTTAATTCGTTTCTGCTGCACGTTATAAAAAGATTTTCATTGTTATCGTGAAATTTTTAAATAACCAATTCACCCCCCCTCTTGGTTAGCCTCGGGACTAGCTCACTAGGGCTTAACATCCCTATCGAACTTTCACTGACATCCTATGCTCCACCGGACCACTGCCTGACACTCTGAGTCCTGCCGGACCACCACCTGACATCCTGAGTTCTGCCGAACCTCCATCTAAGGCCCAGACTTCTGCCGAAGCACCACCGGATGCCCGAAGTTCTATCAGACCATCAACTAAGGTCCTTTCAACCTCTGACATCAGAATAAGGTCCTTCCTCCAACGCCAGCCGACCACGATCCTTCTGACCTCCATCGCCCTACCAACTAAGGTCCTTCCGACCTCTAACATCAGAATAAGGTCTTTCTGACCTCCAATGCCAGCCGACTACGATCCTTCCGACCTCTATCGCCCGACCAACTAAGGTCCTCCTAACCTCTATCATCAGACCACAGTCTTCATGACCTGTAATGTCTGTCATACGGTCCTTCCGACTTCCATCACTAGACAATGGTCTTTCTGACCCCTCTCTCCCGCCAACTATGGTCCTTCCAACCTCCCCGCCTGCCAATCATGGTCAGCCGTACTAGCAAACATGTATATATTGGTTTCCACCATATAAGGCACTATATATGATGTATATTGGCTATATCAAGCCAGGTCCTTCCCCCAAATAGAGGGCCTCATCTGCAATCAACTGTAAATACTAGTGGATTTATTCAAACCGGGCCAGGCCCCGTGGTTTTTCCACTTTACAGGGGTTTCCACGTAAAAACTCTGGTGTCTCGTATAAGTATTACACACTCTCTCTTTCATCTAATTGTGTACTGGATCTTCATACAATGCTAAGACGTTAAGATTTATATTTCTCTTCCGTCGTGAATATTTCAGGACACAATAATACTGAATTTGCATATAAAATGATATGGTCGATATAAGATAAATATGGTATTACAAGAAAGACTGACTGGTTGTAAAATAATTCAAGTCAGTTGGAAGAAGATACCATGTATAGGAAAGTAGGCTGATGGGCTTTCCTTTAAATTATGGATTATGGTGTAATTCCAATACAAAATATAAGATACAAGATACAAGAGACAAGATATGGATTCATAAATGGAAAAGATACCTCTAAAGGCAAAAGTGATGACTCTAACAAGATAGCCACCTGACACCTAACACCTGATGCTTGATACTTATACAAAATATAGGAGAACACCATGTAATTAGTTGGATGTCATACCTTACTTTTCATAATTATTTCAATATGTACATTTACATGACAACATATGACTTAATGTTATGGATTCATAGATAAAACTAATGAAGACCTAATAGAACCCATATTGATACTAACATAACATGGCATAACAAATGATAGGGGCATTGATAGATATTGATAGACATACTGATATAACATATTAATATAGTATACTGATGGCATATTGATAAACAAAAAATTATAAATGACATAATGATTTATAAAAGCATATAATAAAACTATCAACATGAATATAATTGATAGAAAATTTAGGTTTGCTTCAATATATAACATCTATTATTGATTGATAGACTTTTACTAATTTTCTTATAGATTTATTGTTATTCAGCTTGATAATATAATAATTGATATTGATTCGGACTAGGCATATATGTATTAATTCTTTTTCCTTACATTAAATTATTTGTTGAAAAAAGCCTTTGCTTTGCTTTGGAAAGATGCATAATAAATTGGAATTAAATTTCTTTGAAAATATTTTAATTTTTAGAATTTCAGCTCTGAAGTTGAACACTTCATTATAAATAATATATCACATCGGGAGGCAAAAATATGATTCCCTAATGGGTTCATATAACAAAATTATGACTTCATCTTCATTATCATAGTTAAATTCAAGGAATAACTATATATGATATTGAAGGATCAAAATGATGTTCAATTGAGTATTTGTCTATGATAAACTAGATGAAGTATCGTTAATTTTATATTCAAGTTCATGACGATAAATGATATATCTTCTCAAATAAAGAAAATATCTTTTATTATCGATCGTCCAAATATTATGATAATGATCATCATTAATTTTAATTTTTCTCAAAGAGAATTAATTGAATTCAAAAATTATTCTAGGGTCTTTAAATCTCCTACGAGGGCAAGCCCTCATAATTAATTACATCGTAAGAAACTTGAGTTTCCTATGAAAACTCTTTATTAAAATAATGATAGAAATTTTATTTTTGAATTCTCAAGGAGTGATATCAAAGGGAGGAGGCTGGAATTTTCAATCAGGATTAGATTAAATTTGAGCATTTATTACTTGAAGATAATGGAAGAAGAGTAGGAGGCATTTTGGGATTTTTGGATTCTAAAACACTTCAAAAATTCCTTAGCCTATCCTATATGTTTGGCTCTAAATTTTAGTTTGAAGAGAAATTTTGATTTAAGTTACCAATTTGTTAGAAAGTTGAGATTATAATCTCGAGGTTGGGGTCTTATGATTTTGAATCTGCCCAGAATCCTAGATCTTTGTTGGGCACTAAATAATGGTGACCCAAACCTAGCTAGAGCAATGCAAATTTGGACTTATCCTGGCCTAGATTGGGGAGCGAGCTAACCACCAAGGCACTTTAAATCTATGTATCCAGTCTTTTATGAAATGTAAGTGGGCTATTTTTTTAAGTTTTTGAGAAATTGGGACCAACATTTAGAGAATGTCCTGAGTGGCCCCTTAACTTATATAGGGTGATTATGCTTTGAAATGTAATTAAAATTTTATTAATTTAATTTATTTATAATATAATGCATGCTGATTGACCTTGAATGCATAAATGATATGAAGCAATTTTAAAATTAGGCTTAAAAAAGAGATTTTTTCCTAGAGATTGCAGAAAATCCACTTGACAGAACTGCATCCTAATAGGTTAGATGGTTTACCATAACCCGCAGGTAGAGAGATGCCTAACAAGGAGGAGAAGATTTTAATATGTATACATGACAACCCTCAACGAGCCCGAGCTTACTTCTTAAAATATTAATGTTTCTATGTGAACCTGATATTTTTTATTAAATTTGAGTATAAAAAGTTTTTAGTGTACCATCACGAGCCTCCGAGCGCTTCTAGGCTAAATCAAAAGTGACAGGCAAAAAAGAAACCTAGAAAAGAAGGTAATTTTTAAGGCATAAATAATCCAAGCAATTAAAATATCAATAAATAAATATAAAGTCCACGTGGCAAGTACCACTTAATTATAACCCAAGGTCTACAGGAATTAAAAGTGGCTAGGTACCAGTGCTAATAACTTGAATTTTAATTTTAGAAATGACCCAAGTGATTTTGAGAGTGGGATATTCTCAGTGTCTTCACTTCTTAGTCTTTCTCCCTTCTGCAACCTCCTTAAATTCATCAAGTCCAATAATCCAAATGAAAAGAACTCCTCTCCGAAGGGGTATTTCTTTTCTCTTTGGATTTTCAAATAATCCTAACTTGAATATCTAAATGAAGAGGAATTCTCCCCTAAGGGATGGTTCTCTTCTCTTTGGATTTCAAGTTGATTGTGTTGCAAATCTGATTTCAAGGACTATGATTTTGATGATAGCAAATATTTCTATTTCTGGTTGATTGTCTAATCTTTTAAGTCAACAGGATCAATTATAAATGCAAGCCAGTCCAAGATCAAGCTAGTCTATTTTGTAATTCAGGTCCAATATACTCTTTTCATCTTTATTGAGTCAAATGTAATGTAAAGGATCCCCTAGCTAAGTAACCTTGCACGCACACACTCAGGGGGAGTTTTTGAGTGATTTAGTGTTTCTATTAAAGAAAATCATTCTGTATGATTTGTGATTAATTTTCAGGCTTACGGCTAATTCTGATAGTATATTTTTTAAGAACTAATCATACTCTACGATTCAGATCATACTGTATGATTGGAAAAACCCTAGCCGCCAGGCCAATTTTTGGTAAGATTTAAATTTAGATTTTTTGAACTAATCGTACAGTACGATGTCAATCATACTGTATGATCATTTCAAATCTTGCCAAAATTATCCCCCATAATCGGGTACTTAAATCTTGATTTCTTAAATACATTTGATCGTATTGTACGATGTCAATCATTCAGTACGATGGATAGAGATGATTTTGAATCGTCCTGTAAATTATACCAAATGAAACCATAATTTTTATACTGATCATTCCGGCTGATTTTTATATCGTACCGGATGATGTACTGAAATGAACTAATCGTACTATATGAATGGTACAGTGCGGAACGATGGACAGAGATGAATTTCATTCATCCCGTACAAACAGTTGAGATTAAGTTAATCGTACTGTACGATCTATGTATCGTACGGTATGATGTTTGTAAAATTTGTGAACTGTTCGTTTACATTCATATTGGACGACACTATTTTTGAACTAATCGTATTGTACGATTGGCATCATCAAATTTAATTTTAGGGCAATTTTTGAGCCCTCCTTTTTAAGATCTTTTTCTTTCAATAATAAAAATCTTTTGCCACTGTCCTTTCCAGAGAAAAGCTTGAGAGAGAGAGAGAGAGAGAGAGAGAGAGCTTGGGAGAGAGAGAGAGAGGATCTTGTGAGGGGGAGTTTGTGAGGGATTCACAAAGGTTCCAAGCAAGGATCTGAGTGTTCTTCTCTGGTCGTCGTCTCTTATCTTGTCAGTATTTTTCTGTGGGAGGATCGTCCAAAAGAAGATCAAGGTTCTCTACCTGTTTTAGGAGAAAGCGAAAGGAGTCTGGGTTCTCTGCCTGCTTCAGGAGGAAGCGAAAGGAGTTCAGGTTCTCTGTCTCACCAAGTTGGTGGAAAGGAGGTTTTGTATGGGCTTCTCCGCCTTGCTGTGGGAGCAAAAGGAAAGTCACTTAGTGTTAGTACAATACCCAGAGGGGAGGCTCTGGGGAGTGGACGTAGGTTAAGTTGATCAAACAACTATAAAATCTGGTGTATTCTTTCTTATTATTTTCTACACTTTCTTTACTGTTGATGATTATGTGGTTGTGATTATTTTTTATTGATCATCATTGAACATCTATAAATCATCGCAAAACTGTAATTGTTATAAAACATTAAAAACAATTTTTCTAAATCGTTGTTTATCCATGAATTTTTTAAAATAATCAATTCACCCCCCTCTTGGTTAGCCTTGGGACTAGTTCACAATGGCTTAACATCTCTTTTAAACTTTCAAGTGGTATCAGAGAGAGATTCAAAAATTAAGTTTAAAAACTTTTGAATTTGATCCATGGCTAACATTGGAAATTGTAATACTGCTGAAGGTTATTTAATTACATGACCACCTTTATTTGATAACATACCTTTTGATTTTTGGAAAACTCGCATGTCCACTTTTCTTCAGTCTATAGATTATCGCATGTGGATGCTTGTTAAGGATGGCTATGAAGCACCGTTTAGAATGATTAACAATGTTAAAACTGAACTGCCTTTCACTAAATGGACTTTTGATGATCGAGACTTAGCCCAACTGAATGCAAAATATTTGAACTATTTTTTTTGTGCCTTAAAATTTGAGGATTACATGTGTGTTTCTACTTGTACAATTAGTAAAGAAATTTGGGATAGACTGTGCATCACTTATAAAGGTACATCTGAAGTCAAACAATCTAAGCTAAACATCTTGCTTCATGACTACGAACTCTTTCACATGAAATCTAATGAATCGATTTTTGAAATATATATAGGTTCACTCAAATTATCACTTCTTTACATGCTTTAGGAAGAGAACTTACGAATTATGAAAAAGTGAATAAAATTCTAAGATGTTTGCCTTCTTCTTTTGATGCCAAGAAAACTGTAATTACTGAATCTAAAGATTTGATAATGTATTCTATTGATAACTTACTTGGGTCACTAATTGCTTATGAGTAAGGGGTGAACCAAAGACAGCTTGATGCATGTGAGAAGAAGAAGGAGAAAACTTTGGCACTGAAGGCCAACAATAGTGATACTGATATTTCCCTGTCTTATAGCGATGATGTTGCCTTAATCACTAGGCAATTCAATAGCTTTCTAAAGAAGAAACACAAGAACTTTTAAAAGTGGAACAAGGGTAAGTCTAGTAAAAATTATAAAAACTCATCTGATACTGTGTGTTTTGAATGCAGGAAGCCTTGACACATTAAGGCTGATTATCCTACACTTAAAGCTCACCCAAGCAAGGAGAAGGGTGAGGAAAAACCCAAGTTCAGGAAGGACAATAAGCGGATTCAAAAGGCATTCTGGGCAGATTCTACATCTGACTCTTCTGAGAATGAAGCTGAGGAGGAGATTACAAATTTGTGTCTGATGGCTGATGATCATCCTGATTAGTCTGATCAAGAAGAGGTATGTGAGCTTACTTATGATTAATTGCTAGAAGTTTCTGAAAATATTCATTCAACTTATAGGAAACTTAATAAATTGCATGCTAGCCTGAAATTAGATTTCTTAACTTTGCAAAAAAGTATGATTCTGTAGTTAAAGATCATTCTACACTTGATAGCAATCACATATCTTTACTTGATGAATTTGATGAATTGAACAAAAAGCATTCTGATTTAATTATTGAGCATGATTTATTAAAAATATCGTATGTTGAATTAGAAGCTGTATTTAAAGAATTAAAAACTCATGCATTTGATTTAGATAGTAGTGAACATCATCTAAAATTTGAAATTATAAGTCTGAAGAAAGAAAATGAATTTTTGAGTGTTAAATTAGTGCTTTTGAGAAAAATGAAACACCTCCTACTTTTGCACAGTTTTATGCACCTCCACCTTTTGAAGAATCTATTTCAAAATCTTCAAAGAATATTTCATTCAAACCTGGGAAGAGGCACTATCACCCACATAGATTAGTTAACCCTTTTCCTAGTGTTAGATGTTTTTCTTGTGGCATGTTAGGACACATCTCCCACACCTGCACTGTTCACTATATTTTATAGGTGTGCTCTCACACAAGACTTCATGAGAGCATGTGGTACATGGATAATGGATGTTTGAGGCACATGACTGGATATGCAAATTAGTTCATTTCATTGTAGGCTAGGGTTAAAGGCAAGGTTACACTTGGAGACAATACCACCAGGAGGGTGGTAGGATCAGGTATAATTGGTGATTCAAAAAATTTCATTATTGATAATATTTTTCTTGTAGATGGACTGAAACATAACTTGCTGAGCATCAGTCAACTCTGTAACAAAAGATACAATATTAAATTCCTACCCACTTGTTGCAATATAAGCTTAAATAATAAAATTATTTTGCTGGGACAAAGGATAAACAATGTCTACATGCTGGATGTAAGTTACTTTAAAGCTGATGTTTTAATTTGCTTAAAAACTGCTACTGATGAGTCTTGGTTGTGGCACAGGAGATTATGTCATGCCAGTATAAAAACCCTTAGGAGAGCCACCCAAAAGGACTTAGTTAGAGGAATCCCCAAGCTTAAGTTCACTAAGGACCACTTGTGTGATGCTTGTCAATTAGGGAAGAAAGTATAGTCCTCTTTTCACTTCATTAAGGACATCAACACCTCTAGACCTTTAGAAGTCCTTAACATGGATCTCTTTGGACCCATTAGTACTGCCAGCTTAGGGGGGAAAGTCTATGGATTTGTAATTATTGATGATTACTCGAGGTTCACTTGGATTAAATTTCTGTCACATAAATCTGAGTCATTTGATGAGTTTAAATCTTTTTTTCTTGGATTCAGAGGAAGTTAGGTTACCAGATCTTGACTATTCATAGTGATTATGGTGGAGAGTTTGAAAATGTGAGATTTGGAATATTCTGTGAGGAGCAAGGCATTAGCCGTAATTTTTCAGCAGAATAGGCTAGCTGAAAGGAAGAACAGGACCTTAGTGGAAGGCACTAGAGCCATGCTTGCTGAGTATTCACTTCCAAAATACTTTTGGGCTGAAGAAATGAACATTGCCTGTTATGTGCTGAATAGGATGAATGTTAGAGCCAATCTGAATAAGACACCTTATGAGAACATTAAGGGTAAAACTCCAAACCTGTCCCACCTCCATGTCTTTGGCTGTAAGCTTTTCATTCTGAATAATGGGAAATCATCCTTGGGAAAATTTGGCCCCAAATCTGATGAAGGAGTGTTCTTAGGCTATTCTAGTGTGGGAAAATCTTTTAGGATGTTTAATAAGAGGACATTGGTGGTGGAGGAGACAACTCATGTGGTGTTTGATGAATCTGATCCTAAAGAGACTAGAGTTGAGGAAGAAGAAGATGTAGGAGAGATTACCCAAGGAGTTAAAAATGCAAATCTGGAAAAAATGGTAGAGCCTCAAAACACATTGCCTAGAGATTAGAGATATTCTTCGAGTCATCCTAAAGAACTGATCTTAGGGGATCCTTCTAAAGGTGTTAGAACTAGGCATAGACTTAGGAAGGAAGTAAACCATTCTACCTTTATCTCAATGACTGAACCCACCAACATTAATCAAGCCCTTTCTAATGAGTTTTGGATCTTTGCTATGCAGGAGGAATTGAATCAATTTGCAAGGAATGATGTTTGGGAGTTAGTAAAAAGACCTAGAAATTAAAGTATAGTGGGAACCAAGTGGGTCTTTAAGAATAAAATGAATGATTCTGGTATGGTGGTTAGGAGTAAGGCAAGATTGGTGGCTAAGGGGTACAATCAAATTAAAGGGATTGATTTTGAGGAGACCTTTGTCCCTGTAGCTAGATTGGAAGCCATTAGGGTGCTACTAGCCTTTGCCTTTTATAAGGGATTTAAGTTATTTCAAATGGATGTCAAGAGTGCCTTTCTAAATGGGGTAATAAAAGAGGATATTTTTATAGAATAACCCCCAGGTTTTGAGAGTTCCCAATATCCAAATCATGTTTATAAATTAAAAAGACCTTATATGAATTGAAATAGGCACCCAAAGCTTGGTATGAGAGACTTAGCATATTCCTGTTAGAAAGAGAGTTTGTTAAGAGGAGCATAGACACCACCCTTTTTTTGAGGAGAGTAGGGGATGATTTACTCATTGTTTTGATCTATATTGATGATATACCTTTTGGATCTTCTGATAAAAATTTATGTGATGATTTTTTTAAGATAATGAGTAAGGAGTTTGAGATGAGTATGATGGGAGAATTGTCCTACTTTTTGGGATTTAGCATAAAGCAAATGGATGATAGAACCTTTCTCAATTAATCTAAATACACTAAGGATATTTTGAAGAAATATGAAATGGATAAAGCCAAGCCAATCAACACTCCCATGAGCTCCTTTCTTCAGTTAGATAAGGATTCAAATGAAAAATCTGTTGATCAGATGAAGTAAAGGGGAATAATAGGATCACTGCTTTACCTAACTGCTAGTCGAGCTGATATTATATTTAGTGTTTATCTTTGTGCTAGGTTTTAAGCTGATCCTAAAGAGTCCACCTGATTGCTATTAAGAGAATTCTTATATATCTTTTAGGGACCCCAAACCTAGGAATCTGGTACCCTAGGCACAACACTTCTTTTGAGATTATTAGATATTCTGATTCTGACTTTATAGGGCGTAGGGTGGATAGAAAGAGCACTTCTGGAACTTTGTAATTCATAGGACAATCTTTAGTCTCCTGGTCCAGTTGCATTTTCTACTGCTGAAGCTGAGTATATTACCTTAGAAAGTTGTGTGGCCCAAGTCCTTTGGTTGAAGCAATAAGTTCTGGATTTAGGATTACCTGTTGGCACAATTTCTATTATGTGTGATAATACTAGTGCCATCTATATTTCTAAGAATCTAATCCAACATTCTAAAACTAAACACATTGATATAAGGCATCACTTCATTAGGGACCATGTTATAAAAGGGGATATTGAGCTACATCATGTAGCAACTAAAAATCAGCTGGCTGACATATTTATTAAACCACTGGCCTTTGACATTCAGCATTTTGAGGACCAGATTGGGTGTGATTGATCTAAATACATGATTCTGATGACTGATGATTTCTAAGTTTGATTGTTTTCTTTTGTTTCTGTTAGTCTTTTGATTTGATTATTTATTTCCTATTTTATTTTTACTCACTGCTGATTTCCTTTTATTATTAGTTAGTTTTTTTATTTAAGTATTTATTTTGATGTGATTTTCTGCTTATTCTTGATTTACTATTTTATTCCTTTTAAAATCAGATCACTGCTCACTACTTCTGATAAACTGGATTTCTGACTGTGAGTTTTGTCTTATTTTTGTTTGGAAGCTTGTAAGTAGTGATTGACTCCTCTGAATCTGTTAAAGGGAAGAAACGTTGATGATTGTTTCTCTTCCTCTAACTCCCTTTAATGGTGTATTATTTCTTTTGGATAAAAATCTTCTTCAAAATTAAAAAGTTAGTTTTTAAAATAGAGATCTATTTTATCTTTCTATAGTAATCTACCTCATATGAATATTATTTTTAAAGCTTTGAATCAGTGTTATATTTTTTTTAATCAAGTGACTGCATTTATCATATGATGCATTTATCATATGATGTATGGTTTCTATTTTGTGAATTACTCTTCCTTATTGTAGAGAGTGAGTTTTGTCGTCTCTTATGTCTCAAAGGTAATCTCACAGCTGAGATTCTTTATCGATTATGAAAGGAAGCAAGCTTACAAAAGATGCGCAAAGAGTGCCAAAATGAAAAGAGACATAAAATATGCCCAAAGCTGAAAAGATGCACAATGTCACCAAACTAAAAAGATACACAAAGTGTATCAAAAATTAAAAGATGCGCAAAGTGCCAAATAAATTGAAAAAGAGGCACAAAATGAGCCCACAAAGAAATAAGCTTTCTTCCCTTTCAGATCTTTAAATGTCTTAGAGAAATCCATGTGCCACTTAATATTTTTAAAAGCTTGAGATGAAAAATCATGATATCTGATTCCTTATTTTGTAATACTATTATATTAGATATTTTTTTGGAACGAGGCTTGAAATGATCTCTTTTCGAATATAATTTTTTTTCTTTTGAATTAGACTTTTATTTGAAAGGAATTTGAACATGTAAGGTGTCCGAGGTAGGAGTTATGAAAGTTGAATTTCTAACTTTTTTGGATTTCAGTGTTGTCGATCTTCTTCTTATTGGCTTTTGAATTAAAAATCAGGGAAAATTCAATTTTACTGGAGCTCATCGTTAAAAAAAATGCTGTTTTGATTTCATCCTGTTGATGTTTTCATGTGTTTGAATTGTACTATTTTTACTGTTTCTATATGTTGTTTTCCCTTTTTGAGATGTCAAAAGGGGGAGTAGTAGCTCTTGTATTTTGGGTTAGTTCAGTACTCTTGTATCATTCACCCGTTGTTTAATTACTAATTTTTTAAATTATTAACAAATGTTTGTCATCATCAAAAAGGGAGAGATTGTTGTGAATCTAGTTTCAAGGACTATGATTTTGATGATAGCAAATATTTCTATTTTTGATTGATTGTCTAATCTTTCAAGTCCGTAGGATCAATTACAAATTCAAGCCAGTCCAAGATCGAGCTAGTCTATTTTGTAATTCAGGTCCAATGTACTCTTTTCATCTTTATTGAGTCAAATATAATATAAAGGATCCGCTAGCCAAGTAACCTTGCACACACACACTCAGGGGGAGTTTTTGAGTGATTTTGTGTTTCTCTTAAAGAAAATCGTACTGTATGATGTGTACATCGTACTGTACAATTTGTGATTAATTTTCAGGCTTACGGCTAATTCTGAAAGTTTATGTTTTTAAGAACTAATCATACTGTATGATTCATATCGTACTGTACGATTGGAAAAACCCTAGCCGTTAGGCCTATTTTTGGTAAGATTTAAATTTAGAATTTTTGAATTAATCATATGGTACGATGTCAATCATTTTGTACGATCATTTCAAATCTTGCCAAAATTATCTCCCGTAATCAGGCAATTAAATATTGGTTTCTTAAATACATTCGATCGTATTGTACGATGTCAATCATCCAGTATGATGATAGAGATGATTTTTGATCGTCCTGTAAATCGTACCAGATGAAATAATAATTTTTATACGGATCATCCCAGATGATTATTATATTATACCGAACGATGTACTGAAATGAACTAATCATACTGTACGAATGGTATAGTGTAGGATGATGGATAGAGACGAATTTCATTCGTCCCATAAATCATCCCGTACAAACAGTTGAGAATAATTTAATTTTACTATACAATCTACGAATCATACAGTACGATGTTTGTAAAATTTGTGAATTGTTCGTTTGTATTCATACTGGATGACACTGTTTTTGAACTGATCGTACTGTACGATATTGGATCGTACTGTACGATCGACATCATAAAATTAAATTTTAGGGCAATTTTTGAGCCCTCCTTTTTAAGATCTTTTTCTTTCAACAAGAAAAATCTTTTGCCACTATTCTTTCCAGAGAAAATCTTGAGAAAGAGAGAGAGAGAGAGCTTGGGAGAGAGAGAGAGGATCTTATGAGGGGGAGTTTGTGAGGTATTCACAAAGGTTACTCCAAGCAAGGATCTGAGTCGTGTTCTTCGGTCGTCGTCTCTTGTCTTGTTAGTATCTTTTTATGGGAGGATTGTCCACAAGAAGATCGAGGTTCTCTGCCTGCTTCAGGAGGAAGCGAAAGGAGTTCACGTTCTCTGCCTCACCGGGTTGATGGAAAGGAGGTTTTTTTGTATAGGCTTCTCTGCCTTGCTGTGGGAGAAAAAGGAGAGTCAGTTAGTGTTAGTGCAATACCCAGAGGGGAGGCTCCGGGGAGTGGACGTAGATCAAGTTGACCAAACCACTATAAAATCTAGAGTATTCTTTCTGATTATTTTTTGCACTTACTTTACTGTTCATGATTGTGTGGTTATGATTATTTTTCCTTGATCATCATTAAACATCTGCAAATCATCATGAAACTATAATTATTATAAAACATTCAAAAAGATTTTTTTTAAATCATTATTTATCCATGAATTTTTTAAAATAACCAATTCACCCCCTCTTGGTTAGCCTCGAGACTAGTTCACAAGGGCTTAACATCCCTTTCGAACTTTCATGGGGTTAACATCCGATCTCAAAATTGACTTTCACAATACTTTAATTTAAAATACACGTAAAAAATTAAAAAAGACTCTAAAGAAACCTGCACGGTTATCCTAGGTATTTATAATTGAAAAATATATCCCAACTAGTTATATATTTGAATTGCTCAAATTTGAAATAAAATCACACTTGGCCATGCTCTTTTAATTTTAAGGGGGCTTAGCATTTTTTTTGCACCTATAAAAAATTGTCAGTTTAAATTTAATTTGGCCCCATTGATTTTAGCCCTACATGAGCATGGTCACCTGTAAAAAATTCTGTAAGCATCCAGATCATTCCTAACCTAGGAGTAATCTAATGCCCGTCACATCAATTCACAGATTGCATGAAATTAACACACAAATAAACCATCACAACAATCAACTAATTACAATCAACATGCAATTAAAATAATAAAAAATTTGACACACAAGAAGCAGAAAGGGAAACACCTGCCTAGCCTAAAACTAGGATTAGTTGTCCTAACAAACCATCTAAAGTGTGTGCATCAAGCTGTATGGCTTGGATATATCCTATACTAGGTAGTTTGTTAAAGTTGTCTAATTTTTTAATTTGTTAAAGGTCAAAGGGGATTAAATTTGAGTTTGAGTTTAATTTTCAATGTTTTAATATTGATTTTAAAATGTATTTTAAGTGTTGAGGATTAGCATCTTTATTTACACCCAGGTTGTGAAGTTTATTTCACCTTAATTGTGGCTAAGTCAATAGCCTTATAGGCCTGAGAGTAACTAATATTATTTAATTAATTTAATTAGCTAAAATTAAGGGTTAATAATTTTTAATTAACTTTATTGATTGTTGGTTTTAATGATTCAAATTAATCTTTTCTGGAATTTAATTAATTATTGAATTTTGAAGTTTTCTAAATTATTCAATCCATTAAATTAAGGGGTAAAATTTTGACTTTTTAAATTAATTTGAGAGTTTTAGTATTTTTTCTAAATACTAAACACTAAGGAAAGTAAATAGACACTTAGTTCACTATATTTGGATTTCTTAATATTAAGTTATGAATTTTTTAAGTTTGAGTTCAATTTTGAACTATAATTTGCCAAAAAGTTAACTTAAAGTCATAAAGTTAACTTTTTGACTTTAACTGATTTCTAGAGGTTTGACATTTTTTAAAAATATTAGACCATTAATGGAGTCTAAGTCCTTTGGATTTTTTCAATATTGAATTTTTTGGAATTAATCATAAAATTTTGAAATTAGAGTATTTAATTGAATTATTAAATATTTAATTAAGAGGTTTTTAATGATTTTGCTCCAAACTCATTCCAAACTTCATGAATCACTCCTAAAGGCCAAGGATGACCTATGGGAGTGTTCTCAAGTATTTGACATTTAATTGGAAATTTTAATAATTTTTAAATATTTAACTTAATTAAATATTAATTTTTCTTAAAAATTAAATTAAGCTCAAATTAAGGGTCCAGTCATGGCTCTTTTAATTTTCTTAGATAAAGGGTTAAATTTTGGAGAGTTTGATATATTACTTGCTTTTTTTTATTTAATTTGAATTAATTAAGGGTTTAGGTCAATCTTTGGAGTTGATTTTGGGTTTCTTAAATGGTGGGCCAAATGGATTACAATTTAGTGAAATTTGGACCATGACTTCACCTAATCTTAAATTCTAAATCCACTAAATTTGGGCTGATGGTGGACCTTCTATGGTGGTTAACCAATCCACTAAAGGTAACCACATGGTTATCTTCATGGGTTTAATTTGGGCTATCTAGATCAGGGGGGATAAAGTCAGTGTCTATATACTCCCTAGTCTAAGCATGAATAGCACATAGAAAACAAGACCCTAAACCTTTTTGGATTGATTATTAAACTCAATTCAAACTTAAGGGTCAATTAATGACCCTTAATTTGAATTAAGCAAAATATGCCCTTAATTGAATGAAACAGAGGGAGAAAATTAGGACATGTGAGAGACATCCAAAATTAATTCCTTAAGGTCCCAAGCCATGGTGAGTTCAATCCTAAGAGAAATCATAATAAAATTCCTAGGATAATTACTATAATTAAGTAAGTTTCATGCAAGATCATAGCCCGAGACCATTTGTCTTTTTTAGGTCTCCTCGTGATCTTTCCAATGAACTTAAGATCACCTAATTTGGTCAAGTGTGATAGGAGATATTAAATTGTGAAGTTTCATTTATTTCTTACGAATATTAAATCGGGAATTACATAGTCATCTGCACACTTTACAAATGATGCCTTCTGATTCGCAAGGAAATCATTAGCAGCTAACTATGTAACATAGGATTAGTCGTAGTCATCGAATGAATAATCAGACAGCTACAATTAAATCCACTCTGGGATAATGGGATATAATATGCATCATTGATTAAGATTAATAGCTTATACTATGTCATATACTTCCTGTGGGCATTCAAAGTCGTAAGATTTCTCCAGCGTGATCTAAGAGATCCCACCGATGAACTTCCACCAAACTTCACAGGGAGGATCAAGATAACAAATATTATCAATCAAATGGTAAAAATATAATGGTTTGATGGTTTGTTTCACACATGACCACAGCCACCTAACTAGGAGCTTGGGATGAAGTTTATACCTTTGGGAGTACCCCAACCATTGGGGTTTAGTATTGGGAAGCTTGAGAGGATGATGACAAGCACTTCTCTTTCAGACTTCAAGGACGGAGGATCACTAGAAGTATGACTCTGAGTGAAGGATGGAGGGATTTTGCCAGAGCTTGCTTGAAATGATGGTTAGAGAGGGCTAGAGAGTGGGGAGAAGAAAGGAGAAAGCTCAAGGAGCTCTAGGGAATGCTATCAAAATGCTAGAGCTGAATCAACAGGTTTGGATTGAAGTGCCCTATTCAATCTTCCACGCTACTTTGGATGGTTGGGATCAATCAGGTGAATGGCTAAGTGGCTACCAACTAGTGGGGGCATCTTCTCTAAGCCTCGTGAGTCTAAAGCCAATGAGCTCAAGCCATGGAAAGGCCTTGGATAGGGCTCAAAAGGGGGGACCATCGAAGCTCAATCCCATTTGCTTTGGCCGTCGCCGACCACTACCTAGATCAGGCTTAGGTGGAAAGGCCGCTAGGGGTTGGCTGAACTCAAGCCGTGGAAAGGCCGCTGGGGGTTGACCCAAGCTTGGATGGTTTGATTCAGTTTGGGAACAACCTAGGTCAAGCTAGGTGCTGGGTTTGATATGGAAGGTGTATTGGATCAAGGGCCATCTAATGTAATAGGTAATTGGGCTTGGTTTGATCTATGGTGGAAGATGGCTCAAGTCAAAGCTATTTTGACCACTTTGAGCTAGCTTAGATCTTGACCTAAGTCAAACCAGGGGCTAGGCTGACTATGGAAGGTGCAAAAGACCTAAGGCCACCCAATGTAAGTGTTGGTTTAGTTTGATGGAGCCTTGGTTAAGAATTGGCTTTAGTCAAGATGGTTTTGACCACTTAGCCCAATTCCTAGCTTTGGTTGACCCAAGGCCTAGGCCAACTAGGGTTGATGTGTTGGGTCATGACGGACCCAATGTAAGCTTTGGTTTGATTTTATTTGGCTTAGGTTGAGATTTGGCTCATGAAGAGCTCTCTTTAGGCACTTGGGTCAAGCCATATAGCTGATCGAAGTGCGCTCAAGGGTTGGGTCTTCAAGGAAATCCTCTTAAGGACCTAATGGGTCATCCTATGGGTCTAGATTTGCTTGGCAAAGCCATGGTCAAGGGGTTTGAGCAAGATTCAAGTATATGTATATTTGGTCAAACTTGGTTAACTTAGTCAACTAGGTTGACCAAGGGTCAAGGATTTGGTCTATTAGGTTTGGATTGATAGTGTGAACTCAATGGGAGTAGTTTTAAATAATGGGAGGACCATTTAGATTGAAATGCATGTTTGAATGGTTAAAGGGCACTTTAGTTAATAATGGTTGACTTGGTCAAACAAAAGCTTGGGTTTGAGTCTATTTCATTCCAAATGATGCTTAGAATATAGTATAGGAGGTTTAAAAGTTTGTTTTGACTGGGATATGTTGAGGTTTAGAGAAAATTCAAAATTTTCACTTAAAGGGCATTTTTGTTATTTGGACCCCTGGTCAACTATAGGTCAACTTGGGTCCACCAAAGTGTAGTTTAATGTTCAATATGTCATAACAAGGGTTGTGGACATGGTTAAAGGTATTTTGGAAGGCTTCAAGGTCAAATTCCATACGGTAGAAGGTCTAGTAGCATAGGCTGTAAATATTCGAAGGTTTTACAGCATTTTGATTTCAATTGAGTTTATGGGGTTAGAGGCCTTAAATTGGATTCAAATTTGGAGGCTTGACCCTAGGGACATGCCTAATCAATATGCAATTGATATATCATGAATTGGGAGTCATTTGACTTAGTTTTTAGGTCATGGAAAAATTACGCAACAGGGGTTATTGGACATGAGTCCTTAACCATGAATTTCAATATGGAATTATGGATTTGAACTAAACATTGGATTTGGTTGACTAAGTTTAATTTATCAATATCAATTAAAATCAATTGGATGATTGTTAATGATTGGATATGATTGAAACTTGATTAAAAAGTTATTGAAGATTGATTGATGGTTGGATTGAAGTTTGAATTGAGGATTGATTGAAAATTGATTGAAGAATCGATGATTGACAGTTGGATGATTGAAGTCTATATTGAAGTCTGGATTGATGCCTAAATTGATTGATAGTTGGATGATTGTCAAGCATCAGATCAATATGAAGGAGTTTGGATGGATTCAGATGACCTCATACATAAATGAGGTCAACATAAATGTAATGGTAAGTTTTGGTTACTTGCTGAGCTATGTGATCATTATATAATTTTTACATGTTTTTAGGTGAGGGTAAGGAACCTACAAAGTGAGGCTAATCAGTGAGCGATAGTTTAGATTTTATTTCCTACTTTGGTTTTATATGTTATTTTATATCCTATTATTGGCTATTTTATAAATTATTTTAGGAACTTGTAGATATGTAAATATACCATGAACAATAATGTAATTATATTTTCCTCTTATATTTAGTCCTGTGAGCTTTGGTTGACGTAAAAAAGCTAGAAAGATATACAGTTCTTTTTATTTAGATTCTAGGGTGTGATAGTAGGGTAAAGAATTTAATATTTACATTAAAATAAATTTGCATAATTGTTAAACATTATATAGATAAGAAAATATGCTTTTTCATAAAGTAACATGGGTGTTTGTGTGAATTGTTATTATTAACACAACTATAATAGTATAACTAATATCACATGTCAAATCACAGTAAGAATATGATAGCAAAGACAACATGAATATTCACTTGAACATGATATCGAAAATGAAATACATAATAGAACATAATAATTAATATATCAATGCAGAACAAAAATCATATTTCATGATGCCTCCTTATACCTCCACTTCCAATTGTGTGTGTGTGTGTGTGTGTGTGTGTGTGTATATAAGCCCCTTGTTACTAGACTTCCACTTATACCTCCACTTAATCATCTCACATCTATTTAGACATATTAAGCACACAAATGGAGGAATTACACATATGAAAAAACCCTTAAAATTATACTTGTATTACATACATATATAACCACCTCTTACATATCCTTTTTTCTCCATTCTCATCCATATAATCTCCAACATATGAACACAATATATCAGTCGCATAACATGAATATCTAAAAATCAACATATTCAATGTATATGAGCAACAATTAACATCATACAAGATTACATGAAAACTTACAAGTAAAATAAAATAGTAGTGTGCATGGGGTAATTTGTATACACAATAGTGACAATTTAGAAAATCATTCAAATATAGTATTCATGGCATTATTTTAAAGCATTATTATTTTGTAGGAATTTTTTAAAATTTGAACATTCTCACAAAATACTTAAAATAACGTGTAGCTCATACCTAGTAAAAATTTATAGTTTTCCAGTAAATGTGACCAGAATGTTCTATTATACTCCATACCAAAAGTTACATAATGAAAATTTTCTAAATCTTCATAAATTTGTGTTTATATAAACCCAGGCCAAATAAAATGCTAAAAATACCCACGAAAGTGATAAAATTGAATTATGAATTAGCGTACAAGTTAAATACCTTGAGCTGGATTTCCAACTGGCCCATTTGGGGCATTAAGTCATCAAAATATAATTTTCTCTTTCCTTTTCTCTTAACTAGCTACCAGAACTGAGAGTGAATCTTTAAGAAGTGTTTTGATATGTGTAAACCTAGCATGGTAGTGCTACCATTCCTAGCAGTGCAGTGATCCCAATTGAATCTTCAGGACATCTAAATAAAGGGTCCATAGCTGCATCACCCCCCCCCCCCCCCCCCCAACTTTTCCCCTTTGTAGCACCTCAGTACTCCCGCGGAAAATTCTAGCACCAAATAGAGACTTTAGCACAGCAATGCTAGAAATTTAGTGTTACCACTCTCCCAAGTGCTCGTTCAGTAATAGAGAGGATAGTGCAACAATATCGCATCACTCCTGAGGAGAATTATTTTACTTATTATTTTCACTTTTTAATTTTAAACCACAACCTTATATAATTAAATTAAATATAAAAAAATAATTCTAAAATTAATAAAATTCACTTGTTTTTAAATAGACTTGAAATTCTTACCAGATTTAATTCAGGACATCACAGGTAGACTTGGCATTGTAGATGTGGTCATTGCGTTCACTAGGCAAGGATAAAGCTATCTCATCTCAGTCTCTTTCTCTCAAACTTCTTCCCTTTCCAATTTGTGCTTCAACTGAACTTTTATCATAAAGAATATTTTGTTCCTCAAGATTTTCAAATCATAGGCGAGAATATGTTCAGGCTCCTACTTATATGTCAAATTAGGTAATACATCCACTTCATCTTTAGGAACTCTTTGTTCTTTATTAAAAACACATTTTCTTAATCCAAATACATGGAACTCATACATCAAACATATGATCAGGTAGTAATAAATTGTAAGCAGATTTCCCAACTCTGCCAATCACCTCAAAAGGTCCAATATACCTTATACTAAGATTTTCTTATTTACCAATTGGCTAATACCTTTCAAAGGACTAACCTTCATGAATGCAAAATTACCCACCTAAAATTCAACAACTTTATTCTTCAAATCATAATACTTCTAATGAATATCCTAAATTGTTTATAATCGACTTCTATCAACCTGATATTCTTAGTGGCATCATCAACTAGGACCCATCAACCTCCCCCCACCCACTTCTACTCTAAACAAAGGCGTTCTACATTTCTAACCATATAAAATGTTATATGGATCCATACAATAGTAATAATTTAGAAAATCATTTATCACAAGTAGACTCTACACTACAGTTCCCTCCAAAATACAATACACATAATCTCAATAAATCCCTAAGCGTTTGAGTAGTCCTCTCATACCGACCCTTAGTTTACGAGGGAAAACTCTACTAAAGTTCAACTTAGTACTCAAACCTTCTTAAACACAATTCCATAATTCAGAAGTGAACTTATCATCATGATAAAAAATGATAAACTTAAGTATTCAATGTAGTCTGATAATATCTCCTGCATATAACTTTGCTAACTTCTTTACTAAATCAATCTTCCTCATAAGAAGGAACTACACTGACTTCTTCACCTGATCAACCACAACCTCTACTAAATTGTAACCTTGCCTCGATTATGGGAATCCTATTACAAAATATATTGTGAATTCTTCCCATTTCCACTCTAAAATAGGTAAATACTACAACAAACTGCTTTACCTTTGTTACTTTGCTTTCACCATCTAATAGGTCTAACATTTAAAATAATTATGTCACATCAGGCTTTAACCTAGCCCATTAAAACATTTGTTTATGATCATGATACATTTTGTTAACACCCGGGCCGATAGTGTATCCAAAATAAATGGCCTCCGGCAATATCTCACCTCTGAGACCACCACTAGAACGAATCCAAAGTCATTTTTCACAAGTCAACATACCCCTATCATCCACAAGAATCATCTCTCCTTCTAAATTAAATTTGATCAACTAACCTTACATAATCATCATCTAATCTCTGAGCCTCCTTGATCCTTTCCTATAAGGAAGGCTGAATAACCATCTATGAGAGAACTCTAGCACTTATATTAGATAAACTTAGGACTTCTAATTCTAAGCTTTTCGTTTCTTGAACAAAATCCTCTTAAGATGTAACCATGCAAGCTGACACTCTAATAAACTCCCTACGCAAAGTATCAGCCACCTCATTAGCCTCTCCAAGCTGGTAAATAACACATATGTTGTAGTTTCTTATCATCTCTAACCACCTTATTTTTCTTGAATTCAACTCTTTCTGAGTGAAGATGTACTTTAGGCTCTGATGATCTATATAAATTTTACATATCACTTCATATAAGTATTGCCTTCAAAATTTTAATGCAAATACAATTATCACCAACTCTATGTCATAAGTATGAAAATTCTTTTCATGTGGATTCAATTACATTTAAGCATACACTACCACCTTCCCATGACACATTACACACACAACCTAAGTCTTTCAATGATGCATCACTAAACACTTGAGATTCATCAACATTAAAAGGGATTTTTAACATTAGTGCTGACACCAAACAATCCCTTAACTTCCTAAAACTAGCCTCACGCCCTAATGCCCAATCAAAAGAAACAACCTTCTTAATCAATATTATCAAAGGAATAGTTCTCTATGAAAATCCATTGACAAAATTTTTATATTATAATGCCATCCCAAGAAAGCTATAAATCTCTGATACTAAAGTATGTCTCATCCAATCAACTATTGCTTACATCTTGTAGGGATCCATAGATATTTCATCACCAATTATGACATAATCCAAAAATAATATAGAATTGAACTAAAATTCATATTTTGAAAACTTAGCATACAATTAATGTTACCTTAATATCTTTGATACTAATCTCAAAAAAGTTGCATGATCTTCCTCAGTCCTTGAATGCACTAAGATATCATCAATAAGAATAATAATGAACTACTCTAAATATGCATTAAAAATGCAGTTGATCAAATCCATAAATATAGTTAGTGCATTCACCACCTCAAAAGGCAAGATTAAAAACTCATAGTGGCAATAATGAATGTTAAAAAATTACTTTTGCTACGTCCTTTGCCTTCACCCTCAATTTGTGAAGCCAAGATCTCAAATCTTTTTTTGAAAACACATATGCACCATCCATTTGATCAAACAAATCATTGGTCTTGAGCAAGAGATACTAGTTTTTAATATCCACTTTATTCAGTTCTAGATATTCATTACACATCCATATTATGCCATATTTTTTCCTCACAAATAATACAAGTGCACCCATGGAGATCCACTAGGCCTAATAAAGCCTCTATCTAGCAACTATCATAATTGAACTTTCAATTATTGCAATTTCTTAGGTTCCATTATATATGGAGAGTTTGCAATTGGAGAGATACCAACAATATCTCAATATAACACTATGCCTCTCTCTTATGAGGTAAACTCACTAAAATCCTCAAAACACACATTTAGGAATTTTGATTCAATAGGGACATCTTAAATCATACTAAAAGATTTTATCCTATCTAATTTAGACACAATAAATATAGAGCTCCCCCTCTCCCAAAGATTATCAACTTGTAGAGAGATGAAATGACACCTTTAATGCCCTGACAAAAAAATTTCTTTCCCCCAATACATAACACAATATCCTTACTACTACAATCAATCTAAGCCCCATATCTACTCTACCAATTCATACTCAGAATAACATCAAATTCCATCAATGGTAATACAATCAGCTCAGACTCTAATTTGATACTTAAAATCTAAATCACATAGATATAAACTTAATTAGCAATCAAATAATTTAGTAGGTAATAAAATAGATATTCTAGATGATAAATTCTATAAGAACCAAGGTCAAACAATCAAAAAATGTTATGGAAAGAAAAGAATGACTTGATTTAGCAATAAATAAAATCCTAAAGGATTGTACAAAAAAATGAGCTATAGTTATTACAACATTGACTACATCCTCGACCTCCTACTATGCCAAGTTATAAATTCTTGGTTATACTAGAGCACCATTCCTGCTCCTAGTAAATCTATGTTTACTCATGCTCGAATACCCTTCACTAACATCTCTCAAGGGGATATTATTTGCATCTTCGAATCTCCTTTAACATTAAACCCACCCTTCGATGCTCACTTAGAGCACTAAGTTACCTTATGGATCAACTAACCCCACTTGAAGTATTGGCCTATAAATAGATAATAATGTCCATGATGGCTTCTCCCATGAGAAATATATACTGGGTCACTGGTCAAAGATATAGATAAATTTCTCTCATGAACTGTAGGACCTTCTCTTCTAAAATCACTGGCTCACAACCTACTCTTCTTCTCATTAGCAACACTCCTAAGTAGCTCTCCTCCAAACCTCTTCCTACTACATTCCAATGCTATTGAGTGGATGTCAAATCATTCTCCACTAGCCTTTCCCTTTTTACAAACTCAACTAAATCTTTAATCCTAAAGGGAATCTATGCTTCCTCAAATTATTACCTAATCCTCTTAGAAATCTATAACACTTCTCTTATAGGGTACTAACAAGTTGTGGGGCATACCTAGCCAATGTCTTAAACTCTACTTTATTCTATATTGCAAACTTACTCCTTTGTACTAACCTAAGAAAAGACTCCCACATCTCCTACCTAGCTGATAGCAGCATAAAATAATCCCTAAATATAAAAAAAAATTCTTTACAAATAATCCCAACATTTATCTTATTCTAGAATTTCTCTCTTTGCTAGCCTAACCACCAGCACTCAACTTCACCATCATACAAAAATACATCCAATGACACATAATGGTTCTATAAACATTGGTCACTTTCAAAAAAATTCTTTAACCTCATTAGCTTGTCCTTGGCTACTAAGCTCTACTGCAAACTAGAAATAAGGGGGTTTCAACCTCAAAAATAACTACAGGTGTCTATATACAACTATTAACCTTGAAGTGGATGACAGGTTATTTATAATATAGCTTTATAAATGTTGCAAAGCTTTGTGCTTTATCTTATACTCACTATTGATGTTACTTAAGATGGTTTATTTTACTACGGTGTAAGGCTTGTTTAACATAAATGCACATGTTGTGTCAAGTAATATAATAATGAGAAGAGTCTTGCTACCATGAAAAAAAAAACTAGAAATCCCTATGTTTTCTTTACTGCTAAGTACCGAAGTGCTAAATCTTTCTAGCTAAATGATTTAAAATGGGTGGTGTAACTTCAAATAAAAAAGCATCTAATGTAGAATGAAAATTCACTATTTTTATAAATTCTGAATCTATGATTTTTAAAACTACTTGATTATTTTAGAGTGGTTTACTATTTATTGTTGCTGTGGATTAGAGCATAAATGCTTCTCATCTCTACAAAGCTCTTTAGAGTATTAGCTAGGATCTCTCCTAACTACAGTTCATCGATCTATTTATGTCCCATAATGCTAACCACCATATATTTATGTTATGGCTAGACTATGTTTTAAAATCTCTAATTATTCTTTTATTCAATTGTCAAGTCTCTAGATCACACTAGGTTTTTAATTTATGTGTCCTATAAATAAATTAATTAAAGAGCAAAGAAATGAAAAATAGGCACTAGCGGAACAAGATTATCCCCAGGGTGGGCAATTTTCCACCATCAAACTATTGAAAAGAATAAGAGGAGAGGTAGTTTTTGGACCCCCCCCCCCCCCCCCCCCCCCTTTTTTTCCTAATCTAAAGCATTGCCCAACTCCCACCTTCATGCCTTCATTCCATCTCTTCACACATGTGACACACTAACACAGGCAGTTGAAGCTACGAGGCATGAGGGATTGAACCCAAAGCTACTCCTAGTTTGTGAATCATTATATCATCCTCTCTTCATGCAAGTAATCTCACTCGCCGTTTGGTCTTGCCGTAGGCTTCAAGTTGCCGATGGAGGTTCATCGTTCTCACCTCTTGGCCCTTTAACTCTTTCAGGCTTTGCTTCCATCCCCTCTGAATAAACATTTTTTGTGATTGGCAACTGCTTTCGTACTGCTGCAAGTTCCTTTGCTTTTTTCACTTAAAAAACTTGTTTTTTAATACTCTTTTCTACCTAAATATACATTTATTTATCACACCAAATCTAATAAAATCTAAACTTTATCCTTAAAAAAATAACTCTTTTAATTAATCTAAAAAATAGCTTTCTAAATGCTTTGCATGCCTTCTTTATTTCCTTAATTAATCAGTAATCTTCTCTTGGAATTTATGTTTAGTGTTAATTTGTGTTTTGTCCTTTTTCTAAGGTAAAATAAGCTCTCTAAGAAGGAAGGCTTAGCTTTCCTCATTGACAGTCATCTGACCAAATCCAAAATAGCTATGATATGTTGAGGAGTGGGAATGTCTTCTTCCAAAGAAAGGATTAGTTAAGCTAAGCTTGTGTCAATTATGATTAATAAGCAAGTTAATTAATTCTACATGTATGATTAGGATATAATTAAGATAGCTGACTAAGTGAGCTTGTGCTATTGGATTTGAGATTAGGACAAATTAATCAAGGTTTGGGTCTTGTACATGTGATTTATTTTTGGAATGAAGTTTATTTTAGTATAGAAGGATAGCAGAAGTGCTTTCCTTCAATTTATTTCTTTTGAGATAGTCAATTCTCATTCTACTAATTAATAGAATTGATCTAATTTTTGTTGATACTATTATCATAATTTTTTTTGTTTCTGTGTAGATTTAGTATTTTTGATTAATATTTATGCTCGTGTAATTTTTCAGTGGCGCATGAGTCCACTTAATGAAAATATAGGATAGATTTCATCCTTTAAAATAAAAATAAAGAAAGGAACCTTGAGTCCACTTTATTATTATTATTAAGTTTTTTTGTTGTTATAGTCAGGTTTTTTATAAATGGAATGATTTTGAAGAGAAAAGAATGTGTCGAGATTGATATTAACAATCTTCCCGCTGACTATGGTCTTCTAACATCAATCTAGAGTTACAATGTGAATGAGAGGGATAAAGTTTGTATATCTTATTTATTGAAGGGACCACATCAACCAAAAAATCATCTTTTTTCTCAAACAATGATTGAAAATATTACACATAGATTTAACTTGAAATGGTTTGAAGAATTTCTTGATTGGATAGACTGCAGTGTTAAAAGATGTCATCTTTTTTCTATATTGTTACTTATTTAAGTTTTAAGAGCAAATTATGACATGTAAAGGCTATGGGACTCATTATTTGGTGAGGGATTTAAGAATTGGAAGAGAAAAAAAAAACTTTTGGGACATCTTGGAGAGCATAACAGTGCACACGACAAGGCAAGACAAAAATGTGAGGCTTTAATGAAGCATCAAGAGCAAAGTATTCCTTCTTTATGGTTGACCAAGGATGAGAATAATAAAAAAGAATATCACATCAAGTTGATACCAACTATTGATTATATTCAATTTCTTATTCACCAATGGCTATCATTTCATGGGAATGATGAATCATCTAGCTCAGATAATTTAGGCAATTATTTAAAACTATTTCAATTTCTTATGCATCATATGAAGAAGCTGGAAAAGCAACATTTGAAAATGCAAGTGCTAGGTTAAAGTTGACATCACGAAAAGTATAAAAGGAGATTCATAGTGTTATGGCTACTAAGACCTTGGCTTCAATCATGAATGATTCAGTGATTCCTACTTCACTATTTTAGTTGATGAGTCACATGATGTGTCTGCAAAAGAATAGTTAGCTGTTATGGTGTGATATATAAATAAATTGGGTCAAATAATTGAAAGGTTCATAGGTATTAATCACGTTTCTTGAATAAATGCAGCATCACTAAGGTATCTATTGAAGCTCTTCATGCAAAACATTCGTTAACCATACATAGAATACGTAGTCAGGATTATGATCGAGCATCTAACATGCGAGAAGAGTTCTTTGGTTTGAAAGAACTCATATTAAAAGATAATCCTTAAGCATTCTACATTCATTATTTTGCTCATCTACTCCAACTATCCTTAGTGGTTGTGGCAAAATATCATTGCGAAGTGAAGCATTTATTTAAGATTACTTCAAGAACTTTAAATACTATTGGAGCTTCATGTAAGAGGAATGATACTCTAAAAGTAATTCAGCATGATAAAATAGTTTTTTATCTAAGAACTAGGGAGTTATTTAGTGGTTGAGGTTTGAACCAAGAAAATAATTTGCAGTGAGCTGGTGATAACTATTGGAGTTTATATTTTCAAACCTTAATTAATCTGATAAAAATGTATGCTTCTATACTCGAAGTGCTAGAAATTATTCAGGAAGATAGGATACATGATCAATAGTCACCTGAAGCTAATATTTTAATACAGTTTATAGAGTGTTTTGAATTTATGTTATCACTGTATTTAATGATTAAAATTTTAGGGAATATAAAAGAATTCTAACAAGCCTTACAAAGAATGGATCAAGATATCAGAAATGTAATGAAATTGGTACAAGTGTCCAAGCAATGATTTCAGATGATGAGGGAAAATGGATGGGAGCCTTTACTAGAAGAAGTGTAACATTTTATACTATTTTTTACATTGAAGTTCCAAATATTAACTCTATATTCAAGGCTCGTCAATGGTCAATACAAAAAGGGGAAGAAATAACAAACTTCCATCACTATAAGGTTGATTTATTTTATACTGTTGTTGATATACAGCTTCAAGAACTGAATAATTGCTTCTCATAAACTATTACTTAGTTACTTCTTTGTTTGACATGTCTAAACCCAACCAATATGTTCTCTATTTATGATAAGGGAAAGTTAATCTGTCTTGCAGAGTTATATCAAACAGATATTTCCATGATTGATACTATGTCTCTTGAACATCAACTATCTAATTATATTATTGATATGCATTAAGCAATGAGTTCACTTCTTTGGCTAGCATTGCTGCTCTTGTAAAATAAATTATAAAGGCCAAAAAGAGTATTGTGTATCCCATGGTTTATAAACTTATTATTCTGGTACTGACATTACTAGTGGCTACTATTATAATGGAGAGATCATTTTTAGCAATAAAGATTATCAAATATCGATTGCTTAGCAACATGGGTGATGCTTGGCTTAGTGATTATCTAGTGCCATACATCGAGAAGGAAGTATTTGACTCTTTTTACAATGAAGTCATTATGCAATATTATCAAAAAATGCAAAGTAAAATACTAAGTTTGTAATTATTTTAAATGAAATACAAGACTACTTAAATTTTAACTTATATATATATTTTTAACTTTCAATATTTAACTTTTTTTTATAATACTAGTGGCTACTATTATAGTGGAGAGTTTTTAGCAATAGAGATTATCAAATATCAGTTGCTTAGTAAAATAGGTGATGCTTTGCTTAGTGATTATCTAGTGCCATACATCGAGAAGGAAGTATTTGACTATTTTTCCAATGAAGTCATTATGCAATATTATCAAAAAATGCAAAGTAAATACTAAGCTTGTAATTATTTTAATTGAAATACAAGACTAGTTAAAATTTTAGCTTATATATATATATATATATATATATTTAACTTTTAATATTTAGTTTTTTTATAATTATATAATGAGTATGGGCCCCCCCCCCCCCCCCCCCCCCCAAATTAAGGATGGTTTCGCCCTTGAAAGTAGGCATTGGTTGGATGACATGAGATGACTAGAAAATTATAGTTATGATCTAAAATTTGACCCTAGATAACCCCTATAGGGTTATCAAATCCTCACTCCAAAATAATGAACATCCCAACTAAATAATTATATTGCTCTTCAGTGGTAGCACTTACAAACCTATAGGAATCATAGGAGGTAGAGCCAGACCTTTTCTTACCCATTGAGATTTTTGGAGCTATTTTTATAAAGGGAAGAAAAATATGGATCCTAATACATGAATGATCTAAAGCTATAGAACTCAAATGGCTTAGGAATGTAATTGGGAAATGAAATTAATCCCATTTCACTATTTATAAATAGGCCAGCACTATAATACTAGCTTAAGTAGGATTGTAGCACCAAGTCAAACTTATCAACATGGGTACTAGTGTTATAGCATTGAAGATAGATAGCATTGCAGTGCTAACCTTAGGAATTATACTTGCAAGATTTTTAACCATGAGACCGCCACAATGCTTGACATGTTTTAGCTCTCTAGTGCTCGAAGCATATGCTTTCATTGAAGAGATGAGTAACAACAATTATTAATGGCCATCCAAAAGAATCAAAACTAGGAAGATAGCTAGCATTTATGAATATGGTGCTTTACCAATTTTAACTACTCAAGTTGCTACCATTTCTAGAAAATTAGACATTCCTAAAATTAATTCACATGTGATCTTAGAAGAGAATATTTGTGGAACCTCTAGTGATCAAAATATTTATGAAGAAGAAATAATAGATACAATTAATAACATAACCAATAAACCCTACTAAAATACAAATAATCTTGACTAAAGAAATTATCCTAATTTTAGTTGGAATAATAATAAAAATATTATTATTAATTAGAACTATATCTAGCCAAATCAAGTAGGGAACTCGAACCACCATCCTCAAAATTTTGTTAACCCAATGCCTAGTTATCCCCATAAATTTAACTTGAATAACCAAACTAAGGAGTTGTTTAGCATCAGATTTGTACTCAGATTTATGCCGAATTTATGATAAATATTGCCAAACAGTTCCAGAGCACCCTGTAATCCCAATCTCGTATAAATCTCAGATTTACAGATCTACGGCATAAATTCAAAAATTACTAAATCTCATTATTTGGTGGACTTAAGGGATTTATGGATATGAGATTTATGAGCTTGCAAGAAAACACTTATCATTATGGAGAAAGATGTTACTTTCACAACGAGATAGCTCCCATCCTGACATTAAATTCAATTAGTCAAACCAATGAACTGATCAAACCAATGAACTGATGAAGAAATGGCTATGGAGAGAAGCGCGTGAAGCATAGCAGTAGCGAAGCATACGAAGCAAACCCAAGATGGCATATCAATTACATCAGAAATTAATTTAATTTAACTTGATTAATATAATAGGAGTATGAATTATTAATTATTTAATTAAGGATATAATTAAGCTAACTTTTTGATAAAAATTCTCAAACTATTAATTAATTAATTAGCTTGTAATTAATAAACCAATTATTAGTTATGTATAAAAATAAATAATTAATTAATTTTATAATTAACAATTAATAAGATATATGTAGAATAATAACTACTTAGAGGCAGTAAAAAACTAAGTAATTAATTAGATATTAATAGTATTCTTAGTAATTAATAAAGTATTTAATAATGCTTAAACAATTAATAAAATCATTTGATCATTAAACAAGTTTCTACTTATTTTATTTATAATTATGATTTAATGATTTTTATTAAAATCAAAATTAATAAGTAATTATTATATAAAATACATATTAAATTTGAAATATAGTAAAATTTAATTTTTAATGAACTAAACACTCTAAATTTTGAAAATCTATTGCCAAAGAGTTTCACATGATTTAACAGGATTTAACATTTATTATACCAAATTGTTTTCAAGATTTAACACTCTTGAAATTTACTAAATTTAAATTTATAGGATTTACTAAATCCCACTGAAGTTAAATCCAATTTGATACCAAATAGCCCCTATGGATAAGAACCCTTCTATAGAAGAATTACTTTTGCAAGTTGTTATGCAATTGCAAAGTTAAGATACTGCCATTAGGAATAATGAAACACAAATAATAAATCCTTAAGAAAAGGGTAAAAAATAATTTAAAGCTATTTCTTTGAGGAGCAAGAAAAAGCTAGAAAATGTTACTAGAAATAAGGATCAATTTAAGGAGTAATTAATTATAGAAGAACCAGTAGAGATGTACTAGCCTAAAGAACCACCTCAACTTGATAAATAAATTAAAAAAAAACTTTTGGAGAGGTTATAGAAATGATACCACCACCATTTTCCCAAAGATTATTAAAGCAGGATTTGGATAGGTAGTCCTAAGTATTTTTGGAAGTATTTAAAAAGTTAACTATTAATATTTTATTTTTAAAAACCTTAGAATAGATTTTCACATATGTTAAGTTCATGAAAGGCACCCTTAGAAAGAAGAGGAGATTAGAAAATTTTTAAACTGTACCTTTGATTGAAGAATGTAGTTTAATTCTACCAAAGAAACTTCCTAAAAAACTTAAGGATCCTGATAGTTTTATGATTCTTATGGTTATAGGGGACAAATTTTATGGGATATCACTATGTGATTTAGGAGCTACCATTAATTTAATGCCTTTGTCCATATTAAAAAGACTTGATGAAGGAGAAGTCCAACCTGCCACTGTCACCTTTAGGTTTGTAGACAATTCATTTACCAATCCAAAGGGGATAATAGATGATGTGTTAGTTAAGGTAGATAAGTTTATTTTTCTATGGATTTTATTATCTTAGATATGGAAGAATATAGGGAGATACTAATTATTTTAGGTATACCTTTCCTACAAACCGGTAGGACCATGATAGATGTAGAAAAGGGTGAATTGATAATGAGAGTGTAGGATTAGGAAGGACCTTCAATATGTTAAAGTCAGTGAAGTTTTCTAGTGACCAAAATGAGGATTATTATAGAGTAGACTTAGTTGATGATTGTGTGAAAGATTGGGTGGAGGATTTGTTGACGGATAATTCTTTGGAGATTTCTTTGTGTGAGGATGACATTGGAGAGGCAGATAGAGATTCTCTCCAAATGAATTTTGAAGCCCACAAATTTTTAGGGATAGGTTTTAAGTGTTTGATACCTCATTCAAAGGCAGACCTTTAAAATCACCTATTAATGAGGCACCCATTTTAGTGTTAAAATCCATTCCTATTCATTTGAAGTATGCCATTTTAGGAGAAGAAATAACTTTATCTGTTATCATTTATGTTAAATTATGATAACACAAAGAAGGTAAGTTGATTAGGGTTCTGAGTAGTATAAAAGATCTTTTGGTGAGACCATAGAAAATATTAAGGAAAGTCCATCCTTATGCATGTATAATATTCTGATGGAGAAAAATTCCTTTCCAAAAGCTGATCCTTAAAGGAGAATGAACCATGTTATAAAAAAGTTGTGAAAAAGGAGATACTTAAAGTGGTTAGATGCAGGAATCATTTATCCCATTTTAGATAGTGCAAGGGTTATTCCTATACATTATGATTCCAAGAAAAAAGACCTAACTTTAGTAACCAATGAGAAAAATTAGTTGATACCTACTAGAATAGTTACTGGATGGAGAATTTACAAAAACTATTGGAATTTTAATGAAGTAACTAGAAAGGACCATTTTCCCTTGCATTCATTAATCAAATATAATATAGGTTAGCAAGACATTCTTTCTATTACTTTCTAGATGGTTATTCAAGATACCACCAGATTCATAAAGCACCAAAAGAGTAGGATAAGACTATATTTACCAGTCCTTATGGAATATTTGTCTTTAGTTTGTGAAATGCCCCTTGTTACATTTAAGTGGTGTAGAAAGTCAATCTTTTTTTTATTTAATTGAGAAGGGCATTGAGATATTTATGAATGATTTCTCAATTTTAGGTACCACTTTTGATTCTTGTTTAAAACATTTAATTATTGTTTTAGAAAGATGTGTTGAAAAATATTTGGTACTAAATTGGGAGGAATGCCAATTCATAATAGAAGGTATAGTCCTAGGATATAAAATTTTTAAGAGAGGTTTAGAAGTGGATAGGGCAAAGTGCAAGTAATTGAAAACCTTACACCACCCACTTCTATTAGAGGAATGAAGCTTTTTAGGACATGATGGTTTCCATAGAAGATTCATTAGGGTTTTTCTAAATATTAAAATATTTATGCCATCTACTTGAAAAAGATATTTCTTTTAACTTTGATGATAAATACCTAAAATCTTTTAACATTCTAAAACAGCATTTGATCACTGCACTTTTTATTGTTATGCCTTATTAGGCACTACATTTTGAAATCATGTGTGATGCTAGTGATTATGATGTTGGTGTTGTGCCAGGGTAAAGAAAAGAAATAAAGTTTCATGTTATACATTATGCTAGCAGAATCTTGAATTTAGCCCAATTTAAAGAACAATTAGTTATTATCTTTGCCTTTGGCAAGTTCAGACCACATTTGATTGGCACTAGAGTATGTATACACTAATCATTTTGCTATTAAATTTTTTATGACAAAAAAGTTATCAAACCATGAGTGGTGAGGTGGATTCTTTTGTTGCAAAAACTTGATGTAAAAATGCTTAATAGGATGAGAACTGAGAACGAGGTGGATGATCATTTATCATGATTATAGCTTAAAGACTTGCATGTAATGAGTATGAATTCAATGAAATCATTTCGTATGAGTATTTGTTTGCTTTGCATTCATGTGGTATGCCTTGGTATACATATATTACAAACTATAATGTTCAT
This sequence comes from Dendrobium chrysotoxum, assembly GCA_019925795.1. Taxonomy (NCBI): domain Eukaryota; kingdom Viridiplantae; phylum Streptophyta; class Magnoliopsida; order Asparagales; family Orchidaceae; genus Dendrobium; species Dendrobium chrysotoxum. The sequence continues at coordinate 63,724,496 of CM034302.1, read as the reverse complement.
GGTATTATTCCCATTAAAATGTCTTTTACCTCAAGGCATAGCTTTCCAGTATGGTGCTAAATGCTATTTTTTAGATGAGCCATTCTTGTTTAGGAAATATAAAGCCTAAATTATTAGGCGACGTGTAACTGAAAATGATATTGAATCTATTACTAGGAAATGTAATGAATTTGAGTATGGATATTATTTTGGAGGTTTTAAAATTGCTTCGAAGATCCTTCAATATGGATTTTACTAGACTACCATATTTATGGATACAAATGAATATGTTAAAGATGTGATCAGTATTAGAGGGTAAGCAGTATAACTAGAAGAAATGAAATTCCTCTTAGCATTATGTTAGAAGTGGAGATTTTTTTTATGTTTAGAGATTAGGTTTTATGGGATCTTTTGTACAATCTTATGGAAATCAATATATTCTAATTAGGATTATCCAAGGTCAAATTATAGATCATAATTAGGATTTCCTTATCATCTACCCTCATCCAACCAATATGGTTATCATCAAAGAATTCTTTGCAAATGTGAACGAACCATAGAACAAGTGTGTTTTCATGTGTAGTAAGTGGATCCTTTTCACTCATGTGTCTATAAAACCAAATCATCGAAACCCCCAAATTTTAGTTTGACGGTGATGAGTATTTAAATTTTTGTACCATTGACATAGATTATAACAAACTAAATAGCTTTCTAACTCGGAGGGATTTAAAAGCCCAATGGAAGAGAAGAGGGGATAATTAACGTTTTTGCCTCCACCCTCACACAAGAATCCAAAGCCTAACACTATTTTATCTCTATGAAGCCTATGCTGAGTAGAAACATTATGATGTAACTAAGGATTGGGCCATTTTAAATTATTGAATTCAAAAGGATATGATTGAATATTTTGGTTAATTATTTTTCAATCAATCCAATATATGCTTAAGGGGTCTACTTCTATGTGTCTAGGGCATCCCAATTTAATTAGTGAATTATATGAGTTAGTCGGGTTGTAGGAAACTAAGAGGAGAAGTAGGTCATGCCTACTTCTGTCCTAATTAGATCTAAGATCATGCCTTTCAAAATCACCTTGTCAGGGATCTTGCCAACCAAACTAACTCGTGCAATAACTAGGAAGAGATCCTAGGAAGATAGGAGATCAGGTGGCAAACCTCCGAGATAGAGTTGATAAGATTGAGGTTTCTATTGATCACTTTGGGCAATAATTGATTGGGTTAGAATAAGGGATGTACACCCGCTAGGACCATATGATGTTCCACCACTAAAAATAGTACCAATATTAGGTTGGCTACATTGTAGCTTTAACAGACATATTTAAGAGAAAAGAGATGAACTCCCATGGTAAGTGGAATTTCCTCCCAAGCCCACCCCCGTTGTAATGTATCCAGGAGCAGGACCCTCGGTAGTACCACCAAAAGAAGAAGAAGAATAATAAGAAGAGGAAGAAGAAGAAGAAGATGGAGATGAAGTTGAGGAGTAAGTAGAGCTCTATTATTGGCCCCTTAGTTTTTTATGTCATTTTATTTATGTTGTTAGTTTTTTTTTTAACTAGCTTTTTTGTATTTCTCCTTTAGTTTTTGTAATTTTCTATTTTATTATGTTATAAAATTTTCATGCATTTTCTTTTTATGTTTTTGTAATTTAAAAAAATAATAAAATTAAATTTCTCCAAATTTTAGTTTATTACTTATCTTACTATTGCACTTCTTGCTTGAGTTATGAACTTTGGAAAATTTAAAATTAAGATCCTTAAGTATTTAATAGTACACAAACTACAAAATTTCCTTAATAAAATAGTTATAAATAACAACTAATCTTTTAATTTAAAATTATTAATTCTAGATAAACTAAAATTTTAAAAATAACTTAAGCACTTTATTTATATAGGACTACTTAATTTTAGGAATAATGTAAATTAACTTATTAGATTAATCCTAAATCACCAAAAAGCAAGTAATTGGGTAATCATAAAACCTCCAACAATCTTTAGAATAGTATAATGAGTGGACGCAATAGATAGGTATTCAATATCAAAATAAGATATTTTATCAAGTTAATGAAAAAAAGTAAAAATTGAAAAAGGCTAAAATATCTTAATATAAAAAATAGGTGCCTGCAATGTTTATACCCACTTAAAAATAATAAGTGTAGACAATAGACATGTATTCAAAATCATTATACTATACTTAGCCAAATAAAAATTTAAAAGATTAATTTCTAAATACTTGAATATAAAAAAATTGGTGCATGCTATGTCTTGCCCTACCTATATAATTATGAAGGAATTATAGGAAATATAATAGTTAAAGAAAGTGTATAGGTAGATTAAAGGATTAACTAAACAACTAATTTCATTAATTCAAAAAAGTAGAGTAAACCTAAGTAAGCTAGTCAAAACTATTCACCCACAACAGTTTGGTTTAAAACGAATATTAATTCAAAATTATAGATTAGGATATTATAAATTATTTTATTAGAAAATCTTTCAACTTATGTAGTGCATAAATACTTAGGCTATTAATTTTATTTCTTTCCGAAAAATATATTTAATGAGAAGGATAAAATTTTATCCCAATATAATATTAATTACTTGAAGACAAGTAATAGCAATATAATTAGGGGAATTTTATAAGATAAAAATGATTCAAAATTACCTTTATTATGATATTTTGTGCTTGTAATCTTTGTATTTTGTGCAAAAAAAATGAAAAAGTTATGAAAATTAGACCAACACCACAGTGCCATGAAGAAAACATTGTAGCATTAAAATCCATTATAGCAATATAGCACCCCATCTTTAGTACTGCAGCGGAGAGCTCAAAAGAATTTGGCTAGAGAGCTTAGCATCTAAGCGTTATTCAGGAAGTGCTACCCGCTAGATTGAGCACCATAGCGCCAAATTGCCGAGCACCGTAGTGCGAGACAATTAAAACATGAATCGAAGCGACAAATGATGAACAGGCACACCGATTCAATGGTGTTGTAGTGCCCCAAGCTAGTGCCACAACACTCATTCAATTAATTTGTAAAACTATAAATAGTAGCATTAGACTTCTGCTAAAGGGATTGGCATATTGTGGAGTTATTTTGTGTGAGTGTATGTGAGTGTTAGTGTTATCTTGAGAGGGAGTAGCTTGTCTACTTGTATTTGGAGTATTATGTTAGTTTGGAGTTAGTTTGGAGTAAAGTGAATAAGTGCAAAAGGATTGCAATCTTAATTTCAAGTCATTTCTAAATCTTATTTTACATTATTTATCTTTTTGTCTTATTTTTCGTACTTGTAACTTGTAATTTATTCATTGAAATAAAATATTTATTGTGTGTAACAACATCTTTATGTGTAGCAAAACATTACATTGAATAAAAGATTATTTGAATGGAATGTATTACTTAGGGTAGGTTTAATCTTTAAAGTATCCATATTATTTTGAATTTCCCTATACTTTAATTGGTTTATGTATAGGTCGTACATAAATTAAAAATCTAGTGTGATCTAGAGCCTTGATGGAGGAATAGAAGAATAATTAGAGACTTTAAAATGTATTCTGTCCATAACATGCATATATGGTTGTTAGGATTATGGGGTCATAAGGAGAAAGAAGAACTGTAGTTAAGGAGGATTCTAACTAATACCCCAACAAGCTTAACAGAGATAAGGAGTACTTATTACTCTGATCCACATCAACAATAAACCACTCTAAAGTAATCATGTACTTTTAAAAATTTATAGGTTTAAAATTTTTAAAAATAATGAATTTTCTTACTGTATTTTAAGTTGTTTACTCTTAATCTGCACCACTCTTTTAAATCATTTAGCTAAAAAAATTTAGCAGTTTAATATGCAGCAGTAAAGTGAGCTTAGAATACTTCTTGTGTCCTTGTGGGATCACAACTCTTATCATCAGTATATCACTTGACAAGACACATTCACTTATTATAAATATGACTTACACCGTAGAACAATTAAATTTTATTAGAAAACTGAGTAGTGTGTGTAAGCTAAAGCATGAAGCTTTGCATTTTCATTAACTAATAGCAATAGAAGTAGCAGTAGACCTATCATGTAGTGACACCATTTCTAGCACCGCAGCTCTCTCTCAGGAGAAATTCTAGTACCAAGTAGATACTTAAGCACCACAGTGCCAGACATTCAGCATCACAGTGCTCCCAAGGTCTCACCCACTAAACATAAAAATAACTCTAAAATTAATAGAAACTCATGCAGCACTAAATAGACGTAAAATTATGAAAAGTTTAATTTCGGGCATCACAAGTAGACTCTACACTATATATGTGGGTCATTTCATAAATTTCATTGACAAACTAAATGTTCAATCTCATCCTTCAATTGAAAAAAAAAATTCTATTAAATGTCCTTTTGAATAGTGAAAATCATAGTATTGAGATTGATCTCCACTATTTAGTTTCTTTAGAGATTTTGGAGGTATTCAAAATTATGAATTTTCTTCATAGTATTAGTTGTAACTGTCTTTAAATGGGTGTAATTAGATGGACTTTGCCAAATTTGGTGTATATGGCCTTTCGATTACTCATGCTTTCTTTGTTGGAGAGGCAAATAATTTTTTTGTGAAAATTTACATTTGGTGGAGTATTGTTTGAATTACTTTCAATGAGCATTGATGGCATCTCCAGTAGTTATTTGAGCTTCTAGTAGATGAATTAGATCAGCATTGGAGTGAATAATCTCTCGTATTAGTGAAGAGTAAAAAGGTCCCTGGTAGAGACCTATAACGAAAATATCTATTAATAATTCTAAATCTACTCTCAAAATTTTGACTGCTTCTAAAGAAAATATTTTAGAGTATTATTTAAGTGTCTCTCATACATTTTGATAAATCCCAAAAGGATGGGAGGAGCTCTTAATAATTTGTTAGTTGTTAATGATTTATCCATAAGAAGCTTGGTTGATTCAGCAAAAGTATGAATAGTTCTATTTGTAAGTGAGTAGAATCATGTGTAGGCTTGTCACTTAAGAGTCATGGGGAAGACCTTGTAAAGGATTACATTAGAGGAATGTTGAATGTCAATGATGGTTTTTTAATGGCCAATTCTTCAAAGACTTGCATTGGCCAAGGGTGAAGATTCTTGAAAATTGAGATGAGGAATAAGTTGATTCATTTCCCTCAAAGAAAATTCCTCCTAAATAATATTTCATAGCACATCTCTTATAACATCATGAGGGGCATCAATAAAAAGATATTGATTTAAATTCTCCATGATTGATGGAGAATAACAAACAACCCGAATAAGAAGAGTTGTTGTGTTGAATGGGTAGTGTCTGATAAATCTTGATGAGGTTATGGAGACGGAGGTACTACTTGATTAAAATTATCCTCAACTTGTTGCTAATTTTTTTATGGGAGAATCCAACAAACTATGATAGTGCTCTTTGTTATCCAACCTCCTCTAAGAGTTGTAAAATTGATTTTGAGATTCTTCCATCCTATTTATGCACTCCCCTGAAGGGAGGCAAGGATGGCCTTCACTACTTATACTATGTGGTCCTTGATTGATTAATTGGTTTCTTTCCATTAAAAAAAGAATAGTATGTAAGGAATATTTCCAATAAATGGTGTGAAATATTGCTTGCTAGAAAATATGCAACATTAGAGTGATCGTTTAATGTCTTAGTATTATAAAAAAATAAACACGCATAAAAAATTTGTAGTGACTCATAGGTTTTAAGCAAAAAACTTGGAAAAGAGAAAAATGATGGCCATGCCCAATTGAAATAATCCACTATAGAATGAGATATACAATACTTTTGTGGCAATTTAGGAGCCCAATCTTGTGCTTTGATGATTACAAATATTATTGGATGAGTATTTTGTTATTCCTACATTATATATTGGATATTTTTATTATGTATCACTAACCATTTCATGTACAACATACACCAAGAAACATTTAAGAATCAATACTTAAGATAATATAGCATCAGTGTATAAAATATTCTGTGTTTGATAGAGTCAATATTTTTTATTTTTCTTGAGTCAATTTCTATTATAGGCGTATGCTGACTAAGCAACCGAGCACACATTCACAATAGAGGGAGAAATTGAATATTTGACTTTTTTTGTTAATCATATTATGAAATCAAAATCATACTATACAATTAATTTAAATAAAAATTAATTTAAGTATTTAATTAAATGATATCAAATTAAATTGGGCTATAACTAATTATAGTGGCTAAGAAACTCCACCGCCAAATCCTGATTACTTAAATTAGGCAAATTTAAAATTTAAAAATTAAATTAATCATATTGTATGATCTACCTTATAATGTATGTATATTAATTAAAATTATATAATTTAATTCCGAGGATTATGGAATCAAATGAGATCTAATCATTATTAATGATCATACTATATGAATCACCCGAGAACTTAATGGATAATCTATGATTCAATTAAACTAATTGTATTGTATGATCTATGAATCATATTGTACGATCATAAGGCTTAATATTAAAAATTAGGGTTTTTAGAGCCCACTTTATAAACTCAAGTTATGTCTTAAGGGAAAGAAAGTTTGAGCTTGGAGAGTCCACTTCAAAAGGGAGAGAGAGGAGGTGAGGTTGAGAGAGGAAGGTTTTCTTAAGAGAGTTTAGGGGAGTGAGAGTATTCATACGGTTTCTCCATCTAGCTTGTACCTTGGGTCCTTTTATTGTGTCTTGGTGGAGATCTTAAAGAGGAGCTCTAAGAAGATGAGTCTTTGGTGAAAAATCCTAGCTAGTTGAGGAGGCTAGGGATTGGCATCTCCGCAGGGCTGGGAGGCTAAAGTAGGGATCAACATTTCTACCAGAGTAAGGAGTTAAAGGAAAAATGACATCTCTATCGGGATGGTAGGTAGAAGGAGGAAGATTCCCTAAAGTTTGTAAAAGTTATTATCTGCCTTGTCAAGAGAGAAGAGCTTCTCCACCTAATTGTGTGCTAAAGGAGACTCACTTTTAGAGCAATACCCAAAGAGGAGGTCATTTGAACCTCTATAAATCCAATTTGCTACCTTACTTTCTTGTAATTTATTTTTTGCAATATGGTTTGCTTTTAATTATCTTTGTTAAATATTTCTTTAGATTATTTTTGGTTATCATGGTGAAAAACGTTGTTAGTTTACTTTTGGTTATCTTTGTAAAAGAATTTCGGGTGATAAATCTCTAGTTATAGTTTTTATTTTTGAAATAAAAAAATTTAAAAATAATATTTTTTCTAAAGGTAAAAAAAAATTATTTGCTTTCTATGAATAGTTTACTCTCTTAAATCGCTTCCACATATCTCATTTTTTATCTTACTCAAAGGTACCCCCCCCCCCCCCCCCCCCCCTCTCGGTGCACCATAAGCACTTTCAAATTCTCCCTTCCTCAAACTAAAGGATAAGGGAATATCTAGGGAACAATTGACTGAATCTTACTGTAGGTGAGAAATGCAATATGGTTCTTTAGTTCTCTAAACTCTTTAACCTTTCTTTTTTTGTAGAGAATAAGTAACTATTTATAGTCTTTTTGAGATAAACATTTTGATAGATTTGGTTAGGATCCAAAGCACCCCACCTTATAGTTCATATTGATCCCTTTAATTTTGTATCGCTTATCGAACATTTAAATGTCTTAAAAATGTCAAAATTGGGTGATCTTCAGCTCGTTAGATTCATCTCGTTGCACTGCTTGATTTGATTATAAGCATTCTATAATTGGAAGCCATTTGGTCCATCAATTTATGTTCAGAAGTTTTCAAATATAATTCAAGTGCTTAATTTAAGCTCGTTTGAAGCCTGGTCGGATCATTTGTAAAGTTGAGACATTCAATTCGATTATAAATTTGCTGAAATTAGAGTTCAAATGATCCTAAACTTAATTCCGGAAGTTTTCAATTCAAATAATATCTTGAGATTCATGTCATTCATTTAAATTTTATAGTCTATCAGGTAGCATAAAAAAAATAACATAGAAAAACTCATAGATATCTATGCAAAATTTTGATATAAGATCTCATAGGCCCTATTTTGGATCATTTTAAAAAGAACAACTTTTAAGATCAATTAAAAATAATAATAAATTAAATATGTTCATTTTAAAATTTCCATTTAAAAAAAAAATGCTTAAAAATAAGATTTAGACTATTTCAATATTTTACTCAACTCTCATCTTTGTGAGAGCTTTGGGATCGCAACATTGAGGAAACGATGCTCATGACATCATTGCTAATTCGTCCTTCATCCACCACGCTAACAAAATTCCACTCACCCATTCTCATTTATTTCATCCCCTTTCTCACTAATTCTGTCCCTCCTAGCCCTCACACCGCATCTTCTCATCCTCTTTGGTGCCCTCTGGTACATTCATAGCCTTGATGTTAATGTTCGCCTTGCGTTTGATGTTCCCTTGCCACCATCCGCCCTCATCATTTCCATCCTCTGTCCAATCATCGGTGTCTTTTTTATGCGCTACATTTACTTGTTAAATAACAAACAAGTATGTTCACAAACATAAATTATAACTATGTTCATTTAAGATTTAATTTTTTTTAATAGGATATAATCATGTTTGTATCTTGTTTAAATATAGTTCAAATATGATTCAAATATAGCTCAAGTATGATTAGCCTATAGTCGATATAATTGAGTGCATTTTGATAGATACAAACATTATAACCAACAAAGTGCATAAACACAGTGCAATCCAATAATTACAACAAAATATAAATAATTATAAGATAATAGAGATTAATTTAATAGATATAACACAACAAAGTGCAATCCAAGAGCTCTAAAATGATAGATATGAATAGAAACAACATATTCTTTGAGGTATGATGGAGTTGATAGTGCATTAACATAGAGACAAAGGACGTGATCACAAACTAAATCATCATTTCAAGATCAAGACTTATCATCAATGCTCAAATAAAAAACAAATGAAACTTGGCCATGAACTCCTCCCACCAAATTATTTTTTGGTGATTTTAGAAAAACTTAAACTTTGTCCCACATACTTTAGTCAAACTCATTACAGGGGAAAGAATATAGCTTGAGATTGCATGAAGATTATAAGCACTCCTCTTCAATCAACTGGCTTGGCCAAATTTTGCTCATTAATTTTTTTTTTCCTCTTTTATCTTATTATTTATACACGTTACTAATCCATCTGATTGATAGTAATAGGATCCAAATGTTTTTCAAAAGATGTATGGGTTGACCAAAGTTAGAAGGGACCCTAAATATGCCCTATGTTTTATATTCTTAAATTATTATTGAATAGTATTAAACTCTACATGGGCAAAAATTGTATAGAAAATTGGTGGCTACCTTACATCTTGGTGAAGCTTTATAAATAAACCCCTCTTGAATTTTGGTGAGTCTATAGTTATCATAACAACCATTCTTTCTCTCCTCTTCTCACTAGTTCAGCTGCCCCCTTCCTACAAACTAGGATTGGCAACTCTCACATATCCGACACTCTAATAATTAAAAGAAGCCTCCAACACCATCACCACTTCCTTTCACATCATCCACAAACCCCACATATCCTTAGTATTTTAAATCACCCTTGCCTTTAGGAAACCCAAGCCAAATCAATTACACAAAAGATAATTCTAGTTGTCTATCCAACATGACCAATCAATTCAAAATTTCTAGCACTCAAAATACCCTAAAAGTACAATCATTTTTCCCCAATATCCCAAACTTCGTATCTAGAAATTTTCACGCCTCCCATAGAAAACCTAATTTTGTATTACAAGGAAGTTTAAACAATATTAAATGTTTTAAGAAACCAAGTCTCCCTTTTCCCATCCAAGACAATCCCTTTTCCACCTTTCAAAAGGGTTACCAATTAAGTTATTATCTTTATTAGTATTATCATTTTCACTCTGCACCACTCAAAAATGATCTGTTATATGAAAAGGACCAAAGCAATATTTACTCTAAGCACATTTATCAACATTACTGAAATATGTTATCTCAAAATTCCTCTTGACTTGTTACTTTTTTATCTCAAGTAATTTGTCAATAAATATTTATGTTCACTTTTTCATGTAGGGGTAAGGTAAAAGATGGTTGACATTTCGAATAAAAAGTTGTGTTTTCTATGCTACTGTGCAGCCAAAATTTTTATAGCCATCTCAAAAAATAAAATGTTTAAAAATCCCTATTTCAAAATAAAATGAAAAATTATATATATGCCTAAAACTAACTCTGGAACCAAAAATACATAACACAACACTATTTTTTCAGATGAGTCAAGGCCTCTCCAATGTAACTCGAATTTGCAACACTACTTGGATGCAAAGAACATAACATGAAAATCACAAACTAATTTTCACTTTAAAATTTTGAAGCGATGATCATAGCCAGTATTTACTGCAATTGATAGTAAAAAATCAAATGTTATAAGAAGAAAGGGCAAGTCAAAGAAAGCACATCAACTTAAAAACCACTTTCTTTTTTTAAAGCATGTAAGTGTTTCCCATTCCATACAAAATAAGCTCTTTAGCCTCAACAAGGCAAACAATCTAAAAATTTGATCAAACCCAATTTTGTGCATGAAACATTAGAAGTTTGCTAGAAATTCTATGAAGTATTAAAATCATAAATTTTGATGCATAATCCTATCTTAAAGGACTCCATCTACCATAGAATTTTAAATATAATATAAAATATTTTAAAATTTCATTTTTTGAAATATCCAAAACAATTAAAATTCTATCCAAAAGATTTGAAAAAAAAAAATTAGTATTTTTTTCAAGTCACTAAATCATAAGAAATCTAAAATATTCTAATATTTATACAGTTACATCTTATCATTGGGCTCTACAAATCATAAAATATTCAATGCAAATTCCAACAACTTGATTGCAATAATTACATTTTTTACATCACATCCTTAATTTCATAAAAGTAGGGGATTGCAGGGCACATGCACGTAGATCAAAGAGTTTTCAACCTCTTACATGGCACATAACTAGAATGTTCAAATTTAGAGAGAGAGAGAGAGAGAGAGAGAGATCCGAGTATAAGGCGTGTCAATTTGGGTTAACAAGTAGGATTAAAATAACCTAAATTTAATTCCACCTGAAGCTTCTTAACCCAAATCCGACTCAACATAAATCAAAATTGGCTCAAATCACACACATATGACATTTTCATTATATGATTTATGTGATTTTCTTAATGTCAATACATCTCAATTAATTTGAATTTGACCTATTGATATGAAAGATGGTTGTTACTAGTCAATGAGCAAATATTTTTTAGGCTCAAATGATTAAACTGGTTGATTTTGAATATCATTATATATATATATATATATATATAAGATACCACAAGGGCGAAACCATCGTTCATTTTCAGGGGGGACAAATTTATAAGTAAAAGTGTAGAGATTTTTTTTTTCATAAATATCTTTACAAAAAATTTGTTCCGGAGGCGATGCCCCTCGACCCCCATTTATTCATATCCTTGATCGTTGTATACTTCACAGATATGTCGGGAGTCCAAGGGGGCATCGCCCCCGGAACAAATTTTGGTTGTAAGAATATTTTTAAATTTTCTTTACTATTTCTCTTTATATTTGGATCATTGTTCCCTAATAATAACATCTCTACATAATGTGTTTAATTATGCTGGGGCAATTGCCTAAAGATTATAGTATTTTAAAACTTTTAAGGGGGGGCAATTGCCTAAAAACTCTTGTAATAAACACTAAAAATAGCTGAAATAGGACAAGTTACCTAAAGAATCATATAATAAAGTTTTTTATCCGCCCATGGATATCAGGATTGAAGCATCATTTATGTGGATTTCCATAATCACTAAAATGACTTCTTAGTCAAGAAAAAAAAAAAAATTTATTCATTCTAGATTGTCAGGCTAGATCCTTTGAAATCATCATACTAACCAGACAAATGCAGTTGCCCATCTCAATCATATGATCTATTTTGGCTGATTGAGGATGAACCCACTAGTATTAATTTTAAAATAAAATTGTATTCTTGTTGATCCAATCTTAATCGTTCTATGCCGATTGGACGGCTGAGATGTGCAGTCGCATTTGTACCAATAACATGATAACGATGAAGAATCTCAACTTCTTGTTTGAACACTAATAGAGAGAGTTATCTTTCCTTATCAGCCCAGCAACAGCATGCTATTCTAATAGGTTCACAGTGATGATTTTTTTGACCAATTCCTCCATCAACAGTGAAAATTAATGCACGTAAAAAACAAATCAAAAGCCAATCTGTAATCAAAGCTTGTGCCATTTTCTAAGATAGGTTTGGTCTCTGTCGACTCATGGCCCATGGAAATGAGGTCAGAGATAAGCTTAGATAGAAGCCTATATCTCTATATTTTAGTTCAGATCGCATGGCGATTTCTTAAAAGCTATTCCCATATTAAACAACAACATTATTTAATACAGCGATGGAACATTTTCCTCAATCAACTTCGTTATAATAAATTTTAATAAAATAGCACTGTACCACACTAAACTACAGGCCAAAACATCTGTTCAAAGGATAAAAAATGTCCAATTGTGAGTTGAAAACGCAGAAAGCATGCTGCTTGTTGAAGCTTGGACCAGTAGATTATCTCTCCATTTTACTTTGAAGCTTTTTTTCCTCTTTCATCTTTCTGCTGGGACCGTCCACTGGCTTAAACACTGCACGGGCTCTCTTTTGTTCCACCGGTGCTCCGAATGCCTCGGCTTAAGAAAGAGAGAGCGAGAGCGAGAGAGATGATTGAGTGCTGTCTTTCTTGCTTGCATGGCCTTCCGAGCGAGTTCACAAGAATAAGTGGAAAGGCAATAGAGTCACGAGGTAGACATTTCTTGGTCTCTGTTTCCAGCTCTGAATTGGGAAAGACGCTTTGAGGGAGGCAGAAAGGGAGAGAGAGAGAAAGAGAGAGAGGTGGTTTCTCTTCAACTTGTTTGTCTTACTTCTAATTTTGGGTGAATTGTATTCATGGGGAAGGCGAGCTACAAATTCAGGGCATTCAGACTATCTGAATTGATGCCGAATTCTTGGTTCTATAAGCTTATGGATATGGGAAAGAGAGCAAGCAGGCGAAGAAGAAAAGTTAAGAATTCGCAAGTTCCTATCATGGAAAGTGGTAAATCATTCGAAAATCGAAAGCCAATTCCAAAATCACCAGAAAATGAAGCTTCTATTGGAAACAGACGATCCTATTATATTCCCAGCGGAAACCGAGAAGAGCAACTCCATTATTTCCCTACTCACCCCAAAGCTACAGACACTCACTTACCCTTAGAAAAACCAAGAAAAAGCAAGACAAAACCTCCTAAGAAGCCATTGAGCACTCACAACAAACTCATCCCTTCATCTGCTTCTTCTGTCAAAACTTGGCACGAAGAAAGCTCCTCTGTTTTAAGCTCAAAGCCAGCCCATGAAACTTCTCCGCACAACTTAGATGGCGTCTTCAATGATGAATTAAATAGTTCTGTTTACAATCTTCATATTCCTCTTCCTCCTATAGTAACGAAGCCTCTCAAGAAAGAAATCAGCAGACCCAACCTCAATGTAGGAAACCAAAACTCGAAACAGAGGAACTGCCTTAGCCATGGCAATATGAGGAGGTCCACATCGCAAACTCCAAGAATTAAGATGCGATTGAAATCACCTAAGCTAGCGAAGAAGAGATTACTAGAGAAGAATCGCTTGGCTGATAGCTTCATCGTGGTGAAATCGTCTCTAGACCCCCAAAGTGACTTCAGAGAATCCATGCTAGAGATGATCTTTCAAAACAATCTTTGGGCTTCAAAGGATTTGGAGGAGCTTCTCTCCTGCTACCTCTATTTGAACTCAGACGAGTATCATGATCTAATCGTAAAGGCTTTCAAGCAAATCTGGTTTGGTCTCACTGCAGCAACTTGCAACATAAGTAGAAGAACAGTCTTGTAAGGTTCTTCTATAAGCCGAAAGTTTGAATTACATATATAAATATATATATCTTCTTAGCTTTCTAATCAAAAGAAACTGCACATCAATTTGTTTCTGCTATTCGAGTTGTCCTCGCTTGCTTCAAGTTGTGATTTTCTTTAAAAAAATCGATGCTGTAATGATATTGGTCAACTGTTATGTGAATTTTGTTACACTCCCACTTAATGGGAAGGAGGTGAAGACAGTCGTGTAGATTTTGAATTTGAATCCACAATGGAAGATCATTCAAAAACTCAAATGTTGTTGTTGTAGTATCCAATCTCATACACATAATTTTGATGCATGAATCCAAATAAATAAAGCACGCAGTCCATGAGAAGCATCCTTCTTATTTCTCACTTCCTGTAAATATTTAGCAGAAGTGATTGAGAGATCACAAGCTATCAAGATTGTATAACACCATAAATTCTTTCTTTCTCGAGTACGTTAGCAAACAAGGATTGTTTGGTCAGAATCAGAACTTCTATCCAGTTCTCTCACTATAGCAGAATTAATATTACAGTGTGAAAGATCTGATCAAAGAATATCAAACATGCAAGAAGAATGTGATAGTATCAAGTACAAAAGCCAGTAATTGGGCATGGCCTTGATGAATTCAGTCCAATGGCAAATGATTTTCTTTTAATTTTTTAATTGATCTCGGGCCTCTCTGTCGTCTCAGTTGGGTTATAATAATACTTGTGGTGATTATTTGTGAACAAGATATGAAATTCAATATGATTTAAAGGATCATAGTGGCATTCATTATGCCTCGAAGGATCATAAATTCTTCATCCATATTTCTTATAAAGAATGCATGGGCTCGATACATCAAATCACCACTACAGTTACTCGAAAACAGCATGGAGAGAGAAACAGTACTTACAGGTCCAAGTTGGGTTGGCCCTATTTCTTATATGATATTCTATTAATAAGGGTAATGTACTCACACGAGCAAATGAAAAGTCTCAGCCGTTTAAATAGAAGAGCATTGATGTTTAGAATACCCGTTGAATCAAATCTTTGCTTCAAAAAATTAAATATTTTCTCTTTCACTAAGAGAATGGATGTCCCATCTATGAAAAATTAAATTATCATAGTTAACTTTTATTATTTTTATTTTTCGACATGTTTATCAGTAGAATATACTTATCGTGCAAGAAAAATCTTAAGAACTCGTAAAAATTCAAAATTAATGTGGGTTATAGGCTTGGCTCTTTAAGCAAAATGCATTACTATATATCATATGATTGGTTACATGTGTCAATAATGTAATAATCCAAAAATATGAAATGTATTAAAAAAAAAATAGAATTTCTGTTTGAACTTGAGCGTAGCGGTGCTGTGCACTAGAGCACTTTGGCATTGGTGTCTTTGTTCTATATTAACTCTGAAATCGACATGCAGCGCTACGGTGCTGAGTAGGAGCGCTGCGGCGCTGGGCCACCACTACCAAAAACTTGATGTTTCCATAGCGGTTCATAGCTGCAGTTTGTAAACTGCTACTATAAATAGTATAAGCAGTAGTTTTCACCGCTGTTAAAATTATTACAAAAAAATGATATTTTTCATAGCATTCAACAATAGCATCTTCAAAATCGTTGTGAAAAAACTATTTTTAAAATAGCGTCGTTTTAATATCCCACGATCTCTCTCTCTCTCTCTCTCTCTCTCTCTCTCTCTCTCTCTCTCTCTCGCCCTAGCTCCCGCTCCCACGTCTGTCTCCCAAGTCTGCATCCTTCTCCCTCATGTGCCCTAGCTCCCGCTCCTTCGTCACCACCATCGCAGTTCGTACTCTGCAGTTAGAGAAATTGGGAAGATGGAGAAAGATGTGGATGATGCCTGCGCTCGAAGTATTATCTTCTTTGAAAATTGGTTGTGTTCCCGAAATTTATTTGATTAAATTTGTTCGAAATTTATTTAAACATGGGGATGCTGCCTCCGATGTGGATGCTGCCTCCGACGCCGTGGAATCCCCAGTCGTCATCGAATCTACCATCGTAAGCCTTCGAACATGAACCCCGTAAGCCGCCAGAGCATCTTGTAAAAACATGTATGGTTGTTTGGTTAGTTCTATTATTTGTTATCAGGGAGGGTTTTGTTATGGCAAGTGTTGATAGGAGTAGACTTCTCTCTTCCTATTTGATGGCAAGTGGTAAAGACAGATCTCTTATAGAGATTTTTCTCTCCAACAACCCTTTTGCCTTTTCCCTCTTTATTTCTTCTTTTCAAATGAAGAAAGCTCGTTCTCCTTTCCTCCTCTAATGCCGGCTTGGGATGTGGACTACTTCACCGGTGCCGGAGAGTTCTACGCAAGGCTGAAATCTCACCTCAGTATTGCATTTCCATTCCCTTTCTTTTCATCTGTAATGTAGTAACACTAGCTTGTTCTTCCTTTTTGGCTTGTTCTGGTCTTAGATTTTCCCCATCGCATGTTGATTATTTTAGTGAAATGATAAAAAAGAAATGAGGAACTAGGTGGAAAGTAGCTGTAGCATTCATTTATGGAATAATTTTTCTATTTTTTCTAAAGAAATTGTGATATTCCAAATGCCACTAAATGGTTGCTCGCTTTTACTTATGTGAGGATATATGTTTTGGTGAGGGTTGCCTACATATGCTTGCTTCTTTATCTAAGTATGCTCTCTTCCAAAGGAACTTTTTTTTTAACTTTTGTAATGTTTATTGGCAATTGGAGGGTTGATTCATTTTTCATTGTTATTGATTAAAAAAAGAATTTCAGTTATAATTTCAGTTGATTTCTCCTATTTGATGGTTGTCTCAGGAACCACTTTGTATGGATGGTTGTTTCGGCAACATGGGGAGTTTTTCTAAGATGTGGCGATTTGGGAAAGGTTTTTTTAGCAATTTTGGCGGTCATTGTAATTTGTTTCATAGTTAATGAAATTTGGGGTTAGCCAAACCCCCAACCCCCCCAAAATTGGAATGAAATCGGTTCATATTACATGTCAAGTGCTAGCACCTTAATGCAATCAAATGGCTTTATGTACACACATGAATATGAGGTTTTGGCATAGTTATTTCATCAAACAGGTTTGGGAATTGACTAACTATCTGTTGATTTCATTTTCTAGACAATGATGTTGGATTATTACTAGGCTTTTTAGCTCTTTATGTGAATTTTAATGATTTCTGATAAGAGAAGGGGTTAGGACCAGGCCAAGTGAGATTGGCTAAGATCCTTAGGCTTCTTTTGATTTTGTTTGTATTTATTTTATTTTTCTATAGCCATGAGCTAGTGATGGAGTATTGATTGTATTGATTTGCTGACTATTATATATTAAGTTTGGGAGAACAAATATTGTGGAATATTTTAATATATATGATTATTAGTTGCTTTCACTAGATATATAGATTTGTATTGATGATTTATAGAAGCTCTCATAAATGATTAAAAATATAAATAAACAACTTATCCAATTTTAATTCTGGGGCATGACAAATTGGTATCATAGCGATTATTAGAAGAATTAAATTGTAACAAGAGCTATAGAAATTAATTTTAAGTGGGGTAGAAGTTGGATAGTATATATTTTTATTTCTATATTTGATTGATTAAATTATATATATATATATATATATATATATATATATATATATATATATATATATATATATATATATATATATATATATATATATATATATATATGATTAGGAAAGAGGATTTTATCAATGGATAGATGGACCCTACTAATCAGGATGTATAGAATGAACAGAATGCAGCAATAGTTCTAGTGAATTCTGACAGTTTGTTGCAGCTTGCCAATATACTTAAATAGATAATGAGAGATGCTCAGAGTAGGAAGATAGGATATGAGGAAGCATAAGATGATAGGCATTTATAGATGTTTCATAAATTAAAAAGCACAATTATTTAAGGGAGCTATGGAAACCCATATAGCAAAAGACTGACTGTTGAGGATATAGAAAATATTTAATAATATATAGTGCCCAGTGAACATAAAAATGCCCCTTGTAGTGTTCCTATTTGAAGAAGAGGCTGAAACATGGTGGATAGAATAGCAGTGAGAGAAATTTTAAGGCAAGATAAATGCGGAGATTTCCTGGGCTGAGTTTATTACTTCTTTTAGATATTGATACGTACCTTCGTCGGCTAGACAACAAATACAAGAAACCTTCATGAGATTGGAGTAGGGGGTAGAACAATGATGCAGTACGAAGTTGAATTCATTGTATTAGCAAAGTATGCACCCTAATTGATCAATATACAAAAGGAGAAATGCACTAGATTCCTGAGAGGATTATGAGATGAGTTGAGATATCGAATTGTACTGCTAAGGATTCAAGAGTTTTTGAAGCTGGTTGAGAGGGCAGGATTAGTGGAGAATGAGTTGGTTATCCCACTATTCAGACAAGATATAAGTAGGAAGAGATCAGAAGACGACATGACTAGGAGGGATAATGCTGAAAAGATGAGTAAATTTTTAGACAGTAAGAGAGGATCTATATCTAAGTCCAGTATAGGAATTGTACCTGAGTGTGCTCTCTATGGTAAGAGAAATAATGGATAGTGCTTTCTAATAACTAGATAGTATTTTAGATGTGGACAATGAGGACACTGAATGGATGTTTATCTACTACAATAATAGGGGATAGGATCTAGATTCAGAGGAGAGCAAGCCAGGAAAGGTTATAGAGGACTATGGGATCTAGGGAATACAGTGAAAGATCTATGAGTAGGATAGATGCAAATGAGTTATTGGAGATCAAAGAGAACCTACACCATCTGCTATGCCAACATTGACACCTGTATGACATAGATATTATAGTTTGACCTAACAGCATGATAGGGATGCACCTGGAGGATCCATTAGTATAATTTTCAATTCAATAGTTATAATTGCATTTAACTTAATTTATTGATAATTATTACATAGTATGGAGTGATTTAATGATATAGGTGTGTGTGATTATTTGAATGAATTTATAATTGATTGAATACATTGAATGAAAAGTCAATGATAAATACTAATTTTAAACAAATTTAAATAGATTTTTTATTTTTGAATTATTTTTTTTGATAAATTTTTTTAATTCTATTAATTTGTTTGATTATTTTTATGTGTGAAAATATCGAGGGCGATATTTTTCAAGGATAGATTTTAATAACCCAAAAAATAATAAATGTTTTAAAAAATAAAATTTTATTTGAACTTGAGCACAGTGACACCAAAAACTACCGTTGCGATGTTTGCTTCTCTATTCTACAGTAACTCTAAATTTGACATGTAGTGCTGCGACATTGGGTAGGAGCGCCGCGGTGTTAGGCCACTAACATCATTTATATATATATTAAAATCCTAAATCCTAAGCCATCACCCCAACCACGCTCATTTAGTTAAAGCTTGCCGCATAAGGAAGAAAGGGAGAGGGAGAGGAAGGAAGAGTGAGGGGGGAGTGAGAAGGGTGTTTGGGCATTTTCATCTATTAAGTTTATCCAGAGACTTCTTCTAATCATTATAAGTAACTCAAATCTCATTTTAGCTTTTAATGATTTTGAGTTTGATGGATTTCTTCTATTCTAAATTAATAAAAAAGTATTTTCTCCTGATTTATTGAGTTTTTTATCGGGTAACTTTTTGTATATGATAGATATGAATTTGAGTATTTTTATTATAATAGTATCAATTTTTATTAGGTGAAACAAAAATTATGATTTGTTAAAACTATAAAATAATATATAGATTTTATTATATTTTATAGATAATGCATTTTAGATTGTATTTCATATAAATAAATGTGGCATTGGCAATAAAATTAAAGAAGACTTGTTGTCAACAATATAATTAATTCGGGTTGGTTGTTAAAATATAATATCCTGTATAAGAGGGTGGGCCGATAGACTTTTCTTTAAAGATAGTTTGTGGTGTTATCTCGATTATAGCTTGTAACAGATGACTGATTATACCTACGATCCAAGAGTGATGACTCTTTGTTAATTTAACGAAGTCTTTTGTAATGATAATTGATTAATTGAATATGTGATAATTAATATGATTGATGATCAACAGGTAAGCAATTAGGGTAAATGATGTTGAAATCACTACAATAAAATTGGAAGTCCTATCTTGCTAAATCATACATCGAATTAAGCATATAATGATAAAACTGACAATATTGACACATCTATCAATAGCATTGATAGTATTGGATACATAAATAGTATATGTATATGAATAGATAAGATAGATGTAAGTTATGATATTGATAATTTATGATTCCTTTACTGATTTATGAATGATTTATGTGTTGTGATTTGGGTGAATCGGTTTGTTCATGTGAATTCTAATCCAAGTCTATGTTATTTAGATTTTTGATGATTACAAAAGCTTATTGTTTGTCTAATTCATCTTCTAACATATACTTGAGTTTTTTTGTGTTATGTGTACTAAAGTATTTTTCAGGAATGGTTGAAGACTTCAAGTTCATTTATTCACTGTAAATGAAGTCTGTAAATTTTTTTTCTTGAGTTTGAGAGAGTGTGATTGTAAGTTGGATAATTGTGCACACACACACAATGGGGGAGTAAAAAGTTTAATTTTTAAACTGATCGTACAGTACGATTTAAAATCATATGGGATGATCTGTAGAATGTGTCATCCATAAAGAACCCGCATGCCTAGAAAATTTTTCTAAGTCAAGTTCGTACAGTACGAACACTATTTCGTACATGGGTTTTTGCTGTACGAACTGCCTAAAATTGGGTTTGTTCAAGCGTTCGTATGGGATAAAATATTCGTATGAAGCTCTCTGTTCGATTCATCCAAGCTTTCATACGGGATGAAATATTCGTACGAAGCATACTGATTGATTCGTCCAAGCGTTCGAACGGGACGAAATGTTTGTACGAAGCTCTCTGTTTGGTTCGTCCAAGCTTTCGTACGGAACGAAATGTTCGTACGAAGCTTACTGATCGATTCATCCAAGATTGCGTATGAGACGAAATGAAGGATATCTTGAACTATTCGTACGGTACGATCTGATATCGTCCGGGACGATCGACACGGACTTAACTTGAAAATTCAGTTTTTGGACGGTTTTTTCTGTCCTAAGTATAAAAATGACTCACAACTGTTTGCAGAAAAAATCCTTCTGCGAAAATTCTTTGGAAAGTGAGAGGAGAGTGATTGGGAGAGTATTTGGGAGTGAGTTTTGAGAGATCTTTCAAGAGAAAATTGTGAGGAGATTCACAAGGTTATCCAATTGACAGGATTTCTTTTACTTATTTTTCGAGCATCTTCCTATTTCCTTGGAGACTTTTGCAAGAGCATTGTTCGAAAGGATTCCGGTTCTCTGCCGTACTTGGAGAGTGAAGAGGACGACGGTTCTCTGCCGCACATGGAGAGTGAAAAGGATGACGGTTCTCTACCGCACTTGGAGGGTGAAAAGGACGATGGTACTCTGTCGCACCGGGGTTGGTGGAAGAGAGTTTGTAAAGGCTTCTCCGCCTTGCTGTGGGGGCAAAAGGAGAGTCACTTGGTTTTAGTGTAATACCTAGAGAAGGAGTCTCTAAGGAGTGGATGTAGGTCATGTTTGACCGAACCACTATAAATTCTGGTGTTTTCTGTTCACTATTTATTTTTCTGCATTTCTATTTTCTATAATTTATTCTCGTTGTGGTTGAATTTCTATTTTAAAAGAAAGAATAAAAAATTATCTCTGTTCGTACCGTACAAAGTTATATCGTACTGTACGATTAGCTTGTAAATTTTTCAAAATATCAAGAGTATTTTTAAAAAGAACCAATTCACCCCCCTCTTGGTTAGCCTAGGGACATTGCGCAATAGGTCTAACAACATGTTTGCACTTTCAAGTGGTATCAGAGCTAATTTCAAAATAACTGTTTTAAATATTGTTTGACATTATGCTAGATTTCAAGCTGATCCAAAAGAATCACATTTGACAGCAGTAAAAAGGATCTTAAGATATCTTTTGGGAACTCAAACTTTAGGAATTTGGTATCCTAAGAACAGTTCTTCTTTTGATATAATTGGATACTCAGATTCAGATTTTGTAGGCTGTAGGGTGGATAGGAAAAGTACTTCTGAAATATGTCAGTTCATTGGAAATTTATTAGTATCTTGGTCCAGTAGAAAACAAAATTCAGTAGCACTTTCTACAGCTGAAGCAGAGTACATTGCCTTAGGGAGTTGTGTAGCACAGGTGCTTTGGTTGAAACAACAATTGAGTGACTTAGGATTAGTAGTTGGCACCATTCCAATATTTTGTGACAACACTAGTGCCATTTGTATTTCAAAGAATCCTATTCAACATTCTAGAACCAAGCATATTGACATAAGGCATCATTTCATAAGAGATCATGTAGCGAAAAGTGAAATTGAACTACATCATGTGGCTACTAAAGATCAGCTTGCAGATATTTTCACAAAACCCTTAGCCTTTGACACATTTAGCATGTTGAGGATAAGGCTAGGTGTGATAGATCTAAATGCTTAATTGAAATTTTCTGCAAATGTATTTCTATTTGTTTGTGTTTGTTAGTTTGTTCGTTGATTTGTTGACATTATTATGTTTTTGTTTCTTGTTTTAATTCTGAATTATGTTTTTGTTTATTCCTTATTTGAATGTTGAAAGACATGCAAGTTTTTTTTTTAAGTGTTGGGTTTTTTAGTTCTATTCGTACTGTACGATATGTCATCGTACTATACGATAACATCATCGTACCCATATTTCATTTGTACGAACGGAGAAGAAACACGGTTAGGAGCAGTTATTATTGGTAATCATACGTACGAATACATCATTCGTCTGTACGATCCATGTGTCGTTTCGCGTGAGGGATGAACCTAACCGTCGCCTGAACGACCTTTAATTTTCTGATCGTCCCGGACGAACACCTCATCGTCTGTACGATCAGAAAGTCAAAAAGCCTGTACGAAAGGACGCCTCGGGACGAGCAGTTTACGAAAAACTATTTCATTTTGACTGCTTTCGTTCGTCTCGGACGAACTTTCAGTCATCCCGGACGAATCAAGGTTCGTCATATATGAACTAGATTCGTACACTACGATAGCAGATTTTTTCTATATAAAGGCGGGTCATTTTCTTTCATTTCACTTTCTATCTAGAACCTTTAGAGCCTTGAGAGAAGATGTCTGGCAGTGAAAAAAGGGCACGGGTTGCTAGGGCTCCAGCATTTAGAAGGAACTGGGATGATAACTTTCTTAGTGAGGAGAATGAGGAAGCATACCTTAGGTATGATGCATCTAAGGTTACTCCTTCCCGCATACTACTGCAAGAAAATATTCATTTTACAGTTATACCCCTCTTTGACTCGACCCACTTTTCTTTTCTATTGACCTTGATCTACACCTTCAATAAGGACTTGTTTCATGTCTTCCTGGCCAACATGACCTTTAACGAGGATCACACAACCATTTCTTCTTATGTTCTTAAACAAAAGGTTGTGATAACTAAGGAGGACCTAGGGGAATATGTTCATCTTAGAACTCAAGGGGTTAGAGCTCATACCTTCTCCACTAGACCTGAAACCGGTTGGTCCGAAATTAATCGAGTTCTTAGAGGTGTATGCTCACCCACACATGTCTCCCAGGTAGATACACTGAATCAAAATGCAAGGATAATACAACATGTGCTTAGAACATCAATTATCCCTAAAGCAGGAGATAGGGTTAATATGACTCCACTTCTTTCCTCAACCACTTTTCTGATTATGACGGGTCAACCCATTGATGAAGCACAATTGATTTTAGACTACATCTATTATCTTTTAGATATTGGTTTGGCTAATGTAAAGAGGAAGAAAAATATTGCTTTAGGACATATTGTGTGTTACATTCTAGAGAAGAAGTACAACCTAGTTCATCCTTCCGGTCCTTCTAAACTCCCACTGTACTTTATCGATGCTTCCTTTAGAGCGTTATTTGGGAAAGAAGGTACAGCAAACAGCTCAGATGATGAGCCTCCTTCAGCTTTTGCTCCTTCAGGTGCACCCTCAACTGCACATGGACCTCCATAGGATTTCTATCAAAACATGGTCCAACGTTTTGATAGAATGGACCAAAGGTTTGATGACATGGAGGCTCATTTAAAGAGGCAGGATGATCAGTTTGATGCTGTAAACACAAATATTGCTACTCTGAACAGCTACTTTACGTTGTTTGGTGCTCCACCACCTCCTCCAGATCAGGGCCCTTCTCAGTTCTAGCTTGCTTTGCTATGGTTTAGTTTGGATGTGATTGTGTTACTCTTTGTATGTTTTAGACTGTTTTTATATTGTGGTGAGTGTTTGTTTTGGATATGATAGCAAGTTTTTCTTTAAATGTGTGCTTCAGTGTATAACTTGCTATGTTATATGTTATAAATTATCTAGTAATGAAATGTTTCAGTGTTTTTGTGCTTATTCTTTCTGTGTTAGTGAATGTCCTTGTTGTTTTTTTTTCTCCCCTTCAATTCACTTGAATATAGTTGATTATTGATCTAGAATGTTATTTGACTTCAAATTACAATTGAAAATACTATGCATAACTTTAAATTTTCAAAATTTTTAGATTTCATTATGTATTTGGTGTGGATTAGAAGATCTTTTTTAAATCTTATTTAGACATGTAATATTCAGTCAAAATTAGTGTATTTTTGATGTTTTAACATTATTCTTACTGTCTAAATCTTTGTGTTTGATTATTGTATTTGTGACTAAGAGATAATGTTCTTGGAAAGAATCTTACATTTAAAGCAAAGCTTGAAAAGATACACAAAATGTGCCACACAAGAAAAGATGCGCAATGGCGCCAAATGTGAAAAGACACATAAAGTGTGACATACAATAAAAGATGCGCAATGTCGCCAAATTTTAAAAAGGCACAAAATTAGCCTACATTTTGAAAAGAAGCGCAAAGTCGCCAAATTTTCTTTCCTTTAGCATTTTTTTTTCTCTATTTTCACTAATCAATAATTGTCACTGTAGACTTAAAATTTTGGTAATGTTATCTCATCTTCTCTACAAAATTGAGACTGCTAATACATCTAATACATTACTATTTTAGATCAACTTTTCTTCTCCATAACATACTATGCAATCTAACATTTTTTTTTGAGAATTTAGGATGTGCATCTCAATTAAATATTGTAGTTAAACTTCATTTAACATTATTCATCTTTTCAACTACCTTTAAGTGACATTTTTGCTGTTGGCAAAAGGTGGAGAGTTCTTATTGTTTGACTTATGTATATTATGTAGTGTTTTGTATGTGTTATTTTGTATGTTATGTACATGTTTTGTGCTATTTGTTTGTTTGACTATTTGTTTATTTGTTGGTGCTATTTTTTTTATGTGGTGTTTTGTATGTGTTATTTTGTATGTTATGTACATGTTTTGTGCTATTTGTTTGTTTGACTATTTGTTTGTTTGTTGGTGCTATTTTTTTTTATGTGCTTGTGTTATCATTTCTACACTCTTTTCTTCCCTTCCCTTGTTTATTCCATGTAAAATTCTCTATCCTCATCTATCCTCATACATCTTGATTCTCTATCCTCATATGTCTTGATTAGTCTTTAAGGGGGAGCTTAGGGATAGGATGAGTCACTTTAGGGATCTTTTATTTAGGGGGAGTGTAGTTCTTTTATTTAGGGGAGTACATTTAGTGGATGTTAAAAGATTTATTATTTTATATTTTTTATTTTAAATAATAGTTATTTTGCCATCATCAAAAAAGGGGAGATTGTTGTGATTTGGGTGAATCGGTTTGTTCATGTGAATTCTAATCCAAGTCTATGCTATTTAGACTTTTGATGATTACAACAGCTTATTGTTTGTCTAATTCATCTTCTAACATATATTTGAGTTTTTTTTGTGTTATGTGTACTAAAGTATTTTTCAGGAAATTCACACTCTAGATGGTTAAAGACTTCAAGTTCATTTGTTCACTGTAAATGAAGTCTGTAAATTTTCTTTTTCTTGAGTCTGAGAGAGTGTGATTGTAAGTTGGATAACTATGCACACACACACAATGGGGGAGTAAAAAGTTTAATTTTTAAACTGATCGTACAGTACGATTTAAAATCGTACGGGACGATCTGTAGAATGTGTCCTCCATAAAGAACCCGCATGCCTAGAAAATTTTTCTAAGTCAAGTTCGTACAGTACGAATACTGCTTCGTACATGGGTTTTTGCTGTACGAACTGCCTAAAATTGGGTTCATTCAAGCGTTCGTACGGGACGAAATGTTCTTATGAAGCTCTCTGTTCAATTTTTCCAAGCTTTCGTACGGGATGAAATGTTCGTACGAAGCTTACTGATCAATTCGTCCAAGCGTTCGTACGGGATGAAATGTTCGTACGAAGCTCTCTGTTTGGTTCGTCCAAGCTTTCGTACGGGACGAAATGTTCATACGAAGCTTACTGATCGATTCGTCCAAGCTTGCGTACGAGACGAAATGAACGATATCTTGAACTATTCGTACGGTACGATCTGATATCGTCCGGGACGATCGACACGGACTTAACTTGAAAATTCAGTTTTTGGACGGTTTTTTCTGTTCTAAGTATAAAAATGACTCACAACTGTTTGAAGAAAAAATCCTTCTGCAAAAATTCTTTTGGACAGTGAGAGGAGAGTGATTGGGAGAGTGTTTGGGAGTGAGTTTTGAGAGATCTTTCAAGAGAAAATTGTGAGGAGATTCCCAAGATTATCCAATTGAGAGGATTTCTTTTACTTGTTTTTCGAGCATCTTCCTATTTCCTTGGAGACTTTTGCAAGAGCATTGTTCAAAAGGATTCCGGTTCTCTGCCGCACTTGGAGAGTGAAAAGGACGACGGTTCTCTGTCGCACTTGGAGAGTGAAAAGGATGATTGTTCTCTGCCGCACTTGGAGGGTGAAAAGGACGACGGTACTCTGCCGCACCGGGGTTGGTGGAAGAACCGGGGTTGGTGGAAGAGAGTTTGTAAAGGCTTCTCCGCCTTGCTGTGGGGGCAAAAGGAGAGTCACTTGGTTTTAGTGCAATACCTAGAGAAGGAGTCTCTAGGGAGTGGATGTAGGTCATATTTGACCGAACCACTATAAATTCTGGTGTTTTCTGTTCACTATTTATTTTTCTGCATTTCTATTTTCTGCAGTTTATTCTCGTTGTGGTTGAATTTCTGTTTTAAAAGAAAGAACAAAAAATTATCTCTGTTCGTACCGTACGAAGTTATATCGTACTGTACGATTAGCTTGTAAATTTTCCAAAATATCAAGAGTATTTTTAAAAAGAACCAATTAACCCCCCCCCCCCCCCCTCTTGGTTAGCCTAGGGACATTGAGCAATAGGTCTAACAACCTGTTTGCACTTTCATTATTCACTGCTGCTTTACTGATTTATTGATTCTCATGCTTGTTATCGATTCTTATTTATTATAATGATTTCTTGTTTTATTGATTATTTTAAGCCTTACAAATGATAACTGATGTTTGATGAGATTGAAAGTTATTGATTAGATTGGTTTAATTGAGCATACATATTGATTCTTTAAGTCTTACATTGAAAGCTTTAATGAGTTTGAATTACTGCTAGACTTTTTAGCTCATTATGTGGATTTTAATGATTTCATGCTAGAGAAGGGGTTAGGACTTGGTGGAGTGAGATTGGCTGAGATCTTTAGAATTTTTTATATTTTTTATGTTTTGTATTTTTTGTATTCTTTTATAATCAGAAGCCAGTGATTATAGAATATAATTAATTGTATTGATATCCTGAATATTATATATTAATTTTGGGAGAACGAATATAGTAAAATATTTTTATGTATATAATTATTAGTTGCTTCCACTGGATATATAGATTTATATTGATGATTTATAGAAGCTCTAGTAAATGATTAAAAAGATAAATAGATAATTTTTTCAATTTTGATTATGAGGCATGTCAAATAATATGATCGATGTACTGTTTAGATCGTGTCCTAAGCCCACCAGAGTCTTCTAGGTTAGCATCCCTAAGATATAGGTTCATAGTATGCAAAGCCAACCCAAGCTAAGAACTAGCAATAGGCTAACCTTAATCAAAATGATATTCTTTTTTATGGCCAATAATCCATAACCCAATAACCCTCATACAATCTAGCAGATCTTAACCAACTAGTAACTCAAAAACCAATTTTCATCTAGCATTTTGGTAACCCACTCTTACTATTCAATAGTCATTAATATATAGCTACTTCTTATCTATAAGGGTTGTTTGGTTGCACTTAAGATTTAATTCAAGTGACATTTAGTAAATCCTATAAATTTGATGTAATAATTAATAATTTACCGTGTTAATTAAATAAGAAAATTTAGTCAGTCAGAATAAATTAAAAATAATATCACTTTAACTAAGTTAAATTTTTTTAATCAACTAAAAGACTGATTTAATTTTTTTAATTGATGAATCTCTATATCTAATTTTCTTGATGAAATATTAGTAGTTTTAATTAATAATTTTTTATTAATTCTAATTTCTCTAATTAATTTATGATTAACATAAAACAAAATTATACTTAATAATTTATAAAATTAGTTAATCATAAGGTTTTCATTTAAACAAAGTAAATCATAAGTCATATTTATTTACTTAACTTAAAATCTTTTTAGTTGATTAATATTACATTAATTTTAATTTCTAAATTTTTTTTTATGATTTAGCTTAAATTATCGTTAATTCTTTCATAAACCCTATAATATAAATGTAGCAGAAGGTAGAGTAAAAAGTTAATTATAAGGAAACTTTTAAGCTTCGACATGCTTAACACACTATTCTTCTCTATTTATACCCTTTTAATAATAAGAGGACATTTTGGCCATATATGCTAAATACCAAGGGATCCAAGTATAACATCCGACCAAGAAATACAATGAAGACTTCTCCTTTTCTAATGTGTAGTTGATTCTCTGCTTCTTCCTTTTTTTCTTTTTTTGGGGGGGACATTTAGGTCAATTAAGGCAAACTCATACACACATTGCATACACAAAGATTCGAATCCAAGGCCTCTTAGTTGAAAGCTTAAGCTCTCAACCAACAAGCCAAGATGAACTGTGTACTTCTTCCTTTTCTCATTGCTCACTTCTCTCCTCTTTCTTCTTCTTGAAAATCTTTTAAACCTTTAAAGTTAATTCAAAACTTTTTCGAATCATCAACATCAATAATACTAACAACATCCTATTTTTACTCTATCTTGATGCCTTCTCAAACTTTGAGAAAAAGTGGTAATTTGTAACTTATATTTACTACTAATGAAAGATGTTTCATTGACCTATCTCCTATGATATTTACCTACCAATATTTTTCACATAAAAACATAAGTACCTACTCGCATTTTTTCACTTATCTTATTGTGTGTGAACCACCGTTCTATACGAAGATGATCAAGACTTTTCTATACGGGAGTCAACTTATGACCCGACCCAAAACTCGATCCAAACTTGACTAAAAAAAATCTGATTTTGGGTCGATTGATTTACAAACGGGTCGGATTTGGGTTCTAATTTCTAACCAGTTTGAAAAATTGGATCGGGTCTGGGTCAACCTGCTTACCTGGAAATGACCAACGTACTCAGCCCACACCTCCCGCCCTCACCACTTCTGCACTAGCAGACCTTGCTTCATACGCATGGTGCAGCTCAGGCGTTCTGCTCCTCCCGCCCACACGACGTCCTGCATCCCGCATTGCCAGCTGCCTGCACCGCACCGTGTCCCGCTCCCACTTGTTGCCCGCACCCCTACTTTCCTACAACCAAACTTCTAGCATGCAACCAAACTTCTAGCATGCAATAAGAATATCTCTTGCACAAACAGATATAAGTTGTTCTCTTAAGTGACGCCTAACAAAATTTTTAAAAATATCTTAATTTGATTAAAATAATATCTTGCAATTAAATATAAATTCTTATCTTGAGAAAATTTTGTGCATGATATCATCTTTCAAATTTTAGTAAAGACAGGATTACTTCTAAAATGTTCGGCTTTAATAACTTTTTGTTAAGTTAGTTCAATCTTGAGCCCACCCGCATGGATCTAGAGCTAGGACCACAGGCAGAGAAACTGGTTGGGCTCAGCAGTCCGCATGCCAAAGCCCTAGCCTTTCCTTCAACAAAATGAGCCAGAGACTCATTTTGGCCATATATGCTAAATACCAAGGGATCCAAGTATAACATCCGACCAAGAAATACAATGAAGACTTCTCCTTTTCTAATGTGTACTTGATTTTCTACTTCTTCCTTTTTTTTTTTTGGGACATTTAGGTCAATTAAGGCAAACACACACACATCACATACACAAAGACTCGAACCCAAGACCTCTTAGTTAAAAGCCTAAGCTCTCAACCAACAAATCAAGATGAACTGTGTACTTCTTCCTTTTGTCATTGCTCACTTCTCTCCTCTTTCTTCTTCTTGGAAATCTTTTAAACCTTTAAAGTTAATTCAAAACTTTTTCGCATCATCAACATCAATAATACTAACAACGACCTATTTTTACTCTATCTTGATGCCTTCTCAAACTTTGAGAAAAAGTGGTAATTTGTAACTTATATTTACTACCAATGAAAGATGTTTCAATTGACCTATCTCCTATGATATTTACCGACCAATATTTTTCACATAAAAACATAGGTCCCTACTCGCATTTTTTCACTTTTCTTATTGAGTGTGAACCACCGTTCTAAACCAAGATGATAAAGACTTTTCTATATGGGTGTCAACTTATGACCCAACCCAAAACCCGATCTGAACTCGACTCGAAAAATTCGATTTGGAGTCGATCGGTTTAACAAATGGGTCGGGTTCGATTCTAATTTCTAACCAATTTGAAAAACTTGGTTGGGTCCGAGTTAACCCGCTACCCTGAAAATACCTGGCGTATTCAACCCACAACTCCCACCCACACCACTTCCACACTAGCAGACCGTACCCTACTTCATACGCATCGCGCAGCTCGGGCGTTCCGCTCCTCCCGCCCGCACCATGTCCCGCGTCCCACTCCCGCCTGCTACCTGCACCGCACCGTGTCCTGCTCCCACTCCCACTCGCTGCCCGCACCCCTACTTTTCTACAACCAAACTTCTAGCATGCAATAAGATTATCTCTCGCAAAAACAGATATATCTTAATATGATTAAAGTAATATCTTGCAATTAAATATAAATTCTTATCTTGAGAAAATTTTGTCCATGATATCATCTTTCAAATTTTAGTAAAGACAGGATTACTTCTAAAATGTTCGGCTTTAATAACTTTTTGTTAAGTTAGTTCAATCTTGAGCCCACCCCCATGGATCTAGAGCTAGGACCACAGGCTGAGAAACTGGTTGGGCTCAGCAGTCCGCATGCCAAAGCCCTAGCCTTTCCTTCAACAAAATGAGCCAGAGACTCTTCAACCTTTCTCCAGCTCACTTTTTTATTTGGTACGATGGTACAGTTCAGGTTCGGCTTTTGCTATGGATAAAAAGTCCCACCTTTCCTTTTTTGTGTAACCCTTTATTAATTAAAGTCCAAATTTACAAATTCGAAAATGGGTGGTCCAAATTTTCAACAATTTTTGTTTTCATTTTTTTTTTCAAGTTTTGGCTTTGACTAATTTATTTATTTCCGCAATTTTGATCATTTCTATTGTATTTATAACTTAATTAAGTGTTAAACTTGTGTTATTTATCAAAATACTTAGAACTAATTAGAAGTTAATCACCTTGTTTTAAAGTTACATTACTTGTTCTAAACTAAATGATGAATATGCACATTCATCCTTTGTGCTAAAATATGAATACATTATGTACAACAACATAATTTAATAACAAATCTTGAAAAATTGATCTAATCTTATACTTTGTTATTTTAGTTGGAGCATCATTTTAAGTATCGTAAAGGTTCTGTTGGATTCAAATCTATTCGTGGATTATATCTAACCCTACTAAGAAGAAAATTTTCAAAAAATGACCTTAAATCATGTGTGAGAATGGAGAGAATAAGCCACAATCAAATATCTGATTATATAAACAAGCCTAAACAATTATGTGTTCGGCTCTTTTATATTCATGAACAGCATCATTTGAAGCTCAAGAATATGTTTGATATGAAACTCTATAAGAAGCTCGTTAAGAAACTTAATTCTTGTTTGATACGAAGCTCGTGAAAAAAAATGGATAAATGATTGATATAAATATTGATTTAAGTCTTGTTAAGCCTCATTATATATTGAGTTTGTTCATGATCAAAATATATTTGTTCATATTTGATAGATTATTTTATTTTAGTGTTCATTAAGAACCACACTCATTAAAAATATCATTTTTGAGCTTGACAAGCTACTCGTTTATGAGTTGGAGAAAGCTCAATAAGCTTGCTCATTTATGGGTTCAACAATTCTTGATAGTTATGTTTGTTAATGAGAGCAATATAAGTGTTAGTTAGTAATCTCAATAAGGCTCGTTTATTAAGCTAATGAATATCTCAATAAGGCTCATTCTTTAATAGCTTGATAAGGTGCGTTCGTCAATAGCTCGATAAGGCTCGTTTGTTTTAAACGACCTGCTCTTTTAAAGCTTTATAAGAATGAAACAAATCGAACATGAACTGAACGCGAACTAAAGATGAACTAAACTTAAACATCAACCATTTTAAATGAACCAAGCTTGGACAAACGAAAGCTCAAATCGTGCTCGAACATGCTATTAATAAATGAGCTCAAACATAAACAAGCTTCTATTCTGCTTGGTTCGGTTCATTTACAACCCTAGTCTTGGGTGACCTATCCTGAAGCTTTCGATGGCCTAGGGAGGAGGGCAAGTGAGCTTTGGTCACTGGAAGGATGAATTTCGTGGTCAGATGATTCTAGTAACGCAAGTTGAGTGCCTCTCAAGTAGGCACTTTTCAATAATTGAGATGGCGAGCATGAATGATGACACCGAGCTATGGATGATGGAGAGTAGCTTTGATGGCTGATTTTCCTTTATGCGATGAGTGGTGGGTTGTGTAATCCACAAGGACCTTTGATTGCTCATGTGAGGGCAATTTTCCTTTATGTTTTCTGAAAGTGGGATTCAATGACCCTCAAACGAGTATTAATGTGGAGACTACTAGGTGCGAGTGCCCCTATCGTGATCTAATGAGTACCTGCTAGATATTTGAAAGGCATATGCAGATATATATGTTTAACTCTCAAAGAAATATAAATTAACAAGAACATTTTTTCTGCGTTCGAAATTTAAACTCTTGATAATATATGTTTAAATAAGTGTTAAAAATCTATTTTTTTGCACCTAATGAAAATAATATATATTTATTTTTCTTATATCATTCTTCTTCTTCTTCTTTTTTTATATCATTCTTCTCCTTCTAAATAATTTATGTATAAATGGAATGATAAGCATGAGTTATAAAAGCAATGTTTGGTGAATCTGTCAACATCTAATGTCAAAATATTTCATAGCCAAATAAACAACAACGCAATAAGTCTGATATTCATGGTTAAATTTTTTTAGATAATATTATATTGTTTAAAAAAGATTATATTTAGGGCTTAGGGTTAAGCAACATATATAATGAAACAAAATAAAAATATGATTTGATTTAACAAAACAAAATAAATTGATAAATATATAGCACAATTGTCTAAATAATGCTCTCAAAACGTTGTTGGTAACGATCTGACAATGAAGCAGATAACCTCTTAAGATTTTTTTTATTTGGGATGGCTTTTTACTACTTTTTAAAGCAGCTTTTTAATATAAATTTTTTTTGGACAATTAAGCCAATTAAGGTAAACTCACACATACATCACATACGTAAGACTCGAATCCAAGACCTCTTGGTTGGTAGCCAAAGCTCCCAACTAACAAACCATGATGGGTTGCATAATACAAAAATTTATAATTCAAAAAAAAAATTTGTACTAAAAAGATGCTTTAGAAAGCAATAAAAAACTGTCCGAAATAAAACAAATGAAATTGATTATTTTTTATTTGATTTGAAGTAAAATAAATTCATTGTAATACTCGACAATGGTGGTTACTGATGTAGCTGGCGATAGTGCCCTATTAGGAAGGGAAACAATCGGTGGTTTCATCGTCTGGTAGCAACAGTAATGTGTTGCGACCAACGGGTTGCAACGGCTGGTGGGTGGTGACCAATGATATTGATGAGTAATGACTAGCGATGATGAAGGGTAGTGGCGGTGGGTGACCAGTGAGTGGTGGTAACGACGATTGCCTACAACAATGGGTGGGAGGTGACAACCATGGTGGTTGATAGTGGTGGTGGTGGCTTGCCAGTGGTAGGCAATAGTGGCGAGCAGCATCAATTATGATGGGCGGTGGCGGACAACGACCAATGGGCAGTAAAAGCAGCGAGCAACAGAAAATAAATGTAAAAGTTGTTGCAACTTAGGTAGTGCATTTGAAAATTGTCTGAATTTAAAATTCACCAAAATAAATTGAGTTTCAACAAAATTTTCTTTGCATTTCTTTTTTTATCCAACTGCTAAAATTTTTTATGATCAGTATCCATTCTTTAGTGAGAGAAAATCTTATTTTTTTAATTGAATTCCCGTTCTTTCGGAAATGGTGGGGGATTATCGGCGGCGATCACTGACGATCAATCCATCTTCTTCATCGTTTCCTCCACGTGGATCTTTGATTGGATCACCTTTGATTATTAGGGATGTTTCTGATGTTTCAAATTTGAATGAGGTTCGTTATAAAGAAGATTTTTCTTGTAAGGGCAAAGGGATTGTTGTTGCTGAAAATGCAATTCCTTCAATTGCTGATGATTTCAAAGGTCATTATAATGATTATGAAGCTTCTTCTTCATCTGGCACTAAATTATTTGTTAACAGATTCTCTAAATCTGTTAATGGAGGAGTCCATGAAAGTTTGAATAATTCTTCTTATGCACAAGCTATCTGGAATTCCAGTTCTACTATTGATATATATCCGATGCTTAATCCTTTAATTAGTAAAGATCCCAATCCTTTTTCTTCTTCTATGGATAATGCTTCCTTGAATATTGAAGCGGATAAAGGTAAGAATGATTCAGCAAGTAATCCTGTTGAGGTTTCTAATGCTTGGAGAAGGTAGCCCAACATGAAGATTGCGAATCTGGAAAGTAATGGCTTTATGTCTAATGATGGAGTTGCAGTTAAATTGCATCTTTATAATGAAAAATCTAACATCTATAAACTCCGAAATTCTACGGTTATTAAAGTGTTGGAGATTTTGTTCCCTTCCCTGTTATTAGCATTGAACTAAGGAAACAATGGAGTCACTTGGGTTCTTTCTACCTAACTAATTTAGGAAATGAATGATTTATGTGTTCTTTTCAGTCTTCTGAAGTTTAAGACATTGTACTTAGTGGAGGACCTTGGTATATGGGGGCCATATTATTGAAATGGAAAAATGGAGTCCTGAATTCTCCCCATTAACTATGAAGAACTTGTTTTCCCCTGTTTGGATCAGACTTCCTTATCTTTCGTTATTCTGTTGGGATGATATTAACATTACCAGAATAGCTTCGATGGTAGGTATACCGATGTATTTGGATGGCAACATGTTCAATTGGAGTAGAAAAGAATTCATAAGGGTTTGTGTTTGTATAAAGCTTGATGAGAAACTTCCTCAAGGTGTTTGGGTGGATGGTATCTCTGGGAGATTTTTTCAAAAAATATAATATGAAAAGATTGCCTCATTTTGTTATAAATGTGATAAAGTTGGACATCAGCTTAAAAATTGTAATAAAATTGAGATATCCCATAAGAATGAATCCTCTGTTCCCAGTGGGAAGATGGTGAATAAAGTTCTCAATGATCAAGGTAGCGGAGCAAATCTTGTTAATGGAGAAGGGAGAATGAAGTCATTTTCTAGTGTGAATGCTGTGAAGGATTCTTAAGAGTATGGCCCCTAGATTCATGTTAGTTATGGGAGGAAAAAATCATATAAAGGTCATAAATTGAGAAACATTGGTGATTCAAATGTGGGGAAATATACTAGTAAGACAAAAGGAAGCTCACCTATGCCTGTTGCTGATAATGAAGCTATTGAGGTACTTGTTGCTGTGATAGGTGAAAATAAGTCATCAATCCCGAAAAATCAAATTATTTTTGTTGATGTTGCTGTTATGGGTGACATAAATATATCAAGTGTTAAAGTGCCACCAGTTGATTCTGTTGAGATTGTTGCTGAAGTATGCTGTGTCATTACTGCGAATGAAGTATCTAATAAAGTTAAGGCTATTGCTTATGATGATGCTGACAAAGCTTTGGAACATGAAAAAGAAATAAGGTTACTATTTGGGTACATTCCAAGTTTAGATGTCATTTCTGGTGTAGTTGTGTGTGCAGATGATGATAAAGCAAAGTTTATCTCAAAATTTCAGTCAAAGCAGATTGGTTCTAGGAAAGAAGATTTGAGTTCTATGAAAGAAGATCATGCTGAACTTGTTCATAGTAAAGTGAAGAATAATGGTCTAAAGATTTATTCTTCCTCTTATCAGAAGAATAAAACTAAAAAAGAAGTTAGTAGGTTTGGCCTGATTAAAGATAGCCTGAGAGGTAGAAGAGGTGATGGTTGCCCGGATAGTGCTAGGGGCTCTTCCCCATCGGCCTCCTAATGTCTTCATTACTTTTTTGGAATTGTAGGGGAGCTAAGAAAAAAGAAGCTTCCTATTACTTGAGAAGTGTTGTGGTTGATAATGAGGTTTTCTTTATTTGTCTAATGGAAACTAAATTAGACACAATAGACAATTATGAGGTAAAAGAATTATTGGTAGTGACTGGGATTACTTTCATGTTGATGCAAAAAGGACTTCGGGTGGTATTCTTGCACTGTGGAGAAGTAAGATTTCTTCTTTTTCTATCCTTAATTCTTCCAATCAATGTATAATTATTTGTTTGAAAGCACCTAATGACTTTTGTGGGAATGTAGCCATTGTATATGGTAATAATGATAAGTATGAGAAGGGAAAGTTATGGGAGTTGATTGAGGATTATACTTCTGATGACAAGCCATTTATTATAGGAGGTGATTTCAGTTGCATTCTTTTCAATGAAGAAAAAAAGAATGGAAGATATTCATGTTCTCTCAAGGGCCTCAAGAGATGAAGGATTTCTTATCAAGAAATTATTATCATGATATTAGTTATTTTGGGCCCAAATATACATGGTGCAACAATAAAGATGGTCTTTCATGTATTTGGGAAAGGTTAGATAGAATTTGTCTTAATTCTAAGGCGTTATGTCAGATTCCTTGTGCGTTTATTAATCATTTGCCTAGAGTTGCTTCTGATCATTGTCCTTTTCTTCTTAATCTTCTTAAGTCTGTTTCTTTCACTCATAGATCTTTCAGATTTGAGAATGTGTGGTAGAATGTGTGGTGTTTGTATGAAGCCTCATGGGGTGTGGTTAAAAATGCTTGGATTAAACATGACTATGGAGATGCTTCAGAAATTCTTAAAAGGAAGTTAAGAAGGTCTCTTAAAAATCTATTTTTTGGAGCAAAAATAAACTAAAAGAACTTAATATTTTGAAAGAGGTGTTGCAAAAGGAGATATTTTCTTTATAAGAAGAGGAGAGCCTTTGTGGTTTGAACCCAGAGAAGTTGTTGGAGCTTAGGAAGAAAATCCATGAGTTGAATATTACTCTTGCAAGACTCTCTACTTGGTGGAAACAACGTTCAAGGGCGCATTGGGTGGAGGAGGGAGATCAGAATTCTCATTTCTTTCATGTACATGCTTCAACGAGGAGGAATGGTAATATGATTAGTCAACTGACTGGTGTGGATGGTAGCTTGGTTATAGACCCAGAAGCTATACATTCATCTATTGAATGTTTTTTTAATGAGCAAATGGAGCCATAGGCTATGCTCCCTTTCCAATTGGCATGAGTTAAATCCTGAAATGAAGTTAGATGATGTTCAAAAAGAGTTGTTAAATGCAGTTTTTACGAACGAAGAGTTGTTTTCCATAGTGATAAAGATGAACAACAACAAATCTTTGGGAAATGATGGTGCAAATTCGTATTTTTCAAACATTTTTGGAACATTGTCAATGTTGAATTGTGGAATGCTATAGAGAAATTCTTTGTTACTAGCTTAATGCAATATTCTTGGAAGGAATGTTGGTTATTCTGATTCCTAAAGTTCCTAATGCAGTGGAAGTGAATAAGTTTATACCTATTAGTTTATATCAAACTATCTACAAAGTGGTGGCTGGTATGATGTTGAATAGATTGAACATATGTCTACCCAAAATTATTTTTGATCATCAAGGAGCTTTTATTTCAGGTAGAAAAATTTCAGATAATTGCTTATTAACTCAAGAGATGGCCAATAAAATCATATTCTCAAAGGCCAAGCCGGGTTTTATGTTGCTTAAACTTAATATGGAGCAAGCTTATGAAAGTATGTGTTGGGAAACATTATACATGATTCTTATTGAATTGGGGTTCCCAGGGATGTTCATAAATCTTATCATTCAATGTGTTAGCAACCCAAAATTTTCCATTATTATTAACTGGAGGAGAAGTAAATGGATAGATGCTGAATGCGGGTTTAGATAAGGTTGTCTGTTATCTCCAAGTCTTTTCATCCTCTGTTTAGAGTTACTTTCAAAAGCTTTTTGCAATAGAGGTAGTAAAATTTGGTATAAGGATTGCTCCAAATACTCCTAAGGTTACACATCTGTTGTATGTGGATGATGTGATGATAGCGGCTGAAGCTAATCGGCATAAAGTGAAGAGGGTTCTCAAAATTCTTGGCAGTTATTATAGCTAGACTGGGCAAAGGATTAACAAAGAAAAATCTTTGGTCCTGTATGGAAAAGCAGTATCTCGAGAAAGAAGAAGGAAATTAAATAAAATTCTTTGTTATAGAGTTTGTAGATGAATTCAATTATCTGGGTGTTAAGATGGCGCTTAAAAGACCTAAAGCGGTTGATTACAATTTCATTCTTAAGAAGGCGTTGGACAAACTAAATTCTTGAGGGTCTCAGTTATTGTCTTTGGTAAGGAAAATTTTGTTGATCAAAACTGTTTATTCTTCAATTCCTTCATTTTGTTTGACTCACTCTTTAGTTCCAAAGAGTATTCTTAATTATTTGGATAAGTTCTGTAGGAATTTTCTGTTGCAAAAAAAGCATGGAAGGAGGGGATTGCATTATATTGCTTGGAATCTAATGTGTACATCTGTTAATCATGGAGGTCTTCGCATTCAAGGTGCAGTGGATAGACAAGGTCCTTTAAGAGCTCGTATTACTTGGAACTTCATTAATAATCAGAATAGTCTTCTTAACAAGATTGTAGTAGCAAAATATGGAGTTGATATTTGGAATAATGAAGCTAGAAGATATTCCTCTCCAGCTTGGCGCATCATTAAGGATGGAGCGCGGTTCTTAAAGCATATTACCAGATGGAAAGTATCGAATGGGGGTAGTATTAATAATTTAAATGATAATTGGATTCTTGATAGAAATTTGAATAAGTGGCCAACAATGTGTAATATAAGGGAGTTGGAAAATAAAAAAGTCTTGTTTCTTCTAGATGGTGAAGGGAACTGGAATAAAGCTTTGATGCAGAATTTGTTTTCAGAAGGCATGGTGAACATCATTTCTGAAATTCCAATTTGTGCTAATCATGGAGTAGATACTGTGGAATTGCTATAAAGCAACTCAGGAAATTTAATAACTACTTTGTCTTTTAAGGCATCTTTTGAGGGGTATGCTGAAGGTAAACCTATAAAGTGGATGAGGAAGTTAAATATAGGTCCTAAAGAATCATTATTTTGGTGGTGATTGATTAGTAACTCTATTCTAACTCAATTCTGGTTACAGTACAGGAGACTTCGGGACTCTTGTTTGTGTCCAATAGGCTATTTAGAACTGGAAGATAGTAATCTTATTGCTGTTTATTGTTTAAAGATTATTGAGATTTTTGAAACGTTAAATAAGTGGGGTATCTATCTACCTAAGTTTAATAATCTTTCCCATTGTTTGAATAAGTTGGAGAAGTTAGCAGTGACTAATCCTTGTGTAGTTAGATTGTATTTAGCTGCGGTTTATCAGAATTGGAAAGCTAGGAACTGTTTTACTCATGGAACTAGGTGTCCTAGTTCGGTTTTTGTTGCTGCTCAGGTTCTGTCTGATTTTGTTCGCCCATTTGTTCTTCCAATCTATAAAAACTGGGAAACTAACTGGCATTCAATGCTGTCAAAAAATTAGTTTCCCCCTCCGTTAGATTGGATTAAGTTGAATGTTGATGCTTCTTTGATGAATTCGAATGAAGGAAGTATAGCAAGAGTTTTACGAGACCATAAAGACAAATTTTTACTTACGTATGAAAAGAAGTTATTGCATTGGGATGTATCGCTTTTGGAGCGTATAGTTGTGTTCAACTTTAGAGAAATTATCAAAGAGTGGATGGTCGAGAAGCAAGGTATCATTATTGAAGGTGATAATATCAATGTTGTCAAACTTTTGCAACAATCAGTGGAGAAGAATCGGATGATAGAGTTCATAGTTTGGATTTTTCATTTATTGATATTTTTAAGAATGTAAATTTTCATTTTGTTTCTAGAGAGAGCAATAATATGGCGAATGCTTGTGCTCACTATGCTGTAAGGGGGGATTTTTACTGGGAGAATTTTCTTTTTGGAGAACTTCCGTCAATCATTTTTTATTAGATAAGGAAGGATCGTGATAGAATAGCTATCACTTAGGTTGTTTTGTATCTTTCTTCTTTTATGCTTTTATGTTAATTGCATAACTTAAAAAAAACTGCTAAAATTTTTAGATTTCTTGCAAAAGGAATATAACTCATCAAAATTAAAGAAAAACCAAAAAATCTTTTGAGAAGATTTTTTGAGGTTTTTTTATTTTTTATTTTTTATTTTTTTAACTACTTCAAATAGGACTTTTTGTTTAAAAGTAATAAAATTTCGAAAATTTACCAACGGGAATACTAATTTATCTTATTAAGCTCTTGTAGCGTCGTCTATCTTGTACAATGGTGGTCATAACATTCATTGGTCTCCTAGGTGGGGAAAATAATAACCTCATCTCTCAATCAATGAACCCAACTTAAAGTAATGTGTCTCGCATTATAACCATACTTCTAAAGGTCTATGGAATGAAAAAATGTATATATTTTTTAATTTATTATTTTTTTATTAAACATAAAGCATAATAACAATTACTGATAAGTAAATATGAAATCAATAACATACAAAGAGGGCATAAATTAAGCTTCGTTTGGGATGACTCTTTTACTATCTCTTAAAGTAGCTTTCTAATTCAAAATTTGTAATTTTTGTACTAAAAACTATTGTTTAAAATAGTAAAAAAATCGTCCAAAATGAGACCTTAGTTACAAATCAAATTCTATATAAGGAGCTAGTGAGTATTTATTATCAAAAAGATCATATTTATTACCCTCAAATCTGTACAGTTAACCTTGCGTAGACTTCAATTTTTATTGGTTACTTTATTGAGGATGTTCTTATGGTGGTTAGACCTGCAATACTTTATGCACATAATGTTGGTCATTAAAAGAGAAGCATAAAACTAAGTTAACCATTGATGAGAAGAGGATGCTCAAATGGATGAGTGGCTTTACTCTTAAAGACAGAATATAAAATGAGTATATACGTGAAAAGGTTGAAGTAGCTCCAGCGAAAGACAAGATTAGAGAGAATAGACTTAGATGATTTGGTCACATAAAATGTTGACCTTCCGATGACTAGGTTAGGAGAGTAAATATATTAGATTTGGTTTACGTTAAAAAAGGTATAAGTAGGCCTAAAAAAATCTCATATATGTGGAGATTAGGACAATAAAAAAATCTCACAAGAAAATCATGATAACAATTAATACAACAATGTTATCATGCCATTGACATAATATGAGTGAATTTGTATTCCGATCTTTTGTTTGTCTTATGCATTATTTTTTCCTATTTTTATTTTGCTATCAATGATTGAACTCAGTGTCTCCTAATTCCCTCAACCGCTTCCCTCCATACATCCATCCACTGAGATGATGATTGCTTCTTTCTTATATCGATATCACCTGTAGTGGCAGATGCCTGAAACTAGTGATGAGAGGCATGGCTGCCCGTCCCCACATAATTATTAGACCGATTCATGGAACAAGCCAAGAACCGCCAGTTGATAAAGGAGGGGCCCTGCTCAAATCCTTGTCATATTATTTGTTGCTTTGTCATACCTGTCGATCACTAAACTCGCATGGTTTTCAATGATGATGGGAGGAAATGAATCCCAATCTTTATGATCATCTAATGGCTAAGTGCAAGCTAATTACACCTCTTTGACATGTCTTTAGATTTCATAGCTTACTCTAGGGTAATATACTTGTTTTCTCTTCTAAGTATGGTGCTAGGCCGAACTCGATTTGTTGTATCAAGAAGGGGTTCATATTGATGTCCCTTTGAGTGGCGAAGCTAAAAAGAGTCCTTGTTTGTGTTACAAATAATTTATCTTATTATAATTAGGTGTGTTAAAACGGGTCAATGAATTAGGTTTGGATCTGGCTCGAATCAAATCAATTCGAACCCACCGGTTTAATAAATATGTCAAAGAGGTGGACCTGAAACTGACCTGCTAGAAACCTGAATCTAACCCTATAATCCGTTTTAATTAAAAAAAAATTATTAACTTTTTAATAGTAGATTTTAGGTTAATTGATTAAAAATAAGAAGATCATACCAATAAATAAAAAAATTTAATGAAAAAATATTAAATGGGTTTTTTTCGGGTTAAGATTGGGACTCAAACTCGACCCATTTAAATAAAAGTATCAGAATGCAAGATCTAAACCCGACCCGTTTATTAAATAGGGCAATCTGAACCCAGATTTTTTTAGTCCGGCTCGGTCCAAGTCATCTATTGACATCCATATTGATAATATTGTATAATGCATCTATCAAATAAATCTTAGTTAAATATAATCAAACTTCATGAAAATTTGATTTAGTAAATGAGATCAAACAAGCTTAAACCACGCCAATGTTCTCTACTAAATTTAAGGAGATAAAATTAGTCTAAAACAAATATAATCAGATCCAAAAAACTACGTTGAAAGTGATAAAATTTAATCCAAATTTTATAAACAACCTATTGTACTTCATCCATCAGGCCCATGGATCCCATCATGCTATAATGCTAGATTGTGCGCCACCGCACTAGATCATGAAGTTGCCCAAAATTAGTGAATTTCAATAATTAGTAGCCATCAATCCCTATAGGATGATGTCATCATCATCATTATGTTACTTGTGAGATCATGTATACTTGTCTTACCATCTCTATTTATCAGATGGTCAATCAACTCAATTGTGAACTACCCAAGCAATCAAGCTAGGCTAGAGACGAGATCATTCAATTACTTTTAATCAAGGTAGGTCACAATCTGGTGCATACTAAGGAATATTTATGATCATTTTAAATAAGGATAAGAATATCTCACTGAAAATTTATAATTAGATTCTAACTCTTTTTATTTTAATTCACATTTTGAACTCTTGGTGCTAGGCCTAATGAAACTCTTGTCTAACAATTATTGTAATTGAAC
This sequence comes from Dendrobium chrysotoxum, assembly GCA_019925795.1. Taxonomy (NCBI): domain Eukaryota; kingdom Viridiplantae; phylum Streptophyta; class Magnoliopsida; order Asparagales; family Orchidaceae; genus Dendrobium; species Dendrobium chrysotoxum. Next base: position 63,680,939 of record CM034302.1, on the reverse strand, counting down.
CTTCAGTTCCTGCAACTCCATCAGTGCCATTCAATAAGGGGCTTTGGCAGCTGGAGACATACCATTTATTATTTCAATAGAATACTCCACCTCCCTTTTTGGATGCAAATTCACCAATTCCTCAGAAAATATATCAGATAATTTATTCACAAAAGAGACATCTTCCAAACTTCTAACGGACTTATTCAAATCTATTACATAAGCCAAGAACATATGCTTACCCTTCTTCCAAGACATATCAATATGAATGGTAGAAACCATAGGGGATAAATCACCTCAAACTCCTTAAAAATGAAATACTTTCCCCTGATCATATAAAATCATTTTCTTTTTGTTACAATCTATTTGAGCTCTATACAAACTCAACTAATCCATTCTAATTATAATATCAAATTCCTTTAGAGGCAATAAAATTAGTCCTGATACTAGCTCCTTACTAGAGATCTCAATTTCACACATGCAAACTTTCCTAGAAAGCATTAAATCTCTAGTAGGTAGCATAATAAATAAGGAGATAACATAGTATGAATTTAACCTAAATAATCTAGAATACACTCATATATGAAGGAATGATTAGCACCAAAATGAAAAATACCAAATATGATAAGATTACTAAGAAACATAAGTCATACATATCACCACGTTCGGAGGCCTCCTTTTCCTCCTATTGAGTCAAACTATAAACCCTTGGTTGCACTAAAGGAGCACTAACAACTATCATAGACTCCCTCTGCATCCTTGACATCCATCGACTAAATCGTCCCCTGCTTCAGGTCAACGAACCCTCATTAAGAGCTTTAGATATGGCTAATATGATGGTTTCCTTTAACTTCGTCTAGCCTCAAATCTACCCTATGGTGCATTCTAGGGATAGTAAGCCACCTTGTGACCAGATTGTTTAAAATAAAAGATTGACCTATGTAATATTAACATATACCAGAATATCGCCTACCCTAATATCCATATATCAGGACATTACTAATAGATACTAGTCCACCTACACTAATAGAAGCTATATACCCTTTCTTCCTGAATTCTTCACCACCGAATTTGAACTTTTTACCACCGACTCCACTCCTAGAGAGCTCCCTTACAAATATTTTCTTATTCTCATCCCATCTCTGTTGAGTGGCCGGTAGATCATTCCCTACTAATCTAGCTCACTCCATTAACTCAGAGAAATACTAGATATTAAATGGTACCGATGGATGTCTCAGACTATTCTTCAATCCTCTCAGGAAGGGATAACATTTCCCTTCTGAAGTACTAACCAACTAAGGGGTATACCTCGCCGGGCCATAAACTCTACTTCACATTGCATTACATACTTGCTTTCCTAGACTAGACTCAAAATTTTTTACTGTATATGCTGCCTCATAGATGATAGTAGGAACCAATCTTTAATTGTCTCCACAAATTCTCCCCAATAAATCTCCATATTCACTATACCCTAAAAGATTTACTTCTACTAGCCTACCAAACAATTTTAGCTTCTCTATGCAAGAGAAACACCACCAATGGCACTTTCCTTATCTCAGAAAATAGAATGTTATGAAATGATTTTATCAATCTCATTAGCCAACCTTATACAACCTTGAGTTTTATAGCTCCTTAAAAAATGGGAGGCTTCAATCTCAAAATTAACTATAAATGATCATCTATTTCATCTCCCTTCACAGTTGACATTTTACTTTGGGCTTCTCTCATCAACTATGCTACTAGCCCATTGAACTATATCATCAAATCTGGTGTTATTGCCCCCACAATACTATGAGCTTAAATAACTCTAGAACACTATCCATCCGCTACTTCTAGGTCTTGGGGGTCTATTTATAGCAATAATTTTAACTATTCAAAATAAAAGTGGTTGAATAATAAACTTAATAACTTAGATAATCATATAGATAATAATCTTAAACTATAATACATTTCTTCCTTAAACTTATAAATCATTTTCTATGGCTCTAGTAATGATTAAATTCCTCCCAACCACTATTCTGCTCCCATTTTGTAATGCCCCATAACCTAAGGGAAGAATTCAACTAGTGTCAATTACAAAGCTTTAAAGCTTAATTCAAATCTTTTCACTCCCAAAGCCATCTAATCATCCAATGAATAAAATAAAATACATATCCATAATATACATAAATCTTTTGAAATCTTCATATTTAGTCAGAGATCCAAAATGATAGTTCAAAATATAGGAACTTCAATAAAATTCCTAAATAAATTTTGAACTAACAAAAATAAATATATCTTACAAACTCAGAACCTCCTGCTTCCTATTAGAATAATCCTAATCAACTGGGTCATTTCCTTAAAATATTCTAAGCAATATAATAAGTACAAAACTTAGTAGGCCAACTTCTTACCAAGACAAAATTCAATATACAACTTATAAATGGAATAAACTTGGAAACAAAGAGTTTTGCCTTTTTATTTTAAATTTATAACATAATAGGCTTCATACTTTGTAAAGCTTGTGAATAGAATAGGTTAGGTGCATAAGCTAATATGAATGCAGAAAAGTACATGCTTTAAGGCCTACTTATAACTCCCCTTTATGTCACCTCCATTGCTCTGAGCAGGAGCATAGCAAAACTAGAACATAATAGAGTATTTTTAACACAGAACCACTATAGAGCTAGAATAGAACTGACCAATACATGATAGAAATACGTTGGGCTCAAGCATAAAATTTAAAGTGCACTTTCTTTCTAGAATAAAGCTCTAGAATGCCATGCAAATTCACAATGATACATATGTAATATATAATTAAGAAATTAAAATATAGTATACTCAAAACATCTTGTCTTACAAGAACCCCTACAACTAATTGGTTTTCCAATTTTTTCCAAAATATTATTATTTTCACTAATTCCAAAATATTATTATTGTGCGCCACCACACTAGATCATGAAGTTGCCCAAAATTACTAAAATTTAATAATTAGTAGCCATTAATCCCTATAGGATGATGTTGTTACAAACCTGGATTTAGGGATTATAATTTTGATGATAACAAACATTTCTGTGTTCTGCTTTGATTGGCAAACATTTTAAGTACAAAAGATCAAATGCAATCCAAGCCAACTCAAGATCGGGTCCGCAAGTGTTTAATTATATTTTTTTTTCTTTCTTGAGTCAAATGTAATGTAATTGATCCCCTACCTAAGTAACCTTACACACACACACACTCAGGGGGAGAGTTTTAGTGAGTTAGAGTTTTTATTTTTAATTTTTGTTCATATCATCCTGAACGATATTCATATCATCCTGGATGATCTAATGAAAATAAAAACCCTACTTAGTGCGACCATGTTAAGTCAGTTTGATTAAGCAGATCGTCCTAGAAGATAGACCCATCGTACAGGATGATATGCTCAAATCAGAAATTCTCAACTGCCAGATCAAGTTAGGCAAGTTTTTATTTTTAGAGATTTGGTCTGATCGTCTCGGACGATATGTGTATCGTCTTGGATGATCTTTCACAATCATACCTAAATTAGTCTGATGATTAAGAAAATCAATTAATGTTTGATTGATATGATCATATCGTCCTGGATGATCTCAATATCGTCCTGGACGATACATGCAAAATTCTGACCATCCAGGGCATTTCACCTAGTCGAATCAAACTATCTTCTAGACGATATGCCCAGTTATGAACTAATCATACGGGACAATCGCAATATCGTCCCGGACGATCAAGTCATTTTAAGATCGTCTAGGATGTTTTGGCTGTCCGAACAGAGCTGTGTACAGGATGATTTTGTCATTTTTAAACTAATCGTACAGGACAATACACTTATCATCCTGGATGATCAAGTCATTTTGAGATCGTCCAGCATAAGTTTTCCTGAATGAACAGAGCTATCTTCTGGACAAAATTCTTAATTTATACTAATCATCCCGGATAATCGCAGAATCATACGGAACGATCAGAACAAATTTTTCTACTAATCGTCCAGAGAAACCAGATCATCCAGGCTGATTCATGTGATTTTGAACTGATTGTACAGGATGATCCTTTGATCATCCTAGACAATCTTTGATGACTAGTTGAGATTTAGGGCAATTTTTGAGCCCTCCTATTAAAGATCTTTTTCTTCCAAAAAAAAAATCTTTTGCCACTTTCCTTACTAGAGAAAACCTTGAGAGAGAGAGAGAGAGAGAGAGAGAGAGAGCTTGGGATAGAGAGAGAGAGGATCTTATGAGGAGGAGTTTGTGAGGTATTCACAAAGATTGCTCCAAGCAAGGATCTGAGTCATCTTCTCCGATCGTTGTCTCTTATCTTGTTGGTGGTTTTGTGGTAGGATCGTCCATAAGAAGATCCGGGTTCTCTGCTTGCTTCAGGAGGAAGCGAAAGGAGTCTAGGTTCTCTGCCTGCTTTAGGAGAAAGCGAAAGGAGTTCTAGTTCTCTGCCTCACTAGATTGGTGGAAAGGTGTTTTTGTATAGGCTTCTCCACCTTGCTGTGGGAGTAGAAGGAGAGTCACTTAGTGTTAGTGCAATACCCGGAGGGGAGCCTCCGGGAAGTGGACGTAGGTCAAGTTAACCGAACCACTATAAAATCTAGTGTATTCTTTCTGATTATTTTACGCACTTACTTTTCTATTGATGATTGTGTGATTGTGATTGTTATTCTGTTATCGTTGAACATCTGCACATGATCGTGTAACTATAAACATTTAAAAACATTCAAAAAGATTTTCTAAATCGTCATTTGCCTATGATTTTTTAAAACTACCAATTCTCCCCCCCCTCTTGGTTAGCCTCTGGACTAGTTCATAAGGGCTTAACATCCCTAATAAACTTTCAAGTGGTATTAGAGTAGTATTCATAAAATCAAGTTTTGAAAAACTTTTGAATTCAATCCATGACTAACTTTGGAAATAGAAATACTGCTGAAGGTTATTCAATTACTCATCCACCTTTGTTTGATAATATACCGATCAATTTTTGGAAAACTCGCATGTCTACCTTTTTACAATATATTGATTATCACATATGGATACTTGTTAAAGATGGTTATGAAGCACCACATAGACTTATAAATGGCATTAAAACTGAACTTTCTTTAACTGAATGGATATTTGATGATCGTGATTTAGCACAACTGAATGCAAAATATTTGAATTATTTTTTATATGCTTTGAAATCTGAAGATTACATGCATGTTTCCACTTGTATGACTAGTAAAGAAATTTGGGATAGATTATGCATTACTTATGAAGGTATATCTGAAGTTAAGTAATCCAAATTGAATATCTTGCTTCACAACTATGAACTCTTTCGTATGAAACCTAGTGAATCAATTTCTGAAATGTATACTAAGTTTACTCAAATTATCACCTCCCAGCATGCCTTAGGAAGAGAGCTTACTAATTATGAGAAAGTTAACAAGATTTTGAGATATTTTCCTTCTTCCTATGATGCTAAGATAACTGTGATCACTGAATCTAATGATTTGAATGCTTATTCTATTGATAATTTACTTGGATCACTCATTACTTATGAGCAAGAAGTGAACCAAAGATAGCTTGATGCGGGTGAAAAAAAGAAAGAGAAAACTGTGGCGCTGAAGGCCAACAATACTGATACTGATTATTCTGGGTCTAATAGTGATGATGTTTCCTTAATCACTAGGCAATTCAAAAGCTTTCTAAGGAAGAAACACAAGAACTTTCAGAAGTGAAATAAAGGTAAGAGTAGTAGAAATTTTAAAGGTTTATCTGATACTATTTATTTTGAATGCAGGAAGCCTAGACATATAAAGGCTGATTGTCCTACACTTAAGGCTCACCCAAGCAAGGAGAAGGATGAAGAGAAACCCAAGTTCAGGAAGGACAAGAAGCGGATTCAAAAGGCATTCTAGGTAGATTCTACATCTGACTCCTTTGAGACTGAAGCTGAAGAGAAGACTACGAACTTGTGTCTGATGGCTAATAATCATCCTGGTTAGTCTGATTAAGAAGAGGTATGTGTGCTAACCTATGATCAATAGCTAGATGTTTCTGAGAAAATTCATTCATCGTATAGAAAACTTAAGAAAACCCATGCCAGCCTGAAATTGGATTTCTTAAATTTATAAAAAGAGCATGATATTTTGATTAAGGATCATTCTACACTTAGTAATAATCACATGTCATTACTTGATGAATTTGATGAATTAAATAAAAAGCATTCTGAACTAATTATTGAGCATGATTAATTGAAAATATCGCATGTTGATTTAGAAAGAACTTTTAAAGAATTAGATGACATGGCATGTGACTTAGAGAGTAGTAAGGGAGCATTGAAATTTAAAATTGTAAGTCTTAAAAAGGAGAATGAATTTCTAAGAGTAAAAATTAGTGCTTTTGAGAAAAATGAAACACCTTCTACTTTTGTACAGTTTTATGCACCTCCACCATTTGAAGAATCTAATTCAAAATCATCAAAGCATGTTTCATTCAAACCTAGGAAGAGGCACTATCACTCGTGTAGATTAGTTAACCCTTTTCCTGGTGTTAGATGTTTTTCTTGTGGCATGCTTGGATATATCTCTCACACCTACACTGTTCACCATAGTACACATTAGGTGTGGAGACCCAAATTGCATAATTCATAGCACAACACACATGCATTACATTCTTCTTTTCATAAGAAGGAGCCCAAACTTGTTTGTGTTCCTAAATTTAATATTTGATAATTTTATAGGTGTGCTCTCATAAAAGGCCTCGTGAGAGCATGTGGTACCTAGACAATGGATGTTCAAGATATATGATTGGAGATACAAATCTGTTCATTTTGCTAGAAACCAGAGCTGGAGGCAAGGATACACTTGGAGACAACACCACCAGGAGGGTAGTAGGAGAAGGTATAATTGGTGATTCATAAAATTTTATTATTCATAATGTTTTACTTGTAGATGGACTAAAATACAATCTGCTAAGTATCAGCCAGCTATGTGATAAAGGCTTCAATATAAAGTTCCTGCCTACTTCCTACATTATAAGCTTAAATGATAAAATTATTTTGCAGGAAAAAGAGGTCAACAATGTCTACATGTTGGATTTAAATTACTTTAAAGCTGATATTGCTATTTGCTTAAAAACTGTTACTGATGAGTGTTGGCTATGGTATAGGAGGTTATGTCATGACAGTATGAAAACCCTTAGAAGAGTCACCCAAAAGGACTTAGTTAGAGGTGTCCCCATGCTTAAGTTCACTAACGACCACCTGTGTGATGCCTATCAATTAGGGAAGAAAGTCCACTCCTCTTTCCACTCAATTAAGGACATCAACACCTCTAGACATTTAGAAGTCTTTCACATGGATTTGTTTGGACTCATTAGCACTACCAGCTTTGGGGGGAGAGTCTATGGATTTGTGATTGTTGATCATTACTCGAGGTTCACTTGGATTAAATTTTTATCACATAAATTTGAGTCATTTGATGAATTTAAATCTTTCTCCACTTGGATCAGAGGAAGTTAGCTTGTGAGATCTTGACTATTCATAGTGATCATGGTAGAGAGTTTGAAAATGTGAGATTTGGAACATTCTGTGAGGAGCTAGGGATTAGTCATAATTTTTCAGCTCCTAGGACCCCTCAGCAGAACGGGGTAGCTGAAAGGAAGAACAGGACCTTAGCGGAAGCCAGTAGAGCCATGCTTACTGAGTTTTCACTTCCAAAATACTTTTGGGCTGAAGTAGTGAACACTTCCTGTTATGTGTTGAATAGGGTGAATGTTAGATCAAATCTGAATAAGACACCTTATGAGATCATTAAGGGTAGAACTCCAAACCTGTCCCACCTTCATGTCTTTGGCTCTAAGGTTTTTATTCTGAATAATGAGAAATCATCCTCAGAAAAATTTGACCTCAAATCTGTTGAAGGAGTATTTTTAGGCTATTCTAGTGTGGAGAAATCCTTTAGGGTGTTTAATAAGAGGACTTTGGTGGTGGAAGAGATAACTTATGTGGTGTTTAATGAATCTGATCCTGAGGAGTCTAGAGTTAAGGAAGAAGAAGAGGTAGGAGAGATTATCCAAGGAGTTAAAAATGTAAATCTGGAGGAAAGGGTAGAACCTCAAAACATGTTGCCTAGAGATTGGATATATTTTTCGAGTCATCCTAAAGAACTGATCTTAAGAGACCCTTCTGAAGGTGTTAGAACTAGGCATGGACTTAGGAAGGAAGTAAACCATTCTGCCTTTATTTCAATGACTGAACCCACCAACATTAATCAAGCCCTTTCTGATGAATTTTGGATCTTAGCTATGCAAGAGGAATTGAATCAATTTGTAAGGAATGATATTTGGGAGTTAGTAGAAAGACCTATGAATCAAAGTGTAGTGGGAATCAAGTGGGTCATTAAGAATAAGATGAATGATTCTAGTGTGCTGGTTAGGAATAAGGCAAGACTGGTGGCTAAGAGGTACAATCAAATTGAAGGGATTCATTTTGAGGAGACCTTTGCCCCTATAGCTAGATTGGAAGCCATTAGGGTGCTACTAGCCTTTGCATGTTATAAGGGATTTAAGCTATTTCAAATGGATATTAAGAGTACTTTTTTAAATAGGGTAATAAAAGAGAATATCTTTGTAAAGCAACCCCCTAGTTTTGAGAGTTCTCAATATCCAAATCATGTTTACAAATTAAAAAAGGCCTTATATGGATTGAAATAGGCACCTAGAGCTTGGTATGAGAGGCTTAGCACATTCTTATTAGAAAGAGAGTTTGTGAAGGGGAGCATAGACATCACCCTTTTTCTTAGGAAAGTAGGAGATGATCTACTCATTATCTAGATATATATTGATGATATACTTTTTAGATCTTCTGATAAAAATTTATGTAATAATCTTTCTAAGATAATGAGTAAGGAGTTTGAGATGAGTATGATGGTAGAATTATCCTACTTTTTGGGGTTTAGCATAAGGCAAATAGACGATAGAACCTTTATGAATCAATCAAAATACACTAAGGACATCTTGAAGAAATATGAAATGGACAAAGCTAAGCAAATTAACACTACCATGAGTTCTACTGTTTAGTTAGATAAGGATTTAAATAGAAAATCTATTGATCAAAAGAAGTTTAGGGGAATAATTGGATCACTACTTTACCTAACTGCTAGCCGACCTGATATTATATTTAGTGTTTGTCTTTGTGCTAGATTTCAAGCTGATCCTAAGGAATCCCACCTGACTGTAGTTAAGAGAATCCTTAGATATCTCTTAGGGACCCCAAACCTAGGAATTTGGTATCCTAGGCACAACACTTTTTTTGAGATTATTGAATATTCTGATTCTGATTTTGCAGGGTGTAGGGTGGTAGAAAGAGCACTTCAGGAACTTGCCAATTCATAGGACAGTCTTTAGTCTCCTAGTCTAGTAGAAAATAAAACTCAGTTGCACTTTCCAGTGCTGAAGCTGAGTACATTACCTTAGGAAGTTGTGTGGCCCAAGTTCTTTGGTTGAAGCAACAAGTTTTGGATTTAGGATTACATGTTCGCATAATTTTAGTTCTATGTGATAACACCAGTGCCATCTACATTTCTAAGAATCCAATCCAACCTTCCAGAATTAAACACATTAATATAAGGCATCACTTCATTAGGGACCATGTTACAAAAGGGGACATTGAGCTACATTATGTAGCAACTGAAAACCAACTGGATGACATCTTTACTAAACCACTGGCCTTTGTCTCATTCAGTATTTTGAGGACCATATTGGGTGTGATTGCCATAAATGGATGAATATAATGACTGCTGATTTTTTATATTTTCTATTTTTCATTTTTGTTTCTCTTAGTTTTTGTTTGATTTGATTATCTACTTCCTATTTATTTTTAGTCTATACTATTTCTTTTTATTGTTGTTTCTCTGATTTGAGTATTTATTTTGATGCGATTTCCTACCTGCTCTTAATTTATTATTTTTTTATCAGATCACTGCTCACTACTGCTGATAAACTTAATTTCTGACTGAGAGTTTTGCCTGATTTTTTTTTGGAAGCTCGTAAGCAGTGATTGACTCCTATGGATCTATTAAAGAGAAGAAATATTGATGATTATTTCTCTTCCTCTAACTCCTTTAATGGTGTATTATTTCTTTTGGATAAAAATATTCTTCAAAATTAAAAAAGTTGGTTTTTGAAATAGAGATCTATTTTATCTTCCTACAGTAATCTACCTTATATGAATATTATTTTTAAAGCTTTTAGTCATTATTATATTTTTCTTAATCAAGTGATTGCACTTATCATATGATGTATGGTTTTTGTTTTGTGAATTACTCTTCCTTACTTTAGAGAGTGAGTTTTGTCGTCTCTTATGTCTGGAAGGTAATTCACAGCTGAGATTCTTTAACGATTATGAAAAAAAGCAAGTTTACAAAAGATGTGCAAAGTGCCAAACAAAATGAAAGAGGTACAAAATGAGCCCAAAGCTGAAAAGATGTGCAATATCGCCAAATTGGAAAGATACATAAAGTATATTAAATATCAAAAGATGCACAAAGCGCCAAACAAATTGAAAAGTAGGCACAAAATGAGCCCACAAAGAAATAAGCTTTCTTCCCTTTCAGTTCCTTAAATGTCTTAGAAAAATCCACGTGCCACTTAATATTTTCAAAAGCTTGAGACAAAAATTCATGATTTATAATTCCTTACTTTGTAATACTATTATATCAGATATTTTTTTGGAACGAGGCTTGAAAGGATCTCTTTCTGAATCTAATTTCTTTTCTTCTTAATTAGAATTTTATTTGAAAGAAATTTGAACCTGTAAGGTGTTCGAGGTAGCAGTTACGAAAGTCAATTTTCCATCCTTTCTGGATTTCAATGTTGTCGATTTTCTTCTTGTTGGCTTTTGAATTGAAAATCAGGGAAAATTCTATTTTACAGGAGCTGATAAAAAAAATATTATTTTTACTGTTATTTTTCTTGTTTCTATTTTTTATTTGATTTGATTTTGGATTTTCCTCTTTTGTGTGTTTTTGAGATCCCTGATCTTTCCTCTCTATCCTTCATCTTTTTCTTTTTTTCTTCACATCGTCCTAGATGATATCACATCATCCTGGACAATCTGACAGCATCCTAGATGATCTATATATCATCCTGGACGATCAAGTTAAATCATCCCCACCATGATCCAATGGCTGGTATGCACTAATTATTGATGATCATCCTGGATGATCCACCGCATCATCCTAGACGATCCACGTGGCAGCAGTTGGATGATTTAATTTCGGCCAGTCTGATTCATTTATTGCATATCATCCTGGATGATCTACCGACTTGTCTTGGATGATACTTTTCATCAAAGGTTGTCCGGCTAGACTCCTCAGGATGATTGCTTGTGTCTAATCATCCTAGACGATATCTAATCGTCCTGGATGATCAGACCGCTTTTTTGACCAATCAGCCTGGATGTTATTATTACCCCTATCGTCCTGGATGATCCTGCAATCATCCTGGATGATTTGGCCAAATTTTTTTTAAACAACCATTTTCTTTAGAATTTTCTCACACATTCTCTTCCAATCCTTCCTCCAATCCTTTTCTAATGGCTGGTGGTAAGAGATCCAGGCAACAAGGTGCCAGTTCCTTCAAGGGAAATATAGATCCCCGCTTTCCTGATGCAGCAGATCAAGCTATCTTTCAATGATATATTGATGCTGGGATCACGATATCCAAAATTGTGAACCCCCGCACCCTCACCTATCCGGTACTGGATCTGTTCACTCATAACTCCCTCACTTTCATTCTTACTTTGGCTTTTCCCTTCAGCACTAAACTCCTTAGGGTTTTCTTTGCTAATCTTCACATCACCTCTGATTACTCAGCCCTTCAGTCCTTTGTGAATCAATGACCTGTCGAATTAACTATCCAGGACTTTCATCACATTCTTCAACTATCTACTTCTGGCAATAAACTTCATATTCTAGCCTCTGACCCTGACTTTGATTGGAGTGTCCCCAACCACTTCCTTAGAAACACCAATGCCCCACACCACGACCAAGCCTGTTCCTCCCTAGTCAAGGATGCTAGGACAATTCAACATGTCCTTCGCTCCTTCGTCATTCCTAAAGCTGGGGACCGCATCCACATCACTCCTTTACTCTCCACCACTACCTACTACATAATGACCCGTCGTGACTTTAATGCTACTAATTTAATCTTTCACTACATTGAATAACTGACGACCATTAGGGATCTAGGATATAGGAGACGCCCCAATCTAGCTTTAGGTCATCTCATCCACTATGCCCTTGAAACGAAATACAACTTTCAATATCCAGATCCAGCCAGAATCCCACCTATCTTGTTCTCTAATAATTCCTTCCAAGTTCTGTATAGTACTCGCCTTCATCAGGAGCCTGCCCCGGATGTGGAGGGAGAAGAGGAAGGAGTTACTCCGGTACCTACACCTACTCCTCTCCGGATAGAGCCCCTATGGATCACCTGGTGCACCGCTTTGACCAGTGGGAGGCTCGTTTTGACTCCTACGTGACTCACCAAAAGAAGCAGCATAACCAGGGCATGGCCTGGTTTGGTGAGTAGTTCATCACCATTCACAGTTACTTTCATCCACCACCACCTCCTCCATCTGATCAGGATCCGCCTCTCTATTAGGTTATTTTATTTCAGTTTATTGTGATGTTTTAGTTTGCTGTTATTTTTTGTCTTTACTATTCCTCCTTTTTGTGATGTCAAAAGAGGGAGTTATTTTTGTGTTGTAGTGATTTCATTTGTTATTTTTAGTTGTCTCTTGTTGTATTGGATGTCACTGGTTATCAATGATTAGGAAAATTTATCTTCTTTCGCTTGTGCTTTAATTACTGTAGTCTGGTTGATTTGAAACTACTAAATAAATATTTGCCATCATAAAAAAAGGGGAGATAATTACAAACTTGGATTTAGGGATTATAATTTTGATGATAACAAATATTTCTGTGTTCTGCTTTGATTGGCTAACATTTCGAGTACAAAAGATAAAATGCAATCCAAGCCAACTCAAGATCGGGTCCGTGTGTGTTTAATTATATTTTTTTTCTTTCTTGAGTCAAATGTAATGTAATTGATCCCCTAGCTAAGTAACCTTGCACACACACACTCAGGGGAAGAGTTTTAGTGAGTTAGAATTTCTATTTTCAATTTTTGTTCATATCATCCTGGACGATCCAATAAAAATAGAAATCTTACTTAGGGCGACCATGTTAAGTCAGTTTGATTAAGCTGATCATCCCCATCATACAGGATGATATGCTCAAATCAAAAATTCTCAGCCGCCAGATTAAGTTAGGCAAGTTTTTATTTTTAGAGATTTGGTCTGAATGTCCCGGATGATACGTGTATCATCCTAGACGATCCTTTATAATTATGCCTAAATTAGTCTAGTGATTAAGGAAAGCAATTAATATTTGATTGAAATGATCATATCGTCTTGGATGATACATGCAAAATCCTGACCGTCCAAGGCATTTTACCTGACCGAACCAAACTTTCTTCTGGATGATATGCCTAGTTTTTAACTAATCGTATGGGACGATCGCAATATCATCCTGGATGATCAAGACATTTTAAGATCGTCCAGGATGTTTTAGCTGTCCGAATAGAGCTGTGTGTAGGACGATTTTATCATTTTTGAAGTAATCATATATGATGATACGCTTATCATCCTGGACAATCAAGTCATTTTGAGATCATATAGCATAAGTTTCCCTGGATGAACAAAGTTGTCTTCTGGATGATCGCAGAATCGTACAGGATGATCAGAACAAAATTTTCTACTAATCATCCAGAGAAACCAGATCGTCCAAGCTAATTCATGTGATTTTGAACTGATCGTATAGGATGATCTTTCGATCGTCCTGGATGATCTTTGACGACCAGTTGAGATTTAGGAAAATTTTTGAGCCCTCCTATTAAAGATCTTTTTCTTCCAACAAGAAAAATCTTTTGCCACTTTTCTTACCAAAGAAAACCTTGAGAGAGAGAGAGAGAGAGAGAGAGAGAGATTGGGAGAGAGAGAGAGAGAGGATCTTATGAGGGGGAGTTTTTGAGGTGTTCATAAAGGTTGCTCCAAGCAAGGATCTGAGTCATCTTCTCTGGTCGTCGTCTCTTGTCTTGTTGGTGGTTCTATGGTAAGATCATCCGCAAGAAGATCTGGTTTCTCTTCCTGCTTCAAGAGGAACTGAAAGGAGTCTAGGTTCTCTGCCTGCTTCAGGAGGAAGCGAAAGGAGTTCTGGTTCTCTGCCTCATCGGGTTGGTGGAAAGGAGTTTTTGTACATGCTTCTCCACCTTGCTATGGGAGCAGAAGGAGAGTCACTTAGTGTTAGTGCAATACCCAGAGGGGAGGCTTCGAGGAGTGGATGTAGGTCAAGTTGACCGAACCACTATAAAATCTGGTGTGTTCTTTCTTATTATTTTTCGCACTTACTTTTCTGTTGATGATAGTGTGATTATAATTATTATTCTGTTATTGTTTAACATTTGCACATCATCACGTAACTGTAAACATTTTAAAACATTCAAAAAGATTTTTTAAATCATCGTTTTCCTATGAATTTTAAAACTACCAATTCACTCCCCCTCTTGGTTAGCCTCGGGACTAGTTCAAAAGGGCTTTACATCCCTAATAAACTTTCATATGTCATCATCATCATTATGTTACTTATGAGATCATGTATACTTGTCTTACCATCTCTATTTATCAGATGGCCACTCAACTCGATTGTGAACTACCCAAGCAATCAATCTAGGCTAGAGATGAGATCATTCAATTACTTCTAATCAAGGTAGGTCACAATCTGGTGCATCGATTATTGATAGTATTAAGGAATATTTATGGTCATTTTAAATAAGGTTAAGAACATCTCACTGTAATTTTTTAATTAGATTCTAACTCTTTTTATTTTAATTCACATTTTGAACTCTTGGTGCTAGGCTAATGAAACTCTTGTCTAAAAATTATTGTAATTGAACCTTCAGTTCCTGCAACTCCTTCAGTGCCATTCAATGAGGGGCTTTGGAAAGTGGAGACATACCATTTATTACCTCAATATAAAACTCCACCTCCCTTTTTAGATGCAAATTCACCAATTCCTCAGAAAATATATCAATAATTTATTCACAAAGAAGACATCTTCCAAACTTCTAACAGACTTATTCAAATCTATTACATAATCCAAGAACATATGATTACCCTTCTTCCTAGACATATCAATATGAATTGTAGAAACCAGAGGGGATAAATCACCTCAAACTCCTTGAAAATGAAATACTTTCCCCTGATCATATAAAATCATTTTCTTTTTTTTACAATCTATTTGAGCTCTATACAAACTCAAGTAATCCATTCTAATTATAATATCAAATTCCTTTAGAGGCAATACAATTAGTCCTAATACTAGCTTCTTACTAGAGATCTCAATTTCACACATGCAAACTTTCCTAGCAAGCATTAAATGTCAAGTCGCTAGCATAATAAATAAGGAGATAACATAGTAGGAATTTAACCTAAATAATCCATAACACACTCATATATGAAAGAATGACTAGCACCAAAATGAAAATACCAAATATGATAAGATTGCTAAGAAACATAAGTCATACATATCACCACATTCGGAGGCCTCCTTTGCCTCCTATTGAGTCAAACTATAAACCCTTGGTTGTACTAAAACAGCACCACCAACTATCATAGACTCCCTCTACATCCTTGACATCCATCCACTAAATCGTCCCTTACTTCAGGTCAACGAACCCTCACTAAGAGCTTTAGATATGGCTATTATTGATGGTTTCCTTTGACTTCCTCCAGCCTCAGATCTACCCTATGGTGCATTCTAGGGATAGTAAGCCACCTTGTAACCAGATTGTTTGTAATAAAAGATTGACCTATGTAATAGTAACATATACAAGAATATCTCCTACCCTAATATCCATATATCGGGACATTACTAACATATACTGGTCCACCTACACTAATAGAAGCTATATACCCTTTCTTCCTGAATTCTTCACCACCGAATTTGAACTTTTTTCCACTGACTCCACTCCTAGAGAGCTCCCTTACAAATATTTTCTTATTCTCATCCCATCTCTGTTGGGTTGCCAGTAGATCATTCCCTACTAATCTAGCTCACTCCATTAACTCAGAGAAATACTAGATATTAAATGGTATCGAAGGATATCTCAGACTATTCTTCAATCCTCTCAGGAAGTGATAACATTTCCCTTCTAGAGTACTAACCAACTAAGGGGTATACCTCGCCAGGGCCATAAACTCTACTTCACATTGCATTACATACTTGCTTTCTTAGACTAGACTCAAAATTTTTTACTGTATATGCTGCCTCATAGATGATAGTAGGAACCAATCTTTAATGGTCTCCACAAATTCTCCCCAATAAATCTCCATATTCACTATACCCTAAAAGTTTTACTTCTACTAGCCTACCAAACAATTTTAGCTTCTCTATTAAAGAGAAACATAGCCAATGGCACTTTCCTTATCTTAGAAAATAGAATGTTATGAAATGATTTTTTTAATCTCATTAGCCAACCTTATACAACCTTGAGTTTTATATCTCCTTAAAAAATGGGAGGCTTCAATCTCAAAATTAACTATAAATGATGATCTATTTCGTCTTCCTTCACACTTGACCTTTTACTTTGGGCTTCTCTCATCAACTATGCTACTAGCCCATTAAACTATATCATCAAATCTGGTGTTATTGCCCCCACAATACTATGAGCTTAAATAACTCTAGAACACTATCCATCCGTTACTTCTAGATCCTTGGGGTCTATTTATAGCAATAATTTTAACTATTCAAAATAAAAGGGGTTGAATAATAAACTTAATGACTTAGATAATCATATAGATAATAATCTTAAACTATAACACATTTCTTCCTTATACTTATAAATCATTTTCTATGGCTCTAATAATGATTAAATTCCTCCCAACCACTATTATGCTCCCATTTTGTAATGCCCCAGAACCTAAGGGAAGAATTTAATCTGTGTCAATTACAAATCTTTAAAGCTTAATTCAAATCTTTTCACTCCCACAGCCATATAATCATCCAATGAATTAAATAAAATGCATATCCATAATATACATAAATCTTTTGAAATCTTCATATTGAGTCTTTTTTTTTATGAAATGCAACTTGCATTAAGAACTAAAAAACCAAAAGCCTAGATACAAACTACTGAGAATAAATCCACCTATCACTTTCTTCCTTCACCAGTTGAATAAAAGATGGAGGAAGTTTACTCTCACAAAACGTATCCCAGAAGAAATCATAAAAAAAGGCTAAATTGGCACAATAATCAACCAACTTATTACAATTCCTAGGAACAAAATAAAAAATAACATTATTCCAAGCCCTTAAAACCAATGAATCTTCATCTTCAATGCTCTCCCCAAGTTCCTTATATTTGCTGTACAACTTGTGAAGAAACTGGATCACATTCTTATTATCTCCCTCAATGATAATACCTTTAGCATCTTGTAAGTTACCTTCTAATGCTTCCTTAAATCTTCATATTTAGTTGGAGATCCAAAATGATAGTTCATAGTATAGGAACTTCAATAAAATTCCTAAATAAATTTTGAACTAACAAAAATAAATATATCTTACAAACTCAGAACCTCCTTCTTCCTATTAGAATAATCCTAATCAACTGGGTCATTTCCTTTACTTAAAATATTCTAAGCAATATATTAAGTACAGAACTTAGTAGGCCAACTTCTTTCCAAAAATAAATTCAATATACAACTTATAAATGGAATAAACTTGGAAACAAAGAGTTTTGCCTTTTTATTTTAAATTTATAACACAATAGGATTCATACTTTGTAAAGCTTGTGAATAGAATAGGTTAGGTACACATGCTAATATGAATTCAGAAAAGCACATGATTTAATGCCTACTTATAAGTCCCCTTTATGTCACCTCCACTGCTCTGAGCAGGAGCATAGCAAAACTAGAACATAATAGAGTATTTTTAACACATAACCATTATAGAGCTAGAATAGAACTGAGCAGTACATAATAGAAATACATTGGGCTCAAGCATAAAATTTAAAGTGCACTTTTCTTTCTAGAATAAAGCTCTAGAATGCCATGCAAATTCACAATGATACATATGTAATGTATAATTAAGAAATTATAATATAGTTTACTCAAAACATCTTGTCTTACAAGAACCCCTACGACTAGTTGCTTTTCCAAATTTTTTTCCAAAATATTATTATTTTCACTAAGACTATATAAAATGCCAGTTTATCATATTGTGTCAACTACATAGAATTTCAAAAATGACACATTTGTCCAGAACTCCCATAAATTCATATGAAGTAAACTAACAAGTGAAAATTTGTATTCTTATAGTCAATTTGTTCATAATAGTGTGTAGAACATTATACTAAAAGTTACATGATGAAACTTTCACCAAATTAGGAAGAATATGTTTTAAGCATATCTTTCTATAGAATTATCGGGATTGAAATTAGAAATAGAGCTATATTGCCTACCTTAAGACTAACAAATTTCTTATTTAGCTTAACTAATAATTCCCCAAGTTCCGGGCTACAAACCTAATCCTTTCTTTGTCTCTCTCTTTTCTCCTCTCTCTCCTCTTCTCTGGAAAAAATTGGGCTAGGTAAGGTGGTTAAGCAAAGGAAATAAAATATTTATTATTTAAAAGCACTCATTTTACTCTAGCACCATGACGCTAGCCTCCCAAGTGCTGCAACATTCTAATAAAATATTCTAGATCCTCCTGGAATCTCATAAATAAAGAGGTAAGCTCCATAGTGGTGCCACCCAACACTGCAGTGCTCCCCTAAATTCAACTCCCAAATAGAGAACTCAATGTCGTTGCACCAATTTTCTAAGCACCGCAATACTAACCCTTTAATTTTTGGTAACATGCATTTTCACTGCAAGAAAAAAAAATTTCTGATGGAATTTTGGAGAAATACTAGTCATCAAAAATAACGATGGAGGGGGTGCCGGTAATTCATGCATGCCTTACTGACATATTTTCTAGGTGTAATTTTTGCCTGAAAATCAACATGATTTAAATATGCCGGCCTATTTTCGGTGAAAACTTTCATTAGAAAATCTACCAGAAAAGGAATATTTCCACCATTTCATCCCTTCCTCCACCAATTCACATGAAATAGGCTTGGGAACTCTTTTCCACGTGAGATGGAGTTGCAGCCTACCCCTCGGTCCCGATGGTCACCATTCCCCATTTTCAGATGGATTTAACTCTGTTCTCAAATGCCTTCCTCTTGAAGTCTAGGATTCCTCTATAGATCATCTGTACTCATTATTCACAGATGAGTTATGTAAGGTTTCAATATCATTTTATATTTTCTAAGGTTTTAAGAAATATCCTTCTTATTAAATACCTAACAAGGCATATGTAAGTATACAATAAAGTGAAAAATTCATTTCAAATACATTATTAAAATAAATCTTCGGGCTATTTAATGAGTTATATATATGATAAAGATGTTTTGTGTTATTTATTAATGATCTTAAAATTTATTTTAAGTTATAAATTAAACTATAAAGATGTTTTTTGATATTTCAAAACTATATATATTGGTTACTTAAATTGAGTAAAATTTTGGTTTAAAAAGTTATCATAAAGGAGAACATTTTTCTTATTTAAAGGAAAGGATGTTGATGTTGATGTTGATATACTCTTACCAATGCAAGATATTAAAAATTTTATCTTTGTAATATCTAGAAAAGATAATTTTCAGTAAATTTAAATGAACAAAGATTGAATACTAAAATAAACTCACCATTTAGAATAAGAGCTTTATTTACCTTTCCCTAACTTATAACACGTGTTAGTGAATGGAAAATTCACTCTTTTTTTATTCAAACAAACTTTATGATGATGAAATAACATGTTAATAATCATTTACCAAAATTGCAAAAATAAAATTAAAATATTTAAATACATGTTGGCCTAATTCTTTGAGGCATAAGTGAGATATATAATGATGTAAATGGTCTCAATTACACATCCAAATGAGTTTATGGTGATGAGAAGGTATATGCTGGTTTTCATGAAGCATAGTATATGAAAAGCATTGCACCTAACACTGCAATCACATATGGCACTGATTGAAGCCCCTTAGTAAAATTCTTTTATTTTACTGATATTCAGCCATAATTATAACCTAATATTTGCATGTAGGACTTTATAGCTCACATCTAATATGAATATTCAAAATCAAAGATATCTGATGTATAATTGATTATTCCCTATGTCACAACCCAACACAACAAGATTCCTATGGTGTTGAGCTACGAGAGGCAAATCCTAAGATCTAGTTTTGAAATATTTTAGATTCTCTTCTAAATTTCTTTTTAAATAAATAACAAACTACAGAGCTACTAAAATATCCAAGTACTAAAAATAAACTCATCCATAAGATTTTTTTTTCATAAAAATAGATATACTATAATGCATGGCTATTAATAGAAGCTTCAAAACTAAATAATAAAATAATCATGACTATACAAAAATCAAAATAGAGAAATAACTATAAACTCATACTTAATCATCAACTGTTATTTAATAAGATCCTACCCTTTCTAGATCCTGAAAACCAGAAGAAAAACCACAATGAGCTATAATAGTTTAGTAGGCCATAAATACCGATTTAAAATTTTAAATTCTTTTATTTAACATTTTTAAAAATACTTAAAAATAGTTAAATTTAGTATAAGAAATCACTTTGTTGAGCAAAATACTAAGAGTATACGAATTATCCAAATATTTAAATAATAATATTAAACAGATAAATAAATTAAAATTCATATCATAGGTAGTTCATATCACAAAATAGTTCATATCATATTTTCTGGTCTCAGATAGAATCTCAAAAGATTATTGTCCCTTATGACTTCATTTGTGCTTATAACCCTAGAATATGCCCATAGACATCAGAACATGGCTTATTGCCACTAGAATATAACTTTTAGCTATCAGAACATGTCTTATAGGCTCTAAATATTTTCAGTCACAGATTAAATCTTAAAAGAATTCTAGACCCTTATATCTCCCAACAATCATAATTCAATCACATAAGCATACGGCATAATTGAGCACGTGCCAGAATTGTATAATTTTTTATAAAATAGGCAATATAAATTCCTTCTGTGTAAAATCACATTTTTAAAATATAACCAAATTATCAAAGATTGTGTAAAACATCATTTCAATATTTTAATTATATTATGACATTATTTTTTAGTGTTTAAATTATTTTTTATTTACTTAAAACTATATAAATTCTAAAATACCCAATATAAATTTTTAAAAATATTCAAAATGTTTATAATCTAATTCTCTATAACATATAAAAAGCTACACTGTGAAAATTTTACTAGTGTAAAGTTATCAGCATTTTTCTGTAACAAAGATAAAAATTTAATCAGTAAATTTGAAAAAAATTTGTATTTTAAAAAATTGAGATATACATAATGTGACCTACCTCGATTCGTATAACTTTTCCAACTAGATTGATTGCTGAAAATGACCCAAAGAAGCTCAAAACCTCCTTTTCCCTCTTCTAACCTCTCTCCATGCAGCTAGATACGATTAAACAAAAATTTATCAAATAGTGATTTTAAAAAATATATAAAGTGCTATTAGTATCCTAACACTATGGCACTACCATCTAGCATTGTAATGCCAGTTGAAAATCTCAAATTTTAGAGCCGAGAGCACTACAATGCTACTATTTGGTATTTGGTACTATAATAGTGTTGAGGCACTCGAACACCCAATATTGGGGCGCTCCAATATTGACATTCATAAAAATTTACTAAAATTTGTTTCAGACCCTTGGAACTCATTCTAGAACACATACAACCATTTTCAACCATTAAATACTCTCAAAGATATGCAAATGAGTTTAAAACTCAATAATACAAAATTTACCTTTCTTCAATTGGGCTAGAATTCTTTTAACTAAATCCTGAACCTAGAGGTGTCATAGCCTAAAGAAATGACATTAATAAATGAATTCATCAATAGAGTGAATCTTTTCATCAAAGCGGCACGTCAACAATCTTTCTTTATATTAGATGAGAGATTTCATTGTCATTATTCAAAGCACTAAAATCAAGCTTACCTCGCACTAGATGAGATAACTGTTAATCTATATCACAGAGGATTTATGCCAAAATATTGATATTGGACTTTACATGGTAAGTACAAGCTACATTTTGACTCTAAATGCGGCCCACCAATAAGTTCCAATATAGTTGAGAAAGAAAATATTGGAACATATGAAGATTTAGTTTATGATGCAATTGGGCCAAATTTTAACAATATATGGAAGAGTCAGTAAATATAGAAGTACCAAAACTTTTATGATTTATTCAATACTTTATAATGACTAATTTGGGATAGGTGCACTACTTATTTAGAGTTATCTATCATTATGAAAATATTGAGTATAGATTGAATATAATATTCTTAGAGAATATTTTAATCAATAATTTGGCTGCTTAAGGAGACTAACTCTACATATAACATAATTCTAGTAGATTTATATAGGATTAAAAGTTCGTTCCTAGACTAGGTTTGACAGTTACAAGATATAAAATATGACCTAAGACTATAGCATCATCGATGATAGATAGACACATACTAATAAAGCTTGTAGGTAACACATAAGTCATGCATGCTTCAGTTTATTCAGATATTTTGAGAAGTGATTTTTTCATTTATATTTTATGCAGCTTTCATCCATCAAGCAGGCAAGACATAAAATATGTGATATCATTCGGAGCAAGTTTGATGCTCCATATGTATCATGGAAGATAATCTCTTAGGAAGTTCAAGATATGTGGTTCTAGGAGTTTGTGGTTAGTTATCAACAATAAAAGTAATAAACTTGCCTTTTAATTATTATGAGACAAATTATTCTATGTTGAAATGCTGATAACAAAGAGATTTCTACTGTTTGCTGCAGTATAATGAAAAGATTAAAAAATATTTTGTAAAGTGCAGATCAACTTACCTATGAGACATGTTTATAGATATTAAGAAGTCATGTGAGAGTTCACTTCAGATTGGTGAGAGCATGTGGGATGACTTTGTTGAGAATTGTGCAAATCTATTTATTTAAGTGAATTTTTTATATCAGTTTTTGATGATTACAAATGCTTATTCTTTGATTATTATTTCTCCTAACATATACTAGAAAATTCTATTTTGTGTGTACTAATATGTCTTTCAGGAAATTCACACCTCAGACTGCGGAAGACTGTAAGTTATGTTATTAGAGTTTGTTGTAAGGGTAGTCTGTAATTTTTATATTTCTTGAGTCTGAGAGAATGTGATTGTAAGTTGGATAACTGTGCACACACACACACCGGAGATCTAGATAAATTTTTTTAAAAACTAATCGTATTGTACGATGTATGATCGTACGAGATGGTTTGTGTTATTTCTCCTCTGAAATGAACCTGCCCGGTTAAAAGAGATTTTCTGAGTGTAAGTCGTATTGTACGAAATATTTTCGTACATCATTTTCCAGAGTATGAAACTAGACTTCCATGGTTCATACAAGGCACCGTAAGGGATGAACTTTTATTTTTGAACTATTTATACAGTATAATTTGGTTTCGTACATCACTTTTTAGAGTACGAAACGGGGCTTCCATGGTTGGTACGAGGCATCGTACAGGATGAACAGTTTATTTTCGTACTGTTCATACAATATGATTTGTTTACATACATCATTTTCTAGAGTATGAAATAGAGCTTCCAAGGTTCGTACAAGGCATCGTACAAGGCGAATAGTTTTTTCGAACTGTTCGTATAGGACTATTTGCTTTCATACATCATTTTCCAGAGTACAAAACAGAGCTTCCAAGATTCATACAAGACATCATACTGGATGAACTATTCATATTTGAACTATTCATATAGTACGATTTGGGTTTGTATTTCATTTTCTAGAGTTTGAAATAGGGCTTAAATGGTTCGTACAGGATATCGTACGGGATGAAGCATTCATATTTTGAAATATTCGTGCAGTACGATTATGGATCGTATGGGATGAACCTACTTTGTAAAACATAAAATTTTTAGTTTTTTTATGATTTTTCTTGTCATTTGAATATAACGGTCCTAAAAACTAACTGTTCAGTTAATCTTCTACGAATTTCTTCTTGAGAGTGGAAGGGAGAGTGAATAGGGAGAGTGTTTGGGAGTGAGTGTGGTGAGATCTTTGAAGAGAAAATTGTGAGGGGATTCACAAGGTTATCCAAGTGTAAGGATCTCATTGTTTGTACTACAAATCTCTTTCCTATCTTTTTGAAGACTCATGAGAGAAGATCTTTGAAGAAGGTCCGGTTCTCTGCTGTCACCAGGAGGGTGAAAAAGGATGCTTGGTTCTCTGCCGACACCTGGAGGGTGTGAAAGGATGAGTGGGTTCTCTGCCTTCACTATGAGGGTGAATAAGGACGACGATTCTCTGCCGCATTTGGATTTGATGAAAGAGAGTTTTGTAAGGGCTTCTCCTCCTTGCTTTGGGGGAAAAAGGAGAGTCACTTTGATTTAGTGCAATACCTAGAGAAGGAGTCTCTAGGGAGTGGATGTAGGTCGTGCTTTGACCGAACCACTATAAAATATGGTGTTCTCTATTCTTGTTTATTTTTACTAAGTCGGAGTAAGGCGTGTATGGTTGTAATTATTTTGTTGGGTTTTTAATGTTTAAGAATTATAGACTTATTGTACAATTGTTGGCTTATTGTTGGCCTTTGTATCGATTATCGTATAATGAATTCTAAATAATATTATTGTGATAATGTTGAAATATTTTACTAATTCAGCTGTTTTAGTGTTTGATATTTGTTTTATTATTGTAGAAAAATTGATAGAAGAGTGTATTTTTTGTCTGTGCTACAAGTTTTCAGAAGATTTTTGGCGAGTTTTCTGTCAGAAATTTGATATGATGAATTTTGAACAAATATACTAATTGAGAATTCCACCTATTGTTCTACCGGATTTCTGGTGGATTATTTCGTTAGTAAGAGCGGCAACTTACAGGCGGCATATTTCACCGGTATTTTTAGAGGAATCATTTGCTGGTAATCCTCCAAAAATTATTATTTTTTTCTTTTGGGAATCCATTTGAAATCTATCGAAAACATTTCAGTCTGAAAAATCCATTGCAAATTTCTTTTCGACGCTCAATTAATTGACGAAATATTCTCTATCGAAAATCCACCAAAAACAACTATTTTTAGCGGAATTCCTAGCTTTTTTGGTGGATAATTCTGCCAGAAATAACATGATGTGTTGTAGTGTTTCTCTCTCCTTGTCCAAATTCTTAGCTTATCTAAGGTTAATCTAGCCCTATGTGACTTATACTGAAGAACTAGACTAGAATTAAGTTAATTACCTGAATTCTAGGACGATTGATGTTACACTATTAATGCCATTAATTATCTTTCAACATTTGTGGGCCTTTAAACATAGTGTAATTCAACTTTTATTAAAATTATCAACCAACACTTAAAATTATCAACCAACACTTGCGATCTCTCATTGATGACAGAACCTCCAGCAATAATATTCATTAGTTAAAACATTTACGTTATCTTCCTATAATCCTTAACTATGAAAAGAGTTGACACTTGCAAGTTATTAACGCTTCGTTTGGGACTGCTTTCTTACTACTTAAAGTAGTTTTTTTAGTACAAAACTTTTTGTACTAAAAAACTGCTTTAAGAAAAATAAGAAAGCGTCCCAAACGAAAACTAACTAGTGGATTAGTGCTTCATTATTTTTCCCTTCTAAATTTTTTTCATGTTGAAAAAAAAAATGTCCTTTAGTAATGTGCAATTTTATATCTATATCTATGTAGACTAATACATAAAACTTGTTCTTTTTCATTGCATATTTTTTTACATTCAATAAGCTTGAAACTACATTCAATTGACACCTTCTTCCTTGAGTCAAAATCAAAATCATCAATTTTAAGTTTAGGTAAACACACTCAAACTCAACTCCATATCAACCATAATATAAGATGTTTGATAAATTACATCAAGTAACCACGGGGCCACAGTGCAAGTAGTATACCACTTAGTCTTCATTTGGGATTGCTTTTTTACTGCTTCTTAAGCAGCTTTCTAGTATAAAATTTTTAATTTTTGTACTAAAAAGCTACTTTAAGAAGCAATAAGAAAACTGTCTCAAACGAAGCCTTAGTTTTTAACTTATACTCCTAGTTGAATATAATTATGATGAATTTCTTCATATATGCATAAATGTAATATTATTAATTGATATTATGCTCTTTTTTACATCCCTCATTTATCATGTATGTTGTGCAAACAATCACACAGTGGAAATAAAAATAAATCACACAATAAAATCACAAAGAACACGACGATTTACGTGGTTCAGAGAAAATGCCTATCTCTAAGGGGAGGGGGTGATGATTTCACTAAATTGGAGAAGTAGAAGTTACAATAAGATCTCTCTTAATCTCAATAGCAGCCCCTATGGTTCTATTTATATATTTGAGCCAAAGAAAATTAGGAAAAAGATTCTTAATCTAATCCTTAATCAAATCCCAATCAAATCAACATAATTAGGAAAAAAATGTGATTCCTAATTAATTTCAATAAAGAGCCATTTAAAGCTTTCTAAAATAAAGCTTAAACTAAATTTGGAAGTAAATCTAAATCAACTATGTATTCATTATATATATATATAAACCAAAAATATGTACATAACACCATATAGTCATGGGTCACATTCATTTGGATGGCAGTGGTTTGCCAAAAGATATTAGCTTAAACAACTTCAAAGCCTATTTAGTCACCAAGGCCTAGAAGGCAACAAGGAGTCGAGCGAACCAAGCCAATTGGACGTGCAAGTGCGCATAATCGTGTTCGACGGCATAAGCACATGAGTTGTTATCAATCCAATTAGTTGGCGGACCCTTCTTTTGTGGATGTCACTTTCTGGCGGAGTTCGCACGATTTCTCCTAATTTTCTTGCCAACTCATGGACCACCCCGCATGTCCAGCAAATATATGGAATCCTTGTGAAAAAGACGCTTCGTTTTCACCTAAATTTTTTTTGAATTATGAAATCTGAAATTATGATAATAAATTTTGAAATATTTATTTACATATATTATATTTTTAAATTTTCTGTGTAAATTTTCAGAATATGAATATATATATATATATATATATATATATATATATATATATATATATATATATATATATATATATATATATATATATATATATAAAGAGAGAGAGAGGAAAGTTCAGCACATTTTTTCCTAATTTTACATATGGAGATTATGAAGAAATCCCTCAACCAAATAAGAAGAGGCAGTGGCATGCATGTAGCAATACACTTGTCCTCTCCAAATTTATGACCGTTCATTTGGATAGTTGTCAATAACTTTGAGCGAATTTAAATATAAATTCATAAGAAAAAAAATCTCATAACTTATAAGTAAGCTCTCACTCAACCGAGAGATTATTGCGAACGGAATTCGGATGCAGCTTTTCGTCTGGATTTCAATCACATGAAGAAACGTGTATTTTCTCTCTCTTATACGCACCCTGTGTACAAAAGACAAAAAAATTTCATATTCAGCACATTTTTTCCTAATTTTACATATAGAGATTGTGAAGAAATCGATCCCTCAACCAAATAAGAAGAGTCAGTGGCATGCATGTAGCAATACACTTGTCCTCTCCAAATTTATGACTGTTCATTTGGATAGTTGTCAATAACTTTGAGCGAATTTAAATATAAATTCATAAGAAAAAAAATCTCATAACTTATAAGTAAGCTCTCACTCAACCGAGAGATTATTGCGTACGAAATTCGGATGCAGCTTTTCGTCTGGATTTCAATCACATGAAGAAATGTGTATTTTCTCTCTCTTGTACGCACCCTGTGTACAAAAGACATAAAAGAAATTTCATATTTCTTCACGTGATTGAAATCCGGATAACATCTGGACGGAATTATTTTTCCACTCAATTGAGCTAACTAAAAGAACTTGTAGACCTGCCAGGTATATAGGCTAGTAGTACAAATAGCAGCCCCTAAAACATTCAATGTTCGACAAAAAAACATTCGAACGTAAGAAACAGATTGAAAGAGTGAATGGACTTCACTTGTGTTTAAGAGATTTTTTTTTTTAACATAAATCCAAATCACATTTTTTATGTTTGATTGTTTATCACTTAAAAAAGAATGAAATAAATTACAAAAAAAGAAAAAAAAAAATAAATTCAAATATTTTTATTAAAATTTAATCAAACGATTTTTTCAAACTGTTAATACATGAAACAATAATCAACAAGCTCTTATATTATTCTTTTCTAGAAATTAATTTAAAAATTATAAGATTTATCTTGATTAAATAGTGATCAGACGTCTAATTATTATATATTGTAATAAATTTTATAAAATTAATTTCATTTAAGTTTCATCCAAATCAGACAAGCAATTATCGAATAAACAATATCTTTTCACACAATTCTTCTACACCAAACAAATCTTAATTATGGGGCTGAACATTCTGCAGGCCTCACATTTTTTTGTTTCATAGAAAATGACGTTTCATTCTTCTTCCTCCTTTCACATTCTGAACATTAGGTATGAGTTTTGTTGTTCACTGGTTATCTTCTTCAAATGGTTTATAGCATTTGCCTCAGTGCACACCTGCTCCTATCCCCACTATAATAAAGAAGATTAGTCAGCTTCATTAATTAAAGGATTTGACCAACTGGTTGATGATTCGAAGGATAATAGCCTGATGAGCCACCTGACAGATCATATAATAGCTAGTAAGTGGTCAATAAGATACGGTATTACACTGCGGCTCATCTTGATCTGTTGGTTGAGAATTTTAGCTATCAACCAACAGTATCAAAAACATGAACTTTAGGCAGCAATTTATAGCAGCGGTTTGCAAGCCGCCGCCAGCATCTTGCAAAGGTCTTGAATTCGAAGCTTACGTATGTGATGTGTGTGAGTAGTTTGTCATAATTGACTCAAAAATCCATAAAAATAAAGACTGGGTATTACATATAAATTGTTTCTCACGTACAATTTATTGTTATTATTGAAGAATATGTTTATTTGCTTGATTTAATTGGTGAACGTTAATGTGATGTGCTTCTTTACGAATTGTAGCGCTATCAGATTGCAACTATAAAGCAAGTTGTTGTTGAAAGTTCCAAGCATTTATTAGCCAAGCAACTTGCAGGGATTAACGCTTGTGGTTAATTTCTAATTCATATTATTTTACTTTAAATATTGGTTACAGAAAGGTTACTTCAGTTTTATTATAGAAGAGATATTTTACTTTATGATATAAAAAAATATCTAATCAAATGATAAAAGATTAAGAAGAAAATAATAGTTTGAAGAGAAAATGAATGGAGAATCTTTATTTCCTCCGGTTATCATTATAGTTGGACCTCAATAATTATTAAGTCCAGCCATTACATTTATTTTAGGCTTTGTGTGATAGTTTTTTATCATTATTTTTTACTATTTTAAAATAATTTTTATACTGAAAAATTACTGTAAAAAATAGTAAGAAAATTATCCTAAATAAAATCATAGATGATTGGATTTACTATTTCAACACCAGGATGATTTTAAAATAATTTTTCAACTTAAAATCTAGTAATTAAAGTGAATTGGATGGCTTGAATATTTGACAATTGCACAAAATATGGTTGCTTGGCAATTGGAGATTTTTCAAATCCATGAATAAAAGTTCTTTTAAAATAGTTAATACATCATGCAATATCAAACAAAAACAAAAGATTATCCTGCGAAGCTCAAGGTTTATCTTGCAGTTGTAGTATACAGTTTGTTTTTTTTTTTCAGTATGTCTTCTTCAGCTACCTCCTCTACTAGTTATCCTGCACATACCTTCAGTACCATGGTTGAAGTTCCAATCCCAGCTTCACTCAAGTTTTTAATGAACAATATTAAAAACATTGTTCATTCTCCTTTAATCTCTAGTAACCACCCTACATAGTGAGCTCAGGTCATCAAAGTCTTCAAAGCAAATGGCTTTTATGGCTTCCTGGATAGTTCCACCCCTTCGCCCAACAAGTACATTATCGGCTCCGATAATCTTCCATCCCTAAATCCTTCATACAACCAATGGGTTCTTATAGATCAAAATGTTACCACTGCCCTCTACTATGTCATCTCGGCTTCTCTTCTACCTTATGTTCTCAATCTTGAGACATGTCATGAAGTTTGGCAAACCATTAAGAAATGTCTACAGTCCACCAATAAATCATGCATTTTGTAGCTCAAAAATTAACTACATCATCTCACCACGAAGGATATGACCATGACTCAGTATTTGTCTCTGATTAAGTCAAAGGTAGATGCCATTACTGTTGTACGCCGCAACATTGATACATAAGATATCATTCTCTATACTCTCAATTGTCTATCAGCATCCTACAATGCTTTCAAAACCTCCATTTGTACAAAGCTGCACCCAATTAGGCTTGATAATCTTTAATCCTTACTATGCAGTGAGGAAATCAAATTAGTAGCTGAAGCTTTATGAGAATCTCATATTCTTGATCCAACCAAGCCATAAACTATAATTATATTAGTTGTTTAAAACTATGCATGTAACACTAAGCAAAATAATAGATAATGTAAAGCACTAGGCAGTATAAGGAGTAACAACTAATCAAATATAAGAGTGATTCTCAATAGATGAAAATTAAGTAGATAAAAACTAAACAAAAACTGATTAAACTAATAATTATTTTAGCAGTATAAAACATAAGAAGGATAATTGTTTCCCTAATTTGTGTCCCTATCAACAATGTCAATTACTTGATGGGTAGTGGCTTTCTTAGATTTACTTATATTTATACTCACCAATTAAATTTCAAGAAAGTTTAGGTTTTTTAATGTGTAAATCCAACTTAAAAGGTAAGTGCATGTTATCACATCAAGTAATATAATGATGAATAGAGTGTCAATCCAATGAGGAAACATTAAGAATATTCTACAATAACTTTACTACCACTTACTAGACTATTATGTTTATTTAGTGAGCTAATAGATAAGGTGTTCCAGTTGTAAAATAAAATATTTAAAATTTAAGGAAAAAGTTTTATAATTTTTATAAAGTTCTAAACTTACTAATCATTAAAAGAAATAAGCTTCCATTAAAGGGGATTATTTCTTATAGTTGTTGTGGATTAGAGCAATTGTATTCCTCTTCTGTCGAGCTCACCGAAGCATAAGCTATGAAGCCTCTAGGTTTAGCATCTAAAATGACTAGTTTTAACCCAATTAAAAAAGTTAAAAATTTAAACTTTTGAGTTTTGAATCTATTTGCATGTGTTCGGAAGTGTTTTAGTTCTTAAAAAAGTTGCACGTATTCTAGAATAAGTCCCAAGAGTCTGGAGTAAATTTTGACAAAATTTTAAAAATGTTACTATTTGAGTGCCCCAATATTAGGTGTCTGAGTGCAACGGCGTTGTAATAGTGCCAAGGTGCCAAATAGTGACATTACAATATTGTAGTCTCAGGTTTTAAGAAAATGAACTAGCACCACAGAGCTTTGGTGGTAGCCCCATAGCACTAGGCCACTAATTACACTTTAAATATTAAATAAAATCACCATTCCATTCATTTGAGCAATGCATGCAGGCACGAGGAGAGAGAAAGGAGAGAGGTTTGGAGAGGAAAGGAGGGTTTTTGAGCTGCTTTAGTCATTAAATTTGCATGTCTGTTACTGAAAAATGATGATAACTTTGCACTAAAAAAATATTCATTATGTAACTTCTTATATGTTCTAGAGATTAATATTTTTAATATTTTCTACAAAATTTTTCCAAGTTATTTTAGAAATAATGCAGTTTTTATTGAATAAAACATAATTTGGACTTTGAAAAATAGTTTATTGTACAATTAAAGTCTTAAAATGGTGTTTTACACAATGTTTGATAATTTGGTTATATTTTAAAATTGAGAATTTTTTTAGTAAGAAATTTTCTTGCCTACTATCATAGAAAACTATGCAATTATAAAACATGCCCAATTATTCTTTAATTACTACAATGTGATGAAAAAATGTGCTTATGTGACTAAACTATGTCTGATGGGAGATATAAGGAGCTAGAATCCTTTGAGATTTTATTTATAATCAAGAATATTTTGGTGCCTAAGGGAATATTCTGGTAGCTATAAGCCATGTTCTAGTACCTATGGGCATATTCTAGTGTTATACACATAAATGGAGTTATAAGGGGCAAAAATTCTTTGAGATTCTATCTAGGCCCAAAGATAGCTGATATGAATTATTTTGTAATATGAATTTCAATTTACTTGACTGCTTAATATTATTATTTAAATCTTTGGATAATTGTTATCTCTTATTACTTTACTTGGTACAATGATTTGTTATACCGCATTTAATTACATTTAAATATTCTAAAAATGTTTAATAAAGAAATATTTGGAATCTTAGAATGATGTTTGTTGCCTGTTGAGCAGTTATAGCTTGCCATGGTTTTGCTTCAGGTTTCAGGATTTAGTAAAGGTAAAGAGCTTCTGTATTAGTAGTTTCAGAATTCATATTTGAGTTGATAGGTATTTCTCTATTTTGATTTTAGTACAGTAATGGTTAACTTTGGTTATGCTTAGCTTTATTCTCTATTCTATAGTCATATACTATATTATAGATCTTATATATAAATTTGATGAAATGAAAAGATATTTTTTGGATGAGTTTATTTTCAGTAATTTGGATATTTTAGTAGCTATGGAGAGTTTTTGAAAAAAAAGGAGTTAATAACTTTATAATCAAATCATTAAAGATATGTATGCAGGAGCTATTACTTGTGTTCAAATACAAGGTGGTTTGACCAAGTATTTTCCTATTTTGGTTAGATTACATCAAGGATCAGCCTTAAGTCCATATCTTTTTACTTTAGTCATGGATGTTCTCACTAGACATTTATAAGAGGATATGCCTTGGTGTATGCTTTTTGTTGATGATATTCTTCTTGTTGATAAGACTAGAGAGGGAGTTAAAGGTAAACTTGATTTATGGAGGTCAACCTTAGAGTCTAAAGGTTTTCGCTTGAGTAGATCTAAAAAAGAATATATGGAGTGTAATTTTAGTATTCATAGACCTAGTGAGGTGATTGTGACTTTGGGCGATCAAGTCATTAATAAGAGTACATTTTTTAGATATCTTGGATCTATTGTTCAAAGTGATGGTAAAATAGATGGGGATATTATCAACAGAATTCAAGTTGGATGGTTGAAGTGGAGGAATGTATTGGGCTTTTTGTGTGAAAGAAATCTCCCCCTCAAACTCAAGGGAAAATTCTATAAGATGGTGGTGAGACATTGATGCTTTATGGTGCCGAATGTTGGCCATTAAAAGAGAAGCATAATACTAAGTTAAGTGTTATAGAGATGAGGATGCTCAGGTGGATGAGTGGCATTACCCTTAGAAATAAGATATGAAATGAGCATATACATTAAAAGGTTAGAGTAGCTCCAGTGAAAGATAAGATTAGAGAGAGTCATCTTAGATGGTTTAGTCACATAAAACGGTGGCCTTCCAATGACCCAATTAGGAAAGTAGAGGTATTAGATTTAACTTATGTTAAGAAAGGTAAAAGTAGACCTAAAAAGACTGTTAGAAAATATTAGAAATGATATTTATTCATTAGATTTAAACGAGAATTTGATTTTTAATAGGACACAATGGAGAAAAAGGATTCATGTAGCCGACCCCACGTATTCAGACAAAGGCTTGATGTTGTTATTGTTATTATTGTTGGATATTTTAGTAGCTATGTGTCGCGATCTGGCCCGGTGAGCTCACATAGACAAGGAGGGAATGGATGTCAGATGTAAATGATAAAATTGAACATTTCAATAGCATTAAAACATGACATAATATGAATCTAACACAACTCTAGAGATATAATAATCGCATCTAAAATAACTTTCAAATTTGAACAAAACATTTCATATAAGTCACATATGTACAAAGGTGGATAAAATATTTCTTTCAAGTCAACATCCACCCAAAATCATACCACAACTACAAAAATATACAAAACAAAGGAACCTGTCATCCGTTCCTCTCCGAGAGTAAGTTAACCAAGGTCGTTCAGCCATACACTTAGCAGCAGGGTCTCCTGAAAATATCCCAATACTAGGGAATGAGCTAACGCTGAACAAATGAAAATTACATCTAAAATTCATGTGTAATGTAGAGGAACTCAATATGAAAAGTGCTTAAAGTATTTTCATAACCTTCCTTTTTTTTGTCATAAGCTAAGTGTCACATGCTTAACATGATGTCTATTATATCATATACTTAATATGATGCCTATTGTCTCATGTTCATATACTTAGCTTATTGTCTCATATGTTCAAATACTTAGCTTATGTATATATTACATCCATACCGGAGTACCGTTATTGTACAGATCAGGTACAATCTCGTATTTGGCCATTCATCATCATTTTTCCCCGAAGAGCCGTATTGTGCAGTTGCACTGTATTTGGTACTCCGTCTCAACATGCATGAACTTGCATTTCAATATCATAACATAAGATGATTGTAACAATATCAACATACATATGATGACTTTGATTTAAGCATGAAAAGGAAATGAAAAGGAACTTGAACATATGAAGAGCTCTCTACTTAGCATGTAAAGTACTTTGTATAAAAAATTTCTATTCAACATGTCAAGTATAAGGTGACATAGAGTAATGTAACATGAAAAGCATGAACATAAAGTGACCTAATGCAATGTAAACTTAAGAAAAACATGAACCTTAGAATGTAATGTCACTTACCTCGAGAAACAATCGTTTCTACTAGTGGCAAATATTCATAATCTAACACCTCTTCTAGAAGTAACACCTAGGATAATAAGCACCTTGATTACTAACTTATAATATAATACATCATATACATTTCCTATTACTCAACTTAATTATACCATAATACACTTCTAATTAATCTACCTCATATACTCTTAACATAATACATCTCTAAATTAATCTAACTCATAACCTAATGCATAACATAATCATAACATATTTTCCTTTACCCAATCCTTAATTAAATTAAATTAGTTTTTTTTATTTTCGATTTTAATGAAAATCCATAATTTAAGAACCCAATTTTTTTTCATATTTTCTTATAATGACCATTTACATCACTTTCCCTAACATATATCATTAATAAACCTAATTATTTTTGGATTAAAATAATGTTGAAATTAGGAAAAATTATTTTCTTTTCCAAATTCTCATTTTCTCTTAAATAGAGACTTCCCAAGTCTCCTAGGAACAAGATTTGTTAACAGTTTAGCTTACAATAATAAAATTAGGAAAAGCCCCAATTTTGAACCTCCAATAACTTTAGGAAAAATTTAATTTATTGCTTAATCATGCTTCTAAACCCTTCCTAACAACATTCCTAAACAAAATTAAAAATTTATGTGAAACCCTAATTTTGGAAATTTGAAAATCTTTTAGGGAAATTCTATTTTCTCAGGGTTAAAAGCTTTTCCTAACCCTTCCCTATAAATCTTCTTCTAAGATTTTGAGTTTTGAGCAAACCCTAAAAATCTCTCTCAAATAAATCTAAGGGAAATGAAACTTTTCTTGCATTAGAAGCTTACCTCTATCTTCCTTATGCGTTTCCCCACATTTTTCTCCAAAATTTCTTGCCAGAAACTCACCGGCCGCTGCCTATCCGCCGCCCTCTCCCTCTCTTTTCCGTCTTCTCCTCCTTTCGGCCGAACAAAATAAACTAAGGGACTGAATGTTTCGGTCCCTAGGCAGATGATGCTTTAGGGAAAAAGTATAAATGCCAAATGTCACATGTGCCCCTTCCCTAAATATTTCCCTTAAAAGCTCATGAGGGTAAAATGGGCAAAAGAGCTAAAGTTTACTTAAATTAACTTCGACAATTTTTTAGTTTTAAATTCATGTAAAATTAGGTATAGGTTCTTTATATCATTTCAATCACAATTTTGTATAGAATTTTATAAAATTTATTTTGTCAAATTCTGACAACTTTAAAATTTCACCAAATTTCATCACGGCACATTAAAATGCGTGTGACGCATATGATCGAGATTTTTCGGGTTTTACAAGTCTCCCCGCCTTATAAAATTTTGTTCTCAAAATTAAAATAAGAGGTAACAAAGTATACCTTACACAAAAAGATGAGGATAGTATTTCCTCATTTCTGACTCTTTCTCCCCCTTAGCGTCTTTCTCAAACCCATGTTTCCATAGAACCTTTACAAAAGGTATATCCCTATTTTTGAGTTGTTCACACTGAACTCCAAGATATGATCTGGTTCTTTTACATAAGTAAGACTTGGTTGTATGTCCACATGTTCTGTTATAATCTTAGAAGGATCATCTGATATAAACTTTCTTAAGGACGAAATATGAAACACGTTGTGTATAACATACATAGCTAGCAAATCCAATATGTAGGCCACATTTTCTATCCTTTCCACAACCTCAAAAGGACCAATGTATCGGGGAATAAGTTTTCCAGTCTTGCCAAAATATAATACACCCTTCATAGGCCTGATTTTTATAAAAATAAAATCTCTCACATTGAATTCCACAGAGTGGTGCTTAGCATCATAATACTTTTTCTGCCTATCTTGTATTGCTCGTAGTCTATCTCTGATAATTCTGATCTTGTTGGTAGCATCATCAACCAAATCAGAGTCAATCACTTTCCTTTCACCTATTTTAGCCCAACATAAGGGTGTTCTACATTTCCTTCCATAGAGTGCTTCGTAGGGAGCCATTCCTATGCTGGCTTAAAAGTTATTGTTATAAGCAAACTCTATTAAAGGAATATGAGATTCACATCCTGTAATAAAATCCAGGACACACAATCTAATCAAATCTTCAAGTGTTTGTATAGTCCTCTCTGATTGGCCATCAGTCTAAGGATGAAATGTTACACTAAAGGTCAATCTGGTACCCATAGCCTCTTGAACCTTCCTCCATAGTCTAGAAGTAAATCTGCCATCACGATCAGATACGATAGACTTTGGTACACCATGCAGTCGAATATTCTTTGCCACATATAACATTGCTAACCTTTCAACTGAATCAATTTGTCGAATATGCAAGAAGTCAGCAGACTTCGTAAGCCTATCAATAATAACCCAAATAACATCATGACTCTGTCGAGATCTCGGTAAACCTATCACAAAGTTCATAGTAATATCATCCCACTTCCACTTTGAAATAGGTAGGGGTTGAAGTAATCCACTTGGCCTTTAATCTTCAGCTTTGACCATCTGACAAGTGGAACACTTTGCAACAAAATCAGCTACACTTCTCTTCATTCCAGGCCACCAAAATAAGCTCTTAAGGTCTTGATACATCTTGTTACTACCAGGATGAATGGTATAACTTGAATGATGAGCTTCATAAAGAACAACCCTCCTCATATCGTCCATATTTACTGTATAAACTCTGCCCTTGTACCACAAAAGATCATCTTCATTAATAGTAAAATCCTCTTCATGGCTTGCTTTCACTAAATCAATAATCTTCACATACTCAAGATCTCTCAACAAGACTTCAGCTATCTTACTCTTTAAATTAGGTTATACTATCATCTACCCTAACCATACATTCTCTATTGTAGGAAGTATCACAGACAATTCTAAGTATTTCATCTCCTTAATCAACTTCTCCTGTTGGGTCAGTAAGTAATTTACCTTCAAAGGTATCTTTCTGCCCATGGCATCAGCAACTTTATTTGCCTTTCCTGGATGATACTAAATAGTCAAATTATAGTCATTAAGTAATTCCATCCATCGCCTCTGCCTTAAATTCATCTCCTTCTGCGAAAAGATATACTTCAGATTTTGATGATCGGTGAACACTTCACAACGTACCCCATATAAGTAGTGCCTCCAAATCTTCAAAGCAAATACTAATGTTACAAGTTCCAAATCATGCATTGGATAGTTTTTCTTGTGGTCTTTTAATTGTCTAGAGACATAGGCAAATACCTTCCCATGCTGTATCAAGACAAATCCTATGCCCCTTAGTGATGCATCAATAAAAATTTGAAAAACTTTAGTGCCTGAAGGAATACTGAGGATTGGTGCAGTCATCAAGCGAGTCATTAACTCTTGAAATACTTCTTCACACTAATTGTTCCACTCAAACATTACTACTTTTTGTGTCAACCTACTCAATGGTGTAGCAATCTTGGAGAACCCTTCAAGAAATTTCCTATAATAGCCAACCAACCTAAGAAAGCTTCGTACCTAAGTAACAGTCGTAGGTTTAGGCCACTCAGTTATGGCCTGCACCTTATGTTGATTGACTGTGATGCCTTCACCATTGATCACATGCCCCAGAAATGTGACACTTCTCAGCCAAAACTCACACTTAAAAAACTTGGCATTTCATTGCCTCTTAAAGTCTGCAATACAGCCTGAAGATGATTGGCAAGATGCTCTTCATCACATGAATATATCAGAATGTCATTTATGAAAATGATGACAAAACTATCGAGCACTGGCTTAAAGACCTTATTCATAAGATCCATAAAAGCAGTTAGGGAATTTGTTAGCCCAAAAGGTAACACTGCAAATTCATAATGTCTATACCTTGAGCTAAAAGCTATCTTAGGGATATCCTCCTCTTTAATCCTTAACTGATAATAGCCAGACCTCAAATTAATCTTGAAAAAGAATGTGGCTCCTTCAAGCTGATCAAATAAATCATCTATCCTGGGCAAAGAATACTTATTCTTAATAGTAAGCTTATTCAACTCCTTGTAATCAATGCAGAGTTGCATGCTACCATCCTTCTTCTTTACAAAAAGAACGAGTGCTCCCCAAGGTGAGGTTCTTGGACGAGTAAACCCTTTCTCTAGTAGTTCTTGCAATTGAGACTTGAGCTCTTGTAGTTCCTTAACTACCATACGATAGGGTGCTTTTGAAATAGGCTCAGCACTAGGTAAAAGATCGATAGAGAAATCAATCTCAATAACAGGAGGCATTCCAGGTAAAACCTCAGGGAACATATCAGGAAATTCCCTTACCACAGCAATCTCCTTCAACTCCAGTACTAGTTTTGAAGTGTCCCTTACATGAGCTAAAAAGTTTGGGCAGTCCTTCAATATCAAGATACAAGCTTTCATAAATGAGATGATCAAAGATTATACACTCGATCACCCATAAATACTAAATTCTCCCCTCCAGGAAGCTTGATCTTCACTAATTTCTTATTATAATCTATAGAGATGAACTGGCTAGACATCCAATCCATTCTTAAGATCACATCAAATTCCAAAAGCGATAACACAATCAAGTCAATATTAAAATCCCTCTTGCATATAGAAAGTAGTGGCAAACATATACTTGAAGCAATCATATTAGACCCATCAGGTAGCATAACTAATAGTGTAGTGGGCATAGTGCGGACACTCAATGCTTGCTCCTTAACAAACTCCTGAGTAATGAATGGATACGATGCTCCAGTATCAAAGAGAACTCTGCTAGGTAGACTTTGAACATGGATGATACTTGTGATAACATCAGGAGATTCTTCGGCCTCTTACTGCATGATAGCATAGACCTTAGGTTGCATAGCTGGTCTTATAACAGGATGAGTAGATACTAATATAGATGCAAAAAACTCTTGTGCTCTAAGTCTGCCAACTGTCAGCTGTCTTTCGGTACTCTGCTGAGGTGGAGGAGCACTAGACCTCACCTCCCTTGGACCTTTCAGGCAATTTTTAGCCATATGCCCTAGCTGGTGGCACCAAAAATAGACATTGGAGCCAGAAAGACATTCACCTCTATGCACTTTGCCACATCTCTCATAAGGTTTGATATTGAACTCCCACTACTATCCATTCTGGTCTTCTTCATACTAGAGCCTTCTGAATGTGACTGGAAGCTCCTCATCTTATCAAAACCTTTTTTCTTCTTAAAGAACTCTTTACACTTCTGTGTAGCCTAATAATCCATGTCTATCCACCTCACCCTCTCAACCAGAATTGAATAATTTTCAAGATCAAACAGAATCAGTGGTTGCCGGATCATATCTCGAAGTCCTGACAAAAATCTGTGGCATATTTCCTCAGCAATAAGGATAAGATGAGTTGCATAACATGCTAGCTTGGTGAACTCAGCTTCATACTGCATGACTGTACGGTCTCCCTAAACTAATTGGATAAACCAGTCCAACATCTATCTCCTCATAGATAGCGGTATAAACCAATCTTGAAAGACCCTAGTAAATTCTTCCCATGAAATCTGAGATGTTGTTGTACCAAGCATCTTCTCCAGTAACTGTTCTCTCCACCATCGATCGGCCTCTCCATCTAGAGCAAAAGTAGCTAATGCTACCCTCCTCTCAGCTAGACATTGCATACCCTCTAGTATCTTCTCAACTCTCATAATCCAAATTTTAGCATCAACTGGCTCTCCTACTCCAGTAAAGAGGGGTGGTCGCATGTCTTAAAAAATCTTCAAATATCTATCAACTGGTTGTTTAATCCTGGAACTAGACTGGGGCTATTCATGAGAATGCTTCATCAAATGCATCACAGCCGCCACCATCTGAGTGAACGTGTCTATGGCAGCACTGCTGCTACCACCAGGAGGTTATGCCACAGGTGGAACAATTGGAACTTCTTTCTTGGCCTGCTCCGTGTTCCCATCTATGTTGCCATCAATGGCATCGTACTCCTGATCCATAGCCCTAAAATAATTAACATATTCCAATTTAATAATCTTTTTATAAACATACACCCTATAATTTCTATGACTTATAGATCATCCTAATGGCACTTTATATTACATCATATCCTAAACTTTTGCTCTGATACCACTCTTGTCACGACCCGGCCTGGTGAGCTCGCATAGATGAGGCGAGAATGGATGTCAAACATAAATGATAAAACAAAATATTTCAATAGCAATAAAATATGACATAATATGAATTTAACACAACTCAAGAGATATAATAAGCACCTCTAAATTAACTTTTAAATTTGAATAAAACATTTCATATAAGTCACATATGTATAAAGGTGGATAAAATATTTTTTCAAGTCAATATCCACCCAAAATCATACCACAACTACAAAAATACATAAAATAAAGGAACCTGTCATTCGGTCCTCTATTGGTGTAAGTTAACCAAGGTTGTTCAGCCATTCACTTAGCAATAGGGTCTCCAGAAAATATCCCAAAACTAAGGAATGAGCTAACGCTCTACAAATGACAATTACATCTAAAATTCATGTACAATGTAGAGGAACTCAATATGCAAAGTGCTTAAAGTATTTTCATGACATTCCTATATATTTTTTTGTCATAAGCTAAGTGTCATATGCTTAACATGATGTCTATTGTATCATATACTTAATATGATGCCTATTGTCTCATGTTCATATACTTAGCTTATTGTATCATTTGTTCACATACTTAGCTTATGCATATGTTACATCTGTACCAGAGTACCCTTATTGTACTGATCAGGTATAATCTCGTATTTGGCCATTCATCATCATTTTTCCCCGAAGAGCCGTATTGCCCAGAAGAGTCGTATTGTGCAGTTGCACCGTATTTGGTACTCCGCCTCAACATGCACAAACATGCATTTAGATATCATAATATAAGATGATTGTAAAAATATCAACATACATATAATGACTTTGATTTAAGCATGAAAAGGAAATGAAAAGGAACTTGAACATATGAAGATATCTCTACTTAGCATGCAAAGTACTTTGTATAAAAACTTTCTATTCAACATGTCTATTATAAGGTGACATAGAGTAATGTAACATGAAAAACATAAAACATAAAGTGACATAATGCAATGTAAACTTAAGAAAAACATGAATCTTAGAATGTAATGTCACTTACCTCAAGAAACAATCATTTCTACTAGTGGAAAATATTCGTAATCCAACGCCTCTTCTAGAAGTAACACCTAGGATAATAAGCACCTTGATTACTAACTTATAATATAATACACCATATCACATTTCCTATTACTCAACTTAAATATACCATAATACACTTCTAATTAATCTACCTCATA
Organism: Dendrobium chrysotoxum; assembly: GCA_019925795.1. Taxonomy (NCBI): domain Eukaryota; kingdom Viridiplantae; phylum Streptophyta; class Magnoliopsida; order Asparagales; family Orchidaceae; genus Dendrobium; species Dendrobium chrysotoxum. Next base: position 63,638,738 of record CM034302.1, on the reverse strand, counting down.
TACTCTTAATATAATATATCTCTAAATTAATCTAACTCATAACCTAATGCATAACATAATCATAGCATATTTCCATTTACCCAATCCTTAATTAAATTAAATTAGTTTTTTTTTTAGTTTTAATGAAAATCCATAATTTAAGAACCCAAATTTTTTTTCATATTTTCTTATAATGACCATTTAAATCTCTTTCCATAACATATATCAATAATCAACCTAATTATTTTTGGATTAAAATAACATAGAAATTAGGAAAAATTATTTTCTTTTCCAAATTCTCATTTTCTCTTAAATAGAGACTTCCCAAGTCTCCTAAGAATAACATTTGTTAATAATTTAGCTTACAATCACAAAATTAGGAAAAGCCCTAATTTTGAACCTCCAAAAACTTTAGGAAAAATTTAATTTATTACTTAATCATGCTTCTAAACCCTTCCTAACAACATTGCTAAACAAAATTAAAAATTTATGTGAAACACTAATTTTGGAAATTTGAAAATCTTTTAGGGAAATTCCATTTTCTCATGCTTAAAAGCATTTCCTAACCCTTCCCTATAAATCTTCTTCTAAGATTTTGAGTTTTGAGCAAACCCTAAAAATATCTCTCAAAAAAATCTAAGAGAAATGAAACTTTTCTTGCATTAGAAGCTTACCACTATCTTCCTGATGCATTTCTCCACATTTTTCTCCAAAATTCCTTGCCGGAAACTCGCCAGCTGAAAGTTTGATAGGGATGTTAAGCCCTAGTGAACTAGTCCCGAGGCTAACCAAGAGGGGGGGTGAATTGATTATTTAAAAATTTCACGATAACAATAAAAATCTTTTCAATACGTAGCAGCGGAAACACATAAACAATAACAAAAAGATCAACCACAGATATTCACCCAAGCAGTTGATATCAGAAAAGTGAAGTGCAAAACTGAATCAAAAAAGCAAACCATATTTTATAGTGGTTCGGTCAACTTGACCTACGTCCACTCCCCAGAGCCTCCCCTCCGGGTATTGCACTAAACAAAAAGTGACTCTCCTTTTGCTCCCATAGCAAGGCGGAGAAGCCTGTACAAACACCTCCTTTTCACCACACGGTGAGGCAGAGAACCCGACCTCCTTTCGCTTCCTCCTGAAGCAGGCAGAGAACCTTCGAACTCCTTTTGCTTCCACCTGAAGCGGGCAGAGAACCTTCGAACTCCTTTTGCTTCCACCTGAAGCGGGCAGAGAACCCCGGATCTTCTTGCGAACGATCCCACGACGAACACCGACTAGACAAAAGACGACGAGGGTAGAAGACGACTCCGATCCGTGCTTGGAGCAACCTTAGTGAATCCCTCACTAACTCCCCCTCACAAGATCTTCTCTCTCTCTCACAACTCTCTCTCTCTAGGGTTTCTCAGGGAAGGAAGGCAGCAAAAGATATTTCTTATTTTTGGAAAAAGTTCTTTTAAAGGAGGGCTTAAAATTTTCCCTAAATCTCAACTGGTCGGCCAAGATCGTCCAGGACGATCGATAGATCGTCCTGTACGATCAGTTCAAATTCAGCTATTTCAGCCTGGACGATTAGGCTCTTCTGGATGATCAGTAGAAAAAGTTGTTCATAACGTCCCGTACGATCCTGCGATCATCCGGGACGATTAGTGCAAATCAAGGAAAATCGTCCAGAGGACAGCTCGGGTCGTCCAGAGAAATCTGTGCTGGACGACCAAAAAATGACTTGATCGTCCAGGACGATTGGGACATCGTCCTGTGCGATTAGTTCAAAAAGGCTCCAAATCATCCTGAACACAGTTCGGGTCATACAGCTGAAATGCACTAAACGATCATGATCGTCCGGGATGATCCTACGATCATCCAGGACGATATGATCGTATCATCCAAAAATAAATTACTTTCCTTAATTATCAGATTAAATTAGGCATGATTGTACTGAATCATCTGGGACGATACACGTATCGTCCGGGACGATCAGACCAAGTATCTAAAAATAAGAACTTGCCTAACTTGATCTGGCGGCTGAGAATTTTTTATTTGGGCATATCGTCCCATATGATCCAGAGATCGTCCAGGATGATCTGCTTAATCAGACCCTCTTAACTTAGTCGCCCTAATTAGGGTTTCTGTTTTGGCTGGATCGTCCAGGACGATGTGGAAATCGTCCAGGACGATCTGAACAAAGTTTGAACAGAAACTCTAATTCACTCAAGCTCTCCCCCTGAGTGTGTGTGTGCAAGGTTACTTAGCTAGGGGATCAGTTACATTACAATTGACTCAATAAAAGGAAAAATCATACATTTCACACACTTGGACCCGATCTTGAGTTGACTTGAGTAGCTCGTGGTCTTTTGTGCCTGAAACAGATTAGCCAAACAAAACACACTGGAAACATGTTTGTCATCATCAAAACAAGATTTGCAACAATCTCCCCCTTTTTGATGATGGCAAATATTTGTAAAGTAGTTTGAAAATAAAAGTAAACTAGGAGATCAAAACACAAACATTTTTTTTCCAATTTTCATTTAATAACTAAAACAATACAGGAAATATGACTCATAAAATAGAAACAGACTTGACTACAACTGACTCCCCTTTTTGCATCACAAAAAGGAGGAGGAAAAATAGAACATGGAAATAAGACATAAATAGAACAACTACACAATAGAAAACTAAAACTCACAGTGCTGAAATCCAGAAAAGGTTGGAAATAATCAACTTTCGTAACTCCGACCCCGGGCACCTTATCGATGCAAACCTCTTTCAAAACAAAAATCCGATTCAGAACAAAAGACATTAGATTTGAAAAGAGATCCTTTCAAGCCTCGTTCCAGAAAAATATCTGATATAATAGTGTTACAAAGTAAAAAATCAGAAATCGGGATTTTCAAAACTCAAGCTTTTGAAAATATTAAGTGGCGCACAGATTTCTCTAAGACATTTAACAATCTGAAAGAGAAGAAAGCTTGGTTTGGGCTCATTTTGTGCCTCTTTTTCAAATTGGTTGGCACTTTGCACATCTTTTGATTTTTGATACACTTTGTGTTTCCAATTTGGCAATTTCGCATCTTTTCAGTTTTGGGCTCATTTTATGCCTCTTTTTCAAATTATCTGGCGCACTGCGCATCTTTTATAAGCTTTCTCCTTTTCATAATCATTAAAGAGTCTCAGCTGTGAGATTATCTTCTAGACATAGGAGATGACTCTCCATAGAAAGGAAGAACGATTCACAAAAGAAAAGCCATACAACATATGATAAATGCAATCACTTGGTTTAGAAAATCAAACTAATGACTCAAGACTTTGAAAAACACTATTGATATGAGGCAGATTACTGTAGGAAGATAAAATAATCTCTATTTCAAAAACTAACATTTTAATTTTGAAGAGGATTTTTATTCAAAAGAAACTATACACCAGTAAATGAGTTAGAGGAAGAGAAATAATTATCAATGTTTCTTCCCTTTAACAGATTCAGCAAAGTCAATCACTGCTTACCAGCTTCCAAACCAAAACAAGGTAAAAAAAAAACTCCCAGTCAAAAATTCAGATCATCAGAAGTAGTGAGCGGTGATCAGATTTTGAAAAGCATAAAATAGTAAGTGCAAGATATGAACCAGTAAACAAATAAAAACAGGTAGAAAATCACAGCAAAGTAAATACTCAAATCAAACTAACAGTAAGGCTAACACAGAAAATCAGCAGAAGAAATAAAATCAACTGAAAGTAATTAATTAAACCAAAACTAACTAACAGAAATCAGAAATCAGAATACCAAAACTAACTAACAGAAATTAGAAATCATAATATCAAAACTAACTAACAGAAATCAGAATACCAATCAGAACAATCATAAATCAGCAGTCATCAGAATCAAGCATTTATATCAATCACTCCTAATCTGGTTCTCAAAATGCTGAATGAGTCAAAGGCCAGTGGTTTAGTGAATATGTCAGCCAGTTTATTTTCAGTTGCTACGTGATGTAGCTCAATGTCCCCTTTTGTAACATGGTCCCTAATGAAGTGATGCCTAATATCAATGTGTTTGTTCCTAGAATGTTGGATTGGGTTCTTAGAGATACAGATGGTACTAGTATTATCACATAGAACAGAAATTGTGCCAACAGGAACTCCTAAATCCAAGACTTGTTGCTTCAACCAAAGAACTTGGGCCACACAACTTCCTAAGGCAATGTACTCAGCTTCAGCAGTGGAAAGTGCAACTGAGTTCTATTTTCTACTGGACCAGGAGACTAACGACTGTCCTATGAATTGACAAGTCCTAGAAGTACTCTTCCTATCCACCCTACACCCCGTAAAGTCAGAATCAGAATATCCAATGATCTCAAACGAGGTGCTGTGCCTAGGGTACCAAATTCCTAGGTTTGGGGTCCCTAAAAGATATCTAAGAATTCTCTTAACAGCAGTCAGGTGGGACACTTTAGGATCAGCCTGAAACCTAGCACAAAGACAGACACTAAACATGATATCAGGTCGGCTAGCAGTCAGGTAAAGCAGTGAACCTATTATTCCTCTATACTTCTTCTGATTAACAGATTTTCCATTTGAATCCTTATCTAACTGAACTGAGGAGGGCATGGGAGTATTGATTGGCTTGGCTTTGTCCATTTCATATTTCTTCAAAATGTCCTTAGTGTATTTTGATTGATTGAGAAAGGTTCCATCATCCGTTTGCCTTATGCTAAACCCCAAAAAGTAGGACAATTCTCCCATCATACTCATCTCAAACTCCTTACTCACTATTTTAGAAAACTCTTCACATAAATATTTATCAGAAGATCTAAAAATTATATCATCAACATAGATCTGGACAATGAGTAAGTCATCTCCTAATCTCCTCAGAAAAAGGGTGGTGTCTACGCTCCCCTTAACAAACTCTCTCTCTAACAGGAATGTGCTAAGCCTCTCATATTAAGCTCTGGGCGCCTGTTTCAATCCATATAAGGCCTTTTTTAATTTATAGACATGACTTGGATATTGGGAACTCTCAAAACCTGGGGGTTGTTCTACAAAAACATCTTCTTTGATTACCCCATTTAAAAAGGCACTCTTGACATCCATTTGAAATAGCTTAAATCCCTTATAACAGGCAAAGGCTAGTAGCACTCTAATGGCTTCCAATCTAGCTACAAGGGCAAAAGTCTCCTCAAAATCAATCCCTTCTATCTGATTATACCCCTTAGCCACCAATCTTGCCTTATTTCTCACCACCACACCAGAATCATTCATCTTATTCTTAAAGACCCACTTGGTTCCCACAATACTATGATTTTTAGGTCTTTCTACTAACTCCCAAACATCATTCCTTACAAATTGATTCAATTCTTCCTGTATAGCTAAAATCCAAAATTCATCCGATAAGGCTTGATTGATGTTGGTGGGTTCAGTCATTGAGATAAAGGCAGAATGGTTTACTTCCTTCCTAAGTCCATGCCTAGTCCTAACACCTTCAGAAGGGTTTCCTAAGATCAGTTCTTTAGGATGACTCGAAGAATATCTCCAATCTCTAGGCAACTCGGTTTGAGGTTCTACCCTTTCCTCCAAATTTGTATTTCTAACTCCTTGGGTAACCTCAATAATCTCTTCATCTTCTACTTCAGATCTAGACACTTTAGGATCAGATTCATCAAACACTACATGGGTTGTTTCTTCCACCACCAAAGTCCTCCTATTGAACACCCCAAAGGATTTCCCCACACTTGAATATCCTAAGAACACTCCTTCATCAGATTTGGGGTCAAATTTTCCTAAGGGTGACTTCCCGTTGTTCAGAATGAAAATCTTACAGCCAAAGACATGGAGGTGGGACAGATTTAGAGTTCTACCCTTAATGATCTCATAAGGTGTCTTGTTCAGTTTGACTCTCACATTCACCCTATTCAGCACATAACAGGCAGTGTTCACCACTTCAGCCCAAAAGTATTTTGGAAGTGAATACTCGGCAAGCATGGCTCTAGCGGCTTCCACTAAAGTCCTGTTCTTCCTTTCAGCTACCCCATTCTGCTGAGGGGTCCTAGGAGCTGAAAAATTGTGACTAATCCCATGATTCTCACAAAAACTTCCAAATCTTTCATTTTCAAACTCCCCTCCGTGATCACTATGGATGGTAATAATCTCACATCCTATCTTCTTCTGAATCCAAGTAGAGAAGGATCTAAACTCATCAAATGACTCAGATTTATGTGACAAAAACTTAACCCAAGTGAACCTCGAATAATCATCTACAATCACAAAACCATAGACTCTCCCCCCTAAGCTGGCAGTGCTAACGGGTCCAAAGAGGTCCATGTGAAGAACTTCTAAAGGTCTAGAGGTGCTAATGTCCTTAACAGAGTGAAAAGAGGACTGGACTTGCTTCCCCAACTGACAGGCATCACACAGGTGATCCTTAGTGAACTTAAGCTTGGGCACACCTCTAACTAAGTCCTTTTGGGTGACTCTCCTAAGGGTTTTCATACTGGCATGACACAATCTCCTATGCCATAACCAAGACTCATCAGCAGCAGTTCTTAAGCAAATTGAATTATCAGATTTAATGCTACTTACATCCAGCTTGTAGACGTTGTTGATCCTTTGCCCCTGCAAAACAACTTCATCATTTAAGCTTAAAATGCAGCCAGTGGGCAGGAATTTGATGCTGTATCCCTTGTCACAGAGTTGACTGATGCTCAGCAAGTTGTGTTTCAGTCCATCTACAAGTAAAATATTATCAATCATAAAATTCTTGGAATCACCAATTATACCTGAGCCTACCACCTTCCTGGTGGTGTTATCTCCAAGTGTAACCTTGCCTCCAGCTCTGGCCTCCAGCGAAATGAACTGATTTGCATCTCCAGTCATATGTCTAGAACATCCGCTGTCCAGGTACCACATGCTCTCACGAGGTCTTGTGTGAGAACACACCTACAAAAGTATCAAACATCAGCCTTAGGAATCCAAACAGGTTTGGGTTCCTTCTTATGAAAAGAAGAATGCAATGCATGCGTGCTGTGCTGTGAAACAGGCAGTTTGGGTTTCCACACCCAATGTGTACTACGGTGAACAGTGAAGGTGTGGGAAATATGTCCTAACATGCCACATGAAAAATATCTAACACCAGGAAAAGGGTTAACTAATCTACGTGGATAATAATGCCTCTTCTTAGATGTATATGAAACATGCTTTGAAGAACTTGCAACAGATTTTTCAAAAGGTGGCGGTGCATAAAACTGTTCAAAAGTAAGCGGTGTTTTGTTCTTTTCAAAAGCACTGATTTTCACTTTCAAAAACTCATTTTCTTTCTTTAAACTTGCAATTTCAAATTTTAAGGTTCTATTGCTACTTTCTACTTCACATGTCATTGTATCTAACTCTTTAAAAGCTCTTTCTAAGTCCACATGCGTAGTTTTCAATGAATCATGCTCAGAAACTAAATCAGAATATTTTTATTCAACTCATCGAATTCATCAAGCAAAGTCATGTGATTTGAATCAAGTGTGGAATGATCTTTAACTACAGAATCATGCTCTTTTTGCAAAGTTAAGTAATCTAATTTCAAACTAGTATGAGTTTTCTTAAGCTTCTTATAGGATGTATGAATTCTTTTAGAAACTTCAAATAATTGATCATAAGTCAGCTCACATACCTCTTCCTGATCCGACTAACCAGGGTGATCATCAGCCATAAGACACAAGTTTGTTTCCTCCTCTTCAGCTTCAGTCTCAGAAGAGTCGGATGCAGAGTCTGCCCAGAATGCCTTCTGAATCCGCTTCTTGTCCTTTCTGAACTTTGGTTTCTCCTCACCCTTCTCCTTGCTTGGGTGAGCTTTTAGTGTAGGACAATCAGCCTTAATATGTCCAGGCTTCCTGCATTCAAAAAAAATAGATTCAGATGAACCCTAAAAATTTTTATTGGACTTACCCTTGTTCCACTTCTGATAGTTCTTATGTTTCTTCCTTAGAAAGCTTTTGAATTGCCTTGTGATTAAGGCAACATCATCGCTATCAGACCCGGAAGTGCTAGCATCTGAATCTTTGGCCTTTAGTGCCACTGTCTTCTCTTTCTTGCGTTCACCTGCATCAAGTTGCCTTTGGTTCACCCCTTACTCGTAAGCAATGAGTGATCCAAGTAAGCTGTCAATAGAGTAAGTATTTAAATCTTTAGATTCAGTAATAGCAGTAATCTTAGCATCATAAGAGGCAGGCAAACATCTAAGAATTTTGTTCACTCTTTCGTAGTTAGTAAGTTCTCTACCTAGAACATGCAAAGAGGTAACAATCTGAGTGAACCTTGTGTACATTTCTGAAATAGTCTCACTAGGTTTCATGCAAAAAAGTTCATAATCATGTAACAAGATGTTTAACCTAGACTGTTTGACTTCAGTTGTACCTTCGTATGTTATGCATAATCTATCCCAGATTTCCTTTCCCGTTGTACAAGTAGAAACACGTAGATAGTCTTCAGATTTTAAAGCACAAAAGAAACAGTTCAAGCATTTTGCATTTAACTGTGCTAAATCACGATCATCAAACGTCCAATCAGCAAAAGGCAATTCAATTTTCATATTGTTAATCAGTCTAAAAGGTGATTCGTATCCGTCCTTAACTAACATCCACATGCGATAATCAATAGATTGCAAAAAAGTAGACATGCGTGTTTTCCAAAAATCAAAAGGAATATTATCAAACAACGGTGGTCTTGTAATAGAATATCCTTCAGCAGTATTATGATTGTTACAGTTAGCCATGGATCAAATTAAAAAGTTTTTAAACCTAAATTTTGAATCCCGCTCTAATACCACTGGAAAGTTCGATAGGGATGTTAAGCCCTAGTGAACTAGTCCCGAGGCTAACCAAGAGGGGGGGTGAATTGGTTATTTAAAAATTTCACGATAACAATGAAAATCTTTTCGATACGTAGCAGCAGAAACACATAAACAAGAACGAAAAGATCAACCACAGATATTCACCCAAGCAGTTAATATCAGAAAAGTGAAGTGCAAAACTGAATCAGAAAAGTAAACCAGATTTTATAGTGGTTCGGACAACTTGACCTACGTCCACTCCCCGGAGCCTCCCCTCCGGGTATTGCACTAAACAAAAAGTGTCTCTCCTTTTGCTCCCACAGCAAGGCGGAGAAGCCTGTACAAACACCTCCTTTTCACCACACGGTGAGGTAAAGAACCCGACCTCCTTTCGCTTCCTCCTGAAGCAGGCAGAGAACCTTCGAACTCCTTTTACTTCCACCAGAAGCGGGCAGAGAACCTTCGAACTCCTTTTGCTTCCACCTGAAGTGGGCAGAGAACCCCGGATCTTCTTGCGAACGATCCTCCCACGACGAACACCGACTAGACGAAAGACGACGAGCGGAGAAGATGACTCCAATCCGTGCTTGGAGCAACCTTAGTGAATCCCTCACTAACTCCCCCTCACAAGATCTTCTCTCTCTCACACAACTCTCTCTCTCTCTAGGGTTTCTCAGGGAAGGAAGGCAGCAAAAGATATTTCTTATTTTTGGAAAAAGTTCTTTTAAAGGAGGGCTTAAAATTTGCCCTAAATCTCAACTGGTCGGCCAAGATCGTCCAGGACGATCGATAGATCATCTTGTACGATCAGTTCAAATTCAGCTGTTTCAGCCTGGACGATTAGGCTCTTCTGGACGATCAGTAGAAAAAGTTGTTCATATCGTCCCGTACGATCCTGCGATCGTCCGGGACGATTAGTGCAAATCAAGGAAAATCGTCCAGAGGACAGCTTGGGTCGTCCAGAGAAATCTGTGCTGGACGACCAAAAAATGACTTGATCGTCCAGGACGATTGGGACATCGTCCTGTACGATTAGTTCAAAAAGGCCCCAAATCATCCTGAACACAGTTCGGGTCGTATAGCTGAAATGCACTAAACGATCATGATCGTCCGGGACGATCCTGCGATCGTCCAGGATGATATGATCGTATCAACCAAAAATAAATTGCTTTCCTTAATTACCAGATTAAATTAGGCATGATTGTACTGAATCATCCGAGACGACACACGTATCGTCCGGGATGATCAAACCAAGTATCTAAAAATAAGAACTTGCCTAACTTGATCTGGCGGCTGAGAATTTCTGATTTTGGGCATATCGTCCCGTACGATCCAGAGATCGTCCAGGACGATCTGCTTAATCAGACCCTCTTAACTTAGTCACCCTAATTAGGGTTTCTGTTTTGGCTGGATCGTCCAGGACGATGTGGAAATCATCCAGGACGATCTGAACAAAATTTGAACAGAAACTCTAATTCACTCAAGCTCTCCTCCTGAGTGTGTGTGTGCAAGGTTACTTAGCTAGGGGATCAGTTACATTACAATTGACTCAATAAAAGGAAAAATCATACATTTGACACACTTGGACCCGATCTTTAGTTGACTTGAGTGGCTCGTGGTCTTTTGTACCTGAAACAGATTAGCCAAACAAAACACACTGGAAACATGTTTATCATCATCAAAACCAGATTTGCAACACCAGCCACTGCCTATCCTCCACCCTCTCCCTCTCTTTTCCGCCTTCTCCTCCTTTCAGCCGAACAAAAAAAACCATGGGATCGAATGTTTCAGTCCCTAGGTGGATGAGGCTTTAGGGAAAAAGTGTAAATGCCAAATGACGCATGTGCCCCTTCCCTAAATATTTCTATTAAGAGCTCATAAGGGTAAAATATGCAAAAGAGCTAAAGTTTACTTAAACTAACTTCGATGATTTTTTAGTTTTAAATTCATGTGAAATTAGGTATAGGTTCTTTATGTCATTACTATTAAAGTTTTACATAGAATTTTATAATGTTTATTTCGTCAAATTCTGACAACTTTGAAATTTCACCTAATTTTGTTACGACGCATATGATCTATATTTTTTGGGTTTTACACTATGTAATATGTTGTTTATTAAAATGAGTATTGAAAGAGAATCTAAAATATTTCAAAATTAGATCTTGAGATTTGCCTTTCATGGCACAACATGATAAGAATTTGTTGGGTTGAATTATGATAAGCTTTTGTTGTATCAAAGTAATAGTTTTAGAATGGATCATAAAACAAAGCTTTGAAAAATGATCTGTAAGTCAGGTGGGATAGCTTTGAGTCTATTTGGGTGTTTATTATTATTTATTTAATGTGCATATATATTTAGTTTTATGTTCTATATGAGTATAGATCAATAAGTCCCTAACTTGTCAGATGGACAGAGTGCTAGTTAGGCATCTCCTGTATATAGTGCTGCTCTGATAGTCAATTTTGATATTATTTTATAGTTTGCTAGTCTAATAGCCCATATGATGGGGTGAGGCATAAAGTATGGTTCCTAGTGTGAGATGTGTGAGGTAGACTAACATTTCTTGATGTTGTTGAGATTAAAGCCTATGCAATTTGTGGGTGTTATTAAGCCCAGGAAAATAGAGGATTAGCTAAGGAGACTAGAGAAAACATTTGATAGTATGTAATATACTCTTGAGAAGAAGGTACTATGAAATCCCTTAAGTAAAATAAGCTAAACTCCTAAACATTGAGGCACCTTTTGGTGTATTGGTTAGAATTTTATTAAGAAACTCTATAGTTAAGCATGGTCATCCTAGAGAAATTCTCAAATGGGTGATCTCCTGGGAAGTTACACCAATAGGATAAAATTGTCAGGCCCTTAGGCCAATGCAATCAATAACTTTATAGTTAAGAGTTTAGGCTATTACAAATGTTATCATAGCAATACTCAAGTCAAAAGATGGGAACTAAGTACCATACAAGATAATATGCTAAGCCATGGGAACAACCACTTGAAACCTATATGGGATAAAGTGTTATGTGGCGGGAGTCACCCCTTAAACTTGTAGGGTCCACCTCTAGAATCTTATCTACCTCACGAATGATTCTAGGATAAAGATACTAACGAGGATGTCAATTATTTAAGTGGGAGAGAGTGTGAAACCCCTTAAATAAAATAAGCTAAACTCTTAAATATTGAGGCACCTTTCGGTAAGTGGTTAGAATTTCATTAAGAAACTCCACAGTTAAGCATGTTCATCCCAAAAAAATCTTAGGAAGGGTCACCCCCTAGGAAGTTACACCCATAGGACAAAATTATGAGGGCCTTAGTCTAAGCAGATAATTTCTTGATGTTAAGAGTTTGGGTTATTACAGGTATTGCTAGCTATCATTTCATTAGATGATGAGAAAGAATGTTTATGGATGGGCCAGTAAGAGGAGAAATTTTAGGGGAGACTAAACGCTTTGATTAGTTAGGAGTTCTTTAATGTGTTTCAAGCTTGGTATATACCACCTTCTGCATGATAGTAAATGTAGGAGACTTTTTTTAGCTTGGTTCGGGGAGCAGGACTATGATGTAGTATGAGGCAAAGTTTATTGTTAAACTGATAGAGAGACCAAGGGAAGTTCTACTTTGCACATTTTATGAGGGACCTTTGGTAAAGGCAGTCGATTTGGCTCTATGATAGGTTCAATAGTAGGTAGATCATTTGGTCAGATAGAGCCTCATGGTTCTGTTACTCTAGCTCCAATTTAGTCACGTGTATATTTTGACTTAGCAAGAGGCTCAAGAAGCCCTAGATGTTATGATAAGTATGGTTTATTTTTCTATACACTCATGTTGGTTTTATTTGATTTTAGAGCCAGTCATTCATTTATTTTTTGAGCATTTCCTCAATCTATTCCACTTACCTTTAGTTTTTTTGCATGTTTATCTTTCTGTTACTTTATCGACTAGAGATAGTATCATAGCCAGTAGGTTTATTTCTATGACATTGAGATTCTTAATAAGAAATAGAGGTCTAGTTTGATTTAATTACTAATTTCTATATTTGATATTATTCTGGGTATGGACTGATTGAGTTGGTATGAAGGCCAGATTGATTCCTTAAAAAAGCAAGTTATATTATTTTTGTGTAATGAGAGTTGTACATTTCAAGGAGTTAGAGGTGTTTTATCTTATCTAATTTTTGGTGTGGAGGAAGATAGATTGTGAAAGAAGGATTACATGGTATTTCTAACATAAATTTTAGATAGGAGAATATATTCTATTCCTCTATTTGATGTCCCAATTATATATGAATTTTTAGATGTATTTTTTGAGGAGTTAGTCAGTTTGCCTTTAGATAAAGATATAGAGCTTTATATTAATATATTTTTGGGTATAGCCTCGATTTCAGAGGTTCCATATATGATGACACCTAAGAAGCTTCAGGAGTTAAAGATTCAATATTAAGAGTTAGTTAATCAAGGATTCATTCATCCTAGTGTATCTTCATAGGGAGCAACTATTCTATATGTGAAGAAAATTGATGGTATGATGTGTATGTGCATTAACTCTAGGCAGTTAGAAAATTCACTATCAAGAATAAGTATCCTCGATGATAAATTGATGATATATTTGATTAGCTTGTTAGATATTCTATATTTTAAAGATTGATTTGTGATCGAGATATTATTAGGTGAAGGTGAAAGAGTTCGATGTGTTGATGACTAATTTCAGTACTAAATATATACATTATGAGTTTTTTGCATGCCATTTGGGTTGATGAATACACCATCCATCTTTACAAATCTGATGAATAGGGGGTTCATAAATTTTGTGGATCAGTTTGTTTTTTTTTTTCATAGATGATATTTTAATTTATTTTGCTTCTAAAGAAGATTGTTCCAGACATCTGAAGATTATTTGAAAACTGAGGTAATATCAGCTATATATAAAATTCTCCAAATATGAGTTCTGCTGAGGAGTATTTTTTTTTTTGGGTATGTGGTGAGTAGTGTAGGTATTTTTATAGCTCCCTAGAAAGTTCAAGTAATCATTGATTGGCTGAGCCCTACTACTGGCTTGATATTATAAGAAATTTGTGAAAGGTTTTTCTTAGATTTTTTGCACCAGTGATGAGACTGACTCAGAAGTTAGTAGCTTTTATCTGAATACTAGAGTGTGAGGGTTGTTTTTAGAGACTGAAGGATTGTTTGACTTCTACTCTCGTTTTGGCTCTTCCATTTAGTATAGAAGGTTTTTAGGTATTTAGCTATGCTTCACGAAGAGGTCTGGTATGTGTTCTAAGGTAGCAAAGAAAGGTGATAACCTATGCTTCTAAACAATACAAGCCATACGAGAGAAACTATTTGACACATGATATGAAACTTGATACTATAGTTTTTTCTTTAAAGATCTAGAGACACTAACTGTATGGTGTTAGGTGTGATATTTTTATTGATCATCATAGTCTAAAGTACATATTCACTTAGAAGAATCTAAATCTAAGGCAAAGAAGATGGATAAATTGATTAAATGCTATGATTTGACTATTCAGTATCAACCTGATAAGGCTAATATGGTAACAGGCACTCTAAGTAAGAAATCTTTTGCATTATCTTGTGTTCAGATTAGTTCTGATGAATCCCTGATATGGGATATAGAGAGATTATAGATTGAAATGATTTCATCTATTGATTAGGATTCTGGTATATTAGTTAAGATATCTTCTTTGCAAGAAAGAAATCTAGAATCATAGAAATCAGATATAGAGCATCTGAAGTTGATTAATCTAATCAAAGCTAGTAAGAAGTCTGAATTGCAAGTATCTGATTATGGTATTATTTTTGTAATTATAGGCTTTGGGTGTCTAGTTCTAGAGATTTGAGATTGGTTATTCTGTATGAGGCTCATTACTCAGGCAATACAATTCACCCATAAAGTTGCAAAATGGTGATTTCAAAGATCAATTTTATGCCCTAGATTAAAAAAAGGATGTTATAGATTTTGTTTATAAATGTGAAGCATATTAGTTTGTGAAAGCTAAACATCAAAACATTAGAGGTTTTTTGTAGTCATTGCCCATTCTAGAGTGGAAATGTGAGGAGGTAACTATGGGATTCACTATGGGTTTTCCCAAGTCGAGAGAGGGATATGATACTATTTGGGTTATAGTTGATCATCTGATGAAACCAACCCATTCATTTTGATCTAATATTCAAATTCTATAGATAGATTGGCACTGGTATATGTGTCCGAGATTATCATATTACATGGGTCACTAAAGGTTATAGTTTCTTATTGGGATGGCATGCTTACCTCTAGACTATGGAGGGGTGTTCAACAAGGACTAGGAATAAAACTACATTTTAGTATAACATTTTATGCTTAATATGATGAACAATCTAAGAGTGTTATAAAGGTACTGGAAGATATTTTGAGGCTATGTATTCTAGAATTTGGTGGCAATTAGGAGTATCGCATTCCTTTGATTGAATTTACTTATAATAATAGTTTTCAATCAAGCATAGGTGTAGCTCTGTATGAAGCTCTATATTGTAGGAAGTGTCGTATACCGCTACTATGGAAAGAGGTGGGAGAGAGATATCTGAATAGGCCAGTCTTAGTTGATGATACTACTAAAAGATTTATTTGATGAGAGATAGATTGAAGGATGAATAGGACAAGAAGTGATAATATTTTGATTCTTAGCATTAGGCTGTGAAATTTGAAGTGGTAGATTTTGTATATGTGAAGATCATATCGATTAAAGGCATTACAAGATTTGGCAAGCAAGAAAAGTTGAGTCCAATGTACGTTGGGCCCTTTGAAGTAAAGGATTAACAAGTCTGCTTATAGGTTACACTTACTAGATCAAATATTTCTAAGGTATATTGGACCCTTTGAAGTAAACCATTGGAAAGTCTACCTATAGAATGCAGTTGCTGGATCAAATATCTAAATTTCATAATATATTTCACATGTCACTTCTTAGGAAATGGATATCTGATTCTGGAAATAGGATATCTGCTAAAGATATCGAGGTATATATGAACTAGAGAGGGTTTTTAGTCTATGATGTCAGATAGTTGAAAAGTAAACAGAAATAGTAAAAGCTCATTAGAAAATTAGAATTAAAAGAGAAGTTACTTAGGAAAAAGAGTTGGAGATGTGTCCTGATTGAAAGTTCGTGAGGGTTATCAAACCCTAAAGAACAAGCCCGAGGCTAACCAAGAGGGGGGGTAAATTTGTTATTTTAAAAACTTTTTTAAAACTAAAAGAGAAAAACCCCTTTTTAAAGTGTTTTGCAAATATCTGAAATAAATTATTTAATCACCGGATACAAAAGCAAATTAATTTCATAATAATAGATAAATAGAGATTTAAACCACATAATTAATCACAGAAAAATAAAAGTGTGGAAATTAAAATGTGAAAATAATAAAAAGAATGAACACACCGGATTTATAGTTGTTCGGTCCAACTTGACCTACGTCCACTCCCGAAACCCTCCGTTCCAGGTATTGCACTAAACCTTTAGTGAATCTCCTTTAGCTCCCACAACTAGGCGGAGAAGCCCTTACAAAATCTCTTCCACCAACCTGGTGCAGTAGAGGATCGTAATCCTTTCATAAGCAGAGAACCTTGAATCCCTTTCACCTTCCCCGGTACAGCGGAGCAGCCGGGTCCTTTGACACCAAAGAGTTCTTCATCTTCGTAAAACTTCCCTCAAGATAAACCTTGACAATGATGGTACTATGGTCCAAGCTTTCCAGAGCAACTGTATGAAGCCCCCTCTGCAGTCCCTTGAAACCCTCTCTAGGGATCTTCTCCCTCTCAAACTCCACCCTTTCCTCTCTCCATTTTGAGGCGCTCTCTTTAAGTTTTCTTCAGAAGAAAAATGACTCAATATATGCCAAAGACTCTTACAATGTCTTTGGAGAAAACTTAAATAGAGGGATTCAAAAAACCCTAAAAAATCAATTCTATTATCAAAGATTGTTCAGTACGATCTTGTACGATTAGTACAAAATAGCCCTTTTTGACAATACGAATTGTATTATCCTATATGATCAGTTCAAGAGTTTGTACTGATTATCCAGGATGATTATAAGATTATCCAATATGATTAGTTTAGATATTATGGTATTTCATCTTGTATAATAGGCAAAGATTAATTATCATCCCATGCAATGATCATATCATCTAGTACAATCGTCACCAATCATCCTATATGATTTGATTGAACAAATTTACCATAATTACTCCCCTAATCATAGGATCAATTTAAGTATGATTATTATAGTTCATTCAGTATGATGTATATCATCCTGGATTATTAGAGCAAAATTTTAATGTTAAAATCTTATATAAATTATGATTGGCAGCTATTTTTTATGATCATAAATGATCGTTCTGGATGATCTAAATCATTATCCTAGACGATCTAAATCATCCAGTATGATTAGTTTAATTTGCAGTATACACCAAAATTAGCTATTTTAATAAGCTGATCATACAGTACGATTAGTTCAAAATTTGAACTTCATATTTTGACTCAATCTCACTCCCCCTAAGTGTGTGTGTGTATGGTCACCAAGCTAGCATACACTCTTATAGGACTTAACTTAAGAAATCAAAAATATATTAATAAATATTATAAAGATCTTCATAGCATAACCTATTCTACCAAATCTTTAGCCTTGAATCTTTGTTTGATGGTGCATGGTGTTCCTAAAATGTTAGTATACACACAAATAAATATACATTACAAATACAAGTAGACATACGGATGTGAGCCACAATATTTGTTATCATCAAAAATACTAGAGTTGCAAGAATCTCCCCCTTTTTTAAGATGGCAAATATTATTGGTTGAATTTACAAATTTAAAAATATTTTCTCCTAATCTCCCCCTCACTAAGATAATTATATTAAAAATAGGAGAAAAATCAAAATATTTTTATTTTTAAAATAAAGACAAATAAATTTTAGAAACTAAATAACAAAAAATAAATGCAAATACAAGATCAATAGATATAACCTAACCATAAATACAACTAGATAAATATATTCTCCCCCTTTGAAATTATCAAAAAGGAGAGAAACACAAAAAAAAAATTGAAACACACATAACAAACTAAATATCATACAGACCTTGATCAAGTGGAGGTGATGGTGATGATTAAGAAGAATCAATTAATTTCAACAAATTTTCTTAAAATGAGAAAGTTACCTCTTGATTTTATTCAAAAGCTTAGTAAGAAATGCATTGACAACGCTTAAAGCCAAAAAGGTTAGAGATTTGAGTTTTATTCACCCTAACTCAAGCTTCTTATAGATTAAAATCTTTTCAAACAAAAATCTAATTCTTAAAAGAATTTAGAGAAGAATTTTTAATCTTCTTAATCTTCTTGCATGAAATATATCTAATATAATATTAATACAAATTAAGATGAATTAGGAATCATGATTTTCAAACCCAAGTGTTATAGATATCAATTTGCACATGGATTTTTCAATGATTTAAAGATTTGAAAGAAAGGAGAGCTAACTTGTTGTGGGCTAATTTTGTGCCTCTTTATCAATGTTTGGCACACTTGGCGTATCTTTTGATTTTTAATACACTTTGTGTATCATGCAATTATTTGGAGGACATTGTGCATCTTTTTATTTTGGGCTCATTCTGTGCCTCTTTTCATATTTTGCCAACTTGCTTCCTTTCTAAATCTTTAAAGAAGGAGTTCTCTCAGTTGTGAGATTATCTTTCAAATATAAAAAAATAAGAACTCATTCTCTTATATAAAGAAGAGTAAACCACAAAGCAAAACCCAATCCGTATGATAAAAATAAATAACTTGATTAAGAAACTTTGAAGTAGATTCATTGACTTGCAAAAAATATTCATATGAGATAATAAAATGTAAGAAGATGAAGCAGATCTTTATTTATAGGTCCAATTTTTACTTTGAAATAGATTTTGATTCAAAAAGAAGTTTCACCACTAAAAGAGTTAGAGGAAGAGGGATAGTCATCAATTTCTCTTCCTTTAACTATTTAGAGAAGTCAATAATCACTTACCAAAAATTTTAAGTAAAAAGGAGATAAATTTTTCATTTTTTAAAAATGTGATTAGAGAGAAGTAATTGATTCTCTTATGTAAATACGATATGAGATGTGATTTGTGTGTGATGATCAGAGAGTATTCTCAAAAATATATATGAAAAATAAAATAAAAAAATTACAAACATAAATATCTTACTATAAAACAAAATACTAAAATAATATAAAAAATAAAAATATTCATGGTGAACAAAAACAAAATAAAGAATATTTACGCATGCATTTACTATAACATAGATAAACACGCAGACAAAATGTTATACCTCATTATCTTACTCATGGTCTGATGATTTAGAAGCTAGGTCTAACTAGGAGATCTTTTGCTTTTTATCATTTGCCCTTATTATAATTGGCTTATTTTTACCCTTTTCCTTTGCATAAAGAGTTTTTATATTAGGGCACTAATTTTTCATATGTATGGGTCTCCTACACCCAAAGCAAAAAAATGTAAGAGAAAATCTTAACATTCTTACCATTTTTACCTTGTTCCACTTTTGCTGATGTTAATGCTTGTGCTTTAGTAGATTTTTAGATTTGCATGTTATTGATGATATTTCCTTACTTTCATCATCTACTAAGTCGCTTTTATCTGTGTCTTCAACTTTTAGCACTATAATTTCACCTGCATCCAAAAGTCTTTGACTCACACTTTGCTCATAGGCAATGAGTGAGCCAATTAGATTATCAATAGAATAATCATCAAGTCTTTTGATTCACATATAACAGTGATTTTTGCATGAAATTTATCTGGTAGATAATATAGAAATTTATTTACCTTTTAAAGTTTAAAAGTTCTTTACCTAAAGCATGTAATGAAATCATAATTTGAGTAAACCTAGTATATATATCTAATATCGTCTCATAAGATTTCATGCAAAAAAGTTCATAATCATGGATTAAAATATTCAACTTAGATTGCTTGACTTCACTAGTACCTTCGTATGTAGTGCATAATCAATCTCAAATATCTTTGTCAACAGTATATATAGAGATTCTCATATAATCTTCAGAATTTAAAGCATAGAAAAAATAGTTTAAATATTTAGCATTTAATTGAGTATAAATTCTTTCTTCTCTATTCCATTTAGTAAAAGGAATATTTGTTTTAACTTCATTTATGTACATGATGGTACAGAATAACCTTCCTTAACTAACATCCATATGTGATAATCAACACATTGCAAGAAAGTAGACATGCGAATTTTTCAAAAATCAAAAGAAATATTTTCAAATAAAGGTGGTCGCGTGATTCAATAGCCTTCTACAATATTACAATTTTCAAAGTTAGCCATTGATCTTTTTTTCAGAAGTTTTTTGAAACTTAATTTATGAATCTTACTATGATACCACTTAAAAGTTTATGAGGGTTATGAAACCCTAAAGAACAAGCCTGAGGCTAATTATGAGGGGGGGGGGGGGGGGGGTGAATTGGTTATTTTAAAAAAAAATTTAAAACTAAAAGGAAAAACTCCTTTTTAAAGCTTTTTCCAAATTTCTAAAAATATATAAAATAATCACCAGATGTAAAAGTAGATTAATTTCATAATAATAGATGAATAGAGATTTTAACCACACAATTAAACATAGAAAAATAAAAGCACAAAAATTAAAATGAGGAAATAATAAAAGGAATGAAAACACCAGATTTATAGTGGTTCATTCTAACTTGACCTATGTCCACTCCCCGAAACCCTCCATTCCAGGTATTACACTAAACCTTTAGTGACTCTCCTTTAGCCCCCACAGCTAGGTGGAGAAGCCCTTACAAAATCTCTTCCTCCAACCTGGTGTGGTAGAACACAGTAATCCTTGCACTGGTAGAGAACCTCGAATCCCTTTCACCTTCCCTGGTGCGGTGGAGAAGCTGGGTTCTTTGACACCAAAGAGGTCTTCTTCTTCTTAAAACTTCCCTCAAGATAAACCTTGACAATGATGGTACTAAGGTGCAAGCTTGCTGGAGCAATCGTGTGAAACCCCCTCCACACTCCCTTGAAATCCCCTCCAAGGATCTTCTCCCTCTCAAACTCCACCCTTTCCTCTCTCCCTTCAAGGCTCTCTATTCAAGTTTTCTCCAAAAGAAAAATGACTCAATGTATGCCAAAGACTCTTACAATGTCTTTGGAGAAAGCTTAAATAGAGGGCTTCAAAAAAACCCTAAAAATTAATTCTATCATTAAAGATTATTCAGTATGATCTTATACAATCGTTCTATATGATTAGTAAAAAATTGCCTTTTTTTACAGTATAAATTGCATCATCCTGTACGATCAGTTCAATAGTTTATTCTAATTATCCAGGATGATTCTACGATCGTCTAGTATGATTAGTTTATGGACTATGGTATTTCATCTTATACGATATGTGACAATTAATTATCGTCCTATGTAATGATCGGATCATCTAGTACAATCTTCACCAATCATCCCGTACAATCTGAATGAACAAATTTACCATAATTACTCCCCTAATCATAGGATCAATTTAGGTATGATTGTGATAGATAGTCCAGTATGATATATATCATCTTGGACGATTAGAACAAAATTTTAATCATAAAATTTGGCCTAAATAATGATTAGTGACTATTTTTCATGATCATAACTGATCATCCAGTATGATTAGTTCAATTTGTAGTACACACCAAAATTAGCTATTTTGATGAGCTGATCATACAGTATGATTAGTTCAAAATTTGAACTTCTAGTTTTGACTCAATCTCACTCCCCCTGAGTGTGTGTCTATGGTCACCAAGCTAGCATACACCCTTACAGGACTTGACTAAAGAAATAAAAAATAAATTAATGAATATTACAAAGATCTTTACAACATAACGTATTCTATCAAATCTTGAGCTTTGAATCTTCATTGGATGGTGCATGGTATTCCTGAAATGTTAGTACACATATAAATAAATATACATTGCAAATATAAATAGACATAAGGATGTGAGCCACAATGTTTGTTATCATTAAAAAAATAAACTCGTGAGCTCGAGCTGCAACACTAATATGGTTATGTGACATAAGGTCTAAGTTTAAAAATGTAAAGAATGTCATTTTTCTTAAGAGGGGAGAGTTTTTATGCCTCTAGGTTCAACATCTTGATTAAACTAGACTGATCTGATTGGAAAAAGGTAAATAGTTAAACTTTTAAGTTTTAAACTCATTTTCATCTGCTTAGATGTGTCTTAATGCTTGAAAAAAGGCTGTATGTGTTCTAGAGCGAGTCCCAAAATTCAAGAGTAAATTTTGGTAAAA
This sequence comes from Dendrobium chrysotoxum, assembly GCA_019925795.1. Classification (NCBI taxonomy): domain Eukaryota; kingdom Viridiplantae; phylum Streptophyta; class Magnoliopsida; order Asparagales; family Orchidaceae; genus Dendrobium; species Dendrobium chrysotoxum. Next base: position 63,616,600 of record CM034302.1, on the reverse strand, counting down.
TCTAAAAAAATATTACTATTTGAGCACTCCAATGTTAGGTGTTCGAGCATCATGGCACTGCAACAATGCCAAGGTTCCATATAGTAACATTTCAGAATTGTAGTCTCAGGTTTTTGGAAATTGAACTAGCACTGTAGCGCTTGGATTATAGCACCACAATGCTAGGCCACAAATTGTGCTTTAAATATAAAATAAAACCATTATTCCACTCATTTGAGTGCATATGCAACCGTACGGAGAGAGAAAGAAGAGGGTTTTGTAGAGGAAAAGAGGATTTTTAAGGCACTTCAAGTCATTTTGACTAGTCAGCCTAACTGGGAAAGTTGTCCAGTTCAACATATGTCAAACTATGCCTTTCTTAGTTTTCAAAAATATAAAGTTTTTCTGAATTTTTTGATTAAATTTATATTTTTGTTATCGAAAATGAGAATAACTTTGCACTGGAAAAATTTTCACCACATAACTTTTTATATATTATAGAGATTAAGATTGTAAACATTTTAAATCTTTTTTAAAAATGTTTCCCTATTGATTTTGAAAATTATGTGATTTTTATTAAATAAAAAATAATCTGAACTATAAAAAATAGTGTTGTAATACAATTAAAGTCTTCAAATAATATTTTTCATAATCTCGGGTAATTTGTTTATGTTTTGAAAATGTGAATTTTTCTTAGTGAAAAGTTTTGTTGCCTATCATTATAGAAAACTATGCAATTATGAAAGCCCAGTTATATGTTAATTACTACATTGTGATGAAATATGTGCTTATGTGATTGAATTTTATCTACTGAGAGATATAAGGGGCCAAAATCCTTTAAGATTCTATTTGTGACTAAGAATATTATTGTGCTTATAGACATATGCTAGTGGTTATAAAGCCATATTCTAATGGCTATAAGCCATGTTCTAGTGCTATAAGTATAAAAGGAGTGTTAAGGGGCCAAAATCCTTTGAGATTCTATCAGGGAAAGCTGATATGAACTGCCCTTTAATATGAATTTTAGTTTACTTGACTCCTCAGTTTTATTATTTGAATCTTTAGATAACTGTTGTGCTCTTATTATATTGTTCGGCATAGTGATTTATTATACTATATTTAACTACATTTAAATATTCTAAAAATATTTAATAAAAAGGAATATTTGAAAATTTAGATGGGTAATTGTAGCCTGTTGAGCTGTTGTAGCTCAATGTGGTTTTGTTTTAGTCTTTCAAGATTAGGGAAAGAGGTTGTTAATTAGAAATTTCAAGATTCATATCTAATTGATACATATTTATCCATTTTATTTTTTGAATGATCATGTCTATCTTTGGTTATGCTTTGCTCTGTTCTTTGCTCTGTAACCATGTATTGTAGTGTAAATCATGTGTATAGATTTTGATGAAATGAAAAGAGATTTTATTAATGAGTTTAATTTTAGTACTCTGAATATTTTAGTAGTTCTATAGCCTATCATTTGTTAAAGTGAGTATTAGAAGAGAATCCGAAACATTCCAAAACTAGATTAAGATTTACCTATCACAGCTCAAAATAATAAGAATCTTGTTGGGTTGGGTTGTAACATAAGCTAGGATCTTTACTAATTCTGGCTAAATTATCTCATTAATCCCAAAAATCCTACCCACCATATGTTTATGCATGGTAGTATTATATTCTAAGTTCTCTAATTATTCTTCTAGTCCATCATTCGAGGCTCAAGATCACCATATGTTTTGAATTTATACAAGGCCTATACATATATCAACTTAAGTTTGGAGAAACAAATAACATTAAAATATTAAATACTAAACCCAGCTCTAAGTAATGCATGCTTTTTAATTCATTACAGATTTAGAATAGTTGATTGACTACACAAGGAGGTCATGAAACTCATAAGTCATAAATATTTTATTATATTAACTTTTTCACAAGTACAAACCCAAAGTACCAATCAAAACACAACCAATAAAGTTTAGAAATGACTGAAAAATATTATAGGCCTTTACTCCCTTCTTGCTTTACTCCACTTCAATACAAGACTCGGGTAGAATAAACACAAGTTACACACTCCACTATACAACTCACACACTCTCTCTCTTAAAATGTCACTACACGAGACTCCACCAAGTGGCCAATCTCTTTTCATAAGGAATGGGGGAACTGTTTATAGTTTTTTATTTCTTATAAACTAACGATGTGGTGCTGGCTTGGTAGCCCTGCAGTGCAATTGAACCAGCTTGTCAGTTCACCAACAATCTCTTCAATATAAAGATCCAATCATCCTTCGCTAAATCACTGGGCAATTTGGTGTTGCGGTGCTTCTATCCGGTGCTGCAGTGCTAGGTGGGCAGCGGCTTAAGGTTAAGCTCTCCAATAGATTTTTCTTAATCTTTTCACAGCGGTGCTGAAGATTTGGCACTGTGGTGCTAAATTGTATTTTTGCATTGTGGTGCCAAAATTTTGGTAGTATGGCACTGGTTTAATTTTCTTTTTTTTTTCTTATAATTTTTTGCACAATATAAAGATTACAAGCACAAAATAATATAATAATAGAAAAAGAACATAAAAATTTTTATGTTATCATTACTCATGCAAGACCAAAAAATAGAGATAAAAAGGAACATCTCCTAAAGTCAATCAGTGCTCCTAACATAGAATTTTGTTGGTTGTCCTATCAAACATACTGAAGTTTGTGTTGTACCCCAAATTATTATATGTTGGGCTTTAATGTTTTGGAATTGAGATTTAATGTTTCAGTTTCTCATTTTATTAAAAAATTCAGACTTACATTTCTTAATCACATGATTAAGAAAATGCTCGAGGAGTGAGGGCTCATGATATAAGAAGTCAACTTAAATCCTTAAACTAAGGTGAAAAATATAAAGTACTAACTCGAACCTAATCTGAGGTATAATGGGACTTACAACATTCATCATGTTAAGGTTTTAAGAAAACCCGACTCTTTTGGACTTATAATCCTTTTTGGAAAAGAATGCCAGCTAAACTAACCTATTTGTAAACATATGAAATTAAACTCACTAAGAAATGTGGGATAAGATAACCTATTATTTATTTAAGATATTTGGACATATAACTCAACCACCATGGTAAGCTGCTCATTCATTGAGTGAGACCTTTCCCTCTTTTAATTGACCCTAATTTTTTTATTATAAAAATCTATTTTACTAATGAAAACTAGAAGGGTATTAAAACCACTAAGTTATTGTTAAGCCTACTGGTTCTATGATGAGAAGGTGGGATGATAGGTTCATTCTACTTTAAAAGTGCCTATGTAAAGATTATTCTAATGTTTATTTCATATATAGTGAGATATTCTATATGAGGTTAAGTGAAAATATTAGTATTTTGGACATCACTGCTTTGATAGCCACATTTGTAAAGATCACAACAAATGACGGACATGTGCATGGTATGGAGAAGCTACTTCTTAGCATAGTAACTTGAACAGTTAGTGCCACTATCAAATCTTAATCTTAAGTGTCAATAATATTCTTCTTAGGCATGTGTTGGTCACTTGGCCATTAATAATTGTTTACGGTCATTTCTTCTAGTTGGATGTATGCAACCTCTTATGTCTTTCTCATTAAAGTGTCGCAAGAGGCTATATGGATCAAGATTCTTGTAGCTCCTATCATATCATCGTAAGAGGTCTAGAATTGTATCCATTTTGGCTTTAATGGCTAAGAAACTTCCTCAATATAGATTTGTATCTCACCTTAGCATTTTAGTGTATCTCCATCCAATTATACAAAATTGGATATCTATATTCATATTCTATCTACCATCATTATCAAGAAGTATTTTAATTGAAACTTTTGGCCAGATCATAATAGCTTGTGATTTAATCCCTAAGTCATTAATTTTGCTAGGTTTTCATGATCCCTTGGTAAAAATAGAAATAACCTCAGCAAAATCATGTCATTAAACACCCCATGATATTCGAATGTATAAACAATCTCTAAAAAGTTTACAATGCCAAATTTGGGTTCTTCCATAGCCAAACCTTAAAAGTATGAATTTTTGATCATTTAAAGCTTTCTTAGCTTGATCTCAAAATTTTATGTCCAGATTCCAAGCTTGATAGAAATTTCGGGAATACTATTTACAATTCACAAATAATATTATCTGAAGGATTGGTCCCCTATAATCAAGTCTTCAACATCTTCTTAAAGGTTATCCATATCATATGGTACATAACATTCAAAAAATATAACCCAATATGAGCCCCACTACCATTAACAAGGATAAATTACACTCTTATTCATAGATCACTCACCCTATACTTGGGGAACTCAGGCACAGGAAAAATTAAAATCATTAAACTCATATGAATATGCTTGTTTATTTTGTAGAAAAAATATTTCTCAACAATTCTCCCCCTTTTCAATAGGGCTTGCCAAGATATTACAGGGATAGACATAATTACTAGAGTAGTGTGGGATCACCAAACCCATCCCCAATTTGATCTAAAAGAAAAGGTTAGACTACTCTCTGAAATATGCTGAGGAATCCAGGCATTCAAGACCTACGTGAGCACTAAAGCCCCCATCATGAAGGAAAATCATCTTTATAGTAATATTCATCACTCAATTCCTACCAGGCTACCAGAGAAGTAAAGTTCTACTAAACTAGCTCTCACTCACAAACTAGTCATCAAGTATTAAACATGTCTATGTAAGCACATAAACATATATATTACTCGAATAAGCATTCTCATGCAAAGGGACGGAGTTATCAAAAAATTAATTTTATCTCATGCCTCTAAGGTATTACAAATAGCTTCTATTACATATCTCACAGTACAAGCATTTATACTTATTTGCACAAAAGGCTCGATCTATTTTCCAATGAAATACATGGTGATCGAACGAGTAACCATCTCAAGTAAGGGTTGAAATAGGTTAGTAACCTCTACTCCCATTTCACCCTACTTGATGTGGACTCTTTCAGAACCAATGTCCCCACTAAAAAATGAGGATCCTAGAAACTCTTACAAAAGTGTCCCTACTGGGCAAGCCAAGTGAATTAAATGGCCTTGCCCAACTCACCTAAAGAGGTGAACCAATCTTCGAGCCTTCAGCATGTTAGAATCATTTAGGATTCAATTTCTAACCCTCTTCAGCTAAATTTGATCTTAGTGAAGAATAAAAGATAGAAAAGTAAGGATAAAGAAATCAAAAGAAGGATGGAGTAGTGTGTTTCTTCAATGCATCCACACCTACTCCAATACTTCTTTTTCTCTCTTCCCAAAATTTGAAGCCTTCAGTCTCCCCTTATGTGAAAAATCCATTTACACTTGATGGATAACATTAGGAAGGAAGACATTTGTTTTCTCTTCTTCTTTTCTCCCAATTTTATAGGAAGATAGAAACACGAAGCAAATGAAAGCACATAGCAACTTTAATCATCAAAAAGAAAGCTCACCCTCAAAAGACAAACTTAAAAAACCCTATCATTTGTATATAAGCAATCAACATGCTCGCTTACACTTCCTACATGATTCCTTCATCCTATTTATAGGTGGGAGAATAGAAGAGTCATGATAGTAACCATAATTTGGTATAATTACTCATCAATTCACCATAGATTATTAAAAGATGCATTAGTATAATTGTGTCACCTACCACTTGAGGTATTTTAATACATCATCTAATGATACTTCATTTTAATATACATATAGGATTTATATCTTTCCACTAAAATATTACAGTCACATCATTTAACTCAAATAAACTACAACAAAATGCCTCAGCAACTATTGACTCCATAATGAGTAGCGTGTGAGTCTCTAATAGTTGGCAAGTCTTAAATGCCTCAGCACTATAGGTGACTACATGCATCCATCTATTGTCTACAATAAAATTTCTCAGCCATTATTAGCTAACTCTCCCCTTTGTGATAAGCTCTTCAATGAGTAGCATGTGAGTCACTAACAATTGACAAGTCTTAAAGTGCCCCAGCATTATATACGACTATAGGCATTAAGGGTATTCCTCCACCTTTGTGACAAGCTCTATAAAAGGTCATGCTTGGTTACCTCAATAATTTGCAAGATAATGGAACATAATGACCATGAGTGGAGACTCCCCCCTTTTAACATAATGAAGGCAGAGTGACTCCCCTTAGCCAATGAAACCCAAAGGGAATTCTTCAAACAATTAGTACCTTGAGTAAGACACCATCTACCATAAAATAACTTTGTATACCAACGATATACTCACTCGATCAATGACCAAAAAAATTATTGTTACAATTTGGGAGCCTGACCTTATATTTTGATAATTATAAATATTATTGGATGTTTATTTACTTATCCCTGCTTTATACATCGCATATATATTTTTTGTGCATTACTAACATTTTAATTTTAGCATACACAAAGCTTCGTCAAAGAACTAGAGCTCAAGAAAGTATTATGACAGTTAGTCATCATTTTAAAGAGTCTAAATTTTATTTTTCTTAAGTCAATTTTTGCATTAGGTGTATGTTGGTTTAGCAATCATGCACACATAAACAAAGGGGAGTGGAATAAAATATTATCATTTTCCTATTATTCATACTATATGATCTTGATCATACTATTCGATCTGTTATATCAAATATTAATTAAATTTTTTAATTAAATGAGATAAATTTATCATGGGTTATAACAATCGTATTGTATTGCCACCACATCATATAGGATGATCACCTATATTTACTATCCCTCCCGTTGAAGTCCAGTTACTTAAATTAGGAAATTTTGAAAATTTTAACTATTCTCACTATACAATCATGTCGTACTATACAAATTTTAATTTTGTTGCATAATTTAATTTTGAAGAATAATCAATTGAATTAGGATTAATTATAATTGATAATCATTTGATATGATCTTGACCATATTGGATGATCAATAGAGTGATGCTATAGATAATAATTATTCATCCTATGGTTCATACTAAACAAATAGTGATTTGACTGAACTAATAATGTTGTATAATTATGAATCATATAGATGAAATTAAACTAATCATACTCCATGATATACATGTTGTACTATACGATTAAAGGGCTAAGTTAAAAATTTGGATTTTTAGAGCCCTCTTTATAAACTCTTTCTTTTCTTAAAGGGATTGTTTTTTTGTAGTCATGTCACATTTACTTTCTTTGTGAGAGAGCTTGGAGAGTACAATTCATAAGGGAGAGAGAAGGTGAGGTTGAGAGAGGGAGAAGAGCCTAAAGGGAGGCTAGGGAGTGTAAGGGGATTCATACGGTTATTATGGTTCACTTGCACCTTGGATCCTCTAATTGTGTGTGCAGAGCTTTTTGGGAAGAGCTATAGGGAAGTAGTCTCTTTGGAAGTAAAGAACATCAGCATCTCTGCTAGACTAGGTGGTTAAAAGAGGAAGTGGCGACTCTGTCAGGGTTGGGAGCCAAAGGATGAAGCGGTGACTCCACCGATATGGGAGAAAAAGAAGGAAGTGGTAAATCCACTGGCATGGGAGTGAAAGGAGTAAGCAGAGATTATGGGCTAAGGAGGCCAAAGGAGGGACGACATCTAGCTTAGGTCAAGGAGATGGAAGGAGGGATTGCATCAGGAGGAAAAAGATGGGATAGTCTACTGAGTTTGTAAATGTCACTCTCCACCAGGTCAAAGGAGAGGGGCTTCTCCAATGAGATGGTGGCCGAAGGAGAGTCATCATTACCCAAAGTGGAGAACCTATAGGGAGTGGACGTAGGTCAAGTTGACTGAATCCCTATAAATCTTGATTTGTAATTTTCTTTTTATATACACTTGATTTTTACTTACAATTTACTTCAATGCACTTGATTTCACATGTTGTAGCTGATACAATCTAGATATTCTATATTGTTTACATTGTGAATGGAGTAAAAGTAAAATTTCATTTACTAAATGGCCTTTAAAAGATAGAGAACTTGCACAACTTAATACTAAGTGCTTGAGTTATTTCTTTGGTGCACTTAACTCTAAAGATTACATGTGTATTTCTACTTGCATTAGTGGAAAGGAAGTATGAAATAAACTTTACATAACTTACGAAGGCACCAACAAACCTAAATAATCACATTTAAATCATGGGATGCTAAACTGACTACTATATTTAATCCAAAGATTTAAATATTTACTGTATTGATCTTTTGGGCTCTCTAATTACCTATGAGCAAAATGTGAGCCCAGGAAATATAGAAGTAGGGGAATGAAAGAAATAATAGACTGTGGCACTAAAGGTTAACAACACTAAAGTAATAATTCAAGATCTAATGAAAGTGAAGACATTGCATTAATGACATGTCAATTTAAGAGTTTCTTTAAATGTAAATACAAGCGCCACTTCAACAAGAACAAAGGTAAAATTATAAAATCCAATAAAATTTCTTCTGACATGATTTATTTTTAGTGCACGAGGATAGAACATGTTAGATAAGACTGCCCTAACATCAAGAGCCACCCAACTAAGGATAATGGTGAGGAAAAATTAAATTTAAAAAAGAGAAAACAAAAGCTGGAAAAGGAATTCTTGAAACTAGGAATAAAAATCATCAAAAATTTAATCAGAAAGTAGGTAACCAACTTTGCTTAATGGCTAAAGAAAGCATTTGGGACTCTGACAATGATGAAGCATGTGACCTATCATATGATGAACTATTTTCTTTTTTTTTTAACAATTGCATGATTCCCATAAGAAAATAAAAAAAATTATATGTATGTCTTAAAAGAAAATTTTCCACCTTAAAAGAAGAGCATGAAAATTTAAATAATAATTATTTAAGCTTAAAAATTGAATGCAATGTAGTAGATAAGGAGCATGAATCATTAATGAATGAGCATGATTCATTGAATAAACAATATATTTAATTACAAGAAAAGTATGACTCCTTAAATAAATATCAAATTTAGATAAAGGTAGCATTTAAGGAATTGGAAGAGCTAGCATTAGGATTAGATAGCAATGTACATGCATTCAGGGTGAAAGTAGGAATGTATAAAAGTGTAAATGAGCATTTAAAAAAGAAAATAACACACTTCAAGGAAATGCACTCAGGCAGACACACAGTAATGCCATAGCCTAGAACACAACATTCTTCATCCAATTCTAAAAGAAGACCTCATTCCCCATTTTTATTAGTAAATCTATTTCTAGGGATTATGTGCTAACCGTGTGGCATACTGGGTCACATTGCATGCTCTTGAACGCTACACCATATAACACACATGATTTGGAGGCCCAAAGCATCACCATCAAAACATCACATTCATATATTCAAGCATAAGGCAGGACCCAAACTCACTTGTGTTCTAACCATTCACTAATCAAGCTATTATCTATGTTAATTACCTTCAATCTTTGCATGTTTAGGATGCACACACTCACACTTAGTTTAGCCTCTCCAAGATTTAGGAATTGATTGTGTTTGAATGTATCTACATGTATATGTTACCAAGGGATAGTGGAACATTGATTCAAGCCCATTCAACCTAGTGACACCTAAAGAAATTAAAATATATGTCCAATAGATTTAAAATTTTAAACATTTAAACTTAGCTATACCTCCAACCTTAAAAAAATTTCTCACTGATTTTAAAAATCATTAAACCCCTTAATTAATTAACTCAAGTTTAATGCACTAATTAAGCCTTAAAACTTCCAAAAATTCTAATAAATCTAAATTAAATCCAAAAGTTACATATAATATCTCAAATTGACCAGAATTCAAATCTTAACTTAAAAAAATAAAAACTCCTTTGATTTGACATCAAATTCAAGCTTAATTTAATTTAATTAAAAATTAATATTTAATTAATTTAATTAATTAAAAATAATTAAAATTTCAAAAAATTCCTAAACATTTGGGAATCTCTCCTTAGGTCATTCCTAGCCTTTAGAGGTGATTTTAAGGAGTTTGAAGTTCATTTGGAGCAAAATCATTAAAAGTCTCTTAATTAAATCAATTAAATAATTTAAATAAATACTCAAACTTCTAAAAATCATAACTAATTCTAAAAAATTCCAAATTGAGTAAACTCAAAGGAATTAGAATCCATTTGGGGTCTAATATTTATTAGAAATATAAAATCTCCTGAAATAATTCAAAATAAAAAAGTCAACAATCCGGTCAACCTTTAGTCAAAACTTCAAAAATTCATAACTAATTATAAAAAAATCCAAATCCATCAAACTCATAGTCTAATTACTCATCCTAATGTATAATATTTAATAAAAATATTAACTTTCTAGAAATCAATCTTAATCTTAAAATCAAAATTTGACTCCTTAATTTAATGATTAAAATAATCCAGAAAAATTTCAAAAATTCAAAAACCATTTAAAATCCAAGCAAATATTAATCAACATCAAAATCATTCAACTAACCATTTAATACACAATAACCACTCCAAAGATAAAGTTTTTAGGATGGACTACCTTGGGCTGCCAAGCTAAGTGTCCTAACAAAGCCCGATCCTCGAGCCTATGAAACAACACTATGAATAAATTCAATAGAGTGTTAAATCTTAAAATTAATTAATTATTAATAATTTAATCAAATTAAAACTCTTAATTTAATTACATTAACCAGGTTTTTAGGATGGACGATCTTGGGCTGCTGGGTTAAGTGTGCTGAGGAGGCCCAGCCCTAGAGCTTGTGAAATAACGCCACGAACTAGTTGATGACAAACTTAAATAAATTAATCCTAAAATCAGCAACTAACCAAATCAATCAAAATTTATTAACTCCTTAAACCTTAACCAATCAAATCATTTAATATATATTGATTACTACTAGGTAACCCAGGCCTACAAGGCTATTTAGTTAGCCCCAAGAAAGGTGAAATAAACTTCACAGCCTTGGTGAGCAACAAAGGTGGTAATCAATTAACTTTAAATAATACATCTTAAAAATTAAATATAAATCATCAATATTTTAATTAAAATTTATCTTAATCCTTCGAACTAACTAGAACATCAAACAACTCTAACCAATTATCTTATATAAGATATATATGAATCACACAGCCTACCTCACACACTTTAGATGGTTTGCTAGGACAAATAACTTTAGTCTTAGGCTAAGCCCATGTTTACTTTTCTGTTGTGTGCAAGGTTTTTCATGATTTTCACTATATGTTAGTTGTTAGTATAGATTGATGTGTTTGTTTATTTAATTTCTATAATCTATGTATTAATGTGATGGACGTTAGATATACCCTTAGGTTAGGGACAATTTAAATGCTAATATAATCTTATATAGGTGGCCATGATCATTCAGGGCAATCAAAATAAAAGGGAGCATAAAATTAAGTTTTAAATTAATGATATTTTCTATAGGTTGTTTAGAAATGCTAAGTCCCCCTTTTTAAATTTAAAGAGCATGGACAAGCGTGGCTATGATTTGAGTATTTTAATTTCAAATATAACTACTTGGAGTTTTTTATATGATGATTTATTAGGATAACCATGCATGTTATTTGAGTCTAGATTTTAATTTTTATTTAAATATAATTTAATATAATTGAGTTATAAATATTATAAAAGTACTTTGCAATGAGATAATGAAGATTCAATATGGAATCCAAAGAGAAGGATGACATCCCCTAGGGAAGAGTCCCTCATCATTTGGATATCCAGATTATGATACTTTGAGTATCCAAGAAGAAAAGAAAACACCCCTTCGGGTAGGTGTTTCTTTTCACTCGGATATCTTGACCCGACAGATCCAAAGAGCCCGTAGAGGGACAAAGAAGTGAAGAATAAGAAGACCCATTCTCAAAGTCACTTGTGTCTTAGGACTAAAAATTTGGGCTTATTATCAGTGGTATCTAGCCAATTTAATTTTTATAATTCTGGATTATAATATTAAGTGGCAATTACCATATATATTTTTAATTTGAATATAAATTTAATTGATTTGATTATTGATTGATTACTTGCTTTATGACTAGGATTGCATATTTTTAGTAGTTTTTTGACAATTTTGCATATCGATCTCTGATTTAACCTGAAACCTGATTAGAGGCTCGTGAGGGTATGAATAAATTTTTTCTACTCTAATTAAAATTTAAAACCTTTTAGCTTAAATAGAAACTCTAATGAATTTAATAAGTAAGCTTGGATCACCGAGAGTCACAAGCTTTCATATTATTACTTTCTCTTCCTTGTTAGGAACCTCCCCATCTATGGATTCTTGAAGGCCACCTAACCTATTAGGGTACAGTCCTATCAAGGGGGATGTTGTGTAATCTCTAGGATAAAATCTATTTTCTAAGCCAATTTTTTTATACCAGTTCATTCAAATTTATGCATTTTAATTGAGTCAATTTGCATGCATTGCATTAGATACAAATTAAAATGAGTTTAAAACTTAATTGCATTTTTATTTCAAGTTTCATATTACCCAATATAAGTCAAGGGGCCATTTAGGATCTGCTATAGATGTCGGTCCCATTTCTTTAAACTTAACCTAATCAAACATCCCAACCACGCTTTCCTAAGCAACCAGACTCATAGTTTTAAAGTGCTTAAGTGGTTAACTGGCTCCCCAATCTAGGCCGGAGTAAGTTCAAATTCTGCATTACATTAGCTAACTTCAGGTCACTAATTTTTAGTGCCCAATAGGTTATAAGGCAGGCTCAGGCTATAAGACCTCAACCTTTGGGAATTAAATTCTAATTTTATAATAAAATTGAAAGGTCAAACTTAAATCTCCTTCAATCAAAATTTAAGCCTAACACATAAGATAGATTATGGTACTTCTGAAATATTTTAGAATCCCAAAGCACTTCCTACTTTTCCTCCTTTGACCTCCAGAAATAAGTGTTCTACTTTGATTTAATCTCAATTGAAAATTCCAATCCTCACCTCCTTTGACATTAAGCCTTGAAATCTTAAATAAAATTTCTACCATTATTTTAATCAAGAGTATTCATTGGAAACTTTGATTTCTTATGATGTAATTAACTACGAGGGCTTGAACTCATAAGAAATTTAGAAACCCAAATCAATTTTCAAAATCAATCAAGTTTTCAAAACCTCAAATGATTATCTTTGGGAAAATCAAATACAACGACCATTCTCATCATTTTCAAATGATTGATAGTGAACAATATCTCCTTTATCTAGGAAGATATATCGTTCTATTATAATAATTTTGAGTATGAAATTAACAATCTCTTATCCAAATTATTATAGTCAAACACATGATCAAACATTATTATGATCCTCCAGGATCATATGTTGTTCTTCCCTGAGTATGACTATGATAATAAGGATAAATTCAAAGTTTTATATTTTGAAGCTATTAGGGAATAATATGTTCACCTCCTGAGATGATATATCATTCATAATGATGTGTTAAATTTTAAAACTAAAATTCCAAAAATTAAATTCTCCCAAAGAAAATTAATCTTTTTCAAAACTCTGACAACACTTTTTTAATCAAACAATATCATACTGTACAATAAGAGATAACTAAATTAAACTTTTGGGTTTTTTAGAGCCCTCTTTAAATTTCTTCTTTTCTTGAGGAGAGGGTCTATTGGCAGTTAAGTCATATTTCTTTTCTATAAGAGAGAGCTTGGAAAATCAGTTCACAGGGGAGGAAAGAAGGTAAGGATGATAGAAGAAGAAGAAACTTGAGGGACTTAAGGAAGTGTGAGGTGATTCACACGGTTGCTCTGGCTGGCCTACAGCTTGGGTCGTCCAGTTATGTGTGTGGAGATCTTAAGGAAGAGCTCCAAGGAAGGAGTGACAATAGAGCCAATGACCCTCAGCATCTCCACTAGACTAGAAGGTGAAAGAAAAAGTGGCAACTCCATCAGGTGTGGGAGTGACAGGAGGAAGAAGAAACTCCACTAGGTTAAGGAGACAAAAGGACAGACAACATTTTCACCGAGTTGAGGAGGTGAAAAGAGGAATAGTCTACTAAGTTTGTGAAGGTTATTCTTCACCTAGTCAAAGGAGAGGGGCTTCTTCGCCTAGATGTGAGCTGAAAGAGAGTCATTATTTAGTGCAATACCCAAATACAAGAATATTTAAGGAGTAAAAGTAGGTTAAGTTCATCAAACTACCATAAATCTTGATTTGTATTTTTCTTATTTTTTACACTTCATTTTTTCCTATAATTTACTTTTATTGCACTTGAGTTGAACTGTGATTATATGATTGTAGGAGGATTTTGTTGATTTATTTTGATTAATATTTTATTTTAAAATAGTAAGAAATAATTATATATATATAGGTTTTTTTTGTTTGGTTTTTGAGTTTGTAAATCATTTTGCATAATTGCTTCTGCATTATTTCAAGTTCTATTTTAAGCTAAAAAATTTAAAAGATTTAAAAGTTTTTTAAAACCCCAATTCACCCCCCTCTTGGTATTCCATAAGCATTTTCAATTATATTCATGTCATCACTCGTGTATGAAAAAAAAAAATAAAGAAAGAAAGAAAGAAAGAAGATAGAGTTCAAAGAAAAAATGATTTTATATTTTCCCTTATGTCAAAATTACAAATTAGTTGATGCGACCCATTTATTGGTCGCACTCACGCCCTCTCTATCCTCACTATCACTTTTAGGATACTCTCTAAAAAAATAGGAAGGATCAATGAACCTTGAGTTAAGATTACCTCTTGCCACCAGTTTTCTAATGCAACCAGTGATCCCATCAAAATAGCAATCACCTAGCATGCGCTCAAAATCTCCACCATGAATTATGCAAAAAACATCATCTAAATTTTTGATTTATTTGGCTAAAGTAACTTCAGCTCATTCTTTAGCTTCCATGATAGCAACATAACCAGCTCGACACCAGTTCATCACCCTTGTATTCACTTTTAGAAACATCCCTCTCACTAGAATAGGGTGCAATCCTTAAAGCCATAAGAAGCATCAGCACTAGTCTTTAGCTTATCTCTCCTAACTGCTACCACCATCTCCTCTCCTCTTACAGATAAATTAATAGGCCACCTCATTCCTAAAGGTCCCAGTGACATTGTTTCCCCACAACGATGCATAAGCACCACCCTGCTCCTCTATAATAACCCGTATTTTGACTAAGGTTAAATTTTTTTTGGAGTCAATATAAGTCAAAATTAAAATCCAACTTCAGCATAGCATTGTTATTATAGTGTTTTAACTACATGAACTTTATTGTAATTTTCTAGCACTGGTGAAAATTCTTAAGAAATTGGCACCTGTCAATACAAGTGGAGATTTTGATACCATCAGGTGTCCATTTTGTAAATCAATTTTACCAATTTTTTGAATCAAATGATTTATTTTATGAATGTTTTTCTATAATTTATGTAGTTCTAAAATAATTTATTTGAATCTTATATTAAAGAATTAATTAAATTAAATTTTATATTAATATTATATTCAAAATATTCTAAAGCTTTATTAAAACCTTTTAAAATCCCATTATCTATTTCATTTGGACATACAGAGAAATGAGAAGAATAATTTAAGAGAAAAAGAGAGGAAAGAGAAAGGAGAAACCCATTTTTGAAGGCCACGATATGATTTTTTTTATCGGGCTAGTTGGGAGATTTACTTGTCTCATTGTAAGGAACCTTTACTCTATTTCTGATTTCAAGGATTTTGTATTTTTGATATTTTTTGATCAAATTTTTGTTTTCGTCACCAAGAACGAGAATCATTTTGTATTGGCAAAACTTTCACCGTATAACTTTTTTATATATTACAGAGAATGAGATTATGAACGTTTTAAGTTTTTATTTGAGATTTTTCACTGGGTGATTTTCAAAATATAATAATTTTTGCCTACTAAAAAATTTATTTTAAAATTTAAAAATAGAGATTTAGGTCAACTAAAGCTTTAGAATATAATTTTAAATAATATCTAGTTAGATGGTTGAATTCTAAAAATATGAATTTTTTGCTTAGTTTAATTATGTTTTATTTACTGCAATGCATTGAAAATGAATGTGGATATGTGATTGAGATTACAGTTATAGTACTGTGATAATAATATGTGTGTAATAAATAAGTAAAGATTGGTTGACCATTTGGTTAGAGACTGATTGATCTATACAGGATGGTGAGACGACGAGCTATCCTTTAAATAATGTAGTTTGGTGTTATCCTCTACTAATTCACGTGATATACTGATTAGGAGTTATAAGGAGATGATTACTGTGCCAACGGGCAAAGAGTGACGATTCTATTTACTGAGCCAACAGTTTATTAGTACAATACTGAAAAATATCGTGATAGCTAGGACTTCTTTACTTATTTAGTGTGACTACTAAAATATATATTCTTAAGAAATTATTCTTATTATTGTACAGATTATTATTACTATATGGATTTACTTATGGCATTTTTCTACCACTCCTGCCATTAGATTATTATTTTTATTCATTTAGATACTAATATTATTTGATACTACTAATTTAATGTATTGATACTAAGCATGTGGTATACTGAGCACATTATATAGAATATCAGGGTAGTATATATACACTCTTATATGATTTTACTATATTAACATGATTTTGTTAGTCCTTACTGATATTTTGATTTGATGCTTTATCTAATTTTTGTATTGATTGGTATTATAGATACGATGATTGCTTTATAAATTTGATACTCATATAGGTTTCTTGCTTTACTAGCTTCCATACCGTAGTGTTTTACTTGTTATAGATTCTACCACCACTATATATAAATTTTACTATTTATGTACTGATTCAATTATCATATGAATGCTACAATTATGATTTGACTTTTGGCATGCATATTGCACCTTTGCCATGCTTTGAATTCAATTATAGATTTTGGTGATCGGATGGGCTTTTTAATCTTATTATATGTGGTTAAATTATTTCAGGTCATGGCAAGGGAGCATGAGTGTGAGGCTGGTCAAGATTCTTCAGGTTCTATTTTTTTATTTTAGTTATTATTTTATACTCAGTACAGGATAGATATGTGATGATTATATAGATCCTAAGTAGTGTATATAACTTTTGAGAAAATAAATTATAGAATATATTTTTGTAATTTATTACTGATGGAAGATATTAGATAGCTCTGGTTGCTGTTTATTAAAAGATTAAATGAATAATTCTTTTAAATTAAATTCTGGGGCATCACATCCTCTAATGTCAATGGCTTCTTAGCCACTGGCACTTTGAACTCAGGATAGCTTCTATACTTATTATCTTCTTCAGATGAACTCTCACATTAGCTTTGCCTATGGTTGAAGAGGGTTTCTCCCCCAACCTCATGGTCATTATCATCACATTAGATAGAGATGCCAGATTAACAGGATAAATATAGTCCATGAATCCCTCTAAAAAAGAAATAAAAAATATCAGAACCAATCAACAACATCATTGCTTCAAAATGAACAAATAACTTACCATATACATTACTAAAAATATTCTGATAAACTACATGGCATAGTAGAACCAGCGGTTCATTCTTCACTTGTAAAACCTGAAAATGATGATCGTAGGTCGTCGCACGCTTTTTGATGCATCGCGATAAAACTTAAGTGAAAAATTAAAGTTAACAAAATTTAATGAAAATAATTTTATAAAATTATACGCAAAATTTTGATCGTTTTGATATGTATAACTTATATCAAATTTTGCCTGAAATTAAAATTAAAAATTTTAGAAGCTTCTAAATGCCTAAACTACCCTTAGTAAGTAATGAATAGGAGAAGTTTAAAGTGAGGGTATGTTGATCTTTTGGATCCCCTTTCTCCCTAAATTGAGTAAACCTAACCCCTCCCTCACATTTCATTCGGCCAAACCAAAACCAAGAGAGGAGATGAGGCGGACGCGAGAGGGGCGATGGGGTGGCTTCAGCGGCGGCTCCGGAAATGGTTTTCTGGCAAAATATTTAGTGCAAATCGAAGAGGACGACGAGGGGATTCCTAAGGTATGTTAATTTTGAAGCAAATCCCTCTCATTCTCTAGATTATTGGAAAGAGAAATTCTAGGGTTTTGTACAAATTCAATATTTTCTTACGAAATCAATAGGGTAGGTTTATAATGATGTTTTAACGGTAGAAAATAAATTTCCCTAAATTTTATTGAGTTTTGAAAGATTAGGATTTTTTCTAAAAATCAAAATTTCTTAGAGTGATTTCACAAAAGTGATTCCTATGGGTCCTAGGAATGTTCCTAAAGCAAAATTTTGAAGTTTTGTAAGAAATTCCATTTTTGCTTAATTTTCTAATTAAATAAATCCAAAAATAAACAAAGTAATTATTAAGATATGTTTAGGGATAATTTTGGTATACTAATTTGATAAAATTGATGAAATTAGATTTTCCAAAATTTAAGGTTTTCAATAAATCCGAAAATTAAAAATAAATAATATAAATTTTTTGAATTATTGTAAGGAATCCTTAATGAAAAACAAAGAATTTAGACAATTAGGAATTTGATTTAAACCTTAAGGGAGAAATAGTTTTGTGACATATCTTTTATATAATTATTAGGTTGTGACATTTCAAAGTAAACGAAGTGTGTGAAAAGCAACACTTTGAGGAAGCACTGTGCTTGGATTAAGGTAGGGATTCATATTTATCATAAAAATTTCTTATATCATTTTGCTTTCTCTTTATTCAACTACAAATGTTTAAAATTTTTAAAGTTTATATGGTTTGAATTCAGTTTTGCAAATATCATGTTAGAAGAAATTATTTTCTTTCAAGATGCTCTTTCAAGATGTTAGCAAAGTTTTCTATTATGGTTTAATTCATAGTTTTCATGTTTTAAGCCAATGATATATGAAGTAAGATTTTTCATTAAGCATATGATTGACTGAAAAATTGTTAAAGTTTTTGATATGAGATTGTGCATGTTGATGCGGAGTGCCCAAATGGTAAAGGGGCTTGAAAGAGCCAAATGGTAAAGGAACTCGAAAGAGTCAATGGTAAAGGAATGGCCAAATGATATGAAAATATGTATCTGATCAGTATAAAATTTATGGGAACCTCCGAGACGGGTGATATAACATTCATTATGCATAATATCATTTATATATATTTTCTTTGCATTACTGACATTGATGTTTGAGAAAAGGTTAAATGAAAGTTTATGATTGAGGAAATGATATGAAAAAGTTTCTATGAAAAAGTTTATGATGGTAATGTTATGAAATTGATGCAAGATTTATCATTGTTTAAAATTTTATTATAAAAGGATGTTTTATTTTGGCTTTATGCAAATTCTTATGAATAATATGAATTACCTGCTGAGCGTGCAAGCTCACCCCTATTTGTGGGAATCTTTTTCAGGAGAACCATCTGAGAAGTGATGGCAACGAGACGACAGTACACCTACCATTGTAGAGGGACTCAGGGTGTCCATTTTTTATTAATTTCTATTTTGAGTTGAGTTGAGTCTGAGGATTGAGATGTAGACTCAGTTTAAGTTTATGTTTATGTTAATGTTTATGTTTTAATGGTTGGATGTTATGTTGATGAAATTTAAAAAAAAAATTATGTTGATTGTTTAGTGGCTCTTTCTTATGTTATTGTTGGAAGATATTTATATTTATGAATTAAAAGTTTTATGATTTGAATGTTTGATGTTTCTCCGTACGACGTTCTGTTCCTGCCCCATTAATTCGGGCTAGCTGGGCTGGGTCGTGACATCACCATCGTTAGTACCATCTTCTCCTCATTGAAAAGCATGAGAAGAGTTAACTTCTTCTTCTGCAATAAGATCATAGTAGTCGACACTGTCCATAATGAAGTACTCAGAAAAATAACAAACTTGGCCTTCTAATCATGCACTTTGTTCACTAGGCCGACTTTCCTGCCCACCAAAATAAAAAATTGGATAAAACTCTCCTTTGTATCCTTCACTATAAAGACATGTCTAAACAGATTATGAGGCCATGGAAAACATCACTCTCATAGCAATGAAGCAAAAGAAATCACTTTCACCATAGAATTTGGCAATAATTATGCTGAACCACCCCATAAAAATTTAGAACTTCCTCTATCTTGAAAAATAAGGGGAATCACAGCCCAAGATTTAGATGATCAATGGGAATGATCAATTCCCCATACGATATAGAGTTAATCCGTTCATTTTTCATCAACATTCCGAAGTTGAAACTGGTATTTGAAAGGAAATACACCAAAAAAATGTACTCGACATACTCTTCAGTCAGCCAAGTCTGGGGCAAGTCACACTCACTGAGAAACTTATCTTTGTATTTCTATAAAAAAATACATTATGAAATCAAAACCTAGAATCAGGAAGAATGGAAGATATAAAAAAAGATTAACCCTCATGGCCTTACCGCTTCAATTTAAAGTAAAAAATTGTCACATGAGAACTTCAGGCATCTCAAATCAAAATTAATTTAGAAGATCTCACTACTCTTTCTCATTATTATGGAATCAAAAAGGCTACACCATTCTCATTCACAACAATCACCATAGGCACTCTCAAATCTATGGTGCATCAATCGCCCTATCCCATTTGATAAAATTTTAAAAAAAATCCTCTTCATTTCTTTTATAGCAATCAAAGAATTTATGCATTTGAGAATCAACACGTTCAAAATCATAGATAAAAATAAATCATGAAAAAAAGGACAAATCAACCCATGCAAGGGAACTATGCCAGGCATGCTTTAATATAGGATCCTCTTCCATACTCAATGTTAGGCCTCCCATTCAGTCAAGGTACTCCACAATATACTAAGCACCCCAGAAAAAGTACTCCTACTGGGTTTGATTAAGTAGGGATAGCAATTTGTCTTCTATCAAGCTTGTACGGTCACATACGGTCACCTACAATACAGACTGATAAGATAGCCATCATGTCAAAGGAAAACCTCATACAACTTTCCAGACTCTATAAAAGGGGAAGGGAGTGGGCAAGATGGAAGGGGGAAAAAAGAAAAGGGGGGTCCTCAGATAGGGCATCCTCATAAGTGAGAGATCATAAGGAAGAACCACTGGAAGAAAAAAGGAGAGATGCTATTTCTTTCTTTATAATCTAAAGCTTTAGCTTTTCATTTACTTGTATCTCTGGCCCGAATAATGAAGATTTTATCTAGATTCATACAATTTTTTATCTTCTCTCTATCTTTCTTCACATTTTTACTTCACTACATTCTCCTCTCCTGCTTTCCACCTACTGGTGGCGTATAGTACGATCCGAGTTCATCCACTAGACAAAATGGGATTCAACATGCCTTTAAATAGATATTTAAACTTTATAAAAACTTTATAAAATAGAAATTTAATATTAAAATTTTTATTAAGATAAAAATAATATTATTGAATCGCTTGATTCAAGAAACTAGCTTGACAGTTTTCTAGTTGAACCGATGGTTCCAATTAGTTTATATTAGTTAAACATGAATTAGGTTTTCCAACCTGATCAGACTGGCAACTTGATTAATTCAAGATCAAACTAGCCGGCCTGGTCCGATTTTCAAAACATTGAATTTTTTTTTCATAATTCTTATTATTTCTACCATATTTCTCCATAATCTTGAAGCATTTTTTTATATAATATTGTTTTGACTTTTAATATCCTCTATTTGATAGAAACTTTATATAATTTCTTAAGTTCACCAAAATTTGAATCCATAGTTGCTCTCACATTTTATGCTTGATGAAGTGAATGGAAACACCCAAATAATGGTGTGAGTATATTCCAAATGACTAAATGATATAAAAAATATTTTTTATTTTTTATTTAAAAAAATAACTAGATAAATAATTTTGGATACTTTAATTTTCTTTCAAGTATTACAAATCAAGAGCAACTAACAAAATAAATTTAAGGATGGCAACTAGTGAGGCTATTTTACTCATTCTCATAACATGATTATTACTATTTGAGAGTAATTAGATATCTACACAAAATATTTAGTTATTATCATTCACTAATACATACATTGAATGAGAGCAAAGTGAAATAGAAAATAATCCAATGTAATGGTTTAGGAAATTGAGAACAACTGGCAAAGGGGTACAAACTAAGTTTTATTGTGGTTTGGCACTAATGCTTACATCAATGCCTAAAATCCTCCAACCTGAGATTTCACAACTCTCCCATTCGATCACCTTTGGGCAAAGAAGCCACTCTTTTTAACGGGTAATGGAGAAACCAAACACTCTATTCTACTCATTGTGAGATAACCGCTACTATAGCCACTATAGCCCATCAACAAGTCAACCACAGTCATAAAGAGCTTTTGACAACTCAAGGATCCCATACAATCATAATACAACAACTCTAAATAAGCCACAAAAACTATTAGAGGAACAAAATGAAAGAATAGAAGAGAAATAGCTATATAATACACTCTCACAATAGGATCTCTCATTTAAGAAGTTTCAATTCAAAAGATAAAAAATCTCCTCCCAAATGTGAACTCCTCGAGGAGATCATATAGTATGAAGTATAAATTATATAGTATGATCATTATAAATTAATTTGTATCTTGCAAATTAGGTTTTCCTTGAATGTACAATCCAATTCAAATGATATAGCATGATCAATTAAGCATTTACATATCAATTTGCCTCTAATTAATTCTTGCTGCTTAATTATATTAAGTTAGAAAATCATTGATACAATATAAATAATTTAATTTTTGAATTAAACTAAGTATAACATTACATGGTGATTTTAATTTGAAGTTAAATATGATCATTCGGTATGATATTATTCATACAAAATAATAAGTTCACAAAAAATATTTTAAAATTTTTTAATTAATTTAAATTGATTTGCTTGAAATCTCTCTGTTGAGATCATATCATGCAATATGACTGACATCATATAGTATGTGCTATCATGATCAATTTTTATTAATTAAATTTATTTTTTTATACTTTAACTCATATTTGTTCTGATTGTTTCACAATTTTTTTTGCCTGAAATATACACAAAAAAAAACTATGTTGTACAAGAAATTTAATTAGTAAAAACATAATAATTTTATGACTTACTAAATATTTTAATATTGTTTTAAAAACTAAAAATATGTCAAATGAGTGGAGAAGGAGTGTGTTGGTTCCCATTTTTAAGAATAAAGGTGATACACAAGTGTGTGTGAATTATAGAGGAATTAAGTTAATGTGTCATATATTAAAATTACGGGATGGAGTAATTGAGCAAAGGTTATTATGTGATACTGGTTCATGCCAGGTAGTCCTATTATGGAAGCTATACATTTATTGAAAGTTTTTGTACATAAGTATAGAAAAAGTAAGGGAAATCTATATATGATATTTCTTGATTTAAGAAAAGTGCTCTAGAGAGTTCTAGAAAAGAAAGGAGTTAATAATGCTTATATTCAAGTCATTAAGTATATATATACATATATATATAAGATGTTACTTGTATTTAAACACAAGGTGGTTTGACCAAGTATTTTCCTATTTCAGTTGAATTGCATCAATGATTAGTTTTAAGCCCATATCATTTTGTTTTAGTCATGGACATTCATACTAGACATTTGTAAGAAGATGTACCATGGTGTACACTTTTTGCTGATTAAATTCTTATTGATAAGAATAGAGAGCAAGTTTATGAAAAACTTGAATTATGGAGGTCAACATTAGAGCCTAAAAGTCTTCATTTGTGTAAATTTAAAACAATACATGCAGTGTAATTTTATAAGCAATAGAGCTTGTTGTGGGATTATGATATAGGGTGATCAAGTCATTAAAAAGAGGCGCACTTTTGATATCTCAGGTCTATTGTTCAATGTGATGGCAAAATAGATGGGGAGAATTCAAGTTGGATGGTTGAAGTATAGGAAGGTATTAGGCCTATTGTGTGATATAAAAGTACCCCTTAAATTTAACGGAAATGTTTAAAAGAGGGTGGTAATGCCTGCAATGCTTTAAGGCATAAAATGTTTTCTATTAAAAGTTAACCATAAAATTAAGTATTGCAAAGATGAGGAAGCTAAGGTGGATGAGTGGCTTCACACTTAAAGATATAATGCAAAATAAGTGAAAACATGAATAAGTCAGAGTAGCTCCACCGTTAGATAAGAATACAGAAAGACACCTTAGATGGCTTGGTTACATAAAGTATTAATCATTTGATAACCCTATTAGGAGAGATTTGTTAAATATAATCTATGTTTAGAAAGGTAGAGGAAGACCAAAAAAGACTTGGTTAGGCAGTATTGATAATAACATTTTTATTAACTTTAAATTAAAATTTAACATTAATTGGACACAATGGAGAAAAAGGATTCATGTAGCTGGCCCTACATAGTGGGATAATGGCTACTTATTTTTGTTGTTGTTTTTGTTATCTATATGTAAATATAAATTACAAATAGAAAATACTATATACAATTTTATATGTAAAGAACCTAATAATTCTAATATAATCAACATTAAGCTCAAATTCATTATTTATAATATAATCGAATAATTACCACCTAACTACATATATTTAGCATACTTTGGATTTAATGAAATATATATAACATTTAGAACTTAATTAAAATTTATAAAATACTCAATTAGAGAATATTAAAGAAATAAATAATAAGTTTCTTAACTATGTGTCTAATGATGCAATTAGTGTATAATTGTTTTTAAATCAAATTAAGTTAATATAATATGAAATTTATGATCATTTTAATTTCCTAAGTCATCTATATAACTAAAAATCATACGTTGAATAATGTGAAATCTATGATCATTTTAATTTCCTAACTCATCTATATGATTAAAAATCATATGTTGAGCAAATTAAAAGTTCATGATAATAAATAACATAATGTTTAAAATATATTTTATAAATAGGAAATAAATGGAATTATTTATACAGGCATGTTGGTGGAGTGCTTAGGATTTTCTTAGGGAGGCCTTGATTTAGAGATGGAGATGGGATATAAGGTTATGTAAAAAATGAAAGGAACTATGGAGGCTAGTGAAGAGCTTGGAAATGGCTTGAGGAATGCTTAGAGGTGACAACATAAAAGAATTTTTTTTTATGTGTTTATTATAGAGATAGGGATAGAAGATTGTGGATGGCTATGTGAGGTTGTATATGCCTTATAGGGTTATGGGGTGGAGTATAGGGTGGCTGTGAGGTTTGCAAGAAGGACTTAAAGCAAGAGATTGAAGGAGATTTTATAAACAAAAACAAAGATAACTTGTATATCAAGGGTTCTGCTTACAAGCAAATACATCAATATTTATTCAGTAATTTGAAAGTAGAATACATGGTCTCATATTTTTAAAAAAATAAACAAAAATACATGAATATGAAGACTAATAATTTTTGCCAAGCCATTTATGATAATGGAATGGTTCCATTTGAAATTAAATCTTCATGTCCTTTAAAGTAATTGGACAAGGGATTTTGGAGTAAATATTGACTTTTTTTAGCTCATTTTTATTTTTTATTGCTTGGATGAATAAGGGGTTGATCATGCATGTTTGGAGGCTGAATTGGTCTAGTAATTTGATTGTATATTGAAATTTAAAGTGAAGGGCGGTCGACCAAGCTTGTCCCTTCTTCCATGCTTTAAGAATTGGATTTGGGATGATTATGATGTTTTGGATTCTTAATGTAATGCTCTAATGATGAACATAATTTTGGGTTGCTACTATAACATGAATTATAATAACCATTAAATTTTAAGAGATATGTTTGAACAATAATAGTCAAAAATTATTTTAGCAGTTATTATAAGTCCAAATCATAAATCATCTTTGTCATAACATAGATATTATTATATTTTAATTGTACCAATATTTCCTTAATTTTTTTGGTTTTATTGTAATTCCTTAAGAAATTGAGATAAGTCAGTATAAGTGGAGTTTTAGGACCGTTAGGTGTCCATTTTACAAATCAATTTTAATAGAGTATTTTAGACATGCTTAGCAAATTAATAAATTTTTTTCTATAATTTTTAATCCACAGATTTGAAGATATAAAAGGATTTTATGCTAAAAGCTTAATAATTACCATAATTATCTATACGTAATTGAATTATTTTATTATAAAATAATATCTATTTCTACTTGAGAATTTCATTTCCACATTTCGGTTAGCAAAGAGAAAGGAAGAAATAGAGAGAAAAGGAGAGAAGAGAGAAATGAAAAGCTAGATTTTGGATGTCTTAGAGCCATTTTTTCATGTCGGCCTAGTTGAAAATTTAATCTGGCTTGAGGTAGGTCACACTATGTATATCTCAATTCAAAAATATGATGTTTTTATTAAATTTTTTCACTAAATTTTGATTTTTGTAATAAAAAATAGAGATAACTTTACACTTATAAAACTTTCACTATGTAATACTCATATGTTATAGAGATTGAGATTTTGAACACTTTGAATGTTTTTTAGAATTTTATACAAAGGATTTTTGAATTTATACATTTTTATCAAATGGAAAAATAATTAGACTTTGAAAAGTAATATTATGGTACAATTAAAGTCTTAAAATTGTGTTCTGCACAATCTCTAGTAATTTTATTATTTTTTAAAATGTATATTTCTACTTAGTAGGGTTTTATAATGCCTACCCTTATGGCATTTTGAAAAATTCTTAAATATATTTTTTATGCATAATTTATTGTTATTCATTGAAATATATGCTTAATTCATTAAAATGGGTGATTCTATAAAAATCTTAAAGGGGTGGAAGAAGTTCTCTTCAGATGATATATACACATTTTGCTTTAGAGTTATTGAACTATGTCTATTACTCATAATTGTTAAATCTATTGTTACTCAGAATTATTGAACTCTCTTTGTTACTCAGAGTTGTTACTTAAAGTTATAGAACTCTGTCTGTTGCTCAGATTTAATGAACTCTGTCTATTTTTTGAAGTTATTAAACTCTGTCTATTGGGAGGCATAAGGGTCAGAGTTATCAATCTTTGTCTATTGGGAGGAATATATGAAATGCTTATATATTTTGCCTAAAATTTTGATAATAGAATATTTTTTGACTCATTTTTTCTTTTAATACTAAGTGAATGTTTAATAAATTGAATGATTTAAAAATTTAGATCAATTGAAATGTGGCTTACTAAGCTATTTTAGCTCACTGTGATTTTGCATTCTATTTTTAAGATCTAGGAAAGGGAAAGATCTAGCTGAGTAGTAGTTTCAAGAATATGATCTGAGTTTATAGGTATTTCTTCTTTTGATTTTTGCAAAGTAATGTCTAGTTTAAGTACTTAGTTTTGTAGATCTTATTTTTAGCCATACCTTAAGATTGTATATAAAATTTTATTGTTAAACAAAAAGAAAATCTCCTGGATGAGTTTATTTTAGCACTATAAGTTATTAGTAACTCTATATTCATTATTATTTTATAATTCTAAATTGGATGATAAAATTTAAAAAAAATTTAAAACTAGATAATGGGATTTGCATATCACATCTCAACACGATAAGTCATATCCCATTAGTGGGTCTTATCAGATTGGATTGTGATAAGTTTTTATGATATCAGAGTAATGGTTTTAGAAATTGATCATAAAATAGAGCTATATAAATTGATCTATAGGTCAAGTGGGGTATTTTTGAGTCTGTTTGCACATTCATTTAATTTTATTTCATGTGCATATATATTTCATTACATATTGTACTGATATGGATCTATTAGACCTAGATATAATAGATGGGTAAAGTGCAAATTAGGTAGCACCTATGTATAGTATTACTTCGATAGTGAGTTCTGATACAGTTTCTTAATTTATTAATCTAATAGCCCATATGATGGGTGAAGCACATAGTAGAATTCTTATTGTTTGGTTTGATGATACAGACAAATAGTTATAGATATTTTTTAGATTAAAGCCTCCAAGGTTTAACGGTACTATTGAGCTCAGAGCAGCTAATTTGTTAAGGAGACTGATAAGACTTTTGATGGTATGCAATGACCTCTTGAGAGGAATGTAGCATTGGCTATTCTTTGTTATATAGTAAGGCAGAGCGATGGTGGATGGGCCAACAGGAGGACAATTTTTAGGGGAGATTGAACTCTTTGATTAGCTGGGAGGAGTTCTCTGATGTATTTTGAACCTATTTCATACCATCTTCTACACATTAGTATATGTATATGACATTCCAAGACTAGTTCAGGGGAGCATAACGATTATGTAGTATGAGGTAGAGTTTATGGCATTGGCTAGATATGCTCTGTAGCTAGTTAGCACTCCCATAAAATAGTTCTTTCTAAGGGTACTTTGAGATAGTTTTAGATAGCCATTAGTTCTATTACACATTTTTTTATTTCTCTAAGCTTCTAGAGAGAGCCCATATTATAGAGAATGATGTGATAACTACTCAGTAGTGGTGGACTACAAGTAGGATAAAGTTCAGTGGTGAGACATCTAGTAGGGTTTTCTAGAAAGAAGAGTAGATTTGAACCAGGAGAGTCTAGGAGAGGGAGTAGTGGAAGTGTGGCAAGTTCTAGTTTTGCTAGAGGATCGCATATGCATCATAATTATGGTAGATAACTTTTTGGTTGGTGTTGCAAGATGAGTGGGCAGTGCTTTAGGTGCATTCAAGTGGGACACTAGGTAGCTAAGTGTCCACATGTGGAATTTAACCAATAATTTGACCCCATATTTAAGAGTTCTATTAGACATGCAGGAAGATTAAGGATAACTCTACTTTATATATATTTTTAGAGTTCTTCTAGCAGAGGCAGTGGTTCTAGTTCTGTGATAGGGAGGCCATCTAATAGCGATCAGAGAGACACTAGTGGTTATATTGCTCTAGCCCCAGTTCAGGCAAATGTGCATAGTCTAAGTTAGTAGGAGGCTCAAGATTCTCTAGATATTGTAACGAGTATGATTTATATTTTTGAGCAATTATTTCATATTTGATTTGATTATGGAGACAGTCATTCATTTATTTTTTAGCATTTCTTTGATTTATTACACTTGCCTTAAGTTTTAGTACCTTTTGTTTACTATCTTACTGAATGGAGATGATGTGATAGCTAGTAGAGTTTATTTTTATGATATTGAATTTTGTTACAATAAGTGGACATCCAATTTTATTTTGTTACCCATTTTTTAGTATGATGATATTTTGGGCATGAGTTAGTTTATTCGATATGAGGCTCATATTGATTATTTAAAGAAGAGAGTCACTTTATTTCTAGAAAGTGAGAGTTATTTATTTCAAGATGTTAGAGGTATTTTATCATGTCTGATTTCTACTATAAAAGTAGATAGATTATGCAAGAAGGGTTGCATAATATTTTTGGCATCAGCCCTAGATATAAGTATAGCTTCTAGTTCACTTTCTGATGTTCCAATAGTGTAAGAACTTCTAGATGTATTTCCTAAGGAATTAGTTAGTTTGCCTTCAGATAGAGACATTGGGCTTTATATTGATGTATTTCTGGGTATGACCCCTATATCTAAATCTCCATATTGAATGGAACCTAAAGAACTTCAAGAGTTGAAGGTGCATCTTCAAGAGTTAATTAATCAAGGATTCTTTTATCCCAGTGTGTCTGCATGGGGAGTACCTATTCTGATTGTGAAGAAAAAGGTCGGCACAATGTGCATATGTTTTGATTACAAGGAGCTAAACAAAGTCACAATTAAGAATAAGTATCCTCTATCATGGATTTATGATTTATTTAATCAACTTACTAGATCTTTCATATTTTCTAAAATTGATCTATGATCTAGATATTATTAGGTAAAAGCAAGAGAAGCTAATGTGATGAAAAATACTTTCAGTACTTGATAGGAATAGTATGAGTTTTTAGTCATGTCATTCAGGGTGACTAATACACCTATAATTTTTATGGATTTGATGAATAAGGTATTCAGAGAGTTTTTGGATCAATTTATGACTGTGTTCATATATGATATTTTAAGGAGATCATGCTAGACATCTCAGGATTATTTTGGAGATTTTGAGATAACATCAGCTTTATGTAAAATTCTTCAAATGGGAATTTTTGTTGAAGAGTATTTCTTTTTTAGGGTACATGGTGAGTAGTGCAGGTATTTCTATAGATCTCCGAAAAATTTAGGCTATTATTGAGTGTTCGAGGCCTAGTACTATTTTTGAGGTATGTAGTTTCTTGGGTATGACTGGATATTATAAGAAGTTCTTGAAAGAGTTTTCTCATATTTTTGCACCTTTAATGATCGACTCAAAATCAGTAGCTTTTGTTTGGGCACTTGAGTGTGAGGCAAAATTTTATAAATTGAAGGATTATTTGACTTCTGCTCTAGTTTTGACTCTTTCATCTAGTATAGAAGGATTTTAGGTATTTAGTGATACTTTACTAAAAGGTTTAGGATGTGTATTGATGCAAAATAGAAAGGTGATAAAGCCTATACTTCTAAATAGTTAAAGCCACATGAGAGGAATTACGTGACATATGATATGGAATTTATTATTGTAGTCTTTGCTCTAAAGATCGAGAGACACTATCTATACAGTGTTAAGTGTGAGATTTTCATTGATCATCAA
This sequence comes from Dendrobium chrysotoxum, assembly GCA_019925795.1. Classification (NCBI taxonomy): domain Eukaryota; kingdom Viridiplantae; phylum Streptophyta; class Magnoliopsida; order Asparagales; family Orchidaceae; genus Dendrobium; species Dendrobium chrysotoxum. Next base: position 63,586,149 of record CM034302.1, on the reverse strand, counting down.
AGTCTGAAGTATATATTTACTTAGAAGGATCTGAATCTAAGGCAAAAGATATGGCTTAAGTTGTTTAAAGACTATGATCTGACTATTCAGTATCAACCTTATAAGGCTAATATGATAGCAGATGCTATAAGTAGGAAGTCTTCAACATTATCATGTATTCAGCTTACTTTAGATGAGTATTTAATTTAGGATATGGAGAGATTATAGTTAGAGGTGATTTTTTTTAATTATCAGGATTCTAGTATATTGACTTAGATGATTATTGAACCTACTTTATAAGAAAAGATTTGAGAAGTTTAAAAGCTAGAGACAGAATATCTAAAGTTGATTTATCAAATTAGATCTGATAACAAACCTAAACTATGAGTGTCTTATTCTGGTATTATCTTCTATAAGGATAATTTATGGATTTCTAGTTCATAAGATTTGAGATATGAGGTTCTATATAAGGCTCATTATTCAAACTACATTATTCATCCAGAAAGTAGTAAATGTATAATTATTAGAAAGTATATTTTGTTGGTCAGGATTGAAAAGGATATAGTAGAATTTTATCTAAATGTGGAGCTTGTTGATTAATGAAGATAGAACATCAGCAATCGGGAGATTTTCTACAAACATTACCCATGCCAGCACTTAAATGGGAAGAAGTGACTATAGATTTGTTATGGGTTTTCCTAAATTAAGAAAGTGATATAATATTATTTGGGTTGTAGTGGATCATTTGATGAAGTCTGCTTATTTCATTTCATCCGATAGTATAATTCAGTGGATAAATTAGCCTATGTATATGTGCATAAAATAATTAGATTATTAGATTATATGGGATATCGAAGGTTATAGTTTCTGATAAAGATGGAAGGTTTACCTCTAGATTGTGGATGGGTGTTCAGCAAGGTTTATAAATGAAACCACATTTTAGTATAATATTTCATCCTCATACTGATGGATAGTTTGAGAGAACTATATAGGTACTAGAAGATCTTTTTAGATTATGTGTCCCAAACATCGGTGGAAATTGGGAAGACCATATTTCTTTGATTGAATTAGCTTATAATAAAAGTTTTCAGTCTAGCATACCTATGGCTCTATATGAAGCTCTACATGGTAAAAAAAAGTTAGACTTCTTTGTCTTGGATAGAGGAGGGTGAATGATATTTGATTAGGCCAGCCTTAGTAGATGATGCTACTAAAAAGATCTATCTAATTAAAGATAGATTAAAAGCTATACAAGATAGATAGTGATCGTATTTTGAAGCTAAACATCAGGATGTGGATTTTTCAAGTGGGAGATTTTGTATATATAAAGATTAGACTAATGAAAGGTATTAACAAGTTTAGCAGGGAAGGAAAGTTGAATCCAAGGTATATTGGACCATATGAAGTTATTGAAAGAATTGGAAAATCTACCTATAGATTACTATTACTAGATTATACCTCTAAAATTTATAATGTGTTCATGTATCTCTTCTAAGAAAATGGATAGGTTATTCTAGAAAGTGTATCTCTGTAGAATACATTGAGGTATGTCCAAATTTGAGTTATAAAGATGAACCAAATATGATCATAGCTTATGATATCAGAAGGTTAAGAAATAAGCAGCATTTGATAGATAAAGTCAAGTGGAAAAGTAGAGCTCAATGAGAATCTACTTGGGAGGAGTTTAAGATGAGGTAGTTATATTCAATTTTATTCTGCCTTATTTTGGTTTGGAAATATTGAGGATAACATTTTTTTAAGGTGGGTAGATTATAATAACCATTAAATTTTAAGATATATATTTTGACCTATAATAGTAAAAAATTATTTTAACAATCACTATAAGCCCAAATTATAAACTTTCTTCGCCATAACATACATACTATTGTGTTTTAATTATACTAATTATTTCCTAATTTTTTGGTGTTATTATAATTCCTTAAGAAATTGAGATATATTAGTAAAAGTTGGGTTTTTAAGGCTATTAGGTGTCTATTTTACAAACCAATTTCACTAGAGCATTTTAGACATACTTACCTAATTTATAATTTTTTTATATAATTTTTGGATCCCCAAATTTGAACATATAAAAGGATTTTATGCTAAAGCTAACAATTAGCATAATTACCTATATGTCCTTTAATTATTTTACTATAATATAATATCTATTTCCACTTGAGAATTTCATTTTTGCATTTCAGTTAACAGAGAAGGAAAGGAAGAAAATGAAAGAAGAGAGAAATGAAAAGCTAGGTTTTGGTGGTCGTAGAGTCATTTTTGCTTGTCAGCCTAGTTGGACAAGTTAGCTAGCTCGAGGTAGGTCACACTTTACATATCTTAGTTTTTTAAAGATATGATGTTTTTATTAAAATTTTTTATTAAATTTTTATTTTTTTTACCGAAAAATAGGAAAAATTATGCACTGGTAAAACTTTCATTGTGTGTTTTATATTTTATAGAGATAGAGATTTTGAACACTTTGAATATTTTCTAGAAATTTTATATAAGGGATTTTAGAATTTATACAATTTTTATCAAATAGAAAATAATTTGGACTCTGAAAATAATATAGTAGTATAAAATAAATTCTTAAAATAGATTTTACATATTCTCTGATAATTTGGTTATTTTTTTAAAATGTACATTTTTTTCATAGTAGTATTTTCTATTGCCTACCACCATTGTATTTTGGCAAACTCTGAAATGCATTTCCTTATGCATCATTTATAGTTATTCATTGAAATATACATTTTAATTAGTTGAAATAAGTGATTCTATTGAAATCTGAAAGGAGTGGAAGAAGTTTTGTTTGGATGACATATGCACATTCTGCTTCAGAATAAAGTTATTAAACGATGTCTATTACTTAGAGTTGTTAAACTTTATCTATTACTTAGTGTTATTGAACTCTGTTGGTTACTCAGAGTAATTGAACTCTGCTTGCTACGCAGAGTTTTTGAACTCTATTTGTTACTCAGAGTTATTGAACTCTATCTATTTCTCAGATTTATTGAACTTTGTCTGTTAGGAGGCATAAGGGTCAGAGTTATCAAACTCTATTTATTGGGAGAGATATATGAAGTGCTTGTGTATTTTGCCTAGAATTTTAATAATTGTATTTATTTATCTGCTCAGTTTCGCTTTTAATACCCAATGAATGTTTAATAAATGGAATTATTTGAAAATTTAGATTGGTTAAAATGTGGCTTGCTGAGTTATTTTAGCTCACTATGGTTTTGCATTTTATTTTTAGGATCTACAAAAAATAGGATCCGGTTGAGTAGCAGTTTTCACAATCTTATTTGAAAACTGCTAGGTTATTAGTGCATTCATGGCTAATTTTATTACTCAGCTCTATACATTTTGTTTATAGCCATGCCCTATGATTATATTTAAAATTTGTGATGATAAATGAAAAGTAAATCTTCTAGATGAGTTTATTTTTAGCACTATATGTTATTAGTAGCTCCCTATTTGTTGTTGTATTAAAAGTTTAAATTGGAAGTTGAAATATAAAAAATTTTTAAAACTAGATCTTGGGATTCTCCTATCATAGTTCAACATGATAAGACCTGTCTAATCAGTGGTCTTGTCGGGTTGAGTTGTGATATAAATATGTATCAAATCCTTAAAAGATTCATGTATCTTTGTCTTTAAGTGAAGAATAATATATGTTCTTGGAAGGTGCTAAAGCACTTAAAGTTTGTAAATGTACATTTGTTGTCATATAAGTAAAGAAAGTTGATAGAATCTATGTGTTTTAAGGAAAAGTTTAAGGGCATTTACTTCAAGTTCATCATTATTTTTGTTGGAACAATATGATTTTGCGAACTAAGGAATGGTTGATTTTTTACTAAAAAATCAAATTTCATAATAAAGGATGGTTCATATTTAGAGGATGATAATTATCAATGATCATGTGCATCTATCTTGTGTTATACAATCTATCAAAATATTAGGCCATAGTACAATTACAATATTTAAAGCAAAGAGACAACTGTTTTAAGAAGTATGAAAAATTATTAGCAAGTACACTTTTAATATGAATGTGTCTACTTTGGTCTATGGTAAATGTGCTTACAATTTTTGACATAAGTGTTAAATGGACTTGTCAAGGTTGCATTGTTCAACCCTTTGCAGATTTGAGAGCTTAGATAATTTGATATAGAGAGAGAATTTATAGAGATGATCCCAATCTATTATCACATTATTAATTTAATAAGATGACTTGATAGAATTTTTTTAACTCAATAATTTATTAGGATACCCACAACATTTAAAATATATAATTTTTAAGGATAAATATAAAAAAAAATTTAATTTTTGAAGAAAATTAAAAGCTAAAAATCTATTATAAAATTCATTACTTGAACAACCTTTAATCTTGATAAAAATAAGTCTCCTGAGAAGTTCAAAGATATGACTTGCTTCTATTATAGGAAGAAAGATCATATTAAGAGATTAAAAAACCTTTGAAGATAAATAAAAACCACATAATTTTTAGAGACATAAAAATAACAATATAAAATACAATTACCTTAATTGTACTGCCTATGTTCTCATAAGGAGTTGATTTCTACTTATGTGCTAGGTTTTGTTTTTATATTGTAAATAATGCAACATGCAATATAGTTGATGTTGGTATTGTGAAGTTAAGATATTTAATGGTGCAAAGAAGAAATTAACATGAATCAAGCATATACAAAATATCTTAAAGAACAATATATCTTAATCTGATCTCAATGAAGAATGATATATGTTCTCAAGAGATATTAAAGCCCTTAAAATTTTAAAATCTACATTGGTTATTATGAAAGAAAAGAGAGATTTGGATTTGTATGAGTTGACCTCATTTTTGAATGAGGTCTAATCCTTCCCATTTGCCATCTTTAGTGCTCAAGTGTTCGTACCTTAGTGTAAATCAAGCCTATAAGAGCTATATGAGACAACCCAACAGTCTTAGCTAAACTTAGGTGACCCAAATTCTCTTTTAAACATTTCTTGCTGGCTTTAGGAGGGTTTAATTCTCTTTCAAACCCAACCCTAGTGATAAACTTAGGATCAAGTTTAAATTCCTCATATTTAACAAATGTGCCACCAAAGTGCCATTTCAACCTAAACCTAAACCCACGCCCTTAGAGTTGAACTAAACTAACCTAGGTTCATTACGGAATTGGTTTGACTCAACAAAAACCCTTGGTCAACCTTGAGTGAGTTTACCATAATTTTCCTGAAAGGCTATTTATGCCCTAAAATCTCTCTACCTGAATTCCATGGATAGCCTAGTCACCATTGGCTATCATATTGGATTTTAAATATTCTGAACTAAACCAAAACACTTCCTAAGTCTAATTCAGCCAATAATCAATCCTTGGACCATGGTGAAACCTTAGAAACCCTAAAATACCCTAAATGTCGTATACCCTCTTAAAGTGGCTTTCCTAGGTTAGACCCAACCTTAGCCCATAGGATAGTATTCTAAAGCTTCCAAACCACTCCTTAAACTTAAATGAACCACTTTTAATCCATGGTAGTCATTAGTTGACCATGTTTGACAAAATCAACCATGGTTAACCTATATAAACAATATAGCTTTCTCCATTGAGCTAGCCTTCATGCCTTCAACCCCTTGAACCAAAACTTTTCAAATAGGATTCTAGTGATGGGGGAAGTGGAGTAACCTAAAGAATAATGAAAATAATTTAGGGCTCTATCAATCCCTAAATAATGCTTAGGTTTTCTTTGATATTAAAATTATAAAAATCCCACTTAGTATACACAAATATACATGTCGAATCAAGTAATATAGTGATAGAGTAGAGTATCGATTGTACGAGGAAGAATGTTTACTTACAAATACTAGTACTATCTACTATAATTATAACAATTATCCTACTCAATAAAAATAAGTTTTGGTGGAGATTTAATCACTTAATTTAAAATAAAAAAAGTAAATGAAATAATATTTGGATAAAATATTTTGGATTGATAGATGTAAATACAATATATTTTCTAATGATTCTCATTTATATTAATGTTATGCAGAGCATATACATCACTGACCGCTCAGTTGAGCGTGAAGAGACAAAGGACATATTAAACCTTCCAACCTTAATATCACTCTAAACTCCCATAATCTCTCACCCTATGAAAATTTTAGAAAAGTAAGTAAAGCATGTATTGTTAAAACTCCCTCATTACACTTCATCTTTATGAATTTGGTATATGTCATGAATTATGCCCATACTTGCATCATACCAATTTAATATACCTAGTTTTGCTTGATTTCTTATTCCTAGGCTTCACATTATACTTAATGTTAACTATATATATAGACACTATGTGTAATAAATAAAGACCTAGTATATTAAAAATATCATTAAATTATTGATGAAGAGAATTTATTAGTACTCCATATTTTATTCACACCATTAATCCAAAACTAGAAAATTTAGCCAGACATGAAGAATAAGTGAAGCAAACTCATTTTCATTAATTGCACAAAAAAGAAAGTATAGAAGAAAAGATATCACCATATAGGTTCAATGATCTTCTCTATACTCCTCCTTAAACTTACAGAATTGCTTCCACAAACATTGACCAAACACTTTTATGAAGTAGATCTAGTGCTCCCTGGATTCCCTTAGTTGTCACTCCTAAGAAAAGTATAGAAAAGCACTATGAAGACTGAAATTAACTAAGTGACTGAACTCTCTTACTAATATTACAAATAGACTATTTATAAAAAACATAAAAAATGGACTCTAGCATCACGGCACTCTAGACACTTGCATTGCGGCACCTATAAAATGAATTAACACCACAGCGCTGAAGAATTTTCTCCTCTGTGATGCTTGCTGATGTGGACCCGCTATTTAATGAATCGATGCATCGCTTCACTAGTAAATCATGTCCTGGTCGGTTACAACTATAGCACTATGGAATTTCTGACAGTTAAGCACTACGGCATCGACTTGGCACTCCCCTTGGCTTACTGACACTGAAAATTAGTACTGCGGCGCTGTGTAAATAGAGATTGGGTTTTACAGTGCTGACTCCTCTAATGCCGTGACACTGTCAAATAGAGACTAGGAGCCTCCATATCCATATTGGATGCTCTGGCGGTGTCAATGATGGCGTCACGGTGGTATAGTGTCTGACGCCATGACAATGTATAATACTTAGAATTTCATGCCTTTCCAAGATTTTTCCTGCACAAAATAATTAAAAAAAACTCAATTTCACCGGTAATTTAATATATAAAATATAACATTATTTACACTCATCACCTAGCACCCTAGGTTAACCTCCCTAGTCAACCTATGCCTTAGGTTAACTTGGGTCAACCATTTGAGCTAGCTCAAGTTATCCCAAATAGATTAAAAACCTAATTCAAGATATGCCAATTCAATTCAACTTAGCACATTCATTCCAAACACTATATGGAACTTTCCTAAACCCAACCCAACCTAAGAGGATGTTTGATTGAAAAATATAATTTTTTTAAAAAAAAAAGGTTTTAATTCTTTTTAGGAAATGTTTAATTTCTGGAATTTAAATTTTATAATCGAACACTTATTATGAATGATATATCACCTCAAAAAGTGAATATATCATTCCCTAATAGGTTCAGATTACAAATCTTGATTTATCCTGATTATCGTAGTCAAACTCAAAGAGAAATAACATACGATCTCAAAAAATAAAATGATGTTCAATTCAATGTTTGACTATGCTAATCTGAATATATGGATCATTAATTTCATAATCAGAACTATGATTGTAATTGACATATCTATCCAAGGAAAGAAAATATCAATCACTATCAATAGTTTGAATATAACGATAATGATCGTCAAGTTTAAATTTCCCAAAGATAATTAATTGAAGGTTTTAAAAACTTGATTTTTGAAATCAGGTCTGGGTTTCTAAATCTCCTACGAGCGCAAGCCCTCGTAGTTAATTACATCGTAGGAAACCAGAAAATTTTCTACGAATACTCTCGATTAAAATAGCGATACGAATTTTATTTAAGAATTTTAAGGCTAGATGTCAAAGGAGATTAAGGGTTGGAAATTTAATAGGGATTGGATCAAATTTGAGCAGTTATTTCTGGAGTCAAAGGAAGAAGAGTAGGAGATGTTTTGAGATTCTGAATCACTTCAGAAACACCTCAACTATCCTAAGTGTTGGGCTTGAATTTGATTGAAAGAAATTTTTAATTTGAGTGGTTAATTTTATTAGAAACTGGGAATTAGATTCCCAGAAGGTTGAGGTCTTAAGATTAGAGATTTGCCTCCCAATTACATCACAGATTGCAGTAAATAAGTAAATAAACACATCAATTTACTACTAGCAAACAGCATGCAGTAAAAGCTCGAAAACCCGGCACACAGCAGAAAAGTAAACACCGGCCTAGCCTAAGACAAGAGTTGGTCGTCCTAGCAAACCATCTAAAGTGTGTGAGGTAGGCTGTGTGGCTTTGATATGTCTTAAATAGGCAATTGATTGAAGTTGTTTAAAGTTCTGGTTAGTTGAAAGGCTTAAGGGGGATTTAATTTGAATTTAAATATTAATGACTTGAAATTAATTTTAAACTTGATTTTAATTGTTTGTTGGATACCACCTTTGTTTCACACCGAGGCCGTGAAGTTTATTTCACCTTCCTTGGGGCTAATTTAATAGCCTCGTAGGCCTGGGTTACCTAGCGATACCCGGTATAATTAAATGATTTGAGTTTGATTAAGGTTTGAAAGTTGATTAAATTTTAATTAAGATTGGTTGATTGCTGGTTTTAATGTTGATTTAAGATTTTCTGGAAATTTGAATGATATGTTGAATTTTGGAATTTTCTGGATTATTTTAATCATTTACTTAAGGGGTTAAAAAATTGACTTTTTGATTTAAAGAGTTTTCTGGAAAGTTAACATTTTATTAAAATACTAGACCTTAATACGATCAGTTAGACAGTAAGTACACTGAAATTGGATTTTTCTACATTTTATTATAAGGTTTGAAGTTTTTACTTGATTTTGAACTAGATTTGACCAAAAGTTGACTTTTTCAAATTTGTTTGATTTCTGGAAACTTTACATTTTTAATAAATATTAGACCTTAATATGAGTTGTATGCCTTTGAGTTTTCTCAATTTAGAGTTTATTTGAATTAGTTATGAAATTTTGAAGTTTTGAGTATTTAATGAATTATTTAAATTGTTTAATTAGAGACCCTTTTTGTGATTTGGATCCAAATGATCTCCAAACTTCTTGAAATCAACTCCAAAGGTCATTAATGACCTAAGGAGTGATTTCCAAGTGTTTGAAAATTTTTTTGGATTTTTTAATTATTTTTAATTAATTAAATTAATTAAATATTGAATTTCAATTAAAATTAAATTAAGCTTAATTTTAAAGTCCAGTCAAGGGACTTTTATTTTTCGTTGCTTAAGAGTTCAATTCTGGTCATTTTGAGGTATTATTTGTAATTTTTGGATTTAATATTGATTTATTACATTTTCTGAAAGTTTTTAGGGCTTAATTAAGGTTTAAACTTGATTAAGTTAATTAAGTGGCCTAAAGATTTCAAAATCCAGCAAGATATTTTCTATGGACTGAGCATGTCACTAAGTTCAAATGGTTTGAGTTTCAAGTCAATAGGAGATCAATCCTAATTATTGAAAATATTCTAAATTATCTAATCAAGTCCTTAATTATTGTCCTTAATGATGTCATTAGATTTAATTGGGTTTGAATCAAGGTTTTGACTAACCCTTAAACAAATACATAAATTATACATACATCAAACAATCAATCCTAGATCTAGGAGAGCCCTAAGACTAAGTGGTGTGTGCACCTACACATGCAAGCTTAAAGAGAACTTAATTAACCAAAAAGGCTTAATTAATGAACAATTAGCAAAACTAATTGTTCATTGATTAAGGATCATTCTCCATTAATTCTGTTCACATGCTCAAGCTATGTTTAAAATTTCAAGGAGTCTCTCAAAATTTAAAGATTTAAATAGATATAGTTTCAAAAATAGGTTTTAAAGTAATATGTACATCTATAACCCTATATATATATATATAAATTTAAAATTTAAAATAAATCAATTCAAAATATTATCAAAATAATTCAAAATACTTTTGAGAGATCCTCCAACTAGTTTGAAAATCAATTTTTAAAATTTGAAAATACTTAATACAATATTTAATATAATATTGATTAAATATTAGAAAATATTAAAATAACTTAAATTGTTTAAAATTAATTTCAAGTCAAAATATTTAAAATTCTGGAATTTTTGATGTAATGCATATATATATATATATATATATATATAATCGAGTTTAATTTGAAAATTTGAAGTTTAATGTTAATTAAAGGTATTTAATTTAATTTAAGACCAATAATAGCTAAAATAATCATTCAATTATATTAATTTGAGTTTTAATTATTTTTGAATTTAAAGAAAAGTTTTTTTTTTTTAGTTTAAATCTAAACAAGTATTAATTAAATGCTTAAATTTTTAATTAGAAGAAGATTATTTAAAATATATAAATATATACCAAATTAATCAAATTAAAATTAAAAATAAAAAAAAATTTATTTTAATGATCTGAAATTTATAATTTAATCTTTAAAATAAAACTTCAAAATTCATTAAATATTTTAATTATCATTTTTTTATTTTTTTAAATATTAATTTAAAATACTAAATATATAATTATATAAAATAATTTACATGATATTAATATTTTAAATTAATATTGATTCAAATATTAGAAATTTTTTTTTTGAAATATTAATATATAATGTTTTTTTTTTTATAATTTGAAATTAATTTAGTTTTGTTTACTGATTTTTTTATTTAAAAAGATTTAAAAAATAATATTTAAGTCATTTTTAATGCAGGTGGCGGCGCCGGCGCCACGTGGCGCTTCCCGGTTGGACACTCCAAACCGCGGAGTAATGATTGCCGGCGGCGCAATAATTGCGCCGCCAGCAATCATTGGGCGATGATTAAACCACGGGTGTGGTTCACTAATCCACGTCGGATCGTAATGCGGACCGTTCGATCATCCGCCATTTCGATTTAACGGCTGTGATTTGGCTGGACGGCGATACTAACCCTCGGATCGGATCCACGGTTAATCTTAACAGCGGTAGGACGGGATCTCAGCCGTTGATCAGAAGATCAACGGCGGAAATCTCGTACACCTGAAACAGGCTACGCAAAACGCCCTAAACTCGTTTTTCAACTCGTTCTCTCAATCGGATCCATCAAATAACTTGAAATTTTAAACCTAGATTGCTAGATTGAATAGAAATAATGTGGAATGTTTCTAAAAACTAAATAAGCACCTAATAAAATGCTAATTAATTCTAAGTGTTTGAACTAGGGTTGAGCTTTTTACCTAATCCACACGGTGGATTCAGAAGGTCTTTGGCTCTCTGAATTTGTTGACTGTCCACGCAAGTTTTCCTAGTTGAACTCGTCGTCTGAAACAAGCTCGATCGAGGGGAATAAGCCGTGGACGGAATAGGGCTTGAGTTCGCCAGAATCCAGTCGCCGGCGAGATTTGACCAGTCAGATTTGAGTTGGAATGGGTGTGAGAGAGGATTAGGGTTCAGGGGAGCTGGAGATTTGATCTGGAGGAGCTGGGATAGTGAGAGAATGTGTGTGTTAGAATGATGGCTCCAAATGGGGTGTTACCCTATTCAAACAGTCCCAGACCATTTGGATGGCTGGGATCGACTGGGAGGGCTGCTAGGATCAAGACATCTGTCCCTAGGGTGGTTGGGAGCAGGAGAATCAAAGGACACAAGGACAAATGACATGTAAAGGTCATTTTGCCCCTTTGTGGCCATGTGGGGTTAATGGAAGCCATTGGATCTGGATCCAAGGGCTATGATAGACTCTAAGGATGTTCTAGAGTCTGGCCAAACGGTTTGAGCTGAGTTGGCATGAAGATGCCATGCCATTTGGGTGTTTAAGCCTTTTGAAGACATTTATTGACTATGTTGACCAGTCAATTGGTCAACAGCAGGTGAGGTGGCACCTAAATGGTCTTGATGGGCTGATTAGGTAGATTGGAGAAGATTTGAGGTTTAAATATTAAAGCTAAAATACATTTGAAAGAGTTTGAAGAGATTTGATCAAATCATTAAAGTTTGACTAAGTCAAGCTTATGGGATTTGACTCAAAATGGATTTGAATAAACTTGGGTCATCTCTTGAGAGGGATTTAAGCATTTGAATGAGTTGATTTGAACGACTGGGTTGGGACAACCCACTTGAACCCTTAAGAGATGTTTTAGTCAATTTAGGTTGACTCAGTCAACTAAGTTGACCCAGGAGGTGGGTCCAGGCTCAACAAGTTTGAAATGATATAATAGATCTGATAGGGATGATCTCAGGGTTTAAATGGGTATTTTAGATCAAATGTCCTATTTAGGCCCTTAACGGGCCTAATGGGTCAACTAGGTTGACTTGGTCAAACAGGTTGACCCACAGACAGGGTCTGGGCTGGATCAATCTCAAATGTTATCTGCAGTCTGGTAGAAGTGTTTTTAGGGATCAAATAGGTCATTTGGGTCAAATGACCTATTTAGACCCTTAACGGGCCTAATGGGTCAATTATGTTGACTTGGTCAACCAGATTGACCCAGGGTTAGGGATTGGGTCCAACCAGTTCAGAATAATATTCTGAGTCTACTGGTGGTGGTCTCAAAGTCTGGGGAGGTCGTTTGGTTAAAATGACCTATTTGGGCCCTTAATGGGCCTTTAGGTCAAACCTGGTTGACCTGGTCAACCAGGTGGGTCCAGGGTCTGGAAATGGGTTCAACAGATTTGAAATGACATTTGGAGACCAATGGTGGTGGTCCCAAGGTCAGAGGAGGTCATTTGGTCAAAATGACCTCTTTTGACCCTAAAGGGGCCTTCTAGGTCAACTAGGTTGACTTGGTCAACCAGGTTGACCCAGGGGCTGGTTCTGGGTTCAATGGATTTGGTTTGACATTTGAAATTTGCTGGAAGTGACTGCATTTGATTTGGAGCTCATTTGGTTCAAGTGACCAGTTACACCCCATAGGGGTATCTTGGTCATTTTGACCCCTGGTCAACTGGGGGTCAAATTGAGTCCAACAAAATGCAGTTTAATGCTCAATGGGTCATAATCAAGGGTCTGGAGGTGATTGGAGGCTTTGGAGAAAGCTCCAGGGTCAAAATCCACTGGTGGTAGGTCCAGTGGCATAGACTGTAAATATTTGAAGGTTTTATAGCCTTTGAATTTCAATTCAATTTCTGAGGTTAGAGATCTCAAAATGAGCTCAAATTTGGAGGGTTGCCTCTAGAGACATGTCACATCAGTGTGGAACTGACAGATCCTAAATCAGAAGTCATTTGATAGGGTTTTGAGGTGTTCAAAAATTTGCTGGAAAAGGCTTTCAGGACTTAGACCTTTGGCCTTGGATTTGAATCTGGAAATCTGATTTTGAGCTGGATTTTGATCAAGGTTTGAGTTAAGGATATGGATTAAAGTCTGGATTGATTAAAGTTTGAATTGAATGAAGGTTTGGATTAATCCTAGACCTAGATTGATCTAAGATCTATGTTGATCCTAGAATCTAGGTAGATCTGAGAACCTGGAGTCTAAGAAAATCCTAAGGTCTAGGAAAGTCTTAAGCTGTAGATCTAGGAGAATCTCAAGATCTAGAATAATCTGGAGGGTAGATTGATCTAGAACTTGAATTGATCTTAAGGTTTAGAATAGATCCTAAGGACTGAAGTCTAGGAAGATCCTGGAATTTAAAAGTCCTAGGGTTTAGCATCTAAAAGAATCTTAGGATCTAGAATAAATCCTAAAGCCTAGATTCTAGGAGGATCCTAAAGTCTAGAGTGATCCTAAGATCTAGGAGGATCTGGAGGGATCCTAGGGTCTAGAATAGATCCTAGGGTCTAAGAAGATCATATGATCTAGAGTCTGGCAAAATCCTAGGATCTAGAGTAGATTCTAGGGTTTGGATTAATTTGAAGAGATCCTAGGGTCTAGAGCAGATCCTAGGGATTAAAATCTAGGGAAATCCTAGAATCTAGATTGGTCTTAAGTTGTGTTGATCTGGGGTCAGGATTGATTTGAATCTGGGTTGATCTAGGATTAGATTGATCCTAGGGTTAAGATTAAATCCTAAGGATTGGAAAGATCCTAAGGTCTGGATTGGTCCTACTGAGCTCATACAAAAATGAGGTCAACAGAGGACACCTAGCTGAGTAAGGGTGGTCAAAAATTGAAACAAACCTGAGCCTCCAAAATTCAAATTATCTAATTACACTTAGCCATCTCTCCTCAGCCCTTAGTCCAACTCCAGTTGCATGCTAACACTCCATTAAACCTCTATGAACTGGTTGAATAGCCTAGTATGGCTAGCCATGGCTGGAATTATGTCCACATTCAAATCTAAATTTTCTATAAATAACCCTATTCCAAATGAGCTTGAGTCTTGCATTTGCTTCCTTAATTTTCCCTATAATGAGAGTAAGTGAGTGCCATCAATCCCAAGCCCTCTAATAGTCTGTAAGTATGAGTGTGAGCAAGCTTTGATGAGGTCAATTCTGATCCACTATTCCTTAGTTCCTGGGCCTTGAGGAGTATTATTCCAGCTTCTAATATTTATTGAATAAAGGTAATTCCCAATCTCGATCATAGAAGACTAGGGGTTAAAGACATTGTGAATTAAACCTTGAATTCAATAAAATTCGGTCATCAAATTAATAATTTCCATCACATAGATCCTACTAGATCGATTAAGGCAGCAATGATCAAGTGAAATTCAAGGGTCAAATAAATTTACATGGATGGTGATTATAAGATGCGAGAGTTTGAAGATGTAATTAGGACCATCCATTCCATTCTATTTTACGAGATGGTCCTAATTTTGTTGGATCATTTATTGTCCATCCACCTTTGGTTTTAGTCGAATGGCTAGAATCAATACTCAACTATCATAGTAGCTTGTCAAGTTTTAAATTACCTATTCTGAGATGTCATGTGGAAAAGCACAACACAGTCAGCACTGACTATGTATATGATATAATACTTTAATTTTAAATTATATGTAATATTTAGAATTTAAATTTCATAGCTATTGACCTAGTGGATCAAATTGAGCAAAAAAAAAGGGTTCTATAGATTTATATTTGAATTTTTTGTCCAATGAGCCCATTCCTACCACTTTGTGATTCTTATATTTCAATGATTAGTTTAAATACTAATCCAATAATCACTTAGTTCCATTTCTTAAACTCATTGTACAAGTTTTGAATTGATCTTGGGGACTCTTGGGGATATGATGAGAATCTCAAAATCTTTCCAAGAGGGTTTGGAGAGCCCTTTAACCTCCATGAAATTTTCAAAGTTTAGGGTTTGGCGCATCAATCAAACTCTAAAAATATTGTTGTAGATAATAATACATACAATTATTTGGTATATTGTGATATGAGATGTTGAACTATGGTATGATATAATGAATGAAGTCCAATATGGTTGGACTTTCTAGAGTTGCCTAGAATCCAATTTGTGAATGATTTAGCCAATTCAGTTTCTGGGGTTAGAGATCTCAGAATGAGCTCAAATTTTGAGGGTTGCCTCTAGAGACATGTCACATCAGTGTGGATTTGACAGATCCTAAATCAGAGGTCATTTGATAGGGTTTTGAGGTGTTCAAAAATTTGCTGGAAAAGGCTTTCAGGACTTAGACCTTTGGCCTTGGATTTGAATCTGGAAATCTGATTTTGAACTGGATTTTGATCAAGGTTTGAGTTAAGGATATGGATTAAAGTCTGGATTGATTAAAGTTTGAATTGAATGAAGGTTTGGATTAATCCTAGACCTAGATTGATCTAAGATCTATGTTGATCCTAGAATCTAGGTAGATCTGAGAACCTGGA
Source organism: Dendrobium chrysotoxum (assembly GCA_019925795.1). NCBI lineage: Eukaryota > Viridiplantae > Streptophyta > Magnoliopsida > Asparagales > Orchidaceae > Dendrobium > Dendrobium chrysotoxum. The sequence continues at coordinate 63,570,223 of CM034302.1, read as the reverse complement.
GTCTAAGAAAATCCTAAGGTCTAGGAAAGTCTTAAGCTGTAGATCTAGGAGAATCTCAAGATCTAGAATAATCTGGAGGGTAGATTGATCTAGAACTTGAATTGATCTTAAGGTTTAGAATAGATCCTAAGGACTGAAGTCTAGGAAGATCCTGGAATCTAAAAGTCCTAGGGTTTAGGATCTAAAAGAATCTTAGGATCTAGAATAAATCCTAAAGCCTAGATTCTAGGAGGATCCTAAAGTCTAGAGTGATCCTAAGATCTAGGAGGATCTGGAGGGATCCTAGGGTCTAGAATAGATCCTAGGGTCTAAGAAGATCATATGATCTAGAGTCTGGCAAAATCCTAGGATCTAGAGTAGATTCTAGGGTTTGGATTAATTTGAAGAGATCCTAGGGTCTAGAGCAGATCCTAGGGATTAAAATCTAGGGAAATCCTAGAATCTAGATTGGTCTTAAGTTGTGTTGATTTGGGGTCAGGATTGATTTGAATCTAGGTTGATCTATGATTAGATTGATCCTAGGGTTAAGATTAAATCCTAAGGATTGGAAATATCCTAAGGTCTGGATTGGTCCTACTGAGCTCATACAAAAATGAGGTCAACAAATGGACCCCCAATATGTGTAATAGAATGTAGTTCTATTGCACATATTGGTGTTGACCGAATATAATGGTCAAGTCTGGAGTTTTGGTCCTAAAGGAATGAAAAGTCTATCCCTGGGGAATCAGAGTTTAAATAGATACTAGATTAGTGCTAGGAAAAATGTACTCTACCACTAGTGGGTCTGGTCCTAAGGAAAAGGAAGAATCTATCCCTAAAGGAGAAGGAAGTCTGGGTGATCCTATAGGAAGAAAGGACTCCTAACTATAAAGGATTGAATCTAGATTTGATTCTAAGGGAAAGGAAATCCTAACCTTAGAAAGTTGAATTTGAAATGATACTAGGGTAGTGCCGGGGACAACATACTCTACCACTAATGAATCTAATCCTAAGGAAGGGAAAGAATCCTATCCTTACAGGAAAAGAGAAATCTGGATGATCATATAGAAAGGAAGAATTCCTAACTACAGAGGATCAAATTGAAATTCAATACTAGGGTAATGCCCCGAGGGGCGAACTCTACCACTAGTAAATCTAGTCCTAAGGGAAGAAACATCTAACCCTAAGGAAAGGAGGGTCTGGATGACTCTGTAGAAAGAAAGAATTCCTAACTACCGAGGATTGAATTTGAATTTTGATACTAGGGCAGTGCCAAAAAGGGCGTACTCTACCACTAGCAGATCTAATCCAAAGGGAAGGGAGAAATACCTAGCCCTAAAGAAAAGAAAGCTTGATTGAGATTGATTCCAGGACGGTGCTATAGAGGACTTACTCCATCACTGGGAAGTCTAATCCCAAGGGAAGGAAGGATAACCTACCCTAAGGAAGAGAGAACTGGATTTTGAAATTAAACCCAGGACGGTGCCATAGAGGACTTATTCCATCACTGGGGAGTCTACTCCTAAAGGAAGGAGAAAAGCCTAACCTTGAGGAGAAGAGAGTTTGATTTTGAAATTTGAAATTGATTCCAGGACGGGGCCACAAGGGACTTATTCCATCACTTGGAATCAAATCCTAAGAGAAGGAGAAAACTTACTCTAAGGAAGAGAAGAGCTGGATGATCTCATAGGAAGGTAATATTACTTCCTACAGGAGCTCAGACTTAAGGACTTGAATTTTGAAACTAGAATGGTGCCTCAGAGGGCGTTATCCATTACTAGTAGATCTAATCCTAAGGAAAGAAAGCACGATGACTCACATCTGTCCTTAAGGAAAAGAAGACTGGATGATTCTGTGAGAAGGAAACATTGCTTCTCACAGAATCGGATCTGGATTTTAAATCTAGGATGGTGCCACAGAGGGCGTACTCTACCACTAGAAGATCTAATCCTAAGGAAAGAAAGCACGATGACTCACATCTGTCCTTAAGGAAAAGAAAATTATAAAAAGCTAGGATGGTGCCACAAAGGGCGTACTCCGCCACTAGCGGATATAATCCTAAGGATAGAAAGCACAATGACTCACATCTGTCCTTAAGGAAAAGAAACTGGATGATCCTGTGAGAAAGAAGCATTGCTTCACACAAAATCAAATCTGGAATGATCATATGTAAAGGAAACTTGCTTTACATAGAGGATCAGATCTGGATGATCCTGTATAGAGGAAACTTGCTCTGTATAGAGGATCGGATCTGGATTGATCGTATATAGAGGAAACTTGCTCTATATAGAGGATCGGGTCAGGAATGATCATGTGTGAAGGAAACTTGCTTCACATAGAGGATCTGGTCTGGATGATCGTATATAGAGGATACTTACTCTATATAGAGGATCAGGTCTGGATGATTGTATATAGAGGAAACTTGCTCTATATAGAGGATCGGGTCTGGATGATCGTATATAGAGGAAACTTGCTCTATATAGAGGATCAGATCTGGAGTGATCATGTGTAGAAGAAGCTTGCTCTGCACAGAGGATCGAATCTGGATGATCGTGTATAGAGGAAACTTGCTCTATACAGAAGATCAGGTCAGGAATGATCATATACAGAGGAAACTTGCTCTGTATAGAGGATCGAGTCAGGGTGATCGTATATAGATGAAACTTGCTCTATATAGAGGATCGGGTCAGGAATGATCATATGTGAAGGAAACTTGCTTCACATAGAGGATCGAATCTAGATGATCATATGTAGAGGAAACTTGCTCTACATACAGGATCAAAACTGGATGATCATATATAGAGGAAACTTGCTCTATACAGAGGATCGGATTTGAATTCTAGAATTTGCAATTTGAATGATTTTGTAATTTGAATTTGAAAGTGTTTGAATTTGAAACTTGATTTGACGAATTTGAATTTGAAGGGTTTTAAATCTGTGATGTGTTTTGAATTTGATTCGAATTGATTTTGAATTTGAAGAATTTTAAACTAGAAGTTTGATTTGATTTTGATTCATCTTGAATTTGATTTCGGATTTTGAAAAACTTGAACAAAATTGAGCTGAATAGATTCAAAATTTGAAAATTTTATTGATTCGAAATTCGAGCTACATCAAGCATAGTATTTTTTCAGGAATCGCCTGTTTACAGGAAGCATTGGGTGATCTCCTTTACAATCCACTAGCTGATACGAGCCTCCTTCGTAGACTGTTTCTACTACGAAGGGTCCTTCCCATGTTGGTTCAAACTTCCCGCCGAGCTTTCGGTGGGCTAAGATAGGCCTCCGAAGAACCAAGACCAAGTCGCCTACTCAGAAGGTTCTAGGTCGCACTAACTTATCATGAGCTTGAACCATTCTGGCTTTATAGAGTTCTAGATTTTGCTGGGCTTGGAGACGACGTTCTTCAAGACCCTCAAGTTCTTCAAGTCGAAGTTGTGCATTCTGTTCTGTTGTGATCTGATTCTGGACTGCAGTTCTGAGCGAAGGGATTTGAATTTCCAGAGGGAGTATGGCCTTGGACCCATACACTAGTGCAAACGGTGTGGATTGGGTTGGGGTTCGATATATGGTCCTGTAGGCCCACAGAGCTTCCACCAACCTCTCATCCCACTGACGTTTATTGTCATCCAGGGTCTTTTTGATGATTTATACCAGGGTTTTGTTGAAGGCCTCAGCCAATCCATTAGCCCGTGGGTAATAGATCGTTGAGTATCTCCAATCAATACCGTGGCGACTTGCAAAGTTATTAATTTTGGTAGACTTGAAAGCGAGGCACGCCGAATCGATATATGATATGGTCACGAAAGAATTTCATTACATGATGTGATGTTACATTTCTTAGTGGGACTGCTTCTGCCCACTTTGAAAAGTAATCAGTCGCTGCTAAGATGAAGCGATGACCCCTTGAAGAAGGAGGGTCAATTGGCCCGACGATATCCATGCCCCAACTTTCGAAGGGCCACGAGGCTATCGTAGGATGCAACACATTAGGCGACTGATGTAAAACCACACCATGAACTTGGCATTGATGACAACATTTTGCAATTTTCATGCAATCGTCAATCATCGTAGGCCAGTAGTAACCAAGTCTTTTGATTTTCATTTTCATCTTAGGACCCGATTGATGAGCACCGCACAGTCCAGCATGGACTTCATTAACGATCTTCAAGGCCTCTCGTTTGTCTAAACAACGGAGCCACATCTGATCGAATGATCGTCGGTATAACATATCGTTGACTAGTGCATATGATAGGGCACGTTTCTTAATTTGATTGGCAAGGGACCTGTCGCGGGGAAGCTTGCCTTCTTGCAAATACTTGATTATTGGTTGTCTCCAATCTTGTTCTTCATCGACTGCTGAAGATGTAGAAAGGACCTGGGAAGATTGATTGTTGAGGTATTCCATGTCTACAGGGGACAGGACTTGACGACCCTGAACTTCTATAGGGATGAAATCTTCTTCTAGGCAAGCAAATTCCTTTGCAAGCTTTGCTAGGGCATCCGTCGAGGAATTGCTTCCACGAGGAACCTTATACATAGTTACAATGGGAATTTTCTCGAGTAGGTGCATTATGTATTGGTGGTATTTCAGGAGTTTAGGATTCAAAACCTTATAGGTCCCTGCAACTTGGTTGATCACCAGTTGAGAGTCACCATAGATCTTAATCTCTTTAATCTCCATTAGGATTATAAGTTCCAGACCAGTTATCAAAGCTTCGTACTCAGCTTCGTTGTTCGTACAAGGTTCTGATAAATGGTAGGAAAAATGCATCATTCCCTTATCCGGTGTTATGAAAACCAGACCGACTCCGGCTTTTCCAGGAATAGTGGATTGAGGTGTTTTGCCCATTTGAGAGGATGCTGCACCATCAAAATACATTTCCCAGGTTTGAACATTGGATTCCTCGAAACTCATGATTTGCTCGTCATGTAAATCATCATTTAGAGGAGATTCCGCCGGTAGCGGGTGTTCCGCAAGGAAGTCGGCGACGGCCTGCCCTTTCACAGCACGCAGGGGAATGAAAGTGATTTTAAATTGTAACAATATCATAGACCAACGAGCCAGACGTCCTGACAACGTGGGTCGGGTCATAAGATATTGTAGGGGGTTGACACTGGAAATCAGACTGACCTGATGAGAAAGCATGTAATGTCTTAATTTTTGTACTGCAAAGACTAAGGCAAGGCAATGTTTCTCAATTGTAGGATAGCGAATTTCCGTTGGAAGTAATCTCCGACTCAGGTAGTAGAGGGCATTTTCTTTCCCATCGTCATTGATTTGAGCTAGAAGAGCCCCGAGAGATTCGTCAAGGGCTGCAGTGTAAAGGATTAAAGGTCTCCCCGGAATGGGGGCTGCCAAAACTGGCGGATTTGTCAGGTATTGTTTGATATTTTTGAAAGCATTTTGACATTTCTTGTCCCAAATGAATTTGGCGTCCTTTTTAGCTAGGACAGAGAATGGTTGACATCTTCCGGAAAGATTAGAAATGAATCTTCTTATATACGCCAGCCTGCCCTGGAGAGATCTCAGTTGGGTGAGACTCTTAGGAGGCGGCATATTTAAGATAGCTTCAATTTTAGCAGGATCAATTTTGATTCCACGGTGCCTGACTACGAAACCTAAGAATTTCCCTGACGTGACGCCGAAAGCGCACTTCAAGGGATTCATTTTGAGGTCATAGCGGCGCAACCGCTCGAAAATAGTTCTTAAATCATAAAGATGAGCCTCTTTCACTCTGCTCTTGACAACTAAATCGTCGATGTAACATTCAACTTGATTATGTATTAAGTCATCAAAGATGTGAGTCATAGCCCGCTGGTAGGTTGCACCGGCATTTTTGAGGCCAAAGGGCATCACTTTATAACAAAAGATCCCTATAGGACTTCTGAATGCAGTGTTTCTCTCATCTTCTGGGGCCATCTTGATTTGATTATAACCAGACGAGCCATCCATAAAGGAGAAAACAACGTGCGAGGAGGTAATGTCCACCATGAGTTCTGGGATTGGCAAAGGAAATTCATCCTTAGGACATGCCTTGTTCAGGTCTCTATAGTCAACACAGACTCGGATTTGACCATTTTTCTTTCGAACTGGCACGACGCTGGCTACCCAAGAAGGATATTATTCTTCTCGAATAAATCCGGCCTCTGCCAACTTCTTGACTTCAGAAATGACTTGTTGTTCGATCTCCAAACGCATACGTCGTGGAGCTTGCTTGACAGGAATGGCATCATGCCGGATTCCAAGTTTATGGACTGCTACGTCAGCGGACAACCCCGGCATTTCGTCGTATGTCCATGCGAAGTAATCCTTAAACTTGAATAGAAGTTGAATTAGATCCTTAGACTCATCCTCGCTCAATAAAGAACTTATGAAAGTGGGGCGAGGGTCATCCTCTGTTCCAAGGTTGATTTCTTTAAGTTCATCGACTGTTGATTTAATTTCTTCTTCGAATTCAGGGGGTGCATCCCGAACCTGAAGTTCGTCAGAATCATCAAAAGTCTCCAAACAAAGTCTATCAAATGAATCAATGACTTCAGTAGGGACATTTTTAAATTCAGGACGACTAGTTATCATTAGACAAAATTCGTCATCGTCAAATGATCTAACGGTACTAAAGCCGATACCACTAGTCCAATGTTTATTAAATTTTGAATTCCAAAGACTTTCGTGGTATCTAGCTTGACCCTTAGTCCATTGACTCGAAGTAAAACCTTTAGAAATAAGAGACTTAACACCAACAGGAAAGTAGCCAAAAGGTAATTCCATTAATTCATTAAAATTTGCCTCTTCAAGGATTACATCATCTTCATTCCTTGAGGAGGAAGAGCCAGGGAAGAACTTCTTGGCTTTCCTTACTTCTCCATCTAAGTTCGGAGCATCCTTAATTACTAACCCTGAGACCCTGTCAGCAGACAGTGGGGTTAAGGTTAAGGATTCAACCGTTCTATTAAGCTTTTCATACAAACTCAATTCAGGCCCGTCACTTTGAATATTTAATTTTGTATCCTCCTGGTCGCTATCCGATTCTAAAGTGAGATCAAACTTCGGAGGAGAATTGATTTTTGTATAGTCAAAAGCAAATCTGGCACCCCTTTTTCTTGAATCTTCATCAGAACTTGTTTCAAGTTCGACATAGATCGGGGAATTTCTTTTTTCAATTGAAGGGCGACCTCGACCGCGTGCTCTTTGGGCCATCCTCCCACCTCTTTGAGGTATAATGTTTGGAGGCCTGAAGATTACCCGCTCGACGTCGTCTTCACTACTTGAGTTTTGTCTCTTTTGATTTTTGACTTTTTCTTTTCTCAATCTTTGAATTGCTTTTGAACTTTAACTTTCTGCCTTTTCCTCCTTGATGTTGATCTCTACCTTAGAACAAGTAGTGGACCCTTTAGGTACGTAGTACGCCGCATCCTCGTAGATCCTGATCTCGTGAATAGAGAATGGTTGCAGATCACCCTTAATTTCAAACTCAATGCCATCTCGTTGGTACTTGATGCATTGATGTAGGGTAGATGGAACCATCCTATACTCATGGATCCAGGGCCTTCCTAGGAGCGCGTTAAAGGACGTTGCCGAATCAATTATATGAAATTTCGCTTCAGTTTTCAATTCTCCTATCTCTAGAAGAAGGGTAACTGAACCTAAAGCCTTCTCGCCCTTTTCATTGAACCCACGAAGCACTAACTTGTCAGTTGAGAGCTTGTTAGTATCAATTCTAAGGTATGCGAGAGTCTTTATGTTCATCACGTTGACCGATGCACCCAGGTCAACTAGAACTCTTGATAACTTAAACTTGCCCACATTTACTGTGATGTAAAGTGGACGATTGTGGTCGGCAGTTTCAAGGAGTAAATCTTCGTCAGAGAAGGTAACCCCAGGGATTTCCTTAAAGTACAAAGCTTCTTCCTCGGAAGTTGAGGCTAATTGAGCTAAGCAAATCTCTGGGTCGAGAAGTGCTTTAATTAGAGTCTCCCTCATCTCTTTTGAAAGGACAAGGGCATCATAAATGCTCTATTTGGCGGGCAACTTCCTAAGGTGAGCTAAGACATTGTAATCAACACTTGGAACATTAACGTTGGGACCCGGTGGATTTGAAAGAATTGGAGTTGATTGTTGAGCAGGAATTTGAATTGGATCATCGGAAACAACTTGCTTTCCTTTATCCTGAGGAGGTAGCCTAGGGGGTAAGACCTTCCCTCCACGTAGTTGTACTTGCACGACTTCATCGGAAGAACAAACTACAGGGGAGTCTACGCTCTCCTTAGGCGATTGATTGTCGTTATCTGAGCGGAAGTCCGAATCTGAAAAGTCTATCACGACAGGACTCCCTTGAAAGTTAATTTCAGGGGTTTCACTATCTGATAAGACATCAGATTCGTTTCTCTCTTGAAGAGTCAAATCTGGAGAGTTGAGTGTTTGAATTTCTTGATTGATCTCAACTTGTTCTTGATTATTTTCAACAGAAGAGTCATTTACATCTTCATTCTCAATATTAATCATCAAAATATGAGCAGAAGGATCAGACTTTTTATTTAATTTTTGACCCTTTGCCTTTGATGAGGCAAAGTAAAAGTCAGATAATTTCAGTAGTGACAGAGGTTTTGAGCCACCATCAACCACTTGTACAGATCTCTCATCAACAAATTTCCTCTCTACAGAAAGTTCACTCTTTTCATTTTTATTCAGTACAGTAGTTCCTAAGACTACTGGAGAGGAAACTGTCCCAACGTCCTCCTGTGAAGCCTCGAGGTCAACCTCCCAGATCAGGTCCCGGGCTCTCGTCAGTAACTGTTGAGCAAGACGAAAAGATTTATTAATCGACTTTTTAAATGCCCGAGATAGTGCTATATCCCAACCATCTTCAATGGACAGAGAAAAGTTAGAATTCATACCTGAGATGGATTTGACAGACCCCTGATCCGGATCGACCAGGTACTCCTTTGGAATTATAATATTACCTTGACGGAAATTCTTTTCTAGCCAATCATTGAAGACGATGCAGTCTTCGATTGTGTGGCCTAACATGCGATGGTAGGGGCAAAAAGTTGGATCATCCTTCTTATTTGCCTCTTCCGGCTTCTTGGCCTCTGGCAATCAAAAATCTGGCTTCTTCTGAAGACTTTTAAAGATCTTTCTCACCGACTCCCTTTTAAATGGATATGTATGAGCCAATCTCTCTTTAAAAGAAATCTGACGAGAATCTCTTGTAGGTTGAGAAGTTACCTGAAAAGATGGAGATTTCTGAGTTTGTTGTATCGGAGAATTACTGGACTGAACATTCATTGGTTTCTTCCCCTTATCAACAGCTGAAACCATTGCTATTCTCTTTTCAAAGGACTTCAATGGTTTACTAGCTTTCTTTTCCTCAGTAGAATCCTTCAGGAATGGCATTTTGGAAGCCTCTTCCTGTAGATTACTAGCCTTATTCAAAAGTTTTTCGAAGGTTTTGATAGTGAAACCCTTCAGGAGAAAAGCAATAGGCCCGTGGATGTTCTTTAAAAGAATCTCCACTGCATGTTACTCTTACAACTAGGGTTCACACTTCATCAAGAGATTTCGCCATCTCAAGATGTACTCAACCAAAGACTCTCCCGGTTTTTGTTTTTCGATGACGAGATCACCAACGGTTACATGCTGCTAAGCTCCTGAGAATCTCTTTAAGAATAGACTCTCGAGCTCTGTGAATGTTTTCACTGAACCATTAGGTAGATCTGCGTACCACTCAAAAGCAATACCGGATAGACTACTCATAAACTGGCGAAAGAGTAGAGCATCTGACCCTCCTGCATTGCAACAGCTCGCTCGAAAGTGGGCCAGGTGCTGTCTTGGGTTTTCTAAACCACTAAAAACTTTGAATGAAGGTGGCACAAAGCCTTTAGGATAAGAAACTGAATCATATTCTTCAGGGTAGGGTCTACCCTTTGGAATAGATACAGTCCCTTGAGAATGGGCTAAGGCCTCCCTTACTTGGGTTTCGATCATATGGCGGATATCTTTGTCGGCTGGAGAGCTGGGGAAGCAACCTCTGGAGTTCTAGGACTTGATTCTATTTTCCTGCTATGCTCACCTACTGTGTGTGTTATAGGTTGCAACTGCTCGGGTTGAGATTGCTGTGCTTTGATCATCTGATTCTGCATTTGTTCCATTCTGAGCATCATCTGTTCAATTTTATTTTCCAGACTCTTGATGTATTCATCTTTCTCATTCAATTTAATTAATCCATCGGAGTCTGAATCTACTGCTGTAGAGGCTTCTTCCTTACCAGATCGGTGTCTTGAAGGCTCAGCATCTTTATTTGATGCTCTGGTCTTAACCATACAAATGTTCCCAGCTGAATCTTCTTCCATCAGATTATCTGCTTCTGGATTAAAGGCTTCAATTGCCTTATTTTTAAGTATGTCCCTTATTTCCTGTACCACCTCATCGACCGATCTACCCTCAATTGACTCGAGGTCGATTGGTAGATACCCTTTATAGTTAATCATCTCTTAAAATTCCTTATCTCCGAACTGGGTGAGGACCTCTTGAATTTTCAAGTCATCAGCAGTAGGTTCTGCCACTAACTGATCTAACATCTCTTGATCGTCCTCAAGTTCTGTCCCCTCTCCTCCGACTGTCCTGGGGTCGGTAGTCGCGAGGGTGACATCCTCAACAGGGTGAGGGATATCTAACCTAACAGGTGACGAAGGAGTTTGACTTGTGGGAACTCCAACATCAATCTGAGGAGAATCCTCACATCCCTGAATAAGGAGTCCGGGGACCTTAATAGATGACTGGACTGGTAACTGAACTGGTGACTGAACTGGTGTCTTAACTGGTGTATCTCTAATCTGAATCCCAACAGTTCTGCTTATCTTCATTGGCACATAAGGTTCATCCAAAGGTTTGGGCCTCTTGCCCTTAACATCAACTAGCTGTAAGTCTTTGACGATCTCTTTTGATTTGGCTATTACATGGGCCAACTTTGAGAGTCTTGAAGGGAGAACTGGAGGTCTACCACTGAGAGGGTGACTCCTACCAGACCCAGTTAAAACTATCTCCTCAATTTTGGCAGTTGGGAGACGAGGCACACAGTGATAACCATCCACTAAGACTGAGGCAACTGGTTGCTTAACAAACTTTTTATTTCTCCTCACTGGCTGATGAGTCAAGTTTCTTGCTTCAGATTTTTCTTCCTTCAGAACTTCTTTCTCAAGCTTATGTGAAATCACCCCCTTCAGGTGTCTCAGATATTGTTCTTTGGTTTGACCTGTCTCAGCAGCACAGGTGTGAATGATGTTCCTCAACATCCTGGTTCTTAAAGTGTTCTTCTCCTTAGTGGTTCTCTTAACAGTATAGTCGACTGGGCTAGGTGGAGAGCTAGCAATCCGCGTGACTCTCTCCTCCCCTGCAGTAGCTGCGAGGGGATGAAAACGACTCCCTTTCAGGAGTGGAGAAGAGGCAGGGATAGGCAGCTCCTCAACAGCCTCAGGCTCAACTAAACTCAAGGCTTTCTGTGCAGCTATCTTCCTTGACTTGGTGATTTTCTTTCTTATCCTTCTCAGGTAGTTCTTCCTAGCACTCTTAGTGCCAAACAGTGCTGCAGAACTAGAAGACCCTTTCTCAACAGTAGATTTCACTTCAATTTTCTTGTCCTCACTTTGGACTGAGGGTACAGAAGGTGTAAGGGTAGCACCTGCTGCCAGTTCCAACACTGGGGGAAGGTCACTCGTAGCTCCCACAGCTAGTTCCACTACTGGACCATTCTTGCCCTCAGCAGCGAGATTAATGATTGTTCCACCATTCACAGACAGTTTAAGAGTCTTGAAACCCATCCCAAACTGAATCGCACTGCTATGAATTAACTCTTCGACTTGAAGGTCTCGGTCAACGGAGAACAGAAGTTTTCCAGCCATTGCAGAAGATTTGATTGTCTGAAATTTGAAAGAGAAGATTTGAATCAAACTTTTGAATTTGAATTTTGACAAGAAATTTTTCTATATTTTATCACATAAATTGAATTATAGGAACTATAATCCGATATATAGTGATAAAGTATAGATATTAATTTTGACTTGAAGAAAATTTAAATTTTTGTTGTATATGTTCAACTACAAGAGAATGTTGCAGAGAACGTATAACAACAACGGGCTGGATTTGATTTGAAAGAATTTGACGGGGATTTTGAAATTTTGAAGATTGAAAGACTTTCTTTGAATATTTGAAACCAATAAGTCGAATTTGATTTCAACTTAATAGTTAACAAAATATCAAAGAAAGTCAAGGGGTTTTGACTCGACTCTCTTATCCCACTGATTAGGCTAGAGATAAGATGTCAGAGGTGTGACTTGGTAAAAAGATCAAACGATTAAGTTTAAATCTGGAAATGATACATGTTATACTACAAGAGAGTATTGTAGTAGTACACGTGACAGTGGAAATTGAATTTGAATTGAAAGGGAATGTAAGTGACTCAAAAATTCGGCAGCATCTCCCCTTATTTTTGAAACTCGAGGTGTTGAATCTGCATTCAACAAGACAGTTTACAGACATTAGGGAAGATTTTACAAGAAGGAACTCGACTCTTTATATCTTATCAAAGATAAAATGTCAGAGTTCAAAGATTTGAAAGATATTGAAAATAAATGTTGAATGTGAATTGTCAATGTTAATCTACAAGAAGTATTGTAGAAGAACATTTGACAAGTGACGATTAAAATTTGAAGAAAATTGAATGGGTGTTTTTAAAAACTTGAATTTCCGGCAGCACCTCCCCTTATTTTTGAAACTCGAGGTGTTGAATTTACATTCAACTCGACGGTTTATAAATGTTAGGGAAGAGCTAGGGAAAACCACTTGACTCTTTACATTTCAAAAGAATGATTTAAAATGAAATGTCAAAGATTGATTTATTTGGAAAAATTTGAATAAATATTGCATATATTAAGCTATAACAATTATTATAGAGAAATATATGGCAATGCATTTTGAACTTGATTGATTTTGAAAAGAGATTTAAAAATTTTGAAAATCCGGCGGCATCTCCCCTTATTTTTGAAACTCGAAGTGTTGAATATATGTTCAACATAACGGTTTACAAACTTATAAGAGGAAAATTCTAGGAAATTAACCTAACTCTTTCATTCCGATGAATGATTCAGAATGAAATGTCAAGGACTGAAATGACCGGAGAAATTGAAAGTACATTAACTATATACAACTACAATCATTATTGTAGAAATATATAGTTGCAATGACTATTATGACTTGAAAAAGATGTTTGAAAATTTTGAAATTTCGGCAGCATCTCCCCTTATTTTTAAAACTCGAAATGTTGAACGTGTGTTCAACATAACAGTTTTCAAAAAAAATTTTAAATAGGGGGACGCTAGAAACTAACCCGACTCTTTCATTCCGACTAGTGATTCGGGATCAAAATGTCAAAGGTTAGATTAACCAAAAGATTTCAAACTTTGAATAAAAATTTGAAAGAGAGGTCTATATCCTATCACACATATTGAATTATAAGAATTACAACCCTGTATGCAGTGGTAGGATATAGGAATCAATTAAGATTTGAAGAAGATGAGATTTTGCTAGACATTTGAAATTATGATTTTGAAGTTATAGAACTTCTTCTGTAAATTGTGAAACTTAGCATGCTATGATTTATTTGCATACAAGTTTGCAACATGTACAGAAAGACTTTGAAAAGCTCAGCTTGACTCTTTCGCTCTACCAATGAACTTGGAGGCAAAATGTCAAAGCCAAACTTTGAGGGAGGTTTCCTACACTCACCTCTCTTTTCACATGTCTTAATTGAGTTGGCCACACTCACCCAAGAAAGAAATGGGAGAGGGACCAACAGAAGAAAGGTAGTCAAAACTATCGATGCAATAAAATTTATACCGCTATTAAAGATGGAGAGAGAGAGATTCCCCAGTGGAGTCGCCATTTTTTGTTTGATTGAAAAATATAATTTTTTTTTTAAAAAAAGGTTTTAATTCTTTTTAGGAAATATTTAATTTCTGGAATTTAAATTTTATAATCGAACACTTATTATAAATGATATATCACCTCAAAAGGTGAACATATTGTTCCCTAATAGGTTCAGATTACAAATCTTGATTTATCCTGATTATCGTAGTCAAACTCAAGGAGAAACAACATACGATCTCGAAAGATCAAAATGATGTTCAATTCAATGTTTGACTATGCTAATCTGAATATATGGATCATTAATTTCATAATCAGAACTATGATTGTAATTGACATATCTATCCAAGGAAAGAAAATATCAATCACTATCAATAGTTTGAATATAACGATAATGATTGTCAGGTTTAAATTTCCCAAAGATAATTAATTGAAAGTTTTAAAAACTTAATTTTTGAAATCAGGTCTGGGTTTCTAAATCTCCTGCGAGCGCAAGCCCTCGTAGTTAATTACATCGTAGGAAACTAAAAAATTTCCTACGAATACTCTCGATTAAAATAGCGATATGAATTTTATTTAAGAATTTCAATGCTAGATGTCAAAGGAGATTAAGGGTTGGAAATTCAATAGGGATTGGATCAAATTTGAGCAGTTATTTCTGGAGTCAAAGGAAGAAGAGTAGGAGATGTTTTGAGATTCTGAATTACTTCAGAAACACCTCAACTATCCTAAGTGTTGGGCTTGAATTTGATTGAAAGAAATTTTTAATTTGAGTGGTTAATTTTATTAGAAACTGGGAATTAGATTCCCAGAAGGTTGAGGTCTTAAGATTAGAGATTTGCCTCAGAACCTAAGTCTAAAATGGGTACTGAGAATCAGTGACCTAGAACCTAGCTAATGCAATGTAATCCTGGACTTACCCTGGCCTGGATTGGGGAGCCAGCTAAACCACCTAAACGATTCAAAACCATGAGTCAAAGTCTTTATGAAAGAGTGGTTAAGGATATTATTTAAGATTGAGTTTGAGGAGTTGGGGTCGACATCTAGAGCAGATCCTAATTGACCCCTTAACACATGTTGGGTGAAATGTCTAAATAAAAATGCAATTAAGAATTAGACTCAATTTTAATTTGTTACTAATGCGATGCATGCTAGTTGACTCGATGAAATGCTTAAATCAAAATGAAGCAGTTTTAAAATAGGCTTAAAAAATAGGTTTTATCCTAAAGATTGCACAACATCCCCTTGGACAGAACTGCACCCTAATTGGTCAGGTGGTCTGCTAGAACCCGTAGGCGGGGAGGTGCCTAACAAGGTAGAGAAAAGTTCAATATGAATGCATGAAAAACTCCCGGCGAGTCCGGGCTTACTTCTTAAGAGCGTTAGAGTTTCTATCTGAGCTTAAAAATTTTAAATTTTGTTTAAGTAGAAAAAGTTAATGACCGTACCCTCACGAGCCTCTGATCGGGTTCCAGGCTAAATCAAATACGACATGCAAGAACGCCAAATAAACTATTAAAAGCATGCTGGTCCTTAATCGCAATCAACACATCAATCAAATTAATCAAATAATTAAATTAATTAAATAAATGCTCAAATTGAAAGTCCATATGCAAGTGCCCTTAATTATACAACCCAGGGTCTGCAGGAAAGTAAAGTGGCCGGGTACCACTGACTACAACCCGGATTCTACTCCTAAGACTCAAGTGACTTTGAGATTTGAGATTCTTCTCGTTCTTCACTTCTTCGTCTTCTTGGAACCCCTTGGATCGTCGGGTCTGGATATCCAAATGAAAAGAAACTCCCCCTGAATAGGGGTGTTATCTTTTCTCTTTGGATATTTGAAATTCATCCTAATTTGGATCTCCAAATGGATAGGAACTCTCCCCTAAGGGATATTCCTTCCTCTTTGGATTCCAAATTGGATGTTTAAACATCTCAATCTCAAATCACTTAAAATTTACAACTCAATTTACATCTCAAATTACATCAATTGAAATTAAAAATCTAGACTCAACAACCTGCAGGGTTATCCTAATAATCAGCAGTTTATATTTGACATCCCAAGCAGTTATATATTTGAAATTAAAATACTCAATCACAGCCACACTTGGCCATGCTCTTTTAATTTTAAAGGGGGACTTAAGCAAGCTTAGCACCTGTGCAATTTAATAATTATGATTTTGCCCCCTTTAATTTATGCCCTGTATGAGCATGGCCACCTGCATAAGATTGAATTAGTATAAAACGTCCCTAGCCTAGGGGTAAGTCTAACGTACAATCAATTACATCACAGATTGCAGTAAATAAGTAAACAAACACATCAATTCTACTACTAGCAAACAGCATGCAGTAAAAGCTCGAAAACCCGGCACACAGCAGAAAAGTAAACACCGGCCTAGCCTAAGACTAGAGTTGGTTGTCCTAGCAAACCATCTAAAGTGTATGAGGTAGGCTGTGTGGCTTTGATATGTCTTAAATAGGCAATTGATTGAAGTTGTTTAAAGTTCTGGTTGGTTGAAAGGCTTAAGGGGGATTTAATTTGAATTTAAATATTAATGACTTGAAATTGATTTTAAACTTGGTTTTAATTGTTTGTTGGATACCACCTTTGTTTCACACC
The DNA here is from genome assembly GCA_019925795.1 of Dendrobium chrysotoxum. Taxonomy (NCBI): domain Eukaryota; kingdom Viridiplantae; phylum Streptophyta; class Magnoliopsida; order Asparagales; family Orchidaceae; genus Dendrobium; species Dendrobium chrysotoxum. Next base: position 63,553,701 of record CM034302.1, on the reverse strand, counting down.
GAGGCCGTGAAGTTTATTTCACCTTCCTTGGGGCTAATTTAATAGCCTCGTAGGCCTGGGTTACCTAGTGGTACCCGGTATAATTAAATGATTTGAGTTTGATTAAGGTTTGAAAAATGATTAAATTTTAATTAAGATTGGTTGATTGCTGGTTTTAATGTTGATTTAAGATTTTCTGGAAATTTGAATGATATGTTGAATTTTGGAATTTTTTGGATTATTTTAATCATTTAATTAAGGGTTAAAAAAATTAACTTTTTGATTTAAAGAGTTTTCTGGAAAGTTGACATTTTATTAAAATACTAGACCTTAATATGATCAGTTAGACAGTAAGTACACTGAAATTGGATTTTTCTACATTTTATTATGAAGGTTTGACGTTTTGACTTGATTTTGAACTAGATTTGACCAAAAGTTGACTTTTTCAAATTTGTTTGATTTCTGGAAACTTTACATTTTTAATAAATATTAGACCTTAAGATGAGTTGTATGCCTTTGAGTTTGCTCAATTTGGAGTTTATTTGAATTAGTTATGAAATTTTGAAGTTTTGAGTATTTAATGAATTATTTAAATTGTTTAATTAGAGACCCTTTTTGTGATTTGGATCCAAATGATCTCCAAACTTCTTGAAATCAACTCCAAAGGTCAGGAATGACCTAAGGAGTGATTACCATGTGTTTGAAATTTTTTTTGGAATGTTTAATTATTTTTAATTAATTAAATTAATTAAATATTGAATTTCAATTAAAATTAAATTAAGCTTAATTTTAAAGTCCAGTCAAGGGACTTTTATTTTTCATTGGTTAAGAGTTCAATTGTGGTCATTTTGAGGTATTATTTGTAATTTTTGGATTTAATATTGATTTATTACATTTTCTGGAAATTTTTAGGGCTTAATTAAGGTTTAAACTTGATTAAGTTAATTAAGTGGCCTAAAGATTTCAAAATCCAGCAAGATATTTTCTATGGACTGAGCATGTCACTAAGTTCAAATGGTTTGAGTTTCAAGTCAATAGGAGATCAATCCTAATTATTGAAAATATTCTAAATTATCTAATCAAGTCCTTAATTATTGTCCTTAATGATGTCATTAGATTTAATTGGGTTTGAATCAAGGTTTTGACTAACCCTTAAACAAATACATAAATTATACATACATCAAACAATCAATCCTAGATCTAGGAGAGCCCTAAGACTAAGTGGTGTGTGCACCTACACATGCAAGCTTAAAGAGAACTTAATTAACCAAAAAGGCTTAATTAATGAACAATTAGCAAAACTAATTGTTCATTGATTAAGGATCATTCTCCATTAATTCTGTTCACATGCTCAAGCTATGTTTAAAATTTCAAGGAGTCTCTCAAAATTTAAAGATTTAAATAGATATAGTTTCAAAAATAGGTTTTAAAGTAATATGTACATATATAACCCTATATATATATATATATAAATATAAAATTTAAAATAAATCAATTCAAAATACTTTTGAGAGATCCTCCAACTAGTTTGAAAATCAATTTTTAAAATTTGAAAATATTTAATACAATATTTAATATAATATTGATTAAATATTAGAAAATATTAAAATAACTTAAATTGTTTAAAATTAATTTCAAGTCAAAATATTTAAAATTCTGGAATTTTTGATGTAATGCATATATATATATATATATATATATATATATATAATCGAGTTTAATTTAAAAATTTAAAGTTTAATGTTAATTAAAGGTATTTAATTTAATTTAAGACCAATAATAGCTAAAATAATCATTCAATTATATTAATTTGAGTTTTAATTATTTTTGAATTTAAAGAAAAGTTTTTTTTTTTTAGTTTAAATCTAAACAAGTATTAATTAAATGCTTAAATTTTTAATTAGAAGAAGATTATTTAAAATATATAAATATATCCCAAATTAATCAAATTAAAATTAAAAATAAAAAAAAAATTTATTTTAATGATCTGAAATTTGTAATTTAATCTTTAAAATAAAACTTCAAAATTCATTAAGTATTTTAATTATCATTTTTTTATTTTTTTAAATATTAATTTAAAATACTAAATATATAATTATATAAATTATTACATTATATTAATATTTTAAATTAATATTGATTCAAATATTAGAAATTTTTTAAATATTAATATATAATATGTTTTTTTTTTATAATTTGAAATTAATTTAATTTTGTTTACTGATTTTTTTATTTAAAAAGATTTAAAAAATAATATTTAAGTCATTTTTAATGCAGGTGGCGGCGCCGGCGCCACGTGGCGCTTCCCGATTGGACACTCCAAACCGCGGAGTAATGATTGCCGGCGGCGCAATAATTGCGCCGCCAGCAATCATTGGGCGATGATTGAACCGCGGGTGCGGTTCACTAATCCACGTCGAATCGTAATGCGGACCATTCGATCATCCGCCATTTCGATTTAACGGCTGTGATTTGGCTGGACGGCGATACTAACCCTCGGATCGGATCCGCGGTTAATCTTAACAGCTGTAGGACGGGATCTCAGCCGTTGATTAGAAGATCAATGGCGAAAATCTCGTACACCTGAAACAGGCTACGTAAAACGCCCTAAATTCATTTTTCAACTCGTTCTCTCAATCGGATCCATCAAATAACTTGAAATTTTAAACCTAGATTGCTAGATTGAACAGAAATAATGTGGAATATTTCTAAAAATTAAATAAGCACCTAATGAAATGCTAATTAATTCTAAGTGTTTGAACTAGGGTTGAGCTTTTTACCTAATCCACACGGTGGATTCAGAAGGTCTTTGGCTCTCTGAATTTGTTGACTGTCCACGCAAGTTTTCCTAGTTGAACTCGTCGTCTGAAACAAGCTCGATCGAGGGGAATAAGCCGTGGACGGAATAGGGCTTGAGTTCGCCGGAATCCAGTCACCGGCGAGATTTGACCAGTCGGATTTGAGTTGGAATGGGTGTGAGAGAGGATTAGGGTTCAGGGGAGCTGGAGATTTGATCTGGAGGAGCTGGGATAGTGAGAGAATGTGTGTGTTAGAATGATGGCTCCAAATGGGGTGTTACCCTATTCAAACAGTCCCAGACCATTTGGATGGCTGGGATCGACTGGGAGGGCTGCTAGGATCAAGACATCTGTCCCTAGGGTGGTTGGGAGCAGGAGAATCAAAGGACACAAGGACAAATGACATGTAAAGGTCATTTTGCCCCTTTGTGGCCATGTGGGGTTAATGGAAGCCATTGGATCTGGATCCAAGGGCTATGATAGACTCTAAGGATGTTCTAGAGTCTGGCCAAACGGTTTGAGCTGAGTTGGCATGAAGATGCCATGCCATTTGGGTGTTTAAGCCTTTTGAAGACATTTATTGACTATGTTGACCAGTCAATTGGTCAACAGCAGGTGAGGTGGCACCTAAATGGTCTTGATGGGCTGATTAGGTAGATTGGAGAAGATTTGAGGTTTAAATATTAAAGCTAAAATACATTTGAAAGAGTTTGAAGAGATTTGATCAAATCATTAAAGTTTGACTAAGTCAAGCTTATGGGATTTGACTCAAAATTGATTTGAATAAACTTGGGTCATCTCTTGAGAGGGATTTAAGCATTTGAATGAGTTGATTTGAACGACTAGGTTGGGACAACCCACTTGAACCCTTAAGAGATGTTTTAGTCAATTTAGGTTGACTCAGTCAACTAAGTTGACCCAGGAGGTGGGTCCAGGCTCAACAAGTTTGAAATGATATAATAGATCTGATAGGGATGATCTCAGGGTTTAAATGGGTATTTTAGATCAAATGTCCTATTTAGGCCCTTAACGAGCCTAATGGGTCAACTAGGTTGACTTGGTCAAACAGGTTGACCCACAGACAGGGTCTGGGCTGGATCAATCTCAAATGTTATCTGCAGTCTGGTAGAAGTGTTTTTAGGGATCAAATAGGTCATTTGGGTCAAATGACCTATTTAGACCCTTAATGGGCCTAATGGGTCAATTGTGTTGACTTGGTCAACCAGGTTGACCCAGGGTCAGGGATTGGGTCCAACCAGTTCAGAATAATATTCTGAGTCTACTGGTGGTGGTCTCAAAGTCTGGGGAGGTCGTTTGGTTAAAATGACCTATTTGGGCCCTTAATGGGCCTTTAGGTCAAACCTGGTTGACCTGGTCAACCAGGTGGGTCCAGGGTCTGGAAATGGGTTCAACAGATTTGAAATGACATTTGGAGACTAATGGTGGTGGTCCCAAGGTCAGAGGAGGTCATTTGGTCAAAATGACCTCTTTTGACCCTAAAGGGGCCTTCTAGGTCAACTAGGTTGACTTGGTCAACCAGGTTGACCCAGGGGCTGATTCTGGGTTCAATGGATTTGCTTTGACATTTGAAATTTGCTGGAAGTGACTGCATTTGATTTGGAGCTCATTTGGTTCAAGTGACCAGTTACACCCCATAGGGGTATCTTGGTCATTTTGACCCCTGGTTAACTGGGGGTCAAATTGAGTCCAACAAAATGCAGTTTAATGCTCAATGGGTCATAATCAAGGGTCTGGAGGTGATTGGAGGCTTTGGAGAAAGCTCCAGGGTCAAAATCCACTGGGTGGTAGGTCCAGTGGCATAGACTGTAAATATTTGAAGGTTTTACAGCCTTTGGATTTTAATTCCGTTTCTGGAGTTAGAGATCTCAGAATGAGCTCAAATTTGGAGGGTTGCCTCTAGAGATATGTCACATCAGTGTGAAACTGACAGATCCTAAATTAGAGGTCATTTGATAGGGTTTTGAGGTGTTCAAAAATTTGCTGGAAAAGGCTTTCAGGACTTAGACCTTTGGCCTTGGATTTGAATATGGAAATCTGATTTTGAGCTGGATTTTGATCAAGGTTTGAGTTAAGGATATGGATTAAAGTCTGGATTGATTAAAGTTTGAATTGAATGAAGGTTTGGATTAATCCTAGACCTAGATTGATCTAAGATCTATGTTGATCCTAGAATCTAGGTAGATCTGAGAACCTGGAGTCTAAGAAAATCCTAAGGTCTAAGAAAGTCTTAAGCTGTAGATCTAGGAGAATCTCAAGATCTAGAATAATCTGGAGGGTAGATTGATCTAGAACTTGAATTGATCTTAAGGTTTAGAGTAGATCCTAAGGACTGAAGTCTAGGAAGATCCTGGAATCTAAAAGTCCTAGGGTTTAGGATCTAAAAGAATCTTAGGATCTAGAATAAATCCTAAAGCCTAGATTCTAGGAGGATCCTAAAGTCTAGAGTGATCCTAAGATCTAGGAGGATCTGGAGGGATCCTAGGGTCTAGAATAGATCCTAGGGTCTAAGAAGATCATATGATCTAGAGTCTGGCAAAATCCTAGGATCTAGAGTAGATTCTAGGGCTTGGATTAATTTGAAGAGATCCTAGGGTCTAGAGCAGATCCTAGGGATTAAAATCTAGGGAAATCCTAGAATCTAGATTGGTCTTAAGTTGTGTTGATATGGGGTCAGGATTGATTTGAATCTGGGTTGATCTAGGATTATATTGATCCTATGGTTAAGATTAAATCCTAAGGATTGGAAAGATCCTAAGGTCTGGATTGGTCCTACTGAGCTCATACAAAAATGAGGTCAACAGAGGACACCTAGCTGACTAAGGGTGGTCAAAAATTGAAACAAACCTGAGCCTCCAAAATTCAAATTATCTAATTACACTTAGCCATCTCTCCTCAGCCCTTAGTCCAACTCCAATTGCATGCTAACACTCCATTAAACCTCTATGAATTGGTTGAATAGCCTAGTATGGCTAGCCATGGCTGGAATTATGTCCACATTCAAATCTAAATTTTCTATAAATAACCCTATTCCAAATGAGCTTGAGTCTTGCATTTGCTTCCTTAATTTTCCCTATAATGAGAGTAAGTGAGTGCCATCAATCCCAAGCCCTCTAATAGTCTGCAAGTATGAGTGTGAGCAAGCTTTAATGAGGTCAATTCTGATCCACTATTCCTTAGTTCCTGGGCCTTGAGGAGTATTATTCCAGCTTCTAATATTTATTGAATAAAGGTAATTCCCAATCTCGATCATAGAAGACTAGGGGTTAAAGACATTGTGAATTAAACCTTGAATTCAATAAAATTCGGTCATCAAATTAATAATTTCCATCACATAGATCCTACTAGATCGATTAAGGCAGCAATGATCAAGTGAAATTCAAGGGTCAAATAAATTTACATGGATGGTGATTATAAGATGCGAGAGTTTGAAGATGTAATTAGGACCATCCATTCCATTCTATTTTACGAGATGGTCCTAATTTTGTTGGATCATTTATTGTCCATCCACCTTTGGTTTTAGTCGAATGGCTAGAATCAATACTCCACTATCATAGTAGCTTGTCAAGTTTTAAATTACCAATTCTGAGATGTCATGTGGAAAAGCACAACACAGTCAGCACTGACTATGTATATGATATAATACTTTAATTTTAAATTATATGTAATATTTAGAATTTAAATTTCATAGCTATTGACCTAGTGGATCAAATTGAGCAAAAAAAAAAGGGTTCTATAGATTTATATTTGAATTTTTTGTCCAATGAGCCCATTCCTACCACTTTGTGATTCTTATATTTCAATGATTAGTTTAAATACTAATCCAATAATCACTTAGTTCCATTTCTTAAACTCATTGTACAAGTTTTGAATTGATCTTGGGGACTCTTGGGGATATGATGAGAATCTCAAAATCTTTCCAAGAGGGTTTGGGGAGCCCTTTAACCTCTATGAAATTTTCAAAGTTTTCGGCCTTGATTTGACTTAAAATTTTAAAAATTCATTACTAAGTAATCATGAAGTATTTTGATGTAATGTTTTAGTGGAATCTTGTGATCATTCTAAGGTGAATTATTATTTAAATTAGGCTAAGGGTTGAAGAAGGGCTTCAAACTAAGCTACGATAGAAAAGAATTATAGAATGGGCTAAGAGGATTGAAATGACAATTGATATTGATATGAAAGAATACTTGAAACATCTTCAAGAATGGATTAGAGGTTCAAGTAAAGGGATTGAATCTTTCAGGTTTAAATGGAGGAGGTTGGGAATGACAAACCCAAACTCATCTTGAAAAGACAACTTGAACTAGCAACAAGCTATTGACATTTTTTATGCCAGCAGGGGCAATATGAGAAGTTCCTTTAGATAAGGCAAGGAGATTGTTATACCTACATGTTTAGTTATGTGTAATAACCCACCACACACTCATAAAAATTGATCTATTTTTTAGCAATGTTGGAGTCTCTTTTTAAAATTGAGTTTATTTATATGCATGCTTGACTTGTGTGATGCCACCGTATTGGCGCATCAATCAAACTCTAAAAATATTGTTGTAGATAATAATACATACAATTATTTGGTATATTGTGATATGAAATGTTGAACTATGGTATGATATGATGAATGAAGTCCAATATGGTTGGACTTTCTAGAGTTGCCTAGAATCCAATTTGTGAATGATTTAGCCAATAACCTCCAAATTTGGTGTAGAATTTTATGAATATTTTTTTTCCATATTGTTCTAAGTGCTAGATTTAAAATTGCATTAGTTTTTTATGAAATTGGAAATTTTCCCTAAATTTCATTTTATTTAAGAATGCCACTGCTTTAAGTTTATTGCATTTGATCACCATATTATTCAAACTAACCCAAAATAAGGGAGTCAGAAAGGGAAAGAGAAAGAGAGAGGCTAGGCAGAGAGAGTCAATGTAATTTGGGGGCCTTAAAAGTAAGTTTATAGGGTTTGGCTAATGGTAAAAGTTGGCCAACTTTAGATATGTTATTATACTACCTCAAATTTTATTGCTTTTACTTCCATGTTAATGCATACTTTCTTTGCAAGAGGATGTACCTTGGTGTATGCTTTTTGCTAATGATATTCTTCTTGTTGATAAGACTAGAGAGGGAGTTGAAGGTAAACTTGAATTATGGAGGTCAACTTTAGAGTCTAAACGTTTTCGCTTGAGTAGATCTAAAACAGAATATATGGAGTGTAATTTTAGTAGTAATAGACCTAGTGAGGGGAATGTGACTTTGGGCGATCAAGTCATTAATAAAGAGTACATGTTTTAGATATCTTGGATCTATTGTTCAGAGTGATGGTGACATAGATGGGGATATTGTCAGCAGAATTCAAGTTGTATGGTTGAAATGGAGGAAGGCATCGAGCTTGTTGTGTGATAGAAAAGTCCCCCTCAAACTTAAGGGAAAATTCTATAAGATGGTGGTGAGACCTGTAATGCTTTATGGTGTTGAATGTTGGTCATTAAAAGAGTAGCATAATACTAAGTTAAGTGTTGCAGAGATAAGGATGCTCAGGTGGATGAGTGGCTTTACCCTTAGAGATAGGATATGAAATGAGCATATATGTGAAAAGGTTGAAGTAGCTCTAAAGGATGATAAGATTAGAGAGTCGCCTTAGATGGTTTGGTCACATAAAATGGAGGCCTTCAGATAACTCAGTTAGGAAAGTAGAGGTATTAGATTTGACTTATGTTAAGCAGGTTAGAGGTAGACCTAAAAAGACTTGGTTAGAAAATATTAGAAATTATCTTTCTTTATTAGATTTAAACTAGAATTTGACTTCTAACATGACACAATGGAGAAAAAGGATTCATGTAGCCGACCCCACGTAGTGGGACGAAGGCTTGTTGTTGTTGTTGTTAATGCATACTTTCTTTGTAAAGATATGAATAAAATAAGGATTTGACTGAATAAGTGAAGACTTATGTAGTGTACTTCTTGCTTTTTTCTTAGTATTCATATTTTTTTTATATTTTTGAATTGCAATTTTATTGAGAAACTTGTGCTAAATGATTCCAAGCTCTATTTAGTGAGGTATTATGTTATGTATAGGAAAATAAATTATGAAGCCATAGTGCTAATGATCATATCACCCATTATGTTATATGTTACATGCGATATGCACACCCTTCTCTAGCACTTAACCCCCTACTTGTGTGAGTGCCAAATTATTTGTTATTTGATATCTACAAGACTTGGACTATTGTGTTGTAGTTAGATATAAGCTCTAATTAGTTGTATTGTAAATGAGTAGTCGCCTCATCCATGAGTGCCTTCAAGAATACTACCTCAAGGAAAACAAAATTGATCTTTCCTTCCCAACTGACAGCTAAAATTAGTGCAACGTTAAATTTATATATATATATATATATATATATTTATATATATCTTCTCTCAGCTTCCATGATCAGATTGAATTAGAATATAACGGGGTATCATATCAATATAACTTATATCTCAAAGACTCAAAATTAAATTACTATCATTTCCTATGAGACAAGGAGAGCAGCAGAGGCTTTCTCAATGTCCTTCCCTATTGACATTTGAAAAATATGTTAAGAGATCCTAAAAGCCAAGTCTATGAATTTTGCCAACTTTCACTAGTCAGCCTTGTTTCGGGAAGTACATAGCAGCATTTAGAAAGAGTTACTCAACCTTTGCTCCATCTAAGCCAGAAAAACTGCTTTCGGCGACAGTCTCCTTAACGAACCTGGAAATTACAAGGAATTTGTACATATTATTAGTTGTGAAAGCCAGATCAAATTTGGGGGTTGAATTTGTCGGGCTATTAATCAACCCTCAAACTAATTCTAGTGGTTAACAGATGGTGTAAGAAGAAAAGCAGAAGCGTAGTACCTTGTCAGTTTCTCTTGAGATGATTGCAGTACATAGATTGCAAGAATGAAAGAAAGAAGAAGACCTGTGTATTAGATAAAGAAACATATTTGTCAGATAAATAAACTGCATCCAAGATGCTGGTGAAAACGAGATATCATGAAGCAAACAAAACTTTCATTTATCCTACATGGGATGCAGCTGAAGCAGTAGCGGTTGCAATTGTTTGAGCAGGAAGTTCAACAAAGGGAATAAATCAATAAAAGAGAGAGTTGCTTCTTCACCACTTTTCGATCTAAATGAATCAACAATCAGTAGTATGATATGTTCTTGTTTCATTCCTATTTCTTAGAATTAATGAAATCTAAATATAAGTGTTCAGACTACTGCGTAACGCTAAGGGCCCTAACCCGACGTCTATTATCTTCCTAATGAAGACCATAATGAAAATTTACAGAAGATTTATTATAGATTTTGGCGTCCTAGTCCAATTTGTCGACTTTGACGAAATGATTAATTGTCATTTATCTTATATCCCATTTTTTAGACAGGTCTAATAATATATCACATCAAACTTCTTCCTCTCTTTTATGCATTCTTCTATTTATTGTTTGATTTCTTTGACTTCCCTTTCAAGGTGACAGAAATTATGAAAATCAGACTAAAAGAGAAATCGAGAGGGTACACGTCTCATATTGCTTGAATAGAAAAAAACTATCCAGAGTGGCCCAAACTGTGAAGACCTTTCTGGAACGAAAGGGGAAAATCCATCAAATACCAAAATTTGCACTTTTGAATGAAACAGATTATGGAACATCATAATGCATGAAATTAGCAGATCATATATATTTCTAGCAACTGCAAAAAAAAAAACTTTGGGTGCCCTCAAACAAACATACTCAAGGTTAAGTATGTTACTCTCATCTATAAGATCAATACTAAAATCTCAACAACCAACCTCCCTGTCATTGAATATTTGAATACAAAGAATATTTATTAGATTGAATTAGACTATAACCAAGAACTCAAGATGAAGTGTAGCGATGGTGCAATGATTCCTAAATAGTTTGTAGAAAGGTAAAGGTTTTTGAGTTTTTATAGGACTCAATAATGAATTCAACCAACTTCATATTTAGATCTTAAGGAGAGAAAATACCATCTCTAAATGAAGTATTCTCAATCATATGAGCCGAAGAAGGATGAAGATTGGTAATGTTTAACAACCCTATCTCAAAAACATTTATTATAACTACCAAATCTCAAGATAAATGACATGTTATCACTATTTATTTTCAAAAAAGGACAAAAATTTTCTCCCAAAGTCAATCTATAGTGCAATCATTATAAGAAAAAAAAGGCAAATTAAAGAAAAATATTGGAAACTCCCAAGCAATGAACATCACTCAAAATGGTAGACAAATCAAAGGGGCTAAACTCAAAAGAAATTTAAAAAACTCAAACTTCAACTCCCTAGGAAAATCATTCCAATCATACTTTCTAACTCAAAATGATATGAATTCTAATTATCTCAAATTATTTCCCTCATAAGTGGGGACCTTCAAGAATCTCTAATATTTCTCAAGCTAAAGGATTTATCACTTTTATTGGGAATTATACTCGGGTGAAATAGGTATAACTTATCAAATAAAAATCTGCTATCAACTTTATTCTCCCTACTTTTATTGTTATAATAAGAAAATCAACTTAAAGAAGACATCAAGATGTTTCACACAGATAATACCCATTATTATGTTAATTAGACTTTAACTAATTTATTTATTAAAGAATATATCATTCATTAATCCTATTGTCATAATACCTCTAATAAAATAGGATGGCAGAAAAAAATCTTCTTCTAAAAGCCACAAAAATTCTTCTTTTTTTAAAATCAAATTCTAAAAGGATATTGAAGAGAAACAGTCTTAAGTGCCACATACCTAATTAATCTAGTCACCTCGAGAGTAATCAGCTTCAAAAGTCCCATGAACTACCTTTTGAAATTATTCCCTACAAACAACTTTTCTCAAAAATTCTTCCAAAAAGATTTAGCTACATTACTTATGTACGCATCCATAAGTAATATCGAGATAAGCTTGATTCTATAGCACTCAAATGTATCTTTGTAAAGTATTCATCTACTCAAAATGGATATAAATATTATCATGCAAACATCATTTACTTCAAAATATGTCACCTTTGATGAAAAGTAAAAACTTTCAAACAAACTCATCTTAGGGGGAGAAAACCAACTAGAAGATAAGTTTGATGAAACCACTCTCTTCCATCTTAACATCCCAACTACACAAACTCCTATCATTGTACTCCTTTAGGTCTATACAAGGAGGAATAAGCCCATACAAAGTCTCCAATAAGCTCAAGACTCAAAACCATCATCATGTAACAATGATCGACCCAACAATACACATTCTCTTTGGTATCTCATTTCTCAATACGCATCTTTTCATAGGTTTTCTCCAAACAAATTCTTCCATAAAAACATCAAATCAAATTCTAATAAAATACCACAATCCCTCTTTGAGGCATAAGCAAACAAGAATTAGAAGGATACCGTAAGAGAAGAGATGAATGCCTAGGAAAAAAGAAGTATACTTGAGATATTATTTAGCTACCAAAAAGAAAAGAAAAAAAAAAACATAGGATGCAAATAGATCTTTTCATTAAAATGCAGAGTAGATGAAAGTCTAGAGCAATATGAAGTAAGACTAGTTGCCAAAAGATATACCCAATCCGACTAATAATAAAGATTTGCAACAGTTACAAAAAACGAATACGATTCACATTTTAATTTCTCTTGTTGCTAACTTTGGATGGTCTATGCAATCCATAGTATAATATGAAGAACACTTTCTACCATGGGATTGTTAAAGAAGTTCAAATGCAAACTAAAAAAAATGGGTCTTTATGATCATAAACCCCCAAAGGGATGGTTTGGTAGAATTATAAAAATAATGAATAAAACAGGATACAAACAAAGCCAACAAGATACACTTTTCCCAAAACAACACACTAAAGAAAAATTTTCAATTCTTATTGTATATATTAATGATATAATTATTGCAAGTGGTGATAAAAAAGAAAATAAGTAGCTCAAGAAAACATTTACTGAAGAATTCAAAATCAAACAACTTGGCAAACTCAAATACTTCTTGGGTATAGAAGTTGCTCAATCATAATAAAAGAATGTTTCACTTTGTGAAATACATCATACAGACCTACTGAAAGAAAAAAAAAGACTAATAATAAGTTTTCTAAAACTTCAACTAAATCAAGTCAAAATACTGAAAACGGTTAAAGAATAGAAGCAAGCATGCGACAATATCAAAGATTAGTTGGAAAACTAATCTATCTCACATATGCCGTAACATCACCTTTACAGTAAATCTCATCAATTACAAACCTAAAGAGTCTAACCTTCAAGCTACTCAAAGAGTTCTCAAGAACCATATGTCAAGTCCTGGAAGAGGGAGAGTCTACAAAAAATATGATACTCTACAAATTGAATGTTATGCTGATGTTGACTATAAAGAATCACCAATGGATTAGAGATTTGCTTCTTGATATTGCACACTTCTAGGAAGAAAACTTATAATATGAAGTAAGAAGCATAATGTTTCAAGATCCAATGTTAAATCCAAAATCAAAACAATTGACTAAGCTCTCTGCAAACTTTTGTGGATCAAAATTATTTGATAATATTTAAAAATTAAATGAAAAGAGCCAATGAAAATATAATGTGATAATAAATCTGTCAACAACATTGCTTACAGCCCAATACAACATGATCGAAGCAAATATGTGGAAGTAGATGGATATTTTATAAAAGAGAAATTGGAAAGTGATTTGATTTGCATTTCATGTGCCCCGCTAACTTGCTGATATACTCACTAAAAAAATATGCAAACCCACATTCAAAAATATTATAAGCAAACTTGGGATGATAGATCTACATCACTCAATTTGAGGAGGGTTGGGTATAAAGGGCCGATGGGCTTAGTTGAGTTAGTGAAAATGCCTAGAAAGGAAAGAAGCCACATATCACTCATCCAACTAATGAAACACCTCTCCCACAGATCCATGTACAACAAATGAGGAGGCCTCGAATTCTTCAGACACATCAAGTGAGCCCTAAAGGGGGCAGACAACTAATGGGCATATTTTTTTTCTTTTGAGTTATTATACTTCGGTATTTTAAATTATTCTATATAAAATTTTGTGCATAAATAACCATTGAAGAAATAAACAACTTAAGCTTTCCTAGTTACTTCTTTTCTATAATAATGTGGACAACTTGTAAAAATACATAGTCATGCAAATTAAAATCATGCACATCCCCAAAGGGATATCTTTCAATATGCGCATTTACTAAGTGCACATAATTTGAAGTTCATGATATCCTTCGTCAAAATATGAATCAAATTTTTAAATAAACAGTAACTTAATCTTATGTATTTGATCGATTTATATAAGCAGTCTTATTTCGAACATTGTTTTCTTAAATTGTTCTGGAACATGAAAATTTTCAATATTTCATTTTATAGAAGTAAATATCATACAAGTTTATATGCATCTAAGAATATTTAAAATAATAATCGAGTACAACAACAACAATAACATCAAGCCTTTATCCCACTATATGGGGTCGGCTACATGAATCATTTTTCTCCATTGTGTCATGTTAAGAGTAAAATTCTCATTTAATTCTAATAAAGAAAGGTCATTTCTAATATTTTCTAACCCAGTCTTTTTAAGTCTACCTCTTCCTTTCTTAACATAAGCCAAATCTAATACAACTACTTTTCAAACTGGGTCATCAAAAGGCCGTCGTTTTATGTGACCAAACCATCTAAGGTGACTCTCTCTAATCTTATCTTCCACTAGAGCTACTCCAACATTTTCACATGTATGCTCATTTTGTATCCTGTCTCTATGAGTAAAGCCACTCATCCACCTGAGCATCCTCATCTCTGCAACACCTAATTCAATATTATGCTTCTCTTTTAATAGCCAACATTCTGCACCTAAAGCATTGCAGGTCCCACCACCATCTTATAGAAATTTCCCGTATTAATATAAATATTATTAAAAGAGAAGCATTATTAACCCCTTTCTTTAATGACTTGAATATAAGCATTATTAACCCCTTTCTTTTCTAGAACTCTCCATAGCACTTCTCTTGGAACTTTATCATGTGATTTCTCTAAATCAATAAATATCATATGAAGATCTTTCTTTTTCTCTCTATACTTCTCCATCAAACCTCTCAATAAATGTATGGCTTCCATAGTAGACCTCGGCATAAATCCAAATTGATTTTGAGAAACATTAGTATCACGTCGTAACTTATGCTCTATAACTCTCTTCCATAGTTTTAAAGTATGACACATCAACTTAATTCCTCTATAATTTTCACAATCTTATGCATCACATTTATTCTTAAAGATAGGAATCAACACACTCATTCTCCACGCATATGACATATTTTTAGTCTTCAAATAATATTAAAAACTTTAGTAAGCCAAGAAATTTCTTCATCTCCTAAGCATTTCCACACCTCTATTGGAATATCATCAGATCCAACAGCTTCTCCATACTTCTTTTTTCTTTAAAGCCTCTCTAACTTCGGTTGTATACACCGATAAAAAGACTCCTTACGTCGCATATTGCTTTCTTAGACTCCTTACGGGCCTCTTTATAGTTTTCTCAATTGTCAAAGTTTTTACATCTAAACCAATTTTTATAACAAATCTTTTTATTTTTATCTTTTCTTGCACATTTTGATTTCACCGGCAACTATTTTTACTATTATGAGCTTTTTCCTTTAATACTCTAAGCACATCTTTAACAACATTCTTAATATCACTAGCTATCTTTTCCCACAACATTAGCTTTTTCATGTATAGATAAAATCTTAAAATCTAGAATCTTACTCTCAAAAATATTTTTGTTAATATTTTTAAATGCCCCTATCTAATCCTAGAATAATATTTTACTTTACTTTTTATTTTATGTCCCCTTCATTTTAAAGTCCAAAACTAATAAGCGATGTTGGGTACATAAACTTTCACTGAGAATAACTTTACAATCTTTGCAATCTAAACGATCTATTTTTCTTATAAGAAAATAATCAATTTGAGTTTTACTATATCCATTCTTATAAGTGATGAGATGTTCATCTCTTTTCTTAAATAAGGTATTAACATTTACAAAATCATAAGCTGAAGAAAAATCTAATATGATCTTACAACCTTTATTAGTCGCTCCAAATCCATGGTCACCAATAAATGTTTTTAAAATTATCTACCTCTCTACCAACATATCCATTTAAAACTCCACCAATAAAAACTTTCTTCAAAAAGTATCTTTTGTATTAACTCATCTACGTCATCCCAAAAGTTTAATTTTAAACACATATCTAAACCTACTTGAAGAGCATAAACACTTATAATATTAATAATCTTAGTATCAATAATAATTTTTTAAATTATAATTGTATCTCTAATTCTATTAATTTTTATAATATTATCCTTCAAACTCTTATCTATAATCACACCTATACCATTTCTAGAACGACTCTTACTAGAATACCATAATTTAAATCCTAAACTATCAATCTTCTTAATCTTCTCTCCAACTCATTTAGTTTCAGGAATGCATAAAATATTTATCTTTCAATAAATCATAATATCTATTAATTCTATTAAATTTTCCATAAGGGAACATATATTCCAAGTCCATATCCTAATATTAGTTTCATGGACTAGCTTCTTTGCCACATCTCTCTACGATGTGGGAAGCCTTGCCTATTTAATACTGCATCCAGGCGCCGATGCAATGGCCCTTGCACACTTGTCACTATATTCAGGCCATACAAGGCGTAGCTTACAAGGAACGTTCTAGCATTAACAAAATGTATTAAATGATTGAAAGTGAATAATATAAAATGTGATTTCAAAAAATTTAGAGATTACATTTTTTTCAATAAATATAATACATAACATTGTTCTTAGGCCCTTGTTTTAAAATACTCTAATGCATTGTATTTAAATACTCCATTTAACATGATTTACATTCTTCCCTCCATAAATTACAACTACTTCCCACTTCCGGCGTTCATATATGTCCACGTGATTACCACTTTTTCCTTGATGTTTGAAATTGTTTAACATAGATTCTTTTTTAAGAAACTTAAGAAATTAGAGAAAATTACATGCCGAAAATGGGCCTCCTTCACTGAGCACCTCTTTTTTAGCATTTTTCACTTTCCTCTTGTGCCAATTAAAATATTGTGCAGATAATTAAAAGCCCAAGATCGAAGTTAGAAAAAGGAAAAAGAGAAGTTCGAAAAAACAAGCCACGTGATACCTGATCCAAACAATACATAAAATCCTCCTGAGACATCTATTTCTGATCTTTCCTCCCTGTTAGAAAATACAGCAGCCGAAAAGAGTCAAAAGTACAAACAATAAAATTATGAAAATTACTAAGACCACAACTATATGCTTTTCTTACATTTATACACACGACACACGTCAAGGCATGTGTCTGTGACAGATGCATTGAAGCTAATATCAAAAATTTTGAAGATAATTGTAAGTATTTGATTAGAAAAGTTTCACAGTTTCTAACCATGTGTATCTGACTAGTACGTGTTTTGGCCAATGCTCTGGGTCCCAAAAATGCTTGCGTATCTCTTCATGAACTTGAACATCTATTAAAAGTTCAAGACAGAATGCTCGAAGATTAGTGATGTGCAATTCAGATATTTTACGCAAAGAAATCTTCTAACAGAGCCAAAATAAATACGTAAGCGACCTGAGAAAAATTGATCGCAAGTTTGTGCCCTGCCATTTCATTTTTAATGATTTTGAACTTAATCCTCAAAAGTAGGCCAACAACAATATCAACAAAATGGAGCCAAAATATTGAATAAATATATCATCTAGATGCACAAAACTAATTCCAAAGATTACAGGTAGTCACCAAAAACTTGTTCATAACAAGTCTTTAAAGTATAATTGATGTAGAATAAAATGTTGCCCTGATACTAATTGATGTAAAATAGAGAATTACATTAATGTCAATTTGATGATTGGCCTTTGATTTCTTATGGTGAAATTTTAAAAAAGGGCATTTATTTAAATTTGATAAAATAAAATGGAAACCAAAAAATATTTTTAACAAATTAGACTAAGTAGTCACGTGACTAGCGATTTGTGTGCCACATAAGCAAGTCACATGCCATGTGGCGATTTGACCGATTTTTCCCCTACAGTAAATAATACGAAAAACAATTATAACTATTTATACGTTTTTGTTGCCATTCTAACCAAAGTTTGATTTCTTTTAGTTTATATTTTGAAAACTAAAAAATATTTTACAAAACTAAATAGATAAACTTATTTTTAAAGTTTTGGCTCTTGATCTTCCGCACCAAATTAATTTAATTAACTCCTTGACGGCTATCCAAATTTAATATGAATAAAAGTTCTCAAATTTAATAATTAGAATGCAATTTAAAATTATGAAATTTATTTCAAGATAGATATAAATTTTTTTTAATTTTATTCAGTTAAGTGTTTCTGTTTCTAAATGATGAGCATTAATTATAAAGTATCTTTTCTAATTTTTTATATTGTAGAAATAATTTTCTCAAACACAAGCCAAATATCCTTTCCCATTTATATGTTTTTTTATGCAAAGATTTGTTAAAAGCTTTATATATAAAATTTCTTATTAAAAAATTATCATAAAAAAATGTCATACATTGATATGATAAATTTAATCTTCATAAATATTTTTAATTACAAAAATTTTAAATTATAACAGAAAAGACTAAAAAAAAAAATCTTCTGGTAAAATTAGGTAAGTTGTGTTTTCGAAAAATAACAATCATGATTCTAATTGAGAAGAACGAGCATTTAAGGTTTGGTTATTAGACTTTATGATTTAGCTGGTTGTAATTAATTCAATTAATAGAGCTTTGGAAGATGAGGAGCCAAAACTTCATAATAAGTTTGTTTATTTAGTATTATAAAATATTTTTTAGATTTCAAAATATAAACTAAAAGAAATTAAAAACTCCTATAATAGAAACAAAAATATATATATAATTATAATTTTTTTGCATTATTTACTGTAGAAGAAAATTGGGCAAGTAACCAGCGGGCGAGTGACTTGTCTGCCTGGCAAATAAATTGCCAGCCACATGGCGACTTGGTCTGATTTGCTAAAAAAAATACTATTATTTTATATAATTTAAATTTAAATTTAAATAAATATTATTTTTAAAATTTCACCATTTTTTATTCTCCTTGACTTTAGTGTGCACAGACATTGGAGGGAGAAACATTTCTTGGTAGCATCGTGGAAATCTCGATCTGTCGCTCAAGGGAAAGAGTTTCTGGCTGCCTTAGGGTGGGGACTGTGGTGATCAGAGGATGAAAAAACTCCCCTGAAGGAAGGATGCAGTTATTGTTGCATCAGAGGCTATGCAAGCGGAATGTCTTCTGATTAAAGAATACCGGAATAAATTGTATCGGAAAGAGAGGAGAGACCCAATCAAAAGGGAGAGGAATCCTATCAGTGGGAGAGATAGAGAGATGAGAGAATTCAAAAAAAAACTTTCAAATAAGTTTATCATGTCATCATTCATTTCATATTAATAAACTCTTATTTATAGAAATAGAATTATAAGATAAAGTTAAACTAATTTAAATTGACTTTTAATCTAAATCAAGATAATTTTTAATAATCCTATCATCTAATTTAAAATAAAATAATTCTAATATTAAATAAATAACATATATAAAAATATAAATAGTAAAGAATTCCACGAATAATCATCTATGTTGCATTAGTTCCCCTAGCACTGAGAGAAATTTTTCCCCTAAAAATTAAGCTCTATCTAAAAAATCTAGTTTCCCTGGTGATAGTGATGGGGGAACTACAGGACCACTGTGAATCTTCAGCCTATGCTGTCTAAAAATAAAAAGTATAATTTGAAGACTTTAAGATGTTGCCACACATCATACATCTTTAATCAAAATCATAAACGATCTTATAATCACATGATGTTGATAGCCATGATGATACGAAATCAAAATGTACTTCTTGACATAAAATAAACTACAGTTTTGGAACATATGAATAAACAAATTTGGAAAAGAGTCTTACAAGAATAATGAAACCTATTAATCAAAATGATTCATCATCTCAATAATAGCAAAAGCTATTTTATCTCAACAATAAGCTTAGACATGACCTTAGATGCAGCCTCAAGGATAGTCTTTGGTACAATCTAAGACTAAGGATGAACAAGATATTTAATTACTGACTCATCAACATGATCTTTTTCATCTACAGAATTTGGATCATCACAATAATAATTTTCATAAATCAACTCATCAAGAAAAATAAATATTTGAACTAGTGGACGTGACACAATTATCTAAGTTTCTAAAATTGTTGCATGCACCTTAATCTATAGAGTTTCATAAACTGAAGTATAATATGGTCAATCATCAAGATAAAATGGTTTTGGATTATAATGGATAGATCAATCATATGCATAACCATCATAAGACTGCTACTAATGGCATTTATAGACTTCATGAGACACTCGATCATCATATGAATATTAATTTCAATCAAATGCATCAAACATCAGTGGTGATTTATAATATCTATAAGATTCTCAATGATTAAGATTGTAATATAATTCATATAATCATGGTTCGCATGCATTATTTATATGGGTACCACTTCGTGTAATAAATGATGCCTAAAACCTATATCACATGAATCATATAATTTACCCAAATCTAAACTATAACCATCGAAATTTTGCATATTAGATGCATATGATCTTGATACAAAATGCCAATAAATCAATAACAACAATGTTGTAGTTGATTAAGGACAAATGTATAACTCCAGCGAAGTTTTATACTTGACATGCATCTTTGTGGCAAGATCAATGCATCCTCCATGGCTCAATTTTCTTGGCCTTACCAATCTCATGGAAATAAACAGAAAAACTATATGGCTTAAGTCTAGGGTTTAGAAATCATTACCATCAATAAATTTTGCTCTAATACAATTGAATGTAGAGAATGATTCTAATTGATGTGGAATAGGTAATTGAATTTATGCTAATTTGATTATGGGCTTTTGATTTCTTCTTTTTTTATTTTAATTTGTGTGCATGATAATTAGGAGGGAGAGATTTGTCGTTGTTATCTGTAGGAGTTCATAGTTTTATGCTGGAACTGAGAGAGAGGATTTAACTACCTTAGGTACTGTGCTCCAACAACCGAAGGATGAAAAAGGCGCATAAGAAAGATGGCTACAGCTAGGCTTATCAAATGCTACATAGGAGCCGATGTCTTTGTGACTGGAGAACACTGAAAGGAGACGAGACCCAAACAAGAGGAAATAGAGAGAGAACAAAAGGAAATAGAGAGAGATCTTATGATAAGTTAGGGACAGAGAAGAGAGAGAGCGAGAGAGAGAGAGTTAGGAGAGAATACAGGTGAAGAAATCTTCAAATCAATTAATTATTTCGTTATTCAATTCAAGCCATAAAACCTCAATTTATAGAAATAGGGGTACAAAGTACACGTAAACAAATTTGAATTTAAAAATAATCCAAATTTAAATAACTTTTTAATAATCCTGTCATCAAATTTAAAATAAAGATAATTTCAAATTAAATAAATTTAAAACTAATATAGAAAACTAAGGAAATCCTAAGAATAACCTTGTGCTACATCAATAATACTTTCTAGTACTAAATTTTTTATTCCCTCATTTCTGAGGACTGAAATATTTATGCCATATTTTCATCTAGGTGATGTGGAGCTCAAAGTCTATAGCCAATGTGTGAAAATGTAAGCTTCTTGTGTTGTGTACCATACAACATGATTATTGTATGAGACAATCCAATTTACAAGTCTCTGTCGAAACTAGAAAATCTGAAATAAGAAATGATTATATTAAGATGATTGGAGTAATATTTATTGAAGATAAGATAGATTTAAAAATCCATTTAGTTGAGTTGGAAATGTATAATGAATGGTAAAAAATGCATCATCAAACACATAAGAAAATTAATATCAAAGGATTCAAAAGAAAGAACACAATGCTAAGATATTATTCATAAAGATTTAGAAAGAGTAATGTCAACACCTCATGCAACCCTTAAAATAAAGCCATCCCAAATAGTTTGAAGAAGCCTAATAATAATGATTACAATGTCACAGGTAGCATAAAATTTATCGAATAATCACGATATCAATCATTTAATACATGATGTTAATACTAGGACGTTCCCTGGTAGCTACGTGCTATATAGCATGAATACAGCGAGAAGTGTGCAATGGCTACTGAACCGAAGCCCGGATGCAATGTTAAATAAGCAAGGGTTCCCACATCATAGATGAATGTGGGCAAAGAAGCTAGTCCATGAAACTAAGATTAGAATAGAAACTTGGAATATAGGTTTTCTTACAGTTAAATTAATGGAATTAATAGATATTATGATTCATAGGAAGAAAAATATTATATGCATTCAGGAAATTATATGGGTTGGAGATAAAGCTAAAAAGATTGATAGTTTAGGATTAAATTATGGTATTCAAGGAGTCGTACTAGAAATGATGTAGGTGTGAATAAAGATAAGAGTTTGAAGGATAATATTGTAGAAATTAATAGAATTAGAGATAGAATTATGACTTTAAAGATTATTGTTCATACAAAGATTATTAATATTATAAGTGTATATGCTTCCCAAGTAGGTTTGGACATGTGCTCAAAATTAAAATTTTGTAATGACTTAGAAGAATTAATATAAAATATATCACTTGAGGAAAGAATTTTTATTGGAAGAGATTTAAATAAGCATGTTGGTATAAATTTTAAAAACATTCATAGTAGTAATGGGTTTGGAGCAATTAATGAAGTTGTTAGGACCATATTAGATTTTACTCTAACTTATGATTTTGTGATTGTTAATACATATGATGCACCGATACACTTACTTATAAAGGTATGCAGTATCAGACACATGTCAGACATGGACACGCATCCAATACGGCAGGGACACGTGTCTGACATGTCATAAATGTGTCCTATTAAAATAAAATATGGATGCGGGTGGGACACGTGTCCAACACGGCATAAATGTGTCCTATTAAAATAAAATATAATTTTATTAGGACACGGGTGTCCTAATAATTAATGAAAAAAACTTTAATTAAATAAAACAAGCCGATGCTAGAGTTAGAGCCGATGCTAGAGATAGCGCTATATCACTACGTATTCAAAGTATTCTCATTTTTGCAAGCAGGCGAGGCTAGGGTTTTGTGCCTTATTTGTTTACGTGAGCAGGCGAGGCTGAAGGAGGGTAACACGCCAACAGGAAAGACCAAAGGAGCGTGCGTCTTCATTGAAGGAGCCCAATATGCGAGTAGGCGAGGCCGAAGGAGCTTGCATCTTCGTCGTCTTGTTTATTTCCGAAGGAAGACGAGGCCAAACGAGCGATTGAAGGTTGGTGTTGGTCGTCTTCTTCATTTTCGCAGGCATATGAGGACACATGAGCGCGGTACATTCGATTGAAGCTTGCTTGCCGCTCGTCTTCGTCATTTTCGCAAGTGGCTAAAGCATCCATCTCGTCCAATTGCGTATGCTTTTTCGAACTAGTAGGAATTATTTAAGGTCATGGGTGACTTTAGCACAATTTTTTTAATGTGGTGACAATAGTATACAATAAGAGGATTGGATGAGTTTTTTTGTTGTAGATAACTATCTAATTTTTCTTCTTTTTCATTATTTGTTATAGCAATCGTGATATGCTATGATACTCATGTTTGCAATAGTGCTTGTAATTGTTATAATGTCTGTGATTGCTATTAAGCCTAAGTAAAAAAAAAATATTTGGAGAGTGTTGGAATTACTTTCTATTACAAAATTAACCTATTTATTGGCAAAAAATAATAGAGATTATCTTAAATTTAGTAGTATCTTCTCCTAAGTAAAACAATCAAAAAAGAATAATCTTGTCCTTAACTTCAAAGTTCACAATGAAGGATAGATTTATCCTTCCTAAATTAACTTTATAAAAGAAGAGAATTCAAATTTAAATTCAAAAGTAAAAAAATATTCTTATCCAACCATCCTTATCGCCATCTAACAATTTAAATTTTTTGTCTCTTGATTTTTTATCATTCATATGATTGATGATTCTTCTTTACTTGTGGACTTATGATTTGTGCCTACTATTTGTGCCGATCCTTCGATTTTTTCTTAGGATAATGAGCTCTAGTGGCGGTGGAATAAGGACTGGTGATGGTTCATCAGAGCCTAACACTGAAGATAACAAACCTTTATAGAATCATGTAACAAAATTAGAAAAATCTTCTGATAGTAGTGATAATATTGCATTCAAATGCAATTACTATAACGCTACCTATAAAAGATCATACTACATAGTTAAAGCTCATTTGTTGAGGATTGTCAATCATGAATTAAAATTTACCCAAAAATAAGTTCATCAGAATTGACTGAATTGCAAAAGAAAGTCATTGAAGCTGAGCAAAGGATTAAAAGAGCTATTCCTAAAGAGATTTCACTTCTAAATACCACTGCTTCATATCCTTTATCATCTTCTTGAGCTCGAACTGATGATATTATTATAAACAAAGGACCATTTAAGATGGAGGGATATAAACTTAAAAAAAGAAAAGCTATTACAGATAATTCTTTAGAGAAAGCATTTAATTTGCAAATGAGATGGCAACTAAATGAAGAAATAGCAAGGATGTTTTACTCAGATGGCCTTCCTTTCAACCTTGCAAGGAATCCTCATTATAAGAACGCGTTTACTTTTGCTTGCAATAATAATCTTGCAAGTTATATGCCACCAAGATACAATGTCATTAGAACACAGCTATTGCAAAGGGAGAGCAAACATTGAAAAGTTGCTTGAACCAACTAAAAGAGTTTGGAAGGGAAAAGGAGTTAATTTGGTTCGCGATGCATGGACTGATCCACAAAGAAGACCACTTATCAACTTCATAGTTGTAACAAAGAATTATCATATGTTCATTAAAGCTATCAACTATGAAGGACAGTATAAAGATAAATTTTTAATTCCTAATTTGATCAGAGAAGTAATCATGATGGTTGGGTCTTCAAATAGATTCAGGTCATTACTGATAATATACCAGTTTGTAGAATTGCAGGCCTACTCATAGAGCAAGCATATGCTCACATTTTTTGGACACCATGTATAGTACATATTCTCAAATTTACTTAAAAATATTTGTACAGCTAAGAATACTAAGGCAAATGAAATCACTTATAATAAATGTCATTAGATCATAGTGATTGCAAGAGATACAGTTTTAATAAGAAATTTTATAATGAATCACTCTACAAGACTGTTTAATGATTTCTCAAATGTGAGAGTACTTGCAGTAGCTGAAACTCATTTTTCCTCGATTATAAAAAAGTTGAGAAGATTCAAACAAATAAAAAATGTCCTTCAATCTATAGTGATAACTGAGAAGTGATCTTGTTATCGATGTTAAATTGAGAGAATTGAGAGGGAAAACGCATAATTTTATTGTACAAACTTGTCCCTATTCATAGATCTATACAAGATATGTTAATAAAGAAACAAATAATTACAAAATAATGCATAATTGCTCTAAGATAATCCTTCCTAAATCAGCCATCTAAATATGAAAGGAGATTAGCATGATCCAGGTGAGCCTTCCACGGATTCTCATCTTAGCCGTGGGATTAAAATGTTAAGGGACGGCTAGGATTTAATAGGTGAGTCTCCCACAAATTTTCATCCTAGCCGTGGGATCAAAATGCCAAGATATGGCTGGGATTTAACACTCCCCCTCAAGCTGGGGAATACAGATTCGCCATTCCCAGCTTGGTAATCAGTTCCAGAAAGGTAGAGTTATCGAGTCCCTTAGTAAGAATATCCACAAGCTAGTTTTTTGATGAGACATGGTCGATACATATAAGATCACTATCTAATCTCTCCTTTATGAAATGTTTGTCCACTTCTATGTGCTTGATCCTGTCATGTTGAACCGAATTGTGAGCTATGCTGATTGTTGAGTTGTTGTCATAGTATAACTTCATGGGTCCTTCTCACTTAATCCTTAGGTCTTCTAGAATTATCTTAATCCATAGTAGCTCACATATTCGTAAGGCCATAGCTTTGTATTCTGCTTCTGCACTTTATCTTGCCATCACATTTTGTTTCTTGCTTCTCTATATAACAAGATTTCTTTCAATGAATATGTAGTATCCTGAGGTAGATCGTCTATCTACTGGTGATCCTGCATAATCTACATCAGTATATGCTTATGAGATTATTCCACAAACTCTTCTGAAGAGAATCTCTTTACCTAGGTTCCCTGTAAGATAGTGCAGTATTCTGTCTACAGCTTACATGTGAGTTTGCTTTGGATTTTGCATGAACTGGCTGACCATACTTACGGCAAATGTTATATCTAGTCTAGTGTGGGAAAGGTAGATCACTTTTCCCACAAATCTCTGGTAAGCTCCTTTATCTACATTTGGATCTTCTTTAGCTTACCCAAATTTGAGATTCGGTTCAACTGGTATTGGTGCCGATTTACAAGCTAGTTTTTTTTTTTATTGAAAGAAAATGTGAATAGCACTAAGAATAAAAAAAGCTATTACAAACTAATTAAAGCAAATCTAAAGCAACACATTCCTCCTTTAAAAGTAACAAGAAAGGAGGAATGTCTACACAACTAAGGCTATCCGGAAAAAAATGCTAAACAAAGCAAAATTAGCACAAAAATTGGCTAATTTATTACAACTCCTACTAAAAAAGTCAAAAGAAACTTGATTAAATTCTATAAGAAAAGAAAGATCTTTCTCCACCACTTTATTCTTCTTCAAATTCTTCAAAGACCTTTGAAGTAATCTGATGATATTAACATTATCTCCTTCTATAATAACACCCTGAGCCTCGAACATCCATTCTTGAACATTCTTCAAAGCACAGACCGCCATTAATTCCAATTGGGCTACATCCCAATGCAGGCACTTGAATCCAAAAGCAAGTAAAAATCTACCTTTATGATCTCTGAACACTCCACCAATACCAGCCATATTATTTTTTAACAGGGAAGCATCAATATTCACCTTAATCCATTCGGGTGGAAGGGGGTGCCAAGATAAAAACAGCTTACGCTGGTTAACACCCCAGTTATCCGAATAGACATTAATACCTGATGATGCCGACGCCAAAGATACCGTATTTGCAGCAATCACCACCACGGTGTCCTCCTTCTCACCATGCACCATCTTATTCCTACTCTTCCAAGAAAAAAACACAGTTGTACAATAAACATTTGCAATGAAAGAATTCGAAATAGATAGCCTTCTCAATCTATCTGTACAACCTTTGAAAGAGGAGAACATCGGAACTTGATATCCCCATCCATTCAGAACTGTAATAATCTGCCTTAATTTTTCACACTCCACCGCTATATGGCCAACATCCTCCACTCCTTACATCCTCTTGGACACCCAGAATAATCAATCAATCTTCTATACATCAAGAAAGCATTCGAAGGAATCTCGTCATTCAGAAGACGCCACCAGAACAATTCTACACGAGGCTTCAGGCGAAGCTTCTTCATCCAACTCCAGTAATCACAATTGTCCGAACTCTCCAATGCCGCCTCCAGAGACAACACAGTAATGGTCTTTCCCGTATCTTTCACCTTCAGCTCCACTTGATCCATACAATCATCACCGAACATTGGAACTTGTATAATCAGCTCAATCAAATTCTTCCCAAAAAAAGCTTCAAGTTTTTGCACCTCCATACTCCATTTGAGATAAAGTTATTGAGGCCATAACCCACATCTTCCAAATCAGCTACAAACGTCGGCCACTTGGCAATACTTCTATTCATAATCCACACATCATAAAGAGTATTAATCGAAAAGCCATTAGAGACTTTTCATCTTACAATAGGCCGGAGATAAGCCACACCACTTAGCAATATCTTCCAGGTACTAGAACTTCCCCTCTTGACAGTCGCATTCCAAATATCTGAACCATATTTCGCAATTAAATTACGATTCAGTAAAGAATTAGGATTTATAATGAAATTCCAAGCAAATTTAGCACGAAGAGGCCCAACTTTAGCAACAGCAGAGAACAGACCACGACCCCCCATAACTTTTGGTTTACAAAGCAAATTCCAAGCAGCATAATGCATCCCATGATTCCCATCTTGTTTCTTCCATATAAAGCATCTACACAACTTATCAAGTTGCTTCAAAACTCCCACCGGCACTAAAGAATGTGTTTACAAAAACACCAGAAGAGAAAGGAAAGCAGATTTCACAAGGATCATTCTTCCTTCTAAAGAAATGAATTTCTTACCCAACGCATTCAATTTGTTCAATACTACTTCCAACAGGTTTTGAAAATCAGAGGCAACTAGTCTCCTTAAAGCAATCTTCACCCCAAGATAGCACATTTCCTTCACAACTCTGAAATTGAACAAATGCCCAATTGCTTTCCTTTCCCTTAACTTGACTGATTTCCCAAACAAGATAACCGACTTATTCACATTCACCTTCTGGCCCGACCACCTGCAGTATTTATTCAAAATATTCTTTAGCTTCTTCAAACTCTTGGTGGTAGCTTCTGAGAAAATGAGAATATCATCTGCATAAAGCAAATGAGTAATTTTGGAAATATTTGGAGAAATTTTGATCCTCATATTACCACCCCTCTGAATAAAAGCATTAGATAACAATTGTGAACATAAAATGAAAAGATAAGGGGACAAGGGATACCCTTGTCTAAACCCACTTCTTGCCTAAATCCAATCCGAGTTATTCCCATTTATTAAAATAGAGAACTTTGGTTCCATAACACATTCTAAAACAAGCTCAGAAAACTTCACCGAAAAGTTGAGATACTTGAGCACTTGCCTCAAAGCCGGCCACCCCATACTATCGTAAGCTTGTTCCATATCAATTTTTAAAGCCACTTGACCCTTTTTAGCTTTGGACTACTGAAACTTATTAAACACTTCTTGAGCCAGTAACACGTGATCCGATAATGATCTTCATTTAACAAATGCTGCTTGTTCAACAGAAATAATTTTGTGGATAACTCTCTTCAATCTATTTAACAATATCTTGGCCAACAATTTGTAAATAGACAAGCAAAGACTAATGGGGCGGAAATTAGAAGGAACCATTGGGTTATTCACCTTGGGAATTAAGACAATTAAGGTTTCTTTCCAAGTAGGAGACATATTCCCCATCAAAAAAAATTCATTGATAGCTTTCCATACATCTTCATGAATAATCTTCTAATAGTTAACTTGTTTACCTGTTTCTTTAAGATCATTAATGTTTTTGTTGTGAAATAAAGATTCCTTTACTGGAGTGGGCCACTTCAATTCCAAGAAAATATATTAAGCTACCAAGATCTTTAATTTCAAGTACTTTTGCAAGATATTTTTTTTAGAATTACTTTCTCCTTTTTATCATTCCTAGTCAAGATGATATCATCCACATAAAATAATAAAATTATGACTTCCCCTGAGTCTGAGTGCTTGAAGAATAATGTATGGTCTCATTGGCTCTGCCGATAACCATTAAGTAGCATGACTTTTGAGAATTTTTCAAACCAAGCTCTAGGTGACTGATTTAGCCCATATAGAGTCTTTTTTAACCTACAAAGTGGGTAGGTTAGGAACATGGCACTTTTTTAATTTTTATCAGATAAGGCTACAAAAATATCATTAGGAATATGAATATCATTTAGTGTAACAAGAAATTTTTTGTGTGAAGGTGAGAAGTTATAGAAGGATACAAAGTTGGTTATGGAGTAGAAAGGAGGTTTTTTTTGTGAACTTGTATTTACCTCAATTTAAGAGACGGTTCAGATTCTTGGATCTGCTCTGGAGCATAATTTGGATATGTACGCCTTGAATACACTTTCCCAAACGTCATATTATCCATAATAGCTTTGTCCTCAGTTTCCCTGGCTTTGATTTCAGGTATAGGTGGATTGGTTGAGATGTATAGGTGGATTGGTTGAGATGAAGCTGAAAGCTCAAGAGGGGCAAGCTCACTTTCCACATCTTCCTCAGTTTCAATCTCCCCTTGAAGATAAGGTTTGGTGAAATGAAATTTTTTGTTCATCTAAAGTAATGTCAACAGATACAAGAGTTTTCTTGGTAAAGGGATGATAACACTTATAACATTTCTGCATTGATGAATATCCAACAAAGATACATTTGAGTGCTCTTGGATCTAATTTTCCTCTATTTTGACTGTGAATGTAAACATAGGCAATGCACTTAAAGATTCTGGGTGTGAGGTTGTTATGGGTTCAAAATTCAGGGTAAAGAGGATAGAACATCCATTGGTGTTTTTAGTCCTAAGGTTGTTGAAGGTAGTCGGTTTATGTGATATATAGCGGTCAGCAGGGCTTTCCCCCAATAGGATTTGGGTACATTGTGGTGTAATAGAAGTGCACGGTTAGAGGCCAGAAGATGGCTATTTTTTTCTTTCTACAACTCTGTTTTATTGTGGGGTATGAATGCAAGAAGACTCATGAATAATACCTTCATTTTGAAAGTAAGATGATAGAGTTTGGTTAAAATAATCTTTGGCATTGTCGAAACGAAATTTTCTTATTTTTATTCCGAATTGATTCTGGATCATGGTGTGAAGAATAAGAAGGAAAGTGCTCACATCGGATTTATTTTTGAGGAGAAAAATCCAAGAGACTCGAGTGCAGTCATCAATGAAGGGTACAAACCATCGGGTCTCTGAGATGTTAGGAATTTTTTAGGGTTCCCAGATATCACTATGAATAAGGTAGAAAAGGGTATGACATTTCTCTTTTTTTTTGGAAATGAAACTCGTTTATGCTTGGCTAACTCATAAGTTTCATAATGAAAATATTCATTTTCTAACTTGTAAAAAAGTTTTGGGTACATATTTTTTAAGACATCAAAAGATGGATGTCCTAATCTAAAATGATGAAGCCAAATAGTAGATTTTTTATTAAATAAGGATAACATAGAATAGCTATTATTGATAATAGTAGATTTGTTCAGCTCTTCCAGATAGTACAGTCCATCTCTCTCCTTAGCAAGTTCAATATTCTTCTCCGATCCATAATCCTGAAATAAGCAACAAGTAGAGTTAAATAGGACTTAACAATTATGATCACTGGTAAGTTTTTGTATAAAGATTAGGTTTGTGGATAATTGAGGTACGTGGAGCACATTTTTTAGAGTGAGGGAGAGAGATAAGGGTATGTCTCCTTGGCCTAATACTGTGATAAAAGAACCATAAGCAGTGATGATTTTCTTATCATTCAGGTAAGAAGTGTAGTTAATGAAGTGGGTAGTGCAGTGTGTCATGTGATTTGTGGCTTTTGAGTCAATGATCCATACTCATTTCAAATGATTTTTAGAGGCACTTAATCTAATGGATATAGGAAATTTACCTGAAAGTGTAAGAGAAGAAGATGCAGGTAATTTTTCAAGTGATACCAGGAGTTGTTTTAGCTAATCAATATTTTCTTTGTTCACCTCTCTAAAATTTGACTATGTTTCTGGGTTGGGCTGACTTATATTGTTAGCTTGTAATGTTCCCTTTTGTCTACTTCTTTGATTCCACTCGTTACTTGGGGGCTTTCCATATAACTTCCAGCATGTCTCCTTTGTGTGTCTTGGTTTCTTACAATAGATGCACCAAAGGGAGTCTTTGTCTTGAGGTTTTAAGAAATCCTTACCTCTTTCCTTCCATGACGCCTCTTTGGCTATCATCATTACTGAACCTTCAGCAATCTTTGGTTCCAGCATTACGCCTTGTCGCCTTTCCTCAGCATGAATGAGAGAAATGATCTCATTTAGTAAAGGTGTCTCCTCTTTACCAAGGATCTGAACTCAGTCAAGCTCTATATTTAATCCTGCAAGAAAGTCATACACTCTATCTTTCTCAATAAAGCTTTTTAGGATAGTTGCATCTTATGGACACTTATGGACACTTGGTCTCTATGTATCTGTAGTGATCAAGTTCTTACCACAAGCTTTGAAGGAGAGTGGCATATTCAATCACGATCTTGCTTTCTTATTTTATGCTTCCCACCTTGACTTTAATTTCGAAGATTTGTGCAACATCACAAGCTTTTAAGAAGGTTTGCCTAGCGGCATCCCATATGTCTTTTGCAGTATATAGGAACATGAAAGTATCGCTAATTTCTGGAGTAATGGAATTCCACAACCATGACATGATCATGGAGACTGCTTCATCCCATGTCAAAAAATTAGGATCTTCTTTTGGTCCTGCCCCAAGGAGATGATTCATCTTTCTTTTTTCTTTCAAATAAGTCTTCACAAGTTGAGACCACTTCAAATAATTCTTCTCATTTAAGCGATAGAAAGGTTGCATATTTTGGAGATCTCCTCTTCCTTGATGCACCATATAGCCCTAAATTTGGTCAAAGCTTTGGGAGGAATTTGCTTCAGACATTGCGGCAACAAATGGTAATGATGAAGGCTATATCAAAAAGGGCAGCAATGAAGGCTATGTTGGTTATAGATAGGATAACAACAAGGGAAGGCCGGCAATAAAGGCACGATAGTACAAAAAAATTCAAAATTCTGATAATGACAATGAAGGCTCTGATACCATATTAAATTCAGAGAATTGGAGAGGAAAAATGCTTAATTTTATTGTACAAATTTGTCCCTATTTATAGATCTATACAAAATATGTTAATAAAGTAATAAATAATTATAGAATAATGCATAATTTCTCTAATATAATCTATACTAAATCAACTATGTAAATATGAAAGAAGATCAGCGTGATCCAGGTGAGCCTCTCACAGATTCCCATCTTAATCGTGGTATCAAAATGCCAAAGGACACCTAGGATTTAATAGGTGAGCATCCCACGGATTCCCATCCTAGCCATAGGATCAAAATGCCAAGGGACGACTAGGGTTTAACACCGAGAGGAGGATATTGGAAAAGCAGGATATGCAAAAAAGAAGATATTAGATGATTTATGGTGGAATGATATTTGGTATATCTTAAATTTTACTGATCCAATTTATAGGATGTTAAGAGTGGCTGATATAGATAAGTCATGTTAACATCTCATTTATAAGATGTGGGACTCTATATTAGCTAAGGTGAAAGAAATAATATGTAGACATGAAATAAAGTCTCATGATGAATACTCAAATTTCTGGAGTGTTATATATGCTATTCTGGAAGATAGGTGGAGCAAAAATAACATACCTCTACATTGCTTGGCTCACTCTTTAAATCCAAGATAAATTTCAACATATCTTTCATAATTAATTCTCAAGTTGTTGAATAATAATTGTATAATTTTATTTCATTTTACTATTATTTGAAGATATTCAAATAAAGAATAGTCTTGAGAGGATCTTCAACGAGTTTCTCAACAAAAAGATTTAAAAATTCTAAATATGAGAAAGACATGCTTGAAACGTTATTGAAGGCCAAAGACAAATCCATGAAGAAGCTAATCCTATCATTTCTTTTACTGAATAGTTGAAACTTCATCTTGTACAAGAAAGTTTATATTTATGTTTTTAATATTATACTAGTCATTTTATGCTTACGTTTATTTTGATATTATAAGATATTAAACTAATTATGATGTTGCTTTATTATTTTGTCTTTTCTAATAATATACTTTGATTAATTTCTTAATTTTGATGCATGATTTATAAATTATAAAGCCATGTGACTTTCTTTCACGTCTATATATTATTTCTTTCACTTTAACTAACATAGAATCGCACATCTCATATGAGATGTAAACATGACTTATCTGTATACGCCACTCTTAACATCTCCTAAATTGAATCAATAAAACTTAAGATATACTTTTGCTCCACCTATCTTCCAAAATAGTATAGATAACATTCAAGAAACTTGAGTCTTCATCATGTGACTTTCTTTTATTACTATATATTATTTCTTTCACTTTAGCTAACATAGAATCGCACATCTCTTAAATGAGATGTAAACAATGACTTATCTGTATACGTCACTCTTAACATCTCATAAATTAGATCAATAAAATTTAAGATATACTCACTACTATCTCACCATAAACCATTTAATATCTTCTTTTTACATGCATTGCTTTTTCAATATCATCCTCTTGATAACAAGACCATTTCTCAGTTATCACCATAGACTAAAAAGTATTTTTTATTTATTTAAATCTTTTCAACATTATTATAACCGATACAAAACGAATTTCAGCCACAGCAAGCATTCTCAAATTTGAGAAATAATTAAATAGAGTCTCATAGAGTGATTCATTATAAAATTTCTTATTAAAACTACATCTCCCTCAATTAGTGTGATCCAATGATATTCATTGTAAGCGATTTCATTTGCCTCAATATTCTTAGCTGCATAAATATTTTTTAAAGCAAGATTGAGAGTATGTACAATACATGGTGTCCAAAAAATGTGAAAAAGTTTGCTCCACAAGCAAGACTGCCGCTCTACAAACTGATGCATTATCAATAATAACCTGAATGGTATTTGAAGACCCAACCATTATGATTCCTTCTATGATCAAATTAGAAATAAAAATTTTATCTTTATACTGTCATTCACAGTTGACAGCTTTAATGAACATAGGATTGTTCTCTGTTACAGCCATGAAGTTGATAAGTAATCTTCTTTGTGGATCGATTCACCCATCACAAAC
Organism: Dendrobium chrysotoxum; assembly: GCA_019925795.1. NCBI lineage: Eukaryota > Viridiplantae > Streptophyta > Magnoliopsida > Asparagales > Orchidaceae > Dendrobium > Dendrobium chrysotoxum. The sequence continues at coordinate 63,519,214 of CM034302.1, read as the reverse complement.
CAAACTAATTTCTTTTTTCCTTCCAAACTCCGATAGTCTGTTCAAACAACTTCTCAATGTTTGCTCTCTCCCTTTGCAATAACTTTGTTCTAATGATAATATATTCTGATGGCACATAACCTGTAAGATTGTTGTTGCAAGTAAAAGTAAACACATTCTTATAATAAGGATTTCTTACAAGTTTAAAAGGAAAGCAACCTGAATGAAACAACGATGCTATTTTTTTCATCTAGTTACTCTCTCATTTGCAAATTAAATGCTTTCTTCAAAAAACTATCTACAACCACTTTTCTTTTTTTAAGTTCATATCCCTCCATCCTAAATGGTTCTTTGTTTACAATAATATCATTAATTCGAGCTGAAGAAGATAACGAAGGATATGAAGCATTGGTATTTGGAAATATATTTTTTTTAGGAATAGCTCTTTTAATTCTTTGCTCAGCTTCACTGACTTTCTTTTGCAATTCAGTTAATTGTGACGAACTTATTTTTGAGCAAATTTTAATCCTATGACCGACAATCATCAACAAATGAGCTTTTAACTCTATATTATGATCCTTTATAGGTAGTATTATAGTAATTGCATTTAAATGCAACATTACCACCACCATTAGAAGATTTTTCTAATTTTGTTAGACTTTGATGAACCATCACCAATCCCTATTCCACCGCCACTAGAGCTCATTATACTAAAAAAGAATCAAATATGGGTGTTAAAAATTAACACAACACAAAAAATCGACTCGAACCCAACCTGAAGGGTCAACCCGTTTTAAGAACAGGTCGGGTTTGGGTCCCCAATTTTGACCCATTTCAAATTCCGGGTCGGGTTCGAGTCAACCCAGAAATCCGATTTTGACCAGCTGCGCCACACGAGCAGCCCAATCCGTCTAACTATACGCATATTCGTAGACGGCCGCTCAATTAAGGTTTAGCCTAATGCGCCTATTCATTATTTCATTTCTAGCCTTCAATGCTCTCATTCTCAGGCTCTCAGCTCTCGCATCTCGATCTCGCCTCTCTAGCTCTCTAGCTCTGGTTCCTCTTCGTCTCATCGTCAACTTAGCAGTTTAGCGATTCCTCTCTTCCACCTCCTTCCTGGAGCTCTCCTCAGTTCTTCCATCTTAATCATGTCGTGTGCACTCTGTGGTATTATCATTTTTACTTTTTTGAGTTTTGCCATTTAAATTTTAGGGTATTTCACTATTTCTTTTTTTTGTTGTTGTTACTGTCAATTTGTTGATTTGTTCCTTCCAATTTAAACTAGTTAGGGCTTTGGTTTTTCAATCTTTGGCTTTTTGCATTGAAGGCTATGATATACCAGTTAGGGCATCATTTATTTCCCATTTGTCCATTCAATTTTTTAGGGCTTTGTATCTTTTAGGTTTATTTAGTTCTATTGTTAAAGGATTGTAGTCCTTCTTGTATGTCAGTTGGCATCACTCATCAAAGATTTTTTAAGGCTTTTTTACTTCTCTGCAGCAGCATTATGCTTTATTGCTTTATGGATTTATAAATTATAATTATGTGGCAGTGGCATTAGGGATTTAATGCAGATATGTAGTTATTGCAGTATAATTGGTATGTCATATGTGAGTCTGTTTGTGACTTTGAGACTGACAGTGGTCTGTGGTCACTGGTGGGGATAAATTTTGAACTTGAAATTAAGCTTAATGCAAACTGCCGCCTTAGATGGTAATAGAAAATTAGAAATATCAAATATTCATTATTTACTCACTTTTCATTAGTTGTTGAAAGAGTTGGACGATTTATCTGAGCTATTTATTAAAGCTTTCTAGTTTATACTATCTCATGTTTCAGAATTTTATTTGTTTAAGACTTTTAAGTGCTTAACGATCTTCCTTTTGCAGTTCATTCAACTTGAAGAGTAGGAGGATTTATGATATCTTGAACTTTTTGCTGAATGAGTTGGACATGTAATTTGATAATTTTGATTGTTTAGCTCGTAATTTATGCTTGTAAAGTTTGTAATTTGAGTTTATTTGTAAATTGTAATGTATAATATATTATGTATAAATGTAACATTATAAATAATTTATACATTTGCTTCTAAAGTTCTAATGTATAATTTTAACTATTGTTGTTACATGTTGCTGTTAAATATGTAAATTTAATTATGGAATTGCTTCTAGGTCGGGTCGTGTTGACCCGTAACCAAACCAGGTCAGGTTCTGGTTGAAAAAATGGACACGAATCCTAAATTGGGTTGGGTTAGGGTCAAGTCAAAAATTGGCACATCAAAGTCGAGTTGGACCCAAACCTGACCCGCAAACACGATTTGACACCCCTAGAATCAAAGGATCAGCACAAATAGTAGGCACAAATCATAAGTCAAAGAAGAATCATCAATCATATGAATGATAAAAAATCAAGAGGCAAAAAAATTGAATGGTTTAGATGGTGATAAGGATGATTGGATAAGGATGATTTTTAACTTTTGAATTTGTTTTAGGGAAGCTTGCATTTTGAATTTAAATTTGAATTCTCTTCTTTTATAGAGTTAATTTTGGAAGAATAAATTTATCCTACATTGTGAATTATGAAGTTAAGGACAAGATTATTCTTATTTGATGGTGTTACTTAGGAGAAAATATTGTTAAATTTAAGACAATCTCTATTATTTTTTGCCAATAAATAGATTAGTTTTGTAATAGAAAGTAATTCCAACACTCTTCAAATATTTCCTATTTGCTTGGGCATCATAGCAATCACGGACACTATAACAAATACAAGCACTATTGCAAACACAAGCATCATAACAAATAATGACAGAAAAAAATCAAATAGTTCTCTACAACAAAAAAACTCATCCAATCCTCTTATTGTAGACTATTGTCACCACATTAAACAATTGTGCTAAAGTCACCCATGACCTCAAAAAATTCCTACTAGTTCCAAAAATCTTTTACCTATCAAAATTTAAATCAATATAAAATTTTGATAACAGTTTAAGGCAAACTATAATACTTTTTTGTTACCAGCATTCAATGCTTTCTTTTCTGCTTCAACAAATACATTATGTTACACCATGTAGATGTTTTCCCCTAAATTATCATTAACAAAAGTTTTCTTGACATTGATGATTTGTTTTTAGGCAATGTTACATTTGTTGGTATTATAAACATCAAAGTCATAAAGCCATCCCTTAGAAGGAGTAAGCAAACATTCAAAAATATAGAAGCATCATTCAAAATTAAGAATTAGAAATTACCTGAAGTTTTCTCTCAGGAGTCAAAACTTGTGTTCGACAAAGCAGACGCAATCGGGCAAGTCGGATGCCCTAGCCGCTTGAGAAAATGACAAAGACGAGTGGCAAGCAAGCTTCAACCAAACATACCGCATTTGTGTGTCCTCATCTACCTATGGAAATGAAGAAGACGACGAACATTAACCTTGAATAACTCATTTGGCCTTTTCTGCCTTCAGAAATAAGCAAGATGACGAATACGCAAGCTCCTTCGGCCTCACCTGCTAGCGTATTAGGCTCCTTCAACGAAGACCACTAGCAGATGTACGCTGGGGGCCGGGGGGCACAGGCCCCCACTGACCGAATCGCTCCCGCTTAGCTATGTATTAAAAAAAACTAATTTCTTAGTAAACCTAATTTCACATCCCACCTCCAACCCGTCTCTTCTCCTCTCACCTCTCGGCTTCCCTGTTCACAGCAACGCAACTCCGCTCCACGTGCAACCTCGCCGACCTCACATCCCACCTCCAGTTATTTCATCTAGGCTCCAACATATCCTTGAATCCTGAATACCCAATCATCCTCCTTGGAAGCCTCACATATGGCAGATCGTCGAATCTGCAAGGTCTTCTCGAACCCATAGATCATTATTTGATGTTGATTTTCTTCAAATCTCTTTGGATTGATCTCATCTTCTTCTTCTCTTCTATTGCTCGATCTACGACTTCAATCACATGGCAGGGTTCAAGAATCACAGTCCTTCTCTTTCTAAGCCATACCAAATGGGTCGCTTCCTCCTCTCACATCAGTGAGCTTTCTTCTCTTTGTTCCTTATTTGGATCTACTTCTAGAGTTATGCGATAGAATGATTTTGTTGAGTTTTTTTTTTAACAATTTAATGATTGATTTTATTGTTTATTGCGTTTGTTGGAGAATTTAAGTGGAATTAATTTGTTAGTTCTTTCGTCTGCGCTAATAGCGGACCTTATCTTATCTTATCCATTGTATTTTATCTCTATATTTATTCTAAAACTATTTTAGTTGAGGTAAATTAAGGTTACATGATTCAAATATGAGGCAGATATGTTTTGGAATATAAGTTCTTTTGTCTGGTTTAGGATTGAAATATATACAAATTACAATACCTGTCATACATGCAGGAGGTTATATTAACGTGGTCTAGATAATTATCTTGCGGCAACCGCTTTTACTAGACTGCGAGGAATATAGGAGTTGAGGAGAACTAGAGAAGACTCCGAGGATTGCAAATTTGCAATATTTGATTCAAGTTTTTATTTTTAACATCATATTTAAATATGGTGAAATAAACACATGACAATATTTGTAGTGAGATATTTTAGTATTAAATTTATGAAATAGTTTTTTTATGTATTTTAGATATTGAGATATGTTTTAAAAGAAAAAGTGAAGCAGAAATACATGACAATATTTGTAGTGATAATAATGCGCAAGCCAAACAAACTCGTACAGAACTCAATTTTGATGAAATCCCTTTAGATCCTGGATTAAGGAAAAAAAAATTGTTACTATCATCCAAATGAGAGGGATAAGGTGCAAAGATATTATTTGCAGGAAGGGTCATGTTAGCCTAGAGATCATGATTTTCCATGGACCCTAATTGGAAATAAGTTACGAAGATTTAATCATGCATGGTTTGACGAACACAAAAATTTGTTAGAGTATAGTATTACAAAAGATGCAGCTTATTATTTATATTGTTATCATTATAGACCTGAATTTGGAGAGCAAGGTAGTGGTGATAGTTCTGATACAAAAGAATTTAGAAATTGAAAAAAAGAAGATAGATTTCAAGTTCATATTAGTAAAGTTAACAACGAGCATAATACTGCTTGGCATAGATGCAAAGATTTGATGAATCAAGAACTTGATATTACATTTTTTTTTTTGAAAGATCATATGATCAAAATCGCAGAGATTATCAAACACATTTAAATGCCGGTGTAGATTGCATACGTTTTCTTTTACATCAAGGTTTAGCTTTTCGTGGTCATGATAAATCTGAAGATTCCGAGAACCAAAACAATTTTCTTGAACTCCTACGATTTCTAGAATGCCACAATGAATATATAAGGAAAGTTGGGTTGGATAATGCCCCGTGAAATAATAAATAAATTGCTCTAGAAATACAAAGAGATCACACGCGCTGTTGTGGTAGAGACTTCAAATATCATAATTGATGAATTGGGCATTGAGTTATTTGCAATGTTGTTGTATGAATCGTGTGATATATCAATCAAAGAACAATTTGCAGTTGCATCCCGATATGTAGATAAAAAAGGTTGTTTTATTGAGCGTTTTATTGGGATTGTTCATGTTAAGGAGACTTCTGCTTCAAATCTAAAAAAGGCCATCGAAACACTTTTTGCAAAATATGGGTTGAGTATATCTCGATTACGTGGGCAAGGTATGATAGAGCTAGCAACATGGGGTGAGTTTAACGGACCAAAATCTTTGATTATGAAAGACAATTGTTCTGCTTTTTACATACATTGTTTCGTACATCCCCAACTAGCACTAGTCGTTGCGGAAAAAAATCATGTCCAAATTGCTTCACTTTTCAATACAGTTTCTAATTTGATAAATATTATTGGAGGTTCATGCAAGAGAAGAGAAATACTACGACAAAAATAGTATAACAACATTATTGAACAACAATAAAATAGTGAAGCATCAAGAGGCAGAGGCTCTAGTCGGGAAGTAGCTCTTCATTATGCTAGAGATATATGTTGGGGTTCACATTATGGTTCGCTTATCAACTTAATACTTCTGTTTGGATCTATTATTGAGCTTCTTGATATAATAATACAAGATAGTTCAAGCGGTAAGCAAAAAGGTGAAGCATATATCCTTTTTGATTCTTTACAATACTTTAAATTTGTTTTTAATCTGCATATGATGAAGGCTATATTGGGAGTCACAAATGAGTTATCACAGGTGCTGCAAAGAAAAGATCAGGACATCATAAATGCAATGAATTTGGTAAAAGTATCTAAGCAACGGTTTCAAAATATAAGAGACGATGGTTGGGATATTTTACTTAAAGATGTTTGTTTACTTTGTGAGGCAAATAATATAATTACTCCAAATATGGATAATACTTATGTAAAGCGAGGAAGATCAAGACGAAAAGCTAAAGTAATCACAAATAAACATCATTATAAAGTTGAACTGTTTTATACTGCAATAGATATGCAACTTATATAGCTCAAAAATATATTTGATGAAATAAATACAGAACTACTTATGTGTGTAGCATGCTTGAATCCATGTGATTCATTTTTAGCTTTTGATTAGGCACAATTATTAAGTATGGCTATATTTTATCCATCGAATTTTTCAGATATAAATCTCATTATATTAAACAACCAACATGATAATTTTATTATTGATAGGAGATCTGGTGCTGCATTTATAAATTTGAAAGGACTTGGCGAACTTGCTCAAAAATTGGTGGAGACTAATAAAAAAGGAATTTATCATTTGGTATTCCTACTTATAAAGCTTACTTTGATTTTGTCAATTGCTACTGCAACAGTCAAACAAGCATTCTCAGCTATGAAGATCGTAAAAAATCGTTTACGCAATCGTATGAGTGACTCCTTGATGAATGATTATTTGATTACATTTATTAAAAAAAATATCCTTAGCAGCATTGATAATGAAATGATCATACAACAATTTCAAAATATGAAAACTCGAATAGAGAAATTATAGGTAACTTGTACTTAAATTTGAAGATCAAATATTCTCCATTGTAAGTTCTCTTTTTTGCTATATAATTTATCTTTTTAATAATGATGTATTTAAAAAAAAGTTTAAACTGCCAATGTATATCCCAAACCCAAATAAAAAAGGTTGAGGGGTTTTTTTTTAACCAAAGATTTGTTCCCCCACAAAAAGAAATCATGGCTCTTCCATTGACGAAGACGCATGCTTCTTCGACCTTCCTTGCTAACGTATTTACCCTCCTACAGCCTCGCCTGCTCCGGTAAACGAAGAAGACACAAAACCCTAGCCTCACCTGCTCGCAGAAATGAGAATACTTCGAATACGAAGTGATACGACCGCTACCTCTAACATCTGCTCATTTTATTTAATTAAAAGATTGTTTTATTAATTATTAAGACAAGCATGTCCGACACGCATGTCTGTTTAAAATTATATTTTCTTTTAATAGGACACGTTTATGTCGTGTTAGACATGTGTCGAAGCCGTATCAAGTGTGTGTCCATGTCTGACACGAGTCCGATATTGCATATCTTCATAATTGTATCGGTTTATCATAGAAAAATAGCAACTAAATCAAATAAACATGCAAGGACTAATCATCTAATAGGAGAAGTCCAATAAGTTTTTCAATATTTTGCTTATTTTTAGGATATTTTCCTTCTGGTTTGCATATTTTCAATTTTTAACTTTTAAGGAGTTAGTTCCTATATAATAATCTCTTTAAATAGATATCAAGCAGTAATAAAAAAAGTAAGTTTTAAATTTAATAAAAATCTAATTTAGTGATCCCACACTCCATCTTATATATATATATATATATATATCGCCAGACACATGAGGGAGTTGAACAAATGATGACTTTGAGAGAAGAAATAAGAGATTAAGGCTCGGCTAATCTAACGTCTTTGTAGCATGGGTTTGGGTACTGCAGCGGCATTATAAAATGGGTTGGGTATGTTGTTTGGGATTATCTTTATTTCAAACAAGATAATAGAATTTTAGGATTTATCCATATTTATATTTTAAATTTAATTTAGATTTATCTTGTAATCTTATTTCTATAAATATGGATTGAACAAATATTATTTAAATGGTTGATTTAATAATAAAAATTAAAAGATTCCCTTCCCAACTATTCTCTCCACTCTCTCTCCCTTTCATGATTTTTGTTTCTTATTGGGTTGTCTATTCCTTCCAATATCTCTATTTAACAAAACTCTCTCTAATCCCAAACAACATACCCAACCCATTCTATAATGTCGTTGCGGTACCCAAACCCATGATACAAAAACGTTAGATTAGCCAAGCCTTAATCTCTTATTTCTTCTCTCAAAGTCATTATTTGTTCAACTCCCTCATATGTAACACTAAATCAAGTAAATCAAAGGCATTAAAAAAATCAAAGAAGAATAAGATTGGCAAGAAATTCTTCATCAAGAATCCAACATCAACTGATCAATCCTTCCTCTACATCAATACCATTGGTTTAATAGCTGTTGGGACTTGAGAAGAATAAAGCAATGAAGTTTTTTATTAAATGCGGATACAAATACCATACTTAACAGAGTTTAAAATAACCAAAATCTGGAAAACATAGAATATGGCATGCATATGCATATATATAAATAAAGTGACAATAATCTGTTATAGTTTATGTTGTATTTTTCAACCTTTTTTGTCAAAGAAGGGTTAGCAAAGTTGGCAAAGTACTAAGCAAGGGCCACACAGTTTGTTTCCCCATGCCTTTGGACTACATTTAGGCACACTAAGCATAGATATCATAAAAAACATGCGCCATAAATCTAATGGAGTAAGGTAAGGCATTAGCACATAATGAATCATAAAATGAAATGCTAAAAATATTCCCGCCAATGCAGTAACTTACAATGATCCTATGCACCAAAAGGGCTAGCACCAGCTTATTCACAGCATATTCTGAAATTTTTTTTTCTTAATGTGGATATGCTAGTTCGCATCAGGCAGATAAAATACTAGAAGATTATTTTTTCTTAATGTGGAAACGCTAAATTGCACATTCAGTTCGCATCAGGCAGACAAATAACTAGAGGATAAAAATAATTAGGCCTCAGAAGAATCCATGATATAGACGGGAAATGATGCCAACATATTTTACCAACATTAGGAAGACACAACTCTATGAATATTTTTGCAGGGTGTATCACCGGTCTGGTATCAATCTCAAGCATCAGCATTTAAGAGATCTTAAAGTTAGGTTGGAGAATTTTAGCAAAATCTGTGAATATCTAAGACTAAAAAGATGAAACAATGACAAAGGGACTTGCAAGAGTTATCTAAATCAAGTAAATTTTGAAACCATAGTAACTTAGGAAGTTATTGATTTATAATTGTAGCATTTAGCCAAACAAATGCTCATAAATATAAAGATCTCATACAAAGCTCATTACAACAAAAAGAAATAATATGAACAAATTGATATGTCACATTTAAATAATGACTAGAGCGAAAAAAAAAAAGGTGCTAGGGTATACATACAATGCTGAGGCATGTCCAAAACTTTTGCTGTTACCCCATGCAAATCATTCCCGCTATACCTCTGCAAGATAATCATTTATCAATGATGTTATCCCTTTCATGATTCAAATATCAATTCAAATCCAATTAGACAGCATCAAATATTCTCCTATGGCCTAAATTCACAACTAAAAAATTAGACTTCCAACGAAATGCAGAAAAAAATGCTCTATGGTAAATCAAATCAAAATAATCATAGATTAGCAAAGATACTCTCCTGCTTACCAAATGTACATCAATCATTGGAACTTCAGTGCTTTTCCGATTTATGACAAAAAGCCATGGAATATAAAATTTCTCATTTCCAACTTGAAATGATCTGCAAATTGATTTATATCATCACGAATTTGGAGCAAATGAATTTCTCAACAAAAGATCAAAATCGATAATAATGTACATTCCATGACATTTTATAAACCTCGGGATATTTATATGGCTCTTTGAACCCTTAAATACAAGCAATCTAAACTTGGCTGAATAATAATGAAATGATCATTATAAAGAAACTAACTGAAATTCCCAACATTAAGTAATTCACCATCAAATGGTCATAATAATAATGAAATGTTACAAATTTACAATTTGTTAAAAGACCATGACATGGATAAGCTTCAGCTGTAGCTGTTTCAATAATTCAGCCACACTTTTATAGATAAGTTTCCCCTAAAAGTTTGTAGCTATCAGTTGACATGAAATCTGCAGTCAGCTTATCTTAATGACCTTGAAACTTATGCTTCTTGCTTAGTTTTCAGCTATACAAACCTACTTCATAATGATGCTCTCTTCTTTTTTATTCTCTTAGCACCTGGAAACAATAACCGTATATCTCATTTATATATGGATTTACGGTTTACTTGATCCTTCAACAGTCCTGCAAATCTATTTGTCTCTGATGTTTTCTAGTCTTTTCCCTTTTTTTCTTCAAATGATACTAAAAGGTGTTTGACCCAATTTTTGCAAAACCTAGACATTCAGTAAAAAATTTGTCCCAAATTTTACTTTGTGTCAACTTTGGGCAAAGATTTCCAAAAGACAGACCCTATTTGACAGAGCCAAACCCTACCCAACCTTCCCATTTTAAGCCCTAGTTGAAGTAAAGCTAACATTGATAGAAATTACTCTCAAGAATGCAGCTAAACCAAAATTGCTTCAATATGCAACTCAAACAAGAACACAGGATGAAGAATGGATCATCAAAATGGACTTTGTATAATAATGATCACGAGGTCTACAATGATGAATTTTATTTATAAAAAATACAAAAAAATCTGAAATTATATCATATGCATAATCTACAATAATAGGTCGATATTTGATATCCAAGGCCTATCATCATCGTGCAATCAAAAAAGCTGAAGTCAACTAGCATGTCTCAAAATAAATGAAGCTCTAATAAGAACATGTATTCTAAATTCAATTATACCAAGTTTATTTTTTTAAGTCATTTGAACTCAAGGCATTTTTTTCATGGTTATCTTGGACCGGACTTCATGGTTACTGTTATTTTATTCATGATTCTTTTAGACATTTGTTATGTTATGAGCTTTTTAGTTTCTTAAAAAACCTATTCTAAAAATAGGATTCCTTTGGGCTTATTAACTTATGAAGATTGATTATGAAATAAAATAATTTGCCACGGATGTCAAGCCCATTGATTCCAAGTGAGAAGCCTGACGAACATTCAATGAAATTGCACCTCATCTATTCCATTCTTTCATTTTTTCCCTTTCTTTTAATTCGCATTCGCATAGAAAGTATTAGAAATGATCTTCTTTTATTAGATTTAAATGAGAATCTGACTCTTAAAAGGATACAATGGAGAAAAAGAGCTTATGTAGCCAACACCACGTAGTTGGATAAAGACTTGATGTTGTTGTTGTTGTTGTAAGATGCAGCAACACCTAGGTTTATGACATTGTCATAACTCAGCTAAAGAAAATTTGACTTTATATACTTCAAAATACTCGAAATTGGCAAAGCATGTCCTTTGTTTGTTTCGTTTGAGAAATATATCCAAAAGTTTATTTCTGAAGAAAATATCATCTCTTTGTAAAAATAGAATTTGAAACCCTCTTTGTCCACTTTAATCATATTGATAGAGGTATTATATCGTTTAGTCACATATAGAGTTGAGAGTGTGATAGAGAAAATGATAGCAAGTTTGCGGCTAATGATCACATAATCAAGCCTGAAAGATCACCCTTCAATCTATTCTTCAAATCTTTTGAATTACAATTCTCTTGAGCCTGATTCATCAATTGCCAATAAGGATAGTTATGATGATGAGAACGAGGAGCACTCCATTGTTTCAATATTAAAGGGACAAACACAATATTAGAAACGGTTGAGTTTGCTCTCTTTGCATTGGAGCTTTTAGAGAATCCCCATCTGAGGAGGAATTCATGAATATGGCTACTAAATAATTAGTTAGATAGTTAGATGGTGACAAGATATTTAGTAATGCATGTTGAATCCCGTTTTGTTCGGTGGATGATACCGGGCCGTACATCATGCTACCTATGAAGTGAGGGCCTTAGAGAGAATATAATGAGGTTTGAGTATGAGAGAGGAAGAAGGAAGGTGAGCTCGAGAGAGATATGAATTTAGACAAAATTTTTATAATCTAAGCTAGATATATAAGAGTAATAAAAGTAAGAGCTCTGCAATATGAATCTTGCGCGGAAAGAAAAAATGATTCAATATTTCATGGATCCGATAATATATTTTTAGGATTGATCTCTCTCGTTCTTTTCCCTATTGTCCTCTGTTTTTATATATGTGTCAGAGGAAAAAGCCTTTTCTCTTCTTCATCCCTCCTCCCCCTTTTATAGGGTTCAAAAAGATATAGAGATTATGTCATGGATAGGGAGCTGTCTTATCAATCTTTTATTATCGCCCGTTGGTGCCAAGTAGAACGGCGGTTGAGAAGGGCAAGCCAAGTAAGGTCAGATGATGACCTGGGGTCATCCCGCTGACATGAGGAGAGGCGAGTAGCATTTGGACGTAGTCTTCGGGTTTACATGAGAGATTTTTAAAAAGGCGATGTATGTCATTGGTTGTTTGATGTATCTCACATGGGAGACTTGATTCCAGCATAGAAGGATAAAAATCTGTGTGGCTGAGAAAAGAACTTCTAAGGTCTCCTTCACCTGGTGGGGGGACAATTGCCTGGAGGATGTGGCCGGTGCTAGTCCGTCGTGCTTCGGTGTTAAGCTCATTCTAGCTCCTGAGCAAATCCCTCGAATGAACTGTTCTGAGAGAGGAGTGGTCCTCCTTCCGCTCGACCCGAACATAACTTGCAAGACACCTGTGAACAAGTACCTGCACAAGTAGACATGAGTGTATATTTAGTTCACCGATTATGCAACCCTTTGAACAATGATGTCGAAAAGGTCGGATAAATGAAAAATCAGAAATAAAAGCATGAATAAATGCAAATTTATCACCATGAATCTTTGTGGATTTCGAGGTTCAGGAGATCGAATGGTCCTATGATCTGGTTTCTCTATAAATACAGGCTCTGAGTCAAATAATTGTTTGCCTTAGCTTTCCAATTGTGAGCCTTCCTTATTTTTGGTGGGAAGGACTCTTCCCTTCATGGAGCTTTCCGAAAAGCCACTTATAAGAAGGCACGAATGGCATTTGGCATGCAGGCTGTGAATACGAAGGAGGTCATGTTGTGTAAGCCCACCATTGGAGAAGGGACGCGAGTGTCTGCGGATTCGGATGACCTGACCGCAAGTTCTCTTTTGAAGAGTAAGCGAGCCATTGTCGGGTGCCGATTGTCATCGAGGATGATTGGCCATCAAATCTTGCAGCAAATACGAAGGAAATGACTGTTCCTGTTGTCCCCATCGTAGGGGCCATGACTGGGAAGTGTGAAGGTCTGGAGGATGGAATGAATAAAATCTCTTATTCTTAAGATTGTATTTGTCTGTGAGCTTAGACTTGTTGGCCTAGGAATGAATAAAATATCTTATTCTTGATAATATCCTGCAAAAGTGAAAAATTATCGCCAAATAAGACATAGAAATTGACATGCTATGGATTCTAAGAATGGTTTTATCGACTGCTGGGAGCAAGTGCAATGCAGCTCTTCAGATATTGTAATGATGAGAGAGAATGGTAAGATCTCCCGCATTAATTTTGATTTGAGATGTCTTGGAATCCCATGCGTTAAGTTCAAAACTATAAATATGAGCAGTAGGACACTAGGGCGGATCCCGACTATGTTTCTTCTGCTTCCTCTGATTCCGAGTCTTGACATCAAAATGCCTAAGCTTTGCAAATGTGCGAGTAAATTTCATTATGAAAAGAACTTGCCCAAGACTCGACTGGCCAACGAGTATGTCGATTATGTCTTCAAGGTCTTCTATCTTTCTCATCATGATTTCTCTGTTAAAATGGCAGCAGATGACGAGCAGATTAACTCGTCATTGGATGGGGAGCTAGACATTCTCGTCGATCATCTGGAGTTGGGGCTGCGATTCCCCTTATGCATTGAGATGGAGGAAGTTTTGAATTTTTATAGGGCAATTCTTGCCTAATTGTTGCCAAATTCTGTAGCGACGATGATTTCTTTTGCTTCCTTGTTATGGGAGCACGACTTTCCATAGTCGTTGAACCTATTTAGGCACATCTTCAAGACAAAAGTGTCCCAAAACTAATTCATCCAATTTTTGCATATGGGGAGCAGGACGATCAGCCTAGCAAATAAGGTGCTCGATTGGAAGGAAAAGTTTATCGTGGTTCTAAGTGTTCCCGAGTGGGAGTGTCGACTGCTCCTAAAGCTTTCTGTGGGTGAAAGGGTGGTGCTATCGGTGGTGAAGAATAAACCGTTGGTAGTTCCCCGCCACATAACTTATCAGAATGTGTTTAGGACCTTTTACGATGACTGACTAGTTGATTTTGATAATGATATTCTTGTCTTGTTCCGATACTTTATTCATATTTTGTAGGAAATGTCATGGTGACACGTTTCCTACAAGCATAGCGCCATTATTTGATGCGACAAAGCCGGCTATGTGGCCGAGAGAGAGGCCTTCTATGTCCGTAGATGAGACTTGTCTAATTGTCCATTCAAAGAAACGGATGGAAACTGGGGCCGCCTCGAGTTCTAGGGTGTCGGTGGCTAAGAAGCCATGGGTGCATGAGGGGTGGAGTGATCCCGCCCCACCTTTGAGGGGAAAGGATGTTATGGAGTCCTCCAGAGAGGAGACATTGCCTGTTGATCCTTCCATGAGGGAGGAGGAGATGGCCATTGCGGCTCTTAGCAGAGGAAAAGAGCCAGTTAAAGGCATTGAAGCCTCTGGTAACTCTCGAGGTTACTCGTCGTTTGGTGGCGATAAGCTCCCGCCCTCTGACAAGAGGGGAAACTCGAAGGGTGAGAACAGGGTGCTGAACCAGTGTCAAGTTGATATTTTAATAATTGTTGCATCATCCATAGCCCTTGCCAGAACAGTATATTTCTATGCTTGACCCACACAGCATGATATGTTCTTATATGAACTCACTAGCGGATGTTTGGCCAAAAGTTTATCTTTTGGGCAATCATCATTTGGGGTTGATCGCCAAGCTTGGGCGATTGGAGACAGCAAAAAAGAATGTTGAGTTTACTCTTTCTGAGACAAGAATCCATTGGGAGATAGTGAATAGGGTGAACCGGCTAGAGAGAGAGATCACCCAGATTCATGAGTCGGCAAGAGCCGAAGCTGTGTCGGCTAGAGAGGCAAAGGATCGAGCAAAGGCTGCAGCTGCGGATTATGTCGCAGTTGTCAAGGCCAAGGAACAAGCTCAGGCTGAGACGACTGTTGTTGAATTAACTACAAAGCTAGATGGGGCACTCCGTGTTGTCTATGATGGAGATCTTGAGAATATGTTGGGTAATCGTTATCTTGACAGAATCACCAATTGCATTAAGAAGCTAGTTGCAAGAGGCAAGCTCCATCTAAAGTTTGCGATCCTTCCTGCTTTTTTCAAGAGTTTCCTGAAAGCGACAATGAGGAAGGGAGTGAGGGCATGAGTGGGACTGATAGATGAATCGCATCAACCTCTTATAATAGTAATTCTTAATGTAATGAAAGAAATGTGAATAAGTTTTTTTATTCTTTTTGCATATTATTATTATTAAAAACTCCTATTTCACATACCTAAGCGGTGATGCTAGTTATTTTTTTATACCAATCGCGTGCTTATTAATCTTTGGAGGCTCCGGCCATTCCTTTTCTGAGTGTGACCTTCCCAGCATATAAGTTGAGTTGCTAGCGACAAATTATGCCTGATGTCAGGTTCTGACTCTTTGAGGAGGTGACCGTTAAGTCCCATCAACTAAAAGAATTCGTCCTTTCTTTGTCGCGGAGCTTGTCGCAATAAAGGAGGGGGAATTGTCAGTCAGGGACATTTGGTTCCACCATCTGAGGCACAAGGCCTTGTCGTCTGAAGGGGAAACCCATGTGTTGCTTTTGCGGAGCTTGTCGCAAAAGTGGAGGTGTGTCCCACAATGGCGCGATGCCTGTAGTCGCCTATTGTGCCAGGGCACATAAGACTTGTTGCCTATTGGGGCTTGCATGCCACTCAATGTAGAGCTTGTCGCAAAGGGGGGAGTCGGCCAACAGTGGCTAAGGCGTTCGGTTGCAAACGATGGTGTTATGTCTGTAGCGCTAGTCTCCTATGGTGCCGAGGCATGCAAGACTTGTCACCTGTTGGGGACTCATGCGCTACTGAATGCAGAGCATGTCACAAAGGGGGGAGTCGACCAATAATGACTGAGGTGTCTGGTTGTTGATCTTCTTTAGATGATATGATTGCAGTTTAAGCAGAGCAACACATATCCTATCCATACGGGATAATAAGTATTTCTAAAGGTGTATCGGATTACATCGGGCAACATGCAGTTCATTTATATTAATGAGCTTTTTGAGTTCTTTCTCTGATTTGAAAAAATCGTTGTCCCCTTTTATGATGATGAGTCATGACATTTTGTCTTTTCCGCTATAAATGGAGAGAGTGAGCTTGTAGAATGTGCATTTGAGTCATGATGGTGTTCTATGTCTTTCGGGGGTGAGCTTATTTTTGATGGTTGGTGTGACCGTGAACTTATGTCCGCTCGATGGCACTCTTCCTGTGACATCAGGGGCTAAGGAGAAGAGAAAGGAAATATATCTTTCTTCCTAATGGTAGTCTTTAAGTGTGAATGAATTTTTTACATAGCATAGGACTCAGTGCTCTATTTTTCTGGGAAGAGAAAGGAAAAGAATAGAATAAGTGTAGATGCATTGAAGCAGCACACTACTTTCATCTTTTCTTTTCTCCTCTTGTGGTCTGTCTCGGTGGCCAGAATTGGTAGTTCGGATGTATGCTCCCGACTGATTCTCTCGCCAAGAAGAAGGAGAGGGTCGAGTCTTCTCCTCAGGCGAGTAGAGCAAGTGTAGTCTTGCTAATTCGTCCAGTCGATTTGGGTACTATTTTGTATAAGAGTGTCCAAACTCTTCTTTTCTAGTGGAAATATGGGCTTTGAAGGAGTTCTCGTCAAGTACAGTGAAATGAGGGTGGAGGTTTCTTGCCAATTTCAATCTACTTATTAGAACTGCTTGCTTGATCATCATATATTGCACTGAAATATAGGTTAGCTCTTTTGTACAAATAAGTTTAAATGCTTGTAATGCGAGACATGTAATAGAAGTTGGGTGTAATACCCTTTGAGATATGAAAATAAAACTTACTTCTTGATACTTCTATTTCTTTCTGTGAGAATGTTACTTGAGCAATGTATATATCTTTGGCCAAGTTTGTGATTCGATGATCTGTTATATGAGTAAGAGCGAGTTTGATAAACTTTACTGTTTTGAGGGCTTGACACGAATTGAGGGATGGATTTCACTAGAAAGATGACTTTCCTTCACGTTGGGAGCTTTGGCGCACGTGCAAGTCATGAGTGCCTAGGGGCATCAACTCGTCATAGAGATTAGTCCAATATTTTCTTTTAGCTCAGACTTGGCGGAGGGATTGGATGATCCCGCGCTGCTTGGGTAATCGTGTCTATCCCTACAGTCTGACAGTGAGTATATTAGAAAGACTTTTTTATCGATTCGCCTGGCTTAACCCTTGTTCTTAAGGATGTATAGATAATCTCTGTGAGCTCTGTTCAAAGGCATATTGATGAGAAATATTGTTCCTGCAAAAAAAAAAAACAAGTATGTTCATACGCATTCAAGGGATCCGATTCTCCCTGCACCCAAGTTCCCTAAGCATAACGCGAGTGATACATAAATAGACAGGTGATATGTATTTTGTTTGTCGAGAGTAGGCGACTTCATAAAATTCTTAAGGTTAAAAATGTAATCTATCATTAATTGCTCCAGAGAGGATAAGGTAGAAAAATAATTTTGCTTTGTGCTAGGGACTCTAGCACTCGCACAAGCCTTGAGTGTCTGGGAGTCTCAGCTCGCTGCAGGGAGTAGTCAAATCTTTTCTTTCAGCTCGGGCCCGCAGGGGGATTTGACAATCCCGCGCTACTAGTTATTGCAAAGTTGAGAGACTGAGATAGGACAAATTTCACTTAGGAAAGATCTCCTGAGGAGTTCTCATCATATGATTAGATTGTTCGGATTGGACATCTCGAGTTCCCAGAGCATTTTAGAAGAAATGATTTTTATAAGCGCGTGGGTCCCTTTGATTGAAGTTTTGTTTTGATGCGAACTTTCTTTTTTTAAAATGATTTTCATCAAAAGAAAACAAGAATATAACAGATGAGAAGACAGGTGATTCCTTTATGGGTAGAATTAGGGCTGTAAGCGAGCCGAGCCGAGCCGAGTATATGAGTGTTCATGTTTGTGTTCATTTATCATTAGCATGTTCAAGTTTGGTTCGTGTTTGATTCGAGTTTTATTGTTTGCGTTCATGTTTGGTTCGTTTAATTTAAGGGTGTTCATGTTTGGTTCATATTCGATTAATGTTTGGTTCGTTTAGTGCTTATCAAGCTTTAAACAAACAAGCCTTAACGAGCTATATTCGTGAACATATTTAGCAAACAATCTATTGAACAAACAAACCTTAAATTTGTTCATGAACATCTTAAACAAACAATCTAGCAAACATGGACAAATATAAAATGCCTCTTGTTCATGAAATTAAATTTATCCTATAAAACACACTATCAAAACAAATACATCATATAAAATAAAGCATGTTGATATTTATATTATGTATATTTATCAATTTTATAATTAAATATTAATCGAGTTTTATCGAACTTATTCACGAAAGCTGAATCGAATACGAATCAAGCTTTTATTGAGCTTTTAATCGAGCTTAATGTTGAGCTTGTTCACGAACTTCAAATGATGATGTTCGTGAACATAAATGAACTGAACACATTAGTGTTTAAGCTTATTTATTTAAGGATCGAGTATTTAAAATATTGTTCAAGTTTATTTGTTTAGTTAATTAAACGATCACAAACGAGCTTTAATCGAACCGAGCATCGAGTAGCTCGTCGAACGTTTGGTTTGCTTGCAGCCCGAGGTAGAATAGTTTGAGGTCATCGGCACTCCAAGTTCTGGATATTTCATTTCCATTATGAGTTTGTAATTGATAGGCTCCTGGTATGGCCTATCTTTTGATGATATAGGAACCTTCCCAAGTACTTACTAGTTTGCCGAGTGTAGAATGTCGAGCGGCTGCATCCACTTTCTTTAGGACCAGGTTTTCTGGTCGGAAGATTTTCTCTTTGATGTGAAGGCTATAGTACTTGGCGGTTCTTCATTTTATTTCTCCTTGTCGAAGGGCGGCTTGTGCCTAAAATACTTCTGATAAGTCAACGGCTGTCTATAAACCTTCTTGACTTGGCACTTCTCATTTGCGGCTAATACCCTTTGGCTCGGCAACTCTATCAATAGCACAGCTTCTGTGCCATGTAAAAGTGAGACGGGTGTTTTCTCTTTGACGGTTGATGGATCTGAGGGCTCACAGTACTAAAGGAAGTATTTCAACCCACTTCTCTTTAGCGCCCTCGATCTTTTTCTTGAGGAAGTTGTGTATTAAGCTTGTTGGCAGCTTCGACTTATCCGTTAGTTCGTGGGTGATAAATGGATGCGAACTTGAGGAGGATTCTTTGGAAGTTGCAGAATTCTCTGAGACTTCTATCAGAGAATTGTGGTCCATTATCCATAATGATTGTAAAAAAGAACTCCATGTCGGTAGATGATGTCAGCTCAGATGAAATTTTGGATTGCAGCAGACGTTATACGGGCAAGCACTTAGGCTTCAATCCATTTGGTAAAGTAGTCGATCATGACCAGGACAAATCGTCTTTGACTCGTTGATGGTGGGAATGGGCCTAGCAAATTCATCCCTCACATGGCAAATGGCCAAGGACTTGTGATAGAGTGCAACCTGTGAGAGGGTTACAGCTGCATCGAAGCGAACTTCTGACACTGTATGCATCATTTAGAGAATTCTTAGGCATCTTTTCTCAGAGTAGGCCAGAAATATCCTTATCTAAGGATTCAATGGGCGAGAGTGCATCCGCCGAAGTGGCTTCTGCATTCGCCCGAATGGATATTGTTCAGTAAAGCCTCTTTTTGTTATTCTCGAACAAACTTAAGATTGAGCGAGGAGGTGGATCTCCTGACGAGGTGATCGACTAGTAGCAGATAGTTAGTTTGCTTGATCTTGAATCATTGGGGGTTACTGATTTAGGGATCGATTGATCCATTCTTGAGATACTTGTTGTAAGGATCCATCCAACTTGTAAGATGTTGAGCTAGGGGTTCCACTTCTGCTTACGCTACTTCATCCATGATGGCGGGTGTGGAGACCCATATGACCAGTTGTCAACTAATGCTACCTTGCTTAGAACAGTTGATTCTGATCTCTGAGAATTTGGGTGATTTCAAAATATTCAAGCCTACTGATTTTAGTTTTGACTTTAAACAGGTATTTAGAGAGCAATTCAACTCAAACTTCATATTCGTAGTTGATATGGTTCACCCTGAGTTGGGAATCTAAGTAGCCTTCTAGCGGGTAACGCCTAATCCGAAAGTGAATTATAACCCTTTATGTAAAGCTTCGTACTCGGGTTGATTATTGGTGACTTGGAATTCGAATCTGACAAATTGAGTGATGATAATTCTGGTGAGACTTTTTAGAATGATGCCTACTCCAACCCCCTGTTCGCCTAATGCTTCGTCCACGTACGTCCAATGATGTAGGGTCATTTTCCAGTTCGTACTTTGATAGGTGCAATCTTATGAGGAATTCAGCAAGTGCCTGGGCATTAATGGTTGTCTTTGGTACATATGTGATGAAGAATTCACTGAGTTCAACTGACTATTTAAGCAGTTAGCCTGAATGATCAGATTTAACGAGAACAACCTTGAGAGGGTGGTTGGCTACCATTTGAATGGAATGGACCTGAATGTAAGGTTGTAATCTTCTAGCTGAGTTTACAAGTGCCCATATGAGCTTTTCCATGATAGGGTATCTTTGTTTCGCACCTCGGAGTGTGTGGCTAACGTAATAAACAGACTATTGTTTCTTTCATTCTTCTCTGACAAGTACATAACTTATAGGGTCTTCGCTGACTCTGTGGTGTAGCAACAGATCTTTGCCAAGTTGAAGGCTTTACACGATCGGAGGTGACATGAGAAGACTCTTCAACTACTGAACTGTGACTTCATAGTTGTCTCTCCAAGAGTATTTATTTGCACTCCTAAGATTTTTTAAAGAAAGGGATGCGTCTCTCTCCCAGTAGAGAGATGAAAGGTTCAACAAGGCGATCTGGCTGGTGAGCCATTAGACTTCTTTGGAATTTCTTGGCATCTTCATATCGAGTATGGCTTGTACCTTGTTAGGGTTGACTTTGATTCTGTCGGGTGTGAAATGGAACTTTAGGAATTTTCCTTCGCCTGCTCTAAAGGTGCACTTCAGAGCATTAAGCTGCATGTTGTACTAATTGAGAGTGAGAATGGTCTCTTGCAGATCTTTGACGTGCTGGTCGAGAGATTTTCTTTTGACAAGAAGATCATCCACATAGACTTTAATATTTTTACCTTGTCACTCCTTAAAAACTTTATCTACCATTCTTTGATAAGTCGCTCCAGCATTTTTCAATTTGAAATGCATAACATTTTAGCAATACAAACCTTCTGTGATGAATGCAGTTTTCTCACGATCATTGAGGTGTATTTTGATCTGGTGGTAGCCTGAGAAGGGTCTAAGAAACTCATGACAGGATAACCTACCACGGAGTCGACTAAGGCATCAATCCTTGGAAGCGGGTAGACATCCTTGAGGCATGCTGAGTATAGATTAGTGAAATATAAACACATTCTCCATTTGTCAGTCGATTTTCAGACCATCATTATGTTGGAAATCCAATCTGGGTATTGGACTTCCTTGATGAAGTTTGCAGCGAGTAATTTTGTTAATACTTCTCAAATAGGCTCGACAAAGCAGCAATTTTCCTGATCTTCTGCTTAATGGGGCGGGAACCCCTTTGAACGTTTAGCCGGTAAAATATGATTTCTTCATGGATGCCGAGCATTTCGACGGTTGTCCATATGAAAACTTCGAGGTTGTTGCGGAGAGTTTGTATCAATTCATCTTGATGTTTTTTGTTGAAAGAGGGACTGATTTTGAGAGATCTTCTTGGTATGTTTTTAATTGCAGGCACTTCTTTGATAGTTTTGATTGCTTCAAGACTCGAACCTCGTTCTATGTCTAGTAGTAGAATTTCTTCAAAGGTATCAACCAAACCTATTGCTCATGGTAGCAGGCATACGACTGGGCTAGGTCGCCTTTTATGGTGACTTCTTTTCCTTCAGTCGGGCGACACGGTATGTAGATACCACGATTTTGAAGGTGTTTGGCAGTGGCCTACCGAATATGGTGTTATAAGTAGCAGCAACGTCGACTATGATGAAATCTGCATGGCAGTGAACTGATATGTTCTTTCAGCCTAGGTGACTGGTAGGGCAATTATTCTTTCAGTTTCGCTGCGTTCCCCTGAGAATCCGAAAAGGGGTCCTGTAGTAGAGACAAGTGAAGAGGCGAGCATATTCATCTTGTCAAAGGCTGCCATAAAGATTATGTTTACTGAACTTCCCCTGTCTATCAGAATGCTACCGATCTGGTAATTAGGGATCAGGGTTGGAACGACAATGACTTCATTATGGGGGTTACCCTTGATTGACCCATCTCTGCTACTAAAGGTGATTGTCTTGTCATCATTGGATTGTGAGCACGACACAACATTGACTTCGATGATTCATGGCTTCTTTAGAAGGATAGGGGTGTTTCTTCGATCGCCACCTACGATTACGGGTACTACCCCCGCGATATTGATTGATCGAGTCCGCCTTGGCTCTTTAGTGCCTTCTTCGAGTGGGGTCTTTCCTGGCCTTCACTCTGGATTAGCGAGTATGAACTCTTTAAGCTTCCTGTCATGATAAAATCTTCAACTAGGTTGCGCAGGTGTCAGCATTCCTCGGCATCGTACCCATGATCCTTATGGAATGTGCAGTATCGTGATGTGTCCCGGGAGTTACTAAACATCATAGGCAACGGACGCCAAAAGAATTCCTTGTTTTGGATGGCCTCGGCAAACCAGGCCATGGATACCCTCAACAGAGTATAAGTTGGATATTCCTAAGGTCGGTGAGCAACCTCTCTACGTACTTTTGTGATTCTTGGTACCATTGGTGCTTCTGCTTTCAGAAATCTCAGATGTGTGGGTGCTTCGTATAAATTGGGGTGTTGTTGGTTGTGCAAGAGGCCTAGCCCTCAGTTATTCTTTTCATGAGACCAGATTCTTTCTTCAATTTTCCTAGGGGAGATTTTTTATCGTGACGAGATCAGGGCGTGGAATGATCGAGAAGAATTCAGCCACTCGATTGTACTCCACAGTGTTGACATGACTGTTGACGAGTACCAACAATTCTACTAGCATCTTTCGCTACTGTAGGACTAGTGTGTACCGGAAGGGACCTCCTTTTGCCCCTAGGTTAGAGCTGCTTGAGCAACTGCCAGCTCAAAGTCTTGTACGTCGAGCATTTCTTTCTGGAATCACAATATGAAGCTTCTTAGCGACTCTCTCGGTTCCTGTCTCATCTTTAGCAAGACTTGCGAGCTTTCGGGAGATCTCTAAGCACTGGAGAACTGTGCAATGAATATTCTCTTGAACTTGGCGGAGGTGATCACCCCACAGGATAGGCGAGTGAACCGCCTTAATGTTGAATCCTCAAAGCAATGAAGAAGGGATGACACTAGAGTGTGTTGTCGATGTCGAGGAGGAAAGTCATAGACTCAAAGGTCACCACATGATTCGTAGGATCAGTTTTGCCTCAGTAAGCTTTGAGGTGGGGCACCTTAAACATGGGAGGTACTCTTACTTTGAATATTGGTCTTAAAAAGGCATTGGTCGGCCCTAGTTGGGTTTCTTTAGTCTGTCAAGCTGTCGAACTTGAATTTTTGTCCATTGCCTAGGGGCCAGTGAGGTTGGCGGTTGGATCTAAAGTACGACCATCTTCCAGAGACTCGCGATGAGCACCAGGATCGGATGGTCCTTCAGGCGTGCTAACAATTCGTGGCAGATGGTTAGCAACGGCAAGGATATCTTGAATGGACTTCAAGAGGCGCCCCTCCATTTCTTACAGTCCACGGTAAATGGTGTATTCAAGGTTCATTGTATTCTCTGAGGCTTCAGGTTGCTTGGTAAGTAACGGTTTTCTTGCCTTTGGCATCTTCCACGCTAACTGCATCAGAGAGGATGTTGAATCCCATCTTGTTCGGTGGATGATACCGAGGCGTACTTTGTGTTACCTGTGAATTGAGGGCATGTGGGGAAAATGTAATGGGTTTGTGTATGAGAGAGGAAGAAGGAAGGTGAGCTCGAGAGAGATGGATTTTAGACAAAATCTTTACTATCTAAGCTAGATAATAAAAGTGAGAGCTCTGCACTATGGTGCTTGCATGGAAAGGAAAAATGATACAATATTTCATAGATCCAATCATGCATTTTCAGGTGTGATCTCTCTCATTCTTCTCCTTATTACCCTCTATTATTGTGTTTGTGTCGGACGAAAAAGCCATTTTTTCTTTATCCCTCCTCCCCCTTTTATAGGGGGTTCAAAAGGATGTAGAGATTATGTCCTGGATATGGGAGCTGTCCCATCACTCTTTCATAGTAAGTCGTTCGTTGGTGCCGAGTAGAATGGCGGTTGAGAAGGGCAAGTCGAGTAAGGTTAGATGATGATCTGGGGTCGCCCCGCTGACATGAGGAGAGGCGAGTAGCATCTGGATATAGTCTTCAGGTTGACGTGAGAGAGATTGTTGAAGAGGTGATATGTGTCGTTAGCTGTTTGATGTATCTCGTATGGGAGACTTGAGTTTGGCTTAGATGGATAAATATTTATATAGTTGAAGAGAAACTTTTGAGGTTGCTGTCGCCCTATGGGGAGACGACTGCCTGGAGGATGTAACCAGTGTTAGTCTGTCGTGCTTCAGTGTTAAGCTCCTTCCAGCTCCTGAGCGAGTCACTCGAACGAACTATTCTAGGAGAGGAGTGGGTCATTCTTCCACTCGACCCAAACATAACCTACAAGACACCTGTGAACGAGTACCTGCATAGGTAGCCATGGGTGTACCCTATGATGCACAGACACGAACACAGATACGACACGACATGGACACAAGACACATAATTTATTGAAAATATAGAACATGGACATGGGTTGGACACATTATATTTTTTTATATTTTAAAAATAGTGTATAAAAATTGAATAAGTATAATATTAAAAATAATTTAAAAATAATAAGTTATTTAACTAAAATTTGTGCTTAAAATGATTAATATTAGGATGTTGAGAGTTGGACGTCAATGTCGTGTATCAGGCATCGAGAGAGGAGACGACAATACTATCAAAAGTCAGACATCGATGTTATGCAGCAAGTATTAGGTGTTAATGTCAATAGGGCGTTTGTCGTCGATGTTGAGAGGGTGTTAATCGTCAATGTTAAAAAGACGTTGGACAAAGATGAGCTGTCAAGTTGTGGATATAGAAATTGCTAGCATCATGCATCAATGTCAAGTAGTGTCCGACTTGGTGTTAAGATGATTTTGAAATGTAAATATTGTAATGACGTCAGACGTCGATGTTGAGATGACATCAAACGTTATTGTGAAACTAAAGTCGCAACCCACCAAGAGAAATGAAAATGAGAATATTTGATGAATGAGGTATTGAGTGTGGATAGGATATAAAAAATTTAGTTTTTATATTTTATAATAAATAAAAATTTTAAATACAACAAATTATATTTAAAAATAATTATAAAATATTTAAGACAAGCATGTCGGACACGAGTGTCCCATTTTTATTTAATATTTTTTAATCGGACACGTTTTCGGCATGTCTAACACGTGTCAGAAGTGGTCGGATGCGTGTCGTGTCGGATACCTGTCGGACACTGCACGTCTCTTTGAGGAGAAGTATCGGTGCATCATAGGGTGTACCATACAAACTTAGAGAAAGCATCATAGAGTGCACTCAAAGGAATGATATGTGGAACTTAAATTTATGTTATCTTGTAGATGATGTCCTACTTAACCATGACAAACATATTGTTATTTTTATTGAGATACTTGACTAGATTAAAGATATAAAGTTATTCTTTGATTATTTCTATTCAGATCTGCATTATGACTCTTGAATTATACTATGTTATGTTATAATTGTTGCATTACTACTGTGTTATACTCTATCATATAATCTTTGGTATCACAATTGGTGTGATTCCACTCTATTGTATCAATCTTATAGTCTATTGTGCTAAAGTTGTTAGATTGCATTATATTATAAATAACATAGATAAACCCTTTTAGAATAGTGTTTGAATCCTCTTCAATCATGTATGAATCTTGTTCGGACGAGATTTCAAACCTTATTTAAATCTTATTCGAAAGGT
Organism: Dendrobium chrysotoxum; assembly: GCA_019925795.1. NCBI lineage: Eukaryota > Viridiplantae > Streptophyta > Magnoliopsida > Asparagales > Orchidaceae > Dendrobium > Dendrobium chrysotoxum. Next base: position 63,492,715 of record CM034302.1, on the reverse strand, counting down.
ATTTAAACCATGTTCAACCCTCTTCAAACCTTATCTTAGTTATATTCAAACCCTTCTCAAACAAGGTTCGAAATTTGTTCACATGTGATTTGAACATTGTTCATAAATACTTAGTCTACAGCGAACTTAAAATAAGTAATATTCATATGCAAAAGAGGTGTATTTTGGTCTGAAATGAATGTATAGATATATTTACCCAAGAAAATAAATAAGTGGCACATTCTTCAATTATGAGTATTATGTGACAAATAAATTCAAAGTTCCCCTAAGCACTCTTATCAACAAGTTAACAGCTTATTGAACCAATCAACTGACGAAACAAATGAAACGGGAAAAAATAACGCAAATAAGCATACGCATACGGATTACAAAAAAACCATCAATGAAATTTAGAAGGACAAAAAGATATATCTCACATTTTATAAGCATCAGCGCCCGTGTAGCCAGTGGGCTTTGCAATCGGCATCAAAACCTGCTTTTTGGCTAAAGATTAGGAGACAAGCAGCGTGAACAACGAAAACCCCTGCAAGAAGCCGTAGACATACTACCTCGCGATTAACCGCAAAGATTGGGCAGTGGCGACCAATCAAGTCGTGCCATACCGTTCTTGACTGCAATTATAAGAAATAGCAGAGATATTGGTGGAGATGATAAAGTAAGACAAGAAAAAAAGGAACCGTATGGTTTTGATTTTTGGCTTCTCACTCCGTGGTATTGACCCGCTCTGCTCATCGGAACGATCTCCCCTGGCCTGTAAGCGAGAGAAGTGGAGGCTAGAAGAGAGAGGAAGCATAAGAGCAGAAGTGATTTAACGTGATCACCAAGATCTCTCCTCATGGCGACTATCTCTCGTGGATCGGCGGAGACCGGAGGGAGGGCCGGCATAAATGATTATGCTGTGAATCAGTGAACCACGGTGGGATCGACAATCCCTTTTAGCTATGTGCTGCCCTTTTCTCTCTTCTATGGTTTCGTCGCGCGAACTTGCCGACGGTAACTCTTGCAACAGGATCGAGAGCTTAATATTTCCATTGTAAAATTTTTAAAATATAAACGAACAAATATTTTTTTCATGTCTCACAAAAATATGAACATTCAATTATTTGGTATAGAGAATTAAGTAGCAGGTTGGGATAATTTTTTATTATTTTATGAAATAATTTTTTATATAAAAAATATTAAATTTAAAAAAATATATCCTAAAAAATTACTTCAAAAAATAATAAGAAAGTTATCTCAAATGAAGTCTGAGTCATAATAATTTTAGTATATTTAAAATAAGATTATGAATCATTGATAGAGATGCATAAATCTAATTAGTGTTATGTGTGTACTTTTTCTATTTTGTGCATATATTTTGTTCACAAAGTACTCGTGTTTTTTTTTTTCTACTTTAGCTACATCTCACTTAGAATTACCTTTGGTGAAGATATAACAAAAATTAATTAAAAAATTATGACAAATTATAGTATACCTTATTATTTAAACTTTTGCGTATTGTATAAGTGAACTTTTTGTCTTTACAATCTTTGTTAATAGTCATGTGGATGAAGTTCAAGCATATCGTACTGTCATATAGTATGATTAGGCCCAATTGAAATAGTCGCTTTATATTTATTGGGGCAATCAAATCAAACACGGATCGTACTAAACGTCTATTCTTCCAAAAACTCTCTAATTATGTCACATTTTACATACCCCACTAACACTTCTTTCATCCCTCCAACCATTAAGAGAGCCTGCTTGCATTTTTAAGGGAGCATTTTGAGAGAGGACCTACATTGTTAGTTAGAAGAGAAGCTAAAACAGGAGAATAACAAAGAAAAAGATCTCAATTCTTCATTGCATTGATAACATAGAATTACATAGTTACAGTGGTGGTTCTATCTATAAGTAGTTAAGGAAGGGTCTAGAATAAGCAGAGTTGTGAAGCCGTTATTGCCAGACGGATGTCAGTGGTAGTGGAGACTGCCTTAACTGATGTAGTGGTAACTAGATAGATATTGTTGCTTGAGGTACATCTTAAGTGGTCTAATAGCCCCCTCAAATTGAGCATTGACAGACCGAATGCTTAATTTGTCATGCAGCTCCAGAAATCTGGTTGGAGGAAGCGGTTTGGTCAATAGATTAGCAGGTTGATCTAATGAGTTGATGTGCCGAATGGTGACTTCTCCACTATTAATGTGATGCTGGATGAAATGGTAGTCAATTTCAATATGCTTAGTGTGCATGAATAATTCGGTTGTGAGCAAGCGCCATAGCTGATGTGTTATCACAGTAGATGGGTGTTGGGTTGGTTTGAGGGGCTTGAAAATCTGCAAGGAGACAACGCAACCAAATGACGTCAGATGTGATGTGGCGGAGGATAGTGCCCGAGACTTAGCTTTAGTGGAAGATTTAGCAACTATAGTTTACTTTTTGACACACCATGAAATGAGAGTAGTTCAAGGTAAGTGCAGAATCCGGTGATGAATTTCTGGTCGTTTGAGTCTCAGGCCCAGCCCGCGTCTGAGTAGGTACAGAGTTGAACTGAGTCGGGTATAAATGGTAGCTCAATGTGTCTCATACCTTGTATGTAGCGTAGGAGATGCTTAAGAGCAAGGTAATCGGCAATGGTTGGGTTGTGCATATGTTGACAGATGCTGTTAGCAGCGAAGGCAATGTCTGTTCTGGTAATTGTGAGGTAGTTAAGCGAACCAACAAGTTTGCGGTAGAGATGGGGATCACTGTAAGGATTTGTCGCATTGGAGCAGGTGGACTGTTTGAGAGACATAAGGGTTTGCGTTGGTTTGCAAGTTAAGAAGCCTGTGGCATTGAGAAGTTCTGTAGCATAATTAGTTTGATGGAGGAATAGACCTCTGGTTTGTATTACTGAATTGAATGCCATGAAAAGTGGAGACATTGCCTAGTTATTTGAGGGAGAAAATGGTAAGGTGGATAGAAGTTTCTAAATAGTTGGAGAGTGATTGCCCATTAATAGAAGATCATCCACATAAATTAAGAGGTAGAGCTGAATGTCGAACTATTTTTAGATGAGTAATGAGGGGTCAGCTTTGCTGAAGGAGAAGCCAAACTGTAGAAGAAAGGAAGTAAATTTATTGTACCACTGTCGTGGAGCTTGTTTGCGACCATAGATGACCTTGTGCAGCTTGCACACATGATGTGGATGCTGTGTATCCTCGAATCATGGCGGTTGTTGCATGAAAATTTGTTTAGATAGGTCTCCATGAAGAAAGACGTTGTTGACATCGAATTGGAGTGTGGGCCAGTTCCGATGAAGAGCTACCAGAAGAAGGATGCGAATGGTTGGCATTTTGGTGACTGGACTAAAGGTTTCACGGTAGTTGATGCCAAATTCATGAGTGAAGCCCTGTGATACTAAGCGAGCTTTGTAGCATTCTAAGTGACCATACGGATGGTATTTGATTTTGAAATTCCATCGACATCCAAGTATAGGTTTATTAGGTGGTGGAGCAATAAGGGACCATGTGCTTTGCTTTTTAAGTGTTAAGAATTCATCAGACATTGTAGCCCGCCATTCTTGGAACTTGGTAGCTTGTAGATAGGTGTTCGGGATGAGTTTGGACTGAGGATTGGTGAAGAGGTCAAAGATGTATTTGGATGTTGGTGGCCTATTTTGATGGAAGTCTGCATGGGATGAAGAGAGAGGGTGGTTGGTACGGTGGGTTTTGGAGTGGGTGAGTGAGGTGCTGGAAGCGATGTGGTGGATGTATCAGAAGGAGAATTGTGAGTTGAGGGCAGCGGACTGGGGGTGTGTAAGAGATGTTTCGGATGTTAGAAGAAGAGGTTGATTGGTTAGAAGAGTGGAGATGGGTATGAGAAGTAGAGGTGAGGTAGATGTTGCAGTAGAGGGAGGGGTGGTAGAGAGCATGGATGGGGAGGGTTTATAAGGAAAAATATGCTCGTGGAAGACCACATGTCGAGAGATATGGAGTTTATTATATTTGAGGTTGAGACATTGATATCCTTTATTAGTGGTAGAGTAGCCGAGGAAGAGACATTCTTGGGAGCGAGGAGCTAACTTGTTTTGTGCGAGGGGTTTAAGCCATGGGAAATAGAGACTGCTAAAGGTCTGGAGGTGAGAATAGGAAGGGAGCTGACCATAGAGGAGCTGAAATGGTATGTGAAGGTCATGGGCTTTGGTTGGAAGATGATTGATTAGATAATTAGATGTGACGAGTGCTTCATCCCAGAATGTATGTGGAAGATTGGCAGTGTGAAGTAGGGTGCATGTGGTGTCAAGTAAATGACGGTGCTTGTGTTCCGCAAGGCCATTCTATTCTAGCGTATAGGGGCAGCTTAATTATTGAGTGATGCCATGTTGGTGAATAAATGATGTGAAGGCAGTACTTGTGAACTCACCTCCACCATCAATTGTAGAGTTTGAATAGGGGATTTGAAGGTTGTGTCGACCAATGTGTGAAACTGCTAAAATTTCGTGAGGTTTTCTGCTTTTGTATGCATTAAAAATAACTAGGTGAAATGAGTGTATTCATCTATGAAAACTATATAGTAGCGAAAGCCATTTAAAGATGAAACGAGGGTTGGGCCCCAAACATCAGTGTGTATTAACATAAGGGGTTTGTTTACATGAGATTTACTTAAGGAGAAAGGTATCTTGAGGCTTTTCATCACATTACAGGAAGTGCAAACAAAGGAAAGAGGGGGAGTACATATAGAGGAAACTAGATTAGCTAGAGCTTGTAAAGTTCTGATGTTGGGGTGGCCTAAGCGAGCATTCCAGTGGTTGGAGGTGTAGACCTGCTTGAGGTTTGATAGATGGTGTGGATACGAAGTAGAGGCCATCTCAACCAAGTCCACGGAGCAGAGTTCGATTGTGCAATAGATTTTTGATCAGGAAATCGTTAGTGTTTATCGGTGGTTAGTTTATGGATTGAGAGCAGGTTGTGTGAAAGAGAGGGAACATGAAGTAGATTGTGTAAGCGAAGCTTATAGTTGGAGTCTGGAAGCGGGAGAAGCCCTTGGCTGGTGTTTTCGCTCAGTAGTGAGCTACCATTTGCAATGGAGATTGAATTTGAGTCAATGTAGGGTGTGGTATAGTGAAGATTGTTGACGTCCGGAGTGAGATGGGTAGAAGCTCTTGAGTCCAAGACCTATTCAATGGTTGAGGCGTATGGTGGGTTGGCGAGAAGTGCCTGATTGTTATTCATGGAGGTTGGTGCGTAGGCTAGATAGTTACGATGCCAGCAATTTAGAGTGATGTGTCGGGATTTACCATAGATTTGACATGTGGGATGGTCTCCACAGCCTCGATATCCTCTCGATTGAGCTCAACCACGAGGGGTGGAGGGGCAAGCTGTATACAGGGCAGTATGTTCAGGCTATTGGGAGGTATCCCTCTGGAGATTCGATTGTTGGATAATATCTTCACTACAAAGGAGCGAGTAAAGCGCGTCCAGACTAACGGGTAGTTGAGATGTGCAGATGGCAATTTTAAAGGGATTGTAGGATGGTGGTAAGCCATTCAAGGTGTATAGAATGATGTCTTTCGGATCCACGAGCGCCTTGATCTGAGCCATGTACTGTGACATTGTGCTGTCTCGCATCTGTACATGGTGGAGCTCAATTTTGAGTTGAATGACCCTAAACCAGTTGGTCAGTTATAGGCAGCTCTTAAGTGTTTGCCATATCTAGCTAGTGGTGGAGAAGTGCAGAATATAGGGTAGCATAGATGGAGATATGGTGGATATAAGAGCAGAGACTAAGTTTTGGTCTATGAGATTCCAGAGGTGATGATCTGTGGAATTGGTTTCAGTTGTTGCGGGTGAAGGTTTGGTGACTTGGTCAGTGAGATATCCATCGAAACCATTTGTAGAGAATAGTTTGAGGATCTGTATCTGCCAGATAGGATAGTTGTTGGTTGTAAGCTGATTGGGCATAATGGATTTGAGGACCTGCATTGTTAGTTAGAAGAGAAGCTGAAACAGGAGAATAACAGAGGAAAAGATCTCAGTTCTTCCTTGTATTGATAACATAGAATTACATAGCTACAGTGGTGGTTCTTTATATAAGTAGTTAAGGAAGAGTCTGGAATAAGCAGAGCTGTGAAGCTGTTATTACCAAGCGGATGTCAGTGGTAGTGGAGACTGCCTTAGCTGATGTAGTGGTAATTAGATAGATATTGTTGCTTAAAGTACATCTTAAGTAGTCTAACACATTTGTGGCAAGTGAAAAGCCAAGAGGCATTGGATTTGATAAGAACCCGATAACTTTGCAGCGAATTCTAGCTAGCGAACGCTATGAGAAACCAAAGAGAAGGGGGTGAAGATGGAAGAAAAAAATGGGACTAGTTGTTCATAACGAAACAATAAACTTGGTATATAAGCCTCAACTACCTATGGAAGAATAAATGATAAGTCATGGAAGAACACCATGGAGAAATTTCGATGAGTTCTCATTCCCTCCAATGATTAAAGGAGAGTACATATCTCAGCTTAGCCCTTTACTAATCTTGAGCCCATTATTCCCCTCTACATCAAAAGGATTTATCCTTAAGCATCATCTGCATTAGAAGGACTTGAATATGAAATATTGAAGGAAGCACTAACACCATACTCACTTGGAAAATCTTGCTTATAGGTTTTTTTCTTTGATCCTTTCAAGGATTTGAAAAGGGGTGTTCCCCTTGGTTGCAAATTAGAATGCCAATGTTCCACCAAATGTGGATGATAAATAGTAGAAAACAATAACTTAGTTCCAAAGTTTCCCCACAAATTATTCCAAAATTAGCTCAAGAACTTAACATCTCTATCCAAAATAATTGACTTAGGCATATCATGAAGCCTTAAAACCTCCATAAAGAACAAATCAGCAATATTGAAAGCATTATCTATTTTGTGACATAGAGTAAAATATAACATTTTATAAAATATGTCTACCTCATTTACAAATATATAATTAGACCTCAGCAAAACTAGTACAAAATCTATATAAATATTAGCCTAAGGTTCACTAGGAATTAGTAGTGGTATGTATAACCCATGGTGTTGCACTGTAGATTCTGCTTACCTACAAGTAACAAATCTACCATAAATTCTCTCTATATCTCTCTTTATGTGTGGCCAACCAAAATGTTCTTATAAATTTGCTAAGGTTTTGGCAACTCCAAAGTGTTAAATTAACCCCCCATTGTGGGATTCTTTAAAAAAAAAATCTTTTGAATAATAATTAGGTATACATAACCTATTTTCTTGGAATATGAATGTCTAAACTCGACTTAATATAACTCATAGTCAAAATAGGTCATACTGTGTTAGATTGTGGCAAGACAAACACTATGGCCAAATTGGGGAGAATTGGAGAATTTTCAAATAATTTACAAACTATAGAACTATTAAAACTTTTGTTAAACATAAGAACTCGTCACCAAAATTCATCTCAAAAGTATTTACAACCAAAATAGTTATATACAGATAGTACATGATACTACAACACAGAGCAAAAAGAAAAGCCATGACTACCAAAAACCATCCAATATACCTATACAAATTAAGACCTCATATCCTGCAGCCTTTTATTTACACAACCTGTTCCTTCCCCTTATCCTAACCTAAAATTGATGCAAAAGCAAACAGAATCATAGCTTAGCATATCACATTCAACCTACCCAAGTCTTTAATAATAAAAATTATTTTTTACCAAAGTAAAATATTAAAGTAAATTCATCCATACAGAGATGCAACCAAATTGCTCAAAATAAATAAATATCTATAAAACAAAAAATAGAAGAATAAAAAATAGAAATTCTAACACACCAATCATAAGTAGTAGGATAGTAGAGAAGAAGAATAGTAAAGAACATTTAACACATCACTTCTCTTCTCAGAACATACAAATTTCTCTCAAGCCCTTACACCTCACAAAACATATCAAAAGTTAGACTTTCAGCACTTATGACTCTCTATGCTAGTATATCAGATAATAGGCCCTTATAACTCTCAATACATATTCATAATTTTAGGCCCTTATAACTCATTATGCTATGCACAGCATAACAAAATCTCCAACAAATTTTTAGAACATTATCAATTCACATTTTTTGAATATATAAACACAGAAACACAGAAGTAGTTGTAACTTTAGATATAGAGCATCAGAATGATTATAGAAATTCACATAATATCCTACAGACAATAGAAAATAGAAAGTCGAGGGAAAATACGTACACAAAGTATCACATTTTTAGAAATTTTCAAATTATCACACATTGTCCATAGCTATATTTCAAGGCTTTTATCATACTAAAACACTATTTATGTGTCAAAATATTTTTTTTAGATTATTGAAGAGACATATTTTCAAAACTAACTATTAAAAATTTATAAATAAATATTAGAATATGTAGAATATTACCAATTATAATACACCAAAAGTTATGCAATGAAAATTTATTTAGGGATCTAATATACCCACTTTTGTGTAAAAATTTTAATTAAATTGTCACGAAATCTTAAACACTCCAAATTATTAAGAAGTGATGTAGGCAAAATGTAACATACCTCAACTTAGATAATTTCCTGAGATGCCCCAGTGGACTAAAAAAAGCTGTTCAAAATTGACTTTATCTTTCTAAATTTCTTATCTAGCTAGCTTCCTTAGAAAATGAAATGAAATTGCATTTGGTAATTAAGTGGATTTTTTTTATTGTTAAAATATTTTGCCTCAACATTATAGTGCTCTAAGTCCTTGCACCATAGCACTCCCTTTACAAATCCAGCTGAATAGAGAGCATGATGCCACAATACTCTTGACCAAAAAACTAGTGATGTAGTGCTACACCACTCAGTGTTGGTGTGCTCTAATTAAATACTAGAAATGCAGAGAGATCAACGCCGCCACACCGCCATAACACTCTTAAGGGAACTTTTTAAAATTCATATTTTTTACATAGAAACCCATTTGAGCATGCTCTTAAAAAAGAATTCATGATTCACATGCATACAAAATATTAAGATACTTGTACAGAATGAAAGTGTAGTAAATTTAAACAAACAGGAATTACTAAATCATGTTTTGACCACTTCAAAACACTGTAGTAGTAAATATTACAATCTCTCCTTCTTATTAAAATATCAACCTTAATATTTTAATATGCAAATTATTTAAATAGACAATGATATAGCTATTTCATCTCATATTTCTTTTCCCAAGTGGATTCTATATTAGATCATTTCTTTCACTACACTTTAACCATTGGAATCTATTTATTTCATAGTTTTCTAACATTATAAGATAGAATTTTCTCTAGTTCTTCTCTATAACTCATATTAAGCTGCACTTCAACCTCACTTTTAGAAACTCTACTCACTAGATAAAAAATCCATTTCCTCAAAAAGGACACATGAAATACATTATGAACCCCAAACATATGCTCAAGTAGTAACAGGCAACAAGTAGACTTTCGACTCTTTAATAACTTCAAATGGCCCAATATACCATAGACTTCTCTTTTCTTCCTTGCCAAACATATTTACCCCTTTCATTGAGCTTATTTTCAGATAAACATATTTCCAACATGAAATTATATAGAATAATGATTTGAATCATAATACTTCTACCAATCCTACATAGACTTTAACCTATCTCTAATTAGATGGATCTTTTAGTATCATCATCTACTAAAGTTAGTCATAATTAATTTCTTTCTCTCACATTTATCCAAGCTAAGGTTGTCTTACATTTTCTACCATATAGAACTTCATAAGGGGTTATATCAATAATAGACAAAAAAACTTTTATTTTAAACAAATTCAATCAAAGGAATGTAATCTACCCAACTACCGCAAAAATTTAAAATAAAGAGTCTCAGAAGATCTTCTAGCACTTGAATAGTTTTTTTTCAAACTAACCATCTATGTGTGGATGAAAAGTGGCACTATAATGCAATTTTGTTCCCATACTTTCATGAATATTTCTTCATAATTTACAAGTGAATCTACTGCCTCGATAAAAAATGAATACCTTAGGTATCACGTATAGTTTAATAATGTCATGCACAAATATCTATGACAACTTATCTATAAAGTTTGCATATCATGTTTAAAGAAAAAGAGCAAATTTCATCAGATGATCAATCACAACCCATATAGTATCATGCCCTTACCTCGACCTAGGAAAACCCATAGCATAGTCAATAGTTCCTCCCACTTCAACTTAGCAATGGGCAATGGTTGCAGTAGACCACCAAGTCATTGATGTTCTACCTTTATTAGCTAGCATGCTTCACACATGGATACAAAGTTAGCTACTTCCCCTTTTAGTCCCAATCACTAAAATAATTGTTCAAAATATTATACATTTTAATACTCAATAGGTGAATAGTATATCCAAAATAATGTGCTTCATGTAGAATATCTTTTCTCAGATTCACACTACTATGAACACATAATATATTCTTGAAAAAAAATCACACTAAAGTCATTTATTCATAGTTCAAGGTTCTTACTATATTGGATTTGATCAACAAAGTTAGAATATTCTTCATCAAATTTTTAAGCTTTCAAAATCCTTTTCTTTAATGTAGATTGTTCAATCATCTAAGCAAGATTTCTAGAGTCTAGATTAGTTGATTTAAGTACTTCCAACTCCAACTTTTCTATATCACAAATAAAAAATCCATTAGAAGTAGGCATACAAACTTTCTACTCAGAGAGTCAAATACTACATTAACCTTACTAGTATGTTATTGAATACTTAGATCATAATTCTTTATTAGATTAATCTATCTTCTTTGCCTCAAATTTAATTTCTTCTGACTGAAAATATACTTCAAACTCTAATGATCAATAAAAATCTCACATTTGACCACATACAAATAGTTCCTCCATATTTTCATAGCAAATACAATAGATGCTACCTCCATATTATGGGTTAAATAGTTCATTTCATGTGGCTTTAACTGCCTAGAAGTATAAGCTATAATATTTTCATGTTGCATTAGAAGACATCCCAAATCTTTTAGTAAAGTATCACTAAACACTTAAAAATTCTTTCTGTATCAAATGGGATGTCAAGATAAGAGCTGATATCAAACTACTTTTCTTTTATTGATTATCTCAATCATTTCTTCCTTAGCTAAGCATAATCAACATCCAGTTCTATTTTGGAGACCCCAGTCACTCCAGGTATGGTGAGTGTATTTTTTAAAATCAAATTTAAAATTTAACAAGTAAATTCTTTCCCATGTCTTAGCCAACATATTTTGGTTACAATCATTTGTGACTTAATGTGTGCAGTGAGATTGCATCAAAGTCAAACTTCCTTCAATCCCATTCATTATCTTATTGGTATGTTATATTTACATTTCCTCATAACTTATTGTGCTTATAAGACATAATAAAAAAATCATCCAAAATTTTAAAATTCCTAAATTTATCTTATTGTTATATGTATTATAGTTATTTATTGCTCGCAACATGATATGTATAATAATGATCCAGTATGAAAGTTCGTTAGGGATGTTAAGCCCTTATGAACTAGCCTGAGGCTAACTAAGAGGGGGGTGAATTGGTAGTTTAAAAATTTGAGAGAAAAAATGATTTTAAAAATCTTTTTGAATATTTTAAACCAAATGCTATAGCACAAATCAAACACAGATTTCATCCAAGCAGTTAATTACAGTAAAATAAAGTACAAAAATAACCAGAAAGAATACACCAGATTTTATAGTGGTTCGGTCAACTTGACCTACGTCCACTCCTCGGAGCCTCCCCTCCAGGTATTGCACTAAAACAAAGTGACTCTCTTTCTGCTCCCACAGCAAGGCGAAGAAGCCTTTACATAACTCCTTTTTACTAACCTGGTAAGGCAGAGAACCTGGACTCTTTTTCTTCCTCCTAAAGCAGGAAGAGAACCTTACCTCCTTTTGCTTCCTCCTGAAGCAGGCAAAGAATCTTGATCTTCTTGCAGACGATCCTCCCACAGAGACACCAAAAAGGACAAGGGATGACGACCGAAGAAGATGACTCAGATCCTTATTTAGAGCAACCTTTGTGAACACCTCACAAACTCTTCCTCATAAGATCCTCTCTCTCTCTCTCTCTCAAGGCTCTCTTAGGAAAGGAAAGTGTCAAAAGATCTCAATGATAGAAGACAAGAGATCTTAAATATAAAGGCTCTAAATTATCCCTAAATTTCAACTTGCAGTCACAGATCATCTAGGATGATCGGTAGATCATCCCGTATGATCAGTACAAAATCACACATATCAACTTGGATGATCTAGTTCCTCTAGATGATTAGAAGATAAGTTTGTTCAGATCATCCGGGATGATTCTGCGATCATCTTGGACAATTAGTTCAAATAAGGAATATCATCCAGAAGATAGTTCGGGACATCTAGGAGAAAAGCCTGGACGATCAAAAGAAAATGAGTTGATTGTCTAGGATAATACGTATATCATCCTGTATGATTAGTTCAAAATTGCCCAAAATCGTCCGGCATACTGTTCGGGTCATACATGTCAACCATGTTGGACAATTTCAAAATGACTTGATCATTCGAGATGATATTACTATCGTCCCGTATGATTAGTTCAAAAATGGGAATATCATCTAGCACATTGTTCGAGTTATCCAGGTGAAAAGCATTGGAAGGTCAGGAATTCTAATTGACCATCCAAGATGATCTTGCGATCGTTTAGGATGATTTGATTGAATCAATCAAATCTTAATTATTTTTCTTAATCATCTGACTAATTTAGGCATGATTGTAATGATTTTACCAAGATGATATACGTATCATCCAGTACAATTAGATCAAAAAGCTAAAATAAAAACTTGCCTAATTTAGTCTGACGGCTGGGAATATCTGGTTTGAGCATATCGTCCTGTATGATGAGTGTATCATCCAGGATGATTTGCTTAATCAGTTTGACTTAACATGGTCACCCTAATTAGAGTTCTATTTTGAATGGATCATCTAGGGTGATATGAATATCATCCAGGATGATTTGAATAAAATATGAACAGAAACTCTAACTCACTAAAACTCTCCCCCTAAGTGTGTGTGTGCAAGGTTAATTAGTTTGGGGATCCATTACATTACATTTAACTCAAGAAAGGGAAAAAATTACATTTGAACACACACAAACTCGATCTTGAGCTAATAAATAGTACAAAGGGGGATCCTGATCAAATGGAGGCAGAGGTGGCTGAAACAGACTGGTGGAGGCAAACTGTTCACCAAACCAGGCCATGTCCTAGTCATGCTGCTGCTACTATTAGGCTACATAGGTATTGAATCAGCGGACGTCCTCAACGTACTGCTGCTCTTAGGCAATCACGTAGGAGTCAAAGCGTGCCTCCTACTGGTCAAACCTGTTCACCAGGTAATCTATCGGTGATTCTATACGGAGAGGAGTAGGTGCAGCAGGTTCAGGACCAGCTTCTTCCTCTTCTCCTTCAATATCCATGCTGGGCTCCAGATGAAGTCTAGTACTGTGAAGAACATGGAAAGAGTTATTGGAGTAGAAGGAAGGTTGGATATTGGCAGGAACTAGATATTACATATTATATTTAGTTTCAAGAGCATAGGAAATGAGGTGGCCTAAGGCTAGATTTGGGCGTCTCCTGTGACCAATCCCTAATGCTAGTGAGGTGTTCGGTGTAGAAAAAAAGGAGATCGGTAGCATTGAAATCACGACGGGCCATGATATAGAAGGTAGTTATGCAGTGAAAATGTGTAATATGGATATGGCCCCTAGCCTTTGGAATGATAGAGGAGTGAAGGACATACTGGATTATTTGAGCATCCTTGAGTAAGAAAGAGTAGACATTATTGTGGTATGAGTCATTGCTATTTCTAAGAAAGTGAGTGGCGACACTCCAATTAAAGTCAGGGTCAAAGGATAAAATATGGAGCTTATCGCTAGTAATGGATAGGTGTAGAATGTCATGAAAGTCCTGGGTGGTTAGTTCTACAGGACGGCGATTAACATAAGAGCGGAGGGCAGAGTAAGAAGAATCGATGCGAAGATTCACAAAGAAATTTTGGAGAAGCTCAGTACTAAATGGAAAGGTACTTTAGGATGAAGGTGAGGGAAGTATAAGTGAAAAGGTCAAGTACTGGATATGTGAGATTACGGGGGTTGACGATTTTGGATTGAGTGGTCCCCACGTCAAGGTAGCTCTGGAAGGCAGCCTGATCAGCTGCATTAGGAAAACGGGGATCGATATTTCCCCAGGAGGAACTAACACCCTGATGCCTAGATCATTTACCACCAGCCATGAAGAGATGATTGAGTAAGGATTGAAGGATGGAGAGGTGAAACATTGGTGCAATTTGGCTGTTTAAATAGCAATCAGGCATATCATCTAGGACGATCGCAGGATCGTCCAGAATGATAGGAACAATAATGACATCCAGAACGTTTGGTCAAAAAGGCAGTCAGATTGTCTTGGATAATCAGATATTATCCAGGATGATTAGACTCAGGTGATCATCCCAAGGAGTCAAGCTGGATGACTATTGATGAAAAGTATCATCCAGGATGATTAGGTGGATCATCTAGGATGATATGTAATAAATGAATCGGATGGACCTAATTTGAATCGTCCAGCTACTGTCACATGGATCATCTAGGATGATGAGGCGTATCATTCAGGATGATCACCAATAATTAGTTTAAATCAACCGTTGGATCAAGATGGGGATGATTTGATCATATCGTCCAGGACGATGTAGGGATCATCTAAGACGATGTGACCAAAAAAGGAAAAAGGATAAAGGATGGAGAGAAATGATCAGGGATCCCAAAATACAAAAAAATTAAAATTAAACCAAAATAAAGAAAACAAAAATCAAAGATGAGAAAATATCGATAAAAATACTTTTTTTTAATTGATCAGCTCTAGTAAATCATAATTTTTTCTTGATTTTTAATTCAAAAGCCAATAAGAAGAAAATTGACGACGTTGAAATTCAGAAAAGTTGGAAAATCGATTTTCATAACTCGTATCTCGGACACCTTACAGGTTCAAATTCCTTTCAAACAAAAGTCCAATTCAGAAGAAATGAAATTAGATTTGAAAAGAGATTTTTTTAAGCCTCGTTCTAGAGAAATATCTAATAAAATAGTATTATAAAATAAGGAATCAGAAATCATGATTTTCAATCTTAAGCTTTTGAAAGTATTAAGTAGCGCATGAATTTTTTCTAAGATATTTAAAGATCTGAAAGGGAAGAAAGCTTATTTCTTTGTGGGCTCATTTTGTGCCTCATTTTTTTTAATTTATTTGGTGCACTTTGCGTATCTTTTGATTTTTGATACACCTTGTGTATCGTTCCAATTTTTTGTGCATTATAAATCTTTTCATTTTTTGGCAAATTTTTTGTCTCTTTTTATTTCGTTTGTAAAGTTGCTTTCTTTCATAATCTCTAAATAATCTCAATTGTGAGATTACCTTTCAAATATTAGAGAAGAAAAAAAACTCACTCTCTACAGTAAGGAAGAGTAATTCACAAAACAAAATCATACTCCATATGATAAGTGCAATCACCTGATTAAAAAAAATATAAGAATGATTCAATGCTTTGAAAATACTATTCATCTGAGATAGATTACTGTAGGAAGATAAATTAGATCTCTATTTTAAAAACTAACTTTTTAATTTTGAAAATGATTTTTATCCAAAAGGAACAATACACCATTAAAGAAGTTAGAGGAAGAAAAATAATCCTCAATATTTCTTCCCTTTAACTGTTTCAGAGGAGTCAATCACTGCTTACAGGCTTTCAAATAAAAATAAGGCAAAAACTCTCAGTTAGAAATCCAGTTTATTAGTAGTAGTGAGTAGTGATCTGATTCTGAAGAAAATAAACAGTAAATCAATAAAGGAAGAAGAAAAAATGCATAAAGAGAAATAATCAAATCTGAAAAACAACCACGATAAAAAAAAAATTTGCAGAGAATAAAAATCAGAAAGAAAATAGAATAATTAAATCAAATAAAAATAAAGGAAAACTGAAAAACAAAAACTTTAAAAATTTGTGATCATCAAATTCATTCATCTATGTCAATCACACCCAATCTGGATCTTAAAATACTGAATGAGTCAAAGGCCAATGATTTAGTAAAGACGTCAGCCAATTGGTTTTCAGTTGCTACATGGTGTAACTCAATGTCCCCTTTGGTAACATGGTCCCTAATGAAGTGATGTCTTATGTCAATATATTTGGTTCTTGAATGTTGGATATGATTCTTAGAGATGCAGATGGCACTAGTGTTATCACACAGAACTAAAATTATGCCAACATGTAATCCTAAATCTAAGATTTGTTTCTTCCACTAAAGAACTTGGGCCACACAACTTTCTAAGATAATATACTCAGCTTTAGTAGTAGAAAGTGCAATAGAATTTTATTTTCTACTAGACTAGGAGACTAAGGACTGTCCTATCAAATGGCAAGATCTAGAAGTGCTCTTTCTATCCACCCTAGTATTTTGATTGAAAAATATATGGTTTGATTTTCTTTGGGAAACTTAAATTTTTGGAATTTTTAATATTTGAGATCGAATGCTTATTATAAATGATATATCACCTTGAAAGGTGAATATATTGTTCCCTAATAGGTTTAGATTATAAATCTTTGAATTTATGCTGATTATCGTAATCAAACTCAATGAGAAATAGCATATGATCCCAAAGGATCAAAGTGATGTGTAATCCATTGTTTGACTATGCTAATCTGAATAGATAGATCATTAATTTTATAATCAAATTTATGATTATAATTGATATATCTATCCAAAGAAAGAGGATTCAATCACTATCGATAGTTTGAATATGATGATAATGATCGTCAGGTATGAATTTCTCAATGATAATCAATTGAAGGTTTTAAAAACTTGATTTTGAAAGCGATACAAATTTCATTTAAGATTTTCAAAGATTGATATCAAAGGAGGTAAGGGTTTGAATTTTAAATGGGACTAGTTCAAGTTTGAACAGTTCTTTTTGGGGGTCAAAGGAAGAAGGGTAGGAGGTGTTTTGAGATTTTGAATTACTTCAGAAACACCCCAACCTATCCTAACTGTTGGGCTTGAATTTGATGGAAAAGATTTAATATTTATGTGATTGATTTTATTAGAAAGTGGGAATTAGATTCCCGGAGGTTGAGGTCTTAAGATTAAAAGTCTACCTCAGATCCTAAGTATAAAATGGGTACTGAAAATCAATGACCCAGATCCTAGCTAATGCAATGTCATCCTGGACTTACCCCGGCCTGGATTGGGGAGCCAACTAAACCACCTAAACGCTTTAAAACCATGTGTCTGCTCTTTTAATGAAAGAGTGATTAGGGATGTTGTTTAAGATTAGGTTTAAAGAATTGGGGTCGACATCTAGAGTAAATTCCTAATTGATCCCTTGACTTATGTTGGGTGAAATGCTTAAGCTAAAAATACAATTAAAGATTTGACTCAAATTTTTAATTTGTATCTAATGCAATGCATGCTAGTTGACTCGAATGCTTAAAATCAAGTATGAAATAGTTTTAAAATCATGCTTAAAAATATGTTTTTTTCTTAGAGATGCACAGATCCCCTTGGACAGAACTGCACCCTCATAGGCCAGGTGGTCTACCAAAACCCACAGGTGGGGAGGTGCCTAGCAAAGGAAAAGAAGATGCAACGAATATGCATATAAAAATCCTAAGCGGTCTCGAGCTTACTTCCTAAAATGTTAGAATTTTTATCTAAGCTTAAATATTTTAAATTTGATTAAAGTAGAAATAGTTCAATCGTACCCTCACGAGCCTCCGATCAGGTTCCAGGCTAAATCAAAATTTATATGCAATAATTGCCAAAAAACTACTAAAAGTATGTAAGTCTTTAATCACAATTAACATCAAATTAAATAATTAAATCAATTAAATTAATGCTCAAAATAAAAGTCCATAGGCAAGGACATTTTAATATTATAACCCAAGGTCTGTATAAAAAGTAAAGTGGCCAGGTACCACTGACTACAACCCGGATTCTACTCCTAAGACTCAAGTGACTTTGAGATTTGGGTCTTCTCGTTCTTCACTTCTTCGTCCTTCTACGAGCTCCTTGGATTGTCGGGTCCGGATATCCAAATGAAAAGAAACTCCCCCTGGGTAGGTGTGTTATCTTTTCTCTTTGGATACTTGAAAATATCCAAGTCTGAATCTTCAAATGAAGAGGGACTCTCTCCTAAGGGATGTTACTCTTCTCTTTGAATTTTAGATTGGACTTATATCCCATCTCATATCACTTGATAGTATAACTCAAATTTAAATCGTATTACATTTGAATGAAAATTAAAATCTAGACTCGATCCTACAGGGTTATCCTAATAATCAATAATTAATAAGTATCCCAAGCAGTTAATTTTAATCAAATCATCCCAAGCAGTTAATAGTTGAAATTTAAAAAATGCTGAATCACAGTCACACTTAGCCATGCTCTTTTAATTTTAAAGGGGGACTTAAGCATTCTGGAGCACCTGCAGAAAATAGCATCAATTTAAAGATTTATTTTTTGCTCCCTTTAATTTAATTGCCCTATGTGAGCATGACCACCTGCATAAGATTGAATTAGTACAAATCATCCCTAACTTAGGGGTAGATTTAGCGTACAATCAATCATAATAGAGAGTGCAAAAATTAAATAAATAATCATATCAATTACTTAAATCTATCAACTAGTATGCAATGAAAACCACGAAAAACCCGACACATGTAAGTAGCAGAAAAGTAAACACCAGCCTAGCCTAAGACTAGAGTTGGTTATCCTAGAAAATCATCTAAAGTGTATGAAAAGGTTGTGTGGGTTTGATATGTCCTAAATAGGATCATTTAATTGAAGTTGTTTAATGTTCTGGTTGGTTGAAAAGGCTTCAAGGAAATTTTAATTAAAGTTTAAATCTTAATGATTTAAACCTAATTTTAAAATTAATTTTGATTGTTTGTTAGATACCACCTTTATTGCTCACCGAGGCCGTGAAGTTTATTTCACCTTCCTTGGGGCTAATTTAATAGCCTCGTAGGCCTGGGTTACCTAGTGGTACCCGATATAATTAAGTGATTTAAGTTTGATTTAGGTTGAAAGTTAATTAAATTTTAATTAAAGTTGATTGGTTGCTGATTTTTAAGGTTTAATTTATTTAAGTTTGCCATTAATCAGTTCATGGCGTTGTGTCACCAAGCTCATGGAAATAAGCCTCATTAGGACACGTAGCCCCGTAGCCCAGAGTAGTCTAGCCTATAAACCAAATTAATGTATTTGAATTAAGGATTTTAAATTTAGTTAAATCATTAATAATCAATTTATTTTAAGATTTAACACTCCTTAGAATTCATTCGTGGCGTTATACCACCAGGCTCGAGGAACCAGGCCTCCTTAGGACACTTTGCCTTATAGCCCGGAGTAGTCCATCTAAAAACTTCATCCTTGGAGTGGTTATTGTAGATTAAAGAGTTAGTTGAGTATTTTAAATATTGATTTAATATTTTCTGGAATTTGAAATTAATTATTAAAATTTGGAATTTTCTGGATTATTTTATTCATTTAATTAAGAGGTCAAAAATTGATATTTTGATTAAAAGTATTTTCTAGAATGTTAATATTTTATTAAAATACTAGACCTTAATACGATCAGTTAGACTATAAGTACGCTAGAATTGGATTTTCTACATTTTATTATGAAGGTTTGAAGATTTGACTTGATTTTGAACTAAGTTTCACCAAAAGTTGACTTTTTTAAATTTGTTTGATTTCTAGAAATTTGATATTTTTGATAAATATTAAACCTTAATTTGAGTAGAATGCCTTTAAGTTTACTCAATTTGGAGTTTATTTGAATTAGTTATGAATTTTTGAAGTTTTGATAATTTATTGAATTATTGAATTATTTTAATTAGGAGGCTTTTGATGATTTGAATCCAAATGACCTCCAAACTTTTTGAAATCACCTCCAAAGATCAGGAATGATCTAAGTAAGGATTATCAAGTGTTTGAGAAGTTTTTGAAATTTTTAATTATTTTTAGTTAATTAAAATTAATTAAATATTAAATTTTAATTAAAATTAAATTAAGCTCAAATTTGATGTCCAGTCAAGGGGCTTTTATTTTTCATTAATTAAGGGTTTAATTCTGGTAAGTTAGAGGTATTATTTGTAATTTTTAGATTTAAAATTGATTTATTACATTTTTTGGAAGGTTTTAAAGCTTAATTAAGGTTTACTTTTAATTAAGTTAATTAAGGGGCTTAATAATTTCAAAATTCAGTGGGAACTTTTCCTAGGGCTGAGAGTGTCACTAAGTTCAAATTTTCAAAGTTTCAAATCAATAGGATGTGTCTCCTAATTATTATAATCTTTCTAAATTTTCTAAACAAGGTCCTTAATTTTTGTCCTTAATGATGTCACTAAGTTAAGTGGGTTTAAATCAATGTTCCACTAACCCTCACACATACATACACATGTGGCATACAATCACAACAAAATCCCAGATCTAGGAGAACCCTAAGACTAAGTGTAAGTGTGTGTATCCTACACATAATTAAGATATAATTTGGATATTTGAAAATAAAACTTAAATAATGGATAATTAATAAACTAATTACCCATTATTTAATCCCTAATGGATCAATTCAATCAAACTTAATCTCTGATTAAAATCTCAAGTCAAATTTAAAATGCTTAAAATGATTTAAATACTTATATAATTTTAAAATAATTTTTTTAAAAAATTATATATGTAAAATATAGGTTATTTTGATAATAAAATAAATTGAAATCAAAATATTGCTCAAAATAGTTTCAAAAAGTTCTATGGATGCCTAAAATACTTTAAAATGATTTTCTTAAAATTTTAAAAATATTTTGATTTATTTTAATTAAATAATAATTTAAATAACCAAATAGTCAATATTTAAGATTACTTAAAACACAAAAAATATTTTAAAGTAATTTTATTTTTAAATTAAAGATCTCAAAAATCAGACCGTACGACGGCAGAAATGTCCGCGTTATTTTAAAGCAATTGATTATATTTTAAAGCAATTTGATATATTAAATGGATTTTTTGGATTAATATTTAATTTTAAATTAATTTTTGAAGTTTTTAAGGTTTAAAAACACATTTAAAATAATTAAAATGCATTTAAAAAGTCTCTGGCGGCAGAAATGTACGCGTGGCAATCTTTGATTGGCGGATCCAGACCGCACGACGGCGGGCCAATCATTAGCAATGATTGGCTGTCGCAATCACCACCTTATTATTAGGGTAGGCGCGTGGGTCCCATACACTTTCACTAATCCATGTCAATGGATATCGCCCGCCGTTGGATCATCCGCGGTCTGAACCTTTGGCTCTGATTGAGCCGGATGACGAGCTGAAACACGAGATCAATCCAGTGGTTAGACGGAACTGCGGGAAGGCTAGATCACAGCCGTTGATCAAGAAATCAGCGGCTGAGATCCTGCGTAGTTTTAACTGGGCTAAAAACTGAGCCCTAGACCCTGTTTTCTAGCTCGTTCTCACAAAAGAAACAACAGTTTGACTTGAAATTTTAAACAGAGATAAAGTAAATGAACATAATCAGTGTGGAAGTGATTTTAAAGTTTAAAATGCACTTCATAGAATGCTATTTAATCTAGTGTATCCTAGACTAGGGTTAGCAATATACCTCTATAGAATCGATGGATTTGGATGATCAAATATGTTCTGAGCTTATTAATTGTCCAAGATTAATCTCCTTGAAGACACGAGCGACCGAAAATGACTGGATCGAATGCTATCAGGCCTGGATGGAACTAAAGCAATGGTGGCCGGAAGCTCATCGCCTGTGGCTTCCTCTCACCGGATTTTGATTTGGGAGAAGTAAAGGAACAAGTAGAGAGCTCAAATGAAATGAGTCTCTGGTCTATGAGAGCTTGAGTGGAGAGAGAGGATTAGATGATGAATGAGGCTTTTTTTTTCTAGGGTTTACCCTATTCAAGTCTCTCCAACCTGA
The DNA here is from genome assembly GCA_019925795.1 of Dendrobium chrysotoxum. Classification (NCBI taxonomy): domain Eukaryota; kingdom Viridiplantae; phylum Streptophyta; class Magnoliopsida; order Asparagales; family Orchidaceae; genus Dendrobium; species Dendrobium chrysotoxum. Next base: position 63,470,692 of record CM034302.1, on the reverse strand, counting down.
ATGGAGGGCTAAGATTAGCTGGGGGAGCTCCTAGATGCTGCCACTTGTCCCTAGGCAGTTAGAATGGTAGAGAATAAAAGGACTATAAGGACAATGACTTGGAAAGTTCTTTTGTCCTTAAGTGCTCATGGGGCTACTTAGGGAAAGTTTAAGCTTGAATTAAGGCTTAAATAGAGTTTAAATAAGGCTTAAGAAACTTCTGGAATGAAGTTAAGTGGCTGGGATGGCTGGGTTTAAAGTAGGTTAACTTAAATAAAGGATTTGACCACTTAAAGGAATGTTTGACCACCCATTAACTATTTGACCAGTCAATGGGCTAATGGGTGCTGAGATGGCATCTAAATGGCTTTATAAATTAATTAGAATGGTTTGGAAGAGACTTAAGGCTAAGAGGTTAAAGCTTGAATGAATGTAAATGGAAGGAAATTTGACCAAGTCATGAAGGGTTGACTTGTTGACTTGACTTGGGCTTGATTGGTTAAGACTTGGGCATGTCTAGGCTAAAGATTTGAATTGATTTGAAAGGTAGGTAGTTTGATAGGAATTCAAGTAGATGTATAGTTTGATTTGACCAAGATACATAAATTTGATCAAGTATAAAATGTTCACTTGGTCAAGCCCATATTAGAGTGACTCATGCTAGGTTTGAATGGGTTTAAGATATATTATTGAGTGGTCTTTAAAAGTTTAAAAACTTTGCTTGAATTATGCTTGATTGTATGTAATGAATAAAGCTTATGTTGACTAGATTTGACCATACATGGGTATAGTTGACTCAGTCAACTGATGATTGGGTCAGGGTGTCTACTCAAGTTCAAATCACTAAGGAGAGTGATCATGCAAGTTTAATAGAGTTTTGAATGTAATTAAGGCTTGATTCAAAGTGTAAAAGCTTAAGGATTTGAACTAGTCAACTTGGGTTGACCTGGTCAACCAGGTTGACCCGGGATCTAGGTTTGGGCTCAACAAGTTTGAAGAGACATTTGGAGACTAATGGAGGTGGTCCCAAGGTCTGGGAGGGTCATTTGGTCAAATGACCTGTTTTGACCCTTAAAGGCCTATTTGGTTAACCTAGGTTGACTTGGTCAATCAGGTAGACCCAAGGGCCAGTTTTAGGTCCAACAGGTTTGGTTCAACATTTGAAACTTGCTAAAAGTGGTTACATTTGTTTTGGAGCTCATTTGATCAAAGGTGACTATTTACACCCCTAAGGGGTATTTTAGTTATTTTGATCCCTAGTCCATTAAGGGTCAAAATGAGTCAAATAAAATATAGTTTAATGTTTAAGAGGTCAAGATTAAGGGTCTGGATGTAATTAGAGGCTTTGGGTAAGTCTCTAAGGTCAAAATCCACTGGGTGGCAGGTCCAGTGGCATATGCCATAAATATGTAAAGGTTTTACATCCTTTAGAGTTTAATCCAGATTCTAGGGTTAGAGATCGCAGAATGAGCTCAAATTTGGAGGGTTTCCTCTAGACACATGCCATATCAGTATGCAATAAATAGACCCTAAATCAAAGGTCACTTAATTAGGTTTTAAAGTGTTTAAAGATTTGCTGGAAAAGGCTTTCAGGATTTAGACCTTTGGCCTTGGTTTGAGTCTAGAAATCTGGATTTGATCTAGATTTTTGGTTTGAATTTCTGGATTTGAATTAAGTCTAGATTGAATTGAAATTTAGATTAATTTAGAGGAATCCTAGGGCTTAAAGTAGATCCTAGGATCTAGATCAGCTTAAAGGAATCCTAGGGTCTAAAGTAGATCCTAGAGGCTGAAGTTTGGGAAGATTCTAGAGTCTAAAAGTGCTAGGGTCTGGGGTCTAGAATAACCCTAAGATCTAGAAATCTTGGAATCTAGAGGAATCTTAGGATCTAAAAATCCTATGGTCTAGGATCTAGAGGAATCTTAGGATCTAGAAATCCTAAGGTCTAGGATAGGTCTGGAGATTGGATTGATCCTAAGATTTGACTGGATCATAGGGCCTAAATTGATCTGGAATCTATATTGAGTCCTAATAATCTCATACAAAAATGAAGTCAACACCTACACCCTACAAAATTAGAATCAGAATGTCCAATAATCTCAAAAGAAGTGCTGTGACTCGGATACTAGATTCCTAAGTTTGGGGTCCCTAAGAGATATCTAAGAATTCTCTTAATTGCAGTCTGGTGGGATTCCTTAGGATCAGCTTGAAATCTAGTACAAAGATAAACACTAAACATGATATTAGGTCGGCTAGCAGTCAGGTAAAGCAGTAATCCAATTATTCCTCTATATTTATTTTGATTAGCAGATTTTCCATTTGAATCCTTATCTAATTGAACAATGGAACTCATGGGAGTGTTGATTGGCTTAGCTTTGTCCATTTCATATTTCTTCAAGATGTCCTTAGTGTATTTTGGTTGATTGAGAAAGATTCTATCATTCATTTTCCTTATGCTAAACCCTAAAAAGTAGGATAATTCTCCCATCATACTCATCTCAAACTCCTTACTCATTATCTTAGAAAAATCATCACATAAATTTTTATGAGAAGATCCAAAAAGTATATCATCAACATAGATCTGGACAATGATTAGATCATCTCTTACTTTCCTCAAAAAAAGGGTAGTGTCTATGCTCTCCTTAACAAACTCTCTTTTTAGTAGGAATATGCTAAGCCTCTCATACCAAGCTCTAGGTGTCTGTTTCAATCCAAATAAGGCCTTTTTTAATTTAAAAACATGATTTGGAAATTGAAAACTCTCAAAACCTGGGGGTTGCTCTACAAAGACATCTTTTTTTACTACCCCATTTAAAAAAGCACTCTTAATATCTATTTGAAAAAGCTTAAATCCCTTATAACAAGTAAAGGCTAGTAGTACTCTAATGGCTTCCAATCTAGCTATAGGGGCAAAGGTCTCCTCGAAATCAATCCCTTCTATTTGGTTGTACCTTTTAGCCACCAATCTTGCCTTATTCCTAACCACCACACCAGAATCATTCATTTTATTCTTAAAGATCCATTTGGTTCGCACTACACTTTGAACCTTAGATCTTTCTACCAACTACCAAACATCATTCCTCATAAATTGGTTAAGTTCTTCTTATATAGCTAAGATCTAGAATTCATCAGAAAGGGCTTGATTGATGTTAGTGGGTTCAGTCCATGCCTAGTTCTAACACCTTTAGAAGGGTCTCCTAAGATTACTTCTTTGGGATGACTCAAAAAATATCTCTAATCTCTAGGCAAAGTGTTTTGAGGTTCTATCCTTTTCTCCAGATTTGCATTTTCAACTCCTTGGGTAATCTCACTTATCTCTTCTTCTTCCTCAATCTAGACTCCTTAGGATCAAATTCATTAAACACCATATGAGTAGTCTCTTCCTCCACCAATGTCCTCTTGTTAAATATCTTAAAGGATTTCCCCACACTTGAATATCCTAAGAATACTCCTTCATCAGATTTTGGGTCAAATTTTCCTAAGGATGATTTTCTATTATTAAGAATGAAAACCTTACAACCAAAGACATGGGGGTGGGATAGGTTTGGAGTTATAACCTTAATGATCTCATAGGGTGTCTTATTCAGATTGGATCTAACATTCACCCTATTCAACACATAATAGGCTGTATTCACTGCTTCTGCCTAAAAGTATTTTGGAAGTGAATACTCAAAAAGCACGGCTCTAGCGGCTTCCACTAAGGTCATGTTCTTCCATTCAGCTACCCCATTCTGCTGAGGGGTCCTAGGAGCTGAAAAGTTGTAGCTAATCCCTTGCTCCTCACAGAAGATTCTAAATTTCACATTTTCAAACTCCCCACCATGATCACTATGAATGGTCAAGATCTCATAACCTAACATTTTCTGAATCCAAGTAGAGAAAGATTTAAATTCATCAAATGACTCAGATTTTTGTGACAAAAATCTAATCCAAGTGAACCTCAAGTAATCATCGATAATCATAAATCCATAGACTTTTTCCCCTAAGCTGGAAGTGCTAATGGGTCCAAAGAGATCCATGTGAAGGAATTCTAATGGTCAAGAGGTGCTAATGTCCTTAATAGAGTGGAAAGAGGATTGGACTTGCTTCCCTAGTTGACAGGCATCACACAGGTTGTTCTTAGTGAACTTAAGCTTGGGGACAACTCTAATTAAGTCCTTTTGGGTGACTCTTCTAAGGGTTTTCATACTGGTATGACATAACCTCCTGTTCCACAGCCAATACTCATTAGCAGTAGTTTTTAAGCAAAATAAAGTAGCACATTTGATGTTATTTAAATCAAGCATGTCGACATTGTTGATCCTCTTGCCCTGCAAAATAGTGTTATTATTTAAGCTTATAATGTAAGTGTTTGCCAAGAACTTGATGCTAAACCCTTTGTCACAAAGCTGTTTGATGATGAGCAGGTTGTGTTTCAGTCTATCTATAAGTAAAATATTTTCAATCAAAAGGTTCTTGGAGTTTCCGATTATACCTATGCCCACCACTTTACTGGTAGTGTTGTCTCCAAGAGTGACCTTACCTCCATCCCTAGCATCCAGTGAAATGAATTGATTTAAATCTCCAGTCATATGTCTTGAGCATCTGCTATCCAGGTGCCACATGCTCACACGAGGTCTTGTGTGAGAGCACACCTATAAAATTATCAAATGTCAAATTTAGGAACCCAAACAAGTTTGGGTTCCTTCTTATGAAAAAAAGAATGTAATGCATGTGTGTTATACTATGAATCATATATTTTGGGCCTCCACTCCCAATGTGTACTATGATAAATAGTACAGGTGTGGAAGATGTGTCCTAATATGCCACAAGAGAAATATTTAATGCCAGGAAAAGGGTTAACTAATCTACGTGGGTGATAGTGCCTCTTCCTAGGTTTGAATGATGTATATTTTGATGATTTTGAATGAGATTCTTCAAGTGATGGAGGTTTATAAAACTGTGCAAATGTAGGAGGTATTTCTTTATTCTCAAATGCACTAATTTTTACACTTAAAAATTCATTTTCTTTTTTAAGACTTATAATTTCAAATTTTAATGTTTACTCACTACTATCTAAATTTCATGCCATAGTGTCTAGTTCTTTAAAAGCTCTTTCTAAATCAACATGCGATGCTTTCAATGAATAATGCTTAACAATCAGTTTAGAATGCTTTTTATTAAACTCATCAAATTCATTAAGTAATAATATGTGATTTCTATCAAGTGTAGAATGATCCTTATGCAACACTTCATGCTCTTTTTGCAGGTTCAAGAATTCCAATTTCAGGCTAGCATGAGTTTTCTTAAGTTTCCTATATGGTGATTGAATTTTCTCGAAAACATTAAATAATTGATCATAGGTTTGATCACATATCTCTTCTTATTCAGACTGACCAAGATGATCATCCACCATCAGACACAAGTTTGTAGTCTCCTCTTCAGCTTCAGTCTCAGAGGAATCAGATACAGAATCTACCTAGAATGCCTTTTGAATTTGCTTCTTATCCTTTCTAAACTTAGGTTTCTCCTCACCCTTCTCCTTGCTTAGGTGAGCCTTAAGTGTAGTATAATAAGCTTTTATATGTCCTGGCTTCCTGCATTCAAAATAAACTGTATCAGAAGAACCTTTATAATTTTTGCTCGACTTACCTTTGTTCCATTTCTGATAGTTCTTATTTTTCTTCCTTAGAAAGCTTTTGAATTACCTAGTGATTAATGCAACATCATCGCTTTCAGACCCAAAAGAATCAATCTGTATCGTTGGCCTTCAGTGCCATAATTTTCTCTTTCTTTTTCTCACCTGCATCAAACTGTCTTTGGTTCACCCCTTGTAATTAATGAGTGATCCAAGTAAGTTATCAATAGAATAAGTATTCAAATCCTTAGATTCATTGATTGCAGTTATCTTGGCATCATAGGAAGAAGGAAAACATCTCAAAATCCTGTTAACTTTCTCATAATTAGTAAGCTCTCTTCCTAAGGCATACAGGGAGGTAACAATTTGAGTGAACAGTGTGTACATTTCAGATATAGACTCACTAGGTTTCATGCAAAAGAGTTCGTAGTCATGAAGCAGTATGTTTAGCCTAGACTATTTAACTTCAGATGTACCTTCATAAGTAATACATAATCTATCTCAAATTTCTTTTTCAGTTGTGTAAGTAGAGACACGCATGTAATCCTCAAATTTTAAAGCACAGAAAAAATAGTTCAAGCATTTTGCATTCAGTTGTGCTAAGTCACGATCATCAAATGTCCATTCAGTAAAAAGAAGTTCAATTTTAACGCCATCAATAATTCTAAAAGGTGCAAAGTATCCATCTTTAACAAGCATCTACATGCGATAATCTATAGATTGTAAAAATATGGACTTGCTAGTTTTCCAAAAATCAAAAGGTATATTATCAAACAAGGGTGGTCTAGTAATGGAATATCCTTTTACAGTGTTTATATTCCAAAGTTAACCATGAATCAAATTCAAAAGTTTTTCAAAACTTAATTTTAAGAATCCCACTCTGATATCACTTGAAAGTTCATTAGGGATGTTAAGCCCTTATGAACTAGCCCAAGGCTAACCAAGAGGGGGGGGGGGGGGGTGAAATGGTAGTTTAAAAATTTGCAAGCAAAAATGATTTTAAAAATCTTTTTGAATGTTTTAAACCAAATATAATAGCACAAATCAAACACAGATTTCACCCAAAAAGTTAATTGCAATAAAAGAAAGTGCAAAAAAAATCAGAAAGAACACACCAGATTTTATAGTGGTTCGGTCAACTTGACATATGTCCACTCCATGGAGCCTCCCCTCAAGGTATTACACTAAAATAAAGTGACTCTCCTTCTGCTCCCACAGAAGGCGGAGAAGCCTTTATAAAACTCCTTTTCACCAACTCGGTGAGGCAGAGAACCAAGACTCCTTTTGCTTTCTCTTGAAGCAGGTAAAGAACCTTACCTCCTTTTGCTTCCTCCTGAAGTAGGCAGAGAATCTTGATCTTCTTACAGACGATCCTCTCACAGAGACACCAAAAAGGATAAGGGATGATGATCGGAGAAGACGACTTAGATCCTTGCTTAGAGCAACCTTTGTGGAACACCTTACAAACTCCCCCTCACAAGATCCTCTTCTCTCCCAAGCTCTCCCTCTCTCTCTTAAGGCTCTCTCAGGTAAGGAAAGTAACAAAAGATCTTAATGATAGAAGACAAGAGATCTTAAATACAAAGGCTCAAAAATTGTCCTAAATTTTAACTTATCATCAAAGATCATCCAAGAAGGTAGATAGATCATCCTGTCCGATCAATATAAAATAACACATATCAACCTGGATGATCTGGTTCGTCTGGATAATTAGAAGATAAGCTTTTTCAGATCGTCCGAGATGATTCTACAATCATCCTGGATGATTAGTTCAAATCAGGAATATCATCCAGAAGATAGTTCGGGATGTCGAAGAGAAAAGCCTGGACGATCAAAGGAAAATGACTTGATCGTCCAGGACGATACATAGATCATCTTGTACGATTAGTTCAAAATTGCCCAAAATCGTCCGACGACACTATTCGGGTCATACAGGTCAACCATGCTGGACGATTTCAAAATGCCTTGATTATCCGGGATGATATTGCTATCGTCCCATACGATTAGTTCAAAAAATGGGAATATTGTCCAGCATAGTGTTCGGGTCATCCAGGTGAAAAGCGCTGGATGATCAGAAATTCTAATTGATCATCCAGGACCATCTTGCGATCATCCAGGATGATATGATCGAATTAATCAAACCTTAATTACTTTTCTTAATCATTTGACTAATTTAGGCATGATTGTAATGAATCATCCAGGACAATACACGTATCATCCAGGACGATCAGATCAAAAAGTTAAAAATAAAAACTTACCTACTTAGTCTGGCAACTAGGAATTTTTAATTTGAGCATACCATCCTATACGATGAGTGTATCGTTTAGGATGATCTGCTTAATTATATTGACTTAACATGGTCACCCTAGTTAGAGTTTTATTTTGAATGGATCATCTAGGATGATATGAATATCATCCAGGATGATTTGAATAAAATATGAATATAAACTCTAACTTACTAAAACTCCCACCCTGAGTGCATGTGTGCAAGGTTACTTAGCTTGGAGATCCATTACATTATATTTGACTTAAGAAAGGGAAAAATTATATTTGAACATACATTGACCCGATCTTGAGCTGACTTGATTTGCACTTGATCTTGCAGACCTGAAAGGTTAGGAAATCAACCAAAAATAGAAATATTTGTTATCATCAAAAATATAATCATTGAATCCAGATTTACAACACAGTAAACCCTAGCTAGTTTAAATTTTTTGAATTAAATATCCTTGCTTATAGTAAATAAATCTATAAGGCTAATCTAGGGTCATAGTAAATCCTAAAAATATTCTAAAAAACTAATCTTCAACTTTGCCAATGACCTGAACCTTGCCCTCAACTAGTTCTACCTAATTGATGGTAGAGTAATCTGGTTTAGATCTAGCTTTGAGATCCTAGCCATGAATGCTAATGACCTCCTGTTCATTATTGTTCAACCCTCTGAGGTTGAAATAAAAAAAAGCCTATCTTGGATTTTACTATAATATGTGAGTTTGTGGTTATCCCTAAGCCCCTAAACCCTCAGTATTCACTAGGATCAGGCTTTCTAAGCCTGTGTACTAGAATAAAAAGTTGAAGTCTCCCATAATATATGATATTTCTATCTCGTTGATGGCTCCTAGTTAGTTTTAATTGGGTTGTTATCCACTACTGTATATACTATGACTAAAACCCAGAGGAGGAACAAAAATCATCATATCAAGCAAAGGATGGAGAATGAAAGACAATTAAAAAATGGCATGATCCTACTACTAAATAGATAGGTGAGTCTAAAATCCCTTATACATATCAACTTCTAGGTGGCAGTAGATTCCATCATCTCTCCACTGCTTATGGAGAAGAGAATGTGAAGCTGATAGCTATTTTACCCCCTCCATCCTTTGAGTATCTAGCTACCCTATCATTTAAGAAGGAAAAGAACAAATTTATTAATATGTTTAAAGGAGTAGTATAAAAAGTATACTGATAGCTTCAGATAGACGAAGGAGGATTTTCTAAGGTATTTAAAGAATTTGATAAATCAAGAGATCTAGAATAAAACTATGAGTACCAGTGAGAAAGTATGTCATGCCTAAAAATAGGAGAAAAGCACTAAAGTAAGCTGCTATGCTCATGCTTGTCGAAGGGATATAATTTACAACCAAAAGTTTTCTTAAAAAAGACTATAACATTATTTTAATTAGTGGTCAACACCAAGAGGTATTTGTGAGTTCCCAGAATGTGAAACATTCTTCCTATCACACTTGTAGACATTCATCACCATCTTTAAAGTCTGCCTCTAAGAAAATAATAAAATCTCCCCATCATTCTTATGAGCATAGCACACCTTGAATTGATAGAAACCATTCAAAGGGTCATCAATCATCTTCTCACACTGATGTGAGGAGGTTGAGTTTAGTTATTCAACTAACTTTACATCTAATGAAAAGAAGGTTTATCAACCTAAGGCGGTTGCAACTCCTACCATAGCCATTATGGCAAAAGACCATGTAGAGGAGGAAGTCTAGGAAAAAATGAAGCTAAAAATAAAGTCAACATAGTCTACACCTTATGACGAATACATTCCCAATCAATCCACACTGTGTTAGGAAAGTTCATAGAAGAGATTATGGATGAGTAAAATGATAGTTTAAAGAAAATAAAAGAATAAGAGGCTACAGAAACTAGTTAAGAGGAAGATGATCCTTTAGAAGATGAACTTGCTGAAATTTATATGGTAGACACTAGAAAATCATTACAATAAGAACAAGCTTCTAAGGTTGATTTATAAAATGTTGTGTTTGAAGAGGGCACTATGCCAGAATCTAACCCAACTTTTGTTAAGTCGACTTAGTAAAAAAAGGTGAACATATAATCAGGATGGAAAGAAAAAGGGAGAAAATCATGTCCGCCATGGCTACTTTGCAATGTCAAGGACTTCCACTACCATAAGCACTTACAGAATCACCTCCAATGTGCTTGTTTAGGCTGTGGGTAAAAGGAAGGAAATTATAGTTGAAGAAGATGAAAAGTAATAAGATAACAAAAAGAAATAAAATAAGGAAAAAACTTTGCCCAATAAAATGATATAAAGTAAATTATAGAGTAATAAGTTAAAGAAGCCTTGATATTATCCCAAGGTACTTCATATGTTATGAAGGGTTGGCCTTACCCTATGGAATATGACTTAGTACTATATCCAAAAGGAGTTGTGCACCCCTCATTTAAAAAACTTGATGCTATTGGAAACCTATAGCAGCATTCAGTGCACTTTAGAGTTAGTTATTATAATGCTAGAGGCAACAATGCATTGTTGTTCTAATATTTTGTCAGCAGCTTATCACGAGTTTCATTTGATTGGTGTGTGGAGTTGTCAAATGAGTCAGTTTGTGGCTTCATAATTAAAAAACTAGTTCATTAAGAGGTTTGATGAGGCTCAACATCATGTCATAATTGGAGACCTAGTGGTTGAAAAATAAAAACCTAGAGAATCCTTTATATATTATATTCTTAGATAGAGCAATCTAATATGAAGTGTAAATCTTAGTTACAAAAGTAGCATGAAATTGATATTCTACTTAAGAATATTCATGGGCTAGTAGCTTTCCTACTAAGTAAAGCTTCCAACTTGCAAGAGGAATCATCCTAGTTGTCCTTTCTAAGAGAGCAATCCCCCCTAATATCAAGAAGCTAAAACCCTATAAGGTCTTAGAAACAAATTTGGGTTTGTTTTAGCTATGTATAATGATAAATAACCTAAGAAAGTTCATATCAATAATCCTCCATATCAATCATAGTCTCAACAGACATCTTAGACTTAAGAGTACTTGTCTTGATCTTATCCTACCCTAAATTAAAGGAAAGAGTCCAAAGAGAAGTTTTATTACTTCATTAAACATGTACCAATTGAAAAGATAAGTAATCAAAAAGATTTTCAAGAATCCAGCTATTTCTAAGATGAAAAGGATTTTGTGTATTTTTTATCTATTTTAGATGAGAATGCTATAGATGAATTTAATATTGCACTTAACAATAACTCTCAAAATAATAAAAATCATTTTAATGAACTTGAATAATCTCTTAAATACATTTTTGATAGTGATGTCCCGATTCATAATATCCATGGTATGCCTATTAGTATCAAAGTAGAAATGTCAAATTCAGAGAGTTTGGCAAAAGAAAATCTAGAAGTAATTGAAGCTCAAGTAGACAATCCCCTTGTTCCTTCTCTTGTAGAAGTAGAATAGGTTAATATTCATGCTGGTAAAGTTCTAATGCCTCATAGTAGATAAAGAAAAAAAAGTTGTAGGTAATCCTGAATCTTCACTTATGTCTTAGCTTATGCCCTATCAGGATACCAATGATAATGGAATTCTCAAGTTGACTATAATGCTTTGGCTCTCCTCAAGAAGCTACTCGCCAAATTGAGTATTTATGATGCTTTAGTCCTATCCAAGGAAATGAGGGGGGCTCTAAGCAAAGCTTAAATCAATCTAGATATTTGTATGGTTTAGATAGTAGTATTACATCATGATAAAGATTTCTATTTCAAGGATGTTTCAAGGATAAATTTTGTCAATGAGGATTTTCTACTATGAATCATTGATCATAACCATCTACTGTATATTTTTGTAAATATGGATAAATTTAACTTTCTTATAACCTTGCTGATTTGGGTGCATCAGCAAATATTATGACTTAAAACGCTTTCTTAATTGAGGGTGGATACTCATAAAACTCAACTCAGATAAAATGATGTTATGATGTTATAATGAAAAAGGCTAGAGGGCTTTAGGTTCAATTACCCTCCTATTAGAGATTGCATAACTTAAAATTGAAGCTAAATTTCACATTATAGACAAAAAATTATCTTTTAAAACTCTTCTGGGTAGACCCTATATGCCTTCCACCATTCGTTAGTGTATCAAATACTCTTGTGATGATATTGACCATTATATTAAGGGAGATTTACAACCATTTTCAAATCATGAGGTTAAAGTTTATGAAGATGTTGCTTATTACTTGCCCAAAAAATAAGTAATCTTTTTTAGAGACTTCAAATAGACCAAATATAAGGAACTAACAAATGAAAAAGAATAATAAAAGAGAGAAGGAAGTGAAAGAAAAGAGTATTCTTCCTTAAATAAAAAATTTGTTGACATCCTGCTCCTCCCACATGGTGAGGTGGTAGAATGGCTCAGCAATCTCAAGGGAGATGCAAATGATGGCAAAATGAAAGAAAACAAAATATGAAAAAGAAGAATATATACAAACAAAAATACTTGTAATACACATTGATTTGGAATCTAGCTTAGAGTTTGAATCATAGGTATTTAAGAAAAGTAAAGAAGTAGGAGAATATAGAAATACAGTTGAAAGATCAAAATTTAAAGTAGTTGTAAAAGCAAACAACAATGAGCGCAGAGTCCAAATAATTGTTAAAGATAACCCATATATGTCTACCCTCAAGAAGATTAAGAAGTTCATGTAGAACATAACTCTGACCCTACTGTCTCAGGATAGTATAGTCATCGGGTTGGCAGTTAAAATTGTTATTGCACCGAGTTTTGATTGTAAACATACTAAAATTCTCTCATATACCAGCAGAAGTCCTGAATGCAATATAAATCTTAATGATATATTGATGAATGAAATAATAGAACTCTCTTTGAACTTGTATCCATTTTATGTTCAAAATTTAGCTAGGTAAGATTTAATTCCATTCATATAGACCAAAGATAAAGCTCAATAGTTTAACTTATGGAATGCAAAATATTATAAACCAATGTCAAAAACAAGCATTAGCTTTAGTATTATTTTTCAAGTAGATAATGATGAATACTACTTAGTTCTTCCTAATAATCTAGAGTTAATGGGATTTGTGTTTATACTTTGTGTGGAAGAGTTTTTATGCTTTGTTGGTGGAAAAATTATATGCTAATGAAATTATTTACCACCACACATTCATATGCTAAATGCTCCCAACTAATGCAAGTGTACATGCCGATCAAGTAATAAAGTGTTATGAGAAGAGTATCGAACCCACGAGAAAATAGGTGAACCACAATTGACTCTAGTATTGTCTACTCAAACTACAAAATTTATCCTACAAAATAAAATTAAGGGGTAGTTACAAGAACTACTGATAAATGCAAAAAATAGTTGAGATAACCAAAAATAAAAATATTTTAGACTAATGATGTCGCATGAATCTATATTCTCTTAAGCAGACAAATCTACAATAGTCAGAGCTTATGTACCTTTAGATCTTTGTTGAACTTGTAAAGGTGTGAAGAAAGGTTTATGGCCTCTCTTCAATTATCATATCTCCATTGATCTATAATTCTAATCACCCTATGCCTATGTATGAAAGTATTCCAATTCAATACTCCTAATTATTTCAACATTCCTTCGTCGAGGTAATAAATCATACTAGATTTTCAATTTATACATGACCATTACACAAATTAAAATAAGCATGGGAGATATTGAAAATATTAATTCACATTTATTCGTAAGAGTCTATATTAGGATTTACATATATCTTCATATCATCACTCCAAAACTGGAAATTAGCTAGCCATAGAAATGAAATTGAACAAAACATTTTCCATTACTTGCTCAATAAAGAAGTTCAAATAGACAGATGAAGAAAATAACACCTAGAATGAAAAATTCTAAATATATCATGTAGATGGACTCTTCCCAAAGTGATTCTCCTCTTAGACCTTCACTCTCCACACTCATTTCCACTCCTAACTGTAGTTTTTCTCTCTATAAGAACAACCAACCACTCCACTATATATCACTTACTATCCTCTAGTTTCTCTCTTCCAAAAGAAATTAAAAATTATTTTTAACATAAATAGACCCAGGCACTGTAGTGCTCGATAGGGTCACGTTATAGCATTATAATATGAACTAGCACCTCGGTACTAATAAATATGCTATGTTGTGGTGCTAGGCTGACCTGGCATAACTATTGACTGGTCAGGTGGGAAACTTGATTAATTTGGAGTGGTGTTTCCTTTCTCTAATTCCTCTTTTGCATCATCAAAATAGATGAGCACTCTAGTGCTTGCTTAAGTCATCAACATTGTGGTGCTTCTAAGGTTGTCACTCCAACGTTGAATTATATATAATTTTTTTGCGACTTTGACACTGCAATGTTCACTTATGGTGCAACAATGCTGAGTAGCACTGCGACATTGACCTATTTTCCACCAAGGCTCTGAATTAAATGAAATTTTCCTGAAGCTCTGGCACTATAATGTCTTGGTCTAGCACTGAAACCTTGAAGACACTATGGCATTTATAATTCAAGCACAACGACAATGGTTTTTAACTTTATAATTTTTGCTCCTTTTCTTGAGACATTTCTACACATTAACTAAAGCAGACATTTTTATTGGAATTTAACACAATAAAAATCAACCTAAATTTTACTTAATAAATTTTTCCCAGCTTAAACTCTTACTTTTCCTTAGGCAATTGTGTTTACACCTTTAATCAACTCATTATTCCAAATAAGAAAGAGTTATAAATGCTTAAAATGTAAGATAATTATCCATTATTTATATGTGAATTTTAATGATTAAAGGGAGACAATTTTAACTTAAACAATCATGAACAAAGCATCATAAGGAATCATCTTCATTAATATTTGAATTGAACTCTTCAACTACTAGTGTAAGTGCAATCATACTGATTTAGATTGAATAGTGTATCATTTAAGAATTGGTCATACATTAGTTAATTTTAAATTTTATTTTTAAACCTTTCATATGTATTAGCTTACTTACACTCTCCTTTTTGAAATTAAGTATTAGAATTCTTTAGGAACTCAACATTCTCATATACTAATTTTTTATGTTATAGTACTCATCTTTTTTTTGGCTTTTTTCTTTCTTTCTTTGATCTTCTTGTATTTCTTTTCTATTTTTTAAATGCACATGAGTACTAAAATAATAATTTTGAATATGTGATTAGCATTATTCCTTCAAGTGATCCTAAATTAGAATTATGTAAAGATTATACAAGTTTACTAATTCTATACTTGAGTTCATAATGAATTTAATAAATTAATATAAGTACTTCCTTGTTCTAAACTTAGCTATTCAAGCCTATAATCAACAGCCAGTGCTTAGGTGTTATAACATCAAAGTTCAAAAATAAAGTACTAACTTAAATGATTTCCCTTAGTTGCATGTGATGATTTTTAAATTGGAAATTATTGTTCTTTGTTCATCAATTTAGCACATATAATTTTATATTATTCTTAATTTTAAGTAATTTTTAATTGCAAACTTTTTCTATTAGTCAAATGAGTTACCAATGCGCAATTAAGAGAGGACATTTCAACATTTAAGCAAATAGAAAATTTAGTTAAAAAATTTACATAAATAACATAAATAATCAAATAGTAAAATATACTAAGAAGAGCAAGAAACTAAATGAACAAAGGAAAATACTAAAAGGCCTATAAAATACACAACAACAAATAACAAATTTGGGTTACCTCCCATCAGTGCCAGGTTTTTAGTTTTCAATCAGACTATGTAAGATATTTCTATTCAGCAATGGTGCTTAAATGGTCTATGTCCCCTACTAAAGAAGATTTTAACCTATGATCATTAGCTTTTAAAATTTTTGAGGTCTTTGTATCATGAATCTCTATAGTGCCAAAAGGAAACACCTTAGTAATAGTGATGGTCCAGACCACCTAGACTTAAGTTTTCCAAGGAATACTTTTTAATCTTTAATTGAATAGCAATACATCTTATCCAGGGTTGAATTCTTTCTTAAGAAGCTTACGATCATGCCATCTTTTTATTTATTTCTTATATATCCTGGCATCATAAGCTTCACTTCTAAACTCCTCTAATTCATTCAACTGAATTAACATTTTTTCAGTGGCTTCCTTAAGATTGAAATTTAATTCTTTGATCGCCCAAAATGCTTTATGTTCTAATTCCAACGGGAGGTGATAAGCTTTTTCAAAGACTAGTTGATAGGGAGACAGTCCAATAGGTGTTTTAAAGTAGTTTTATAGGCTCATAATACATCATCTAATTTTATAACCCAATCTTTCATGTTAGAACTCACCAATTTCTCCAAAATTCTTTTATCTCATTATTACTAATTTTAGCTTGCCACTAATTTGGGGATGACAAGCTATTGAAATCCTATGATAAATACCATACTTAGTAATTGATGCTTTCACTCTCTTATTATAAAAGTGACTTCCCCCATCACTGATTAAAACTCTAAGCATTCTAAATCTAGAAAAATATTTTTTAAAAAAATTTAAGCACTACGTGAGCATCAATTCTAGGGGTTACCACTCCTTCAGTCCATTTGGATATATAGTCAACATCAATCAAAATATATTGGCATCCATGGGATAACACAAATGGACCCATGAAATCAAGTCCCCAAATATTAAATAATTCCACTTCTTAAATATAATTTAAGGGCATTTCATTTCATCTAGTAATATTACCTACTCTTTGTCATCGATCACACTCTTTAACATAATCATTAACATCTTTAAATAAAGTAGGCCAAGAGAATCTTGATTGAAGAATCTTTGAAGTAGTTTTAAATCATCTAAAATGCCCTCCATAATGTGAATCATGACATTCTCTAATTATAGGTTCTATTTCATTCTGAAAGACACATCTCATAATGATTTGATCATTAAATATTCTAAATAAGTATGGCTCAACCCAAGAGGAGTATTTAACATCATGTAAATAATTTCATTTTTGAGTAGAAGGTAAACCAAAAGGAATTACCCCACTAATAATAAAATTTAAAATATCAGCATATCGAGGTAATCTACTCATATGAGAAGCAAATAATTATTCATCAAGAAAAAACTCATTGATATCATTTTCATGAAATGCACGTTCTTCAAGTGTAAGTCTTGAAAGATGATAAGATCATTGTAACAAAAGTATCCATGATCTATACATCAAATTATTGTAACAAAAGTATCCACCTGACCAATCTTGGTTTGACATCCTTTTTTGTCATAAAAATTTTCATTCCAGAATGATCTGTATGTACTAGAAATTGTATTTCAATCAAATATGATTGAAATTTATCAAAGGCAAAGATAATAGTTAATAATTCTTTTTTGGTGGAGGTATAATTACATTGTGTAAGATTTAAAATTCTACTAGCATAAAAAATAACATGAAACATTGTGTCATTCCTTTGGACAAGAATAGCTCCTACAGTATAATCACTTACATCACACATTAATTCAAAATGCATAGACCAATCTGATGCCACAATAGTAGGTGCAGTAATTAAATATTATTTTAAAGTTTTGAAGGCTTCATGACATACAAAATCAAATAAAAATTGAACATCTTTTTTCCAATAAATGGTGCCACGGATTGAAAATTTTGAAAAAGTCTTTGATAAATGTCTTACAAAATCTTGCATGTCCTAGAAAACTCCTAATGCCTTTAACAAAAGAAAGTGGTGGCAAATTTTCTATAACATGGACCTTAGCCTTATCCACCTATAGCCCCTTTTTGGAAATCTTGTTTCCTAGCATAATCCACTCATTAATCAGAAATTTACACTTTTTCTAATTGAATACCAAGTTTTTTTTCGCACATCTTTTAAGCATACTGGTCAAATGATCAACATAAGAGTCAAATATAGTGAAAAATATAAAAATCATCCATAAATTTCAATTCCTTATTCTATAAAATCTAAAAAAAATGGACATCATATAATGTTAAAAAGTAGTTGGAGCATTACACAAACCAAAGGGCATCCATCTAAAGGCAAATATCCCATAGGGACTAATGAAGGTGGTTTTGTGCTAGTCTTTAGGTGCTATAAAAATCTGGCAGTACCATAAGTATCCATATGAGAAATAATAGAAACAGTATCCTGCCAACCTATCTAACATCTAGTCAAGAAATGACAAGGAAAATGGTCTTTCCTAGTGGCTTTGTTAAGGTTCTTATAGTCTCTACAAATTCTCCAACTAGTGACTGTCCTCCTTGAAATGAGCACACCAAGCACTATAAGAATTGGGTTAAATGATCCCTACATCTAACCATTTAAGCATTTCTTTTTTAACTACTTCCTTCATAGATGGGTTCTATCTTTTTTGTGGGTCAACTTTAGGTAAGGAATTTTCTTCCATAAGAATCCTATGCGTACACAGAGATGGGCTAATTCCTTTGATGTCAGCTATGATCCATCCAAAAACTTTCTTATAATCACCTAGAACCCTAATCAACTTTCCTTCTTGATCTTTTCCAAACTAGCAAAAATAATGATATACAAAGTTGAATTGCTGGTTGTTGTTGTAGATCTAAACCAAATATATGGAGTAGTAATAGTAATTTTAGTGGTAATAGATGTAGTGATGAGATTGTGATATTGGGTGATCAAGTTCTTAAAAAGAGTGCATGTTTTAGATATCTTGGGTCTATTGTTCAAAATGATGGTGAAATAGATGGGGATATTATTATTAGAATTCAAGTTGGATGGTTGAAGTGGAGGAATGCATCAGTTCTGTTGTGTGTCAGAAAAGTACCATTCAAGCTTAAGGGAAATTTCTATAAGATGGTGGTGAGACCTGCAATGTTTTATGGTGCAGAATGTTGGCCATTAAAAGAGAGATATAAAATTAAGTGTTGCAGAGATGAGGATGCTCAGGTGAATGATTGGCTTAACACTTAGAGACATAATAAGAAACGAGTATATATGTGAAAAGGTTGGATTTGCTCTAGTGGTAGATAAGATTAGAGAGAGTCATCTGAGATGGTTTGGTAACATAAAATGTCGGCCTTCTGATGACTCTATTAGAAGAGTAGATGTACTAAATTTGGCTTATGTTAAGAAAGGTAGAGGTAGACCTAAAAAGACTTGGTTGGAAAGTATTAAAAATAATTTTTTTATTAGATTTGAATGAGATTTTAATTCTTAAGGGGACACAATGGAGAAAAATGATTCATGTAGCCGACCCCATGTAGTGGTATAAAGGCTTGTTGTTGTTGTTGATACAAAGTTGAATTGCTACCCAAAAAAGTTATACCAAAGGTGGCTAGGTAGGGCTTTAAGCTCTAAAATGGGGTTTCCTCTAAAGATGGTTTGAAAGTTCTCCCCAAAGATGAGGTATCTAAGGTTTCAAATAACCCCCCTAAACTTTCAAAAGTGTCTCTAATAATCTGAACATATAATTCCAAACTATCATAATTTTCCTCCAAGGATTCATCCAAAGTCCATTTTACTGACATATTTCCCTAAAAATTTCTTAAATAATAGTCTCTTCCAAATTAACCCTAAAATAATCCTTATTTTTATCACTAGGGAATTTCATGGACTTAAGCACATTAATAGTCACTTCTTAGTCATGTCTCTCATGGTCAACTTCCCCCTATAAATATTTATCATAGCCTTTCCTGTTCTTAAGAAAGGTCTCCCTAAGATAATGGGTATCTCCTTATCCTCCACCATATTTAATACAATAAAATTTATAGGAAAGATAAACCTATAAGCCATAACTAAAATATATTCTACCACCCCTTTAGAATAAGTGAATGATCTATTAGCAAGCTAAAGGGTGATAATAGTGAGGGCACTTTCTAAGCATCTCTTTAAATCTTTCTCAGTTCTCACAAATTGACTCTCCATCAAATTAGAAAAAAAAGTAATATCATTCTTATGTTTAGTGATTTTAGAAGATGGGAAATATTTTGTAGGAACTTATGTCCCAGGTTATTGTAAGTGGTTATGGAGCCTGGGGTAGGGAATTCAACCATAATTTAGTTTTATCTCCTAGAGAAAATGAAAATAGATGAAGTCTAATAACATCATCACTGACTCTGTTATACTTAAATGTTACATAAATTTCTAATAAACTAGCTAAATGTAGGTTGGGATCCTTAATAGGATTTCCCCCAAACTAAGAATTCTAAACTATTTGGATAATGATAGATTTTAGCTCAAAATTATTGGCTTGGATAGCAGGTTGGTTGGTACTATAATGAAATCCATTTACTAAGGGATTAGTATACTCCCTAGGAGGTTTAGGATGGTTCTGATCTGGATTTAATTTGACCATTCCTACAGCAAAAGTCTTTTTGGTTTTAAAAATTTTTTAGGGTCCTCTTTATTTTTAAATTAAACAATAAGGATCCCTTATTGGATTTACTATGCATACAATAACAATAAACAAGATGAAATACAATAAAATAAACTAGAAAGAAATTAAATTTACAAATAGTAAATAGTTATAGATTCACGAAAGAACAATGATACAAATTAAGTAGGATTAAATTTGCATTTTTTAATAATATAGAAATAATTATAAAAGCACACACTACTTCCTTGATAGCAGAGCTAAAAACTTGATGGGCTTCGTGTTTATACTTTGTGTATGGAAGAATGTTTATGCTATACTGATAGCAAAATTATATGCTAATGCAATTTTTTACCACTATACTTTCATATGTTAAATACTCCCAACTAAAGCAAGTGTATGTGTAAATCAAGTAATAAAGTGTTATGAGAAGAGTGTCAAACCCATGAGAAAATATGTGAAACATAATTGACTCTAGTACTATCTGCTCAAACTACTAAATTTATCCTATATAATAAAATTAAGGGCTAATAAATAGAACTATTGAGAATGCAAAAAATAGTTGAGATTATTAAAGATGTTTTGGACTAATGATGATGAATGAATCTATATTCTCCTAAGCATAGTCATTTCTAATAGTTATGAATCAAAGCTTATGCACCTTTAGATCTCTTTCTAGCTTGTAAATGTGTAAAAAAAGGTTTATGGCCTCTCTACAGTTATCACATCTCCATAAATTCTAAAATTTTAATCATCCTATATTTAGGTATGAAAGCATTCCAATTTAATACTCGTAATTAATTCAATATTCCTCCGTTGATGCAATATATCACACTAGATTTTAAATTTATATGTGGACATTATATAAATTAAATTAAACATGAGAGATATTAAAAATAATAATTCATATTTATTCACAAGAGTCTACATTCAAATTTATATAGCTTTTTTCATCATCAATCTAAAACTAGTGTTTATCCAGCCATAAAAATGAAATTGACTAAAAACTTTCTATTACTTGCTCAAGAAAGAAGTATAAATTAAAGGATGAAGAAAATAACATCTAGAATGATAATCCCAAATAGATCCTACAGATGGACTCTTCCTGAAGTGATTCTCCCCTTACACCTTCACTCTCCACACTCTTTTCCATTCAGAAGTGTAGTTTTGCTCTCTATAAGGATGACCATCCACTCCACTCCTCTGGTTCCTCACTTCCAATAAAAATTTATAAAACTATTTATACTTAACATAAATAGACTTAGACAATATGGCACTGGACAGAGTCGCACTATGGTTTATAATATGAATTAGTGCCTCGACGCTGATAAATATGCTCTGCTAAGGCTTTGGGCTCACATGGCATGATTGTTGACTGATCTGGCGTAATATTTAATTTATCCGGCATTGTGCTTCTTGATGGTGGGTGCTATGGTGGAGTGTAATTTTGAATTATAAAAATGCTTAAGGCTCTATCTCCCCTAAATAATGCTAAGATTTTCTTTAATATAAAGTAACAAACCCCACTTAATATATACAAGTATATATGCTGAATTAAATAATACAGTGATTGAGTAGAGTGTTGAACCCATGAGGAAGTTTGCTTTTTAGAAATAAACTACTACTATTTATTCTAATTGCAAAATTATCCTACTAAAATAAAATTATTGGCTATGGAGATTAAATCACTAAATAAAAATAGTTAAATAATGGATACAATATTTTAATTAAAGTGTTTTGGATGATGAATGTAAATTGCATATCTTTCCTAATAAAATTCTTATCTTTAATATGATCTAGAGTATATATATCCCTACATCTATGTCGAGGTTATAGGGGTGAAAAGAATATTTGCTGACCTCCTACAATTGTCTCATCTCCTTAAGAACCTAGCATTTTTTGCATCCTATGTTTAGGTATGCAAACATACTATTTCAATATTTCTAGTTGTTCTTGTATTCCTCCGTCGAGGCTATACATCAAACTTGGTTTTAACTACATATATGACCATTATGTGCATTAAATAAAGAGTGGGATAAGATTGAAAACATCTTTCAACTTTAGAGCACAAGAATTTTTATTAGTACTTAATATGTTCTCTACATCATCAATCAAAAACTAAAGAATTAGCCAGATATGGAAGAAAAGAGATCTAAAGTACTCTGAAAAGTACTAAAATTATATAAGTGACTAAATTCTCTTACAAATATAACATATTAACTATTTATAGGAAAACACAAGTAGGCAACTGGCGTAGTGGTGCTTGAAAGATTGGCACTGCTGTGCCCAATAAATGAACTAATGACATTGTGCTACAGTTTTAGCTCTATCACGGTGCTTGCTGACATTAATCAGTTACTTAGTGAAGAGTCTCGTCGCTTTGTTTATAGATCATGTCCTTTATAAGTTACAATTATTATGCTATGGCACTATTAACTTTTGAATGCTGCGACACCAGAATGGAAATTTTGGGGTTGAGGGATGATAGATTGTGATGTTGCGACACTTCAAGAAAGTAAGCATGATGCTATAAAGATGACCATTTTGATGCCGCAACACTATCTAATAAAGGAGTTGGTGCAACCAAGTTAGTATTGTGGCACACCAACGGTACCTTTAATGGTGCTGTGGCATTATTTTGTCCAATGTCGTAGTATTATATGAGACTTAGAATTTTGTGCCTTTTTGTGTTTTCTTCCCAACATAAATAAAATAACACATTTCACTGAAAATATAATACATAAAATAATACATTATTTATACTTATTAAATTATCCCCAGCTTAAACTCTTGCTAATCCTCAAATAAATAAAAATATTGAAATTTTGATTAAATGATTAACCAAAGTAAAAACTAATAATTTAAAATAACTAAAATATAAGATAATACATAACAGTCTAGATGTAGTAAAAATAAACAAGATTATAATTCTAGTTTGAAAAAAATACTAATAATTACTCTAATTAGTCATCCTTATTATTGCTTAATTTTAATTCACAGATTATAGATTTAATTATTAATATTTTTGAATTTTAAAGTGAATAATGTAGTTTAATGCTTAGATATATTTGTAGTTAAAATTAAAACTTTCATTAGTTCACCATCATTTGTACTAGTTTTCTTATTTTATTCTTTTTGAATTTAAGTATAAGATTGTAATCAAATTCTAGGCTTTTGAATGATACCAATTTTTGAATATACTCATCTTATCTTTTTTTTTCTATTTCAGAACTATTTTCACAGTACCCTTTTTTTAAATGAAGTACATAATTAATAATTTTGAGTATTATTTTTTACTTTGAATCCTTTTATAATCTTAATGAATTTATTGTGAGGATTTAACAAGATTACCAATTCCAAATTCAGGTTGCTTATAATTTTTTATTTTAATATACTAATATCTAATCATTAATTCTAATTATTCATCATTATTTTAAAAATTAATACATAAAGGTATAACTTATAATTTCAGATTAAAGCAATGACTTAAATAGTCTAAGTTAGTTAATTATTATTTTTTCCACTCTATAAAGTATATATAGTGTTCATTTAAACTATGATCTAGGGTTTTATTATTATCTTAATTTTACATAATTTTTAATTATCATTTTTACTTAGATTAATTAAGGAATCAGAATATAAAAAATATAGTAAGCATGATGGAAATTTCAATAAAAGAAATATAAATAAAAATTACTACTATAAATTCTTTTATATAAATGATAAAAGGCGGATAAAATATGTGATAAAATAACATAACATAACACAGGTTGCAAGATAACTAGTGCACTAGGCATCATACATAGCATATCAAGTCATGCTCCCACTACATATACCAATTACTCACATACGTGCATTTTCTTTTAAAAGATATGAAGTACAACCAAGATACAAACACACATCCTCTCTTCCTTTAATTCAAGATTTCCTTATTTATCTAATCACATGGTTTCAATCTAAGACCATTGACCTTAAAAATATGAAAAGTTTTCTTATCTTGAATGCTGATGACATCATTAAGATATATGAAAGTTCGTTAGGGATGTTAAGCCCTTGTGAACTAGTCCCGAGGCTAACTAAGAGAGGGGGGGGGGGGTGAATTGGTTATTTTAAAAATTCATGAGCAAAAATGATTTAGAAAAATCTTCTTAAATGTTTTAAAATAATTATAATTTTGTGATGATGTGCAGATGTTCAATAATAACAGAATAATAATCACAATCACACGATCATCAATAGAAAAATAAATACAGAAGATAATCAGAAAGAACACAGCAGATTTTATAGTAGTTCGGTCAACTTGACCTACGTCCACTCCCCGGAGTCTCCCTGCAGGGTATTGCACTAGTACTAAGTGACTCTCCTTCTTCTCCCACAGCAAGGCGGAGAAGCCTGTACAAAACTCCTTTTCACCAACCTGGTGAGGCAGAGAACCTGAACTCCTTTCGCTTCCTCCTGAAGCAGGCAAAGAACCTAGACTTCTTTCACTTTCTCCTAAAGCAGGCAGAGAACCTGGATCTTCTTACAGATGATGCTTACATAGAGACACCAACAATATAAGAGACGACGACTGGAGAAGATGACTGAGATCCTTGCTTGGAGTAACCTTTATGAACACCTCACAAACTCCCCCTCACAAGATCCTCTCTCTCTCTCTCCCAAGCTCTCTCTCTCTCTCTCAAGGTTCTCTTAGGCAAGGAAGGTGGCAAAAGATTTTTACGATTGAACAAAAAAGATCTTAAATAGGAGGGATAAAAAATTACCCTAAATCTTAACTGGTCGTCAAAGATCGTCCAAGACGATTGATAGATCGTCCTGCATGATTAGTGTAAAACAGTCCCTTTTGTCCTGGGCAATCTGGCTCTTCTGGATGATTAGAAGATAATATCTGTTCATATCGTCTTGGATGATTTTATAATAGTCCTAGACGATTAGTTCAAACTAGCAATATCATCCAAAAGATAGCTCGTGATGTCTAGGAGAAAAGCCTAGACTATTTGAAGAAAATAACTTGATCGTCCAAGATGATACATATATCATCCTGTACGATTAGTTCAAAAAGACAAAAATTGTATGATTAGTTCAAATTAACATCTCAAAAAGGGAAAATACAACATAAATAGACACAAAAAAATAAAACAGTACAAAAAATAACATAAACTATCAAACATAGAAAAACTAGTAGAAAGGGGGATCCTGATCAGATGGAGGAGGTGGTGGTGGCTGAAATAGGCTGTGAAGAGTGGCAAACTGCTCGTCAAACCAGGCCACGTCCTGGTTGTGCTGCTGCTGCTACTGGGCCATGTAAGCATTGAAGCGATTAACATCCTCAGCATGCTGCTGCTCCTGGGCAACAACGTAGGAGTCAAAATATGCCTCCCACTAGTCAAATCAGTACACCAGGTGATCAAGAGATGACTCTATACGGAGAGGGGTAGGTGTAGCGGGTATCGGAGCAGCTTCTTCCTCTTCTCCCTCAACATCTGTGCTGGGCTCTGGATGAAGTTTTGTACTATATAGAATATAG
Organism: Dendrobium chrysotoxum; assembly: GCA_019925795.1. NCBI lineage: Eukaryota > Viridiplantae > Streptophyta > Magnoliopsida > Asparagales > Orchidaceae > Dendrobium > Dendrobium chrysotoxum. The sequence continues at coordinate 63,444,972 of CM034302.1, read as the reverse complement.
AAGGAGTTATTAGAGTAGAAGGAAGGATTCATATCAGATGGGACTGGTTATTATAGACTGTACTTTATCTCAAGGACATAGGCAATGAGGTGGCCTAAGGTGAGGTTGGGGCGTCTCCTGTGGCCCAGATCCCTATTACTAGTAAGCTATTTAATGTAGTGAAAGATTAGATCAGTGGCATTAAAGTTACGATAGGCCATGATGTAATTGGTGGTCATGAAAAGTAAGGGGGTAATGTGGATGCGGTCTCCAGCCTTTGAATGATGGAGGAGTGAAGGACATGCTGGATTGTCCTGGCATCCTTGACTAGGGAAGAACAGGCGTTGTCGTGGTAATGGGCATTGGTGTTTTAAAGAAAATGATTGGCGACACTCTAGTTAAAATTAGGATCAGAGGACACAAGATGGAGTTTATCGCCAGTAATTGAAAGTCGAAGAATATCGTGAAAGTCTTGGGTGGTGAGTTCGACAGGGCAGTGATTAACAAAGGAGTGGAGAACAGAGTAAGATGAATAAATGCAAAGATTTGTGAAGAAAACACAAAGAAGCTTAAAATTAAAAGGAAAAGCGAGGGTCAGGATGAAGGTGAGGGAAGTGTGGGTGAAAAGGTCAAATATCGGATACATGAGGATGCAGGGTTGACAATTTTGGATTGGGTGATCCCCACGTCAAGGTAGCACAGGAAGGCAGCCTGATTGGCTGCATCAGTAAAGTAGGGATTGACACTTTCCTAGGAGGAACTAGCACCTGGATGCCTAGATTGTTTGCCACTAACCATTAGAATATGATTGGAGTAGGGATTGTTAGAGAAGGTGTGAAAAATGGTGAAGAAAATGGCTATTTAAATAGAGTTCATCCAGATCATCCAGGACGATCGCAGGATCATCCAGGATGATAGGGGCAGTAATGCCGTATATAATGATTAGTCAAAAAGTGATCGAATCATCAAGGACGATCATATATTATCCAGAAAGATTAGACACAGATGATCGTCCTGAGGAGACAAGTTAGATGACTTTTAACTAAAGGTATCATCCAAGACGATTAGGTGGATCGTCCAGGATGATATATAATAAATGAATCAGCCAGGCCGAATTTGAATCATCCAGCTTCTGCCAGGTGGATCGTCCAGGATGATGAGGTGGATCATCCAGCACGATCACCAATAATTGGTGCAGATCAACCGTTGGATCAAGATGTGGATGATTTGATCAGATCATTAGGATGTTGTGGGGATCGTCCAGGATGATGTGACCAAAATTTGAAAAAGGTGAAGAATGGAGAGGAATGATTAGGGATCCCAAAAACACACACACACAAAAAGGAAAAAAATAAAATCAAATCAAATCAAGGAAAAATAGAAACAAGAAAATAATTTTTTTTGAATCGATCTGTTTTAATAAATTAGAATTTTCCTTAATTTTTGATTCAAAAGTCGATAAGAAGAAGATTGACAATGCTAAAATTCAGAAAATGTTAGAAAATCAACTTTCATTACTCCTACCTCAGACACCTTACAGGTTCTGATTCCTTTCAAACAAAAGTCTAATTCAGAAGAAAAAAAATTATATTTGAAAAGATATCCTTTCAAGCCTCATTCTTGAAACATATCTGATAAAATAGTATTACAAAGTAAGGAATCAAAAATCATAATTTTCAATCTCAAGCTTTTGAAAGTATGAAGTGGCGCATGAATTTTTCTAAGACATTTAAAGATTTGAAAGAGAAGAAAGCTTATTTCTTTGTGGGCTCATTTTGTACCTCTTTTTTAATTTATTTGGCGCATTTGCGCATCTTTTGTTTTTTGATACACTTTAGGTATCTTTTTAATTTTTTTTCATCATTGCGCATCTTTTCATTTTTGGCCCATTTTATACCCCCTCTTTTTTTTGCAAGCTTGCTTCCTTTTATAATAGTTAAAGAATCTCAGTTGTGAAATTACCCTCCAGACATAAGAGAAAACAAAACTCACTCTCTATAATAAGGAGGGGTAATTCACAGAATAAAATCATACTCCATATGATAAGTGTAATCACCTGATTAAGAAAAGCATAATAATGATTCAAAGCTTTGAAAATACTATTTATATGAGGTAGATTACTGTTGGAAGATAAAATAAATCTCTATTTTAAAAACCAACTTTTTAATTTTAAAGAAGATTTTTATCTAAAAGAAATAGTACACCATTAGAGGAGTTAGAGGAAGAGAAACAATCATCAATATTTCTTCCCTTTAACAGATTCAGAGGAGTTAATCACTGCTTACGAGCTTCCAAATTAAAATAAGGCAAAACTCTCAGTCAGAAATCCAGTTTATCAACAATAGTGAGCAGTGATCTGATTTATAAGAAAAGCAGTAAATCAAGAACAAGTAGGAAATTGCATCAAAATAAATACTCAAATCAAAAAAATAACAACAATAATAAAAAATTAGAAGAGAATAAAAACAAACAGGAAACAGATAATTAAATCAAACAAAAGTACAGAAAAAACTAAAAAAATAGAAACTTTAGAAATCAGTAATCACCAAAGTCATGCATTTATATTAATCACACCCAATCTGGTTCTTAAAATACTGAATGAGTCAAAAGCCAGTGGTTTAGTAAAGATGTCAGCCAGTTGATTTTCAGTTGCTACATGGTGTAGCTCAATGTCCCTTTTTGTAAAATGATCCCTAATGAAGTGATGCCTTATATCAATGTATTTGGTTCTTGAATGTTGGATAGAAATTTTAGAGATGCAAATGGCACTAGTGTTATCACATAAAATTGAAATTATGCTAACAGGTAATCCTAGATCCTGAACTTATTGCTTCAACAAAAGGACTTAGGCCACACAACTTTCTAAGGCAATGTACTCAGCTTCACCCATGGAAAGTGCTATAGAATTTTATTTTTTACTGGACCAGGAGAATAAAGACTGTCCTATGAATTTGCATGTTCCTCAGGTGCTCTTTCTATCCACCCTACAGAATCAGAATGTCCAATAATCTCAAAAGAAGTGTTATACCTAGGATACCAGATTCCTAAGGTTGGGGTCCCTAAGAGATATCTGAGGATTCTCTTAACTACAGTTAGGTGGGATTCCTTAAGATCAGCTTGAAACCTAGCATAAAGATAAACACTAAATATGATATCAGGTCAGCTAGCAGTCAAGTAAAGCAATGATCTAATTATTCCTTTATACTTCTTCTGATCAACAGATTTTCCATTTGAATCCTTATCTAACTGAATAGTGGAGCTCATGGGAGTGTTGATTAGCTTGACTTTATTTATTTCATATTTCTTCAAAATATCCTTACTGTATTTTAATTGATTAAAAAAGGTTCCATCATCCATTTGCCTTATGCTAAACCCCAAAAAGTTGGACAATTCTCCCATCGTACTCATCTCAAACTTCTTACTCATTATCTTAGAAAAATCATCACATAAATTTTTATCAGAAGATCCAAAAAGTATGTCATCAATATAGATCTGGACAATGAGTAGATCATCTCCTACTTTCCTAAGAAAAAGGATGGTGTCTATGCTCCCCTTAACAAACTCTTTTTCTAGTAGGAATGTGCTAAGCCTCTCATACTAAGCTCTAAGTGCCTGTTTCAATCCATATAAGGCCTTTTCTAATTTTAAAATATGATTTGGATATTGGAAACTCTCAAAACCTGGGGGTTGTTCTATAAAGACATCCTCTTTTATTACCCCAATTAAAAAGGTACTCTTAACATCCATTTGAAATAGCTTAAATCCCTTATAACAGACAAAGGCTAGTAGCACTCTAATGGCTCCAATCTAGCTATAATTGGTTCAATTCCTCTTATATAGCTAAGATCCAAAATTCATCAGAAAGGGCTTGATTGATGTTGTTGGGTTCAATCATTGAGATAAAGGCAGAATGATTTACTTCCTTCCTAAGTCCATGCATAGTTCTAACACCTTTAGAGGGGTCTTCTAAGATTAGTTCTTTAGGACGAATCAAAGAATATCTTCAATCTTTGAGGTTCTACCCTTTCCTCTAAATTTGTATTTTCAACTCTTTGGGTAATCTCTCATACCTCTTCTTTCTCAACTATAGACTCCTTATGATCAGATTCATCAAACACCACATAAGTAGTCTTCTCCACCACCAAAGTCCTCTTATTAAACATCCTAAAGGATTTTCTCACACTAGAATAGCCTAAGAACACTCCTTCATCAGATTTGGGGTCAAATTTTCCTAAGAATGAGTTTTCATTATTCATAATGAAAACCTTACAGCCAAAGATAAGGAGGTGGGATAGGTTTGGAGTTATACCTTTAATGATCTCATAGGGTGTCTTATTCAGTTTGGATCTAACATTCATCCTATTCAACACATAACAGGCTATGTTCACCACTTCTGCCCAAAAGTATTTTGGAAGTGAATACTCAACAAGCATGGCTCTAGCGGCTTCCACTAATGTCCTGTTCTTTCGTTCAACTATCCCGTTCTATTGAGGGGTCCTAGGAGCTGAAAAGTTATGGCTAATCCCTTGATCCTCACAAAAGGTTCCAAATTTCACATTTTCAAACTCCCCGCCATGATCACTATGGATGGTCACAATCTCACAGCCTAACTTCTTTTGAATCCAAGTGGAGAAAGATTTAAATTTATCAAATGACTCAGATTTATATGATAAAATTCTAATCCAAGTGAACCTCGAGTAATTATCAATCATCACAAATCCATAGACTTTTTCCCTTAAGCTGGTAGTGCTAATGGGTCCAGAATGATCCATGTGAAGGACTTCTAAAGGTCTAGAGGTGCTTATGTCCTTTATGGAGTGGAAAGAGGATTGGAGTTACTTCCCTAATTAATAGGTATCACATAGGTGGTCCTTAGTGAACTTAAGCTCAGGGACACCTCTAATTAAGTCCTTTTGGGTAACTCTTCTAAGAATTTTCATACTGACATGACATAATCTCATGTGCCACAACCAATAATCATCAACAACAATTTTTAAGAAAATTGAAGCATCACATTCAATATTATTTAAATCAAGTATGTAGACATTATTGATCCTCTTGCCCTGCAAAATAGTGTTATTATTTAAGCTTATGATGCAAGTATTTTCCAGGAACATGATGCTGAACACTTTGTCACAGAGTTGACTGATGCTAAGCAGGTTGTGTTTCAGTCCATCTATAAGCAAAATACTTTCAATCAAAAGGTTCTTGGAGTTTTTAATTATACATGTACCTACCACTTTCCTGGTGGTGTTGTCTCTAAGAGTGACCTTGCCTCCAGCCCTGGCCTCCAGCGAAATAAATTATTTTATATCTCTAGTCTTATGTTTTGAGCATCCATTGTCCAGGTACCACATGCTCTCTCGAGTATTTGTGTGAGAGCAACCCTACAAAATCATCAAACGTTAGATTTAGGAACCCAAATAGGTTTGGGTTCCTTCTTATGAAAAGAGGAATGTAATACATGTGTGTTGTGCAGTGAAGCATTCAATTTAGGCCTCCACACCCAATGTGTATTATGGTGAATAGTACAAGTATGAGAAATATGTCCTAACATGCCACAAGAAAAATATTTAATGCCAGGAAAATGGTTAACTAATCTACGTGGGTGATAGTGCCACTTCCTAGGTTTAGATAAAATAGGCTTTGATGATTTTGAATGAGATTTTTCAAATGATGGAGGTTTATAAAATTATGCAAAAGTAGGTGGTGTTTCATTTTTCTCAATTGCACTAATTTTTACACTTAGAAATTCATTTTCCTTTTTGAGAATTATAATTTCAAATTTCAAATAATGCTCATCACTATCTAAATCAGATGCATGAGATTCTAATTTCTTAAATGCAACATCTAATTCAACATGGGATGCTTTAAATAAATCATGCTCAATAATCAAATCAGAATGCTTTTTATTTAACTCATCAAATTCATCGAATAATGACATGTGATTGCTATCAAGCGTAGAATGATCCTTAATCAAAATTTCATGCTCTTTTTCCAAGTTTAAGAATTCCAATTTCAGGCTAGCATACATTTTCTTAAGTTTTCTATATGATGAATGAATTTTTTTAGAAACTTTAAGTAATTGATCGTAGGTTAGCTCACATACCTCTTCTTGGTTAGACCGACCATGATGTTCATCCCCCATCAAATACAAGTTTGTAGTCTCCTCTTCAGCTTTTGTCTTAAAAGAGTCAGATGAAGAATCCACCCAAAAAGTCTTTTGGATCTTCTTCTTATCCTTCCTGAACTTAGGTTTCTCCTCACCCTTCTCCTTACTTGGGTGAGCCTTAAGTGTAGGATAATCAGCCTTTATATGTCCAGGCTTCCTACATTCAAAATAAACTTTATTAGAATAACCTTTAAAATTTTTGCTACTCTTGCCTTTGTTCCACTTCTCAAAGTTCTTGTATTCTTCCTTAGAAAGCTTTTGAATTGCCTAGTGATTAAGGCAACATCATCACTATCAGACTCGAAGGAATCAATGTTAGTATCATTGGCCTTCACCGCCATAGTTTTCTCCTTCTTCTTCTCACCTGCATCAATTTGTCGTTGGTTCACTCCTTGCTCGTAAGCAATGAGTGGCCCAAGTAAGTTATGAATAGAATAAGTATTCAAATCTTTGGATTTAGTAATTATAATTATCTTAGCATCATAATACAAAGCAAACATCTCAGAATTTTATTCATTTTTTTATAGTTAGTGAGTTATCTTCCTAAAGCATGTAGAGAGGTGACAATTTAAGTGAACCTAGTATATATTTCAGATATGGACTCACTAGGTTCCATGCAAAAGAGTTCGTAGTCATGAAGTAGTATGTTTAACCTAAACTGTTCAACTTCAGATGTACCTTCATAGGTAATGCATAATCTATCCCAAATTTCTTTACCAGTCATGCAAGTAGAGACACACATGTAATCCTCAGATTTTAAAGCACAAAAAAATAGTTCAAGTATTTTGCATTCAGTTGTGCTAAATCACGATTATTAAAGGTCCATTCGGCAAAAGAAAGTTTAGTTTTAATACCATTAAGAAGTCTAAATGGTGCTTCATAACCATCTTTTATAAGTATCCACATTCGATAATCAATAGATTGCAAAAAGGTGGACATGCGAGTTTTCCAAAAATTAAAAGGTATGTTATCAAACAATGGTGGTCGAGTGATAGAATAACCTTATGCAGTATTTCTATTACCAAAGTTTGCCATGGATCAAATTCAAAAGTTTTTCAAAACTAGATTTTATGAATCCCGCTCTAATACCACTTGAAAGTTCGTTAGGGATGTTAAGCCCTTGTGAACTAGTCCCGAGGCTAACCAAGAGGGGGGGGGGGGTGAATTGGTTATTCAAAAAATTTATGAGCAGAAATGATTTAGAAAAATCTTTTTGAAAGTTTTAAAATAATTACAATTTCATGATGATGTGTAGATGTTCAATAATAACAGAATAATAATCACAATCACACGATCATCAACAAAAAAATAAATACAGAAGATAATCAGAAGAAACACATTAGATTTTATAGTGGTTCGGTCAACTTGACCTACGTCCACTCCCTAGAGCTTCCCCTCTGGGTATTGCACTAGCACTAAGTGACTCTCCTTCTGCTCCCACAGTAATGCAGAGAAGCCTGTACAAAACACCTTTCCACCAACCTGGTGAGGCTGAGAACTTGAACTCCTTTCGCTTCCTCCTGAAGCAAGTAGAGAACCTAAACTCATTTCGCTTCCTCCTGAAGCAGGCTGAGAAACTAGATATTCTTGCAGATGATCCTTCCATACAGACACTAATAAGACAAGAGATGACGAACGAAGAGATGACTGAGATCCTTGCTTGGAGCAACCTTTATGAACACTCACAAACTCCGCCTCATAAAGTCCTCTCTCTCTCTCTCCCAAGCTCTCTCTCTCTCTCTCTCTCTCAAGGTTCTCTCAGGCAAGAAAGGTGGAAATAAATTTTTTACGATTGAACAAAAAAGATTTTAAATAAGAGGGCTCAAAAATTATCCTAAATCTCAACTGGTCGTCAAAGATCTTCCAGGACGATCGGTAGATCATCCTGTATGATTCGTGTAAAATAGACCCTTTTGGCTTGAACGATCGGGCTCTTCTGGATGATTAGAAGACAAATTATATTCATATTATCCGAGATGATTAGTTCAAACCAGGAATATCATCCAGAAGATAGCTCGGGACATCCAGGAGAGAAGCCTGGATGATCTAAAGAAAATGACATGATTGTCCAAGATGATACATATATCATCCTGTACGATTAGTTCAAAAAAACTAAAATCACCCAGCAGATTCCTCGGGTCATACAGCCAAACCATACCGGACGATTTCAAAATGACCTGATCGTTAAGGATGATATATATATCGTCCTGTATGATTAGTTTAAAATCGAGAATATCATCCAGTACATTTCTTAGGTCGTCTAGGTAAAATGCTCTAGATGGTCAGGATTTTACATGTATTATCCAGGATGATCATACGATCATCCAGGATGATATGATCGAATCACTCAAACCTTAATTATTTTCCTTAATCACTTGACTAATTTAGGTATGATTGTAATGGATTGTCCAGGATGATACACATATTGTCTGAGATGATTAGATCAAATCTCTAAAAATATAAACTTGCCTAACTTAATTTAGTGGCTGAGAATTTCTGATTTAAGCATTTCGTTCTATATGATGTATGTATCATCTAGGATGATCTGCTTAATCAGACCGACTTGTCATGGTCGCCCTAATTATGGTTTCTATTTTCAATGGATCATCTAGGATAATTTGAACAAAAATTGAACAGAAACTCTAACTCACTGAAACTCTCCCCCTGAGTGTATATGTACAAGGTTACTTAGCTTGGGGATCCGTTACATTACATTTGACTAAATAAAAATGAAAAAGTATATTGAACCTGAAGCACAAACAGACTAACTCGATCTTGAGCTGACTCGAATTGCAATTGATCATGTGAGCCTGAAAGATTAGAACCTCAAACAGAAATGAAAGGTTTGCTATCATCAAAATCATATTCCTTGAAACCAAATTCACAACAATATATTCGAATAATAGAATATGGGCCAACTTATCTAGATTTAAGTTTTCTGTGATAAAATTTCTTCTTGTAATCAAATAGTAGAACATCTTGACCATGATGAGATTTATAATCTAAAACTTCACATTTATGCATTTTCTTCATATCTACCTTATATGTTCTTGTATCCTTATGAACTTTATGAAGTTTATTAATGATAGAAGAACTCTGCATATGGAGAAAAGAAAAAAAATCTTCATTTTTAAAATGTTCTTCACTTCTAACCCTAGTGGAGGAATGTCTTTGGTTGGTTCTGCCCATTGCTTAAGTTGAATTTTCAGGAAAAAAAAGATAGCACTATACTCAAGAACTAACAATAATTGAGAATTAAACTTCCAACATCCAATTTTTATAATTTTCAAGTGTGAGAAAGTTTTAAATATTGAATTTTTAAACCACAAAGTCCTAGCTCAGCACATTGATGCTAAAGGTAGCACTGCGACGCTCCCTCTTCTATCAAGTTTTTTTTAACGCAACTAATAATAATAAATAAAACTAACGATCCTTACTTATCAAACCTAAACTATAAGCTAGGTTACCTCCCTTGAAGCACTAAGTTTAATGTCTTTAGCCAGACTTAATAGTATACTAAATCTAATTTTAGGTTACGTCCCAAACAGCGCTAAGTTTATAGTCTTCAGCTAGACTTATCTAGATTTTTTAATTTTGCTAGGGTATATTATTTCCATTTTTCAAATGACTTATATTAAGATCTTTTTGTTTTTCTATCATATTAACTTCAATATTACAAGGTAAAGATCTAAGAGATTTACTACTGAGTGAAATTGCAAGCTGACTTAATTAGATTTTCAAAATTTTATTAGAAGAAGCTTTATTTTGTAATTTATTCCCTACATACATAACTACATCCTCTAATACTATTTTTTTAATTCCAAACTGATTGCTTTGATTAAAGTTTGGAGGATATGTAAGTCTAGGATTAATAGTAGGTTTTTAAGAAGGTTCCAAATTACTCCTAGATTATTCTGCACATTATTCCATTGGTTATTACCACCCATATTATTTGACCAATTAAAATTAGGATGGCTCCTCCAACCTGTATTATATATATTTAAATAGGGATTATTTTGTTTTTTAATTACATTAATATTTTTAATCCTTTGCTTATTATTATCTTCAATTGAATTTTGATCTCCTGAGGATTCAATTCCTATTCTAGAATTTACTCATATTGTATTCAACTTCTTAGAAATTGATGTAACTTATGTAGTCAAGATTGATAAAGCATCAGATTTATATATTTTAGCTATATTTTTAGGATTTACCATATCAGCAAGCCATATCATAGGCTTCCTCAAATATCTTAGACATTAAAGATCCTTTAGCTGCAGCATTAATTATAGCTTTAAGAGATCTTACTAATCCATTATAAAATATTTGAATAATCAACCAATTAGGTAATAATGCATGCATTTTCTAAGCATTTCTTAAATCTTTCCCAACTCTCATAAATGGATTCTCCTTCATATTGAATAAAAGAAGTTAAGTCATTTATAAGTTTGGCAATTTTTGAAGGTAGAAAATACATAGCAAGAAACTTATAAGGAAACTCATTCCAAGTAGTTAGAGAGCCTAAGGGTAAGGAATTCAACTTTATTTTAGCTTTATCTTTTTGAGAAAGGGGAAACAATCTATGTCTAATAGCATCATCACTGACACCATTATACTAAAATGCTGCACAAATTTCTAAAAAGTTTGTTAAATATAAATTATGATCTTCTACTAGAGTTCCCCCAAACTAAGAGTTTTAAACCATTTAAATAATAGTTGGTTTTAATTCAAAATTATTAGCTTGGATTGTATGTATATTTATGTTTTGAAGAATTCTGTCTAATAAAGAGTTTGCATAATCCTTAAGAGATCTAGAATGTATTTGTTCTAACTCAAGTTCAACCATTGTCAAAATTTTTTTTTCTTTTTAGAATTTTATAAAGGGTTCTCTCAATTTCAAGATAAAATGATAAGAGCTCCTTTCATGGCTATAAAGCATTGAACCAAATAATATATATATATATTGTGATCAAGTAAATAATAAAAATAAATATGTAAATAAGTCTAACTATATAATTAATTCATTATTATAATTAAATTTTTATGAAAAATGAAATACTTCCTTAGTAACGGTGCCAAAAACTTAATGGTGGGTGCTATGGTGGAGTATTATTTTGAATTATAAAATTGCTTAAGGCTCTATCTCCCCTAAACTAAATAATGCTTAGTTTTTTTTTCATATAAAATAATAAACCCCACTTAATATATGCAAGTATACATGCTGAATCAAGTAATAAAGTGGTAGAGTAGAGTATCAAACCTACGAGAAAGTATGCTTTCAGCAATCAACTACTACTGTTTATTCTAATTACAAAATTATCCTACTAAAATAAAATTATTCATTGTAGAGATCAATCACTGAATAAAAATAGTTAAATAATGGATATGATACTTAAATAAAATATTTTGGACTGATGAACATAAATTGCATATCTTTCCTAATAAATTTCAAATTTTTAATATGATTCAGAGCATATATATCCCTAGATCTCTATCGAGCTTTTAGGGGTGAAAAGGATATCTGCTGACCTTTTATAATTATATCATCTCCTTAAGAATATAGTATATTTTAGATCATATATCTAGGTATATAAACATACTATTTCAATATTCCTGGTTGCTCTTGCGTTCCACTATCAAGGCTATACATCACACTTAGTTTTAACTACACATATGGTCACCATGTGCATTAAATAAAGAGTGGGATAACAGTGAAAACATCTTTTAACTTTAGAGCATAAGAATTTTCATTAGTACTTAATATGTTCTCTACATCATCAATCCAAAACTAAAGAATTAGCCAAACATGGAAGAAAAGATAAGCAAACTCATTTCCATTGAAATCATAAAAGAATAAAAATACAAGAGAATCATATCACCAAGAAGGATCAATGTACCTCCTTTACAGTTCTTCTTTAATGTACAGAGTTACTTAAACAAATACTAACTAAATACTCTAATGATTGTATCTATTACTTCCCTAGTCTCTCTTAGATTTGACTCTAAGAGAGATCTAACGAAGTACTCTAAAAAGTACTAAAAGTATACAAGTGATTGAATTCTCTTACAAATATAATATAATGACTATTTATAGGAAAGCATAAGTAGGCAACTGGCGCTACGGTGCTTAAAAGATTGGCACCGCTATACCCAATAAATGAACTAGTGACACTGTGCTACAGTTTTAGCTCCACAATGGTGCTTGGTGACGTGGATTATTTACCTAGTGAAAAGTCATGTTGTTTTGCTAATAGATCACACCCTTTAGAAGTTGTAATAGCTACACCATGGTGGTGCTTACTTTTGAACGCTGCGGCACCAGAATGACACTTTTGTCTCTGAGGCGTAATAGATTGTGACATTACGGTGCTTGAAAATAGTGAGCATGACATTGCAAAGCTGACCATTTTGATGCTATGGAGCTATCTAACTAAGAATTTGTTGCCACCATATCAATATTATGGCACTCTAGTAGTGTCCTTAATGGTGCTGCGATGTTATTTTGTCCAACATTATTCCGGTGCTAGATGAGACTTAGAATTTGTGCCTTTTTGTATTTTTTCCTAAACAACTCAACTAAAATACCATATTTTCACTAAAAATATAACACATAAAATAATACATTATTTACACATATCACTTCTTTCTCTAAATACTCCATTAAGGCAATGAGATAGATGAGCACTCTGATGCTTACTTACCTCATCTATGTTGTAGTGCTTTTGAGGTTAGCATTATAGCATTAAATTATTTATAATTTTTCCAGAGACTATGACCCATGTAATGTTCAGTTATGGCACTGTAATATTGAGTAGCATTACATTATTGACTTTTGCTCCACTGGGGCACTAAATCAAATGGAGTTTTTTCCAAGGCTCTAGCTTTGTAATGTCCTGATATGGTGTCGGGGTGTTGAAGATATTGTGGCTCTGATAGTTCTGGCACTACATCTCTAGTTCTCAACTTTGTATTTTTTATTCCTTTTCCTGAGATATTCCTACACAACATCAACTAAAACACACATCTTTTCCAAAATTTAACATAATAAAAACCATCCTAAATTTTACTTAATAAGAGTCTGACAATCTCTTTGTAGAAAATGTTAAGTATTCTAATAGACTCCGCTTAAAGGCTTCAAATGATCCTGAGTAAACCCTTTATGATACCTTATGACCCATCTAATGTCATCTAGACATTTGGCATGATGGTCTACATTTTTTCTCTAGTTTGATATAACATTTATACTTTTATGTGCTATAAAAGGTCAAGCTCTGGGTAACTTCTTCGCAGAACTCCCGATCCCTACTAAGTCCCTCTGAATGATGATTTTTTTGATGAGCAGAATTAAGTCCAGATAAGAAGAAAAACACCTCCTAGGAGTTATATTTTGATGTTTTTACATCTTCTCAAAGGACTCAATAACCACATGATATTATCACAAAGAAGGCTAGTATTGGTTTAGTGTTTATAAATCCTAAAAATGGTCTATTGCATTATTCTTACCATTTATTAGAACCTTGTACAAATAATGAAGCTAAATATGAGTCTCTGATAACTAGGTTAGAATTAAATATTTTAATTAACATTAAAAAAAATCTTTAGAGACTCATAACTTTTCATTTATCATATTACTAGAATTTATAAAGTTTAAAAGCCTAAATTACTTCTATACTTTTAATATATAATAAAGCTTTTCGAGCAGATTTGAATATAACTATGTATGAGATACCCTAAAGAAGTAATCTATAGTAGATGCCCTAACAAAGCTTGTAAATGAATCAACTTGTTTAGAAGAGTATTTCATTTTTATAGAGGTATAAGCCCATTACGTCTTATCAACCATTTATTTAGAATAACAACAACAATAACAACACCATCAAGCCTTTATCCCACTATGTGGGGTCAACTTCATGAATCATCTTCCTCTATTCTGTCCTATTAAGGTTAAATTCAAATGTCACCTATATATTTGGAATATGTAAATAAAAAAATCCATTGTTGAGAGTGAGAATGTTCTGGCTATGGATGATAAAGTGGTTGGTATATAACAATCCTTTATTAACTATTTATAAGAATGTAAACTCCCTCAAGAAAGGTCAATTGGCGACCATATTAAGAGAAGGGCCCCCTCTAACGCTTTGGTTAATCACCCTTTATACCATTAGTCTTTTGATTAAATGTTGCTACGTTGTCTTAACAAATAAGAAGTCATAAAGATTATAACCTAAGTGTATGCCAGATTATGTGGTGCTTGCAATCAAGTCTAAAGATAAAAATAAAAATTAAAAGAATAAGGTACTATTGGTCTGATAAGTGTAAATTATGTATTATTTTATATATTTTATTTTTAGTAAAAACATGTTATTTTAGTTTTTTTTATGCAAAGAAAAATAAAAAATGGCAAAAATTTTACGGAGCCTACAACACCACGGCATCTGACGAAAACAATGTTGCAACACCAATTTCAACGTCATAGAGTGCCACAATTTTGACATTGTGGCACTAGGTTCTCTGTTTTCCAGCACTGCAGTTGCAACTTAGCAAGTGCTATGGTTAAAAGTTCTCTATTTTCAAATGCCATGACACTACAATCACTCACACTTTGGCACCTTTTTTTTTGCTCGGGTGAAATAGTGCTCGAATGTCAACAATGCCATGACATTGTAGTTGTAACTTCCAAGGGCCACATTCTTTCTGTGAAGAGATTTGACTAATCACTAAGTAAACAATCCATGTCAGCATGTGCTGTGGTGGTGCAAAAGTATTAGCACCGTGATAGTGCAAAAGTGTCAACGCCGAGGTGCTAGTTCACTTCAAGGGAGCCATGGTGCCACTCTTTCAAGCGCCGCAGGGCTAATTGCCTTTTTTGTTTTTTTATAAATAGTTCTAATGTTATGTTTGTAAGGGAGTTCAGTCACTTGTGTAATATTCAGTACTTCTTTTTAGAGTACTTATCTAGTTTTCTCCTAGAGTAAAATTTAAGGGAGGATAGGGAAGTATAAGATACAATTATTTGGAGTGTCAAGCTTGTGTTTCTTGAAGTAACTTTTTAAGTTAAGGGAGAAGGAGTGTAGAGAATATACTTTGATCTTTTATGATGATATCACTCTTTTTTATTTTCATTCTTCCATGAGTTTAATAAAAATGAGTTTGCTTGTCATTTATTCTTTATCTCGCTAATTCTCTTATTTTAGATTGATGATATAAAATGCATGTTAAGTACTAATGAAGGCTCTTAATTTATAAATGTTAAATAATATTTTTAATTTTATCTAGTTCTTTATTTAATGCACATAGTGGCCATATGTGTAGTTAAAATATAGAATGATGTATAGCTTTGATGGAGAACTATAAGAATAACCAGGAATATTGAGATAGGATGTTTGCATGCCTAGACATTGGATTTAAAATATTTTAGGTTCTTATGGAGATATTATAATTGTAGGAGGTCACCAGATATCCTTTTCACTCATATAAGCTCGATAGAGATCTGGGGATATATATACTCTGAATCACATCTATAATTAAGAGTCTTATTAGAAAAGATATGAAATTTACACTCTTCAATCCAAAATATTTTTATTAAATATTGTATCCAATATTTTTACTATTTTATTCAGTGATAGAATCTTCACAAATATCATTTTTTTAGTAGAATAATTATTATAATTAGAGTAAACAGTAGTAGTTTATTCTAAGTATGCATACTTCCTCCTGGATTGACACTCTACTATGTCACTTTATTACTTGATTTGTCATGTATACTTGCATATATTAAGTGGGGATTTGTTATTTTTATATTAAAAAAAAACTAAGCATTGTTTAGGGGTGATAGCGCCCTAGATTTTTATACAATTCATAAGTTCACTTCACAGTCCCCATCAAGTTTTTGGAGCCATTATGGGGAAGTATTTTATTTTTTACAATTTTAATTATATTGTTAAATTAATTGCATAATTATACCTACTTATATCTTTTATTTTATTTATTGATTTCATATTCATGGTTGTATATTTTATAGACATAGAAAGGAATATTTGTTGTTTGACTCTAAAATAAAAAGAATCCTTTCAAAAATTCAAAAAATTAAAATGATTATGAAAATGGCTGAACTTGTATTAATTCAAGATCATTCTAGATTTCTTAAGGATAATATTAACCCTTTAGTAGACAAATACTTAAGAACATTAATAGGCCTACGATCCAAGCTAGTAATTTTGAATTAAAACCTGTTATAATTCAAATGGTTCAAAATTCTCAGTTTGGAAGAACTCTTGTTGATGATCCCAATTTACACTTAGTCAATTTCTTATAAATTTGTTTAATATTTAAGTACAATGGTGTTAGTTATAATACTATTTGACTTAGAATGTTCCCATTTTCTTTAAGAGATAAAGTTAAGATGTCGTTTAACTCTTTACCATTGGGCTCTATAACCACTTGGAATTAATTGGATCATAAGTTTCTTGGTAAGTATGTTTCACCTTTGAAGACTACCAAACTTAGAAATGATATCACTTCTTTTACCCACTTCGATGGAGAATCAATTTATGAGAGTTGAGAGAGATTTAAGAAAATGCTTAGGAAATGCCCTCATCATACTTTACCTAATTGGTTGGTTATTCAAGCATTTTATAATGGATAGTTGGATCTCTTAGAGTAATTATAAATGTTATAGCTGGAGGATCATTATGTCTAAGTCATTTGAGGAAGCACATGAATTAATAGAGGAATTTTTACTAATAATTTTCAAAGGCTTACTAATACGGTCAATCCTAAAAGAGTAACAGGAATTCATGAATCTGATATTTTGTCAATGTTGACTACACAAGTTGTAGCAATTTCTAAGAAGTTGAGCACAATGGTAGTAAATTATGGATTAGGAACTAAATCGTCTATGTAATTGGAGGATCAAAATTTAATTGAACATATTAATGTGTAAGGGATTAAAAATATTAATTTGATTAGAATACAAAATATTCCCTACTCTAATACATATAATCTAGGTTGGAGGCACCATCCTAATTTTAATTAATTAAATAATGTTACTAGTAATAATCTATGGAATTCTTGTTAAAATAATCAAAGAGTAAATTAGAATAATTCTCAACCACCTGCTGTTAATCCTAGACCTATATATCTCCAGGATTTAATCAAACCAATCAGTTTAGAAGTAAAAAATCACCATTAAAAGATATAGGGATGTAGTTAGGGACTAAATTACAAAATCAAGTTGCTTCTATTAAAAATTTGGAAGGCCAATTAAGTTAGCTTATAGTTTTAGTCAGTAGTAGACCATTAAGATCTTTGCCTAGCAATACTAAAGTTATCCAAAAGGAAAAAGGAAAAGATCCTAGTTAAAATCATTTAAAGAATTGTAGCAATGTATTACAGCCAAATTGACAAATCTAGGCAGGTCTGGCAGAAGACTATAAATTTAACATTTATGAGAAGCAATTCACTTGTGTCTTTAATAATCTTGTTGTGATGGTTAAGTAGTTCTTTAAGCACTAGTTATCTTGCACCTTGTATTTTAGTTTTATATATATTACATGTTTATACTTTTATATCATTCATATGAAAGCATGTGTTATTTATTAATGTTCATTTATATTTTTATTTATATTTGATTAAATTCCCCTTATACTTACATTTTTACATTGTCTTCCATTAATATCCTTACATTTTGATTATTTAATTAATCCTAATAAAAATGATAAATAAAAATTATGTAAAATTATGATAATAATAAAAATCTAGATCATAGTTCAAATGAACATTGCTTTATAATTCATAGATTTGAAAAACTAATAATTAAGTAATTTAGATCATTTAAATTATTGACTTAGCTTGAATTTATAAGTTATATATTTATACAGAGATCTTTGAATTGGAGATGAATAGTTAAGGTTAAAGAATAGATATGATAGATTAAAATTGAAAATTATAGCAACCTAAATTTAGAATTAGTCATCTTATTAAATCCTTATATTAAACTCATTAAGATTGTAAGAAGATTTTAAGTAAAACAGATATTCAAAAGCATAAACTATGTACTCCATAAAAAAAAAAAAAAAAGAAATGTTAAAAGAGTTCTAAAGAGAAAAGAAATGAAATGAACAAATAGAAAGAGAGTAAATTTAAAAATTGATATCAAATAAAAGCTTAGAGTTTGACTACAATCTTATACTTAAATTCACAAAGTATAAGATCGCAGTAGTAGTATAAAAGATAGTGAACTAATGAAATTTTAATTTTAACTACAAACACATCTAATCTTTAAGCTACATTATTCAATTCAAAATTCAAAAGTCAATTATTATATTTATAATATGTAAATTCAAATTAAGCAATAAAAAGAGTGACTAGTTAGGATAATTGTTAGTCCTTTTTCAAACTTGAATTATAACTTTATTCATCTTTACTACTTCTAGACTGTGATGTATTATCCTATATTTTAGTAATTTTAAACTATCAATTTTTACTTTGGTTATTTGATTAATCCGAATAACAAATTTGTTTTTTATTTGCTTGAGGACAAGCAAGAGTTTAAGTTGAAAAAAAATGACAAGTCTAAATTATATACTATTTTATGTGTTTTAGTTTCAGTGAAAATATGTTATTTTAGTTATTTTTGTGCGGGAAAAACTCAAAAATGACAGAAATTATAAGAAGCCCAGAGCGCCTCGGTGTCTAACGAAATAATGCAGCGGCATAAACTTTAACACCATAGTAGCGCCATAATTTTGACATTATGACACCGAGTTCTCTATTTTCCAACACTACGGTGGTGACTCAGCTAGCACCGCAGTGCCAAGTTCTCTATTTTCCTATGCCGCAATGCCACAATTACTCACACTTTGGTGCCATTTTTGTCACTCATGGCAGCAACGCTTGAATGTTAGCATCACCATGGTGTTACAGTTATAACTTTCGAGGGCCACTTCACTCAATGAAGAGACACCATTGTTCATTAAGTAACTGATCCATGTCGGAATGTGCTGTGGCGGTGCAAAAGTGTTAGAGCTAAGGTGCTAATTTTATTCAATTTTAAGTGCTGCAGTGCTAATTACCTTTTTTGTATTTTTTGATAAATAGTTGTGATGTTATGTTTGTAAGGAGTTCAATCACTTATGTAAAATTTAGTACTTCTTTTTAGTGTAGTTTAGTCACTTGTGTAAAATTTAGTACTTCTTTTTAGTGTGCTTCTCTAATTTCCTCTTAGAGTAAAATATAAGGGATGCTAGGGAAGTATAAGATACAATCATTTTGAGTGTCTAGCTTATGTTTCTTGAAGCAACTCTATAAGTTAAGGGAGAAGGAGTGTAGAGGAGATGCATTGATCCTTTCTAATAATATCACCTTCTTGTACTTTAATTCTTCCATGAGTTTAATGAAAATAAATTTTCTTGCCATTTATTCTATATCTAGTTAGTTCTCTTATTCTTGATTGATGATGTAAAGTGCATGTTAAGTACTAATGAAGACCCTTATTCGATAAATATTAAATGATGTTTTTAATATTATCTTGTTATTTATTTAATGCACATACTAGTCATATATATAGTTAAAATATAGTATTATGTATAGCCTAGATGGAGGAATACAAGAATAATCAAGAATATTGAGATAGGATATTTGCATGCCAAGATATATGATGTAAAATATTCTAGGTTCTCATGGAGATACTATAACTATAAGAGATTAGCATATATCCATTTCACCCCTACAAGATCGATAGAGATCTAGCAATGCGTATGCTCTGAATCACATCTATAATTAAGAGTCTCATTAAGAAAGATATGAAATTTACACTCATTAATCTAAAATACTTTTATTAAATATTATATATAATATTTTTTATTATTTTTTTTAGTGATAGAATCTCTATAAATATCATTTTTATTTTAGTAGGATAATTATTATAATTAGAGTAAATAGTAGTAGTTTGTTGTAAGTAAGCATACTTCCTTATGGGTTCAACACCCTACTCTATCACTTTATTACATGATTTAGCACCCAAACTTGCATATATTCAGTGGGGTTTTGTTATTTTAGATCAAAAAAGATCTAAGCATTATTTAAGGATGATAGAGCCCTAGATTTTTATACAATTTTAAAATCATTCCACAGCTCCCATAATGGTCATCGATGATTGACAAATATATGGATGTTGTATGTCATTTTCATCAATGACATGTACCTGATGTAGTTTTACATCAGTCGCCTTATATGTTACACTCGAAGATGACATTGAATGTTAAGTGGGTATGCTCTGATGCCACTTCAAAGTTCAATAGGGATGTTAAGCCCTTATGAACTAGTCCTGAGGCTAACCAAGAGGGGGGTGAATTAGTTATTTTAAAAATTTATGAGCAATAGGAAAGATCTTTTGATAATTTACAGCAGACACAAGTAAATATAGTAATGAAAAGATCAATCATAGATTTCATCCAAGCAGATAATAACAGAAAAATAAAGTGCAGAAAATGATTAGAAAGAACACCAGATTTTATAGTGGTTTGGTCAACTTAACCTACGTCTACTCGCCGGAGCCTCCCCTCCGGGTATTGCACTAACACTAACTGACTCTCCTTCTGCTCCCACAGTAAGGCGGACACTATAGGAAAATCTCCCATTACCGGCAGAATTTCCCGGCGGCTTTCCAGCGAAAATGTTTCCGGCGTATTTTTTGGCAAATTTTCGACGGATTTTTTAGAAATATTTCTGACAATTTTTTAAGCAAATTTTCCGGCGGCTTTTTCGACGGATGTGTTTCTGGCGTATTTTTCGACGGAGTTTCCGGCGGAATTTCTGACGGCATTTCCGGCAAAGTTTCCGACGGAATCTAAAAAATCCTGAAAATATAACTTCTCGTGATTATCATTTAAAATAATAAACTTACTTTTTATGTAATATACTTAGATTGAGTTTTAATATAAATAAAATTATTTATCAATTAATTCATATTTACAGGCTTGGCGCAGTGGTCAGGCAGGTGCACGGGGGGGTGGTCCTGGGTTCGATTCCCAGGGCGGACAGGCGCGTGAACGGGCCAGCGAGGTTGCGCATGCTCGAGAGCGGACCCTGGTTGCTCGTGGGAGCGGGCCCGCGGGGCTTGGCTTGGGTTGCGCACGGGAGCAGGTGGGCCATGGCCCGGGTTGCGCGCGGGAGCGGGCTAGCTGGGCTGCTATGTCCATTTTTTTTAAATCAGAAATTTTTATTCCGGCAGAATTTTTCAGCCGGACGTTTTCTCCTGCGGAAAAATTCTGTCGGAAAAATTTTTTTGATGGAATTTATTCGACGAAACATTTTTTCGACGCTCGAATTACCGTCGAATACATTTTCGTCGGAAATCTGCCGAAAATTTTTGAAATCCACCGGAAACTTCATAATTTTCTACCGAAAATTCTCAACTTTCCTGTAGTGGGAGAAGCCTGTACAAAAACTCCTTTCCACCAACATGGTGAGACAGAGCCTGAACTCCTTTTGCTTCCTCCTGAAGTAGACAGAGAACCTAGACTCCTTTCACTTCCTCCAGAAGCAGGCAGAGAACCTAGATTTTCTTGCGAATGATTCTCCCATAGAGACACCGATAAGATAAGAGACGACGAACAGAGAAGATGACTCAGATCCTTTCTTGAAGCAACCTTTGTGAATCCTTCACAAACTCCCCCTCACAAGATCCTCTCTCTCTCCCCCAAGCTCTATCTCTCTCTCTCTCTCTCTCAAGGTTTCTCTAGAAAAGAAAGTGGCAAAAGATTTTTCTTGTTGGAAGAAAAAGATCTTAAATAGGAGGGCTCAAAAATTGCCCTAAATCTCAACTGGTCGTCAAAGATCATCCAGGATGATCGGTTGATTATCCTGTACGATCAGTTCAAAATCACATGTATTAGATTGGATGATCTGGTTCCTCTGGACGATTAGTATATAAAATTTGTTCATATCATCCTGTATGATTCTGCGATCGTCCGGGATGATTAGTGCAAATCAGGAATTTCGTCTAGAAGATAGCTATGGTCTTCCAGGGGAACTTGTGCTGGCCGATCTAAAATGACTTGATCATCCGGGACGATATGGGTATCGTCCGGGATGATATGGGTATCGTCTCATATGATTAGTTCAAAAATAACAAAATCGTCCTACACACAGCTCTGGACATATAGGTCATATCATGCTGGATGATTTCAAAATGACTTGATCGTCCAGGATGATATGTTTATCATCCTGTATGATTAGTTCAAAAATGATAATATCGTCCTGCACACAGCTCTGAACATATAGGTGGTAGGCACTAGACGGTCAGGATTTTTAACATATCATCCTGTACGATCTTGCGATCATCCAGGATGATATGATCGAATTAATTAAACCTTAATTACTTTCCTTAATCATCAGACTAATTTAGGTATGATTGTAATGGATCGTCAGGATGATATACGTATCATCTGGGACGATCAGACCAAATCTCTAAAAATAAAAACTTGCCTAACTTAATCTAGTGGCTGAGAATTTTTGATTTAAGCTTATTGTCCTGTATGATATGTGTATCATCCAGGACGATTGTCTTAATTAAACTGACTTAACATGATCATGCTAACTAGGGTTTTTATTTTTACTGGATCATCCAGGATGATATAAATATCATCCAGGATGATATGAACAAAACTTGAAAACAGAGACTCTAACTCACTAAAAACTTTTCCCCTGAGTGTGTGTTTGCAATGTTACTTAGCTAGGGGATCACTTACATTATATTTGACTCAAGAAAGGGAAAAATTACAACTTAGACACACACGAACCCGTTCTTGAGTTGGCTTGGATTACATTTAATCTTTTGTACCTGAAATATTAGTTGACCAAAACACAGAGCATAAAAATATTTGTTATCATCAAAATTATAATCCCTAAATCCAGATTTGTAACAATCTCCCCCTTTTTAATGATGGCAAATATTTATTCAATAGTTTCAAATAAAACATACAGGAGTAATCAACGCAAATACGAAAAAAAATTTCATTTCCAAGTTCACTAAATATTGACAAATAGTGACACTAAATACAATAAGGGAAACAACTACAACACAAAAATAGTAAAAGAAACTACTAGTAACTCAAAAACTAACTCCCCCTTTTGACATCACAAAAAGGAGGAGGAATAGACAAAACAACACAAACAAGAAACATCACAACACAAAAATGAAAGATGGAGAGGAAATATTAGGGATCCCAAAAATATACAAAACAAAAAAAACAAAATCAAATTAAATAAAAATAGAAATGAGAAAGAAAAACTAAAAATGATGATTTTTTTTTAATCGATCAGCTCCAGTAAATCAAAATTTTCCCTTGATTTTTAATTCAAAAGCCAATAAGAAGAAAACCGACAACGCTGAAATCCAGAAAAGTTAGAAAATCAACATTCGTAACTCCTACCTCAGACACCTTATAGGTTCAAATTCCTTTCAGACAAAAGTCTAATTCAGAAGAAAAGAAATTAGATTCGAAAAGAGATCCTTTCAAGCCTCATTCTAGAAAAAATTTCTGATATAATAGTATTACAAAGTAAGGAATTAAAAATCATGATTTTTCATCTCAAGCTTTTGAAAATATTAAGTGGCGCATAGATTTCTCTAAAACATTTAAAGATCTGAAAGGGAAGAAAGCTTATTTCTTTATGGGCTCATTTTGTTCCTCTTTTTCAATTTGTTTGTCGCTTTATGCATCTTTTGATTTTTGATACCCTTTGTGTATCTTTCCAATTTGACAACATTACGTATCTTTTCAGCTTTAGGCTAATTTTGTGCCTCTTTTCATTTTGGCGCTCTCTGCGCATCTTTTGTAAGCTGGCTTCTTTTCATAATCATTAAAGAATCTCAACTGTGAAATTACCTTCCAGACATAAGAGACAACAAAACTCACTCTCTATAATAAGAAAGAGTAATGCACAAAACAAAAACTATACATCATATGATAAGTGCAATCACTTGATTAATAAAAATATAACACTGATTCAAAGCTTTGAAACCCTATTCATATGAGGTAGATTACTGTAGAAGATAAAATAGATCTCTATTTCAAAAACCAACTTTTTAATTTTGAAGAAGATTTTTATCCAAAAGAAATAATACACCATTAAAGGGAGTTAGAGGAAGAGAAATAATCATCAACGTTTCTTCCCTTTAACAGATTCAGAGGAGTCAATCACTGCTTATAAGCTTCCAAACAAAAACAAGGCAAAACTGTTAGTCAGAAATCCAGTTTATCAGCAGTAGTGAGCAGTGATCTGATTTTGAAAGGAATAAAATAGTAAATCAAGAACAAATAAGAAATCACATCAAAATAAATACTCAAATCAGAAAAATAATAAACAATAAAAGGAAATCAGCAATGAATAAAAATAAAATAGGAAACAGATAATCAAATCAAAAGACTAACAAAAACAAAAGAAAAATAGAAAAACTCAGAAATCATCAGTCATTAGAATCATGCATTTATGTCAATCACACCCAATTTGGTCCTCAAAATGTTGAATGAGTCAAAGGGCAGTGGTTTAGTAAAGATGTCAGCCAGTTGATTTTCAGTTGCAACATGATGTAGCTCAATATCCCCTTTTATAACATGGTCCCTAATGAAGTGATGCCTTATATCAATGTGTTTGATTTTAGAATGTTGGATTGGATTCTTAGAAATTTAGATGGCACTAGTGTTATCACATAGAACTAAAATTATGCCAACAGGTAATCCTAAATCCAAAACTTATTGCTTCAACTAAAGGACTTTGGCCACAAAGCTTCCTAAGCCAATGTACTCAGCTTCAGTAGTAGAAAGTGCAACTGAGTTCTATTTTCTACTGGACCAGGAGACTAAAGACTGTCCTATGAATTGGCAAGTTCCAGAAGTGCTCTTTCTGTCCACCATACACCCTGTAAAATTAGAATCAGAATATCCAATAATCTCAAAAGAAGTGCTGTGCCTAGGGTACCAGATTCCTAGGTTTAGGTCCCTAAAAGATATCTAAGAATTCTCTTAACAGCAGTCAGGTGAGACTCTTTAGGATCAGCTTAAAACCTAGCACAAACACAGACACTAAATATAATATCAGGTCGGCTAGCATTCAGGTAAAGCAATGATCCAATTATTCCCCTAAACTTCTTCTGATAAATAGATTTTCCATTTGAATCCTTATCTAACTAAACAGTGGAACTCATGGGAGTATTGATTGGCTTGGCTTTGTCCATTTCATATTTCTTCAAAATATCCTTAGTGTATTTAGATTGATTGAGAAAGGTTCCATCATCCATTTTTCTTATGCTAAATCCTAAAAAATAGGATAATTCTCCCATCATACTCATCTCAAACTCCTTACTCATTATCTTAAAAAAATCATCACATAAATTTTTATCAGAAGATCCAAAGAGTATATCATCAATATAGATCTGGATAATGAGTAAATCATCTCCTACTCGCCTTAGAAAAAGGGTGGTGTCTACGCTCCCCTTAACAAACTCTCTTTCTAACAGGAATGTGCTAAGCCTCTCATACCAAGCTCTGGGTGCCTATTTCAATTCATATAAGGCTTTTTTTAATTTGTAAATATTATTTAGATATTGGGAACTCTTAAAACCTGGGAGTTATTTTACAAAAATATCCTCCTTTATTATCCCATTCAAAAAGGCACTCTTGACATCCATTTGAAATAACTTAAATCTTTTATAACAGGCAAAGGCTAGTAGTACTCTAATGGCTTCCAATCTAGCTATAAGGGCAAAGGTCTCCTCAAAATCATTCCCTTTAATTTGATTATACCCCTTAGCCACCAATCTTGCCTTATTCCTAACCACCACACTAGAATCATTCATCTTATTCTTAAAGACCCACTTGGTTCCCACTACACTTTGATTCCTAGGTCTTTCTACTTACTCCCAAACATCGTTTCTTATAAATTGATTCAATTCCTCTTGCATAGCTAAGATCCAAAACTCATCAGAAAGGGCTTGATTGATATTGGTGGATTCAGTCATTGAGATAAAGGCATAATGGTTTACCTCCTTCCTAAGTCCATGCCTAGTTCTAATACCTTCACAAGGGTCTCCTAAGATCAGTTCTTTAGGATGACTCGAAGCATATCTCCAATCTCTAGGCAATGTGTTTTGATGTTCTACCCTTTCCTCCAGATTTGCATGTTCAACTCCTTGGGTAATCTCTCCTACATCTTCTTCTTCCTTAACTCTAGTCTCCTTAGGATCAGATTCATCAAACACCACATGAGTTATCTCCTCCACCACCAAAGTCCTCTTATTAAACACCCTAAAGATTTCCCCACACTAGAATAGCCTAAGAACACTCCTTCATCAGATTTGGGGTCAAATTTTCCTAAGGAAGATTTCCCATTATTCAGAATAAAAACCTTACAGCCAAAGACATAAAGGTGGGACAGGTTTGGAGTTCTACCCTTAATGATCTCATAGGGTGTCTTATTCAGTTTGGATCTAACATTCACTTAATTTAACACATAATAGGCAGTGTTCACCGCTTCAGACCAAAAGTATTTTGGAAGTGAATACTCAATAAGCATAGCTTTAGCGGCTTCCACTAAGGTCCTATTCTTCCTTTCAGCTACCCCGTTCTGCTGAGGGGTCCTAGGAGCTAAAAAATTGTGACTAATCCCTTGCTCCTTATAAAAAATTCTAAATTTCTCATTTTCAAACTCTCCACCATGATAACTATGAATAGTCAAGATCTCACAACCTAACTTCCTCTGAATCCAAGTGGAGAAGGATTTAAATTCATTAAATGACTCAGATTTATGTGACAGAAATTTAATCCAAGTGAACCTCGAGTAATCATCAACAATCACAAATCCATATACTTTTCCCCTTAAGCTGGCAGTGCTAATAGGTCCAAAGAGATCCATGTGAAGGACTTTTAAAGGTCTAGAGATGCTGATGTCCTTAGTGAAGTGGAAGGAGGACTGGACTTGCTTCCCTAATTGACAGGCATCACACAGGTGGTCCTTAGTGAACTTAAGCTTGGGGACACCTCTAACTAAGTACTTTTGGTTGGATCTCCTAAGGGTTTTCATACTGGCATGACATAATCTCTTATGCCACAACCAAGACTCATCAACAGTATTTTTTATGTAAATTAAAACATCAGCTTTAAAGCAACTTACATCCAGCATGTAGACATTATTGATCAGTTGTCCCTGCAAAATAATTTTATCATTTAAGCTTATAATGTAGCAAGTGGGCAGGAATTTGATGTTGTATCCTTTATCACAGAGTTGACTGATGCTCAGCAAGTTGTGTTTCAGTCTATCTACAAGCAAAACATTATCAATAATAAAATTCTTTGAATCACCAATTATACCTATTCCTATCACCCTCCTGGTGATGTTGTATCCAAGTGTAACGTTTCCTCCAGCCCTAGCCTCCAGTGAAATGAATTGATTTACATCTCCAGTCATATATCTTGAGTATCCGCTATCTAGGTACCATATACTCTCATGAGGTCTTGTGTGAGAGCACAACTATAAAATCATTAAATGTCAGATTTAGGAACCCAAACAAGTTTAGGTTCATTCTTATAAAAAGAAGAATGCAATGTATGTGTGATGTGCTGTAAAGCATGCAATTTGGGCCTCCACACCCAATGTGTACTACGATGAATAGTACAGGTGTGGGAGATGTTTAAAAGTAGGAGGTATTTTATTTTTCTCAAAAGCACTAATTTTCACACTCAAAAATTCATTTTCTTTCTTTAGACTTGTAATTTTAAATTTCAGATGATGTTCACTACTATCTAAATCAGATGTATGAGTTTCTAATTCTTTAAATGCAGGTTCTAATTTAACATACGATATTTTTAATAAATCATGCTCAATAATTAAATCAGAATGCTTTTTGTTTAACTCATTAAATTTATTAAGTAGTGACATGTGATTGCTATTAAGAGTAGAATGGTCCTTAATCAAAACATCATGCTCTTTTTACAAATTCAATAAATTCAGTTTCAGGCTAGTATACATTTTCTTAAGTTTCCTATACGATGAATGAATTTTCTTAAAAACATCAAGTAATTAATCATAAGTAAGCTCACATACCTCTTCTTAGTCAGACTAACCAGGATTATCATCTGCCATCATACACAAGTTAGTAGTCTAGTCTTCAGCTTCAGTCTCAGAGGAGTCGGATGCAGAATCTGCTCAGAATGCCTTTTGAATCTGCTTATTATCCTTCCTAAACTTGGTTTCTCCTCACCCTTCTCCTTACTTGGGTGAGCCTTAAGTGTAAAATAATCAGCCTTTATGTGTCCAGGCTTCCTGCATTCGAAACAGATAGTATCAGATGAACCTTTAAAATTTTTACTGGACTTACCCTTGTTCCAATTCTGAAAGTTCTTATGTTTCTTCCTATTTGGTTGAAAAATATAGTTTTGAAAAGGTGTTTAATTTTCTTTAAAAAATGTTTAATTTCTAGAATTTTAATTTTATAATCGAACACTTATTATGAATGATATATCACCTTGAAAGGTGAACATATCATTCTCTAACAGGTTCAGATTATAAATCTTAATTTACCCTGATTATCGTAGTCAAATTCAAGGAGAAACAACATATGATCTCGAAGAATCAAAATGGTGTTTAATCCAATGTTTAACTACAATAATCTAGTAAAGAGATCATTAATTTCATAATCAAAGTTATAATAATAGAATGATATATATTTCCAAAGAAAGAGATATCGTCTGTTATCGATCGTTTGAAAGTGATGATAATGATCGTTGACTTTTGAATTTCCCAAAGATAATTGATGTTTTGAAAACTTGATTTTAAAAATCTGGTATGGGTTTCTAAATCTCCTACGAACGCAAGCCCTCGTAGTTAATTACATCGTAAGAAACCAGAAATTTCCTACGAATACTCTCGATTAAAATAGCGATACGAATTTTATTTAGATTTTCAAAGATTGATATCAAGGGAGGTAAGGACTGGAATTTTCAAATCAAGAATGGTTCAAGGTTGAACAGTTCTTTTTGGAGTCAAAGGAGGAAAAGTATGAGGTGTCTTGAGATTCTGAATTACTTCAGAAACACCTCAAACTATCCTAAGTGTTGGGCTTGAATTTGACTGAAAGATATTTTTAATTTGAATAATCAATTTTATCAGAAGGTGGGAATTAGATTCCCGAAAGGTTGAGGTCTTAAGATTGAACATTTGCCTCAGAACCTAAGTCTAAAATGGGTACTGCAAATCAGTGACCCAGAACCTAGCTAATGCAATGCAATCTGGACTTACCCCGGCCTGAATTAGGGAGCCAGCTAAACCACCTAAGTGCTTTAAAATCATGAGTCAAGTCTTTTATGCAAGAGTGGTAGGAACATTGATTAAGATTGGTTTAAAGAATTGGGGTCGACATCTAGAGCAGATCCTAATTGACCCCTTAACATATGTTAGGTTAAATGCTTAAGCTAAAAATGCAATTAAGATTTAGACTCAATTTTTAATTTATATCTAATGCAATGCATGCTAGTTGACTCGATTAAATGCTTGAAATCAGAATGAAGCAGTTTAAAAATTAGGCTTAAAAATAGATTTTATCCTAGAGATTGCACAACATCCCCTTGGACAGAACTGCACCCTAATTGGTCAGGTGGTCTGCCAAAACCCATAGGCGGGGAGGTGCCTTACACGGATGAGAAAAGTCAATATGAATGCATGAAAAACCCCCAGGCGAGTCCGGGCTTACTTCTTAAAATCGTTAGAGTTTCTATCTGAGCCTAAAGCTTTTAAATTTTGTTTAAGTAGAAATAGTTTATGACCGTACCCTCACGAGCCTCCGATCGGGTTCCAGGCTAAATCAAAATCGACATGCAATAATAGCCAAAAAACTATGAAAAGCAGGCAAGTCCTTAATCGCAATCAACATCAGGTAATCAAATCAATTAAATAATTAAATTAATTAAATAAGTACTCAAACTGAAAGTTCATGTGGCAAGTGCCACTTAATTATACAACCCAGGGT
The DNA here is from genome assembly GCA_019925795.1 of Dendrobium chrysotoxum. Lineage (NCBI taxonomy): Eukaryota > Viridiplantae > Streptophyta > Magnoliopsida > Asparagales > Orchidaceae > Dendrobium > Dendrobium chrysotoxum. The sequence goes on along the minus strand of CM034302.1, from coordinate 63,414,796 downwards.
CTGCAGGAAAGTAAAGTGGCCAGGTACCACTGACTACAACCTAAATTCTACTCCTAAGACTCAAGTGACTTTGAGATTTGAGATTCTTCTCGTCCTTCACTTCTTCATCTTCTTGGAACTCTTTAGATCGTCGGGTCCAGATATCTAAATGAAAAGAAACTCCCCCTGAATAGGCTTTGGATATTTGAAATTCATCCTAATTTGGATCTCCAAATGGATAGGAACTCTCCCCTAAAGGATGTCCCTTCCTCTTTGGATTCCAAACTGGATGTTTAAACATCCCAATCTCAAAGCACTTAACATTTACAACTCAAATATAATCTCAAATTACATTAATAAAAATTGAAAAATCTAGACTCAACCACCTGCAGGGTTATCCTAATAATCAGCAGTTATATTTACATCCCAAGCAGTTAATATATTGAAATTAAAAATGCTCAAACTAGCCATGCTTGGCCATGCTCTTTTAATTTTAAAGGGGGTCTTAACATGCTTAGCACCTGTACAAAACATGTCAATTTTTAAGGCTTAATTATTTGATTGCCCCCTTTAATTTATGCCCTGTATGAGCATGGCCACTAGCATAAAATTAAATTAGTATAAATCGTTCCTAACCTAAGGGTAGGTCTAACATAGAATCAATCAACTTAGAGTGTAATAAATAAATAAACAATCACATCAACATCAATTACTTAAATCTAGCAACCAGTATGCAATGAAAACCACGGAAAACTCGGCACACGCATGTAGCAGAAAAGTAAACACCAGCCTAGCCTAAGACTAGAGTTGGTTGTCCTAGCAAACCATCTAAAGTGTGTGAGGTAGGATGTGTGGCTTTGATATGTCCTAGATAGGGTACTTGATTGAAGTTGCTTGATGTTCTAGTTGGTTGAAGGCTTAAGAGATTTTAATTAAAATTTAAATCTTAATGATTTGAATTTGATTTTTTAAATTTAATTTTGATTGTTTGTTGAATACCACCTTTGTTGCACACCGAGGCCGTGAAGTTTATTTCACCTTCCTTGGGGCTAATTTAATAGCCTCGTAGGCCTGGGTTACTTAGTGGTACCTGATATAATTAAGTGATTTGAGTTTCATTAATATTTGAAGGTTGATTAATTTTTAATTAAGATTGGTTGGTTGCTGGTTTTAATATTGAATTAATTTTTTCTGGAATGTTAGATCATTTGTCGAATTTTTGAAATTTTCTGGATTATTTTAATGATTTAATTCAAGGGTCAAAAGTTGACTTTTTGATTTAAAGGGTTTTCTAGAAATTTAATATTTTATTAAAATACTAGACCTTAATACGATCATTAAGACAGTAAGTACACTGAAATTGGATTTTTTTACATTTTATTATGAAGGTTTGAAGTTTTGACTTGATTTGAACTAAGTTTGACCAAAAGTTGACTTTTTCAAAATTAATTGATTTCTAGAAAATTAACATTTTTAATAAATATTAGACCTTATTATGAGTTGTATGCCTTTGAGTTTGCTCAATTTGGAGTTCATTTGAATTCGTTATGAATTTTTGAAGTTTTGAGTATTTATTGAATTTTTAAAATGTTTAATTAAAGTCCTTTTTGTGATTTGAATCCAAATGACCTCCAAACTCCTTGGAATCAACTCCAAAGGTCAGGAATGACCTAAGGAGTGATTTCAAAGTGTTTGAGAAATTTTTGAAATTTTTAATTATTTTTAATTAATTAAATTAAATAAATATTAAATTTCAATTAAACTTAAATTAAACTTAATTTTGAATTCCAGTCAAAGGGATTTTATTTTTCATTGATTAAGGGTTAAATTCTGGTCTGTTTGAGGTATTATTTATAATTTTTGAATTTAAATTTGATTTATTATAATTTCTGGAAGGTTTTAAGGCTTAATTAAGGTTCAAATTTGATTAAGGTAATTAAGTGGCTTAATGACTCCAAAATTCAGTGGAAATTTTCCTAGGATTTAGAGTGTCACTTAGTTTAAATGGTTTGAGTTTCAAGTTAATAGTGGGTCAATCTTAATTATTTAATTAATTATTAATGGGATTATTTAATTATTAGATTATTAATTGAATTTTTAATTAGAAAAATATTTAAAATTGAAATTTATATATTTCTGATCTTAATTTGATTTTAATTGAATTAACTTAACAATTTTTTATATTATTTGAAATTTATTCAAATTTTAATGAATTTAATGGTATTTATTTAATTAAGGTTTAATTAAGGGTATTTTATGAATTAATTAAGATTTGAAGGATTTGAACTTACATTTTTGATCTTTAATGATTATATATCTAATTTAGTATTGTTAGAGTTAATTTTGTGTTTTAATTGATTTTATTTGAATTATCATGAATTATTTAATTAAAGCTTGATTAAGGGTGTTTAAGAATTAATTAGAGCTTAATCTTAAATTTTTGTTTGATGATTGCATATATGATTTTTGAGGTTGATCATAGGTAATTTTTGAATTTCTCAAAGTTTCATTTGATTTTATTAAGGTTTATTGAAATTAAATCCTTAAAGAAGGGTTAATTTAAATTAATAATTGTTTGAGATCAATTAATATCCAAATGAGGTATATTAGATCAAGGGGTACATGACACTAGTTTTCTAAATTTGAATTTCATTCCAAAAGGAATGTGTGTAGTCCATCCTAGATTTTCTAAGTTAGCTAAGACACAATCCCTAATTATTGTTCCTAAGTGTCACTAGGTTATAGGACTTGAATCATTGTTCACTAACCCTTAGAGTACAACTAAACAATTATACCACAGCAAGCATGTATCCTAATGCTAAGCATGTAAAGAATTATGAATTTTTAAATTTATGGGTCCAAAATGAACCCATACATTTGAAAATTCAAATCATAGAAATTCTGGTCAAAACATGACCCAAGCAAATTAGGGTAGGTTAAGGATTCCCCCTAATATATGCCATCCAAATTTGAGGTCAATTTGACCATTGGATTTTGAGAAATACGAGAAAAATGAAAAACGATCATCTCTGTTTTTCTATAAAATCAATGGTCCAAATTGATTGAAATTATTTTTAAAATAAAGTAGATGTCAAGAGCTTTCCAACAAGCCCAAGAACACCCAATTTAGATTAAAAATGAATTTTCTATGAATTTTTGAAGTTCTGGGCATTTAATTGAATTTTTTTTAATTCAATTTGAGCAGAACTGTGCAGGGCGCATGATGTGGCGCGATCAGGGCCGTCCGATCGCGTAGTTCAAAATGAACTGAAAATTCAGTTGCCCATAACTTTCAATCCAACCGTCCAAATTTGATGAAATTTGAAACGTATGATCTTGATACCCAAATCTTTTAACCCATGGAATTTTGAGGCTCCATGAATTGAGATTTGGGAGAAATTATTATTTAATCACAGAACTTAAAATGATGATAACTTACAATCTAGCCGTCAACTTTTTGATTTCTTGGTCTTGTTGGAAACCTGCTGAGATCCTCTTTAACTTTGTAGAAGACCTAGAGACCTGGTTCAGGCTGGATTGGAAGTTATTCTTGAAATTCCTAATTCTCTCTCTAGACTCTCTCTCTTCACGAAAACATGGTTTGGAAGCTAGGTTTGATGGGGAAAAGCTTGGAGAAGCTAGGGTAATATCTGGAGAAGCTCCTAGGATTGCTTATAAGGCTAGAGAAGTTTTGGAGAAGAAAAATCAAGTGAGAGAAGGTTAGCATGAGAATGAGGCTTGATTTCAAGTCTTTACCCTATTCAAAAGCTCTAGGGTATTTTGGATGGTCTTGATTGACTTAAAGGCTAGCTAGGATGTTGCAAAGTGTCTCCAAGGTGGTTATTTTGGCAGGGAATTAAAAGGATAAGAAGACACATGAGGTGTAAAGCTCATTTGTCTTCTATTTGCACATGGGAGAGATTAGAGCTTAATCCATGGCTTAAGCTAAGTATTCAAGGTGGTTTGACCAAACATAGGCATGCAAACTTGGTCAACCTGACCATAATTTGATTCATGGTGGATTTGACAATACTCAAAGCATCAATAGTGATGGATTAAAAGCTTGATAAGGATTTAATTGGCTTAGTCTTGAAGTGAGGGTTAGAATGGCTAAATTGTGGAAGTTTTGATCAAGTCTAAAGAGTTGACTTAGTAAAATCCATATTGATAGTGCTCAAGTTAGTCTGGATGATTTGAATCATGTTTTGAAATAGATTTGAGAACTTAAAGGATTTGATTTGATCAAATGGGCTGGAATAACCCATTTAGACCCTTAAGGAACACTTGAGTCAACCTAGTTTGACTTGGTCAACTAGGTTGACCCAGGAGGTGGGCCCAAGTTCAACAAATTTGAAATGATAAATGGAGACCAATGGAGGTGGTCCCTAAGGTCTGGGGAGGTCATTTGGTCAAAATGACCTATTTTGACCCACAAAGACCTGTTTGGTCAACCTAGGTTGACCCAGTGTCTGGGTTTGGGTCCAACAGGGTGGGTTTGACATTTGAAAATTGTTGGAAGTGGTTCCAAGTAATTTGGACGTCACTTGATTTGAAAAGTGCATTTGAACCCCTAAGGGGTATTTTGGTCATTTTGACCCCGGGTCAACTGGGGGTCAAAATGGGTCTAACAAAATGTAGTTTATTGTTCAATGAGTCAGGATTAAGGGTTTGGAAGTGATTGGAGACTTTAGAGAAAGCCCCAAGGTCAGAATCCACTGGTGGCAGGTCTAGTGGCATAGGCCGTAAATATTTGAAGGTTTTATAGCCTTTAGATTTCAATTCAGTTTATGGGGTTAGAGACCTCAGAATGAGCTCAAATTTGGAGGGTTGCCTCTAGAGACATATCATATCAGTTTGGAACTGATAAACCTTGAATCATAGATCATTTGATAGGGTTTTGAAATGTTCAAAGATTCACTGAAAAAGGCTTTCAGGACTTAGACCTTTGGCCTTGGAATTTGATCTGGATTTTTGGTTTTGAGCTGAATTTTGATTTTGAATGATAGGGTTTGAACTATCTAAATCATTTACAATCATTTAAGTGATTGTAGATGATTAGATAGGATTAAAGTCAGGTCAGAGGCTGTGACAGCTAAATCTGGGCTGTTTAAAGGTCAGGATTGGTCAGGGATTTGAATTGACTTGAACTCTGGATTGATTTGAGTCTTGAATAGATTGATTTAAAGTCTAGGTTGGTCTAGAGTTTGAATAGATTTGAGATCTGGATAGATCTAAGATCTTAGAAGAATCCTAAGACCTAGATTGATCTAGAATCTGGATAGATCTAGAACATGGGTAGATCCTAGGATTTAAAGTCTGGAAGAATCCCAAGATCTAGAATAGATCTTGGGGGGTCTAGAATCTAGGAAACATCCTAAAGCTTGGGATCTAGGAAAATCCTAAGATCTAGAAGAATCCTAGGATCTAGGAATCCTAAGATTTGGGATTTAGAATGATCCTAGGCTTTAAATAAATTTGAAGGAGTCTTAGGGTCTAGAGTAGATCCTATGGACTGAAGTCTAGGAAGATCTCAGTATTTATGAGTCTTAGGATTTGGGGTCTAGAATAGTCTTAGGGTCTAGAAGAATCCTAGGATCTAGGTTCTAGGAGGATCCTAAGGTCTTGAAGGATCTAGAGGAATCCTAGGGTCTAAAATAGATCCTAGGATCTAAGAAGATCATATGATCTAGAGTCTGGCAGAATCCTAGGGTCTAGAATAGCTCCTAGGGTCTAAAGTCTAAAAGGATCCTAGAGTCTAGGTTAGTCTGAAGTTTGATTGAGTTGAGTTTTAAAATTAATATGGGATTAAATCAATTTGAATCTGGATTGATATTTAAATTATGGATTGATCTAAGATTAGCTTGATCCTAGGGTCAAGATTAATTTGAAGAGATTCTAGGGTCTAGAGTAGATCCTAGGGATTAAAATCTAAGGAGATCCTAGAGTCTAGATTAGTCTTAAGTTTGTTGATCTATGGTCAGGATTGATCAGGGATCTGGATGGGTCCTACTAACCTCATACAAAAATGAGGTCAACACTTCCTTAGAAAGCTTTTGAATTGCCTAGTGATTAAGGCAACATCATTGCTATCAGACCCGAAAGAGTCAGTATCAGTATAGTTGGCCTTCAGTGCCACAGTTTTCTCCTTCTTCTTCTCACCTGCATCAATTTGACGTTGGTTTACTCCTTGCTCGTAAGCAATGAGTGACCCAAGTAAGTTATCAATAGAATAAATATTCAAATCTTTGGACTCAGTGATCATAGTTATTTTTGCATCATAGGAAGAGGGCAAGCATCTCAAGATTTTATTAACTTTTTCATAGTTGATGAGTTCTCTTCCTAAGATATGCAGGGATGTTACAATCTATGTGAACCTAGTATATATTTTAGATATAGACTCACTAGGTTTCATGCAGAATAGTTTGTAGTCATGAAGTAATATGTTTAACCTAGACTATTTGACTTCAGATGTACCTTCATAAGTGATGCACAATCTATCCCAGATTTTTTTACCAGTTGTACAAGTAGAGACACGCATGTAATCCTTAGATTTTAAGGCACAGAAAAAATAGTTCAAACATTTGACATTCAGTTGGGCTAAGTCCCGATCATCAAAAGTCCATTCATTGAAAGGCAGTTCCATTTTAACATTGTTAACCATTCTAAAAGGTGCTTCATAGCCATCCTTAACAAGCATCGACATGTGATAATCTATAGATTAAAGAAATGTGGACATGTGAGTTTTTCAAAAATCAAAAGGTATATTACTAAATAATGGTGGACGTATAATTGAATAACCTTCAGCAGTATTACGATTACCAAAGTTAGCCATGGATAAAATTCAAAAGTTTTTAAACTTTATTTTTGAATACCATTATGATACCACTTGAAAGTCAAGTGGGTATGTTCTAATACCACTTGAAAGTTTGATAGGGATGTTAAGCCCTTATAAACTAGTCCTGAGGCTAACCAAGAGGGGGGGGTGAATTGGTTATTTTAAAAATTTGTGAGCAACAAGAAAGATCTTTTGATAATTTACAGCGGACACAAGTAAACACAGAAATGGAAAGATCAATCACAGATTTCACCCAAGAAGATAATAACAAAAAAATAAAGTGCAGAAAATAATAAAAAAATACACCATATTTTATAGTGATTCGGTCAACTTGACCTACGTCCAGTCCCTGAAGCCTCCCCTCCGGGTATTGCACTAACACTAAGTGACTCTCCTTCTGCTCCCACAGTAAAGTGGAAAAGCCTGTACAAAAACTCCTTTCCACCGACACGGTGAGGTAGAGAACCTGAACTCCTTTTGCTTCCTCCTGAAACAGGTAGAGAACCTAGACTCCTTCACTTCTTCCTAAAGTAGGCAGAGAACCTGGATCTTCTTGCAAATGATCCTTCCATAGAGACACCAACAAGATAAGAGATGATGAATGGATAAGACGACTCAAATTCTTTCTTGAAGCAACCTTTATGAATCCCTCACAAACTCCCCCTCACGAGATCCTCTCTCTCTCTCCCAAGCTCTCTCTCTCTCTCTCTCTCTCTTAAGGTTTCTCTAGAAAGGAAAGTGGCAAAAGATTTTTTTGTTGGAAGAAAAAGATCTTAAATAGGAGGGCTCAAAAATTACCCTAAATCTCAACTGGTCGTCAAAGATCACCCAGGATGATCGATCGATCGTCCTGTATGATCAGTTCAAAATCACATGTATCATCATAGACGATCTGGTTCCTCTAAATGATTAGTATGCAAAATTTGTTCATATCGTCCTATACGATTCTACGATCGTCTGGGATGATTAGTGTAAATTAGGAATTTCATCCAGAAGACAGCTCTGGTCGTCTAGGGGAACTTGTGCTGGACAATCTAAAATGACTTGATCGTCCGGGACGATATGGGTATCATCCCGTATGATTAGTTCAAAAATAACAAAATCATCCTACACACAGCTCTAGACGTACAGGTCATAACATGCTAGAAGATTTTAAAATGACTTGATCGTTCAGGATGATATGTCCATCGTCCTGTATGATTAGTTCAAAAATAATAATGTCATCCTACTCACAGCTTTGGACGTACAGGTGGTAGGCACTGGATGATCAGGATTTTTAACATATCGTTCCGTACGATCTTGTGATCGTCCAGGATGATATGATCGAATCAATTAAATCTTAATTACTTTCCTTAATCATCAGACTAATTTAGGCATGATTGTAATGGATTGTCCAGGATGATACACGTATCATACGGGACGATCAAACCAAATCTCTAAAAATAAAAACTTGCTTAACTTAATCTAGCGGTTGAGAATTTTTGATTTAAGCCTATCGTCCTGTACGATATGTGTATCATCTAGGATGATCAGCTTAATCAAATTGACTTAACATGATCATCCTAATTAGGGTTGCTATTTTCACTGGATCATCTAGGATGATATGAATAGCATCTAGGACGATATAAATAAAACTTGAAAATAGAGACTCTAACTCACTAAAAGTTTCACCCTGAGTGTGTATGTGCAAGGTTACTTAGCTAGGGGATCACTTACATTATATTTGACTCAAGAAAGGGAAAAATTACAACTTAGACACACACGGACCCGTTCTTGAGTTAGCCTGGATTGCATTTGATCTTTTATACCTTAAATATTAGTTGACCAAAACACAGAGCATAAAAATATTTGTTATCATCAAAATTGTAATCCCTAAATCAAGATTTGCAATAAACATCAAGCCTTTTCTTAAAGTGACTAGGCACAACCAAGACGTGGGATTAATTGATTTATTTTAAAAACTTCTTTCGAGAATGTTAACAATAATTTTAATAGAAATAAACTAATTGATAAACTCAAAATTTTGATTTTTAAATTTTATTTTCAAAATACTTTTGAGAATAATCAAGTTGAATAAAAAGATCTTTCCTAAGAAAAGTATGATTAAGCATGCAAAAAATTATTTTTCCTTTTTTTATTATAGAAATCAAATTCACTTGTAACAATATTAGATAAAAAGAAAACAAATAACTCAAATTAATTTTTTATTGTAGTTTTATCAACTTAATTTACGTCCACTCCCCAACAAATCCAATATACACTCCTATTCTTGGTAAGGAGTAGAAGCCTTTCTTCTTTTGAAGGATTAGTGAACACCCTTGTACACCACTTCTCTCTCTTAAGAAGTTACCTCCTTCACCCAAAACAATGGAGATGCCACACTACAAGCCTCCTAGATAGACAAAGAGTCTTTTCACCAAGACTCTTCAAAAGTTCTTACACCTAAGAGCCCTCACTCTATAAATCTAAGGAAAGACAATCATAAAATGTGAAGAATTATAATTATGCAACATAATCTATTGGATCCCTTTCTAAGAGATCCCTCACAAAATCTCTAAACTCCTTTACCTTCTCTTTCTCATAGAGTATAATGAGTTTCCCCAAGAACTCTTTCTCTCTCTCTCTCTCTCTCTCTCTCTCTCTCTCTCTCTCTCTCTCTCAACTCTCCAGATTTCCCAACATTCCTCAACCCTAACTGTTGGAGACTCTTGAATGCTAGAGAGATTGAAAGACTTCTTTAAAATACCTTAAAATATGTATTTATATTAAGCATTTAATCAAATCCTAAAAATCCTGATTTGGTTAATTTCATGGGCAGATCGTATAGTCTAATCTATGGATCATATCGTATGATTTGAACAAAGTTGCTAACTTAGGGAATTACTATTATCCTATCCAAATGAGTTTCATCCGAACAAGCTCTCTATTTGTTTGGACTATATGATTATGATTGTACATTATGATCTTCACAAGGTTGGTGAATAAGAGCATTAGAATAACCTATTCAAAAAAATTTTGGCCCGGCAAGCTCTTTGTTCATTCATACAGCATGATTAGGATCATATAGTATAATATGAATTTTGATTTGGCCCCTTAATTTCATGTTAAAAAATAGGTAAATACTAATACATGAAATAAGTTTCAAGTTGTATAAAAACATTTGTCCAATATAAACAAGTTTAAATTTGAACTTAGTTATGCCATTCTACTGGAGCATTCTTGGTGTAGATAAATTGTGTTCTATTTCTACTTCATGGAAAAAGGATTCAGACCTACCATTCTCAAACTCTCTTATATGGTCACTTTAGTTAGTGAAAATGATGCATCCTAATTTCCTTTGAATCTAGGTTGAGAATATCCTAAACTCCTTAAACGAATCACTTTTATTTGAGAGAAAACTAATCCTAGTGAATCAAGTGAAATTATCTACAATAACAAACTCATATGATTTTCCAACTAAACTTATGGTGTTGATGGGTCCAAGTAGGTTTGTGTGTAATATCTCATGTGGTCTATTGGTGTTAATCTCCTTGATTGAGTGAAATGAGGACTTAACATGTTTCCTTAGTTAACATGCATCCTAATGGATCTCCTTAGTGAATTCTAATTTTGGCACTCCTTTAACTAGGACCACGTGAGTGATCTTTTTAATTATCATCATGCTTGTATGATAATCTCCTGTGCCACAACCAAGCCTCATATATAGTGATTTTTAGATAGTGCACTTTGTTATACTCATTTATACTCTCTAAGTCATTCATGTAAACATTATTTACTCTAAAACCATGCAAAATAGTTTTACCATCAAGTAAAATGAAGTATTTATCAAAAAAGAATTTAACATCAAATCCCTTTTCACATAAATGGATAATGATAAGTAAATTATACTTTAAACCTTCTACTAGCAATATCTTTTCAATAGTAAAGCCATTTAATTTACCTATAGTTAATGTTCAATTCACTCTTCTCATAGTATTGTCTCCCAAGTTCACTTTTCCTCTACTCCTGGACTATAGCGTTCTTTATATCTCCTATCAATGGCATGAACATCAGCTATCTAAGTACCACATTCCTTTATTGGACCCCTTGTTAAGACACATGCAAAATAAATTATGTTGTAAATTTGGGAACCCAGGTGAGTTTGGGTCCCTTCAATCTATGAGATGAATTTATGTTATATTATGCATATAAATCCTTAGGCCTCCAGACATACTATGCACTAAGATGAAATCTATGAGGATATACTTGTGCAATGTATCCTACCATGTCGAAAGAGAAACATTCTACCCTTAGAAATGAATGATCTAGTTTAAAAAGAGGGTGACTCTTCCTAATAAGAGGGGGTGATGTGTGAGGTTTTCTTAATAGTTGCTTATGAGCAATTGATGATTGAGGTGCCAATTTTCTAAGCTTTGTGACCTCCTTCCTAAGTGAGCTGAGCATTCGATGAGCTGCTCGAGGCTCAGCTCGATAAGAGCTCATTCATGATCATTTAGTTAGTAATAAACAAGCTTGAACAACTATATGTTCTGCTAATTTATGTTTATGAATAAGATCATTTAATACTGGTCAATATGCTCGATATAAAGCTTGATAGGAAGCTCGATAACACACTCGATATGAAGCTCAAGAGCAAGCTCATTAAAAAACTTGATTAATATTTCATATCAAGATCAATTAATTTGCATTAGTATTAAAATATATATTTAATAAATAAATTATTATTATATATTAATTGATATTATGTTCTTACAAATAATTTAATTACTAATATCAATTATTTAAATACTAATTAATAACAATCCTTTTTTTTAATTTTTTTATTTTAGCAATCAGACTTGCAACATCGTGATAGCCTCCACCATGTGGCCACGTCATTTATGTGAACAAAAATAATATCTTGCTTCTCGCACTCTCAGTTGCCCTAACCTTATTTGCTAATATGCTGCTCCACCCGTGTCTGAAACCCACTTTCTTCCAATGCTCAAAACCCTCCTCTTTCCCTACGTCATTCATCCTTGAACTCGATTGTGCCCAATTTCGGCAGATGAATAGATTCGTCTTCATCATTTTCTCTCCTACCTCCCTTAAATCCTCCAAAACATCTAAAAGTCATCTCGCAGGTTTATTTAATCTTTTTTTTTTGCATTAGTTTCCTTTTTTTTTGGTTCCTGTCTTCGAATGTAACTCATGGATCAATGGATCATGGTAGTTCTAATCTTTCTTCTTATGCTTGAAACCCTGGATCACATCTCACAATTATTTTTCAATTTTTTTGGGGATTTTTTGATATTTTTTTCTCTGGTTCCTCTAGTTGGATTATATTGAAATCAGATGTTGGATACCATCATGGTAGATTGGTAAATTGCAAACTTCTGCCTATATTTTTTGCATTAAAGATAGACTGATGCATTGAAGATAGACTTGCTGTACAACTACATTCTATGTTTTGACTTCACTGGAAAGTAGAAATTGGGAATATTTTATTCTGAATACAATTTATGTTGTACTAAAAATTGGGATGTTATGTTACAATTGTTATATTCATTGCAATTTGTAAATGTTATGTTATAAATTGGTATGTTATACGGAACATCAACTGGGCTCTATTTATTGCAACTTGTAAATGTTATGTTATACTGGCAATTGGGAACATTTTCTTATGAATGCAATGCACATTATTTTGTTTAAATTTTGTTGAGTTTGGGCTCTATTTATGTTAAGTTTTATAAATCTAAGTAACCTTGGTTTATTTGTAGAATTGTTTAAGAAGCTAGTTCATGAAAAGTATCATTTATGAGCTTGATAAGGCACGTTCTTTAAGATCTTGATATGGTTCATCTGTTAGGAGCTCAATAAGGCTCATTCATTAAGAGCTCATTAAGGCTCATTTGTTAAGAGCTCAATAAGGCTCATTCATTAAGAGATTGTTAAGGCTCATTCACTAAGAGCAAGATAAGGCTCATTTAGTTATTCATAAATGAGCTACTCGTTTAGATCTTGATAAAGGCTAAATGAACCGAACATGAATGAACATGGACCCAGCTTGAACATGTATGATTTTAAATGAACCAAACTTGATCAAAACCAAAAGCTCAGCTTGAACAAGATCTTATCAAACAAGCTCGAACATGAGCACATATATACTCGGCTTGTCTCGGTTCGTTTGCAGACCTACTTATTTGCACAAGTCATTATGCCTAACTTGACATATGCAAAATGTTGACTTTCTTGCAAATGCAATACCTCATCCTCTAATATTTTGCAAGCACTCTCTAATTCAATGTGTATTTTTTATCCTTTAATTCATTCTTAAGTGTTTTGTTTTCAGTAGTCACACTTGTATGCTTCTGTACTAATATCATATGATCATCCTTAAAATGTCTAAATTTATTAATTAAATCAGAATGCTCTTCCACAAGTGAAGTATGCTCCCTTTTAATGCATAAAAACCTTTTGTTTAACTTCTTATAACTACCATGCTATTGTTCAAAAAATGAAAGTAATTCTTCAAGGTGAAAACACTTACTTGATCATTGTTCGTATCATCTGAATCATCTTTAGCCATTAAGCACAAGTTGCTTATCTCTTCTTCTACTTTTATTTTAGATGACTCAGAATCTGAATTCACCTAGAAGGCTCTTTGAGGCTTTCTGTTATTTTTCTTATTATCAATCTTGTCCTCACCCTTTTACTTTGGTGGTTGAACTTTCAAATTAGGGTAGCCCGACATTATGTGACTTGGCTTTTTGCACTCAAAACAAATGAGTTTAGGGAAAATTTTATTCAACTTTTTACCATTCCTCTACTTCTTGGCATGCCATCTTTGCTTCTTTCTCAAAAAGTCTTGAATTGTTTAATCATGATGGCTATGTTGTCCTCTCTACCTTCTTCAAAGTTGCTACTTTCATAATCATCAACCTTCAGAGCAATTATTTTCTCTTTTCTCTTTTCTTTTGTATCTGCATTTCTTTGACAAATTTTTTTCTCATATGCAATTAAGGAGCAAGTAGATTATAAATAGAATAAGCATTCAAATCATTTGATAATGAGATTGTCGTCACCTTGGCATCCCAAGATTCAAGCAAACATCTAAGAATCTTATTAACATTCCTTGTATTACTAATTTCTTTACCCAAAGTATACAAAGAAGTAATGTTTTTCGTAAATTATATATACATATCAGTTATAGATTCACTAGGTTGCATACGAAAAAATTTGTAATCATAAAGTAAAATATTCAATCATGATTGTTTGACTTTATTAGTCCTTTCATGCTTAAGCACATAAAAGAAGCAATTTAAATATTTAGCATTTAATTGTACAAGTTCTCTATCCTCTATGCTCTATTTAGTAAAGGGTATTTCAATTTTAGTATCACACTATTCTATAAGGTGATGAATACCCAATTTGAAACAAATGCCACATTAAAAAATCTATAAATTGAATAAATATTGATGAGCATATTTTCAAAAAACAAAGGAAATGTTGTCGAAAAATGGTGAATGGGTAATAGAGTACCCTTTTGATGTGTTCTAATTCCCAAACTGTGCCATACTAGAATCTACTCAGGTAGTGAAACCAAATGAATGAGAATCCCACTTTAATACAAAATGTAAATTTCTAGGCATAGCCAAGAGGGGGTGAATTGGCTTATTTAGAAAATTCTTTTTTAGAGAGAGAAAATAAATAGCAGTGAAAATAAAAATAACTTAGCAAACTCAGAATATTGATTTTAAATTTTAATATTTATAATCATCAAAATTCTTTAGGCATTGGATGGATATTATTAATATAGATATGTAGGAGCACTGCACATGTCACACATCAATTTCACTCCACACAACATCATAAATGAGCTTCACTATAATTGCACAATCAAAAATTTGAAACTTAGGAACTCACTACTATACCAACACCAACCACTTGTTAACATAATGGTGTTAAATGCACATGTTATCCAATAGGTACTTTGACGTAGTGTTATCCATAATGTAGGAAACTGAATAAACATCACCCCTTTGTTGTTAGTAGTCACCTATTATTGCTTAACTAGTATAAAGTTCAATGTAGCAAATATGTTAATCTTATACATTGAGGAATTAACCTCCATTAGGAATCATAATTCCTGCCAAAAGCAAAATCAGTCCCTATGATATATCACCCTAGAGAAAAAATATAATCTCACCTATCTCAAACCACCTAATCACTTATCCTCTCACTTCACATACCATTTATTTCATATCATTTATAGTGATAGGAATCAACTAGCATTGGGTGGGATGATTAGGAGGTAAAAGAAGAAGTAGAACAACAAGCTCAACCCGCTGATCATGCATGACAATATCCAAAGGAAGAGTGGGCTGAGTATTTTTAGGATTAGAACTTAAAGTTGATGATCATATCTGACAAGAAAAAAAGGTGGGAGCATTTGCAATAGCAGCAAGAGGATGACTGCACTTTGCTCCAGGAGGAGCAATTTTCACTCCATGGCTATTTTTACCCACAAAAACCACCACACGATCAGGGATGCTTAAACAATTGTGAGTGTGATGTTTGTAGTGTTTATTATTTTTATTTTGTATTTTTTGTGTTTCTTTGATGTTGCCTTTTTTATATGTCAAAAGGGAGAGAAGCATAATTTTGGTTTGTTGTACTAGTGTTTTTATTTTTTTATGTTGTACTCTTTTTAGGATCTTAAATGAAAAAAAAAATTAAAATAAAAAATGCATGCTATTGTTCTACCACGCTATGTTATTTCAAACCTTTTTCTCTCATATTATTTCTATAGGAGAGAAATACATTTGGACATATTATTGAATGCTTTACTTAAAAAAATCAGAAGATATAACTTTAACCAAAATACTTACTATCATAAAAGAGAGAGATTATTGAATGCCATGAGCCTGGTGCAAATATAAGGATTTTTTATGATCACAAAGATTATTGGTTTTACTAATGCAAATTGTTGTTATGTGTGTAGGTTATTACCTTAAACTAACATTTCAAGTAAAACAATATTTAGTAGAGGTGAGATGGGATGCAGAAGAGGAACTAATTGAGCTCAAAGTTGCAAATGTAAAGTCATGAAGAACAACATGATCTCAAAGAAAGCAAGTGTACCCAATTATTATTATTATTTTTTATTTTTTGAGTCTTCTTCTTGTATAGGAATAAATTGAGCTAAACAACCAAGCACATAAATAGAATAGTGCAAATATATTAAGGATAAAACATTTTGAATGTTAACTAAAAAACTTGGTCTTTGATTCATTGTATTGTACTATGATAATTTTGATTATAAAAAAACCATATTATATTAATTAACAAAAAAAATAAAATTAAATTTGAAATAATAAATCATACTATACTATTTTTATCATCCTCTATGATCTACTATTTGAAATTAAACTAGTCTTTTTTATTATTTCTAAAAATAGGTAAATTCAAAATTTGGTTAGTTGATATTAGATGAGCATATTTGTATTGGATGAAGTTTAAATATATTGTTAAATATTTATCTATTTAGAACCTGAAATCAAAGATCCAAATCAGAGTGTATTTCATACTAAATTATCCATATTGTATAGGCTGAACAAATAGAGAGCTTGTTTGGATGATCTTCATTCGGACATGATGATTCAATGCTTTGAGTAAAAAACTTAAACTAATTGTATTGTACAATTCATATCATATAGTCTAATCAAACAAAGAGCAATTTTCAGGATTTTAAGTTGATTGTACCAATTGTATTGAATGATCCAAGGACCATACTAAATGATAAAGCTAACAATTTTAATTAATAGCCTATTTAGGATTTTTTTAGAATTTTAATATAAATATTAAAACCTATCAAACCTACAGTGCTTTTTGAGAGAGTTTCTTTTCAAAGAGCCTTTCAACATGACATGAGAGCTTGAGAGTTTGTGTGAGCTTTTGGAGAGAAACTTTCAAGATGATTTTGGGGTAACGTTGGGAGAGGCTTTGAGAGATATTTTGGGAGGAACCAAAAAAGTTGTTGATGGATTCACCAAAGATTTTCTAGTCAAATCTATTTCCATCATTCCTCTAATTGATGTAAAAGTTCTTACGAGAAGAACTTTGGAGACTCGAACCAAGTCTAGTAGACTAGGGAGAAGTTATTTTTTAGGAGAAAGCATTATAGGGTTTCTCCATTACTTGTAAAGGAGAATGGTTTCTCCACTTTGCTAGGAGCAAAAGCAGAGAGGTTTCTTCACCTTGATGGAAGCAAAAGGAAATAATTAATGGAAATTTTTAGGAGAGGACTAGGGGAGTGATCAAGATTGTTCGAACCATTATTAATCAGTTTGTAATTTTTTTCTACACTTACTTTATTGCAATTATATTTCCTTCTTATGATAGTTTAATGAGCTATAAAAAATGGTTAATATTACAAGCTGGCATTTTTAATATTAATTTTCTCTTGATAAAATAACACAAAAAAAATTCAAAATAGTTTATCCTTGCAAGAGATTTTTTTAGCAAATTTTAAGAAGGGATTTTAATAGATTTGATTGTCATTCTTATGCTAGTTTGTTTTAAAATAAGATAAAAAAATTTTAGTGTTTTACTTGTTCAATGCTTTTGTACAAAATTTTAAAACTTTTATTACACAACAATCCCCCCCCCCCCCCCCCCATCTCATAGGTGTGTTGTATAGTTTAGATCAACATCAAATCATATTAAGAATGCGTAGATTCTGAAGCTCCCCCCCCCAACAACAACAACATCAAATAACAAATAACTTTAAGAGTGTGTAGATTCTATAGTTCGTAGGAAAGTTGTCCGCTTAAATGCCCCTTCTCCAACTATAACCCATTTAAACATGAATACTACTCTTTTTGAGCCTATAATTACTACACGTGCTAATGTTGGTTCTGGGATAGAATTTAGTGCATGGAAGTAGAGATTCATTAGCATTAACCAATTTGATGAACCCAATGTGTTTACTGAGGGTGTGATTCAATTGTTTTGGATTAAGTAGCAGTGCATGATAATATTGGGAAATCGAAGAGGGCTATGGTGGGAAATTTTCCAGGAAGAAAAGTTTCCCATCTTATTCATAAAATGAATTAAGAAAAAAATGGTTACACTTAGGCAATTTCCACCTAGTGATGATTTCACTATATTATTTTATTTTCATATATGAGTGTTGAAATTCATGATGCAGTCCTTATAGGGGGGCATGGTTCATGATAGGCTACATAATTGGATTGAACAAATGGACACCTTCATTTACACTAAATTCATTAACACATATCACATTACCACGGTAAGAAAATTAGTGCAAGAATTACAACAAATATTTGAGAGACACTTTGGATTGATACATAAACCAATGAATGAGGCCGTTGTAATTATGTTAAGAGTTTATGTTTGGAATAAACATATCGAAGAAACTACAAAATGTAGTTTAGGTCCAGGGGCTACAAAATCACTTCTTCCAGTATGTGGAATATGAGGGAATCTCATTTGATGTTCTCACTCGACATTTGCAAGAGGTTGTACCCTGGTGTATGCTTTTTGTTGATGATATTCTTCTTGTTGATAAGACTAGAGAGAGAGTTGAAGGTAAACTTAAATTATGGAGGTCAACCTTAGAGTCCAATATCTTTCATTTGAGTAGATCTAAAGCTGAATATATGGAGTGGAGGTTTAGTGATAATAAATCTAGTGGAGGGATTGTGACCTTGGGTGATCAACTCATTAATAAGGAGTATACGTTTTTGATACCTTGGGCCTATTATTCAAAGTGATAGTGAAATAGCTGGGGATATTATTAGTAGAATTCAAGTTGGATGGTTGAAATGAAGGAATGCATCAGGCTTGTTGTGTGATAGAAAAGTTCCCCTCAAGCTTAAGGGAAAATTCTATAAGATGGTGGTTAGACCTGCAATACTTTATGGTGTAGAATGTTGGCCATTAAAAGAGAAGTATAATATTAAGTTAAGTGCTATAGATATGAGGATTCTTAGGTGGATGAGTAGCTATACTCTTAGAGATAAGATATGAAATGAGCATATACATGAAAAGGTTGGAGTAGCTCCAGTGGAAGATAAGATTTGAGTGAGTTGCCTTACATGGTTTGGTCACATAAAATGGTAGCCTTTCAATGACCCAGTTAGAAAAGTAGATGTATTATATTTAACTTATGTTAAGAAAATGTAGAGGTCTAAAAAGACTGGGTTATAAAATATTAGAAATGACCTTTCTTTATTAGATTTAAATGATAATTTAACTCTTAATAGGACACAATAGAGAAAAAAGATTCTTGTAGCCAACCCCACATAGTGAGATAAAGGCTTGTTATTATTGTTGTTGTTGTTGTGGTTTGATTGGCCATAAGATGGAGCACTTCCCTACCAGGAAGATGCTTCCATCAAAAGGTTCATCAAGAGACCCAACTACTCTAGCTACTTCCTTCAAGACCTGAGGCATATTATAGTAGCTTTTGGCCTATACAATAACGACTAGATTGCTACACCTCCACAACCACAATTTGAAGCCTCTACATATTAATATGCTCTCCCCCATATTGCAGATAACCATTTACCCTGCAAGGATGTAATCGATAATGCTCAGAATGAGAAGCTGCTTGCCCATAACCCCTATGAGATAATTGTTACTCCACAAACCAACTGAGCAAGCTTCAGGTTTGGAATGATAGTTGAAATTAGTTTAAAAATCTAACCAAAGTAATCTAAGATCTATAAGCTGAAGGTGCATGGGATGATGTTTATGGACCTTGAATATTAGTTTCTACAAGAAAAGGCCAGCCATGCCTTGGAAATCCTAAGAATAACAAGAATGGTTTAGAGAAACCAAATAGTTCCAAGGCTCATAGTCCTGTTGATTTTAGCATTCAGCCTTGCCAAACCAATAAGGCAAAATCAATAACTTATGGAAACATAAGCTTTAACCTTTAATGCACTTAATCTATGTTATTCTTGGCTGGCACTATCCATGTTGAGAAATCTTTCATTGCAGTTTCAAAAAAAACTAAGCAGGGGTAAGGAGCATGTTTCTGAAGCCCACTTTGATATGGAGCTAATGCAACTAGGCCCTATTGAGCAGTTACCCAGAAAGTGAAAGAAGCATCTATAACTATTTACGATCAATGGGGACACATTCCCCTCCGTGGCTAATGATGTGGTTCACTATTAGGACTTGTAGGGGTCACTGCAAGATGGCTAATTTATTGCTAGAGTACTAAGAAACTAATCAACCTTTGTGTTTTTTCAACCCTTTATTTGGTGTCCCTTTGGACTTGTAGGGGTCGCTGTAAGATGGCTAATTTATTGTTGGAGTGTTGAGACACTAATCAGCCTTTATGCTGTTTTAACCCTTTCTTTGGTGCCCCTTCACCCACCCCCACGCCCACATATTGCGACGTGGTGTCTAGTCAGGTTTGTTGGTGCTTGCTACAATCATATATGGGATCCCATTTTGACAATCAAGAAGTTACTTGTAGTGCTAGTTTTTTTTTTTAAGTTTGAAATGTAATTTTGTATGGAATATTGATGTAGTTACTCTTGCTCTTCCCTCTTTTTTTTTATTGAGGGAGAATTCTTATATGAGTCTCTATACTTGATTGAACCTTTTTGTACATTTATGCTCTTTTAATTTAGTAATGTAAATGCACCTTTCAAAGGAAGGACCCTACAATATCGGCCTTGGCACAAATTGGCTACAAACATATGCAGGCAAAGAAATATTGATGATTTATACTGGAGATGGCATGAAGATTTATTATCTAAGAAAATAGATATTTTTTAGTTTAAACTGTTATCCATGTTTCATTTGAAAATAAAATGAAATTTTAGAAATTCTAAAAAATTTATTTGTCATTTAATACTCCACGAACTAGCCAAATAACCTTGTACTCTGGGAATTTGCCAAACATACTAGTACTCAGGAACTGGTTGAAGAGATGAGTGATAAAGGAACTTGTTTCTCTATTGAAAATAATAAAAATATGAAATTTCCTTCTTGTATTAAGTTATAAATCCATGTCAACAGATTTTTTAAAAAAAAACATAAACGAAAATTGGAAAATGTTTTGCTAAAAATATACTCAAATAAACAAAACAAAAAAAACGACTACTAGAATGAAATGCTCAAGTAACTACATTTCAATTTTAAGCTTAAACGATAGCAAAAAAACCCCACAAAAAATGAAAAATCAACACTTAGCAAAGTTTCCCAACTAAATTTCTTTTGAGATATTATTAAAGAAAAATAATATTTGATGTTCATGAATCTAAATTCTTGTATAAAAAAAGATAAAAATTCTTATAAAGATATTATCTTCAAAATAAATGTCTTAAAGATTTATTTATACATTGAAAATTTATTTTTCGTGAAATTATTATCAACATTAGTGAATCATCGAACTTATCTTATGAGCATACTTGTCAAGTTCTTACTTATCATATATATATATATTTTTATTTGTCATATGATTGAAATTGATACACTGGTGCATCTGATATTATTCTGAATTCAGCTCATTAAATATGCTTATAACTTTCAAATATTAAATTTTAATAAATTTCCTTTAAACACAAGTCATGCTCTAGAATTCAACTTCCCCTTTTGCAATAAGATCCATATTGAGTAGCATGCGAGTCCATTATAGAATATAAGTCTAAATGAATACCCTAGCCAAGATGAAAGCTTTGGCAAAAAAGATGAGGCCCATTAAGACGATGACTTGCCCTTGAGCTATATTAAAGAAAAATATTATACTGTGTTAAAATTAAAAATTTCTATAATTTATAAGGATACCTCAATATCTTTCTCAACAAATATATTGAACATCGGGCATTTGATATTTATCCTTTCAAAGAAAGAAAAATAAATAAAGTATTCTTCAAATTCATTATTGAAGGTATTCAGAATTCAAAATTTGTCTCTTCAATAATGATATCTGGTATTCGGTATTCATCATTATTAAGAGGTTATTCAAATTTGATATTCATCTCTTTAATGATGATATTTGGTATTCAATATTCATCTCTTTAATGAAAATATTCAATATTCAGTATTCATCAACATCAAGAAGTTATATTTGGTATTCATCAATTTATATTTGATATTCAAAATTTTTTATTCAACTTATATTTATAATCATTCTTTTGAGTAAAAGAAATTCATAATTAGCATTTCATACTCTACTTTCAAAATTTAATATTTTTCTAGAGGAAAATTTTATTCAAAGAGAAGAATTCATACAAGTAAAATTCGCACAAATGGAAGTATTATTACTTCAAAATTTTATATAAGTAATTATAAAAAAACAAGCTCAATTACTTGTGACACTCTATTCTTCATTATTTTCTTCACTGGAGCTCAACTATACTCTCAAAGCTTTGAAAGCCTCTTTATCTTAGCATATAATTACGACTGCCTTTTCTACCAACTTACATAGACATAAATTTACTCCTCAAGTAAACTTGGAAGATAAAAAATCCATTTGAGCCTTCTCATTTCAGACCTATAAGTCTTTGTCAGACCATTTACAAGGTGGAAGCTAGAATGATTTTGAATAGATTGAAATGTTGCCTTCCAAAAATTATCATTGAAGATCAAGTTACTTTTATTCCCAACAGATCGATGTCAGACCATTGTCTCTTGGCTCAAGAAATTTTTAATAAATTCAAATTTTCTAATTCGAAGAAGGGTTTAATGGCTATTAAAATTGATATGGAATAAGCCTATGATAGCATGGGTTAGCAGGCTTTAATGAAGACTTTAAGTTTGTTTGGCTTTCCTCCTAAGTTTTCTAATCTTATATTGGAATGTGTGAAAAATGCCAGATTTTCAATTCTTATAAATGGGAGGAATTCTAAATTGATTAAAGCTAAGAGTGGATTCAGACAAGGTTGTCCGTTGTCTCCAAATTTATTCATCATGTGTTCTCAACTTTTATCCAATGCCATTCTTCAAAGAGGTGCTGAATTGGGTATTAAAATTGTTCCACAAGATGAAAAAATTACCCATTTATTATATGCTAATGATGTGCTTTTGTTTTCAATTGCATCTTCAAAAGTAGCTAACACAATGAAAGGTATTATTGCTGATTTCTATGGTTGGACAGGACAAAAGGTGAATAACAATAAAACCCAAATTTTTTTTAGAAAATCAGTTGATGTTAATAGAAAGAGAAAGATAGCCAAAAAGCTTGGTTTTAGAATTGTTCAAGAAATGCAGTATCTTGGAGTCAAAATTGTTTTAAGAAGGTTCAAGGTGAATGATTTTCAAAATATTTTAGAACCTACATTGGAAAGATTAAATGCTTGGGGAAACAGATGTCTTTCTTTGGCTGGTAGAATTCTACTCATTAAATATTCTTTTTATCACTTCCTATTTTCTTATCAACTCATACTTTGGTTTCCTAAGGGTTTGCTATATGATTTAGACAAATTATGCATGAATTTTATATGGCATAAAGATAAAGGTAGAAATGGTTTGCATTATGTTGCATGGGAGGAACTTTGTAAACAAAAAATGCTTGGTGGATTAGGTCTTCATTCAGCTGCAAATAAAATTGGCCCTTTAAGAGCAAGAATGACCTGGAGATTTATTCAAAATCCTTCTTCTTTACCAAATCGCAATCTTGTTACAAAACATGGAAGTGATATATGGAATATTGAAATCAAGAGTGGATCTTCTTTTACTTGGCATATCTTGGTTGAAGGTGCTAAGTATCTTAAGCCTACCATTAGTTGGAAATTATCTAATGGTAACAAAGTCAGCATTCAAAATGATATTTGGATCCTTAATATAAGGCTATACAGTTTGCCAACCTGTATAGATTATGTGGGAGTTCATGACAAATACATGCAACAATTTATATCTTCGGATGGCAATTGGAATGTTACTAAGCTGCAGAAATTTTTTCATTATAATCTCATCTCTTTAATAATGTAGGTCCCTATTTATCTTGAGATGATTGAAGATAAAGTTGAAATTATGTATCAATATTCAGGTAAATTTATTACTGCATTATCTTATGAAGCTGGATTGGAGCATGAATATAAAGAAGAAGTGGTTGCTTTCATGAAGTGGATTACTAAGCTGAAACTCAAACCGAAGTTTCAAATGTTTTGGTGGAGAATGAGTGAGAATGCCCTTCCTACAAATGACTTTCTTAAGTATAGAAATCTTATTCAAATCAATTCTTGGATAAGAGGTTGTCAAGAAGTGAAAAATATTTTTCATATTGTAGTTCAATGTAAATTTCTTATTAAAATTCTTATCAAGCTTAAAGAATGGGGTTGTAATGTTCCTGTGTTTCATTCAATTACGGAATGCATTTCTAAACTTAGAAGAATGGCAAAGACTAATCCAAATATTGTTAGATTATATTGCACAACTGTATTGTTCTCTTAGAAAAATTGGAATTCAGTAAAGCATGGCAGTCCATTGGTTCCTATTTCTATTATTATTGTTAATGTTTTAACTACAGCCTTGTAGCCAAGTAGTAATCCTTTACTAGAAGACTAGGATGTTCATGTTCATTCGGGGTTTTCAAAAATCTGGCATCCCCCACCACTAGATTGGATTAAAATCAATATTGATGCACCTATAATGAAGTCAAATCTTATAGGAATTGGAGTAATCAATGATCATAAAGGAAGGTTTATTCTTGCTTTTGGTAAACATCAAAAGCATTGGGATATATCTCAATTATAATTGGATCCTATTTTGATTATTAAAGAATATCTTCAAATGTGGATATTTGAATACAAGGGTGTAATTATTGAAGGAGACAACATTAACATTATCAAAATGATTCAAGATTCTATGAAGGCTTCAAAATGACATCAACATGAATATTGGAATAAAGAGCTTATATTTTTACATAGTTTCAATAATGTAATTTTTCATCATATGTCTAGAATTTGTAATAAAGTGGCTAATTTATGTGCCACTTATGCTTTTTGTAATAGCTTTATTTGGGATAGTTTTTCTCCTAATAACATTCCCTTTTCTTTATTTAATTTGTTAAAGTAGGAATGTGAGTGTTATTCTTCTTTTAGTAGCTTGTAATAGTTTTCCTTCATCAATGCAATTTGTAGTTTTCAAACAAAAAAAAGTAAACTTGGAAGATGGTGTCTCTTGGTAATTGATCGTTTGTGTAAGAGTCTTGAAGAACTCACTAGATGACTTTTTCCTCTTTATTTTATTATCTCAACTTGATCTTTGAGATTGACAATTTGCTGATATGTGACTTCCAAATCTTATCTTCTTATCTTTTTTTTTTTTGGAAAATTTGGGTGAACCTGTATATTAAAGAAGAAGATTACATGAAAAACCAAAAAACCCCCCACAAAAAGGAGGGGGGGGGGGGGGGGGGTGGAAGCTCGAAGGAGCTCAAAAACTATAAGAGAAAGAAACCAGAGCCTATGACAGCAGAAAGCCCAAAGGATTGCAAAACCCAAAAAGAACACATGAAAATGTGAGGCAACCCAGCTAGCCAGGACTCAGTTAATAATTATCAATCAGCATGTCAATTCACAGTAGAGAATCCCTGGTTTCCGAAGACCATCCAAGGGATATACAAATGGAGGGTAGAACATCATCATCACTGGCAGCACAAAAAAACTACTCCAATAGCCAGTCCAAGATAGCTGCTGCAGGGAGATAAAAGTAACATAGTATACCCAGCAACTCCTCACAATTTTCACAAACTGCCATAAAAAGATACCACAAAATAAAAGTGAAGCTGAAACTAACAGAGCATATCGTGAACCATTAGACCGCATCCTCATCCATAACCACAACAGCAAGCCAAGTGAGATCATACATGATTACAGAAAATCCAAAAGGCTAGTGGAATTTTTCCACTTGCAGATTTTATCAAACAAAGCTCTTTTAATTTTAATGTAGGTGGTGGTACTACTGTTCATCTATTCACCGAATCTTCTCTCTTTTCTTTCCCTCAAGATATAGTAAATAGAACAACAAGTAATGAGGAGAAGCGATTTTTAACATTTTCCCGTGGAAGCTCAAGATCATTAATCCAGTCCAAGAGTTATGGAACTGTAGGTCCAACAAGAAGAACTCTAAATGAAGGAATAAGCTCAGAGAGAATGGAGAAAGAGTAGTCACATTCAAAAAACAAAGGAGAGGTGCTTTCATTGTGAGAATGACACAAATTATAGGATAGATCAATAAGAATATTGTGCTTTTTCGAAGAATCAGCAGTTTTCAGACCACCCACAATAGAGAACCAAGTGAAGTAGAAAATCTCAGAACATAGTGTTTATACCAGACCAGATTAGCCCAAGAGAAAGGACATAGGTCTTTATAATACTCCTTCACATATAAAACAAAATACCCAATAGCCATGTTATTCCATCGTAAGCAAGGAGTCGAACTATCATAAATAGGAATAGACATAATAGCATTGGCAGTAGTCAAAGACACAGAGACAGGAAAATTCCATTTATCCCCATAAATAAAAACCTTAATAAGACTATTAGGTGCATTAGGGTGTAATAAGCAGCTACCATCCAGGATATCAGTAAGCGTAAACCTGTTACACCAGTGGTCCCAATGCAAAGAGATGGGCATCGAAGGGGTGATATAGAATTGGAAATAATGCCTAACATTCGTAGCAGTTTTATATATAGATTTCCAAAATATAGTAGCATGATTTGGAGCAAGACACCAGGGCAATATGTATGTATGAAGAAGCCAAGAGGATAAAAGAGTTGCATAGTTGTACATTCTAAAAATAACATAGCAGTTGAAACCAAATTGAAGAGCAAGGAAAAAAGGTAAACCCAATCCACCAAGAGAGTTAGGCTTGCAGATAGTATCCCAAGAGACCATACACAACTTCCTTGAGTAGGAAGGATCACAAAAAAATAGAAATTTGGAGGACATCTTCCTTACAAATTTGATGACTGTTTTAGGTATAATAGAGCCCCGAATCCAATATGCAATGGAATTTAGAATAGTAAATTTTAGGTACTATAAACGGCCAGCCATAGAGAGCAGGTTAGCCTTCAAACCTAACAACTTATGGGTAATATTTTCCATCAACGGTAAGAAGTCATTAATAGTTTGTCTTTTAAAAGATAAAGCAATGCCCAAGTAAGTGATCTGGGTGCTAACACTGGGGATAGAAAGAGCAAGGTAGATGACTTCTTAATTTTGAATGCTTTTAGGTAACATAACAGAGTTTTTATCAAAATTAACATGAAGACCAGTAGCATTGGCAAAGGTATTGATGATTTGAGTCAAATTATGGCAGTTATCAATCTTCTGGGACCTAAAGACCAATACATCATCAGCATAAAGAAGATGAGAAAGAGTGAAACCATCAAGATGAATACCTTTAAAACCATCAACATCAATGAGAGCAGAAAATGCATCCATAACAAGGCAAAATAGATAAGGGCTAAGAGGAGAAGGAATGAATCCTTCAAGAGCTCCATTGATCAGAATCAAGAAATTAATATCAAATATGCAAGCTTTAATCCAGCTGATGAACCTACTAGGAAAACCTTTTTGCTCCAATCTGGAAAGAATGAATTCCCTTGAAACTGTATCAAAGGCTTTATGAATATCCAACTTAGCACAAAAATAACTATTGTCCCCCCCCCCCCCCACGCCTAACAATTGAGAGAAGTTCATTCGCAAGAATGATGTTATCACTAGAGACTCTAGAGTTAACAAAACTAGGTTGATTGTTGCTAATAATCAAAGGCATAATAGGTATGAGCCTATTAGTTAAAATTTTAGCAATGATTTTATAAAAAATGTTACATAAAGCAATAGGTTAGAAATCAGAGAAAGAGCTAGCTTGTTTGGATTTAGGAATAAGGGCAAGGGTAGTAGCCTTAACTCCTTTAGGAAGGTATCCCTTAACAAAGAAAGATCCCACAGACTTACACACAGCCGGGCTGACAATGTGCCAACCCAATTTGTAAAAGTGAAAGTTGAACCTGTTAGGGCCAGGAGCAGAGGAGGAGGCTCCTAAGGAAACTGCCTTTTTGATTTCATCATCAATAACCTGCTGAATGAGGGAATATGCCATAGGGGATGGGAGGGGGTCCCAATAGGGAAAATATCCATTTGGTTGAGGGTGGGGGGAATTGGATTGTAGAGAGTTTGAAAGTGGTTTATGATGGAGGTGATGGCCTCCTCTCTGGAAGAGTGAGAAATAATAGAACCCAAGTTTACGGGAGCCTTATTACTGCATTGTCTACTATGAATTTTAGTATATAAAAACTTCAGATCATCCTTGCCATGAGTAAGCCTGTTGGATTTGGCCCTTTGTATAACCCAAGAGGCCAACATGCTTGAGAAATCAAAAATTTGTATGTCGATAACTTTAAGGGAAGCATTTAGGGAGGTATTTAAGGGATCAACATTTATTCTATCAAGACAATCCAATTGTTATTTATGAAGCTCAATAAGATGAGAGTTGATAATGGAGGAATTAGCCCAATTCTCCTTATTGATTTCAAATTTCAACTGTCATAGAGTATTACAAAGATGCAGAATAGGGTTACCAGCAGGAGGGTTGGAGAAAGCCTCGAGCACTAAAACCCAAAATCTATCCAATTTGGTCCATAAATTTTTAAAAAGGAATATGTGATTAGAATGGGAAGAGATACCAGAATGCAGTATAATAGGATAATGATCAGAGCACGAGGGGCTCTGAAAAGAGCAGAATGAGGTAGGGAAATTATCCATCCACTCCTTGTTAACAAGAGCTCTATCCAGCTTAATATGAATTGGGTTATCTAGGTGCTGATTATACCAGGTGTAGTGGTGGCCAACTAATTGCAGGTCCGTCAGGCTAGTATCAAAGATCATAGAATTAAGCTCCCACAAAGTACTTTGTGAAATAGAACCTCCAACTTTATTAGAGAAAATATGCAACAGTTGAAGTCTCCCATAAGAATCCAAGGCATATTATGAGGTGGAGAGTTCCTCCTAATTTGATCCCATAAAACCTCCCTTTCAGAACTACTATTTGCAGCATAAATGACAGATAGTTGAAATGGAGGGGAGCTTCCAACAGAAAAAGAACCAGAAATAAGCTGACCCAGATGAGAGCGGGGATAAAGTTCAACTTACTAGGGTTCCACTTAACCTAAATAGGGCCAGATTTAGAGAGGTATAAATTATTGCAACTGTTCTCGTTTGCAAAAATAGTATGGGATGCTGAAAAAAGGGGTCCTAGAGAGAGGCAGTATGAATTCTATTCTCTAGAATACATAACATATCCAACTTAAAAGAGTCAATTAAACTTCTACTACATAAAACTTTATTAGGACTGTTAAAGCCCCTGATATTCCACACTGTAATTGAGGGCACAGACGTTATGGTTTCGACGAGTGAGGGGGTTTTCTGGGCTGCTTCCCCCCTAGCAATTTTTTTGGATAAAGGTGGTTGTTGAATGTAATCATTTCTTTTAGTGGCTGTGACATCTATGTCTGTGGAAACATCAATAGTTTGGCTGTCATCCTAATGTTGTAGGAGGTCAAACTTGTTAGGAGAAAAGACCTCAGGGGAAGAGGCCAAGTAAGGGATCTTAGATGTACTGGATGAGGAAGTTTGGTCTTCATTAGGTGAATTGAGGTTTGGGATACTTGGAAGAGAAGCACTTGATGCAACATCTGAGGGGATTGTGGGATTTGTGGAAGTAACTGGTTGAGAATTAAGTGGGGGAGGTGGATTTTGGGTGGGTGGTTGGACATGAGAGATAATGGGTTGTTGGGTGGAAAGAGAGGAGGAGGGAACATTGGGCCTGGGAGGAATAGCAGAAGAAGTGGGTGGACCTTGTTGGCAGTTAGTAGAGTTTTGAATAGAAGGGATGAAGGGTTTTTGGTTGTTGTGAGATGTGGGGGGTACATTGGGACTATGGGAGGAGGATGGTTGTCCATGTGAATTATAACTAGGGAAAAGATAATTTCTGGGTTTCCTGCTAGTACTATGGCCTATAGTAGGCTGTCCAATAGGATTAGGGATACCAGGTTGATCGGTAGACTTTGGAATATCAGGTTTTTAAAGACAAAATGATGAACAGTGGACTAAAGACTTACAAAACTCACTAGGAGAAGGTCTCCATTCATACTGGACCTTCAAGCAGACCACATCACCGTCTAGGGATATAGGGATTTCTTCAGGGTACATAGCTAAATTGTCAACTTGAACACATATTCTAGCGAAAGTGAGGCGAGTCTTTTGTGTATTCAGTGAGTCAACAGCCAGAGGAACACCCACCTTACTCGCAATCCTGGAGATACCCTCAGAGTTCCAGTAAGCCAAGGGAAGGTCATGGATTTTAATCCATATAGAAACATTGGAGAAACTTTCTCTTTGAGGTTTAAACTGAGGATGCCATTTTTTAAGAACAAAAGGTTTGCCAAGGAAAAACCACACACCCCTTGGCCATGTCATGTCATAATCCTCCAATGAGAAGAAGCGAAGAAGAAAGAAACCTTCACTTAAGGATAGTAGCTGAATCGAACCTTTGAGAGTCCATGTTTTCTATATGGCTCCAAGCAAAGCCTCATAAAATGGCCTCTGACCTATGGAATACCCCACCAAGCATAAGTCCCATGCTTGAGCACTTAGAGAAAGTTTCTAGCCAGAGAAAGGAATTTTTGATTCAGAAGGGTGAAAAGATAAAGGGAGGTCTTTTGAGGTAGGGTTCGTGGTGACGACAATATTCTTCCAATTACATTGTGGGGGAGGGCTGAGCCCACCAGTAGAAGAGGATAGAGGGGGGAAATCAGAGTAAAGGGAAGGATCCATACCAGGAAAAGAAAGTCCTCCGGCATAACCGGAGGAGAGGAAGGAAGAGCGTGGGAAACCAGGCGGCAGGAAGGAGGAAACCCTAGCAGAGCCAGAGCCAATGAGTAAATAATAAGCTTATCTTCTTATCTTAGCCATGGAAGTCTTTGTTGCCAAAGTGGTTTATTTCATAAATATCTCCTCCTTTAGTTGCTTAACTTTTACCTCAGCCACTTGCTATGATTTTTGTACATTTGTTTGTTCAAGAAAATTCTAATCAAAGTTTTGTTTTTGATGATTATAAAAGTTTATCATTTATTTTATTCTTCTCCTAACAATTATCTGAGTTTTGTTGTGTGTGCTGAAGTATTTTTCAGGAAATTCACACTCTAGATTGCTGAAGACTTCAAGTTCAATTGTCCATAATAAATGAAGTCTGTAAATTTTTTTTTCTTGAGTCTGAGACAGTGTTATTGTAAGTTGGATAATTGTGCACACACACACAATGGGAGAGTAAAAAAGTTTAAATTTTTTAAACTGATCGTACAGTACGATTTTATATCGTACAGGACGATCTGTAGAATATGTCCTCCAGAAAGAACCCATCTGGCAAGAAATTTTTTCTAAGGCATGTTCGTACAGTACGAATACTATTCATACACGAGTTTTTACTATACGAACTGTTCAAAATTGGGTTCATCCAAGGGTTCGTACGGGACGAACAGTTCGGACGAAGCGCTCTGTTCGATTGGTCCAAGGGTTCGTACGGGACGAACTGATCGGACGAAGCGCTCTGTTTGATTCGTCTCATTGTTCGTACGGGACGGATTGTTCAATATTTTTGAACTAATCATACAGTATGATTATCAATCATACGGGACGACCGGCACGGACTAAACATGAAAATTCAGTTTTTGGACGGTTTTTCCAGTCCCAAGTATATAAATGACTCAAAACTGACTGAAGAAAAAATCCTTCTGCGAAAATTCTTTTGGGAAGTGAAAGGAGAGTGATAGGGAGAGTGTTTGAGAGTGAGTACTGAGAGATCTTTCAAGAGAGAATTGTGAGGGGATTCACTTGGTTATTCAATTGAGAGGATTTCTTTTACTTGTTCTTCAAGCATCTTCCTAGTTCCTTGAAGACTTTTGCAAGAGCATTGTTCGAGAGGATTCCGGTTCTCTGCCACACTTGGAGGGTGAAAAGGATGACGGTTTTCTGCCGCACTGGGAGAGTGAAAGGATGACGGTTCTCTATCGCAGTTGGAGGGTGAAAAGGACGACGGTTCTCTGCCGCACTTGGAGGGTGAAAAGGATGACAGTTCTCTGCCGCACTTGGAGGGTGAAAAGGATGATGATTCTCTGCTGCATTGGGGTTGGTGGAAGAGAGTTTGTAAAGGCTTCTCTGCCTTGCTGTGGGGGCGAAAGGAGAGACACTTGAGTTTAGTGCAATACCTAGAGAAGGAGTCTCTAGGGAGTGGATGTAGGTCGTGTTTGACCGAACCACTATAAATTCTGGTGTTTTCTGTTCACTATTTATTTTCTGCATTTTTATTTTTCTGCAGTTTATTTTCTTTGTGGTTGAATTTCTATGTTTAACGAAAGAGCAAAATTATCTCTGTTCGTACTGTACGATTAGATTTAAGATTTTCCAAAATATCAAGAGTAATTTTTAAAAGGACCAATTCACCCCCCCCCCCCCTCTTGGTTAGCCTAGAGACGTGAGCAATAGGTCTAACAACCTATTCACACTTTCAAGTGGTATCAGAGCCAATTTCAAAAATAAATGTTTTAAATACTTTTTGAAATTTTGATCATGGCTAATTTTGGAAATAGAAATACTATAGAAGGATACTCGATCACTAGACCACCGTTGTTTAATAATATTCCTTTTGATTTTGGAAAACTCGTATATCTACTTTTCTGCAATCACTTGACTATCACATGTGGATTTTAGTTCAGGATGGTTATACTGAACCTACTAGGATTGTAGAAGAAATAAGAGTTCAAACACCTTTTGCAAACTGGACTGTAGAAGAACATGAATTAGCTCAACTGAATGCTAAGTGTTTGAATAGTTTCTTTTGTGCTTTAAAATCAGAAGATTACATGTGTGTGTCTACCTGTAAATCAGAAAAGGAAATTTGGGATAGGCTTTGCATCACATATGAAGGTACAAATGAAGTGAAACAAACTAGATTGAACATTCTCTTGCACGACTATGAACTTTTTCGCATGAAATAGAATGAATCAATCTCTGAAATATACACTCGTTTTACACATATAGTCACTTCATTGCATGCTTTAGGTAGGGAGTTGACAAATGCAGAGAAAGTTAACAAGATATTATGTTGTTTACCTCCTGCATATGATGCAAAGATAACTGCAATAACAGAATCTAAAGATTTGAATGTTTATTCTGTTGACAATCTACTTAGATCACTGATTGCTTACGAGCAATCGGTGACTCAAAGACAGATTGATGCAGGTGAGAAGCAAAAGGAGAAGAACATTGCTTTAAAGGTGGATGACTCTGAAAGTGATCAATCACTACCTGAGGACGAAGAGGATATTGCCCTAATGACGAGGCAATTTAGAAGTTTCCTAAAAAGAAAGCAGAGAAGACATCAGCATTCGAATAAAGGTAAGTTTTAGAAGAATGTTAAGGCTTCTAATGAAGTCATTTGTTATGAATGCAGTAAGACAGGACACATCAAGACAGATTGCCCCAATCTCAAAGGAAATCCTAGCAAGGAGAAGACCGAGGAGAAACCAAAGGATAGAAGGGGTAAAAAGAGAGTACAACAAGCATTCTGGGCGGACTCAGCTTCAGATTCGTCAGAAATAGCACCAAAAGAGGAAGTTACCAATTTGTGCTTAATGGCTGATAATCTCGACCATTCAGATGAGGATGAGGAACGCTCTCACACAAGACCTCGTGAGAGTATTTGGTACCTGGACAGCGGCTGCTCAAAGCATATGACCAGAGATACGAATTAATTTATATCGCTGGAAGCCAGGAACGGAGGCAAGGTGACACTTGGAGATAATACCACCAAGAGAGTGGTAGGTACATGTATAATTGGAAATTTAAAAAACTTTATGATTGAGAATGTACGGTTGGTTGAAGGTTTGAAACACAATCTGTTGAGTATTAGTCAATTATGTGACAAGGGCTATCATATAAAGTTTTTACCTACAAGTTGTATTATTAGTCTAAATGGAACTGTTATTTTGAATGGTGATAAGGTTAACAATGTTTACATGCTAGATTTTAATTCTATTAAACCATCTACTACCTTATGTTTGAAAACTGTATCTGATGAATCATGGTTGTGGCCTAGAAGGCTTTGTCATGCTAGCATAAAAAATCTTAGTAAAATCACTCAAAAGCAACTAGTTAGGGGAGTACCCAAATTAGATTTTACTAAAGATCACTTGTGTGATGCATGTCAACTAAGAAAACAAGTGAGATCCTCTTTCAATTCGATCAAGGAAATTAGGACTAGCAAGCCCTTAGAAATTCTTCACATGGATTTATTTGGACCTGTTAGTACCTTAAGTTTAGGAGGAAAAAGATTTGGGTATGTTATTGTGGATGACTATACTATATTCACCTAGATTAGATTTTTGAATCATAAGAGTGAATCATTTGAAGAGTTTAGAGATTTTGCCACTTGGATTCAGAGGAAACTTGGTTTTGAAATAGTTAGTATCCAAAGTGATCATGGGGGAGAATTTAAAAATGAAATGTTTAATGATTTTTGCAAATCTCTTGGAATTGAATACAACTTCTCAGCTCCTAGGACACCTCAACAGAATGGAGTTATAGAAAGAAAGAATAAGACATTAGTTGAAACTTCTAGGGCCATGTTGGCAGAATATTCACTTCCTAAATATTTTTGGGCTGAAGCAGTTAGTACAGCATGCTATGTATTGAATAGGGTGTATATAAGGTCTAAATTGAATAAGACACCCTATGAACTTCTTAAAGGTAGGAGTCTCAACCTCTCGCATCTACATATTTTTGGATGTAAAGTGTTCATTCATAACAATGACAAAACTCTTTTTGGAAAATTTGATCCGAAATCAGATGAAGGAATCTTTGTAGGATATTCAAGTGTTGAAAAATCCTATAGAGTTTTTAATAAGAGAACATTGGTAGTTGAAGAGATCACACATGTTATTTTTTATGAATCTTATGATAGTAAAGGGTGTAAGTTGGATGAAGATGAGGTTGAGGTGTTAACCCAAAAACTTGAAGATCAAAAAGTTGAAGAAGGGGTTGAAAAAGAAGATGAAAAGTAATTGCCTAGAAAATAGAAATTTGTAAGGAGTCATCCTACAGAGTTGATTTTAGGAGAACCAAGTGGAGTAAGGACTAGGCATGGTTTGAGAAAAGAAGTAAATCATTCAGCGTTCATTTCAATGATTGAACCCACTAATATAGAACAAGCACTTTGAGATGAATTTTGGATTTTGGCTATGCAAGAGGAGTTGAATCAGTTCAAGAGGAATGATGTTTGGGAGTTAATTAAAAAGCCAAAAGATCAAAGTGTAGTTGGTACTAAGTGGGTGTTCAAAAACAAGATGAATGATTCAGGAGTAGTTATGAGAAATAAGACTAGATTAGTAGCTAAGGGGTATAATCAAATTGAAGGAATTGATTTTGAAGAGACTTTTGCCCCTATAGCAAGACTTGAAGCAATAAGAGTTTTGTTAGCCTTTGCCTGTTTTAAAGATTTTAAATTGTACCAAATGGATGTTAAAAATGCCTTCTTAAATGAGGTGATAGAAGAGGATGTTTATGTTGAGCAACCTCCAGGCTTTGAAAATTCTAAATACCCTAATCATGTTTTCAAATTGAAAAAGGCATTATATGGACTAAAACAGACACCTAGAGCATGGTATGAGAGGTTAAGCACTTTCTTATTAAACGGATCATTTGTTAAAGGAAGTGTGGACACCACTCTGTTCTTGAAAAGAATTGGAAATGAAATACTCATTGTACAAATATATGTGGATGATATCATTTTTGGATCAACTGATAAAGCTTTATGTGATGAATTTTTAAAAACAATGAGTAGTGAATTTGAGATGAGTTTGATGGGTGATTTGAGTTATTTTCTTGGCTTTAGCATAAAGCAAAATGAGGACGGAACCTTTCTTTGTCAAACTAAATATGTTAAGAAAATTCTCAAAAAATATGAAATGGATAATGCTAAACCAATAACTACACCCATGAGTTCCTCAATTCTTTTAGATAAGAATCCTAAGGGAAAATTGGTTGATCAAAAGAAGTTTAGAGGAATAATTGGATCTTTGCTTTATTTGACTGCTAGCAGACCTGACATCATGTTTAGTATTTGCTTATGTGCTAGATTTCAAGCTGATCCAAAAGAATCACATTTTACAGCAGTGAAAAAGATCTTAAGATATCTTTTAGGAACTCAAAATTTAGGAATTTGGTATCCTAAGAACAGTTCTTCTTTTGAAATTATTGGATACTCAGATTCTGATTTTGTAGGCTATAGGGTGGATAGGAAAAGTACTTCTGGGACATGTCAATTTATTGAAAATTCATTAGTATCTTGGTCCAGTAGAAAATAAAATTCAGTAGCACTTTCTACAGCTGAAGCAGAATATATTACCTTAGGGAGTTGTGTAGCACAGGTGCTTTGGTTGAAACAACAATTGAGTGACTTAGGATTTGAACTTGGCACCATTCCAATATTTTGTGACAACACTAGTGTCATTTGTATTTCAAAGAATCCTATTCAACATTCTCGAGCCAAGCATATTGACATAAGGCATCATTTTATAAGAGATCATATAGCGAAAAGGGAAATTGAACTACATCATGTCGCTACTAAAGATCAGCTTGCAGATATTTTTCACAAAACTCTTAGCTTTTGACACTTTTAGCATGTTAAGGACAAGGCTAGGAGTGATAGATTCTAATGCTTGATTGAAAATTCTGCAAATGTACTTTCATCTGTATTTGTTGGTTTGTTCATTGGATGTTTTTTTTTATTTTTCTAATGTTTTATGTTTTTATTGTTTTATTGTGTTATTTAAAAAAAGGGGAAAATCAAAAATTTATGTTGTGTTTTTGTTCCTTGATTGAATGTTGAAAGCATGTAAGATTGAAGAGATGAGAATTTATTGTGTTTATTCGTACTGTACGATATCAAATCATACTGTATGATTGCATCATCGTACATGCATTTTGTCCGTACGAATTGGGAGGAATCACGGTTAGAACCATTTATTATTGATGATCGTACGTACGAACACGTCATTCATCTGTACGATCCACATGTCATTTCATGTGAGGGACGAACTTAACCGTCGCCTGAACGATCTTAAATTTTCTGATCGTCCCGGATGAATACGTCATCGTCTGTACGATCAGGAAGTCAAAAAGCCTATACGAAAGGATGCCTCGGGATGAGCAATTTACGAAAAACTGTTTCATTTTGACTGCTTTCGTTCATCCCGGATGAAAACATTTTCGTATTGTACAAAATGGATTCGTACTGTACGATTTCAAGCTTTTACTATATAAAGGTGGGCCATTTTCTTTCATTTTACTTTCTATCCTGAACCTTTTAGAGCCTTGAGAGAAGATGTCGGGAAGTGGAAAAAGAGCACGGGTTGCTAGGGGTCCTGCGTCTAGAAGGAATTGGGATGAGAACTTTCTTAGTGAGGAGAATGAGGAAGCATACCTTAGGTATGTTGCATCTAAGGTTACTTCTTCCCGCATACTATTGCAGGAAAATATACATTTTACAGTTATGCTCCTCTTTGACTCCACCCATTTTTCTTTTCTTTTGACTTTAATCTATGCTTTCAATAAGGATCTGTTTCATGTGTTCCTGGCTAACATGACCTTTAACTAGGATCACACTGTCATTTCTTCTTTTGTCCTTAAGCAAAAAGTTGTGATAAACAAGGAGGATCTAGGGGAATATATTCATCTTAGAACTCAAGGGACTAGAGCTCATACCTTCTCCACTAGACCTGAAAAATGGTTGGTCGAAAATTAACCGAGTTCTTAGAGGTGTAAGCACACCCACACATGTCTCCTGGGTAGATACTTTGAACCAAAATGCAAGAATAATTCAGCATGTGCTTAGGACATCAATCATTCCTAAAGCACGAGATCGGGTTAATATGACTCCACTTCTTTCTTCAACCACCTTTCTTATTATGACTGGCCAACCTATAGATGAAGCCCAATTGATCTTAGACTACATCTACTATATTTCTGATATTGGTTTGGCTAGTGTGAAGAGGAAGAAAAATATTGCTTTAGGACATGTTGTGTGTTATATCCTAGAGAAGAAATACAACCTAGTTCATCCTTCTGGTCCTTCTGAACTCCCACTGTACTTCACTAATGCTTCCTTTAGAGCATTATTTGGGAAAAAAGGTGCTGCTGATAGCTCAAATGATGAGCCTCCTTCTGCTTCTGCTCCTTTAGGTGCACCCTCAACTGCATCTGGACCATCTCAAGATTTCTATCAAAACATGGTCCAACATTTTTGATAGAATGGATAAAAGGTTTGATGACATGGAGGCGTATTTGAAGAGACAGGATGATCAGTACAGTGAGGATAGAGTTTGGGTTAGGGATCAATTTGATGCTGTAAACACTAACATTGCAATGCTAAACAGCTACTTTGTGCTGTTTGGCAATCAGCCACCTCCTCTAGATCAGGGTCCCTCTGATTTTTAGTATTTCTTATGTTTGGCTTTGTAGGACGAGTTTGTAATTTGTCTGTGCTGTTCCTTGTTATGTGTTTTGTTTGTTGATAAGATGTGTGAGGGTTGTAGCAAGTTTATTTTTTTTATGTGCTGCTCTAGAAAACTTGCTATTGTGATTGTTATATCTGTTATTCTATGATGTATCTTGAATCATTATGAATAAGCAATGTTGTAGTGCTTTGGTGCATATCTTTTGTGTATTTTAACTGGAAATTTTTCCTACACTAACTCACTTGATCGTAGTTGATCAGATTTCTAAAATATGAATAGAAAATTTATTACAATAAAAACTCTATGCATAAAATTAAATTCTCAAAATATTTAGATTTCATTATGATTTGGTGTTGGATTAGAAGATCTTACTTTATCCTAATTTAGACTTGCATTACTTAGCCTAAATCATTGTATAATTGATGTCTTAATATTACTTAAAATTTCTATATCAAAGCGTTCATTATTGTAAAAAGTGATTAAGAGATAGTGTTGTTAGAAAGAATCATTCATTCAAAGCAAAGCTTGAAAAGATGCACAAAATGTGCCATACAGTAAAAGATGCGCAATGTCGTCAAATGAAACACACAAAGTGTGTTATCCCATAAAAGATGCGCAATGTTGTCAAATTTGACAAGAGGCACAAAATTAGCCTAATTTATGAAAAAGATGCGCAATGTCGCCAATTATTCTTTTCTTTAACATCTTCTCCAAATTCATCAATCAATGATTGTCACTTTTGATTTAGATTTCTTTTGTAATCTTATTTCATCTTCTGTGCAATTATTGTGGTTACTTAATCTGTCTAATACTTTAATATCATAGATCAACTTTTCTTCTCCGCATTATTGTATGCAATCTAAATCTTTTTAAGTTTTTACTTACTGCATGTATTTTTTTTTAAATTGTAGTCAATATTTCTTTCACATTTTTCAAATCCTCAACTCTTTTGAGTATCTTCCCTTTTTGTTGTTATCAAAAGGGGGAGTGTTGTATTATTTGTGTTATTATTTTTATGTATGATTTGTTGTATTATTTGTGTTGTTATTTTTATGTATGTGTGCTTGTACATTTGCTTCTTGTGTATGTGTGCATGTACATTTGCTTCTTGTCTTGTGTATTTGCTTGTGTGTGTGTATTTGCTTTTACATCTCTTCCCTTGTGTATTTCGTGTTAGATCCTCTAACCTCTTATTCCCTTGTGTCACTTAGGGTTTATGGGGAGCTTAGGAGATCAATTTTTTTTAGGGGGAGCGTATATTTGTGGACGAAAGTGAGAGCTGAGAGCTTAGGAGACATTTTTTTTTCAAACAATAGTTATTTTGCCATCATCAAAAAGGGGGAGATTGTTATGATTTGGATACATTTGTTTGTTCAAGAAAATTCTAATCCAAGTTTTGTTTTTGATGATTATAAAAGTTTATTGTTTGTTTTATTCTTCTCCTAACAATTATCTGAGTTTTGTTGTGTGTACTAAAGTATTTTTCAGGAAATTCATACTCTAGATTGCTGAAGACTTCAAGTTTAATTGTCCACTGTAAATGAAGTCTGTAAATTTTCTTTTTCTTGAGTCTGAGAGAGTGTTATTGTAAGTTGGATAACTGTGCACATACACACAATAGGGGAATAAAAAGTTTAAATTTTCTAAACTGATCGTACAGTACGATTTTATATCGTACGGGACGATCTGTAGAATATGTCCTCCAGAAAGAACCCATCTGGCAAGAATTTTTTTCTAAGACATGTTCGTATAGTACGAATACTATTCATACACGAGTTTTTGCTGTACGAACTGCTCAAAATTGGGTTCGTCCAAGGGTTCGTACAGGACGAACAATTCGGACGAAGCGCTCTATTCGATTCGTCCAAGGGTTCGTACGGGACGAACTAATCGGACGAAGCGCTCTGTTCGATTCGTCTCATTGTTCGTACGGGACGGATTGTTCAATATTTTTGAAAACTAATCATACAGTATGATCGTCGATCGTACGGGATGATCGGCACGGACTAAACTTGAAAATTCAATTTTTGGACGGTTTTTCCAGTCCTAAGTATATAAATGACTCAAAACTAACTGAAGAAAAGATCCTTCTGCGAAAATTCTTTTGGGAAGTGAAAGGAGAGTGATAGAGAGAGTGTTTGGGAGTGAGTATTGAGAGATCTTTCAAGAGAGAATTGTGAGGGGATTCACAAGGTTATCCAATTGAGAGGATTTCTTTTACTTGTTCTTCAAGCATCTTCCTAGTTCCTTGAAGACTTTTGCAAGAGCATTGTTCGAGAGGATTCCGGTTCTCTGCCGCACTTGGAGGGTGAAAAGGATGACAGTTCTCTACTGCACTGGGAGAGTGAAAAGGACGACGGTTCTCTACCGCACTTGGAGGGTGAAAAGGATGACGGTTCTCTGCCGCACTTGGAGGGTGAAAAGAACGACGGTTCTCTGCTGCACTTGGAGGGTGAAAAGGATGACGGTTCTCTGCCGCACTGGGGTTGGTGGAAGAGAGTTTGTAAAGGCTTCTCCGCCTTGCTGTGGGGGCAAAAGGAGAGACACTTGAGTTTAGTGCAATACTTAGAGAAGGAGTCTCTAGGGAGTGGATGTAGGTCGTGTTTGACCGAACCACTATAAATTCTGGTGTTTTTTGTTCACTGTTTATTTTCTGCATTTTTATTTTTCTGCAGTTTATTTTCTTTATGGTTGAATTTCTGTGTTTAACGAAAGAGCAAAATTATCTCTGTTCGTGCAGTACGAAGTTAGATCGTATTGTACGATTAGCTTTAAGATTTTCCAAAATATCAAGAGTAATTTTTAAAAGGACCAATTCACCCCCCCCCCCCCCCCCTCTCTCGGTTAGCCTAGGGATGTGAGCAATAGGTCTAACAACCTATTCGCACTTTCACCACTTCCTTTATGGCTTTTCCTTCTCCTAATGATAACTTAACTCAGTGATTTTTCTTTGTGACAGTTTTATTGCCCCGTTCTTCTTTATCATCTAAGAAAGCACCTTCTTATAGTTAGTTTCAATTATATAATTATATATATTGCCAGCTAGTTGCATTCACCTTCATTACTATGTTTTGGAATAGGTCACCTAGAATATTAGCCATTTTTTTTCTGTTGCAACTTCGAGAAGAAGACCGAGCCATTATCATAATTTACAAAGGATTACTCATCCTCTATGGTATTTGGTCAAAAGAAAACATCTATTAAACCAAAGAACAAATCTTTATCCAGCATTAGAGCTCACTTCATCGCTGGAAGAGAAGTTGATACGTCTTACCACTTATTTTTGTTGAGAATTTTATTTTCTTCAGTTGAGGTGGCTTAGAACCTTCATTTCCTATGCCTAGGACTTCTCCAGGGATATAATAGGCCCATCCCTCGGCCCTTGTCTTAGCTACCTCCTTGCTTATTAGGATGTCGCATTATGCTTGAGGTTAGCTAGCAAGAGAAGTCATCAATGATGTTGACTGTTGAGTGCTGGAAGACTGCTCAAATGGAGAGGCAACCATCTCTTTTCCTTACATCAGAGCTTCCTCTTAATTCTCGCCAAATTTAATTAGAGACTTCAGTTATTGAATTCTCCTTACCAAAGAGAGATTATCTTAGTCATCATCCCCATCATCAATAGCCTCCCCAAGGAATTGGCTAACTCCACATTCCAATGAGGAACTTCATTAATAAAGGCTAAAATAATGAAGATAAAATTAAAAAATAAAGAAAATAATCATCGTATATAACTCGGCCTATATAACTTACTCTAAAGAATTAGTCCTACAATGCTCATCGAATTGAACTTAACCTAATGCAGAAAATTCAAAGTAAAGAAATTTATGAGCTAAAAGTTGCTCTAGTATATTGTAATTGATGTATGTCAAGACCTTTAGATTGCGATCTTTCATCTTAGAGAAGTGAGCGTCATCATGTTTGCCCAAAAGATGTATCTACGACCTATGTGGAGGGAATAGGAGCGGCTTAATAAAAATCGGCCACTTCTTGGTTGACTTCACAAAACAAAATCGAGTTTTTTTATTTCTTGATTTTGTTCTCTAGGCCAACCATACGATCATAGTTGGAGGAGAATAGAATAAAGCCAGCTTTGAAGGCCTTCATTGAAAAGAGGTCTTGGAAGAGCTTGATCAACCACACAAATTTTTTTCTTGTACATAAAACAAACTTTTTTTTTATTTTTTTATTTTCTACATAAAACAAACTAAGATCATAGTACAACAATGTTTGGCATAATCTAGAATTTATTCAATTTGTGATACTTTTCTCTTCAAGGATAATATTTAGTATTTAATATTCATCAATATCAAGAAGTTATTCAAAATTTGATATTCTTTTCTTCAATTCTTTTATTTCTCTTCTTAGAAAAAGTTCCCTAGTTTTTTAACACTTGCTTAATTATGTAGTGATTCTAGCTTCGTTTGGGATGACTTCAGCTTTCGACAAAATGCTTTATGAATCTGTTTTCTAAAAAATAACAGTTTTTTAAAGTTCCTTTTACTAAAGTTACAGCTGTTGTTTGGAAAATTAAAAAATGAAATCCTTTTTACTTAAAAGAAGCAAATTACCTTTAAGCCCTCACATGTATATTATACTACAAAATAATAATTATGATATTTTTTTTTCAAAAAAATAAAATTAATATACCTCAACATTTCATAAAGTAAACAAATGTAATTAATTTAATGTGATTTATAACATCAAAATTTACATTTAGTAAAATAAATTACAAAAAATCATATATATATATATTACAAAAAATCATATATATATATACATTCAAATGTTTTCATCATGTTGCCCTTGAATAAAATTTTTAATAATATCACATTCATCGAACTCGGGATCAATTTAAGATTGATGTCTATGTATATAATTATGAAGTGCTATTATAGCAACAACAATGAGACGTTGCTTTTTGAAAGGGTAATTTCACGATTTCATGTCCAAATCCATGAAATTTGTCCTTGAGCGAAAAAATAAAATTCACTCATTCCTTCAATTATTTCATCAGAGTCGATTTTTTGAAGATGAGGTGATGTATCTACTCATTGGGTATATACCTTTTGGATTGCTGGTTGTAGGATGGTTATCGCAGCACTCAAATGATCACATCTAAAACCAATGAGAAATTAAATTTTCTAAAATATCTAAATTTAGTATAAATATCCAAAAATGATTTTTCTTATTATTTAGAAAATAAAATGCTTTGTGCATAGCCTAAATATTTGTCCAGTAATTGAATGCAATTTTTCTTAGTGGTCCTCCTTGAGGTGCCATATACTTCATGATTTGAGTTTGAAATAGAGTTAATCCTCAATCTTTATGGTGGGTTACTTGATAAATATTTCCTTTACTGTAAGCAATATTCTTTTGTTCGTCAAAATGGTGACAACTTCTATACATTAGAGGTGTATGAGAATTGAATCTTGTATGAAGGGATTATGCTTAAGGTGTTTTTTAAATAAGACCCATGACGAGTCTATCTGATAGTAATCATAATTAAGCTCATGAATTAGCTCAATTGCTGTTTTTAATACTGGCTCAAAACCTTCGTTGGAAGTTCTTGAGATTTTTGTTTATCAGCTCTTTTTGCTGCTTCTGTTGAAGTTGAAGCTTTATTCTCAGCCTCTTTTTGGCCGTATAAAAATATTCTTAAAGAGATCAATTTTTTATTGAGAGATTTCTCCTCTTCCTCAGGGAAGGGTTTCACTTCTTCCACCACAAGGCCATCCTAGTCCTCTAGGTGGAAAATTTCAAGTTGACGTTATAGAGTTCACTCCTTTACTAGAATGGCATTTGGACTGCCAATTGTCCCTACTTAATATTTAAATCTTCTTAATTAGCTTGCAAGCAAGATCACTATATTTGTTATTAATTTTTCATTTTTTAAGACTTTTAAGCCAATAAATAAAGACAAACTCATACACACAACATATACACAAGCAACGAACCCAATACTTCTTAATTGATAATCAAAACTCCCAACCAACAGATCAATATGAGCTGCATTGTTAATTTTCCATTGAAATGGTGCCTCACCAAATAAATTGAAACAACTGATTTCACCTGCTCTTTGTCATCTGTTGTGGATTTAATTATTCTGTGAGGTAGGATTGTCTTAAAGAAGATTTTCTCACAATTAAATCATATTTTTTTCATTTATTATTAATGGTTGCTTGAGGCTACAGATTAATCCTGAAACTTTCATTTCTCTTTAACTTTAGCTCAGTATTTCTGCATTCTCTTATGGCACCACTACCAACAATTTATGTGTATTCTATCTACCGAGAGGAAGAGCTCCATTTTTTCGTTAAATGCAAGATCATTGAAAAGATCCAAAAAGGTTTCCTTAATCTTTGAAATTGATAATCAAAACTCCCAATACTTCTTAATTGATAATCAAAACTCCCAACCAACAGATCAATATGAGCTGCATTGTTAATTTTCCATTGAAATAGTGCCTCACCAAATAAATTGAAACAACTGATTTCACCTGCTCTTTGTCATCTGTTGTGGATTT
This sequence comes from Dendrobium chrysotoxum, assembly GCA_019925795.1. NCBI lineage: Eukaryota > Viridiplantae > Streptophyta > Magnoliopsida > Asparagales > Orchidaceae > Dendrobium > Dendrobium chrysotoxum. Next base: position 63,369,915 of record CM034302.1, on the reverse strand, counting down.
AATTATTCTGTGAGGTAGGATTGTCTTAAAGAAGATTTTCTCACAATTAAATCATATTTTTTCATTTATTATTAATGGTTGCTTGAGGCTACAGATTAATCCTGAAACCTTTCATTTCTCTTGAACTTTAGCTCAGTATTTCTGCATTCTCTTATGGCACCACTGCCAACAATTTATGTGTGTATTATATCTACCAAGAGGAAGAGCTCCATTTTTTCGTCAAATGCGAGATCATTGAAAAGATCCAAAAAGAAGGTTTCCTTAATCTTTGAAATTTCATTCGCTCTAAACTGCATTGTTTCTTTTTCTCACTTGGCAGATTTTTCTTCATCTATTTGGTTCGAGAGGAATATTAGAACGTTTAACAAAACTATTCAGCTTGACAAATTTTTGGTTAAATATCCTTAGTATTTCGTTTCTAACGAGGATCTGATTTAACCCGGTCTTGCATGAAAAAAAAAACCTAGAATTACTACAGCAATGATATATAAGTCATCTATACACAATGGCTAATTGGGTAAACTTAAGACTTAGTTTGATACGGCTTTATTACTGTTTCCTAAAATAATTTTTTAATACAAAAATTTTTGAACTAAAAAACTGCTTTTAAAAGCAGAACCTGGACCCAAAGAACAACAGATGTAGATACATTCACAAAGAATAAAATCGGGCATATTCCATCTTATATGATCAACTTAAACCAGTTTCATTAAGCTGACAAAGTGATTCAAATGGCATCATATTAGGACGAGATTATCCCAGCAGCATTAGTAAGGTAAAATACCACCGGACAAGATATCCAGTCCCATAAATCAAGCTCTAAAGTAGACTATGTTCAATAATGAAAACAAAAGGCAGCATGTAATCTTATACAGGAACGGCTGAAAAATCAACCAAGAATTTTATGAAATTGTCTGAGTACGAAAAGAAAATATATCCGTTGTGTCACCAATCAAATGGCTTGTTGACATTTGTTAGTATTCTCCTATTGAAAGAAGGTCAAGAACTCTAGCCCCGTCTATAAAATTATTTTGCTTAGCATGAATTAAAAAAATTCTGCTATTGTCAGATAGCGTGAAAGTTCCAGTCAAAATAAGCAAATAATTTCCGTGGGGAAAAAGACAAACTTGAACAAGGAAAAGAAAAACGAACAAATGAGCACAAGCAGGAATTGATGACCACAAAATAAGCTAGCCATCAAGCAGAGTCCCAACATTGTGCCAATATGAATGTTGATTTGCGCTTTCGTTGACACGTACATTGTTAAAACATTATCAATGTACGTAACGCCTTGCAAAAGCGATAAAAATTGTAAAATATGGCATTTGGTGCAAAAATATTGCAGGAGGATCCAAAGCTCATGAAAAGGCATCGAGTCACAAGCAATGATTTTTTGTGGCCTTTTAGTGTAAAATAAATGTATCGTTTTTTCTATATAAATTTCTAGTTTGTAAAAATATCTTCTTTTTTGAGCAAATTATTTGGCACTCCTGATATGCATGAAAGGCTCTAGAACTATTTTTTTCAAATATTAAGAAGGAAATGCCACAGCCGAGTCAGTGGAAGTCTGAGGGATCCAAGCTTAAAATCATTGTTAGCCTATACACTATGGCCATTCTATATGAGACAGTTAACAGTTCCAGTTCACATAGAAACAGAATTAACAAAGATTTTCATCTAAAGCTTCAGCATAATCAACGTAAGTGCTCACTAAATAGACGAGAAAAAAAAATTTATTAAGCAAAAAATTCAAAGCTAACCTTGAAATACTTGAAACATCCTATATGCTTGAAGAACACCAATTATTCTAGCAATTGAAATCTGAAAGAGATCGAATGGAGTCTCTACTCCCTAAAGCAACATGTACAGTGATGGTGATTGCATTTAGGCATCTCCATCATTTAACTTTTGGCTTGGTTTCTTGAATATTTACTGCTTGGTTTCCTCAGTAATCCCCACTCTTAATGAAGTTGGCTCTCGAAACCATTCCACTACCACCCTAAAATCTCACTTTGGGATTTAGTCCAATCATTTTCAATGCAAGGGACAAAATGATAGGAATCAAGTTCCAATATTTAGTAGAAAGTCAATGAAAATGAGTTCCAAATTTTGAACACATCTTCCTGCAGGTGATAAGAAAAATCCACTTATGAGAGCTTGAAGGTCACCTTCATTTTTTTTCACTAACTAGAAAAAAATCAATAATAAAATAACATAAAACGATATTGAGGCTTATTTAATTCATACTTGTAACAAAATAATATAAAATGAATCGGATGTTGGGTTAAAATGAAACTCACTGCAGTTCAAACAAACACTAAATCAAATTCGCAAAAAGAGAGTTCATAGGAAATAAATAAATATCATTGAAACTTACTTTTGTGATTAACTTTAGGAGCTAAACCTTCATTTCCAAAAACTAGCGGTAAAACAAATTGCACTTTCAAAGTTTGTTTATTATGAAAGGGTAGATAAACATAAAACCATAATAAACAAATCTGAGTGAATATTTATATCCCTAGAAAGAGGATTTGATGGACTTCACAATCAAGTCATACTTTTGTTGAAGCTCCTCCAAAAATAGAAGTTTACCGCTTTACTCAAGGACTATATATTATTGAACACAGAAAATTTTCTCCATTACTCTGCCAAAGCACCAGTTCTTCTCAAGATCAAAGCTGCCATCAGATAATTTGGTTTTTCTAAAGTGCACCCTCTAAAAAGGGGAATCTAGTTATGCCTAATAATTTGCCTCAGACATTAAAGCTTATTGATTTACAATAAGTTACAACAGTAGTAATTCTGTGTCTGCTAAAGCTTCTTTCATTTCCATTGTTACATGGGTTTGACGACCTTCTTCAAAGTTTGTTGTAATGGCAATGAATATAACAAAAAAAAAAGTTAAATGACAATTAATTTATCAAACTCATGCTAATATAATCAATCAAATTGCATCATGTTGATGGTCAAACTCATTATTTTATGTTAGGAGTTATTGTATTGATCATTTTGATGAGTTTTAATGATGTAATTTAATGTTTGGGTGCAGTCATGATTGCATTTAGTAACTTACACTTGTTTCATTAGTGATTCCGAATCCAACAGGAACTCCATTAAATGAAGGAAATGTAACCGACACTCCACATTGCTAGGTGAATGATTTCAATTCCATTTGTAGTTTGCATTATATGTTTTAAGTTATTCATCAATGAGTTGAAACTATGCTAATATATTTTGTCCCTTTAGATGCAAAAATGTACTTCCAAGGCTTACTTATTTTTATGGTATCTTATCATGGCATTAATTAACTATGGATAACATAAAAATATATCCTATTTGTGATATTATGGCTTCTTGAGTTGATGTCCTCTTCCTTCAATTGGGATGCATAGATTATAAGTAATGCATATGGTAGTCTTCAATCTTCTGTATTTCACATGGCTCTTATTCTCTTGCCTAAATTTATTGCCTTTTGGAAGATAGTATTCATTCTAAATAATCTGCTCATACCGATGTTCATTTTACTTTCATCAACACTTCCATTGCCATGAAACAAGTTTTGGATGATAACAGTAGAGGATTGTGTTAGGTAGTTGGAACTGACCAAAAATTATGAAAGAGATTCTGAAGAAGCTTCAAATTATTTGCATTGTTGGATTGTTTTATCTCATTTATATTAAGATTATGCTTCTGCAAATTTATGTAACTAATTACTATAATTAATGCTCTAATGTGATATTAGAAATCATTGTTAGAATTATGTAATCTATGACTCAACATTAATTTCTATATTGTCCGACAGCAATTGAAGAGTATTGTTGGAGCATTGTACTAAATTTTGAATCTATAATTTTTGTTTGATAACTGCTAGCATGAATTAAATGCAATGTTTATGAATTGTTATATGTTAATTTTTAAGGGGAGATACCCAAATTTTTATTAAATTTACTCATGAAAAAGAATTATCACCAACGGCATAATCATAATTAATCAAACAACTAACAAATTGAAGCACATACATTAATTAATAATTTATAATGATGACTTGTCAAATATAACATAAGCTAAGCCTGAAACAAGCTAATCAATTTTCTTAACTTCTTAGCTTAGAGCATCTCATTCTTTTCACCAAACAAACAACACAACCTGGATTAACAACTTAGCAAATTTAGCCAGGCTTAGCTTATTTGACTTGGCCCAAAAAGACAAAAAAAGAGACAATATAACATAAGGGCTCCAATTTCCATGAATTGGTAGCACTCAAGGATATATTTAAGCCTCTTTAAGATCTAAGTAGGCAGTAGTTAGCATACATATTGATCAATGCATGCTTTTGGATGTGCTGATCATTCAAAAAAGTTCTTTAGAAAATTAAAAATTAGTGCAGGATGAACTCTTTTTGAAAAACAAGTCCTCTGTAAAATAAGATATTATTAAATGTTGAATTTGCAAATGGTTTCACCAAACAAATCAAGGCATGAATTACAGTTATGGATGAAATACCCTGCGCCTAAATCACCAGGAAGGCTCATAGACCCTAGTAGGAGTGCAAGATAACAACATATGCGGATGGTACGAAAAAAACAGTATTGCAAATTCACATGCAGAATTAGGAGGGTATAAACTGAAATTAGAGAATTCAATCAGTTAAAAACTAAGAAAATCAAGATTGTAACACTACCATCATTGACACATGCCTCTAGAACAAACCTCCTGGCAGCTTGTTCCACTATGTTCCTCCCTATAAACATGTTGATAGCCTTATCTCAAGGCGCCAAAATAAATAAATAAACGGTAAGCCAAAATAATGTCAATTTCTCAATATTCATAAAATGAGGAAAATAATACATAACCCTCATAATATTATGATTTATATATTTAACATAAAACATCACTATTCACATGCAAATCAATCCAAATATCAAAATAAAATAAAAAATAATACCTCCCCTAACCATCCCACGGCGCTGCCCGATCCCTTCACTTCCCCATCAATTTCATCATCCTTTACATGCCATTGGTCTAGTGGCCCTAATTGCCCATCAAGACTTCCTTAGCCATGTTTGCCCCTCCCAACCACCACCATTGCCATATTTATAGCTCCATCCGCCATGTCCACCAGTTCTGACGAGTCACCATGTAGAGGAGCTTGGTTGACAAAGACAATCTACCTCTTCCCTCCTCCTGCTTGGCTAGGTCCATTAACTCCAAGTGTTAGGTAATGTAAATAATAAAGTTCATGTATGTAAAACCTAATGTTTTGTGTTCTAGGTATGTAAATCCCTTCTCCCAATGGTATTGACTTCAACCAGCAAGCCATAGTAAATATGCAGCATAATAATACCCATTTTAGAATAAAATGATTAAATTTTCACGATCACACCCCTACAAACTCCCTCCAATCACGAAATCCTATTTTCTTCATATCTAGTAGTATCAAGTTGCTCAGGGTTTATGGACGCACGAGATTTTCAAAAATAACAGCTTAGAAAAGACCCAAGCACCTTGGGACAGCACTTCCCCAAGCTGGAGGAGCGGATGAGATTGAGGCGGCTGCGGCCGTGCTTGTTAAGGCCACCATTTTTGCGCTTGAAGGCCTGTGGATGAGAACGAAATTATATGATCAAAAAAAAAAAAAGACAGAATACATCAGATCATATAAAAATAGCAGTATTACTGAGGATTCTCCATTGCCGCCTCCACCTCCGGGAACCTAAGCCAATAAAAGTGTAGTTCTCCAAGCAGCTCCGCACCCTTAGGGTTTCGAATTGCAATTAGGCGACATAAGAATTTATAGACTTGCGGCAGGCATAGACAGAAAAATTTTGGAGCTCTTATAAAAATAAATAAAATTATTAAGTGCAAGATAATTATTAAAAATAATAAAATATTTTTTAAAATTATTTATTAAAAATATCATATGTAGGCATTGTGTGCCTCTTATTATAATCATCGACAATGGCCCGTAGTTTGCCAACAAGTTATGGAAGGATTTTTATCACTTGTAAGGTTCGCCTCTTTTCACCACCTGCTTCACTTACATATCAAATTGATAAATTAAAGCCGCCAACAAGTAGATTCTCAGTTTTGAAAGTTCGTGAAAATTGTTAAACCTCAAAGAATCAGCCCGAGACTGACTAGGAGGGGGGTGTGAATTGGTATATTAAAAATTTCATTAACAAAAAGAAAAAAAAATATAACTTTTTCAATATTTGAAAACAGACAATTTTATCACTCGATGCAGAAGCAAATTAATTACACAATAACAAAAAGATCAGAGTTTTCAATCACACATTTAATCATAGAAAAATAAAGTGCGAAAAATAATAAGAACAAACACACCAAAATTTATAGTGGTACGGTCAAACAATATCCTACGTCCACTCCCAAAGTCCTCCTCTGAGTATTGCACTAAATTTTTAGTGACTCTCCTTTAACCCCCACAACTAGGCGGAGAAGCCCTTACAAAATCCCTTCCACCAACCCGGTGTGGCAGAGGACCTTACTCTTTTCACCCTCTTGGTGATGCAGAGAATCTAGAATCCTTTTTCACCCTCTTGGTGAAGGCAGAGAACCTGGAATTCTTTTTGCACCCTCCTGATGAAGGCAGAGAATCAGAAATCCTTTTTCACCCTCTAGGTGATGGTAGAGAATCACGGCCTAGTGCCATAGAATGTCTCCCCAGAGCCACCAAAGAATCAAAGCAGAGACTTGAAGAAGAGAGGCAAGAACTTTGCTTGGAGTTATCTTGTGAATCCCTCACAACTCTCTTTCACAAAAAGCTCTTCCTCTCTTCTCTCCCAAAGCTCTCCTAAACTCCTTCTCTATGCTCCCTCTCAAGACACTTAGCAGCAAAAAGCTTCTTGAAATAAGACAAAGTGAGAGTTTAAATAGAGATCCTCTCAAAAAGCCCAAAATTTTAATATATCATTTAAGATCGTCCAGTACGATCCTACGATCGTCTTGTACGATTAGTAAGAAACAGTCCTTTTAGACAATACGAACTGTATTGTCATGTATAATCAGTTCAAGAGTTTGTACTGATCATCTCGTACGATAGGCGAAGATAAATCATTGTCCCATGCAACGCTCGGTTCATACAATACGAAATTGGAGGGTCATCCTATATGATTAGTTGAAAAACTATGGTATTTTGTCTTGTATGATAGACGACGATAATTTATCATTCATGCATCACTCGGGTCGTGTAGTACGATCATCACCAATCAACTTATAGGATTTTATCGAACAAATTAACCATAATTATTCCCCTAATTACATGATCAATTTAGGCATGATTGTCATATATCATACAGTATGATGCAAATCGTACGATACGATTAGAACAAAATTTGATTTTTAAAATATTGTCTAAATTGTGATTAGTGGGTATTTTCATTATTATAACTGATCTTCCTATACGATAAGGATCGTTCAATATGATTAGTTTAATTAATTTCAATTAACTAAAGTGCCCGAACTAATAATTTTTATGGTTAACTTATCGTCCAATACGATATAAATCGTATAGTACGATTAGTTTAGAAAACTCATCTTCTTCCTAACTCACTAACTCACCCCCTTGAGTATGTGTATGTAATTTTACTCAACTTTAGGATCCACAAAAATACATGATTGACTCAAGAAAGATAAAAAATACATAAAGACTAAAAATACAAACTTTAATCCTAGTCTATCTAATCTTGAGCTGATAGAAATTGCAAGTGAATAATGAACCTAAAATATTAGTGAGCAGAGTAAAACAGATATGTAATAAACTTAGTTATCAGGAGTTAGTATAGTAAGAAATTTAATAATTTTTATTATTATCAAAATTACAAAACTTGGGTCAAGATTTGCAATAATCTTCCCCTTTTTGATGATGACAAATATTATTGGTTTATGTTTCAAAAGTGTTTTGCTATTTCCCTAAGATCCCCCTTACTAAGTATATTCTTTCAAAAATAGGGGAGGTGTTGATTTTTTTATTTATTATTATTATTATTATTATTATTATTATTATTATTATTATTATTATTATTATTATTATTATTATTTTTAAATGAAAAAATAACACATAACAACAGAACATAGAATATTAAGAGATAAATTTGGAATTAAATATTTTAGAATAAAATGCAATCTACCAATAACATGATACTCCCCTTTTGAAATCACAAAAAAGGAGAAAACAACAATAAAAAAAATAGGAGTAAATAATGATCACAAAACATAATAAACAAAAATAAGGAGGGATTCTGATTAGGTGGAGGTGGGGGAGGTGGTGGTTGGAAGTACTGGTGGACTAAGACAAACTGGTTTTCCATCCAAGCCATATCCTGATCATGCTGCTACTGGGCTACATAGTGATGAAAGCGAGCTAAATCATTTTCATGTTGATGGTGCTTCTCTACTACGTAGGAGTTAAAGTTGACCTCCCACTGATCAAACCTCTAGACCAGCAGACTAAACTGAGACTGGTGGTGGATAGGGGTGGGTGTTTGGATAGGTCCTCCCTTATCTGCCACGGGCTCTTCGTCTATATAGTGAACATTGTGACAGTGAGCACTATGAAGGATATGGAAGGAGCTATTGAAATAGAAGACTGGGAGGTCATTAGATGGTACAGAAAATTAGAAATTAAACTTAAATTTCAGGACAAAAGCAATGAGATGTCCTAAGGTAAGATTATACTTTCTCTTGTGTCTAGAATCTCTAATACGGGTTTGATTTTTAAGATAACAGATCATAATATTAGCTGCATTAAAATCAATATGAGCTGTAATGTAATAAGTAGCAAGAGAGAGAACAAGTGTAATGTTAATCTTATCACTAGCTTTAGGAATGGAGTTACGAAGAATGTGCTGGATAATTTGGACATGCGGGACTAGAGTGTTGGCTTGGGGTATGTGATATCTAACATTGGATTCCCTAAGAGTGGTGTTGGCAGGTCTGATTAAGTCAGGATTTGAGGCCACAATATGAATTTCTCGCTAGTAGTAGAGAGGTGTAGGAATTTATGAAAGTTTTGATAGGTTATCTCTACAAGTGGCCTATTGATAAAGGATTGGAGGGCAGTACCCTCACTATTTATTCTTAGGTTGGCAAAAAACTCAAAAAATAATTCAGAGTTAAAGGGATATGTAAAAGTGAGAATGAAGGTTAGAGTGGTGTGAGCAAAGACTAGCAATATTTTGAAGTTTAAATCTTCCTGTTTGATGATTTTTGAGGGGGTGATGTCTGCAGTTTTATACCTCTAATAGGCCTCTTTGTCAACAGTCTCAAGGAATCTGAGATCTACAGGGCATTGGGAGGAACTACCGACTAGTGTGTGAGAGTATTTTCCTCCAACCATTACAAGAAATGTAATCTTAGAGGGAAGAAAAAGATTAAAAGTTTGAAGATTATGTGAAGAAAATCATTAAAATTCTGCTATTTAAATAGATCAGCCATTTTGTATAGTATGATCGTAGGATCATACTAGACAATCGAATGTAATCAATTCATCCAATCTGATGCAGTCAAAAATTTGGTCTCATTATACAATACGATCAAAATTATACTGGACGATTAGAGAGAACATTCATCCCGAGGTGTCAGTTTGGATGATCGTTGACTTATCAGATCGTATAGTACGAATATGTATTCGTATAGTACTATTCAATATTAAATATCATACCGAACAAATTCAATTCATCCAACGTCTACGACCACGTGTATCGTACAGTATGAAGTAGATATTTGTACAGTACGATCACCAATGATTGATCAATATATGCCGTAAGATTTGTTATGATCAGATCTATGATTATATTTGTGAAAATTATATAGTACGATCTTAATCGTACAGTATGATGTGAGCAAAATTCAGATATGGGTGATTGATGATGAGAAAAGCTCCATTAAGGGAACAAATCAAATCATAATAAAAAGAAGGAAAAAAATAACAGAAATCAAATAATCAAGCAAAAAGAGACACCAAACACCAATTTTTTTTTTAGAACCAATCAATTTTAGTGAATGATAATTTTACCTCATGATTAGATTAAAAACTCAGTAAGAAATGCATTGACAATGTTTAAACCTAGAAAGGTTAGAGATTCAAATTTTGTTAACCCTAACTCAAGCTCCTTATAGGTTAAAGTCTTTTTAAACCAAAAAATCTAATTCAAAAAATAAATTAGAGAAGAAATGTGATGTTTTCAAACTTCTTTTCAGAAATATATCTAAGAGAATAGCATTGCAAAGCGATGAATTAGGAATCATGATTTTCAAATTCAAATGTAGAAGATATCAATTGGCACATGAATTCTTCTATGATTTAAAGATTTGAAAGAAATGAAAGCTAACTCATTGTGGGCTCATTTTATGCCTCTTTATCAATTTTGTAGTGCACCTTACGCATCTTTTGATTTTTGATATATTTTTTACATCTTATAATTATTTGGTGGACTTTGCGCATCTTTTCAATTTTAGGCTCATTTTGTGCCTATTTTTATTTTTGCAAACTTGCTTCCTTTCTAAATCTTTAAAAAAAAAGTCCTTTAAGTTGTGAGATTATCTTCCAAATATAAGAGAAGAAAAACTCACTCTATTAAATAAGGAAGAGTAAACCACAAAATAAAACCCAATCCATATGATATAGACAAATAACTTGATTAAGAAAATTTGAAGTAGATTCATTGACTTGAAAAAATATTTATATGAGATAGAGGACTGTAGGAAGATGAAGCAGATCTCTATTGTTAGGTTCAATTAATTTGAAATAGATTTTAATTCAAAAAGAAATTACAGCACTAAAGGAGTCAGAGGAATAGGGATAATCACCAATTTTTCTGCCTTTAACTGTTTAAATGAGTCAATCACTACTTACATAATATTATAAAAAAAGGGTAAGATTTTAATTTAAAGAAAAAAAATTTAACTACTAAAGTGAGTAGTGATCAGATTCTTAAATTTTAAATTTTTTTGAAAGAAGGATAAAAAAAGCACATGCATAAAAACAAAAACATAAATTACTAGAAGACATAGTAGAAAACAAAAACATAACAATCAGATTTCATATTTTCAATGTATCCAATTTTATGCATGAATATCTATAACATCTAATCTAATTCTTAAGATGCTGAAGGTTTCAATAGCTAGTGATTTTGTAATGATATTTGCAAGTTGATTTTTAATGGCTACATGATGTAGCTCTATTTGTCCTTTGGTGATATGGTCCCTAATGAAATGGTGCCTTATATCTATGTGTTTAGTCATGGAGTGTTGGATTGAATTCTTTGAAATACATATAGCACTAGTGTTATCACACAAGATTAGAATGATGCCTACAAGTAGTCCTAAATCCAGTATTTATAGCTTTAACCAGTAAACTTATGCCATACAACTTCCTAGGGCTATATATTCTGCTTCAGTAGTGGATAAGGCTACTGAGTTTTATTTTTTACTAGACTAGGAGACTAAAGATTGTCCCATGAATTGGTAGGTTCCAGAAGTACTTTTTCTATCAATCCTACATCCTGCAAAGTCTGAATCAGAATATCCTACGATTTTAAAGGAAGTGTTATGCCTAGGATACCAGATTCCTAAGTTTTGGGTTCCTAAGTGATATCTAAATATTCTCTTAATAGAAGTCAAGTGAGATTATTTTGGATCAGCCTAAAATCTAGCATAGAGATAAACACTAAATAGAATATCAAGTCTGCTAGCAGTCAAGTAAAGAAGTGATCCAATTATTCCTCTGTATTTCTTTTGATCAATTAATTTTCCATTTGAGTCTTTATCTAACTGAACCATAGAGCTCATGGGAGTATTATTACCTTGGCCTTATCCATTTCATATTTCTTAAGGATATTTTTAATGTATTTTGATTGACTAAAAAAAATTCATCATCCTTCTACCTTATATTAAATCCAAGAAAATAGTTAAATTTTCCCATCATACTCATCTCAAACTCTTTACTCATTATTTTAAAAAATTCATCACATAGGTTTTTATCAGAGGATCCAAATAAAATATCATCAACATAGATTTGGATAATAAGTAGTTCTTCTCTTACCTTTTTAAGGAATATGGTGGTATCTACGCTACTCTTAACAAATATTCTATCTAGTAGGAATGTGCTTAGCCTTTGATACTATGCTTTGGGTGCTTGTTTTAGTTCATATAATACCTTTTTTTAATTTTAATACATGATTAAAAAATTATGAATTTTTAAAGCCTGTGGGTTTTCAACATACACATCTTCTTTTATTACACCATTAAGAAAGGCATTTTTAACATCTATTTGGTATAATTTGAATCCCTTAAAGCTGGTAAAAGCTAGTAGTATCCTTATGACTTCTAGTCTACCTATAGGAGCAAAGGTCTCTTCAAAGTCAATCCCTTCCACCTGGTTAAACCCCTTAGCCACTAGTCTTGCTTTGTTCCTTACCACCACACCAGAGTCATTCATTTCATTTTTGAAAACCCATTTTGTTCCAACAATACTCTAGTCCTTAGGTCTTTCAACTAGCTCCCAAACATCATTTCTAATAAATTGATTCAATTCTTCTTGCATAGCTAGGATCTAAAATTCATCAGATAGTGCTTGATTTATATTTATGGATTAAATTATTGAGATAAAGGTTGAGTGATTAACTTCTTTTCTAACTCTATACCTAATTCTAACACCTTCTGATGGGTCTCCTAAGATCAGTTCTTTAGGATGACTTGAAAAATATCTCCATTCTCTAGGCAGTGGATTTTCAAGTTCTGCCCTTTCTTCCATATTTATATTCTACTCCTTGGATGACTTCAACTACTTCTTCTTCTTCTACCTTAGATCCTCCAGAATTATTAAATTCATTAAATTCCACATGAGTGGTCTCCTCTACAACTAGTATCCTTTTATTAAAAACTATATAGGATTTTCCAACATTTGAGTATCCTAGGAAAGCTCCTTCATCAGATTTGGGGTCAAACTTTTCTAATAGAGATTTTCTTTTATTTAGAATGGTCACTTTACATCCAAAGACATGAAGGTGAGAGAGGTTGGGTGTCCTACCCTTAAAGGATTTCATAGGGTGTCTTGTTTAGCTTGGATCTAATATTATCTTTATTCAGAATGTAACAGACTGTACTTACTGCTTCTATCAAAAAATATTTAGAAAGTGAGTATTCAGCTAATATAGCTCTAGCGGCTTCTACCAAGATTCTATTCTTTCTTTCAGCAACCCCATTCTACTAAGGGTTTCTAGAAGTTTAAAAGTTATGATATATCCCTTGCTCCCTTTAGTAAGATTTAAAATTTTCATTCTCAAACTCTCTACCATGATTACTTTGAATGGTTAGAATTTCACAACCTATCTTTCTCTGAATCTACATGGAGAATGTCCTAAACTCCTTGAATGATTCACTTTTATGAGATAAGAATCTAATCTAAGTAAATCTCGAGTAATAATCAACAATCACATACCCAAAGGCTTCCCCTCCTAGAGTTGGAGTGCTAACAGGTCCAAAGAGATCCATGTGAAGGACTTCTAAGGATTTGTTAGTGTTAATATCCTTGATTGAGTGGAAGGAGGATTTGACTTATTTTCCTAATTGACATGCATCACATAGGGGGTCCTTAGTGAAATCTAGTTTGGGTATGCCTCTAAGTCTTTTTGGGTGATTTTTTAAAGATTTTTTATGCTTGTATGACAAAATCTCCTATGTTATAACTAAGATTCATCAGTAATAGTTTTTAGGCAAAGAAAAGTAGTAGATTCAATATAATTCAGATCAAGTATGTAAATATTATTAATTCTTTTTGCCTACAAAATAGTATTTTTATTTAAGCTAATCATGTAGCTGGTAGATAAAAATTTTATGCTGAGGCCTTTATCATATAATTAGCTAATGTTGTGCAAATTATGTTTTAAGCCATCTACCAGTAAGACATCTTTAATAATGAAATTTTTTGAGTTGCTAATTATATTTGATCCAATCACTTTCCTAGTGGTGTTATCTCTAAGTATTACCTTGCCTCCTGCCCTAGCCTCCAGTGTGATGAATTACTTTACATCTTTAAATCTCCAGTCATGTGCCTTAAACATCTACTGTCCATGTACCATATGCTCTCACTAGGCCTTTCATGAGAACATCCCTATAAAGTTATCAAGGATTAGATTTGAAAACCCAAAAAAGTTTGGGTTCCACCTTATGGATTGATGGATGAAATGCTTGCATACTATACTATGATTTATGCAATTTTTTCCTCCATACTAAATGTGTTCTACGGTGGATAGTGCAAGTGTGGGATATATATCCTAGTATGCCATAAGAAAAATGCCTATCTTCTGGGAATGGATTCATTTGTTTATATGGGTTATGGTGCTTCTTCCTTGGTTTAAATAATGCATGATATAGTGATGAGTTATGAAATTCTTCAAGTGTAAGTGATACTTTATTTTCTTTAAAAGTAGTTAATTTTAATTGCAAAAATTTGTTTGCACTTTCAAGAATTGAATTATTAATTTTTAATGCATGCTCCTTATCATCAGCTTCATCTAAACATATCTTTAATTCTTTAAATAAATTTTCTAAATCAACATGAGATGCTTTCAAGGAATCATGTTTAGCAGTTAAATCAAGATGCTTCTTGTTTAATGCATTAAGTTCATTAAGTAAGATTATATGATTATTATCCAAAGTAAAGTGATCTTTCCTAAGGAATTCATACTTTTTTTTTCAAATTTGAAAAATTAGAATTAAGGCTAGCATACATTTTCTTTAGCTTTCTATATGCGTTATGAATTTTGTCAAAAACTTTAAATAATTCATTATAAGAAAGCTCACATACCTCCTCTTGATTAGAATGATCAAGATGGTTATCTACCTTTAAGCACAAGTTGGTTACCTCCTTTTTTACTTATATTTTAGATGAGTATGAAGCGGAGTCTGCCCAAAAAGCCTTCTGAGTCTGTTGCTTGCTCTTTTTGAAATTAGCTTTTTCTTCACCCTTCTCCTTGATTGGGTGAGTTTTAAGATTTGGGAAATTAATCCTCAAGTGCCTTGGCTTCCTGCATTCAAAACAGATGACATCAGAAAAAACCTTAGAATTTTTATTAGCTTTACCTTTGTTCTGTTGTTGACGACGCTTTTGTTTTTTCTTTAGAAAGCTTTTAAATTGCCTTGTCATCAGTGCTTTGTCATCACCCTCTTCTAGTACGAAACTGTCACTATCAGAATCATTAGCTTTTAAGGCTACAATTTTCTCCTTTCTTTTCTCACCTGCATCAATCTGTCTTTGACTCACTACTTACTCGTAGGCAATGAGTGATCCAAGCAAGTTATTAATTAAGTAAATATTGAGATCCTTAGATTCAGGAATAGCAGTTATTTTAGCATCATAGGAACTAGGTAGACAATGTAAAATCTTGTTAACTTTTTTAGAATTTGTAAGTTCTAGCTAAAGCATGCAGGGATGTAACAATTTGAGTGAACCTAGTATACATTTTAGAATTTTACTCATAAGGTTTCATGCAAAATAGTTCATAATCATGGAGCAAAATATTTAACGTAGATTATTGCACTTCATTAGTTCCTTCATAGGTTATATAAAGTTTATCCCAAATTTCCTTACCAGTAGTATAAATAGATATACGCATGTAATCTTTTGATTTTAATGCAGAGAAAAAGTAGTTTAAATATTTAGCATTTAATTAGGCTAAATCTCTATCCTCAATACTCTATTCAGAAAAAAGTAATTTAGTTTTAATGCCATTTATAAAGCAAGAAGGTATATAATATCATTCCTAGACTTACATTCACATGTGATAGTCTATTGATTGTAAGAAAGTAGATGTGCAAATTTTTCAAAAATTAAAAGGAATGTTATTAAATAATGGTGGTCATGTGATTGAATATCCTTCCACAGTATTATGATTTCTAAAGTTATCCATTGATCATTTTTTAATAGTTTTCTAAAACTTAGTTTTTTAATCCCTCTCTGGTACCACTTGAAAGTTCGTGAAGGTTGTTAAACCTCAAAGAATTAGTCCAAGGATAACTAAGAGGGGGATGTGAATTGGTATATTAAAAATTTATTTAACAAAAAAAAATTATAACTTTTTCAATATCTAAAAATAGATAATTTTATCACTCGATGTAGAAGCAATCTAATTGTACAATAATAAAAAGATCAGAGTTTTTAACCACACAATTAATCGTAGAAAAAAAGTGTGAAAATAGTAAGAATAAACTCACCAGAATTTATAGTGGTTTAGTCAAACAATGATCTTCATCTACTCCATGGAGTCCTCCTCTGAGTATTGCATTAAACTTTTAGTGACTCTCCTTTAGTTCCCACAGCTTGGCGGAGAAGCCCTTACAAAATCTCTTCCACCAACCCAGTGCAGCAGAGGACCTTCTTCTTTTCACCCTCTTAGTGAGGCAGAGAACTTGAAATCCTTTTTCAATCTCCTAGTGAAGGCAGAGAAGCTAGAATTCTTTTATACCCTCTTGGTGAAGGCAGAGAACCTGAAATCTTTTAATTGGATAATAACAAAAAGATCAGAGTTTTCAACCATACAGTTAATCACAGAAAAATAAAGTATGAAAAATTATAAGAGCAAACACACTAGAGTTTATAGTGGTTCGGTCAAACAATGACCTACGTCCACTCCCTAAAGTCCTCCTCCGAGTATTTCACTAAACTTTTAGTGACTCTCCTTTAGCCTCCACAGCTAGGAGGAGAAGCCCTTAAAAAATCTCTTCCACCAACCTGGTGCAGTAGAGGACCTTCCTCTTTTTACCCTCTTGGTGAGGTAGAGAACTTGGAATCCTTTTTCACCCTCATGGTGAAGGCAGAGAACCTGAAATCCTTTTTTATCCTCCTGGTGATCGTAGAGAACCACGGCCTAGTGCCGTAGAATGTCTCTCTGAAGCCACTAAAGAATCAAGGTAGAGACTTAAAGAAGGCAGGAAAGAACCTTGCTTGGAGTAACCTTGTGAATCCCTTAGAACTCTCTCTCACAAAAATCTCTTTCTCTCTTCTCTCCCAAAGCTCTCCCAAACTCCTTCTCTATGCTCCCTCTCAAGACACTTAGCAGCAAAAAGCTTCTTGAAACAAGACAATGTGAGAGTTTAAATAAAGAGCCTCTCAAAAAGCCCTAAATTTCAATATATCATTTTAGATCGTCTAGTATAATCCTACAATTGTCCTATATGATTAGGATAAAATAATCCTCTTAGATTGTATGAACTGCATTATTCTATATGATCAATTTAAGAGTTTGTACTAATCATCCAGTACGATAGGCGATGATAAATCATCTTCCCATGTAGCGCTCAGTTCATACAGTATGAAATTGGGGGATTGTTCTATATGATTAGTTAAAAAATCTATGGTATTTCATCTTGTACGATAGGCGATGATAAATTATCATCCCATGCATCAGTCAGGTCATACAGTACGATCGTCACAAATTATTCTATACAATTTGATCGAACAAATTAACCATAATTGTCCCCCTAATTACATGATTAATTTAAGCTTGATTGTCATTTATCGTACAGTATGATACATATCGTACGGTATGATTAGAATAAAATTTAATTTTTAAAATATTACCTAAATTATAATTGGCAACTATTTTCATGATTATAACTGATTGTCCTGTATAATAAGGATCATCCAATATGATTAGTTTAATCAATCTCAATTAACAAAAGTGCTCTAACAAATAATTTTTTTGGTTAACTGATCATCCAGTACGATGTAAATTGTATAGTACGATTAGTTTAGAAAACTCATCTTCTTTCAAACTCACTAACTCACCCCCTTGAGTGTGTGTGTGCAAGGTTACTGAGCTTTAGGATCCACCAAAATATATGATTGACTCATAAAAGACAAAAAGTACATAAAGATTGAAAATACAGACTATAACCCTACTTTATCCAATCTTGAGCTAATCGAAGTTGCAAGTGAACAGTGGTCCTGAAATATTAGTAAGCAGGGCAAAATAGATACGTAATAAACTCAATTTTTAGGAGATAACATAGTAAGAAATCTAATAATGTTTGTTATCATCAAAATCACAAGACTTGGGTCCAGATTTGCAACAAATCTTAAGTGGATGTAGGTGAGAGGGTCCAAGGGCATATGGGTGGAGGCACCCCCTTTAGTCTTATGGATACTAAGGATAACTCCTTTCTCATCAATAAAGCAAATAAAATTCTTGCTCTCCCACATCGTTGAAGTAGTATTACCCATTGAACTCGACTGACACAGCCAACGAGTAGTCACCACAACTAATTTTGAAGTAAGATTACTCGACGAATGGGAGGTGACTAACTAGGAAGGATTGAAAACTACATCATATCTACTAGAGGAACTTCGAGCACAAATAGCCTCAGATAAAAAGAGGTCAGAAAGAGAATGTTAAAGTGCTATAACTCTAATGTCAATGAGAAAGCCTTCCATCTTGATGACTTTTTCTTAAAGAAGACTGATGCTGAAACTTGCCACTCTGTCCTAGGAAAATTGGTGACCTCGTAAGAAGGACTATATATTGTCAAAGTACAAGTTCGCCTACATACTAATAAGTTATAAACTCACTCTAGAAAGGAGGTTCTAAGGATGTGGAGCTTCGATGACTTGAAAATTTTATATCCATAAGGGAAGTCCTTCCACTTGTATTTTTATCCTCTTTTAAGGAATTAATAAAGTCTCCCACCTTTCTATCATCTTCGTTGTTCTATATAAGTGACTCCTTTACACATGCGTGAGTAAAGAAATTTGAGATTTTTATATTTGGGGATCTCTAATTCCTTATGGTTAAAGGTAAGGACTTGCCCATATAGGATAGTTGCCCAATAATTGGGGAACTTGCATCGATAAGTCAATTGATCAAGAATCACCTGAGGCACATGGGCGCCCATTGTAATATCTAGATGAGCTCTAAATATGCCAGTAACTAACATTCACTAACATTTAAAATTTAAAACCTTAATAATTGAGTGTGATCGATTAAGATGAGAAAAAACTAAGTTCTCATCCAGACTCAACGTAGAAGGAGAATCTGACTTCTCCTTGTGGGAGAGTTGAGGGCCCTAGGCACAAAGACCTTCTAGTGAGCAAAAACCCCCAAGATAAGGAAAGTCGCTACTCAAGTGAGGTATATTCCTTATTATTTGTCGAGTAGACCTATAAATTCCAACATATCTTTATGAGCAAGCTCAGCAAACAAAAATGAGAAAAAGAAATATAAGAAGGCCAAAATTTCTAACAAACAAAATTATCATATATATATATATATATATATATATATATATATATATATATATATATATATATATATATATATATATATATATATATATATATACAGGGTACCCCAAAGTCAAAAAGCCAAGTTCCTACAATAAACCACCCAACTAGAATAAGTCAACTCCTCTCTTTATGATACGATCCACAATGAGAAGCAATCAAGTCCCTTATAGATGATGAGTCTTAGTGGTTACACAATAAATGAAATAATGAGTATCTAAATGAATAGCCATTGAGGCAGACTCCCCTCTTTGCGATAATATTCATAATGAGAGGTGTGCGGGTCTTCTCTAGTTAATAAGTCAAAAACAAAAAATAAAATTGTGGATGGTTGATTATGGCTCAATCACCAATCCTACTAATGCCATTCTTTCCTCTATTATAGAGAACTACTCAAAGAAGGTGCTGGGGTTATTGAACCTTTGGGTGACTACAACCTTAGAGTTAAGCTTATTTCATATAATACTTGATCATGAATTTGAAGCTCTCACCTAGGAGTTCATTGCAAGTTTAGATACTTATCCTCGACAGGCTAGGTCATAGGTTCTGCCTCAATAAATTTCACCTCAGGCCATTCATTAACCTCATGCATCAAGTTCTTTACCACCCTCTCCATATCCATCTCACCCTAATGTTTCTCCCTCATCAAGGCATGTTTTCCTTTATGCTTTTTCACCCTATCTAATGTGGAAATCTTTATAGAATTCTTTCCCTCCACACATTTCTTAACCTCCTTATAGATTTGCTTCATACTTTGAACATTCCTTAGCGTGCAATGGTGGTGGAAACCAAGGAAGAGGCTACTCTGTCATGCTTGCCCCATGGCGTTCATTGTTGAGTGCATGAACTCAATGATTAGGAGGCTCTCCAAGTGGTCCTCTCGATCCTATAAGAAGCTATTGCAACTCTGCTTAAAGCATCATTGTTGGCATTGATAAGTCCTCACTTCCTCCTCAAATCTGTCTTGGTTTTAATGAGGCTCGTAGTAGAATGATACGGCTTCATCAATGTTACACACCTCCTACGATCCCTCTATAGCTTGTGCTTCACCCTTATAGGGCCTAATATGGTGAGTGTTAGGGGGTTCTCCACCTAAACCCTTTTGTTGGCTAATTCCTCATCAGTGGTGAAGCTCCTAGCCATAGGGAGAGGATCTGTCTCCTTTGTCTTCATGGTGGGTAGAGGTTGCTGCTCCTTAGTTACCAAACACCATACTTGTGGCTGAGAACTTGGAATGAGTGGCCTCCCCTTCTCAATTCTAGCCTTATTATAAGGTGCACCCTTCTTATTCTCTTTCCTCTCCTTATCCCTTTTGGCCAACTCAACAGACAATGCTAACTTGATAGCCCCCTCACTTGGTAGTGACTTCTGCTTCTTACTCCCTTTCTCGAAGGCATCTTTGATGTATTGAAGGGCCACGACATTCTTGAGGAACTTATAGCCCTTAACAATCTCTGAACACAAAATCTAAGCACATTAGACCGAATTCCTAAGTTAGGAGAATTTTTAAAAAATCCTTGTAACACGGAAGTCATCCTAAAAATCATTAAAATTATTTTCATAGCCAAGATGGTGGAGGTTGATCTGTGATTGCCTGCTAATCACCGTTTGTGTCTCCTCCTCCTCCTTAGTGAATTCAAACAACTTATCATTTGCTTTGGCAAATGATCAGCACTATGGGCACCAACTACGACTTAGTGCTGCGAATAAAGATGAACATTACCATCCACTCTCTCACCTAGTTTACTAGGATGGTCTCCTTGATCTCTGTGGTTAAGAATTGCATGCTCCCATCATTTGATGAATTCACAGTGAAGTCATGTCTGAATAGGTTCATCTACCATGCTAGCTTTAACTCATGCAAGAGGAGGCGAAGGTGATAATAGAAGCAATGGAGTTTGACAGTACTTATATAGGGATAAATCGTAGGAGCTATGGATGTTGATCAACTCATGGCACAATGGAAGTTATAACCCCAGTGAGAAATAGTCATAAGAGATGCATAACTCAGCATCGAAGAAGGCATTTAACCAATCATCCTCACTTCATGTACGCATAGAGAAGTTGCTTAATATAAAGTAGTTGCCATGAAAGGTAAGGTCTGCTCAACAATAACACACAACTTGGGGAGATCAATAATAAAAGTGAAAGTGGCAGTGCATTCATGAAGAGCATCTATAATAGTGAATATAAGAACTCACAGAGGAAGAAAAGAGAAAAATGGAAAGGATTTCGACATAAGGGGTCAACTAAGGATATTTATAGGCAAAACTACCTTGCATAGATATTGAGGTCCCTCAAATCCATAATAAATGCATATCTATTATTTTCTCTCTCTCTGCATCATTTCCAAAAGTTTTTTATAGCTCTTCCTCACTCGCCCCAAGCTATCACTATTAAAACATCTCAAACAAACTCACAAAAGGCGACACTCTCCAAAAGTTTCATCTTCACTCCAATTAAAATAAATCATAATATTCATTGCTATAGTACCAAATCCATCTACATCAACCTAAAATGTATATGGTAAGAATTATATGTTTATTTAAGTTTTGTGAATCCTTGTGTATTTGATTGAAGTAGAAAACTTTATAACTAGATAATTTTCTAGGAGCATTGTGGCACTAAGCTCACTATTTGGTGAATAAAATTTAAGTCTTTTGGAGTGTCACGATGCTATCTTCTCACTTAACTTATAAGAACTTAGGAGCACTATGGTGTTGACTGAGTTGTGCTGTAGCACTGAGCTTTTTATTTATGAGAAATTTTTAGAAATATAAATCTTTTGGGAGTGTAGTGGTGTTTGGCAGGTCAACATTGTGGTGCTAGGTCAATTTTGAGATTTTAATATAAATATCCAACACCCCATTGATCATTCCATTCACTAGAAATACTAAGAGAGAGGTTCGAGAGTAAAAAGAGGAAAGTAAAAAAGGAAGATAGGGTTTGGAGGCCACAGAGCTAGATTTATCTGTCAGACTAGTCGAAGGAATTATCCATCTTGAGGTAGGCTTTTATTAACCTTCTTTAGTTTTAAATTTGGGTAAATTGGGAAAATTTTATGGGAATTTATTTGATTTAAATAAGTTTAGAAATCTTTCCACCTTTTATTATTTGATATGTTGTAAGATTGATGATTCTGAGCATTTTGATAGAAAAACTCTATGTTTCACTGCATGGTTTTAAATGTGTGAGTTTTCATGTGTTTTACTAACTATATTGGCTTTAAAAAAAATGCCTTAGTATAATAAATACCCAAAAATGATGTTATAAATGTTCCCCATGATTATTTTCTATATTATTACTGTTGAGTTTGTGCATAAGTTTTACCCCATGTATACTATGAAATTATTGTACATGTGCTACTTTCATGTATTCATGTATTCATGCATCTTGTTAAATGTGATTCATACATGTTGAATATGTTAATATTTTTATGTTTATGTAATGAAATATTCCTGTCATGTTCATGTGTGGAGGATATGTGGTGAGAAAGGAAATGATACAAGTGGCAGTTGTTTCTTATTCTATGCAATACAAGTGGGCTTATAAGGGCTTGTGCATACATATATTTTCTCCATCTATCTTGAATAGCTATGAGATGACAAAGTAGAGGAGTAAGTGGAAGTCGAGTTATAAGTGGAATTAAGCTACATGTAATTCCTTCATCTTTTTGAACATATGTGAGATGATCAAGTGGAAGGCAAAGTAGAGATATAAGAAGGTTTTGTGTCATGTTCATATGAATCATGTTTTCCATAATATGTATACCTGTCATGCATGTCAGACTAATGTTAACTTCTAGTTTAATTGAAATTTATGTTATGGCCACATACAAGTTTAAGAATTGATCATATTGTTGCGACTTAAAATATTATATTCTTTCCATTTACAACTTCAATAAATGTATATTATTGACATATAGATATTGTTAATAATTAAGTGTATTGTTGCAATCATGTTATGAATAAAATACTACATACTTACCACATTACTTTCTTTGAATAGTAAAACTTCTTGCCTATTTCTTATATAATTTATTTTGATTATGAATGCTAAATTTTTAGTAGGTATAAGGTAGCCTACTAAGTAAGTGGTTTTCTCAGCCTAGATATTTACATATTATTTCAGGAAAGGGTAAAACCCCAACTTATTAGAGAAAAGTTGATAATGCCAAAATTTTAGATAGTAGATATTTTTCTATTTTTAGAACTATTCTTTGGTAATCCAGTCATTTACGTATATTTGTTAATATGAAGAAAAAGTTATACTGGATTATTGTGTATTGTCACTTTTGATGAAATATAAATGATTTATATTTTCTTGTAATTGGGTGATTTAGTTGGCTCTAGGTTTACATATTGATAATGAGATTAATTAGGAACAAGAACAATCATTCCAATTAGATCTTGAGGCATGATAGTAGGTGGTATCAAAGAAATAGTTTGGAAGAATTGAATTATAACCAAAGGTAATGTAGATGATTTATAGATATTTGAGGGAGAGTTGGGAGAATTTAAAGTTATTTTATGTATGCATAGCTATATTTTATTTGTGATTCGAAAAACCTTGTGTATATGTGATAGGTGGAAGTGTTGAAAGATATGGACCTTGAGGACCCATAAGTAGTTGATGGATAGAGTTCCAGTCAAGTTGCAATTGTATAAAGTAAAGTAATAGCTATGGCATCTGACTTAATGATGCAATTTGCTAGGTTGGTTACCCAGTTGATGGGCAAATCACATAGTAAAATGTCTACATTGAGAGGGAATGAAGTAGATTGTCACAAGCAATTATTTTTGAGGTTGAAGCCTAGGGTGTGGTTGATCCCCAACTTTTTAGGGGACTCATTAATGAGTTATAGAAATCATTTGGTAGCATCAATGTACGAAGAATTTGAAGGTACATTAGGAGTGTTTTTATTTAATGATGAAGCTTAATGCTGGTGGTTGGGTTAGTAGAGAGAAAAAGTTCTAGAGTAAACCAAATACTAAATATCTTCAAAAAAGACCTTGGAGATGTTCAAAGATTTTTTTGTGCCACTATCTACCAAGAATCATATGCATTTTTTTGTAGTTGGTGCTAGGAAGCATGGAAGTGATATAATATGAGGTTGAGTTTATTATTCTTGCTAGTCTTTCTCCCCAGTTTGTTAGTTCCTCTAAGGAAAAGCGTTATCTTTTTTTTTTTTTTTTTGAGAAGTTTGAGCGATAGCTTGATATATCCCTTAATTCCTTTTTGTATTCAGGATTATTCTTATCCCTTTGAGAGAGCTAGATTAATAGAGAATAATTTGGTGTATGAACTCAATAGCGTTGGGATGCAAGCAAGAAGATATTTAGAGAAGAACCATCTAAGAGTGGTGTTAGAGGAAAGAAGAGTAGGCTTGGAGCAGGTGATTTTAGGAGGAGAAGTTTTGTATTTCCTTGGGCAACCCGTTTATATCTCTAAGTAATGGCCCAGTATATGGTTTATGTTGTAGAAGGCACTATGGCCGTTGTTATCTATATATGGGGTAGTATTTTAAATATGGCCAATTTGGCCAAAAGATAGTTCAGTGTCCTTGGACAGTATAGGAAGGTAGCTTTATTATTAGAGATACCAAGGGGCAACCTTGCCAAGAGTTATTGTTGAAAGATCCTCAAGTAAGAATATTGGTCAATTTGCTAGGAGGTAGTCTAGAGGAGCTAGAGAGTTCAATACTATTATTAATGCTGCTCCATCCTTACCTTGAATATATAACCAAACTCAACATGATGTAAAGGATGTGTTAGATGTTGTGATAGGCATGACTTTCATTTCTCTGTAGTCCTCTAAAATTTTATTTGATTATAGAGGCAATCAATCTTTTCTATCTAAATATTTCTAGATTGTTTAAATTTGTTCTTTCTCCTTTGTCCTCTAGTTTATCTTTTTTATTACCTACTAAAGATTTTTCTAGTTGTCAGTCAAGTTTATATATGTAAGGTTGAAATCTCAGGTATGAAATTTGAATATGAAATTATTGTGTTGCCTTTAACAAAATTTAATATTATTATGGGGATGGATTGGTTGAGTCGATATGGGGCCCATAATAATTGTAGTAAGAAGATAATATTCCCATATGATGGGGGAGAAAATTTTTATCTTTAGGGAATCAAAGGTGAATTATCATTAATGATATCCGTTTTGCAAGTTAATAAGTTATGGAGTAAAAGGGAATTCTATGTTTCTTACTTATGTGAAAGATGGAAGTAAATATACTACGAGTGTTGATAATATTCTAGTAATGCAAAAAATTCCTAGATATGTTTCCTAAAGAATTGGCAAGTTTACCTCTTGAAAGGGAGGTGGAGTTTTGTATTGCAGTAATGCTTGGTACTTCTTCAATGGTAAAGGCTCCTTCTATAATAGCACCCAAGGAAATGCAAGAATTGAAAGTCTAATTATAGGAGTTAATAGACAAAGGATTCATTTTACAAAGTGTATCACCTTGGGGTACACCAATATTATTTGTAAAGAAGAAGGATGGTTCAATGATGATGTGCATCAATTATAAAGAACTAAATAAGGTGATAATTAAGAACAAATATCAGTTGCCTAGAATTGATGACTTATTTAATTAGTTTGAAGGTGCATCAGTATTTTTAAAGATAGATTTGAGATTTGGTTACCACCAATTCTTTGTAAAGGTGGAAGATGTGGCGAATATAACCTTTAATATAGATACAATCACTATTAGTTTTTGGTTATGCCTATTGGGATATCAATGCTCCTGTAATATTTATGGACTTGATGAACTATATGTTTAGAAAATATTTAGATCAATTCATTATTATGTTTATTGATGATATCTTAGTATATTCATGGATTTATGAAGCACATGCAATGCATTTGAGGTTAGCATTGGAGACCTTAAGGCAACATTAGTTATATGTTAAATTTTTAAAATGAGAATTCTGGTTGAAGTTTGTAACTTTTCTGGGGTATATTATTAGAAAGAATGGGATATATATAGATTCCTAGAAAGTGCTAGCTGTGCTTGATTGGCCAAGACCGACTTCAGTGTTAAAAGTTTGTAGTTTCCTTGGCTTGGAAGGATATTATAGGAAATTTGTTAAGGGCTTTTCACATATTGCAATTCCTTTGATGAGATTGATGCAGAAGGTTGTGCAATATGATTAAACACTAGAGTGTGAGACCAATGTTTAGAAGTTTAAGGAATGTTTGATATTATCTTATGTGCTGACTATTCTATCTAGCATTGATGGTTTATAAGTGTTTAGTGATGCTTCCTTAAAAGGTTTGGGATGTGTGATGTAGTAGAATGGAAGGGTGGTAGCTTATACTTTTAAGCAATTGAAGATGCATGAGAAGAACTAACCCACTCATGATATAGGTGGTGATTATATTTTCACCTGGCGGAGAGCGGCATTACTGTCTACCCTTAGTGATCAAACCAAAGCTTTGATCTCTCTGCTTTTTCCCTTTAGCTCGATGATGTATTTTTTCAACTCAGTTATGTCCACCTTAGACCCGACAAAATCCCTCTTTAGATTTGAAATCTCCGTCACTGTCACCACTCCAGATGAGCTATTATGCTTGCCCACACCTTGGATCCATCATCTATTCTAAAAAGGTGACTCACCCAACTACCTTCTCCATTGTAATGAATCCATGGGGAGTAATGATATCCTCAAAGTGAAGGGATGAGAATGGTCATATTGGCTTCTTTATAAACTTGGTGTACTTGTACAACTTTATCTTTGAATCAATAGTTATACATATTAGTTTGCCAACCATTACAAGCTTAGCAGAATTTGAAGTCCTAGTGAGGTTAGAGGCATTTGATGGCTTGGCCTCCTAAAGCTCTTCCTCAATTATAACCCCTGTAATTAAAAATAGCAGCACTTCAAGGGAAATATCTAATACACCTAGAGGAATGGCCAGCGGTGGATCCCACTAGACATCTCCCCTCGACTACTTGAAGCCCACCCATTGCTCTAAAGGCTTCATCTCCTGCTCACTCAGAGAGTGCCCTAATAACTTACTCTAGGAAATATAGATAAATTGCTCTCACAAAGTGAGTACCTTGTTTCCTATTAGTGTAATTTTTAAATACTTAAATTTATCCATTTATTCTTCATATGTAGCTGGGTAAAGCACCCAAGAACCCACCTTTATCTTAGTGGAGGTAACCTCCTCCACATTCTCCAATGACACTCACCTCTTCAATTAGCCTAATGGTATGTCACCTCAATTAGCGCACCTACTCCTCCATTCATTACCCCTAATTCCATCCCAACTCTTTTTGTAGGAAGGATGAAAAAATGCTTACATTGGCCCAACATCATTGTACCCTTCCTTGCTTAGTCAAGTTGCTAAACTCAATTCGCCCTAGACAAAAAGTGACCTTCTTGGAATCCTTTAAAAGGGAGAGAGTAATATCAATAGGATTCATTTTCTCTAGACTTATAAGACTCATAGGATTTCAGTTCACATATGAAAATGAGTAAATTTTCCTTAATATATACCCTATATTTATAGGGCATGATGTGGAGACTAATATCACATCATTATAATTAATATTGGTCATCATGATATCTGAGACTATAATGAGTAGGATAATAAATTTTATATTTAGTTTCTCATTTTCTATTTGGTAGCCTAATTTAATACTAATCACTTTCAATCACTCATCCGTTTCACCACTCACCTATCAAAAGGACAGGTGAATTGGAGTACTAAATTTATAATCAAATATGCCCATGGAATGAACCTCTTGGATGACATGGGTGATTCTACAAGCCAGAGGCTTCCAAGAAGAATCACAGAAAGAATCAATAGGTGCTACTTGCATGGACGTACTAAGGAGCTTGCCCAATGCATGGAGGGCCTGGACGTCCTTGCAAATTTAACAACTTAACACCCACCATGTGCCATAACACCACATCATTCGCTCGCTCTCTTTAGAGCGACCACCTCTACATCCAAACTCAATTATAAGAAAACACTTATTCAAGGCACCTTTTGCTATAATTATCATAATTTGCTGACAAATGAGTAATAACTTAACACCCACCATGTGCCAGGATTCTGCATCATTCACTCACTCTCATTAGAGCGACCACCTCTTCATCTGAACTCAGCTACATGAATGTACTTATTCAAGGAGCCTTTAGCTCACATTACTGTGATTGGCTGGCAAATGAGCTCACCTTATCCACCATTACATGTAACTCACTTATTCTAACCTTAGCACTCTAAATCAATTTTGAATTTTCATTGGAAACTATATGTCCCTGTGTCATGTCAAATATTAAAAATGTGAGTTGAGTATCATTCCCATGAGGATAAGTATGATCTCAATATAACTCTATTACTACTCCTATGAATTACTTAATTTATCTTATTGATGAAATTAGAAGGCGGTGCTAATGTAAATAAATAGCTAAGATTAATAGAAGGAAAGCCAATATTTACGATACTCTAAACTTATGATTATTAAGAAATCATATATAAAAAGATTGATATCCTAATTTATTGTTATAAATTACAACATATGTAACTCTTTATCTCAGTTGAGCTCATTGAAGGTTCTAGCAATGATACACTTTAGTATAGTGATTCTATCTCCTTTAAGATCCTAATGTTCTTTCCAATATATTTTTATACATGGAAGAATCACTATTCTAATTCCCCTAATTATTCCACTATTCTTTCATCGAGGATATGTTTCCCCATAATCTAATTTGAAAGAATTATTCTTTTATCTTTTAATATATAATAACCAAAGCTACCTAATTTTTTTATCAATATAAATACCAGTATAAATAAAATTATCGATCAAAATATTAATATATACATATGTATTCATTTCTCCAAACATCATGTATACTACTCAGGATCTATACAATTATATCACAACTACTCTATCCTGTGTATAAAAGAATAGCTAAAATAATAAAAAACCTGAACTTGAAGGATCCTGGTCAATCTAACACCCTACTCCCTTGCCCTGGCCTAAAATCCATTAACTACATATAATGAGCTTAAGAGCCCAACTAGTAACTAAATCCTATAACTGAACTCAAAGCACGATAAAGGAGTAATATGCATGTCAGAAGTCAAATCATAACAATAGTATTCACATGATCTTGAATCAATATAGTAGTAAAACTCACATGCGATAGTAGTAAGGCATCAGTATAGTCTATAGGCAGTAAAACATTACGATAGAGAAACCAATAAAATAATAGAGTGAAGAAAGAATAAAATTTGTAACTCAGGAGCCTACTAAATCAATTTAGAGGTCATTTCAATACAATAATAAAATCATATCAATGTAGTAAAATTATATACAAGTAATAATAACAATACAATCCATTCTCAATAGATCATTCAAGATTAGTGTTAATTAAGTATATAAATCATATGTTTAGTGTATCCAGTATCTTGCATGCTTAGTATATATATATATATATATATATATATATATATATATATATATATATATATATATATATATATATATATATATATATATATATATATATATATATATATATATATATATATATATATATCACTTGCTTTTGTATCAATGAATCAGAAATAGTATCAGTAAAAGTATCAAAAAATAGTATTGGTATCAATATTGCTAGTAGCAATAATTATAGAGCAGTACAGTAATAGTAGTTATAACAGTAAATCCATATAAGGACAATAAATCAAGATAGCATTAATAAAGCTATATAATATTAATGAATTCATACTATTAAGGATTCTAGTAACACCCTAAACAAGTAAGGAATCTTGGTTAAAGTAGTGTTTTTCTTATAATCAGTATCAATAAAATATTTGCTTAATAAATAAGGTCATCACCCTTTACTCATCATATAGTAATCATCTCCTAATAACTTCCAATCAGGGAATCATGTGAATCAGTAGAGGATAACACCAAATCATAGTATTTAAAGAAAAGTTTATTGGCCATCCTTCCTGTACAGGTTAGTAAGTCTCCAACCAACATCAATGAATAGCCAATCTTTATTTGTTTTTCCCTACACACACATTATTATTACGGTACTATAATAGTAATAGTCACCAACTATTACTCAACCATATACCTACATTCATTTTTAATACTTGTATTAAAAGTATGCTTACAATAAAATTATAGTAATTCAATTAATAGAAATAGTACAAAATACAAAAAAATTTCTATTTTCTAGGTAAAATTTAATAATATTATAATCAAAATGCTCATATTAACGACATGTATTACATACCAAAAGTTATGTGGTGAAAGTTTGCTAAACAATCATGATATCCCAACTTTAGCAAGTTTCGACCAAATAAAAATGAATAAAATATGAAATACACAAAATCGTTGAAATTAAAAATAGGGTAATGGTTCTTTATAATGAGATGAGAAAATTTCTCAATAGAGTCAACTAAAAAAATTGATCTACGGCCTCTAAATATTAAGATTTTTCTCTCTCTTCACTTTTCCCTCTTATTTCCCTTAGAGGTCTCTAGTTAAAATGAAAAAAGAATGAAAAGGGCTTATGTAAAGTGATGTAGTGGATATAAGTATTTATAATAAAATAATAATCGAATAGCAATGAAATTATATGAATTATTCAATTTTTAATATAATATCCTTATAAATTCTTTTATATTTTAAATTGGGATCTCCAAAAATTTCAAAAAATATTCATAAAATAATCCATCATGTTTAAAAAACTTTGGTGAAATTGTTTCACAAAACAACACCTGACGGTCCCAAAATTCTCACTTATACTGACAAGTGTCAAGTGTAAGGAATAACACCAATGTCCAAAAGTTTGGGAAAAATATTATAACAGAGTATAAGAATTTCTATGTTTTGGAGTAGGTGGTTTGTAATTTAGACTTTTAATGACCCTTGAAAAATTTTATTTGACTGGTTCAAAATATGGGTTACTACAGAGTATATAGGTCAAGTAGGTTTTAGTGTTATCGAAGGCCTATATATAACTTAAATTAAGCATGAAGAAACTAGAAACATTATTGTAGTATGTAGGCATGATTCTCAACATAGTCTAGAAAGAAATTTAGCATGACATTACAATTAAAATAGATAAAACAAACTTTATTTCAAATAAAAATATAAATACAATTGAAGAATGTAAATGTTAGATAGAATCATGTGTCTTGCAATAAAAAATATAGAATCCTTGTCGAATAACTCCTCTTCACTTTACTTACACACTCTCTCCCTTCCACTAGACCTAGCCTAAGACGGAGTACAAGTTTAAAAATAGCCAGCCCCTACAAAAAAATTATCTATGTTATTTATATTAAAAATTCATAATAGACAATAGTGCATCAGCTCTCATATTGGTAACACTTCAGTGCTCCTTAAATAAACTAAAGCTATAACACTGATGATTCTCTCCACTACAGTGCACCGAGTGAATCAATATATTATTCCCTAAGAGTAACTATATTAACTATTATGTCATGGTGCTCAACAAATTGGCATTGCAACACCAAGGTTGAAAGTTCGAGAAGGTTGTGAGACCTGAAAGAACAAGTCCGAGGCTAACTAAGAAGGGGGGGGGGGGGTGAATTGGTAATTTAAAAAAAATTTAACAAAAAGAAAACCTTTTTATAACTTTTTTTAATATTTGAAATAGTAAATTTTATCCCTCAATGCCAAAGCAAATTAATTTCACAAATACAAAATGATTAGAGTTTTCAACCACACATCAATCACAAAAAAATAAAGTGCAAAAATAATAAGAACAAACATACCAGAATTTATAGTGGTTTGGTCCAACTTGACCTACATCCACTCCTCAGAAACCTCTTTTCCAGGTATTGCATTAAAACTAGTGTCTCTCCTTTTTCCTCCACAGCAAGGCAGAGATGCCCTTACAACATCTCTTCCACAAACCCGGTGCAGCAGAGGACCTTACTCTTTTCTACCCTCTTGGTGAAGGTAGAGAACCTAGAATCCTTTTTCTCCCTCCTAGAGATGGCAGATAGAGAACTAAGAATCCTTTTTCTCCCTCTTGGAGATGGAAGAGAACTAAGACTCAATGCTGTAGAATGTCTCCCCGGAGCCACGAAAAGGATCAAGGCAGAAGCTTCGAGAAGATAGGGAAGAACCTTGCTTGGAGTAACCTTGTGACTCCCTCATAACTCTCCCTTACAACCAACTATCCCTCTCTTCTCTCCCAAAGCACTCCTTAACTCCCTCTCTATGCTCTCTCTCTCTCTCAAGACACTTAGCAGCAAAAGTTTCTTGAAATAAGACTATGTGAAAGCTTAAATAGAGAGCCTCTCAAAAAGCCTTAAATTTTAATATACCGACTCTAATAGTCAAGTACGATCCAAGACCATCCTGTAGGATTAGTTCAAAGTACCCAAGTTAGTACTGTGTAAGGAGACATACCCTGTACAATTAGTTCAAAGAGATAAACTGATCATCAAGGATGATTTAGAATATTGTCCAGTACGATTAGTATAAAACATCCCTTTTAGAAGGTATAAAATGTAATGTCCTATATGATCAGTTCAAGAGATTGTACTGATCATCTTGTATGATAGGTAATGATAAATTATCATCCCATGCAGAGCTCGATTCGTATAGTATAAAATCGGGGGGGGGGGGGGGGGGGGTCATCTTGTATTATTAGTTGAAAAACTATGGCATTTCACCTTGGATGATGGGCGACGATAACATTTCATCTTGGATGATGGGCGATGATAAATTATCATCCCATGCATCAATTAGGTCATACAGTATGATCGTTACCAATCATCCTGTACGATTTGATTGAATAAATTAATCATAATTACTCTCTTAATCATAAGATAAATTTAGGAAAGATTATCATATGTCATATAGTATAATGCATATCGCACGGTACGATTAGACATAAATTTTGAATTATAAAATATTACCTAAATTGTGATTGGCGGATATTTTGCTGATTATAACTGATTATCTTATACAATATTGATAGTATAGTATGATGATTTTAATCAATCTTAATTATCATAAGTGCCCTAATTAGGATTATTTTGGTTAACTGATCATCCAGTACGATATAAATTATACTATATGATAAGTTTAAAAAATATAAATTCTACCTAACTCATTAACTCACCTCCTTGAGTGTGTGTGTGCAAGGTTACTTAGCTTCAGGATCCACCAGAATATATGATTGACTCAAGAAAGGTAAAAAGTATAAAAAGACAAAAAATATAGGTTTTAATCATAGTCTACCCAATCTTGAGCTGATCAAGGTTGTAAGTGAACTGTGGACCTGAAATATTAGTGAGCGGAGCAAAAAGTAGATATACAATAAATTCAATTATTAGGAGATAGCATAATGAGAAATCCAATAATGTTTTTTATCATCATAATTATAAGACTTTGATCTTGATTTGCAATAAAGAGTAGCACTATGACGCCATGGCAATCTAGTGATATGGCATCTCAATGGCACTAAGGTGCTCTAACTGAATCAACATGCCATTCTCTAAGATTTACTAAATTATATATTCTATTGCAGTGCTATGGTGACTTGGCACATGCTGCACCAAGGTCAGCTCTATGAAATAGTGGTGATTTGGTAATGTGGCGTCTAGATGGCATTACAGTGCTTATGAGTTACATGTTGCAATACCTTGCTCTTTATCTTGAGTAATAATTTTGGCTTGAATGTTGTAGTTCTTTAGAGTCTGGAACCACGGTTCTAAGAACTTTTTTTAATGATTTATGTAAATTTTCTTTCACAAAATCATTAAGTGAGACAACTTTAAAGCAAAAGAGAATAGCTTAAATTATAAGAACTTTTGTACTAACAAATTCCCCTAAACTTATATTATTATTTATTCTCAAGTAATCCACATGTACTTTATTATATTGTTGTCTTATTTTATTATAATATAAATCTTTTAATTTTTAAAGTTAAGAAAATATTATCCTAATGGATCAATAGTAGAATTCAATGGATAATAATGCCATTAATACACATGATAACATCCTAACATTTCATTTCTACTCATTTTCATTTTAAATCCAAGTCCTAAATTTATATCTGCAAAATTTTGACTAGTTTACTTAGGGTTAATGATCTTAGGGTTAGACAAATGTAAAATTTATTTAATATTCTAGACATATTATAAGCTCCCTTATACACCATAATTCTTGCAATTCACCTTAAGTTAATTCCTCCTTAGATCCTTTGGGTGGCGTTTAGACTATTAAGTACAAAATTCTGATATTTCAATACTTAGCATTCCATTATACTTTTCTTTTTCTTTTTAATTTTCTTCATTTCTTTCTCTTTTCATATTTTAGTTAAGTACCTCTTAATGATTTTGAATACCTATTTTTCTCTCCTCCTTGTGCAATCTAAGTTATCATTATCCAAGGTTCATCAATACTTTATGATTCCATAAGTACATGCTTGCATGAAGCTTTCAAATTAATATAAATAGTTAATTTTATATAAACTTTTGATCAATTAATCCTAAAATGATTAGTCAAGTGCTTAAGTGCTTTTTAGTTTTTCTTTATTAGGAAGTACTAGTTTTAATGATTAGTTGATGTAAAAGTTGTTTAATTTTGTTATTTTCTATTTTATGCATTTATTTTCCTTTAAGTTAGTACTTTTCTTATTTTTTTTCTAATTTCAAAATTCACAATCACAGCAAATATAACAATATATATTCTAAAGTGTAATGGGAATAAATGAAACTAAGTAATAATTTCAAGCTTGAAAAATGTAACAACACCTGATTTCATTAACACCCCAAACTTATAATAAAAATAATCATTTAGTTAAAAAAGTAAAAGTATACAATAGATTATATAATAAAATAATAAATAAAATAAAATGAAAGAAAATAAAATCCTCTTTCACTCCTCATCTCCTCTCTCTCATCTTCTTCCTCCTATACTGCTGTAATTAGATCAAGCCACCTATAAGGCTCTTAGATTGGGGCTATAAGGAAGGCTTTTTTTCTTTTTTAACTTGAAATAGTTGGTAGTTTTTGAACATACCAAATGATGCTTCATTAAAAGTAGTAGCATATTGACACTACCTATGTTGCATGCTCATTATATAATCCATCTTATGGCTCATTCCTTACTGCCACTCTCTATTTTCATCTAAATAAATTTCAATACCAGTAACCTGATCCCTGATATTAACTACATAATCTCCTATGGTCTGGGGGGCTCTAGGTTTGGGCTGTACAGGTTGGCTGGGCTAGCTTAGTCTCTCCCCAGTTTTCCTAGTGGGGGTCTCAAATGATTGGATTTTTTTAGTGAGGGTAGAAATATGAATTAATTGCTTTTTCCAAGGGCTTCCTATTAATCCATCATGAATACATAAAGATTATACTAATGAGGTGTGCCTAAACCTATAGAAGTAAATCCTTTAATCATGTATGGGGGGCTGGTGAATATTTTTTCTACATCTATGATGAGGCCACTATGTATATCATAGTTTAGAAAGGCCCTATTCTTTGTGACATCATTTATATTTGTGCTTGACATTAGCCTCACAATAATGAAATAATGTCAAGCCTTGGAGACTTGGGTGAGTACAAAAGCAGGGAAATTTATTATTTTGTTCTCCCTAATTTTCCACTATGTATTATAGTTGGGGATAGTGAGGGCTTTCAAAATGTCATTATAATATATAGAAGCATTAAATATTGTATAGTCATCAAACTTATAGTTTTTGGTTCCATAAATTCCATTGATAGTGAAAATATTAGATGGAACCCATTTCATCCTTACAAAAATATTATTTTACTGGGCCTCCTTTGCATTAGCAAAGAATTCCCCTAGTTATTATCATCATTTATTCATGAAAACCAAACTCCTAAAGCCCTACTCAAAAATAAATTGCTATAAATGATAGAATGGTTATACCTTTCCTTCGTAGTAGAGCTAACAAACCACTTCTTATCAAAAGGGGAAGAATATGAGGATGACCTTTTCTTTCCTACTATGATCTTTCGACCATTTTCTCCTACACAAAATGCTTCTATCGCCATCTCTTTTTGTAAAGTCAATAACAATACTGCGGAACCAACCTTATGAATGCTACAGTGCTAGTCAGTTAAATTGTTACCTCGTTAACTAAAAGGATTAGTGTTATGTCATTAAAGTTTGGTGGGGCCATGATGCTTAACCTTGGAAATCAAAATGCCAGCTTTTTAATTGGTCCTCCACTGCGATGTTTGACATGTTGGAACATTATAACACTAAAGGAGTCCAACACCATGATACTCAACTACTCCAATTATAAGGCTTTAACTTGACACTATAGTGCTAAAGTTCATTCCACCGCACTCTTTTAAATGAGATTAAAACCTAAGGCACAATTCCATATCGGCGGATGCTAAGCACTGTGGCATTGGATGGGAAATTTGGTGTAGTGGCATTGGGTTCCTATGATGCAATGGTGCTTTATTAAAATATTAATTTTTTAAAATAACAAGTGTTACTATGTTCTAGGTCACAATGTTGTGGTGTTCCAAGCCAAATTTTTACATATAAGATCTATTTATTAAGAAAGGTCTAATTACATAACAAAAATCATTCACTAGATATACATCAAATAATAAATTCACACATCACAACACAAATTTGGGTTGCCTCCTACTGAGCACTAAGTTTATAATCTTCATCTAGACTCTGCTACATTCTATTTAAGATTAGCTAACTCAATGAAACTTTACAATATTCTATGTCCCCTCCTAGGTAAGACTTTCATCTTTATTTGTTCACCTTAAAAGTTTGGGAAATTTTCTTGTCCTGGATTTCTAAGGATCATATGAATATGTTTTAACTAGAGGAATGTACCAGACCACGTAGACTTCAACTTCTCAGGAAATAATTTCAATTTAAAATTATATAAGAGAACTTCTTGTCTAAGGGTAAATTCATTAATCAGCTTATAACAATTCCATTTTTTAGTTTTCTTCTTAGATATCTTAGCTTTCTCATAAGCTTCATGTCTAAACTCCTCTAGTTCATTCTTCTATATTAATCTACTCTCCCAAGATTATTTCAAATTATAATTCAACTCCTTAATTACCCAATAAGCCTTATGCTCTAACTCTATTAGAAGATGACATGTTTTTCCAAAAATAAGTCTATAGGGTGACATTCCTATGTGAGTTTTAGATGTAGTCCTATAAGCTCATAAAGCAGTATCTAATCTTAAATACCAATCTTTCCTATTAGGGTGTACAATCTTCTCTAAATCCTTTTAATCTCCTTATTACTAATTTTTGCTTATCCAGCAGTCTTGGGATGATAAGCAATTGCTATCCTATGCTAAATTCTAAATTTTAAAATCACATCCTCAACTCTTATATTATAGAAATAACTTTCCCCATCACTAATTAGTGCTATAGGTATTCCAAATCTGGCAGAAATATTTTTCTTTAAAAATTTAATAACTACCAAAACATCATTTTTAGGTACCACCACTACTTCAATCCACTTTGACACATACTAAACTACTATCAAAATGTATTAATTTTCAAAAGATACAATGAAGGGACCCATGAAATCTATTTCCCACATCCAACATATAGTTCAAAGTGGATTGAAGTAGTGGTGGTACCTAATTTTCAATATGTAAACCTCCAACATATAGTTCAAGGGCATTTCATTTCTTCTTGTAATATTTCCTACCCACTAACATCTATCATATTTCTTAACATATTCATTAACATCATTAAATTAAGTTAGCCAATAAAGTCCAGACTGTAAAATTTTGGAGGCAATTTTATATCCTCCATAATCAGAATCATGACAATGACTAATAATGCTATCTGTCTTCTAAAGAGATACATCACCTAATGATTTGATCCTTATATTTCCTAAAAAGATATGGCTTATACTCAACATAAAACTTAGCATCATGAGTGAATTTGCGCCTTTGGGTATATGACATATCAAATGGTAAGATACCATTGATAATATAGTTCACTATATCAGCATACTGAGACAAACCTTTGTTAGTTATTGTAAATAATTTATCAAATGGGAATAGCTTATTAATATCATACTTATCATGCATAGTTTTTTCCAACTCTAATCTAGATAAATGATTGGCAACCTAGTTTTCTATTCCTTTCCTATCTAAAATCTTCACATTAAACTCTTGTAACAATAGAATCCATCTTATTAACTTAGGTTTTGCATATTTATTTATTACAAGGTATTTGATTATAGAATAAGCAATGCATACTATGACTTTTGTGCCAATCAAATAGGATCTAAACTTGAAAAGGCAAAGACTATGGATAAGAGTTCTTTTTAGTTATAGTGTAGTTTATTTGGCCTTCATTTAAGGTTTTACTAGTATAGGAAATAACATAAAATTTCTTATCCACTCTTTATCATAGAATTTCTTATACATCATAGTCACTTGCATCACACATGATTTCAAATTTAAGTGACCAATCAGAAACAATAATAATGTGTGATGAAATCAAATTCTTCTTCAAAGTTTTAAAGGCTTTTAGGCACTCATTATTAAAGTTAAAAGGGGAAACCTTTGCTAATAAATGATACAATGGTTTGGTAATTTTGGAAAAATTCTTAATAAATCTCCTATAGAAACCAACATGTCTTAGAAAACTCCTTCTTTGATAGAGGTAGAAGATGGAAATTTTTCTATTACTTAGATTTTTACCTTGTTCACCTCCAAATCTTTCTCAAATATTTTATGGCCCAAGATAATACCCTCTAAGACCATGGCTTGACACATCTCCTAATTCAACACTAAATTTGATTATTCACATCTTTTCAAAACTATAGCTAAGTGCTCAAGATAAGAATTAAATGAAGTACCAATTATAAAAAATTCATCCATGAAGATT
This sequence comes from Dendrobium chrysotoxum, assembly GCA_019925795.1. Classification (NCBI taxonomy): domain Eukaryota; kingdom Viridiplantae; phylum Streptophyta; class Magnoliopsida; order Asparagales; family Orchidaceae; genus Dendrobium; species Dendrobium chrysotoxum. The sequence goes on along the minus strand of CM034302.1, from coordinate 63,330,725 downwards.
TCAATGCCTTGCCCAACCAAATTTGAAAAGATAGACATCATATACCTCTGAAAAATTATATGGGCTTTGCATAATCCAAAAGGCATACTGCAAAAAAAAAGTACCATATGGGCTAGTGAATATGGTTTTGTCCTGATCTTCAAGTGCTATAGGAATCTAATGATTTATTAGGTTGCCATCTAAGAAATAGTAGAATGGTTATCCTACTAATCTATCAAGCATCTAGTTAATAAATGACAAAGGAAAATGGTCTTTCATAGTGGACTTATTAAGTTTTTAAAACTTAATACATATCCTCCATCCAGTGGCCATTCTAGTAGCAATCAATTAATTCATTTCATTAGTCACAACTATCAAACCCCTTTCCTAGGAAAATAGTGAATGGGAGTAACCCAAACACTATCAAAGATAGGGTAAATAATAATTGTATCAAGCAATTGGTTATTTCTTTCTTCTTAACCTCCTTTATGATAGTCTTCAATCTTCTTTATGGATCAACCTTTGGTTGGGAGTCTTCTTCAATCAAAATCTTATGCATGAAAAATGATGGACTAAAACCCTTAATATTATCTATCATACTACCAAATGCTTTCTTATAAGTTATAAGAACCCTAATCAACTTACCCTCTTGATCCTCATCAAAATCAGTAAAAATAATAATTGGTAAGGTTGATCCATCTCCCAAAAATGCTTACTTCAAATGGGCAAGCAAGGCTTTCATCTCTAAGGCTAATGTTTCTAAGATAGATGGTTTTAATGATTTCCCTAAAGATAATGTCTCTAAAGTCTCATATCTCTCCCTTAAAACTCTAGGTACGTCATCTAACACATGAATTGTATCTCTCTTAATCTTCCATATGTCATCCTCAATTAATAAATGCTACAATGAATAATCAATCAGTATCTCATCCATAGAATCCTTCACAGATTTATCCACCAAATCCATTCTATAACCTTTATCCTGACTATGATCCTTGGGGAATTGCTTAGACTACAAAACATTAAAGGTCACCTTTTGATCCAACACTCATAGTTAACTCCCCCTTCTTCACATCTATCATTACCCTTCCAATGGCTAGAAAAGGTCTACCTAAAATAATTAGTAGTATCTTCTTCCAATTCTAATTTAGTAAAATAAACAGGGAAGATAAACTTATCAACTTTCACCAAAACATCCTCTGTCACCCATAAGGTATGTAAATGATCTATCTGCTAACTAAAAAGTAATAGTGGTGGGTTGTAACTCTTATAAGTAAAGTCTTTTAAATATGGAAAGGGGAATAAGATTAATATTTCCTCATAAATCACATAGTGCTCTCCCACATAATTTGTCTCCTATAGCACAAGGAATAGTTAAACTGCCACAGTCCTTTAACTTTTGAGGGGCTTCTTTTATAGTTCCTCTAACTATAGCTCAAGGAGATCAAGGATCTCAAAGTCTCCTAACTTTTTTTTTCTTGCTATAGATCTCCTTCATAAACTTGACTTAGCTAGGCATTTCCTTTAAAGCTTCTGCAAATCAAAAAGTTGTTGGTATTTCTTCAAGCATCTCTTCCTCAAACTTATCTTTCTCCCTAATTCCCTCATGTAACTCATTACTACTCCTCAACTGAATGGCTTAGCATGAATCTTTTCCCATTGTCCTAAGGATTAACCTCAATATTGCTAGAAAGGGATCCGTGGGGTCTATTATTAAGTTAATCCAACTAACCTAATTGGTTGTCTATATTTCCAATGGAAGTAGTTTGGCTTTAAAGTTTGGTCCCCATTTGTAATACAAAGTCTTCAAAAAAAGGCTTCTTATCTTTATATTGATTATTAGAATTGAGTCATGGAGAATAATTTGGATTAAGGTTTTCAAAATTTTGTTGAGATTGGTTTTAATTCCCTATGTTATTTGGTTGGCTATTAATTTTATTTGTTACCCCATTTTTATTATCTTTCTAATGAAAATTAAAATGATTCTTCCAACCAGGGCTATATGTGTTAGAGTAAGGGTTATTCTGATATTTAAAGATTCTAATCCTATTGAATTAGGGTCATTGGGTGATCCGTAGAGGCTCTCCTTTACTACATAAATGCTCCTTTAGTTAAACTATGCCCAAGGTTATCTAACTTCCTTGAAATGACATTTACTTGAGCAACAAAGATAGATAATGCATAAAACTCATAGACACCAACATGTTTCTTTAGATTGACTCTATTAGAAGGCCATTGGAAGTTATTTATAGTCATCTCTTTGATTGAAGCATAATCTTCATCATAGGGCTTGGACATTAATGAACCTTTAGTAGTAGTATCTGTGGTGGACTGAAGGGATCCTACTAATACATTATGAAAGCTATGAATAATTAACTAATCTAGTAATACATGATGTGGGCATTTCCTAAGTAACTCCATAAAACTTTCCCATGCTTCATAAATAGAGTCCCCATTGAGTAAATGATGTAATGTCATTCCGAAGCTTGGCTATTTTACATAGAAAGAAATACTTTGCAAAGAACTGATGGGCCAAATCATTCCAGGTAGTAATAGAGCCTAGGGGTAAGGAATTCAACCACATTTTGCTTTGTCTCTTAAGAAAAATTGGAACAATTTAAGTCTAATGACATCCTTAGAGACTTTATTATACTTAAATATTGTACAAATTTGTAGAAAAAAACTATGTAAGTTTGGATCATCTATAGCCATCCCCTAAACTCTGAGTTTTATACCATTTAGATAATACTAGGTTTAAGTTCAAAGTTATTGGCTTGAATGTTGGGTCTACTAATGCTCTAGTGAATGGCATCTACTAATGGACTAGCATAATCTCTTAAAGGTATGAGCTGGTCCTCTTCATGAACTAGGGTTGCCATTTCTTATTCTTCTTTTTTTTTTTTTAAGTTTTTCTAAAATTTTTAGTAGTTTTTTTTCAATCTCAAAGTTAAATAGCACTTCTCCTAATTGGTTTCTATTATGTATACAACAGAAAACACCATATGAAAATGAAAATCACCACACTATGTAACAAGTTTACAATGTGATAATGCATAAGTAAATTGTACTAATAATCAATATTAACAAGAATAACTTATACATCCACTTTAACTTATAGTGCAACAAAATAAACATCCATACTAACAAAAATATGTTGAATATGACTGAAAATATGAATAAATTAAAATTATTTAAATAGTATAAAGTGAATAAATATATAATATTCCACTATCCCTTGCAACAACACTAAGAGTTTGATTCAAACCCTAACACTCTATATAAATTTTGGGTTTTGATTAAAAGATTTTCTAGTTCACCTATCGTGTCAAGTAATACAATTAAGTATCGTTCCCATATGGATAAGTGTGATCTCAATGTAACTCTATTACTACTCTTATAAACTGTAATGTAATGTAAGTTAATAGCTATAAATTGATTTACTAAATTATTTCTATAAATTAGAGCATATGTAACTCCTCATCTATTTCGAGCTCATTGGATTTTCTAGCAAGATAATCTTTACTATAGTGACTCTATCTCCTTTAAGATTCGAATATTCTATCTAGCATATGTCTATATATGGAAGAATCACTGCTCTAATTCCTCTAATTGTTCCAACACTCATTCACCAAGGATATTGATCACACTAGGTTTTAACGTTGTGCAAGGCCTACACATAACTTAAATTAAGCATGAATGAACTAGAAACACCATTGTAATATTCACGAAATTGAGTTCTAATCTATTTAGACATGACAGATATAAACTAAATTAACTACTCTACATGAATGCTCTAGTGATTTGGCACCATTGTGCCAAGGTGAATGTTATGACATTATGGTAATTTGATGCTACAATGTCTATATGGTGATACGGTGCTTGTGAGTTGGATATTGTAGTGTCTTGCTCTCTATCTTAAGTCAAATTTTGGGGTTAATTGTTGTGATGATGTAGAGTTTGGTGCCATGGTGCTAAGAATTTTTTTTCTTTTTTTCTTAAATCTTTTTTATGAATTCTACTGCCTAAAATTATGAAGTGAGGAAACTTTAAAGCGAAAGAGGATAACTTAAATTATAATAAATTTTGTACTAACACTCATCTTCTTAGCACAAGTTGCCAGCACCTTCTAGAATATCTAAATGACTTTCCTTTAGAACTTCCTCACATACTCACCCTCTCCTACTTTTCTCTACCAAGCTATTTGATGTTTACCCACTACTCACTTGATAATACTAAACTCTCCCAAAGATAGATTGACAGAACTCTGCATTCCTCACTCTTCCTCAACTAATTAACATGCAACATGTGTCTATGGTAGTGTGTAGCATTATATTTATTTTTAGTGTATCATTATATTTTTTACTTTCTTTACATTTCCTTTCTTTTAGCCCTCATAACCCTGTAAAAAAGGGGTCATGGAAAATAGTTTGGAGGACTTTTGACTGATATAGTGGATACTCTACCAGTTTGAAATCTATAAGCCTTTTAAGAATTCTATAGCATTTTCCCCTATTTTCTCCGCTCTCTATTCTCATAGATTCTTGCTCACTAGGTTGGCTTGCTAGTAAGGTCTGGTATCTTTTATAGATAAATTTAGATCCAACAGGGTGTTTAGCTTGATTAAAAAGGAATGCAGAGTAAAATTCTAATGAATTCCTTTTTCACTCCTTGGTTTATTTTTGATGTATTATAAACTCACCCAGTTTTACTCGACCTTTTTACCCCAAGTTAATTATAGTAAAACCACTACCCACCTGCCAACCACCACCACCTGCTGATCATCAACCATCATTGACCATAGTTTGCTAACCACTAATAGCTGCCCAGTTGTTGTCCACTTTCGTTGTCAACCAACACCATCATTTTATTTTACATTGCATTCATTTTACTTTAAAGTAAACAAAAAAGGTAATCTTTTGTGTTCCTTTTAGGCTCATCCAAAAAACTTCAAATATTTTTACTGCACTATATTCCTTTTATAATACATTTATTATACTCTATATTCTTTTTTCAGCAAACCAAATAGCTCCTATGAAAAAAATCATGAATTAATTTCATTGAAGAAAGTGTGTTGATCTTGAATAAATTTGTATGGTGGCAATTTGGGAGGATTGTAATTCAATTATATATGATAAATGAGCTGAAGCAAAATTATTATCTTTAAATAAAAGGGTAATTATTATACTATGCAAAGAAGGCATTTTAAAATTTTAATCACTTATATAAGATTAATATGTTTATTCTAGTGAAAATAATTATTACCAATATAATATTATTAACTCATCAAATGCACATCAAATTGTAAAGAATTTTAACATTTTAATCACTTACATAAAATTAGTATGTTTATCATGTATACTAGCATATGCCTTTTTATGTATATAGCAGGTAGTCTAGTCGTAACAAAGGAACTTGCACCTAGTTTATCCAAGCTATACTCAATTGATTGCCCAAGGACCCTCAGAACCCGCTTGCTTAGAAACATAAAGGTAAGATTCCCTTAAAAGTCAAATTAAGAGTTCTCGCTGATTACACAAGTTGCCACTCATCTCATATGGTAGATTATTCATCAAAGCTATTCACCATCATCCATGATGGAGTGTCATCATTCACACACATTTTCTTAGCTATAGGAAAGTGCCTACTTAAGGGTCTCTTAGTTCACCCTACCATAATAATTTGACCATAGAGCTTTCCTTACCCAAAATACCAACTCATTAGCTTTTTTTTTTGTAGGTGAGCCAAGGCTCCAACACAAGTTGCTTGTGACTTTAGGTTATCTTCCTACCACAGTCCCCTTCTACTCAGTACTCACTTAATGCACACTCGGCACTATTGTACTCATATATGTACACATGATGTTACTAAACTCAGCATCATTGAACATATCATTAAATTCATATAGAGCTATTCTTCTTCTAGCAAATTAAGGGGTGACACGTATTTAGGGTAGTCCATTTTGAGAGTCTATAAGGAATTATAATTTTATTTCTTTAAAGATGTAGTTATTTTTGTAACCCTTAAAATCTTATAAATAAAAGGTGATAATGAGTAGTTTGGATCTTTTGAATCTTTTGGGCTCTTGAGACCTCTTGTATCCCGAGCACCTTATACTATAGGTTCTTTTTTATGGAATACTCTCTCAGTTTTCACATAGGCTTCTAAGTAATTTTCTTAGTGTTAACATAATAGTAGAGTTTGGTGTCATCCACACAAAAATTTGGACCCAACATCCTCTTAGATGTTTGAGCATGGATTGATGCTACTATCAAGAAGACAAACCCAATTCAATAAGCAGAGCAACCTAGAACCTTTAACAAACATGGAGACTCTAACTTCACCACTGGTTGAGATGTAATGTAGATGGAAGAAAGGAAACAAAATAATTTAAGATGCCTTGAGAGGGAAACCAAGGTGCATATAGAGGGAGAGCACCCTTGAAGGATTATTTGACTCAAGAAGTCACCACAAGAGACCACATATTAAGGTGTTGACACCAACACCTATTCCTAATCCCACTCACACATTGATGAGTGATGAAGACTATAACCCACTTGCCCAGTTAGTTAGAAAAATTAAGCTTGAACTTATCCATGACTTCTCAAGGGAGGATGTAGAGGTTTGGCCACCTCTTAAGTTCAAGGTGCCACACTTGGAGTCATGTAGCGATAGGACTAACCTAGTGGACCATGTTACTACTTTTGAATTATTGACCTACATTTGAGTCAGTGGCCTCCCTATTATACATTACTAATTCTCTCAAGTGTCATTTATTTTTTATAAAGCTTAATGAGTTGACATTGTGGTGATTTAATTATGGGAATTATCACCTCTTTCTAGAGTTTATGAGGATGTTTGAGAAATAATTTTCTAATGCCCAAAAACTACTAGAAGAGTTTGTAGGATCTTTGAAAGATGAGTTAGGAACCAAAATAGTTATCAAGGAATTTCATCTTGAGGTTTCAAAGGAAGATATTGGAAGTTAAAGTTTTGAGCTTACAATCATCTATGATAATCTAACCTAAGAACTAAGGAGGGTCCTTTTTATTATGCACTCAGCTTGGGGCAATTGGGAATGTTCATTAAATTACTAGAGTTCCCCAACAACTATCTTAATGATAAGGAATATAATAAAATAGTTGAGTCCTAGACAACCACCCATCCATATGAGCTTACCCCTCGAAGAGATCAATGATAAGGGTAAATCAAGATAGAACTTGCCCCAAAGAATGAAGACATTGGAGACCAAACCCACAGCAAGATCATTATTCCCAAGAGTACAAGAGAGTGCCCCAACAATACAAGCTACTAAGGATTGTAGGACCACCCACACCAAGTGAGGAGGAGCTTCCTCATGCCATTCATGTCTACCATGAGGAAGTCATACATCATTCCTTAGCTTGAACATCCTATTCTCCATTGAGGGTATCCATGGTCATGTTTGTTGAGGCCCTTTAAAATAAGGAATTCCTCAAGTGCTGAGTACATATAAGGCAAACAATAGAGACACTTCTAGATATTGTGTTTTTCATAAAGACCACAATCATGACATAGAGGAGTGTCATCATCTCCTAGCATTAGTAGAAGAATACATCAAGGCTAAAAATTTGAAGATGTTTGTACTTGCCAATCCTAGTTGACCCCCATGGAAGGCCTCCAAAGAAAAGTCATGAAAATGAGACCCATCCCAGCTCAGTTAATTTACATTACAAGAGTAGTACCTACAATCATGGGAGTAGAGCGAGTTAACTTACTAGTGACAACAAAGTGATTGGAAGTTGGACATGTGAACTCGATGTTCACCTCATGAGTTCCAAGGGTAGGCATTAGTCCTATATCCTTTGGAGAAGCTAATACATTAGCTTATGAGAATCTCCATAATGGTGCTATTGTCATCACTTCCTTGGACACCAACTATCAAATATGTAGCATACTCATAAACATAAGGCGTCCATTAACATAATCTTTAAATATGTATTTGAGAAAAGGAAGTACATATTTCCTAGCTGATGCCTACTATAGATCCACTATATATTTTCTTAGGAAAAATAAGAAATAAGAGTTCTCACCCTGCTAGTCACCTAGGGTGAGTGTGACTAATAGTGCACTATTATTACAAATTTATAATTATTGATTTCCTAGCCACTACTACTGCCATCTTTGGTAGGTCCATCATAAGCACATTCGGAGTTATGGTGTTAGATTACCATGCATTTACTATGTTTCCAGTTGGAGGAAGGGAGATCATAGTGAGTGGTGACCTCACTTAGTCTTGTACCTACTAGCTAAAAGTAGTGGGAGGTGGTGACTTCCCCAATAGGGGTGTTATAATTAGATGTGGAATGAGGTCTGGGATAAGGTACAATGGAAGAAGTGGAAGTATTCCAAGCTATAGAGGATGAATTAGAGAGGACTTGAGGATATGCACCTCTTTCAATAAGAAACATAAAGGTGATCTTATTCAAGCACTCAATGAAGATCTCAATATCTTTCCTTGGAAAATATTAGAGATACTAAGCATTAGTAAAGAAGTTGTTTGCTATAATTTGAATGTGAGGAGACTATTAACGCCCATAAAATAAAAGATGAGAAAGACTATGACTATATATGTCAAGCCAATCGAGTAGGAGGTGTAGAAGCTGATTGAGGTTGATTTCATTAGGGAGGTTCTATATCCATATTTAATCTCTAAGGTGATGATGGTGTAGAAAGTAATAAGTGCAAGTAAGATAAAACATCTTGCTAACTATGGTATTTAAAAGTTTGATAAGGATGTTAAGCCTACGTGAACTGTTCCTAGGCACACTAATGCGAAAGAAATACTATCTCTTAATGCGAAATCTGATAAAATTTTCAAGAGTTACTATAACAGTGATGATAATTTAATTAACACAACATACTATCAACTGTAGATTTTTACAAAACAATTATCACAGAAATAAATCTATCATGCAATCTTAACAAATCAAAAAGTGTGGAAAAGTAAAATATAGAAAATAAAAAATCAGAACAAATACACTAGAATTTTATAGTGGTTCAGTCAAACCATTACCTACTTCCACTCCTTGGAGTATTCCTCTTTGAGTATTGCATTATCACTATAGTGTCTCTTCTTTAGCCCCCACAGCTAAGTGGAGAAGCCCTTACAAAATCTTTTCTACCAACCCGATGTGGCAGAGGATCGTAATTCTTTTAACCCTCCTGGTGAGGCAGAGAACCTGGAATCCTTCTCACCCTCTTAGTGAGGCAAAGAACCTGGAATCATTTTCAACTTTCTGGTGAGGCAGAGAACCTGGAATCCTTCTCACCCTTTTGGTGAGCTAGAGAACCTGGAATCCTTTTCACCCTCCTAGTGAGGCCGAAAACCTGAAATCCTTTTCACCTCGCCTGATGCGGTGTAGTAGCCGGGTCCTTTGACACCTAAGAGGTCTTCTTCCCAATGCTTCCCTGAAGATAAACCTTTACACATGGAGGAACTCAAGTGTAAGTTTTCCATAGCAACCGTATAGAACTCCCTCTCACACTCCCTTGCAACCCATAAGGATCTTCTCCCTTTCTCACAAACTCCACCCTTTCCCTCCCAATTTTAGGCTCTCTCTTCAAGCTTTCTTCAAAAGAAACAACTAAGTGAATGGCAAAATGTCTCTTATAAAGTCTTATGAGAAAGCTTAAATAGAGGGCTTAAAAAAATCCTAAAAACTCAATTCTATCATCTCTGATTGTATAGTACAATCCCAAATCATACAGTATGATTAGTTCATAATATCCGTGTTAGTACTGTACAAAGAGTAAGGCACTGTACGATCGGTTCAAGTATTTGAGCTTATCATTCAGTATGATATGATCATCATCCATTATGATTAGTATAATCAAATTGGATTATCATCCTATATGATTGGCTATAATAAAATATCATCTCATATAAAGATTGGGTCATACAATATGATTTATCTAATCATACAGTATGATCATACTAGACCAATTAATCCAAATTTGATCCCTAATCATAGGATTAATTTATAAAAGATTTAACTATATCGTGCAGTATGATACTGATTGTACAATACGAATAATATATAATTTGTATTTTAAAATATTTCCTAAATTATGATTGGTGGTTAAGATCTGGATTTTAACTGATCATCCTATACAATCAAGATCATCCAGTATGATTAGTATAAACAACTTTAATTACATAATTAGCTAATTTAATGATTTTTTGATTAGCTAATCATACAGTACAATATGGATCATACAGTACAATAAGTATAGAAAACTGCACTTCTAATTTTCTCATTATCTCATTCCTGTGAGTGTGTATGTGCACGGTCACCAGGCTAGCATACACCTTTATAGGACTTGGCTCAAGAAATTAAAAAATACATAAATAAATTTTATAAATTTTTTCAACATATCCTATTCTATCCTATCTTGAGCCCTAAATTTTCATTGAGTGGTGCATGATTTACTTGAAATATTAGTATACACAAAAGTAAATATATAGTATAAATACTAAGAGACATAAAAATGTAATCAATAATGTTTGTTATCATCAAAAACTATAAACTCGGAAGCCCGAGCTGCAATAATCTTCCCCTTTTTTATGATGGCAAATATTATTGGTTAAATTTTCAAAACTAATATCATTTTCTCCTAATCTACCCATCACTAATAGAATTATATTAAAAATAAGGGAAAATATTTTTTTTTATTATTAAATATTTTTTTATTTATCTATTATTTTTTTAAAATTTTATTTAAAAAAATTAAAACTAAATAACAGATAAACAAATGCAAAATTTTGAAAATAAATAACAGATGAACAAATGAAACCAAATATATTCTCCACCTTTTGACATCACCAAAAAGTAGAGAGAATACAACACCTTAAATTGAACTACATGTAAAAGAAAAATAATAACATATAATTATACATAAGATATAATGTAAAAACAAACAAACAAATAGAACATATAAAAAAACACACAACCAAAACTTATACCCGATCAAAATTAATAATTTAATCCTTTACTATTTAGCATAGGTTTGTTACTTCATCATCTTGCTCATGTTCTGATGAGTTAGAGGCTAAGTTCGCCCGGGAGATTTTTTTCTTCTTATGATTTCCCCTTTTTAGAATTGACTAATCCTCGCCCTTTTCCTTTACAGGATGTCTCTTAAAATTGGGGCACTCATATTTCAGATGTCTAGGTTTCTTACACCCAAAGCAAATAACATCAGAAGAGAAATTATTGTGTTTACCATTTTTACCTTTGCTCCACTTTAGTTGATGCTTATGCTTGTGCTTCATGATACTTTTAAATTGGCTTATTATTAAAGTTATCTCCTCATTCTCATCATTTCCTAAGCCATCTTTCTCTATGTCTTTGGCCTTTAGCACCATAATCTTCTTATCACCTGCATCCAAAAGTCTTTGACTCACACTTAGCTCGTAAGCAATGAGTGAGCTAAGAAGATTATCAATAGAATAAGCATTCAAGTCTTTTGATTCACGTATAGCAGTGACTTTAACATTAAAATTATCAGATAGACAACATAGAATTTTGTTAACCTTCTCTTCATTTGAAAGTTCTCTACTTAAAGTATGCAATGATGTCACAATCTGAGTAAATCTAGTGGACATGTCTAAGATAGTCTTATAAGATTTCATGCAAAAAAATTGTAATCATGAAATAATACATTTAACCTAGATTGTTTGACTTTACTAGTACCTTCATATGTAATGCATAGTCTATCCCAAATATCCTTGCTAGTGGTATATGTAAAAACTCTCATATAATCTTTAGACTTAAGTGCATAGAAAAAAGAATTTATGTATTTAGCATTCAGTTGTACAAAAATTTGTTCTTCTATACTCCATTCAGTAAAAGTAATATTAGTTTTAATTCCATCAACAGTACGTGATGGTACAGAATAATCAGTTTGAATCATATGCCACATTCGAAAATCAATAGATTGTAAAAACGTAGACATACAATTTTTCAAAAATTAAATAAAATATTATTAAATAAAGGTGGATGAATTATAGAAAAACCTTCTGTGATGTTTTTATTTCCAAAATATGCCATGGATCATTTGCCTCTAGATTTTCTAAAATACTATTTTTGAGTACCACTCTTATACTAATTGAAAGTTTGATAAGATGTTAAGCCTATGTGAACTGTCCCTAGGCACACTAATGTGGAAGCAATACTACCTCTTGATGCATAATCTATAAACTTTTCAAGAGTTACAATAATAGTGATGACAATTTAATCAACATAATGTACTATTAACCATAGATTTTCACCAAGAAATTATCACAGAAATAAATCTATCATGCAATCTTAGCAAATTAAAAAGTGAAGAAAAGTAAAATACGGAAAATAAGAAATCAGAACCAACATACTAGAATCTTATAGTGGTTCGATCAAATCATAACCTACGTCCACTCCTGGAGTCCTCTCTCTCTCTGGGTATTGTATATTACTATAGTGTCTCTCCTTTAGCCCCCACAGCTAGGCGGAGAAGCCCTCATAAAATCCCTTCCACCAACCAAGTGCGACAGAGGACCGTAAACCTTTTCACCTTCCTAGTGAGGTAAAGAATCTAGAATCCTTTTCACCCTCCTCGTGAGGTAGAGAACTTGAAATCCTTTTTACCCTCCTGGTGATGCAGAGAACTTGAAATCCTTTTCACCCTCCTGGTGAGGTAGAGAACCTGGAATCTTTTTCACCCTCCTGGTGACGTAGGGAACCTAGAATCCTTTTCACCTCCCCCGGTGCGATGGAGTAGCTAGGTCCTTTGACACCAAAGAGGTCTTCTTCCAAAAGCTTCCCTCAAGATAAACCTTGACACATGGAGGAACTTAGGTCCAAGTTCGTCGGAGCAATCATGTAGAACTCCCTCTCACACTCCCTTGCAACCCACAAGGATCTTCTCCCTCTCTCACCAACTCCACCCTTTCTCTCCCATGTTCTAGGCTCTTTTTTTAAGATTTCTTTAAGAGAAATAACTCAGTGAATGAAAAGAAGACTCTTACAAAATCTTATAAGAAAGCTTAAATAGAGGGCTTAGAAAAACCCAAAAAACATAATTTTATCATCTCTGATCATACAGTACAATCCCATATTATAAAGTATGATTTGTTCATAATATCCCTATTAGTACTGTATGAAGGTAAGGTGCTATATGATCAATTCAAGTATTTGAGCCGATCATTCAGTATGATATAATCATCATCCAATATGATTAGTATAATCAAATTGGATTATCATATTGTACAATTTGCAATGATAAAATATCATCCCATAGAAAGATCAAGTCGTACAGTATGATTTATCCAATTGTACAGTATGATCTTATTGGACTAGTTAATCCAAATTTGATCCCTAATCACAGGATTAACTTAGATAAGATTTAATTACATCATACAGTATGATACCGATCATATAGTATGATTATTATATAATTTGTATTTCAAAATATTGCCTAAATTATGATTGGCGGCTAAGATCATGATTTTAATGAATCATCCTATATGATCAAGATCATTATGAATAGCTTTAATTACACAATTAGTTGATTTCATAATTTTTTGGTTAGCTAATCGTATAGTATGATATGGATCATACAGAACAATTAGTTCAGAAAACTACACTTCTAATTTTCTCACTATCTCATTCCATGAGTGTGCGTGTGCATGGTCACCAAGATAACATGCACCTTTAGAGGACTTGACTCAAGAAAGTGAAAAATACATAAATAAATTTTATAGACTTTTTCAATATATCCTATTCTATCCAATCTTGAGCCCTGAATCTTCATTAAGTGGTGCATGATGTACCTAAAAAGTTAGTATACACAAAAGTAAATATGCACTATAAATACTAGGAGACATAAAAATGCAATCAGTAATATTTATTATCATCAAAAACTATAAACTTGGAAGTCCGAGTTACTACAGTATTTTCTTGCCTCAAGTATTGTTGGCTAGCTTTATAGGAATAAGACTAAAAAAATATTAGACATTTTGTCAGGAATTAGTCTCATATGACATATCAAAAGTCATGTGACTTTCTTGTAAGAAGTCATCACTTCCTGCCCATCAATGTATCATATCATATCAGTTAGTCTCCTTATACCTCATCTTTCATATCGCTAAGGATTATCATAAATCTTTTTATAGGAAATCATGTTGGTCTACCCTCCTGTATAGGGTAACATGTCTCTAACCAACCTGATTATGTTAATAATTTCTAGCCAGCCTTTTATATTTTTAGACAAATTAAAAGCATAATATCAAACATCATTTACACCCAATGCAACTATCATTATACTCAATAGTATACCTGTAGTATACCCAAAACTCATGTTTGACTAAATGAATAATAAATGTATGTATATCATGTATCTCATGTCCAAAAGCAATATACCAACATTTGATTAATTTATACTCAATAATATACTACTCATTTCAAATAGAAGAACATATATGCAAAACTAACTAGTGAAGTTTTAGTATAAACTTGTCAAAATGTTCAAGGTGGTGATATCTATGACATATCAAAATTTTTATGGTAGAAAATTACTAAAATAAGATATATTCTTTTTTTAACCAATTTTAGGATAGAGAAAATAGATAAAACACAAAATAACTAAAAACAAAAATAGGATTAGGGTTACCTACCATGATCAAAACACTTTTCCCAACTAGAGTGACATAAAACATTGGCCTGAACCCTACTTTCTCTCCCTTATTTCTCCTTCTCTCTCTTCTTTCTCTCCACTTCTCTCTTTTCTCTCACTTAACCAAGAGAATGAATGGGGGGGGGGGGGGGAGTGACTTGGGTGAGGGATTTAGAATAATGGCTTGAAATATTTTATTTAAAAATAAAATAAAATTTTAGACTAGCACCGCTGCCTTTAGACCGGTGCATAATGCTCCCTCAAATTCTAAAAAGAATTGAGAGATAGATGTCTCAACATCCATAAGCTCAGCATTATAGACTCCCTTAGATAAAATTTTAAGAATTTATAGGATTAAATTTATAACTATTATAATCTATCTACCTTTAAAAAAATATCATCCTTGATATTTCCCATTATAGACCATTAATAGATAGAATAGAATCACTGATCGCTAGTCACATAAATCATCAATAAAATCATGTACTCATTTATTTACTCATGCATACATGTCAATCAATCAATTATATAACATGTTCTTTAATATATTTTAATGAAAATAATAAAACTCCATAATAATATTTAGAATAAAGAACTATATTAGTAGACATTTTAGGAGCATTTCTCACTTCCTAATGACTCAAGCTATATACTCTCAATTGTGCTAGGGGTGTTTTCATCACTAATGGTTTGGGCTTCCTCTGAATCCCACTCACATTTCTCCCATCTACTCTACTTATAAAACCTTGACTAAACATTCTAGATCCTATGATATTTTGTCTATATGCCTGCTTAGACTGATCTGTCCTATATACAAATCTCTCTTTATACTCCCTCTACGGGTATCATTCTATGTTCATGTTAACCAAATCTGAAATATTATCCTATAATCAAATAATATTATCTTGAATGTCTCCTACCACATGTAGAATGCTCTTGCATATCGCCAGCTGGTATCATAAGCCCTCTCCTAACTTCAATAAATTTTCTCTTCTTCTCACTACTATCTCCTCTAGTTATTTCTTCACCTACTCTCTTCCTACTAATGTATTATCTAAACTAGAGAATGGATAAATTATTTTCTACTAACCTTACTCTCTCTACTAGCTCTAAAAACTCTTGGATCCTCAATATTACAAGTGCGTGTCTCAGTTCATATCTCAATCCCCTTAAGAACATGTAGCACTTCTCCTTAATAGTGTTGATTAATTGAGGTACATACTTGGCTATGCAAAAAAAAACTCAACTCCATATTATATCACTATCCTATTCCTTTGCACTAGCCTCATAAAAGATTTATGCATTTTCTTTCAAGCTGACGGGGTGTTGACCTCATTTTTGTATGAGCTCAGTAGGACTAATCCAGACCTTAGGATCTTTCCAATCCTTAGGATCAATCTTAACTCTAGGATAAATCTGATCTTAGATCAATCCAGACTTTAAGATCAATCCAAATTCAAATTAATCCTGACCCCAGATCAATACAAATTAGGACAAATCTAGTCTAGGATTCTCCTAGACATCAGACCCTAGGATCTATTCTAAACCCTAGGATCAATTCAGGTTCTAGATCAATCTACCCTCCAGATTACTCTAGATCTTGAGATTCTCCTAGATCTATCTAGAGCTTAGGATTCTTCTAGATCCTAAGACTATTCTAGATCCCAGGCCCTAGGATTTCCAGACCCTAAGATCTTCCTAGAAATCAGACTTTAGGATCTACTCTAGATCCTAAGATCCTTCTAGATCTTGAATCTTAGGATTCCTAGATCCTAGGATTTCCCTAGAACCTCTAGATTCTAGGACCTTCCCAGACTCCAGTCCCTAGGATCTATTCTAGACCATTGGATCCCTTTAAATCTTAGGATCATTCTAGACTTTAGGATCCTCCTAGAATCTAGGCTTTTGGATCTATTCTAAACCCTAGGATCAATTCAGGTTCTAGATCAATCTACCCTCCAGATTACGCTAGATCTTGAGATTCTCCTAGATCTACAGCTTAAGACTTCCCCAGACCCTAGGATTCTCTTAGACTCCAGGTCCTTAGATCTACCTAGATTCTAGGATCAGCATAGACCTTAGATCAATCTAGATCTAGGATTAATCCAAATTTTCATTCAATTCAAGCATCAATCAATCCAGACTTTAATCCATATCCTTAATTCAAACCTTGATCAAAATCCAGCTCAAAACCAGACTTCCAGACTCAAATCCAAGGCCAAAGGTTTAAGTCCTGAAAGCCTTTTCCAGCAAATCTTTGAACATTTCAAAACCCTATCAAATGACCTCTGATTCAAAATCTATCAGTTCCCCACTGATCTGACATGTCTCTAGAGGCAATCCTCCAAATTTGAGCTCATTCTGAGATCTCTAATCTCAGAAATTGAATTGAAATCCAAAGGCTGTAAAACCTTCAAATATTTACAGTCTATGCCACTGGACCTACCACCCAGTGGATTTTGATCTTGGAGCTTTCTCCAAAGCCTCCAATCACCTCCAGACCCTTGATTATGACTCATTGAGCATTAAACTGCATTTTGTTGGACTCAATTTGACCCTTAGCTGACCAGGGGTCAAAATGACCAAAATACCCCTATGGGGTATAAATGGTCATTTGAACCAAATGAGCTCCAGATCAAATGCAACCACCTCCAGCAAGTTTCAAATGTCAAACCAAACATGTTGAACCCACTTCCAGCCCCTGGGTCAACCTGGTTGACCAAGTCAACCTAGTTTGACCAAACAGGCCTTTATGGGTCAAAACAGGTCATTTTGACCAAATGACCTCCTCTGACCTTGGGACCACCTCCATTGGTCTCCAAATGTCATTTCAAATCTGTTGAGCCTACTTCCAGGCCCTGGACCCACCTGGTTGACCAAGTCAACCAGGGTTGACCTAAAAGGCCCATTAAGGGCCCAAATAGGTCATTTTGACCAAATGACTTCCCCAAACCTTGAGATCACCAACAATAGATTCAGAATATTATTTTGAATTTATTGAGCCCACTCCCAGACCCTAGGTCAACCTAGTTGACCAAGTCAACCTAGGTTGACCACTTTAACCCTTAAGCCTTTACACATTAAATCAAACCCTTAATCAATTCCAAATTTGTTCAAATTAATCTAATCACCTTCCTTAGGGATTTAGGTTTGATTGAACACTTAATCCAATCAATAGTCGACCAAGTCAACTGAGACTATGGTTGGTCAAATTTGGCACATATGACTCATTTCAATGCTCTTAACTAACTCAACCTATTTTAAATCTCAAACCAACTTCAAATCATAACCTTAATATGACTTAATTCTTGGCCAATTTAATTCAAGTCAATTTGACCAAGTCAACATGTTGAGACTTGGTCAAATTAGCTCAAACACTTCTAATATATTCAAACTCCAATTTCAAACTCTCAAATCCCCTTTGAATCAACCCAACCAGTTTATTAGGTCTCCTTGGCTATCACCTCACCACCCCTTGACTGTTGACTGGTCAAACCAGTCAACAAAAGGTCAAAACATCTTTAAATGGTCAAATTACATGTTCAAACCCATGTTAAGCCTAATCCACTCCAGCTCAAATTACTCCAGCATCTTTAGGGTGCTCTATAACATTCCTAAAGCCTCTCCCAGCCTTTGGATCAAGATCAAGCAGCCCTCATTCATTCCACATGGCCACAAAGGGACAAAATGACCTTTCCATGTCATTGTCCTCTATGTCCTTTGATTCCTTCTGCTCCCAACAACCTCCTGGACACTTGGTGGCCATCTAGAGTCTATCCAAAGCCATCCAAACCGTCCATTCGATTTGAGGGAGATTGAATAGGGCAATACCCTCTTGAGAGCTCTCATTCGAACCCTAGCCCTCTCTCACTTTCCCAGCTCCTCCAGATCAAGCCTCCAGTTCCCCTGAACCCTAATCCTCTCTCACATCCATTCCAGCTCAAATCCGACCGGTCAAACCTCGCCGGCGACCTGATTCCGGCGAGTTAAGCTCAAATCCATCCAATGAGTTATAGGGTTCGATCTAGACCTTATCAGTTCGTGAAGTCTTCAGCAATATTGAGCGTGGACAGTCAACAAGCTCAGAGAGCCAAAGAACTCCCGAATCCACCGTGTGGATTAGGTAAAAATCAAAACCCTAGCTTAGGACACTTAGAGTTAAATAAGTTTTTACTAAGTGCATATTAAGCTTTGAATCCAATTCCACATCATTTCTGTTCATTCCATAAGTTTATGTTTAAAATTTTAAGTCGAATAAGCCATCCGATCTCGAGAACGACTCAAAAAATCGTTTCTAGAGCTTCGGTTCGGCCTGCTATACACTAAACGGGTTCTGGATCGTTGATCTCATGATCAACGGTCCAGATCTAGCTTAACCGCGGTTCTATCTAACCGCTAGAATGACTCCGCGGATCCGTTTAAGGTCTAGCTCGATCTGGACCGTCCAGAGCAAACCACGGGAAATCCGACGGCTGAGAATCAATGCCGACGTGGATTAGTGATAACGCGGTCCGTGTTATCATTTGTCTAATGATTGTTGGCGGCGCAATGATTGCGCCGCCTAGCAATCATTACCCGTGTTCTGCTCCCGCCAACCGGAAGCCGCCATGTGTCATTCCCACCGGTGCCGCCGCCACCGCGTTTTGCAGCGCCCAACCAGAGGGCGCCACGTGTCCTCCCGCCGCCTTTTTTTTTTAAAATGATTTTAAATTCATTTTAAAATTGTTTTTTTTTAATTTTATTTTAATATTAACTTAATATTAAATAATAAAATGTATATTATATATTAATATATATATTTTTTCAGAAAACTAAATATTTTAAATTCAAAATTATTATTAATTTAATTTTATGTTTTTTTTAACTATATTAATATCCAATATTAATTATTATAAATTAATAATTAACTTTTAAAACATTAAATATTCTATTTAAATATTAATTATTAAATATTAATTATTTTTAATAATTCACAATTTAATTAATAATTGAGTTATATAATATTTTAATTAACATTAAACACTTTATAATATTAATTAACTTAAATTAATTTTAAAATTCTAATTATATTAAGTCATTTAATTAATATTAAATACTTTAGAATTTTGATTAATATTAAATGATTCATAATTTTAATTAATAATTAAACTGTTTAATATTTTAATTAATATTAAATATTTCACAATTTCAATTAAATATTAAGTGATTTTAAAATTTTAATCAATATTGAATTATTTAATATTATTTTAATGATTTTAAATATTTTAATAAATAATCAGTTAATTTTCAATGATTTAATTAATTAATTATTTTCTTTTAAATTATTCTAATTTTGAAATTAAATTAATTTAAATTACATCTTATGTTTCTATTAATTAAAAATTTAACTATTAATTAATATTTAATTAATGATCAATAATTTAAATACTTTTGAAAATTAATATATACATATACATATATACATATATTTAAATAATTTTAAAACTCCAGAAAATTCTTAAGATTTAAATCAACTAATTTTAAAATTATTTTAATCATTAATTAATTTAAAATTATTTAAAAACCCCTTTTAATTGAGTTAAACTCCAAAAATTCATAAGAAATTCATTTTAAATCAGAAAAATTAGTATAATATATCAAAATTTTCAGAAAATTGAGTACTTTAACTTGAGACAAATTTTAGAGATCAAACTTTGATTAATTTTAAGTTATTATTAATTATTTAATTATTTTAATATTTAATTTGTATCCAACTAAATATTAAACCAATTATTTTAAAAATTAAAAACTTATTTTCAAATAATCTTCGTTAACCAGTAGATCTCTCATTTAGTTATTGAATTTGTTTTAATTATATCTTTAAGTATTTTAATTTCAAAAAACTTATATTTGTATATATAAATTTATAAATATATTAAATATTTAAAAACTATTTTCAAGATGATATATAGATACTTAAATCTTTTAGATTGAGAGATCTACTATGAAATTTTAGACATAGATTGAATGTGTGAATAGAAATCTTGTGGGAGTGTTAGTGAATGGTTATGCTCTAATCATTCACTAATCTAGTTATTGCTCACATTTAATTAAGTATTAATCTATGCATGTTTAAGGACATACACACACCACTTAGTTTAAGGCTCTCTTAGATTTAAGATTGATTGTGTTTGTGAGTGTATTTATCATGCATATGTTGTGTTGAGGGTTAGAGACTTTGATTTGAACCTACTCAAACCTAGTGGCATTAAGGACAATAATTAAGAACTTTGTTTAGAGAATTTAGATTAATTCAAATAATTAGGATATAATTCCAATTGACTTGAAACTCAAACCATTTGAACATAGTGACACCCTCAGCCCTAGGAAAATTCCCAACTGACTTTTGAGATCATTAAGCCCCCTAATTAACCTAATCAAGTTTAAACCTTAATTAAGCCTTAAAACCTTCCAAAAATTATAATAAATCAAATTAAAATCCAAAAATTACAAGTAATACCTCAAATTGACCAGAATTGGACCCTTGATCAATGAAAAATAGAAGCCCCTTGACTGGACTTCAAAATTAAGTTTAATTTAATTTTAATTGAAATCTGAAATTTAATTAATTTAGTTAATTAAAAAATAATTAAAAATTCCAGAAAATTTCCAAACACTTGGAAATCACTCCTTAGGTCATTCCTGATCTTTGGAGTTGATTTCAAGAAGTTTGGAGGTCATTTGGATTCAAATCACAAAATGGTCTCTAATTAAACAATTTAAATAATTCATTAAATACTCAAAACTTCAAAAATTCATAACTAATTCAAACAAACTCCAAATTGAGCAAACTCAAAGGCATACAACTCATCTTAAGCTCTAATATTTGTTAAAAATGTTAAGTTTCCAGAAACCAAACAAATTTGAAAAATTCAACTTCTGGTCAAACTTAGTTCAAAATCAAGTCAAAACTTCAAATCTTCATAATAAAATATAGAAAAATCCAATTTCAGTGTACTTACTGTCTAACTGATCGTATTAAGGTCTAGTATTTTAATAAAATATTAACTTTCCAGAAAACACTTTAAATCAAAAAGTCAAATTTTGACCCTTTAATTAAATGATTAAAATAATCCAAAAAATATCAAAATTCAATAAATCATTCAAAATTCCAGAAAACATTAATTTGAACTTAAAAACCAGCAACCAATCAATCTTAATTAAAATTTAATCAACCTTTAAACCTTAATCAAACTAAAATCATTTAATTATATCGGGTATCACTGGTAACCCAGGCCTACGAGGCTATTAAATTAGCCCCAAGGAAGGTGAAATAAACTTCACGGCCTCGGTGTGAAACAAAGGTGATATCCAACGAACAATTAAAATCAAGTTTAAAATCAATTTCAAGTCATTAATATTTAAATTCAAATTAAATCTTCCCTTAAACCTTCAACCAACTTGAACCTCAAACAACTTCAATCAATTGCCTACTTAGGACATATCAAAGTCACACAGCCTACCTCACACACTTTAGATGGTTTGCTAGGACAACCAACTCTAGTCTTAAGCTAGGCCGGTGTTTATTTTTCTGCTGTGTGCCGGGTTTTCGAGCTTTCACTGCATGCTGTTTGCTAGTAGTAGAATTGATGTGTTTGTTTACTTATTTATTGCACTCTGTGATGTGATTGATTGTACGATTAGATCTACCCCTAGGCTAGGGACGATTTGTACTAATTCAATATTATGCAGGTGGCCATGCTCATACAGGGCATAAATTAAAGGGGGCAAAAATCATAAATATTAAATTACACAGGTGCTCTAGAATGCTTAAGTCCCCCTTTAAAATTAAAAGAGCATGGCCAAGTGTGACTGGTTTTTGAGCATTTAAATTTCAAATATATTAACTGCTTGGGATGTACATATAAACTGCTGATTATTAGGATAACCCTGCATGTTGTTGAGTCTAGATTTTTAATTTCAACTTGATGTAATTTGATTTAAATTGAGTTGTAATGTTTAAAGTGATTTGAGATTGAGATACTTAAACATCTAATTTGGGATCCAAAGAGGAAGGAACATCCCTTAGGGGAGAGTTCCTATCCATTTGGAGATCCAAATTAGGATGAAGTTCAAGTATCCAAAGAGAAAAGATAACACCCCTATTCAGGGGGAGTTTCTTTTCATTTGGATATCCAGACCCGACGATCCAAGGAGTTCTAAGGAGACGAAGAAGTGAAGAACGAGAAGAATCTCAAATCTCAAAGTCACTTGAGTCTTAGGAGTAGAATCCGGGTTGTAGTCAGTGGTACCCGGCCACTTTACTTTACTGCAGACCCTGGGTTGTATTATTAAGGGCACTTGCCTATGGACTTTCAGTTTGAGCATTTATTTAATTAATTTAATTAAATGTTGATTTGATTACTTGATGTTGATTGCGATTAAGGACCCGCATGTTTTTAGTAGTTTATTTGGCGCTATTGCATGTCGATTTTGATTTAGCCTGGAACCCGATCGGAGGCTCGTGAGGGTATGGTCATTAACTTCTTCTACTTAAATAAAACTTAAAAATTTTTAAGCTCAGATAGAAACTCTAACGCTCTTAAGAAGTAAGCCCGGACTCGCCGGGAGTTTTTCATGCATACATATTGACTTTTCTCATCCGTGTTAGGCACCTCCCCGCCTGCGGGTTCTGGCAGACCATCTGACCTATTAGGGTGCAGTTCTGTCCAAGGGGATGTTGTGCAATCTTTAGGATAAAATTTATTTTTAAGCCTGATTTTAAAACTGCTATATTTTGATTTAAGCATTTCATCGAGTCAACTAGCATGCATTGCATTAGATACAAATTAAAAATTGAGTCTAAATCTTTAATTGCATTTCTAGCTTAAGCATTTAACCCAACATTTGTCAAGGGGTCAATTAGGATCTGCTCTAGATGTCGACCCCTATTCTTTAAACCAATCTTAATCAATGTCCCTAACCACTCTACATTTAAAAGACTTTGATTCATGGTTTTTAAAAGCGTTTAGGTGGTTTAGCTGGCTCCCCAATCCAGGCCGGGGTAAGTCCAGATTGCACTACATTAGCTAGGTTCTGGGTCACTGGTTTTCAGTACCCATTATAGACTTAGGTTCTGAGGCATGTCTTCAATCTTAAGAACTCAATCTTCCGGGAATCTAATTCCCACCTTCTAATAAAATTGACCACTCAAACATTAAAATATCTTTCAATCTAATTCAAGCCCAACACTTAGGATAGTTTGAGGTGTTTTCTGAAGTGATTCAGAATCTTAAAGCACCTTCTACTCTTCTTCCTTTGACTCCAGAAAGAACTGCTCAACCTTGAACCAATCCCACTTGAAAATTCAAGTCCTTAACCTTCGTTGATATCAATCTTTGAAATCTTAAATAAAATTCGTATCGCTATTTTAATCGAGAGTATTCGTAGGAAATTTTCTGGTTTCCTACGATGTAATTAACTACGAGGGCTTGCGCTCGTAGGAGATTTAAAAACCCAGACCTGATTTCAAAATCAAGCTTTTTCAAAACTTTTAATTAATTATCTTTGGGAAAATCAAAAATCAACGATCATTATCGTCATTTTCAAATGATCGATAACAGACGATATCCTCTTTCCTTAGAAAGATATATCGTACTATTATCGTGATCTTGATTATGAAATTAATGACCTCTTTACTAGATCATTGTAGTGAAACATTGGATTAAACATTATTTTGATTCTTAGGGATCATATGTTGTTTCTCCTTGAGTTTGACTACGATAATCAGGGTAAATCAAGATGTGTAATCTGAACCTATTAGAGAACGATATATTCAGCTTTCGAGATGATATATTATTCATAATAAGTGTTCGATTATAAAATTCAAAATTCCAGAAATTAAACATTTCCCAAAGAAAATTAAAACACTTTTCAAAACTATATTTTTTCAATCACATCACGGGGGTATGAACCAGTCCTTAAAAGTACTAATGAACTCCTCCTAAGTGATCGACAAGTTTAACTTGCCCTTGAACTTTCTCTCAGTTATCCTAACCACCTCTCTCAGCTTCACCTTCAAATTAGAATAATGTTAGTGGTATTTTCCTTGTCAAAATTTTATCTATCCTTAATAACTAATATTTTACTATCTTTGGCTCTATAAATCCCTTGAATAGCGGGGGCTTCAACTTGTAGAACATATATAAAAATTATCTTCTTCAGTATCCTTATTCGCAGTCTACTTGCTTTATACATCACTCTTTAGCTATGCTATCAAACTAGTAAACTTTATTATTGTTAAAACTCACTAGGGTCATTAAACTCTACTTATTTGGTGCTTCATCTTCAGATGGGTCTATCACACTCAATATAATTCTCTTCCCTATCGAATTATAATTCAATTATACATTTGTATGTTAAATGCAAAGAAAATAAATCTTAACATTACCAATTTCTACCTATCATAATAAATTCCTATAGCTCTGATTATAATCCAATTCTTCTAATAACCATTACTCTGATACCAAAATTTAATGAAACCCTAAGACCTAAATTTGGAAGAATAATCTATTTTATTTCTTAATTAAATTACTTGAGCCACTGATCTCATTCAAAAAAAAAAAATCTAATGGAAGCAGATAAAAATTATATACATCAAAATATTTTTATATTCATTCATCAAATTCAACTTTTAAGAGGTAAGTGATCAATCAATTCATAAATCTATCTTTCTATGCTTCTCACTCAGAAAGGGAGAAAATAAAATAAAACTTAAAAATCCTAATCTACCACTCTCTACTGGATCCCAACACCTTCTTAAAAACATCTAAAACTATGGGGTGCGCTAACAACTCAATTGGTTATCAAATCCTACACCTACAATCAATGCACAATAGTAGAAAATAATGAGCATTTAATCACTCAATCTGGATTAACATAAACATGTATATGTAAGATTATATTGTAGTCAATATAATCTATATCATTTCATATGTGTAATAAAAATCATTGAAAGTGATATAATATAGATTCAATGATCAGTCGCCATATAAAGGATCAATAAGTCCTACTATTCTCATACTCATATCAAGTACAATGTAATGGGTCTATTATAATTCTATACATGCTAATTTATTTACCATTTCATATGTATTCGTATACCTATCATATTAAACAAATGTTCTATATATATTCTATGCATATCAAATAATATGAAGGCATATATAATGCTATTGTATCATATATAAATGTTATGTATCTAATGTAATATATTATGTATATCATGTAATATATGCCCTTGTAATAATCTTATTAGTCATATCATGTGCTAGTATCAATTATATCATATATCGTGTGAATTGGTTATGATTTCATGACATTTATATAAAGTTTCATATATGTTCATGTCATATGTATATGCAAGTTAGATAAGACATTCGACTACCTAGAGGCAATATTTTAGAATCATATTTTTGAAGTAATTATACCATACGATGCTAATCATACTATACGATGATCTTAAATCTTACTTAATCTAATCTTGTAATTAGGGAATCAAATATGGATTAATTAACATAATTAGATTATATTATATGATTGAACTAATCATATTGTATGACTCAATCGCTTCTCAGGATAATATTTAATCACCAGAGATTATACGGGATGAAATCCAATTCGATTGAAGTAATCAGCCTACATGAATCTTGTTATCATACTAGACGATCAATTCAAGTAATTAAACTAATCGTATAGGATGTTATTGTTTATACAACACTGATAAGATTAAATGAACTAATTATATTGTTTGATCAGTAATGATAGAATTTAAAATTTAGGGTTTTTGGACCCCTTTGTATTTAAGCTCTCTTAATAGACTTTTATGTGGTCTTTTGGTTGTTGAGTTTTCTAAGAGAGAGCATTGAGAGATCTTAGAGAGCTTGAAGAAGGAGAAGGAGAGGTTGTGTGTGAGGGAGAAGTAGTGTGAGGGGATTTCACACTATTGCTCCAAGCAAGCTTCTGCTTTGGCTCTGAGTGTCTAGCTTATTTTCTTGGTTGGCACAGAAGAAAAACTTTAAGGCCAAAGATCTTCAAGGTTCTCAACCTTCATTAGGAGGGTGAAAAAAGATTCAGGTTCTCTGCCTTCACCAAGTGGGTGAAAAAGTATTCTGGTTCTCTACTGCACCGGGTTGGTGGAAGATATTTTGTAAGAGCTTCTCCACCTTACTGTGGGGACTAAAGGAGAGACATTAAAGGTTTAGTTTAATAATAGGAGAGGAGGACTCCAGAGAGTGGACGTAGGTCATTGTTTAACTGAACTACTATAAAATTCTAGTGTGTTCATTCTAATTTTTATTTTTTGCATTTTACTTTTCTCTGATTTATATTTCTAAAAATTGCATATTAAAAAATTTTTGATTGATGTTACATTAATTTGATTAAATTATCATCACCATTATTGTAATTTTTGTTTTGTTAATTTGCTTCTGCATCCGGTGATAACATTGTTTGTTTTATCTTATTAAAAAATCTCAAAAAGATTATTTTTGTGTTAATTTTTGTTAAATAACTAATTCATCCCCCCCTCTTAGCGTGCCTAAGAATAGTTCAACGAGGCTTAACACCTCCATTGAACTTTCAATTGGTATCAGAGAGGGTTTCACAAGTAGTGTTTTAGAAAACCTTGAGAAAAGGATCCATGGTACACTTTGGAAATAGAAACACTGCAGAGGGTTATTCAATAACTCGTCCACTACTTTTTGATAATATTTTATTTGATTTTTTGAAACTCTGCATGTCTACTTTCTTGTAATCTATAGATTTTTATATGTGGCATATGAAAACAAGGATACTCTGAACCTATTAGATTCATTAATAGAGTTAAAGTAGAGACATCTATCACTGAATAGAGTAATGAGGATAGGGACTTTGCTCAATTGAATGCAAAATGTCTAAACTACTTTTTCTATGCTCATAAGTCAGAAGATTACATGAGAGTTTCTACTTATACCACTGGCAAGGACATTTGGGATAGACTATGTATTATATATGAAGGTACTAGTGCAGTCAAATAATCTTGATTGAACATTTTATTGCACGATTACAAACTTTTTTGCATGAAACCTAGTGAAACTATCTTGGACATGTAAACTAGGTTTACTCAAATTGTGACATCCTTACATGCTCTAGGTGGAGAACTTTCAAACTCTAAGAAAGTTAACAAAATTTTGCATTGTCTACCTAGCACTTACGATGCCAAAGTCACTATAATATGTGAATCTAAGGATTTAAATATTTATTTAATTGATAACCTACTTGGCTCACTCATTGCCTATGAGAAAAGTGTAAGTCAAAGATTTTTTGATTCTGGTGACAAAAAGAAAGAGAAAGATATGGTATTAAAATCCATTGACTCTAAAAGTGACATCTCTATAGTTGATGAGGATGATGACATAGCATTTACGACTCAACAATTAAGAGCTTTATGAAGAGAAATCAAAGATGACATGAACATTGGAATAAAGGTAAAAATAATAAAAATATAAAGGTTTCCTCTGATGTTATCTATTATGAATGCAGGAAACCAGGTCACCTAAATTTAGATTGGCCCAACATAAAATCTCTCCCAATCAAAGAAAAGGGTGAGGAGAGGATAAAGATCAAAAAGGCAAAACAAAAGTTACAAAAGGTATTTTGGGCAGACTCTACTTCAGACTCATTATAATCAGAAGCAGAAGAGGAGGTAATAAATCTATGCCTTAAGAAAAATGATACTCTTGATCATTTTAATCAAGATGAGGTATGTGAGCTTTCATTTGATGAATTATTTAAAGTTTTTGAGAAAATTCATGATGTATATAGAAAGCTAAAGAAAATATATGCTGTCTTGAATGTTAAATTTTCTATGTTACAAAAAGAGCATGACATTCTTAGGATTAATCATTCTAGTTTAGATAAAGAACATGCTTCCTTACTTGATGATGTTGATGATCTAAACTATAAGTATATTGAGTAACCAAAGCATATGATTTCTTAAAATTTGAGCATACTGAGCTAGAAGAGTTATACAAATAACTAGAAGCCCTTGCATCTGAACTAGATCATAATGAGCATGCATTAAAACTTGAAGTTAAAATTTTGAAAGTGCCAATGAATTCCTTAGAGCAAAAGTTCATGCATTTCAGAATAATAGACCTCCACCTACACTATCACAATGGCGTAACCCTAAAACATAACATGTATAATGAA
Source organism: Dendrobium chrysotoxum (assembly GCA_019925795.1). Classification (NCBI taxonomy): domain Eukaryota; kingdom Viridiplantae; phylum Streptophyta; class Magnoliopsida; order Asparagales; family Orchidaceae; genus Dendrobium; species Dendrobium chrysotoxum. The sequence continues at coordinate 63,301,829 of CM034302.1, read as the reverse complement.
TCCCTAGGAAGAGGCATAACCTAAATCCTTTCCCTATGGTGAGGTGTTATTATTGTGGCATGATAGGTCCATAGACCACACATGAACATTATGCCATAGAACACATCTAGTGTGGATGCCAAAATCATTTGCATCACAATATAACATACATGCAACTCATTTATTAAAGCATAAGGTGGAACCCAAACTCACTTGGGTTCCCAAAACTAGTCCCTGATTGATATTGCAAGGGTGCTCTCACAAAAGGCTTAGTGAGAGCATGTGGTACTTGGACAATGGACACTTACAACATATGACTAGAGATATAAAGCAATTTATCATGTTGGAGGCTAGGACAGGAGACAAGGTAATACTGGGAGACAACACCGCTAGGAAAGATGTGGGCTCATGTATGATTGGCAACTCCAAAAATTTTATCATTGAAAATATCTTATTGGTAGATGGACTAAAACACACCCGCTAAGTATTAGCCATTTATGTGATAAAGGATTTGATATTAAATTTATGTCTACTAAATATTTGATTAGTTTAAATGGTAAACTTATTCTAGAAGGAAAAATGCTTAATAATTTTTACATGCTTAATTTAAACTGTACTGAATATTCAAAATTTTTATGTTTGAAAACTACTGTTGATGAATCCTGACTATGGCATATGCGACTATGCCATGCAATCATGAAAACACTGAGAAAGATAACCCAAAAATACTAAGTTAGAGGCATACCTAAATTAGATTTCTCTAAGGACTACCTCTGTGATGTATGCCAGCTAGGAAAATAAATCAAATCTTCATTCCACTCCATTAAGGAAATCACCACCTGTAGACCTCTAAAAATCCTTCACATGGACCTATTTGGACCCATTAGCACTGCCAGCTTAGGTGGGAAGATCTATGGGTATGTGATTGTTGATGATTACTCAAGATTTACCTAGGTTAGATTTTTATCACTTAAGAATAAATCATTTGAGGAATTTAGGACATTCTCCACATGGATACAGAATAAATTAAGATATAAAATATCTTCTATCCATAGCAATCATGGTAGAGAATTTAAAAATCATAAGTTTGATTCTTTTTGCAAGGAGGTAGGGATATATCATAACTTTTCTACCCATAGGACCCCTCAGCATAATGGGATAGATGAAAGAAATATTCAAACTTCAGTAGAAACTGCTAGGGCTATATTAGTTGAATATTCTCTCCCTTAATATTTTTGGGAAGAAGGAGTGAATATTGCTTATTATGTGTTGAATAGGGTCAATGTTAAATCTAAATTCAATAAGATAACTTATTGGCTCCTTGAGGGTAAAACGTCCAATCTCTCTCATTTGCATGTCTTTAGGTGTAGATGCTTTGTTCTCTTCAATGGTAAATCTCCTCTGGGAAAGTTTGACCCCAAATCTGATGAAAGTGCTTTCTAAGGTTATTTATTTGTAGGTAAAGCCTATAGAATTTTTAATAAGAGAACCTTAGTGGTAGAGGAGTCCACCCATATAGTATTTGATGAATTTGATAGAACTATTGAGCATAGGCTAAAAGAAGAAGAGATAGAGGTCACCCAAGGAACAGAATCTGTTAACCTAAAAAATAGAGTAGAGCCTCAAAATTTATTGCCTAGAGATTTGAGATATTTATCTAGTCATCCTAGAGAACTTATCTTAGGAGATCCATCTGTCGAAGTTAGGACTGGGCATGGACTTACGAAGGAGGTTAGTCATTCTGCATTCATCTCTATGGTACAACCCACTAGTATAGATTAAGCCCTACCTGATGAATTCTGGATCCTAACTATATGAGTTGAACCAATTTGTTAGGAATGAAGTTTGGAAATTTGTTAGTAGACCAAAGGACCAGAGTGTTATAGGAATCAAGTGGGTGTTCAAGAATAAGATGAATAATTCTAGAGTAGTGATTATGAATTAGGCCAGGTTAGTAGCTAAGGGGTATAATCAAGTAGAAGAGATTGAATTTGAGGAGACCTTTGCCCCTGTAGCTAGGTTGGAAGCTATTAGAGTATTATTAGCCTTTGCTTGCTTTAGAGGTTTCAAGTTGTATCAAATGGATGTAAAAAGTGCCTTTTTAAATGGGGTGATTAAGGAAGATGTATATATAGAACAACCCTCGGGGTTTAAAAATTTAACTTATTCTAATCATGTTTATAAATTAAAAAGGCATTATATGGATTGAAGCAAGCACTTAGAGCTTTGTATGAGAGGCTGAGCACTTTTCTCCTAGATAGATCCTTTATTTAGGGTAGTGTAGATGCCACCATGTTTCTAAAGAAAATAAGAGATGATTTACTCATTATTCAAATTTATGTGAATGATATACTATTTGGATCAACCAATAAAAATTTGTGTGATGAGTTTTCAAAAATAATGAGTGAGGAATTTGAGATGAGTATAATGGGTGAGCTCACTTACTTTCTTAGAATTAGTGTGAGATAAAGGGATGATGGAACTTTCTTTTGTCAGTGTAAGTATATCAAGGATCTTCTAAAGAAATATGAGGTAGAGAATATAAATGCTATGAATACACCCGTGAGATCTACCATTTAGTGAAACAAGGATGAAAATGAAAAATTAGTAGATCAGAAGAAGTGTAGGGGGATAATTGAATCACTTCTATATTTAGTTGCTAGCATACTTGATATAATATTTAGTGTATGCCTTCATGCTAGATTTCAAGCTAAACTGAAAGAGTTCCATATTACTGCAGTTAAGAGAATTCTTAGGTATCTTCTAGGAAACCAAAATATAGGAATCTAGTATCCTAGACATAGCTCATCCTTTAAAATTATAGGATATTCAGACTCAGATTTTTCAAGATGTAGAATAGATAAAAAAAGTTTCTTTGGAATATGTCAATTCATCGAGCAATCACTAGTATCCTAGTCTAGTAGAAAGAAAAATTCTGTCCCTATCCACCCCTGAGGCAGAATACATTTCCATAGAAAGTTGTGTTGCTCAAGTCTTATGGCTTAAGTAACAAATTATTAACCTTGGACTCTCTGTTGGCATTATTATAATTATGTGTGATAACACTAGTGCCATCTGTATCTCTAAAAACTCAATTCAACATTTTCAAACTAAGCATATAGACATTAGGCATTATTTCATTAGATATCATGTAGCCAATGGAGATATAAAATTACATCATTTAGCTATTGAAGATTAATCGGCAGACATCTTCACCAAACCCTTAAGTTGTGACTCCTTTTGTTCACTGAGGGCAAGATTAGGTGTTATTCATATTCATGCTTGATTCAGAATGAATTGAAATCAATAATGTATATGTTATTATATGTTTTATGTTATTTGTTTTATTTCTTTTACTTATTATTTTTTTATATGACCTAATTGTGTGTGTATTTGTTTATGAGCTTCACTCAAGAGTTTTTTCCTGATCATTACAAAAAAAAGAGAAAAAAATATACTCACATCATACTATATGATTAACTTTGTACTGTATGATTAACATCATACTATACGATATTCATAAGCTTCCACATCTCCCTCACATGGCACATTCAATGGATCTGATTGATTAATTATTGGTGATCATATCGTATGAACTCTTACTTTGTACTGTACGATACATGAAGCACTTATTGTTGGAAAAATTTAATTTGGTAGGTACGATATTAAATAATGCATCGTATTATATGATACATCTATTTATACGATACGATGGGTTAATCAAAAATCGTATAGGCTGATTCCTTGGGATGACCATTTAGCATTGATCGTCCAGTATAATTTTCAATCATACTGTATGATATGACCAACTTTTTGACTAATAGGACTAGACAAATTAAATGCTTCTGATTGTACTGTGTGATATGCATTATACTGTACAATATGCTTAAATTCTATTTAAGGAGAGGAACTTCAAGTTTTTCATTCACACCTCTCCCATCACACCTTTATAATGATTGGAGGAAAATGTTCTAGGGCTCTCATAGAAAGTTTATTTAGACATCTAGTAGATCCCTAATTCCTTAAAACAACAGATAAAGAAGCAAAACACTGCTACAAGACTGCACGGACCACTCCCTCCAAAATCATTAATCAAGAAGTTCTAAACTTCCAAGTACTACATCTTTTCGCTAGAACTACACTCCAATTCATTCTTAGTCTAGTCTTTCCTTTCAACTCTGAACTCCTTTATGAGTTATTTGCTAGTCTTCAAATCAATAGTGAGGGCACTGCCCTTCAATCCTATGGTGGAAGACGGCCTGTAGAAATTATATATGAAGACTTTGATCAAATCCTACACCTTTCTACCACAGGTAAAAAGTTTAATTCTTAGCCTTTCTCCCTAACTATAATTGGATTCATGTCAACACCACCCTTAGGGAGTCTTTAATAAATAATCATATTCCTCATGTTAACACCCTAGTTCAAGATGCCTAGATCATTCAATATATCCTTAAAAATTTAATCATTTCTAAAATAGGTGATAGGATAAACATCACACCTCGTTTATCCCTCACTACCTACTTTATCATGTCTAAAATTGATTTCAATGCGGCTGATCTGATTATATGCCACATTGAAAACCTCAACTGCATTAGAGATCCCAAAAATTAATAAAAGCTAAATCTTACATTATGTCATCTCATAGCTTATGTTCTGGAATCTAAATATAATCTTCAATATCCTGCACAACCCGACCATCTTCCAATATACTAATCAAATGCTCCTTCTACATCTTTTATAGTTATTATAACCTTCAAACTCATTATATGGTCCCCAAGATAGAGGAGGCAGAGGAAGGTACAACACCAACTCCATCACCAGCTTCTACTACCTACTTAGATGATTATTCCTCTATAGTGGAGCAACTTGATTGGCTGGAGATGTAGTCAACAACCCAATACCAAAAGATAACTAAATAATGGGCATGGATACCCCAGCAGCATGATCTACTTTAACAACAACATGATCAACTTCAGCAGTAACATAAGTTTGATAGAGCCTAGTTTAATGATTAGTTCTCTACTATTCATCAATTTTTTTATCCATCACCACCACCATCTGATCAGGATCATCTATATCTCTGAGTGATTGGTTTTATGTTGTGTTTATTTTTGTTATCTTTAGTTTTCTTGTGGTGTCTTTCATCCTTATCTGTTGTTTTGTTTGTTCCTCCTTTTTAGTGATTTCAAAAGGGGGAGTACTATTGATGTTGGTCAGTGTCGGTAGTGTTGGTTGTAGTTCATTCTTATTTTTATCTAGTTCAGCATTTTGTTTCTTTATGTGTTTGTGTTCTTATTGTTGCTCGTATGTTATGCATTTCAAAATTTTAAAAAAAAAATTAAAAAAATATGTGTGTGTTGTTCCCATATTTTTTTACAAAAATAAAGATACATAACTTAGTGAGGAGGGGATTATGAGAAAATATATTGATCTTATAACTTCAACCAAAAATATTTGCCATCATAAAAAAGAGGAGATTGTTGCAATTTAAGATCCGAAGCTTATGATTTTGATGATAACAAATATTATTGATTTAAATTTTCACTTCTCCTTGCATTTGCATTGTATATTCACTTATATGTAGACTAACATTTCAAGTACATCATATACCATTCAAGATTATTTGGGGCTTAAGATTGGGTAGAATAGGATGTGTTGAAAGAGTCTATAATTTTTAAATCTTTAATTTTATATTTCTTGAGTCATGTGATGTAAAAGTTGTATGTAAAATTGGAGACCATATATACACACACAAGGGAGTAAGAAAATTTAAATGACCAAGAATTAATATATTGATTTTGGAGTGAGAAGCTCTCAATCATATCATTCATATTTTTAGGAATCAGTCTCATATCACAAATCAGAAGTCAAGTGGCTTTTGTGTAAGAAGTCTTCACTTCCTACTCGTTGGTTTCAGTCAGTCTCCTTATACCTCCCTTTTCATATTGCTTAGGATTACACCATAAATCTTATACAAAGGAAAGCCCATTGGCCCACTCTTCCAGATGGGATAAAATATCTCCAGCCAACCTGAATTAATCAATCATTTTCAATTAGAATTTCTTATTTTACACACATTTCATATCATTTAGAGTATAATAACAAAAAATATTTACACCCAATATAACTATCATTATACTCATCAATATGCTTATAGTATGCTAAAAATGCATGTTTGGCTAAATGAATAATAAAAGAATGCATATTGTGTATCTCATGTCAAAAATCAATATAATAATTCTTGATAATTTTATACTTAGTAATATAATACTCATTTTAAATAGAATGACATATATGTAAAATAATTAGTAAAGGTTAAGGATGATAATAACTACAACTTTTCAAAAGTTAGATAGTAAAAAATAACTAAAATGAGAGATATTATATTTTTACCAATTTTAGAGGGAAAAAAGGTAAAACACAAAATCACTAAAAATAGATGTAGGATTAGGGTTACATTCCACAATTAGAACACTTTCTCCAATTGGGGCAATTAAAAAAATTAGCCAGAACCCCACTTGCCCTCTCCTCTTTCTCCTTCTCTCTTTTTTTCTCTCCTTTTCCCTCTCTTGTCTCACACTACCAAGAGAATGAATTGGGAGGGGAGCTGACTTGGGTGAGGGATTTAACATAATGGTTTGATATATTTTATTTTAAATAACAAAATTTCAGACCAAGCACTATAGTACTCCCTTAAATTTTAGAAAATTTAAGAGCATTACACCGCAACACCCATAAGTTTAGCACCACAGTGCTCCCTAAGATAAATTTTAAGAATTTATGAAAATTGAATTTGGGGTTTTTATAGTCTCCTTTTGATTTGAAATATATAAATAAAAAAATTCCCTTCTAAGGGTGAGATTGATATTGCAATAGAAGTGGAAGTGGTTGATGGGTTTTAACCTTTAATTTATTATTTACGAGAAGGAAAATTCCCTCAAGAGTAGTCAACCACTAACCAGATTAAGAGAAGAGTTCTCCCTTATGAATTGCCCAATGGTACTTTATACCACCAATCTTTTGATCTGATGTGGTTACATTATCTTATTAAACATAAAGCTTTAAAGATTATGATCAGGGTGATGCTGAATTATGTGGTTCTCATCAATCTGGTCTCAGAATGAAATTAAAGATTAAAAGATTAGGGTATTATTGGTCATTGATGATGGATTGTTGTTTATTGTATGTCGTTGTCATCAATGCCAATACATGGTATAGTTTTATCATAGCCACCTAATATATTACATCCAATAATTGCTTCATGGCCTTTAGAATGTTAGGGTATGAACATTATTGGTCTTATTGACTCTCCTTCTTCTATGGGTAATAGCTTGATTTATTTGGGACTGATTACTTCTCCAAATGGGTGGAGGTCATCCTATTATGAGCATTTAAATTTTGCCATTTCTTCCATTTCTTTTGAGACCATATCTTATATTAATTTGGCTTTCCTGATCAAATTATATCTGATAATGGCTCCTCTTTTAGGAGCACCAAAATTAATAACTTTGCAAAGCGCTAATATATTTATTAGAGAAACTCAACAATCTACTACCCACAACTAATGGACTAGTTGGGGCCTTTAATAAAACTTTGGTACAAATTTTAAGGAAATTTTAGATAATCATAAGCTTTAACAGCAAGAAATGTTGAGTGAAGCTTTATTCACTTATCAAACCACATATAGAACCCCAACTCAATCTACACCATTTACTTTAATCTTTGGGGATAAAGCTATTCTACCTCTAGTGGTACAACTTCCTTCCCTTTGTATTGTAATTAATAGCCATAATACATCCTAGTAGAGGTCTTCAACTTAAATTATAAGAACTCAAAGGTTTAGAAAAGAAGCTTTTGCAAGCTCGACAAAATCTTGAGTTATATAAGTCTCATATTACTCAAGCATATGATAGAATGGTCTGTCCTAGAACCTTCTGAGTAGGAGATTTGATTTTGATTCTTTGTATACATATTTTAGCCCATTAAAATTTTAACCCACATGGGATGGTCTTTTTTTTGGTAGGGAAAGTCTGTCAAGGAGGGTATTAATGATTGGTTGAGTATAAGGGTGATCACCCCAATATATTTTTCAATGGATGGTTCCTTTTGATTGTATCATTGAAGAAGTCTCCAATAAAATATAAATTTCTCTTTATGTATTATGTTTTCAAATTTTCAAGTATTTCATGATATGTTGGATCCATATAACAAGGATGTCTGTATTTAAAAGATTAAACTCTAAACAAACTCTAAGTTGGAGTAGTTGTGTGTTTTGGTAAATGTCCATTTACCAAAAATGACTAAAATACTATTTTAATTCCTTTAAAATAATAGATTGTTCAAAAAGAATTACATCCCTCTATGGAGTATTTTGCAAGTTGCGCAAAGTAAGTTTCCAAAACCAAAAAGTTTTCTTCTGACTAAAAGTTTCTAAATCCAAAATATCATAACTAAAGGCTTCTTCTAAACCGAATATATAGCATTTTAAGAATGAGTCCTAGGATATCCGATAGACTCAAATATATAGTCTTTTAGGTATGTGTCCTCATAAGACATCCTTTAGTCTCAGACATTTAATCTTTTAGTTATTAATCCTCATACGACATCCTATAGACTTAAACTTATAGTTTTTTTAGTTATGAGTCCTTCTATGGTATCCATAAACTCAGACATACTCTCTTTTAGGTATGAGTCCTCCTATGGAATCTTATGTATTCAAACATATAGTTTTTTATATATGAGTTATTCTACAACATCTTATAGAATTCAATATATAGTTCATAGGTTTGAGTCCCTGAATGGTGGCATCCTTTCCTAAAGTTGATGCATTAATCTTTTTTAATTAGGCAAAATTCCTCCGTTCCTTAGGACTAGGGTAAACTAGTGTTGGTGAAATCCTTTTAGGCACTATCCTAGTTCAATCTAAACTTTAAACATCAAACCTTGTAAATATAGGTTTATAATTTTATAGGCCTTATAGTTATTACATTTATTTTACTATGTATGCACTGATTCATAATCATGTTGATTGCTACTATTATGAATTGACTAACGATATGCATACTGCTTCTTTATCGTGCTTTAAGTTCATCTACAAAATTTAGTGTCCTATTGAGCTTTTTAGCTCATTATATGTGATTTAAATAATTTCAGGTCAAGGAAGAGGATCAGGAGTGTGAGACTGACCAGTTATAGGATTCCTCAGGTTTTACTGTTATGAGTTTCTTTCTATCTTTATATATTCTTTTATACTCAAGAATGGAAAGAGCAGTGTTGTATTTGTATGAATTCTAGGTATTATATATGATTTTTGGAGTATAAATATAGATGTATGCTGTTTTGATTTCAAGATTCTTTTCAATTGATATTTAATTATTGAAATAAAATAGATAACTATCATTATCAATATTAAAAGATAAAAGAAATCATTCTTCCAAATTAGATTTTGGGGCATGACACCAAAATACCTAGTTTTAGATAAACTATACTCTTAGGAGACTTTCTGGTAACACTTGTAGACCTCCAATCCTAACCACATGCAATTCCTTGACTTAAAACCTAAACCCAACCTAAATCTCAAGCCTTTACATATAAATTATATGTCATTCCACTCATTGACTAAAATTGACCAAACATATGTCCATGACCTTGAGTTTGAACCAAATCATTCCAAGACCTCTCTTAAATGGATTTAACCTATTTTTGACCATTAAATGCTTTGAATTGACTTGATTTAACCTACTTTTCTCAAAATACCCAACATGTCTTAAATTTAAAGAAATTGGCATCTTAATTTATTTACCTATAATATACCTAGCCATTGTACTCTAAAATCCCCAAATATTTATTTGATCTACTCTAAACTAAATCAAGGTCATGATCAACCCTTTGACCACTACCAGAGGCAAAATTAACAAAATACCCCAAAGTGAATGCCATATTTATTTTCAACCCCAAGTTTAACCTATACATTAGACTCAAATTTTAAAACTCCTAAACATTTCTTTAAACAAATCTAAGCCAATTTGAGCCCTTGACCTATCATGGTTGACTAAGTCAACCATGTGTGACACCTTTGACCTGCATACCCTTCTTCATGATTAAACTCAATCCAAAATTTTGCATGGTGTTTTAAACCTCCAAATCACTTTATTAGATTTATTTAAACTCATTGGAGTCCTTGGTTTTCCATGGTACAACATGGTTGAGTAAGTTAAGCATGAAGCCCATATGTGACACATATGCCTTTCCCTTTGCATTAAACCTAAACCATGTGAATCCTTGAACCTAGACCCATGCCAATCTTCAATACACATCTTAAGCATCCTTCCCAAACTAGCCCACCCCATGGGTTAACTTAGGACAACCTTTGGGCTAGCCCAAAAGGCACCCAAAAGAGTTAAAACCCATTTTACACAAACTCACTTAGCCTTAACACTTGCATTTCACTCTACATACTTTATACAACATTTTGAGTCATTCCTTATAGCTAGACATGCACTTGGCTCAATCCTATTGCAAACCCAAAAGCTGACCTAGCCCATGGAAGCCTAAAATGGATGAAAAATGACTCCATGCTATACTCATCTATCCTAACTGATTTGGTACACATGGTATAATCCTAGGTTAGCATCTGGATCAATCTTATTCATTCTTAATGGCCTCCAAAAAGAACCAATATGCTATACTCCATACACATTGTCCCTCATTTCTTGAAGAGTTTTCTGAGAGTTCCCCATAGAAAAATAAGTTTTCATCCTTCATTCCCTAAGTTTCCAAAACCTTCTAAGCTTAAGTTCAAGCGAGTTTCAGTGAGAAGGAGATAGTGAACACCTAACATCCCATCTAACCCACTTCAGTCTTTAAACCCTGAAGGAAATTTCTTCCTTAGACTTAGGAAAATGCACACAAATCAAAATCCCCATCATTTGGCCACTTCCGTGAGGTATAACTCAAACATGACCTTAAGATAATAAAGGTCTAGACCTTTATGAAGGAAATGATTAAACCATGGCCATCTGTCTGTTGGTTTGATAATTTATTTTATGGAAAGCATATTAGATTAATTTAAATCCATTTGGTCCATTAGAAGTCTCCGATTAATAAGCTTTACCTGAATGATCCACATTTAAAGCTAGAGGTTGAAGATAAATTAGGGTTGTCTGCTTGTTTAATTTTTTCCATGGCCCTAATATAATCAGACTAAACCACTTGTGAGCTCCCAAGGGTCTGGGGCTTTAAATGATGTTTATCTGATCTATGATTGGATGTATATTATTCATTGCAAGTTGTCAAGGGGGCTATGGAAAGTTTAAGTAGCAAGTTAGAGCACGTAGCGTGGAAACACCACCGTAACTTAACAACAAATTGTATAAATGCCTTGATCAAGCATTTTTTATGGATTTAAATGGCTAAAACTTTACATTTTCATTTCTCTTGATCCAGTGGGTCAATTTGAGTGTGCAACCCCTCTATTGATTCAAGATGGTGAGCACTATCCAATGAATGCATGATAAAGGCCAGGGGTTTAATAATTTTGATTTAATTTAATTTTTATTAAATTGTATATTTAATAAATTATTACAGTTCCATATCTTAATTAGGCCCAAAATTTCTATGGGATGATCTTTGAGAAGTTTCTAACATCCCAAAAATTTCCTAAGGGAATTTGGGATTTCCTCTAGGCTCCATAGATATTTTAAACCCTAGGCCACCTTTTTTGCCTATGATTTCAAATTGACATAACTCAAATACATGAGGCATTATACATGATTTTCTTGTGGTTGTTACACTTTTGTATGAGGGTTGGATAGCCACTAATTTCACCCAATCAAATCCATAAGCCAAGGTCTTTCCTAGTAAATTCACTTTGTCATGGGGTTAAACATCTTAGAAAAAATGTAAAAAATCAACCCTTGATGCAAATGCTCTTAAACATTCACCATATGATCTTAAGGTCCTCGAGGACTTATGGATTTAATTTAGTTAAGATATGGAAAAGAGGTTTTATTTTAGCATACAAATGTCAATGTTGTTATCATGTAGAGAATATGTATCATATGTTTATTTCTATCCCTATTACTATTAGAACTTGGACTTATTTTGATGACATTTTCAGACTAAATCAGTTTAGTGCTAATATGTCCATCAATGCTTTGCTAGATTCTTGGTTCATTAATTCTAAAGGGCGCATTAGAAATGTTATTCCCTCTCTTATTATGTGGTAACTTTGGCTTACTAGAAATAACTATTTGTTTAACAATAGTCGTATGGATTATCATCATATTATTTATAGTATTAAAAATAAAGTGTTTAAACATTATTCTTCCAACCTCTTGACATATACAAATTTTAGGAATTATTATTTTATGGCTCATAATTTTGGTATATCTTTGCAGATTAGCAATTCTTTGGTGGATCCTAAATTGGTATATTGGCTTAAACCTCCTCTTTATATTTATAAACTTAATGCTGATGGGTCAATTAAAATTTGTGCTTTTGGGTGTGGTGGTATTATTAGAGATGATCAGGGCAATATTATCATGACTTTTATTGGGCCCTTGAAAAAATATTCTATTGCTGTAGCAGAGTTATCTGCTATTTTACACTGGTTGAAATTATGTCTCTCTCTTTCCATAACTAATATTTGGATTGAGGTGGATGCTACTCTTGTATTCATTTCCTTATGAAGTCTACGGATAGCATTTGTAATCCTGGTCTCTTTTTTCTTCATAGAGAAATTAATTAGCTTTTGATTTTTGTTAACTTCTGTATTTCTCATGTTCATAGGGAAGGTAATGCTTATGTTGATTTGTTAGCTAATCTTGGTTGCAACATGGATTGCATTACTAATTTCACTATATCAATTTACCTAATAAACTAAAAGGCCTAATTAGGTTGGATAAATTGGGTTTGTCTTATGTTAGAATTTAGTGTTTTGTGGTTTCTAGGGCTTGTGGGTATAGTTATTCTTTATTTTTGCTGGGGTTTTGGTTATGCAAGTTGTTTGGATTCTTTTGAGGTGCTGCTTTGTGCTTTGGTGATTAGTTTTATCATGCCTAGTCTTGGTTTATGTGATACGCCAATTTTTGCTTATCCTATTAATCTTGATTTTATCATTTCTTATTATTATGTTGGGATGGGCTTGACCTATAATTGTGCTATTTGGTCTTCTGAGTCTATCCCTATATACTGCTCTTCTTCTCCCTGTGTGGTTTTGTTTGGATGGCTATATTTTGTCCCTATTCTATCTGGTAGAGACTATTGGCTATATATGGTGTTGGATGGGTTTTTTTGGCTTCCTGGGTGGTCCCTTGGGGGTTTTGGTGTTTTATTGTTGGTTACTGAGTATGGGATCTATTTTGTTAGCTCAATCCTCTTTTTTGGTGGGTCGAGCTGGCTTTGTTGTGGTGTAATTATGGTTGGTATACCCTACTATCTGTTTGGCTCTTATAACTGCATAATTTATTTGATGAGTCAGAGTGCATTTTGGGATTAGAATTGAGCGGCATTTGGGTTTTCATCATGATGTCCTCTATGATACTACCTTCTTTTATTCAGCTGGCCTATGATATCCCATTAATTTTAGTAATCTATATTGGTTTTTAGCTCGTAAGAGGCTTGTGTGTGATGGGACTATTGATTGTTGAGATATTACACACTTGAGCTGAATTCTATATTTTTATTGGGATTTTGGCTTTCTTGAAAGGTTTTTGATTTCCATGGCTTTTCAGAGGTGCATTAGGATTGATTTGAATGGTATATCCTTTGCTTATTTTGAACATGTTAACATCAGTCACTTTAATTATCTAATTGATCTGGATGGAATGACTGGTTTAGATCAAACCTATTTGAATAATTCTTTGTATTGTGTTGATCCTTGCTAATTTTTACTTTTCATTATTTTATATGTTAAGTTTAATATATATCATATTGTTTGCTGGATGGATTATCATTCAGGTTATCGGATGCCTATTATCCGTTCCAGGTTTTGGTTACATCTTCTGCTTTGATGGATGAGTATTAGGCTCTTTTCTGTCAAGTTTGGTTAGAAAATGAATTTGTCTGTGATCCTTAATGTTTCTAGTTTTCATATTGTGGTCGTTGGTACTAGTATTTGGCTGCTTTCATTTTTCTGCACTCTTTATAAATTGCTGGGTATTATTCTCTTTTGGTGTTTTGGTGGAGTAGCCTGTTGGTTGTTGATGATTTGGACTCATTTCCTTCTTGTTCGATGGTTCTTTGAGTTTTGTATTATCTATTGGTGGCCTGGGATGGAGTTTTCCTCCAAGCTTTCCTGGTCTGATCTTTGCCCGAGCATCTTCTTGAGTATAGGTTGGTATAATAGTTCTGTGTTATATGGCATGCTTTGATCATACAAATGTTATATTACTTTATAATGTCCTCAGCTCCTATCTTAGTATTGAATCTGTGGTGATTACATTGCAATTCACTATGGTTTTAACTATTAATTTCTATATCATCAATAGTTGTAGCTGGCTCTCTTGCCTTTATTTTTTTCTATTTCTATTCACTCTTTCTTGTAGAATTTTTTTAGTGCAAGTTTTGGAATTTTTGTTTTTTTGTTGGAAAGATGGGGCTTAAAGATTTTCTTTTGATCTTTCTTCTTTTTGGGGTGTTGGCTACTTGCAACCCTAGAATGTACCTAGAAATTTTTGTACAAGTGCTTAGTAGGGAACTTGAGCTCACAGGAATTTTTCTTTTGATCCTTTTTGTAGCTCTTTGGAGCAGTAGAGAGCTCGAGATCCCTTTTAAAGACCTTACAATATTTTCTTTAATTAATGTGTAGGCCCCTCTATGGGTTCTTCAAATATATATAGTAGACCGAGAAATAAAAAAAATAATTGACCTAAAAATTAAATAATAATAATAACAATAATAGACCTAGAAATTTCAAAAATGATAATTCCTTCCAAAAAAATAAAAAATGCAAACTAAGTTATATTAAACTCATAATAAAATTTATGAACAAAGAAAATTCATTTCGCACCCTGATTAAGTGTTTAACTTAGTTCTATAAGTTCTTCATTGTTGATTATAATCTAAATCGTAAAAATCATTAAAAATCCAATATATTTCAAATGGCCCCAAATTTTTAGGAAACTTAGATTATGTCATCTCTGACCTATATCTAAAATTTCATGAAGTTTAGAGCTTATTTGGTCAACATAATTTCAAAACCTATTTTCTTTAACGCATAAAGCCCTAATAATCCATATGAAAAGAAAATTAAAAAAAACAATAATAATCCATATGAATTTTGAATATTCATAAATAATTTATAAAAATCATAAAAATATGAATTAAGGTTTATTGCATTCATAATAAACCAAATAATCAAAGAAAAATAATTATAAATACAAATCAATCAATTAAACCTAAATCACCTTTAACTCAAACTTTGAATTAAAACCTAAGCAACAACACTAATTTTATAAACATACTTGAATTAATATCAAAACAATTCTAATTAAAACCTAAACAAAAAACAAATAGAGGACTTACCAATTTAATTTGATGCACTTTCATCTAATGAAGAATGTATTTGAATAATAAACCAAAATTAACCCACTTTTATTTATAAAAAACATGAAAACAAATAAATGTAAGAAAATTATAATGATTTCCAAATTAGATTAAGTAGGAATAAAATATTATATATGTATATATTCATAAAAAATTCCCTACTCTAATCTCTAAAATACTTGTAATACATCTTAAGATAATGAATTCTTAATCAATTAAATCAATCTAAATAAACTACACTTATGTATTTTCCTTGTATCTTTGGTTAATGTATTTGCATTTCATTATTTACATAGAATTTTTTAGTTTGATAGATTCTTTGATCATTGAGTTCATGAGCTAATATATTTTTAAGAACCTAAATTATAATATTGATGCTAAAACCCAAAAAAAAAATACCAATACAAATTTATAATACATTATAATTTAAACTTAAATATAATTTCCTTTAAACCTTCAACAAATGAAAAATATCTAGAAAATGAAACTATAAAGCCTAATAGGATCAATAAACCACACAACAACACACAATAATTTTATTTGCTGGGGCAACTCGCTCTAGTTTTAAGCTCTAGTATTATTCTAAATGTGAAATGTTTTAGTGAATTTGTGGACAAAATTAATTATGTCAACAGATCCAATTTATATTTCTATAATCAAATATGCATAACTAATAATACAATATATCAAATGACAGACTGATGCTTGACCATCTGTTTAATAAAAAGAATAAAATTTATTTTTATAATAAAACTCAGCATACAGAATATACTATTCATCTCGAAAGATAAAAAGATATTCATCAATCATTTTAAAAATGAAATTAATCAAGGATAACACTTCATTCTACATCCAAAGATTTTTCTTTTACTCTAGAGAACTAAAGTAGGGTTTATTTTTTTACTAGGTTTTAGGCCTCCCATAAAGGCAAGCCTATATGGTTAATTATATCCTAAGAAAAGCCTTAAGAAAACTCTCAATTAAAGTGGTGACTAGACTTCTTTAGATTTACAAAGCTTAATCAAAGATTTTTTCAAGATTAACCTACCTATCAATTAGGAAAGTTCAAAGTCTGAACACTTCTTTATGAGGTCAATGGAAGCAAGATAGATAGTGCTTAAGATTCTGGAAAACCAGAAACACTAACCTATTCTAAGGTTTGGATTTATAATTTTAATTAGGGTCAAATTTGTGTTTAAGTTTATGATTTATTAGAAGACTGGATAACCCTTCCTAGGAAGAAAATGTAGTATGTTGTTGACAAGTGCAAGCTGAACTTATGTCTGCCTAGAGTGGACAGCTAGCCTAACCACATAAGCACTTTTATAAAACCATGATTTTTAGGTCTAACGTATGCAAGGTAGATAGGCTATTTAGTTTAGGAATCAAAGATTTAGGTTTACACTTTAATCTCTAGGGTTCAAATGCACCTAACTAATACAATTTGAACTATTTGTTATAGACTCTAAATATTTTAAAATGTTATTAATGCACACTACATTATCGATTTTCTAAGGAAATTTTGGTAGCATAATGACCTTAAACCCATATAGAATAGTAGAGCAGGCCTATCACTTAGGCCCCATTCCTTGCCCCATGTTTGTGCGGGTATAGTGTACATAGTAGAAAATGTAAAATGCATACTATGCTCGTAGTAATTTAAAGTGATGGTGTTTAAAAGCATAAATACCACAAAATCCTAAGCGTATATATCTTGGAAAAAGCACATACAACAATAAGAAACCTAAAAAAAGCATGTAGTTCTAATCATAATCATTTACAATCTATGAATGTATGAATGTGTATTAATGAATGAAAAAGAAAGCAAAGTATAAACTAAGGTCTACAAAAAGTAATGGTGGCCAAAGTTCGCCAACAGAAGCTTAGATTTCTATACCTATATAATGACACAAGTCTATACAAATGTAAATTGCCTATTTAACATCTTATGGCCTTCTAATCTTCTAGCTCTATGTATGTACAAGATATAGAATTCTAAAAGAAATGAACTTCAAAGGAAAAAGAACATTCTTTTGGACTTCTACTCTATAAGCAATTTATATCAAGACTTTCACAACTCTTTACACTTTAAAACTCTATTTACATTTAACTTTACATTTAGATTTACATTTACAAAAGAATGAAACAACTTTTGTAAAGGTCAATATGCAAAAATAGTGTGCAGTGTGTATATATAAGCATCTACATGACATCACAGAGTGCATTAAATATAAACAATCACATCTTCACACACCTACCAAAACTATATCAAACCACAATAAGTGCAAGAAAGTAAACAAAATGGCCTAGCCTAAACTAGAGTTGGTTATCCTATCAAGTAATCTAAAGTGTGTGCTAAGATGTGTGGTTAAGATATGTCTTAGGTAGATTAGTGATTGGTGTTATCTATAAGTTAAATTATTTGTTGAAGGTCAAAGGATTTAGTTTAAGTTTAAGTTGAGTACTTTAATGTTTTTTTGATGTATTTTTATTTGTTTAAATTATTTAGTTTAGGTTTTAAAGAACATTCATAATTAATAACTCTAAAGTTCTTGAAGTAATCAATCAATAAGTCCTAGGCTTATGAATGAATGCATTAATTTTATCCCTAAGATAAAGCAAACACATGAAGCCTTTATTTTATCGCTAATATGATATGCTAGTTATATGAACTAATATGAGAATTGATATTCATAAAAATAATTAGCTCAGTATGATAGATTTGGTTTTAAGTAACAAGAAAGGATAACAAGTGAAAATGAAGTACCTCTATTATCTTTCAAATTATTTGATATACTATACTAGTCATTTACTTGAAATTACTTAATTTACTTTCATTTTCTTTCTCATTCATGCTAATTATTATTTTAAATATGTTGTATAATGTTTATATTGTCCTTAGACATATTTAGATTGTTTGGTTCATCACTTAGACCATCAGCGATAATAACTATTGATCATGCTTGGTTAGTCCAACATTACAGTTATCAATGACCATTTAATTCAAGATTAGTCAATGCCATTTTTTAGAATCAAGAGTCAAGAACTCTTTTTTTTTTCCTTCTCATCTCATTAGAATTTTGCCCTTCCTAAAGAAGTTATCATAGTATGTCAATTTATCCCGCATAGCATAACCTTCCATTAGCTTTCTTTATTTTTAACAATATTTTTATTATATTTAAAATTACTTAATATTGATATGCACTTGTTAATCAACATGTATTAATATGCATCAAAGCTAAAGCATGATATATGTATATATATATATATATATATATATATATATATATTTAAATACTTAAATATACCTCATACTTGATTAAACATCTATATGACTAAAATTAATTAAGAATATCATGAAATTATTTAAATAGGGGAACTTATGCAAATGAGTGAATATAGGGAATAAAGCCTGTTTTAATATAAGTTAATATATATAAGCAATCACAATTATTCCCTACAGCATCCACCAATGCATGTCATGAAATAGAGAAATTATTAGGTGTGGATTCCGGACATAGCTCTGTGTTTGGACTACAATGACATCGTGACATGTGGATTTCATATTTTATTTTGCTCTTGCCAGCCCAATCGACACAACCAAGAGTGATATTAAATATAGATTTCTTATTATTTTAATTTTCTCTTGCGAGACCACTGACTCAGCCTAGTCTAGAAGTAAAAATTTTTAATTCATGGTAGATCAAAAGTTGCAAAGTCGATTTAATTTTCTTCTTCAAATTCACTTTTTATCTTCTATATTAGAGTCATTTTACTATTCACTTTTCATCTTCAACATTAAAAAAGATTCACTGTTCATTGGCATTTAGGTGCTCGGTTAACTCGTTAAGTTCCATGAAGGTTAGTTCATCATGCTTGTTTAGTTAATCTTCAAAGAGATACTTTTTTTACGTTTCCCTCAAAATAGGTTTTAGGGTTTACATTTATGGTTTTTAGGGTTTATGGTATTTTCTTGTCAAGTTTTTGATGCGGTCGTGACCCATCCTATTTATCAAATAGAAGTGTCATGACCCACCTTATTTAACAAATAAAAGCCCATTCATCTTACTGTTAAAAAAAATAAAAAGGGTAGTTAGTTTGGCGTACACAGTTGGATGCTCGCGGCACTACAAACCAGATAATGTAAACCTTCATTTAAAATTTCAAACATATGAGATTGTATAATGTGTATTGACTGTGTATTGACTGTGTATCAAGTGTGTATCTATTGTGTATTCACTTAATATTTTATTTTCAAAATTAGGTTTCATAGATTTCATATATTTTATATGAGTTATTTTTGTTCATTTTTATGATTCTTTTTTAACTTGTATTAACTATATAATGACTTTATATTAACTTTATATTAATTGCATATTGACTGTGTATTAATTGGGTATTGATTATGTATCAATTGTGAATTGACTGTGTATCAATAGTGTATCGAATGTGCATTATGAGTTGAACTTATAAGGAACAACTTATTTGAAATACTGTCAAGATAACTTCACCACATATTCACTATATATTAACTGGGTATTGACTATGTATTGACTGTGTATCGATTGTGTATCGACTCTATATCAACTTTGTATTCATTTTTCTAAATTAGGTTATATAGATTTTAAATGTCTATAAGTTATTTTTATTTATTTTGTCTCTTTTTGGAAATTGTATTAATTATATATAGACTTGATATTCACTATGTATTTACTATTTATTAAATATGTATTAACTATATATCAATTGTGCATCGACTGTATATCAGCTTTATATTTATTTTCCTAAATTAGGTTGCACAAATTTTAAATGTCTCATTTTATCTCTTTTTGGAACTTGTATTAATTGTGTATTGACTTGGTATTCATCATGTATTCATTATGTATTAATTGCATATTCATTGTGTATTGACTGTATATCGACTCTATATCAACTTTATATTATTTTTTTCTAAATTAGGTTGCACATATTTTAAATGTCTGAGTTATTTTTGTTCAGTTTATCTCTTTTTAGAACTTGTGTTAACTGTATATTAACTTGGTATTCACTATGTATTTACTATTTATTAACTGTATAATGACTGTGTATTAATTATGTATCGATTGTGTATCAACTTTGTATTCATTTTTCTAAATTAGGTTGCACAGATTTTAAATATCTGAGTTATTTTTTTTACTTCTATCACTTTTTGGAACTTATATTAAATGTGTATTGACTTGGTATTCACTATGTATTAATTATATATTGATTGTATATCAACTGTATATCAACTTTGTATTAACTTTGTATTCATTTATCTAAATTAGGTTGTATAAATTTTAAATGTCTATGAGTTATTTTTATTCATTTTATCTCTTTTTCGAACTTATGTTAACTATGTATTGACTTAGTATTCACTACATATTCACTATTTACTAACTATGTATTGACTGTGTAGTTACTGTATATCAACTATGTATTAACTTTGTATTCATTTTTCTAAATTAGGTTGCATAGATTTTAAATGCCTATGAGTTATTTTTATTCATTTTGTCTCTTTTTATAACTTATATTAACTAGGTATTAACTTTATATTCACTATGTATTAACTATGTACTAACTTTATATTGATTCTGTATCAATTGTGTATCGACTATGTATCAACTTTATATTCATTTTTATAAATTAGGTTACCCATATTTTTAATAATTATGAGTTATTTTTGTTCATTTTTTCTCTTTTTGAAACTTTTATTAATTGTGTATTTACTTAATATTTACTACGTATTCACTATATATTAATTATATATTGACTGTGTATTGATTACGTATCAACTTATATCGACTGTGTATAAACTTTTTTAAAATTAGGTTGCACATATTTAAAATGTCTATGAGTTATTTATATTCATTTTATCATTTTTTTATTAACTATGTATTTACTTGGTATTCACTATGTATTCACTATGTATTAGTTATGTATTGACTATGCATCAACTTTGTATTAACTTCATATCGACTTTGCATTCCATTTTCTAAATTAGGTTGCACAGATTATAAATATCTGAGTTATTTGTGCTCAGTTTATATTAACTGTGTATTGATTCGGTATTCACTATGTATTAACTATATATTGATTATGTATTGACCGTGTATTAACTATGTATCGACTCTGTATTAATTTTGTATTCCATTTTCTAAATTATTTTTTACATATTTAAATGTCTAAGAGTTATTTTTATTTATTTTGTATTAACAATGTATTGACTTAGTATTGACTAGCTATTAACTATATATTAACTGCATATTAATTGTATATTGACAATATATCAACTGTGTATCGACTTTGTATTAATTATTTTAAATTAGGTTGCATAGATTTTGAATGTCTATGAGTTATTTTTATTCATTTTGTCTCTTTTGGAACTTATTTTAACTATGTATTGATTTGGTATTCACTATGTAGTAACTATGTATCAACTGCGTATCGACTTTGAATTCCATTTTCTTAGTTAAGTTGCATAGATTTCAAATGCCTATGAGTTATTTTTGTTCATTTTATATTAACTGTGTATTGACTTGGTATTCAGAATATATTAACTATGTATTGATTATGTATTGATTGTACATCGACTTTGCATTCTATTTTCAAAATTATTTTTTACTTATTTCAAATGTCTATGAGTTATTTTTGTTCATTTTGTATTAACTATATATTAACTTGATTTTGTATATATATTAACTATGTATTAACTATGTATTGACTATATATTGACTGTGTATTAACTATGTATCGACTGTGTATCGACTTTGCATTCCATTTTTTAAATTATTTTTCACAGATTTAAATGTCTATGAGTTATTTTTGTTCATTTTTTATTAACTGTATATTGAATTAGTATTGATTGTAATTTTTCATTTTAATTAAGATTTTGAATTAGAGTTTTTCTGTGATGTTTATAGATGTATGTTCCAAAGATTACTTATCGTTATGTACCATCAACTTT
The DNA here is from genome assembly GCA_019925795.1 of Dendrobium chrysotoxum. Classification (NCBI taxonomy): domain Eukaryota; kingdom Viridiplantae; phylum Streptophyta; class Magnoliopsida; order Asparagales; family Orchidaceae; genus Dendrobium; species Dendrobium chrysotoxum. The sequence goes on along the minus strand of CM034302.1, from coordinate 63,279,316 downwards.
TAGAACTATCATCGATGAGTTCATCCAGATATTATACAAGGATGTCGATGACACCTTAAAGAGATTAAACATATATCAATTTCTAAAGTTTTTTCTATTCCAGCATAATGTTTCCCTAATATACAAGCTACTCTCATTTTGGAATATTCCTCATCAATGCTTTATCATCAAGGGTCATGAGCAAAAATTCACCTCGAAGGAAGTGGCTGTACTTACAGGATTACCAAAATAAAGGTGCTGAGATCATCTGGGAAAGCAAGCCACTTACATCATACAGATCAATCAATGTTAAGAATAAGATGAGAAACATCAAAAAATCAACTGACCTATCTGTTATGTTAAAGACATTTATCATTTTTTATTGTCAATTTTATTTTTCCCCCTTAATAACTACAAAACCCTAAGAAGGCTTGTTACTATTGCAAATAATGTAGATAAGTTCTTATCATATAACTAGGCAGGGACCATAAGGGATTTTTTAGTTTTTGAGTTTAATAAGATTGCCAAGAAGTTTATTATGGATAAGCCACTAGGTTATATAAATTATTTTGTACTTTTGTTAATTGTGAGTGCTAAGAGCATCTAAGTAACTTTATAATTCTTCATTTATTTTACAAATTCATTAGCTAATATTACATTTGATCTTATACAGGTTTGATTTCTAGAGCACACTTCAATAAATGCCCCTAGGAACCCTACTTAAACTTTGGTGTTTTCTTCGATGGCACAATAACTTTTATTTTATTATTCCCAAAAGGTCTCCAATTTATTTGAGGGGCTTAAGGATAAGAAAGTATGCATGCGGAATTATCCTGGAGCACATTTCAATCAATACCCCTTAGATTGAAGATTTGATAATAATGGGCTAATATATGTGCAAATTTTTTATGCCATCCAGAGAGTAACACAGGAGGAAGCAGACAACCTGCTAACTAACTAAACTTTCATCCAAACCATCCAAACACCAAACCCCTCTCAATCTCTACAGTAAATCCCCTATACAATAATAAGAAATGAATTCCCACCCATACCCTATATTTCCCCATCAATCCCGTCTTACACCCCTCATTCATCCCATCAAGACGCCCTCACACCCCTTATTCTCCCCATCAAGCTCCCCTCACACCTTTCATTTTTTCCACCAAGCCCTCCCTCCAACTAAAGCTTAGGATTTGGCTTGCCTCCAGCAGTAATTGCTAACAGCAATCCAAACAGTATGCATATCTCTACTCAATGACATGGAATATAGGTTGCGTTCGAGGCTTAGTTATCTTGAAGTAAAGGTTGATTCTATTCAATACAAACTCCTCCTTCATATTGTTGAATGTAAATTAGATCTAGAGTAACTTCCTGCATCCTTGTCCTCATCCTACTAGCAAGCCCCCCCTAGTTGATGCACTTCCTCCTCCTACTGATATCAAGGAGGAAGCCACAACTGATGCACTTCCTCCTCCTATGTATATGAAGGAGGAAGCCCCAGTTGATGCACTTTCTCCTCCTGTCGACATAAACGAGGAAGCCCCTACTGATACACTTCCTCCTCCTATTGACCTCAAGGAAGAAGCCCCAGTTGAGACAATTCCTCCTTCTGACGATGGAAAGGAGGAAGCCCCAACTAATCCAATTCCTCCTGTCGATAGGAAGGAGGAAGCCCCAGTTAATCTAGTTCCTCTTCATGAGGATGAGGATGATGATGATGATGATAAACCAATTGTTGTAACCCTTACATCGATTATATTAGGAAGCATAAAGAAGAGGAAAGATCAAATAAAAAATCTCGTTAAGACACCATTCACAACTATTGACAACAACAAGAAGAAAATAAGGCCCATATTTGCATTAGAGAAACCTACAGCTAAAGTAACAATTCTGGTGGATGCATTTTCTATAGTCGCTAGATCTACAAGTAAGATAATGGAATTTGAGGGTAGGGAAATGCTATCCAAGGAAAAGCAATTGTCCATGGATCAATATTTTTAAAAGTATACTAATAGGTAAGTTTCAATTCTTATAACATATTATTTATTATGTATTTACTTAGTATTAATTATGTATTAACTGCATATTAATTGTATATTAACTATATATTAATTATATATTAATTACATATTGACTATCGTTGAAGGACTAACATGATATTCACTTTTGAGAACCTCATATTAAGTAGAGCTGATATTGATGAGCTTATAACAAATAAATAACTAGATAATAACCATGTTGATGCCTTCGCCGTATTATTATATGAGAAGAATAAATTTATCTTTGGCATGTACCAACCCTTCCTATACGTCTCCCCAATGCATTGAGTTAGTATTCACGAGAAAATAATTTTTATATAATATTATTTGCTCAAGCATTAGCCATTTACTTTGGCTTCTTGTAAGTATATAAGCAATAGTATTAGGTCTCCCATCTTTATGTCCAACATATTAATAAGGTTAGAGTCTAGGCATTTAATCTTCTACTTCTTCCAATCATCCACAATTAACACTTCACACTTATGATAGGGAGGCTGAAGGAAAAGGTTTGAAAATTCTATGATTCCTTACCCAAACTGACACACAGAAAAATCCTTCTTGGCCTAGTAAGTGAGAACAATATGGCATAGTGTTAATTTTTTTCTCTTATGGCCAGTCAATTAATATGTGTTCGTTATCTTATTTAGATAAAAAACTATATATAGAGATGAAGGGATATTTTAATAGTGATATAAGTCGATGGCCTGTCCATGGTGTCTGCGGTTTGCCAACCCAAACTAACAGTATTGATTGCAAAATATTTGTCTGTAAATATATCGAAAGAATTATTCTTGAAAAGAATATCAATTGGGTAAAACATCAAGATTGACAAGAGATTGACAAGCAGAAATGCCAAAATTTAGGGCCAAATTCACATACCATATTTTGCTCAACGATCAGGTAAACCTTTCTCTATAAACTTTGTATTGACATTCATTCATATCAACGAGATTATACTATATTTTTTATTAAATGTTCCTATAAAATAATTTTTTTCTGTGCACTTTGTATCGATAATATAATACTACATTCTTATGTTAATTTTCCTTTTGCATTTTTGGTGGTCAGTGTATTGACATGTCATAGACTTTGCATTTATATTAAGAAAATTATATCTATAGTGGCATCGACTGTGTATTATCAAGAAGGTATATAAAAATTAGTCGATACATAGCTGATACACAATCAATATATACTTGATACAAAGTCAATATACAGTTGAAAATAGCCAATGCACATGATTAATTCATAGTTCATGTAATATATAGTTGATAAATACTTAATGCACAATCTATATACAGTCGATATATAGTCGATACACAATCAATATATAGTAAATAATTAATTAATTCACAATTAATACATAGTGAAGTTATCTTACTAGTGTATCAAAGAAATTATTTCTTAAAAGTTCAATCCTTAATGCTCATTTGATATACAAACGATATATAGTTGGTACATAATCAATATAAAGTCAATACACAGTTAATACATAGTGAATACATAGTGAATACCAAGTAAATGCACAGTTAATATAAATTCAAAAAAAGAGATAAAATGAACAAAAATACAAAAATTTAAAATTTGTGCAACCTAATTTAGAAAATAGAATATAAAGTCGATACAGAGTCAATACCTAATTAATACATAATAAAGTTATCTTGCAAGTGTATCAAAGAAATTATTCCTTATAAGTTCAATCCTTAATGCACATTCGATACATTATCGATACATAGTCGATATACAGTCGATACACAGTCAATATAAAATTAATACACAGTTAATATTAGTAAATACTAAGTCAATACACAGTTAATACAAATTCAAAAAAGAGACAAAATGAATAAAAATAACTCATCAAATTTTAAAATTTGTTCAACCTATTTTAGAAAATAGATTACAAAGTCGATACACAGTTAATACATAGTAGATACACAGTCAATATATAGTCGATAAATAATTAATACACAATCAATACATAGTTAATACACAATTAATACATAATGAAGTTATCTTGAAAGAGTATCAAAAAAATTATTCCTTAAAAGATTAATCCTTAATGTACATTCGATACACTATCGATATAAAATTGATACATAATTGATAAAGAGTCAATACAAAGTCTATACATAGTTAATACATAATGAATACATAGTGAATACCAAGTCAATTTATAATTAATATAAGTTCAAAAAAGGGACAAAATGAATAAAAATAACTCATAAAAATTTAAAATTTGTGCAACTCAATTTAGAAAATGGAATACATAGTCGATACACAATTGATACATAGTCAATATACAGTCAATACCTAGTTAATACACGATTAATATCTAGTAAAGTTATCTTGCTAGTGTATCAAAGAAATTATTCCTTACAAGTTCAATCCTTAATGCACATTCGATACACTATCGATACAGAGTCGATACACAGTTGATACTTAGTTAATACAATGTCAATACACAGTTAATACATAGTGAATATCAAGTCAATATACAGTCAATACAAGTTCAAAAAAAGAGAAAAAATGAATAAAAGTAAAATCTATGCAATCTAATTAAAAAAATGGAATATAAAGTCGATACACAATCGTTATAAAGGCGATACATAGTCGATGTAAAGTCGATACATGAAAGATACATAGTCGTTGCATAGTAAATACACAGTCGATATACAGTCGATACACAATCGATACAAAGTTAATATATAGTTGATACGTGCAATCGATTCACAGTCAATACCTAGTTAATACCCAATAAAGTTATCTTGATAGTGTATCATAGAAATTATTCCTTACAAGTTTAATCCTTGATGCACATTCGAAATACTATTGATACAATCAATACATAGTTGATACACCCAATACACAATTAATATATAGTGAATACATAATGAATACCAAATCAAAACACAGTTAATACAAATTTAAAAAAAGATAAAATGAATAAAAATAACTCATAGAAATTTAAAATTTGTGCAACCTAATTTATAAAATGGAATATAAAGTCGATATAAAGTTGATATACATTCAATATAAAGTCGATACATAATGGATACATAATCATTATACAGTCAATACACAATTAATACATGTTCAAAAATATGATAGAATGAACTAAAATAACTCATGTTATTACAATGAGTAAATAATGTCTAAACCATCAATTATTATTATAAATTATTTTAATTTAATAATTAAAATGTTATAATTAAATTTAATATATTATTTCTCTTAAGCAATAATATCCATCATCATCATCGTATACTCTGAACCTGGCTGACTGGTTACTGCCCCATAATGAATTCCTCATTGAAGCATTCACGCATGTTTGAGAAATTAATCTGCCTTGAAGGTGAAGACATTTATGTTGTATGTGCCATCACAGTAGGTTTCTCTATTGAAAAAACTTTGCTCAATAAAATATATATTGTCTCTTATTATATAATAAAAAGCAATTAGTAGGTAAGTTAAATCTTGTTCTTATGCTTCTTCTTTTCCTAGTAGCCCTTCAACCTTGCATTAAAGATGTCTTTAGGCCTACACTTTAGTGGCCTTTTAATTTTGCAATGCTACCTTATGTACTGCCTAGAAACTTGTGGTTATTTCTCTTTCTATCAAGAATCATGTCAATATTTTTAGTCATATCCTTCATTACATCCAGCATGTACTGTTCTGCCTCCTCATTCCACTGTGCTCGTACGACAATTTGCTATGAGAATTTGCTAATATAATTTTTGAATATTAATTCACTATCAACTTCGGATGTCTTTCATATACCTATGAATATACGGCAAGCATATATATTTTTCTTAGCTCTTGTTGACCATCATAGTAGAAGGTATTTCTTAGGGATATCCATAATATATACTTTCCTCAAAACTCTCATGCAATGAGAATATAATACTCCCACAATCTCAAAGTTCCCACAGGTGCATTGAATACTACCTTTTTTTTGAATTGAAATGAACAACCCAAGGGGTCGATTGATCCTTATTCTCAGTGATCCTAATGAAAAATTTTTAAGAATCACTTAAGGCATACTCTATACTCATTCCACCCATGCCATTTAAAAATTATTCCTTAAAAAATAAATAAAACTTTCTTGAGTAAAATCAAGCAATTTGCTTTAATATTAGGTTATTTTTATTACAGGTACTGCTGTGGATTAGTCACATTTATAATCTTCATCCTATTCATTTTGGCACCATATTATCATCACCTTTCTAGGCACGAAAAATAATCAGTTATTGAATTTGTTGGCTTTAAAATGCTATGACACATATTATTAGTAGACTTGCTATGCTGTGTGGATAGAATGCCCATACTAAAATAATCGTTATTGAATGTTATTAACCACTTATTTCTTATTCTATAAAGCTCCTCTAACCAACCATTACTATAGAGGTTCCCTTTTGTGATTATTATAACCCATTTTTTCTTGAACTCTTCCTTAGAGTCACGCTTGTTTAAATATTTTTAAGTAAGTACTCTAACTTTGTCGTTGTTGCTGAAGCACCAAATAGAGCCTTTTTAGAGATATGCCATTCATATAACCTATAATGTGTGCTAGGTAATACAACTTATATGGCCCTAGCCATTACATGGTCTTGATCAGTAAATATTATTATTGAATATTTATCATTCGTTATTCGTACAAATATTTTAAATAGTTACGTAAATGATTCAATTATTTTCTCTGACAAAAAGGCCAACCTGAGCAAAATGTTCTGCCAATGATTATTAACCCCGATAAATAGTGCATAGACTAAATTATATTTATTAAACATATAGCTAGCATCAAAATTACTACATCTCCAAAGCAGTCATAATCTATCATACCCATCCTATCAACCCAAAAAATTTAATAATCTATCAAATTCATCAATTTGCATGTCCTATGCAAACATAGAGTCATCAACTTATCAATCTTTAAATAATTGAATTAAAAAATTAGTGTCCCTATTTTTAATCATTGCACTTTTCTCCTTTTTAATATAGTCATAAGTATCTCTCTTAGTGAATCCAACATTCTTAATACCTCTAACTTCATCAGCAAGGTAGGAAAAAGCATCTACGGTTCTAATTCTGGCTTTCACCATTATTTTAAGAATTGATGCTTTCTCTTCACTCATATTTCTACATGATCTAAGTAGATATTTTTCTTCAGGCAACCTTTTAATTTCCATCTTCATCCACTATATACCTAATCATAGCTTGACAACTTATTCTGGTATCTAACCTTTGATATTTCATTTATAAATTCAAATCAGGACCCTTCTTGAAACCAGCTTTGGAACATACAAAGTGCTTACATCTTATCTTTTTGAAATTTGGTCGGTAACTGTGATGTTGTGAATACTAAAATCAACATTATATGCATACATATTGTACATCTTGTTTGCCTCCTTCTTACACTTGTATACACCCTAGTACACAATCAATACACATCTTATAAATGAACAGTCAATACACAGATTATACACATTAAATATAGAGTTAATAAATAGCTTGTACACTATAAAAACATAATTAATATACAGCTTGTACATAATTAATACATAGTTAGTGCACAGCTTGTACAATACTATTACATAGTCATCACACAGCTTGTACAAGGTGTGTATAGCTTATTCACAATCAATACAAAACTTGTACATAGTCAATACACAATTACTACACAATTTATACATAGTCAATATAAAGTTTGTACACAATCAATATACAATCAGTACACAGCTTATACACAATCAATACATAGTTAGTATATAGCTTGGATAAGATGTGTATAAGCTATCACACATAAATACACAGTCAATACATAATTTGTACATAGTCAATACATAATCAAATATACAGCTTATGCACAATCAATACATAATTAATACCCAGCTGATACATAGTAAATACAAAGTCAATACATAACTCGTACACAATCAATACACAATTAGTACACATCTTATACACAGCCAATATATAATCAATACACAGTTGATACACAACTAATACCCATCTTGTACAAGGTGTGTACAGCTTTTACACAGTCAATACACAGCTTATATGCAGTTAATAAATAGTCAGTACATAACTTATACACAATCAATACATAGTCAGTACACAGCTTATACAAGGTGTGTACAAGCTATCACACATCATTACACAGTCAATACACAACTTGTACACAATCAATACACAATCAAATACACAGCTTATACAATATCAAATACACTTTATATACAAATACACAATCAATATACAACATGTACATATTGTATATTGACTGTGTATTGATTGTTTACAAGCTTGTATACAGTGTGATGTTACAGGAAAGTCTAAAAACTTGGGAGGAGTTTGAAATTTATCGATAAGTTGAAATCTACAACAGCTCCAACCAACATATTTTTCGCTTTATACCCTAAACCTATCCTTACTTCAGGCTACAATTTTTTCAACTTTAAGTCTTTCTGGACATTTGCATATCCCCTTTAGCCTCTGCATCCTGCAGGCATATCATCTGCTCGAAGAATACAACATCCTTTTCCAAACCAATCTTAATCGTTATTGGTTGTTCCTTGTTTTTCAAAATCCTAAATATTGGGGAGCTCTCGTAGTTTTTTTTTTCTTAAAAAGAGCACCAACCCTAAACCCTAAATTTGAACAGGATGGTAAAGCCCTTTGTCAAAAAGTCAAAACTATCACCTCTGGGCCAGGTTGGTCAGGCTGGCAAGAGCAAAATAAAATACAAAATCCACATGTCACAATTTTATTAGAGTCTGAATAAAGAGCTACGTCCGGACTCCACACCTAATCATTTCTCCACTGAAAGTGGATTTTTTTTCATTCGCTGCTATAGTGCAATACATGGTGTTACAATTAAAGTAATAAGTAAATGCTGTTACTAAAGCTTCATTTGGGATGATTTTCTTATTGCTTCTTAAAACAGCTTTTTATTACAAAACTTTTAATTAAAAATCAACAAGAAATAGTAATTTGTTTGTATAAGTAAGTTTATATAATGAGTATGTACAAAATTATTATGAAGTGCTAAAGCAAATATCTTCAGTTGTCTTATTTTGGTTCATCAGTGAAGTTCATAAATGTGAATGATTTGATTCTACTTAAGGGTCAATGTTGATAAATGGATTATTGAAGTAAAAGACAAGTCCTACTTAGAGCAACAAAAATTTCATACTTGATCAAACCAGTCAACTTCGTTATATAACTATCCAAGTGAACTAAAGGTTGGACTACGTGGGCAGTTGCTATTAAATACTACTGATTGAAATACTAGTCAGCGTCAATTTTGAGGATTCTTTGAAAGCCAAAAAACACTTAGCATAAACAAAGTGATAAAGACCAAAAGAATGCCTTTCATTGAAAATAAACTCTCTCTCATTTCACTAAAATAACCATCAGAATGCTATCTTCGCTAATTTACATTTCCCCAAACAACTGAAAAAGTCTACCTCAATAGGCAAGTAATGAATACTTCACCCTCAAAACAATCTTTCCTTTCTCAACTCCAAGCTTGCCCCCTGTAATAAGCCAATGCCCAGGAACATCATCAGGTCCTTTGGAAATCTCAGACATTTCTATAAGCTTCTGCAACTTCCCAACAACCTTGGAGCTTGAGCTCTGTGAATCAGTTGAATTAGCTGACTCCTTGACTGCTTCATACTTCAGATTTTCACCTGATACAGCTGGATTGTGATCCCAGAAAGATCGCCTGATAGTGCAGCCAGGTAACTTGGAATAAAGAAGCTTCAAGTACAGAACATTTTTAGACCCAAAATCCCAAACCCCAAGCTGAGCTCCAGTGACTACGAAGGCACCAGATAAGTCATCAATAAAGGCATCATTGTGCTCGATTGGAGCTGTGCTCACATGGGAAAAGTTCTTCCACCTTACAGGTTCAAACCACCTGCTGTCTTGTTCTTCAGGCCCTTGCCACTTGGGCGCACCAATTGGGATATGAGAATCCCAATATTGTTGGAGAACTTTTGGCAGGGATGCCAAGTGTTGCAAATGAATGGTCAATCTATTCTGTTTCACTCCTTCCAAACACAGCCTCAGGCCAGTTACAGGCCTGCGGACAACCGATACCTGTATTGTTACCAGTTAGCACAGGTTTCAATCAAAGCATGAAGGTTGTAGAGTTTTATACGTATCATAGGTTTGATTAGGTTGCATACAAGATTATTAACCAATGTTGACTCTTTCTTCGCAACCCATAGAAAATTTACCTGCTCTAGGCTGATGTAAAGCTTCTGACCCATCACGCTGAACTGCAGATATGGGCAGACTGGCTCTTTCCTGTGATGCCCTGGAAGATTTTCTCTTATTGGAGCCCATACCCGCGCAACTTGAAATTCTAGGAAGTACTGCAGTTCCTCAATGGGCGGCTTATCTGTAAATTAGACATTGAAGAAATTTCAGTTTTAAATCGTCAAAACAGAAACGAGAGGACTCTGTTAAACCAAATCCTAACAACAACAGCAAAAGTGCTTGAAGAGGGGTTCGTACATTCTAAATAAAGAGCGATGGCACGGATTAGATGGTCCTTCCCAGGAATTCCATCAAGAAGAAAAGCGATAGGCATAAAAGTCATCTCAATAATGTCAGGTGCATGCCTTACAGTATTTTGCCACTGGCTGTGGCTCTGAATGAGATCATCCCCTCCTCTTCTTCTGAAAATGATTGTGACATCCTGCATCAGACGGTATTCAGATTCAACAGAATCTTTGAACAAAAGAATATCCTCTTAAAAACTAAACTAAATTGGCTATTCGCTGTGCCAACTTCTTTTGAGAATTCAAATATAGTAAAGCATGATGATCAAAACATAACACAAACTCCTTCGGTTACAAATAATGTCCAATATCAAAGAACTTGCATTATATCAAACTCTAACATAATTTGAATATTTTTTTAGCTTCATTCAATTTCACACAACAGAAATCAATGAGGTGTCCTTCATGACTTAACACTCTAATATCTAAACTAAATGCTACACAGAAACCCACAAAGACCTTATTAAAATAGACTAACTCAAGCATCCATGCATTTGAAAGTTCATTTGATTTCAATTAAAAAAAATGATCATCAGATTTAGTAAATTCCCCTTTTTTTCAACCAACTTGTAATTCAAGTCATAAAATTACAAAATCATTTATTAAATAAATCATCTAAAAACAATAGCTAAATAATGACAAGTCTAAATATCATGTATCTTAATAGATTTTGACAAATCATTAATTAAATTGATCTTTACTGAGAGCTTTGTTGGAGAAGCATAGGGAGAATAAGGACGATCTACAAATGATATTTATTAATTTTGAGAAAGCATGTGATAACGTTTCAAGAGAAGTGCTCTGAAGTGTTATAGAAAAAAAAAGAAGTTAATAATGTTTATATTCATATCATTAAGAATATGTATGCAAGAGCTATTAGTTGTGTTCAAACACAAGCTGATTTGACCAATTATTTTTCTATTTCAGTTGGTTTAAATCAAAGAGCAACTTTAAGCCCATATTTTTTTTTTGTTTTCATCATGGATGTTCTTACTAGACATTTGCAAAAGGATGTACCTTGGTTTATGCTTTTTTGTTAATGATATTCTTCTTGTTAATAAGACTAGATAGGGAGTTGAAAGTAAACTTAAATTATGGAGGTCAACCTTATAGTCTTAAGGTTTTCGTTTAAGTAGATCTAAAACTAAATACATGGAGTGTAATTTTAGTAGTAATAAATCTAATGAGGAGATTGTGACTTTGGGTGATCAAGTCATTAGAAATAGTACATGTTTTAGATATCTCGAGTTTATTATTCAAATTAATGGTGAAATAGATGGGGGATATTATTAGTAGAATTCAAGTTGGATGGTTGAAGTGGAGGAATGCATCGCACCTATTATGTCAGAGAAAAGTACCCCTCAAAAACAAGAAAAAATTCTAAAAGATGCTGACGAGACCTACAATGCTTTTTATGGCGTAGAATGTTGACCATTAAAAGAAAAGCATAAAATGAGTATATACATGAGAAGGTTAGAGTAGCTCCAATGGCATATAAGATTAGAGAGAGTCGTCTTAAATGGTTTGGTCACATAAAATGCCAACCTTTCGATGACCTGGTCACAAAAATACTAAATCACAGAAATCAAAATATCATGAATTATGAGCTAGGTGTTATTTCCTGCGCACAGCGTAAATAGCAAACCTTACTTTGATCACACGATATGGTGAAACTATAAAAAAGTAGGACACAAAACACCATGAAATTATTAATAGGAAATATATAATTTATACTATTCTAGTATAAAGACATCATAGCAGAAACAACAACAACAAGCCTCTATTCAACTACGTGGGATTGACTACATGAATCTTTTTTCTCCAGTATATCCCATTAAGAGTCAAATTCTGATTTAAATCTAATAAAAAAAACACATATCTAAAACTTTATGACCAAATCATTTTAGGTCTACCTCTACCTCTCTTAATATAAGTCAAATCTAATACATCTACTCTTCTAAGAGAGTCATCGAAAGACCGATGTTTTATGTGATCAAATCTTCTAAAGCGACTCTCTCTAATATTATCTACGACTAAATGCACTCCAACCTTTTCACGTATATACTTGTTTCGCATTTTGTCTCTAAGTGTAAATCCACTCATCCACCTAATCATCCTCATATCTGCAACACTTGACTTAATTTTATGCTTCTTTTGTAATGGCTAACATTCTATGTCATAAAGTATTATAGATCTCACCACCATCTTATTAAATTTTCTCTTAAATTTGATGGGTACTTTTCTATCACACAATAGGTTCGATGCATTCCTCCACTTCAACCATCCAATTAGAATTCTACTAATAATATTACCATTAATTTTACCATCACTTTAAACAATAGACCCGAGATATCTAAAATTCTTTTAAATGATTGATCACCCAATGTCACAATCCCACAACTTGAACTATTACTGCTATTAATTGAAAATTATGTTTGTTTTTATTGTGCTTAATTTTAATAAAAATGTGTTTTAGTTAATGTTGTGCAGGATTGTCTCAAGAAAAAGTCAAAAAATTGGAAAATTAGAACTAGCCCCGCAGCGCCCCAAACACCAACGCCGCAATGCCTTCAATGCCACGGTGCTAGAACTGGATATCGCAACACTCAAGTCTCCGAAAAATAACAATTAATTCAACGTCCCGACAAAAATTCAGCCAACGCCATAGCGCTACTGGCGCCTCAGTGCCACAAAGGGAATGCCATCACACTCTACTCTCCGTCATTTTTTTGCAAATAATTCAATGCCGAAGCGTCGACCTTTGGAGCGCCGCAGTGGCAGATTACGTGTCTGAGCGTCATGACGCCCATCTTTTGTAGTGCCACAGTAGGGCAATTAAGAGTGGTTTATTGGGGAAACTTCATGCCGAGTCAGCCTAATGCCACAGCGAAGCCAAGTCAGCAAGTTACGACGCCACCCTATCAAGCATCGTGGTGTCTGAGTCAGTTTGTATGAGTAAATATAAATAATTTTCTATTCTATTGAGAAAGGAGAAACGAAAAAGAGTGGGAAAAACATTTGGTGAAGTGGCTGGTTCTGTGCAGTAGGAAAAACACTACTTAAGAGTGGAAGAGAGGATAGAGCGAACAAGTGAAGAGGGAATCATTTCAAAAAGAGTCCATATGCAGGATTTGTTTGGGATTCTCAAATCAGGATGATATTTTCTTCATTTTCTTTTTTGTACCTCTTCTTGAAAGCAAGTAATGAAAAATATTTTGTTCCAAAATAATTTTAAAGTTGACTAACTTCTTAGTTTTGGGTTGAGGATGTGAATAATCTTTGTATTTTCTAATGTAAACTCTTGTATGTAAATGTGAATGATTATTCTCAATTATTCCCGTGCTTAATTAAATTCATGCAATGATCATATATGAAGTTAAAATTTAGTATGATGCATTGTCTCTAAGGAGAAATGTTAGAACAATTAAGAGGATTAAGAAAGAAAACTTTCATGCCTAAACATATGATGAATAGTATTCTAGAGTCTATGGAGATAGAATCACTGTAGAAAGGTGAAAACCTTTCTTCACACCCTTACAAGCTTGGCAGAGATCTAAGGGTGTATATGCTCTAATAGTAGATGAGTCCGCTTAGGAAATCATGAGTTCATCACTATCATTAGTCTAAAACATTTTAATTTCTGATTATCTTCACTTCATTTTTCAGTAGTGGTAGTACCTCACCTTTATTTTATTGAGTAGGACAAATTTTGTAGTTTGAGTAGACAGTACTAGAGAAAGTTGTAGCATACTTCTGTCCTAGAGGGATCAACACTCTTCTCATATAATTTATTACTGGATTGATACGTGCACTTGCATAGGTGGGAATAACACACACACGTATTTAGTAGCAACAAAAGCCCCCATCAAGTTTTTGGCACTGTTATCAGCGACACAAGTATATTTTTTGCAATTTTATTTATATTGTCCAAAAAAGCTGCATATTTAATCCTGCTTTTATTGTTTAGTTTTTAATTGGTTGGCTGTATTTGTATATGTATTTGTCACTTGTAAAATAGTGAACTTGATTGTTTTTGTAGATTTATTTCATTTTTCTTAATAGCATTTCATCTACTATTTGTTGATTGTGCATGTATTAGATCTAATAAGGAACCTTTGTTGTATGACATAAAAATAGAAAGGACCCTTATAAAAATCTGAAAAAACAAAAAGATCGTAGAAGTAGATATGGCCGAACCAAATCCAGATCAAGACCAGCCAAGATCTCTTAGGGAGTATGTCAATGCATTAGTAGATGAAATCAATCAGAGTATCAACCGACTTACTATCCAAATCAATAGTTTTGAGCTGAAACTCACTATTATTCAAATGGTTCAAATTCTCAAATTGGAGAACTCATGTTGAGGATCCAAATCTATGTTTAGCTAGTTTCTTGAAAATTTATGCAACGTTCAAGTACAATAGAGTCAATGATGATATCCTTAGACTTCGATTGTTTCTATTTTCTCTAAGGGACAAAGCTAAAATGTAGTTAAATTCATTACCCCTAGGCTCCATAACCATTTGGAATGAGTTGGCACATAAGTTCCTAGCAATATACTTTCTACCTTCAAAAACTACTAAGCTTAGGAATAATAATACTTCATTTTTTTTAATATGATGGAGAGTCAATTTATAAGCTGAAAAAGATATAAGAAAATGCATAGAAAGTTCCCTCATCATACATTGCTTGATTGGTTGGTGATTCAGATATTTTATAATGGACTTGTTGGATTCTTTAGGTCTATAATTGATGCAACAGCCGAAGGATCTTTGATGTCAAAATCTTTTGATGAGGCCTATGCTTTGATAGAGGAAATGGTAACAAACAAATTCCAGTGACCTTCCGATCGAGTGAATCCTAAGAGAGTAACATGTATCTATGAATTAGATGCTTTATCTATTTTGACTGCTCAGATAATAGTTATGTCTAAAAAGTTAGACAATCTTGGAGTTAGTACAGCCTCAAGATCACCTATGCATTTGGATGAGAATGACTTGAATTCTACTAGTGATTATAGTGCTCAAGGGGTAGTGAATGTGAATGTGATTGGATGATAAAATAATCCCTATTCAAATATATATAATCTAGGTTAGAGAAATCATCCTAATTTTAATTGGAGTAACAATAATGATGGAAATCAATGGAATGCAAACTAGTCCAATCCTGTTTGACCTTGGAATAATCTCAGCAGTCTGTAGTGAACCCTAGACTTTCTTATCCCCCAGGATTTAATCAGATTAATCAATTCAAAGATAGAAATACACCTTTGGAGGATTTTGTGCTTTAGATAGGAAACCAATTGTAGAGTCAAGCTGCTATCATTAGAAATTTGGAGAATCAATTAGGACAGTTAATAATTTCATTTAATAGTAGATCCTATGGCACATTACCCAGTACCACTAAAATTATCCTAAGGGAAAAGAAAAAGAACAAAGTATGGATTAGTTGAGGAATAATAGTGATATGACACGATCAAAATGATAGATCTATGCAAGTCTGGCAGAAGACTATAAACATAGTGCTTTTGGGAGGCAGCCTAATTCTATTGTGTTAAATCCTAATGTTGTTTATATGAAATGTTTTTGGTAATTTTGTGTTTTATGTGCATTGTGAAAATTGTTTTGAGTGTGTTTGTCATAAGTTTACTAATTATGGTTTTTTACTAAAGGATTATATTATATTTTTCCGAGCATTTTAAATCTATTCTAAATTGATCTAGCGCTATAGCATTAGCTCCCTAAGAGCTACAACATCTAAGTTTAACATCGCAATGTTGAAGTCTCGAAAAAATTGATGTTAGATGCAATGCAGCAGTGCTGTAAACACAAGGGCCACAACGCTACTTTTGTTTTCATAGGTGCTCCAGCGCCAATATTTATAGCACCGCAATGTCAAAATAGTATTATCTACAGTAATAAGTCATTGCATTCAACGCCACTGTAACCGCTCACCTATTCATTATGCCCATTTATTGAGCGCCGCAGAAGCGTCGCAGCGCAGCCCAAAGCAGCGCAATATTAAGTCAAAACCATAATTATGTTGGTTGGCGCATCGCGATGACAATCTTTCCTAGTGCCATAGTGCTTGGACATGTCAAACATCACAGTGTTTTGTTAGCCAAAAAACAAGCGACTTGAGTTCCAAAGCCAGCATCGTAGCGCCAGTGCGCCACACATCTTTTCATGCCACGACACTAGTTTCAGTTTAATCGTTTTGTTGTTTAGCCTTCTACAACGCCACAGTTCTTTGCTTCGCAATGCCGCAACACTCATCGACTCTTATAGATAGAAGGGGTTGTTGAACCATTGTCTTCGCTGTTCTTTGCATATCCCGTTCCTCTTTGAGTAGTGTGATTTTGAGTTCCTTAGCACACTTTCCATTCGTCATGGAACCTAAAGTTCATGCGAGTAAGAAGAGGGCTTCCTCCTCTTTTGACAAAAAGAGGTTCATTTTAGCTAAGGCGGAGGAGCATTATACCCAACTTTTTGTTAGTAAGAAACTCATCCCAAAGAGAGGGCTCCAAAATCCTGAGGGGGCTATCATGGATAATATTGTTAATAAAGGATGGGAAACTTTGAGTTAAGAACTCATTGCCTGTATAGTTAATGTTGTTAGGGAATTCTTTGCCAACGCAAAGAAGACCCAAAACAAGAAGAGTTTTGTGAGGGAGAAATGGGTTCCATTTGATCCTATTAGCATTAACTGAATTTACAAACTCAGGGACATAAAATTTGATGACTATTCTGCCTTTGTTCATAAATCCATTGACCCCCAGGAATTACATAAGAGTTTTGACAGGATCTTATAGTGGAGCAATGTGGAAGGAAAGGAGGGAAAAATAATAAATTTTCCAACATCTTATTTAACTAAAGTTTCTAGTCAGTTGAGCACCCGTACCCCCAGGATGTTAGGAGATCAGATTACTGATTTGAGGGAGCAGATGGCTGGACTGAATACTTATTGTGAGGAAAGTAAGTAATGACAGTAGGGAATGACACATCATGTGGCCCATATAATGAATATGCAACAGCATCAGTACAACTATGCTTCCAAGTTCAATGAAGCATTAGTTGGGATGCTCAGGAGAAGCCCATTTGTGGAGAACCCCAACCAATACTATTTCCCGTCTGCCCCTACTTATGATCCTTATGTCCAACAGCTACCACCAACAGCAATAGATGATGATGATGATCAAGAGGAGGAACAAGATTAGGATGTGATGAGATTGTTACTATTTGCTTTTCTTTATTTTTATGTTTCTTTGCTTGAGAGAGAGAATGGTGATGATGATGGTTGTTTCTTTTTATTTTCTTTGCCTAGGAAGTTGTATTTGTATAGTCCAGTGGGTTGTGAGCATGGTTAGTTATGTTAGTTGATGGTTAGGATAGTCAAATTAGTTGAAGGTTGTATGTGTTAATTATCATGTTTAATGGCCTACCGTTTTTAATACTTTTGTCCTATTTTATTACATGTGTATTTTATTGAGTTATATGTTTGTTATGTTATTTTGTTATTTTAAAGTTTGTATGTAGTTTAAAATTCCCACTTGTTTATTTATTGTTTGTTCCTCTATTAACTTCAAATGCCCTTTGATACTCATTTGACAAATACAAAATTTTGCAATTAAAATTACTTAAAATTAAGAATAATATAAAATTATAGATGCTTAATTGAATGAGCAAATTACAACAATTCTTAATTTGATAATCTTAACAAGAAACTAAGAAAAGCATCTAAGTTAATACTTCATATTGAACTTAAATGTTATAACACCAAAGCACCTGACTACTAGTTACAAGATTGAATAACTAAGTTTAGAAAAAAGAGTACATAATTAATATATAAAATTCATTATAAACTCATATATGAAATTAATGAATTTATAACAATCCTTACATTATTCCAATTTAAAATCACTTGTAGATAAGGCAATTATATATTCAAAATCATTACTTGAGTACTCATGAAAGTAAAAAAAATAAGTGAAAAATAAAAAGATCAAAAGAAAAAGAAAAAAGGGGAAAAAAAAACATATGAGTACTCTAACATCAAAAATTGGTATCTGATGAAGCTGAATTCCTAGAGGATTCTAATACTTAATTTAAAAAGAAAAGTGTAGATAAGCTAGTATATATGGAGGTTTATAAATGAATTTCATAATTAAATAAAGTACGAGCATTTTTTAAAAGAAAAACATTCAATCTAACTTAATAGTCAAACATCATACTTACACTTGTAGTAGACGAGTTCAAATTGGATATTAATGAAAATGATTCATTGAGATGCTTTGTTTATGATTGCTTAAATTAAAATTGCCACACTTTAATCAGTACAATTCACATCTAAATAGTGAAGTAGTCTTACATTTTAATAATTTTTTATTTGGAATAGTGAATTGATCAAAGGTGCAATCACATTGTTTAAGGACAAGCAATAGCTTAAGATGGGAGGAATTTATTAAGTAAAAATTATATTTGTTTTTATTATGTTTAATTTCAATAAAAATGTATTTTTTTAGTTGATGTTGTGGATTGTCTTAGGAAAAAGTAAAAAATTTGTAAAGTTAGAATTAGTGCCGCAATGCCCCAAACACCAATGCCGCAGCGCCTTCAACGCCATGGCGCCAAACCAAGACATCACAACGCTCATGTCTCGGGAAAATGGCAATTAATTCAATGCTCTGACAGAAATACAGCCAGCGTTGCAATGCTACTAGAGCCTCAACGCCATAAAAGGAATGCCATCACACTTTGCTCTCTATCATTTTTGCAAATAATTCAACGTTGAAGTGTCGACCTCTAGAGCACCACAATGCCGAATGACATGTTTGAGAGCCACGACGCCCATCTTTCGCAGCACTCGATGAGGCAGTTAAGAGCGATTTACTGGGAAACATCACACTAAGTCAAACCAATGCCGCAGTGGAGCCAAGTCAACAGCACCAAGGAGTTAGTTAGGGCTGCAAGCGAACCGAGCATTCAACAAGCTGCTAAAGGCTCGGCTCAATAAGAGCTCATTCGTGATCGTTCAATTAGTTAATTGAACAAGCTTGAACAATTTCGTAAATACTCGATGTGTTAATAAACAAGCTTGAACAACAATGCATTTGGCTCAATTAAGTTCGTGAACATGATCGTTTAAAGCTCATGAACATACTTGATATGAAGCTCGATAAGAAGCTCGTGAACAAAGAACTCGATTAATGTTTGATATTTGACATCAAGATCGATTAATTCTTATTAATATTATTATATATATTTAATAAATAAGCTATTATTATATATTAATTGATATTAATAGATTAATTCTCATTAATATTATTACTTATCATTTATTTACTAATAACAATTATTTAATTTATAATTAACAATAATATAAGTTTATTATAATATAATGATATAATTATAGTTAAATAATAAAATTTAAAGTAAATAATAATGAGCACTGCATTTTTCATATTGATTAATATTATTTTTATTTTACATAGACAATTGATTTTATTGACCTAAAAAGACTTGGTTAGAAAATATTAGAAATGACCTTTCTCTATTAGATTTAAACGAGAATTTGACTTTGAACCGGACACAATGGAGAAAAAGGATTCATGTTGCCGACCCCACGTAGTGGGACAAAGGCTTGTTGTTGTTGTTGTTGTTGTTGTAGACAATTGATTTTATTATAAATGTATTTGTTCATAGATATATTCATGAACGTGTTTGTTTGATTGTTTAAAAAAATTCGTTAAATATGTTCACGAACATGCTCGATGTAATCATTTGTTAGGAAGCTCGATAAAGCTCGTTTGTTAAGTTAATGAACATCTAAAAGTAGAGCTAGTTTATAGCTCGTTTGTTTAAAGCTCGATAAGCACTAAACGAACCAAACATGAACTGAACATGAACCGAACATGAACACTCATTAATTTAAATGAACCAAACATGAACACAAATAATAAAGCTCGAACAAACACGAACCAAACTTGAACAAGCTGATATTAAATGAACTCAAACATGAACACTCAAATACTCGGCTCGGTTCGGCTCGGTTCGTTTGCAGCCCTAGAGTTAGTTAATCATTGTAGCACCGAGGTACCACCCTGTCAAGTGCCGCAGCACCTGAGTCAGTTTGTGCGAGTAAATATAAATAGTTTTCTTTTATTTTGAAAAAAGGAGAAGAGAAAAAGAGTAGGAAAAATGTTTAGTGAAGTGGCTAGTTGTCTGTGTAGTGGGCAAAACACTACTTTGGAGTGGAAGAGAGTACAGAGAGCGAACAAGTGAAGAAGGAATCATTTCGAAAATAATTAGGGCTGCAAGCAAACTGAGCGTTCGACAAGCTGCTCGAGACTCGGCTTGATAAGAGCTCGTTCGTGATCATTCAATTAGTTAGTTGAACAAGCTTGAACACTTTCGTAAATATTTGATGTGTTAATAAACAAGCTTGAACAATAATATGTTTAGCTCGATTAGGTTCGTGAACATGATTGTTTAAAGCTCATGAACATACTCGATATGAAGCTCGATAAGAAGCTCGTGAACAAAGAACTCGATTAATGTTTGATATTTGACATCAAGTAAGCTTCATTTAAAAATATATTCATATTGATTAATGTTATTTTCATTTTACATGGACAATTGCTTTTATTATAAATGTGTTTGTTCATAGATATATTCATGAATGTGTTTGTTTGATTGTTTAAAAAAATTCGTTAAATATGTTCACGAACATGCTCGATGTAATCGTTTATTAGGAAGCTCGATAAAGCTCGTTTGTTAAGTTAATGAGCATCTAAAAGTAGAGCTCGTTTTTTTAAAGCTCAATAAGCACTAAACGAACCGAACATGAACACTCATTAATTTAAATGAACCAAACATGAACAAAAATAATAAAGTTCGAACAAACACAAACCAAACTTGAACAAGCTGATATTAAATGAACTCAAACATGAACACTCACATACTCGGCTCGGCTCGGTTCATTTGTAGCCCTAAAAATAATCCATCTACAGGATCAGTTTGGGATTCTCAAATCCGGATGATATTTTCTTCATTTTCTTTTTTATCTCTTCTTGAAAGAAAATAATGAAAAATATTTTATTCCAAATTAATTCTATGGCTAGCTAACTTCTTAATTTTGGACTGACGATATGAATAATCTTTATATTTTTTATGTAGAATCTTGTCTGTAAATATGAATGGTTGTTCTCAATTACTCGTGCTTAATTTAATTCATGCAATGAGCATATATGAAGTTAAAATTTAGTGCGATACATTGCATCAACAGAGGAATGTTGGAACAATTAGGAGAATTCAAATAGAAAACTTTCATACCTGGACATAGGATGAATAGGATTCTAGAGTCTATGGAAATAGAATCACCTTAAAAAGGTGAAAACTTTCATTACACCTTTATAAGCTTGACAGAGAACTAAGAATGCTTATGCTTTGATTCACAGTTAGTGTAGATGAGTCTGCTTAAGAAAATATAGGTTCATTCTCTATCATTAGTTCAAAACATCTTAATTTTTGGTTATTTTCACTTTTTACTGCATTTTTCAGTAGTGGTGGCACCTCACATTTATTTCATTAAGTAGGATGAATTTTGTGGCTTGAGTAGGAAGTTTTATAAACAGGTGTAGCACATTTGTGTCCTCATGAGATCAACACTCTTCTCATGCACTTTATTACTTGATTGATACATGCACTTGCTAGCTGGGAATATTACACACGCATTTTTATTAGCAGTAAAAGCCCCCATCAACTGCTAAAATGACAATCCATGTATTCGATTTTAGATCTACTCGGGCTAAAACCATTAGACTTTAAGTTTGACATTTATAATTCAAGTTTATCACTAGCTCCCTCTCCAGTCTTATCAATAAGAAGAATATCATCAGTAAAAAACATACACCAACGTACAACCTTATGGAAATGTCTAATAAAAATATCCATGACTAAAATGATAAGTGCTTAAAGCTTATCCTTGATGTAATTCAACTAAAATTGGAAAATACTTAATCAAATCATCTTATGTTTAAACACAAGTAACAACTCTTATATATATATATATATCCTTAATGACTTGAATATAAGCATTATTATCTCCTTTATTTAGAACTCTCTAAAGAACTTATCTTGGAACTTTATCATAGGCTTTCTCTAAATCAAAAAAGTATCATATGAAGATCTTCCTTTCTTTATACTTCTCCATCAAACCTCTCAACAAATGTATAGCTTCCATAATAGACCTACCTAGCAAGAATCTAAATTGATTTTGAGAAATATTAGTATCATGTCATAACCTAGGCTCAATTACTCTCTCCTATAATTTTAATGGACACATCAACTTAATTCCTCTACAACTCACACTTTTGTGCATCACTTTTATTCTTAAAAGTGGAAACCAATACACCCCTTTACTCATCTAGCATTTTTCTTTAAAATAATATTAAAATATTTAGAAAGAAAAGAATTTCTTTAATCACATAAGCATTTCTATAATTCTATTAGAATCTCATCAGTTCTTACTATTTGTCCACGCATCATTTTCTTTAAAGCCTCTTCAATTTTGATTTTATTAATATGATAATAAAAATAAAAATCTTTGTTATTATTTAGGATGCTTAGGTCACTAAAGTCAATAGTATTCTCATGACTTTTGTTGAAACACTTATCGAAATATGTCATCCACCTATGCTAAATATCCACTTCTAAGAAAAGTATTTTTTAATCTTCATCCTTAATGCATTATAATAGAACTAAGTCTTTACTTCTCTAATCTCTGATTAACTAACTAATAAATACATTTTTCACCCTTATTAGTATATAATCTATTATATAAATCATTAAAAACTAAATTCTTTATATTACATATTACTTTCTTAGAATCCCTATAGACCCCTATATATTTTACCCAATTTTTTGAGCTTTTACATCTAAATCAATTTTTATAGTAATGTTTCTTATTTTTATTCTTTTCTTGCATATTTTGATTTCATCACAAACTATTTTTATCACTGGAAGCTTTTCTTTTTGATTTCTTCAAGCACATACTTCGCAATATTATTAAAATCATTAGCTACTTTTCCCACATAATATTGGCTTTCACATGAACAACACAAATCATAAGATCTTCAATATTACTCTAAAAAATAATTTTAGCAGTGTTCTTTAAATACACTCATCTAATCCAAAGCAAATATTTTATTTTATTTTTCATTTTTCACCCCTTCATCTTAAAGTCCAAAACTACTTGAGGAGCATAAACACTTATAATATTAACAATCTTAGCATCAATAACAATTTTCAAAAATACAGTTCTATCTTCATTTTTATTAATCTCTAAAATATTATCCTTCAAACGTATTTACAATCACACCTACACCA
The DNA here is from genome assembly GCA_019925795.1 of Dendrobium chrysotoxum. Taxonomy (NCBI): domain Eukaryota; kingdom Viridiplantae; phylum Streptophyta; class Magnoliopsida; order Asparagales; family Orchidaceae; genus Dendrobium; species Dendrobium chrysotoxum. The sequence goes on along the minus strand of CM034302.1, from coordinate 63,255,346 downwards.
TTTCTAAATTAACTTCTACATGAATACTAAAATTTAAATCATAAACTATCAATCTTCTTAGTCTTTTTCTTCAACCTATTTAGTTTCCTGAATATATAGAATATTTAACTTCCTATGAATCATATTATCTATTAATTCTATTAATTTATCTGTAAAAATATTTATATTCCAAGTTTCTATCCTAATTCTAATTTCATGGGCTAACCTTTTGATCCACATTCATCCATGATGTGGGAAACCCTGCATATTTTATGCTGCACCCGGGTGCAAGTGCAGCGACCCTTGCATATTTTTCATTGTATTTAGGCCATATAACACATCACTTCTAAAGAACGCTCTAGCATTAACAAAATATATTAAAAGATTCAGTCATAATTGCCTGACAAGTTTTATACTAGTTATCGATTACCTAATGCAACCCTCCACTTTTAAAGCATAATATCATATACATATAAATCATAAGAAAAACTCATCAGGATTTAAAAATATTATTAATAATAAAAGAAATATTTTACAATATAAGCATTCTTTAATCATTTTCAATTGTCACACATCTTTTTTCCAAATTAAAAGATAAATAAATAGGGGCAAATAAAATCTTGGTAACATTGTGATCTCATTCAAATGATATTTGAAAAACAAGATAATGCTTAACAATGAGTTGAGTAAAGAACTGTGTTGTTTGAGAAGAATTATCTTAGCCTTTTTATTTATTAGTTTTATAAAATTGACTCTTTAAGAAAAAAATATTAAATGGCACATACCTGATTTCAATGAAATAGCTACTGAGGGCAGGGCTTTGGCTTCACCTTTAAAGAGCATGGGTTTGGCTTTGAAGGTAATGAAATGATACAGTTTTTTCTTTGAAGATGGCTTCAGGTATGGCTATGATGGAATGATTATGAAAGACTCAATATGAATTTGGCATTGATCAAAGCTCATTGGCTTCGCATGATAATCCTCAGCGGTCTTTGGATTCAAAGAAGAGGAGTTGGAGAAGAGAGAAGGCTGTTGAAGAGGTAGAGACACAAAAACATTCGCGAGAGACATAAGAAGATTGCCAAATAGGTGGAGACACGATATGACATTGTTCTACCAAAGAAGAGATGATACAAGAAGAAGAGGCAAAGACATGAGAAGATGAGAACATGCGTAGACGCAATCATATCTCAAAAGGCTAGGGAAACAAGCATATGTGATACTATGAGTATTACTTCCTTCATAAGTTTTGATTATAAGTTCTGCTATTTTGAGTTTCACATGTCCTACTCATGTCCCACTCATATCACGCCATGTCCAATAAGTGTTAGAGGCCAATTTTAGAATAAAAAAATTTCAATGCAATTTTTTACTATTGGACACGTGTCGGGGCGTGTTGGAGCCATGTTGGTGTTTGACATCTGTCAACACTTGTAACATATGGATACCATTTGGATGTGTTTATGCTTCAATGTCCTCTCATTATTGTCAAAAGCATATGTATTACATCTCCCAAAAAAGTAAAATTTTATCATAAAATCAAGGTCTAAAATGAGCAACATCCATGGTTAGCATATGACACCATATTCTATCAGCAATTATTTAATCAAAACTAAATATCTCAAAGAAAAATATAGAATAGTTTTATCTACTTAAGCTACCTTATATAAATCACTGATGTGGTCCAAGTTCTAAATTGGAATAAAGTAGGCTTGGACACAAACTTCACACAACTCCTAATATCAATTATGAGCTTGCAAAGCTTCTCCCCATGTTTAAATAAGTTTGAAAATTTGTAGTTTGCTTCTACTCAGATTCAACCATAAGAATAATTATGATGAAAAACATGACTTATAAATAATTATCAACTAATATATCATCCTCAAAATCACTAACTTCTTCAAACACGTTAGTATCAACATAATCATTAATTTTATTATCTTCCTACTCCATATGTATAAGTTTCAACTAGGTCACACAGTAAAATAATGACTAGTCTCACGCCAACACAGAGAAATGACTTTACTCAAAATCAAGTAGTTGCACCTCTATTAAACTTGAAGAAATCACACATCCAACTTACAAGATTGAAAGCTGAAAAGGCAATTTTTACAGTCAAAATGTTTTTTTAGTACATGCCTCAAAATATTTATTTATAGACTATGCATATCCCAGCTAATCGATATTGTTGGCACAAAATCAGCCAAATTTAAGTTTTAAGTTAAATCTAAAAGATAAATGTTAATTCAATTCAATTAAGAATCACTTGAGCCTTAACTCAAAACATTTTACAAGCCTATCTTAAAAATCTGGAGAAAGCCCAAACTTGTTGAATTTGATGAAGCAAGATAAGGACTGTCGCAAGTTAAGCCCATAACAATTTTCAAAATACCAGCAGCAATACGTCTCTGGGAATCATGAACAACAACAGAATATCAAAACAACTATACACCTGGTTTCCAAAACCCCAAAAAACTACAACTCCCCAGAACCACAACATGTATTACCAAGTTTTCCGATTGCACATAAACCAAATAAGAGAAAAAGCATATGCTCTACTGACAAGCCCAATGAAATCAATATGTTCGCCTGGCTCAATGATAAAGCATTACCACAGGCAAAGTGAGTATATAGTTAAAAAGGCAATCTAAGTTCGAGGACTCAAAGAAGGATACACCAGGTAGAAAAGTTCTCAGGTTTGTGGAGATGCAGGGCATCAAACCTAATGCATAAGGTTCCCACCAATGCAGAATATGGGAACACTTGGTGCAAGCACTTTGTACAGATGTACAACGAGAAGAAAATGACAGACGCAACATGGGGTTAATGCCATGAGTTTGAAACTAGGGAATATTGGTTGGGTTGACTTTTTTTTTGTTCTCTTGTAGTATCCTTCAAACAGATCTCTCTCATGTTCATGCTGCAGGCAACAAAGACCACATTAAATTTTTGATCTCTTGCACGTAATTACTTAATGCCATTTCTTGCACTCAGCACATATGTTCCATTGAGAATCCCTCACTACAGAACAAACTAAGTTGTTGTTCATCAAGTAAATAAAGATAATATCATACTTGTAAAAGTAAGAACAAAAAGGCACTAAATGTCAATTATGCAAACAGAGGCACCAAAATTTGTGGGTAATAGCTTCTACAAAACCAATAATATAACATAATCTATTTGGTAGATGAGTTTCAGATCATGATTAAATAATTAAAATATTCACAAAACATAACAGCAAGATGAAATTTTATGAGGACTGTTGATACCTCTTTTGCACTAAGATACGGAGCAGTAGGTGGTTGCGGATATACACCCTGACTATTAAAAGAAAAAGGATCGGCGGCCTGGCAATACATAACAACGAAGGTAATCAAAATGAAACAAGAGCAGAAAGACAATATAAACCCAACTCTAGATAAGAAACAAAGCACTAGCCTTATCTTTCATTTTCATTGGACCAGAACTTGAATGACCTTCATTTTCAGAGAATCTCTGATCTCCTATATCTTGGATATAATTTTTTATGTCCATGAACGATAAGTGTGATGAGCTCTGCTGCTTGACATATATTACATCCTTACCACCAATGGTAACTGATGTAATAACGTGAGTGCCATAACTTTCAATAAATCTGCAAACAGGAAAATTTTTTAGTCCCAACCTTAAACATTTGAATCATCTTGTTAAGCTAAAAAAACTGCCTAACCTGGCTAACAATGATGGTTCCCAAGAACTTGGTACGGCCTTCTTAACATCTTCTCTTAAGGATGAAGGTTGTTTGGTTAGCATAACTTTACACAAAGGCATAAACATTCCATCCATAGCAAGGCTTTTTGTAGAAGCCATATCAATTTTCTTTGAACCAGTAAAGCTGAATGCAAAATTGAAACCACCAAGAGGAGTATTTCCTGATAGCTGAGCTCTCTTGTTAAAAATTCCTGCCATCTGCAGGGAGTCATCACAAGAAAAAAAAAAAAAGTTCAATTTTATTTAAGTATCAAGCATCTAGTTCTCTAGAGATCAAGAACTTATAATTGCATCTGAAAGAAACTTGAACATCCAAACGAAACTTTGAAAATAACATACATGATACAACACATAAGAACTGCGAGAATTTACAGGCATGCAGACAAGTAGATTAAAGAATTTAGCTTTTAGTGAGAGCGAAAGATGTATTTAGAAATTAGTCAATCAGAGATAGAAGAAATAAGGACTTAGTTCAAGTATGGTGCATTAAAAATGAAGATCAAAAAGTATTTTTCTTAAAAGAAATATTTAACATAGGTGGATGAGATACATCGATAAACTTTTCAACAAAGATTGTAAGAATACGATTAACAATACTGACCTTAGCATTCTAAATGAAAATATGTTTTTATTTTTATCATTGTATTAATAAAATCGAAGTTGGAAAGGCTTTAAAGAAAATGAAGTGTGGAAAAGCAGCAGGACCTGATGATATTCCAAGAGAAATTTCGAGATGCTCAGGAGATCAAGGAATTTCTTAATAATTTTTTTAATATTATTTTAAAGACTAAAAAGAAGTAAGATGAGTAGAGAATGAGTATGTTGGTTTCTACTTTTAAGAATAAAAGTGATGCACAAGAGTGTGCGAATTATACGGGAATTATGTTAAATGTGTCATACATTAAAATTATAACATGAACAAATTGAGCATAAGTTATGACATAATACTAATATTTCTCAAAATATGTTTTGATTCATGCTAGATAGGTCTGCTATGAAAGCTATACATTTGTTGAGAGGATTGATGGAGAAGTATAGAGAGAGTAAGGTCGATCTAAATATGATATTTATTGATTTAGAGAAAGCATGTTATATAGAGAAAGCATGTTATAAAGTTCCAAGAAAAGTGCTATGGAGATTTCTAGAAAAAGAAGTAAATAATGCTTATATTCAAGTCATTAAAGATATATATACAGGAGTTATTACTTGTGTTCAAAAATAAGGTTGTTTGACAAAGTATTTTCCAGTTTCAGTTGGATTATGATGTAGGCAAAGTTTCGGGTCCCCCCCCCCCCCCCGCCACATTGGCTGCCGTATGATGCTTCGGTTTCCCCTTATGGCTGCTATTTTTGCTTCGATTTTCCCCCATTTGTTGCTGCCTTTTCGGTTCCTTTTTGCTGCGATTTTTTAGGAAATTCTAGTGACTATTTGGGTGGTGCATTAATTACCTTGCATTAAATGTTTTTCCTTTTCTTCCCTATATATAGTGGTTGTTTTCCTGTAGTTAGAGGATGGATTATTTATTATTTTTAGACCATGAAACCTGCGGGTTTGTTATAGCTTGCGAGCTATTGTCTTCTACCTCCTTATACTTTGTCTGAGACTTCTATTTATTCTTCTCTCCACAGTTCTCATTCCACCTGTATCTTTCTTCTTGAAACTTTGATTAGTCGTAAGTTGTGTTGTTTTTTTTACAAGTTGAAAGTGGTGTTGTGTTTTGTAAGTTGTAAGGTGTTGTTGTGTTCTAAGGTTGTGTTATTTTTTTTTTAAGTTGAAAGTGTTGTTGTGTCTTGTAAATTGTAAGCGTTTTTGTGTTATGTGTTCATGTTCATCCATGTTTAAGGAAGACAAGTTTGTTTTAAATTGCAATCTTAAATAGTTTATTTTTGTTGCACCAATTTGGTATCAAAGCTTTAAGCTTTCGGGCGGGTCTTCCTTTCTTTCTTCTAATAAAAAAAAGGGCATTCATCAACAAGCCGAGGTCCCAAATCAAGATGAAATAGAATCTGTAGTTGGTGAAAATCAGCCAACTAATCTAGAAGAGACAATTCCAACAACTAGATGGGTTCGCCACAAGAAAGTTATACTGATCCAATCCAGAATGAACTTTACAAAATTCAGGAAAAAATGAATTTGTATGCAGAAAGATTTGAGAAGAAAAAGAGTCTACTTCAAGCCCAGTTTAATCAAGAAAAAGAAATGATTCAAAGAAAGTATGCGGCTTTAATACAAGAAATGGATGTGGCTCATTCGGTGCGTCACGGAAGTTCTGAAGCTATCTCATCAGGGGATGAGAACTCTCCACCGGGGGAGAATTTACGTAGGTAAAGTTTCGGATCCCCCCCCCCCCTTCTCCCCTTGGCCGCCGAATGATGTTTCGAATTCCCATATTGATGCTTCGGTTTTGCCCCCCATTGGCTGTCGTGCGATGCTTCGGTTTCCCCTTTATGGCTGCTGTTTTTGCTTCGATTTTCCCCCATTTGTTGTTGCCTTTTCGGTTCCTGATTGCTGTGGTTTTTGAGAAAATTCTAGTGGCTGTTTGGGTGGTGCATTAATTACCTTGCATTAAATATTGTTTTTCCTTTTCTTCCCTATATATAGTGGTTGTTTTCTTGCAGTTAGAGGATGGATTAGTGATGATTTTTGGATTATGAAACCTGCGGGTTTGTTATAGCTTGCGAGCTATTGTCTTTTACCTCCTTCTTCTATCCATAGTTTTCATTCCATTGGTATCATTCTTCTCATAAATTATATAAATTGTAAGGTGTGGTGTTCTAATATTGTTATATTATATATGTGTTTGTTTGTTTATGGTAAGAAAGACTTTTAATTTGCAACCTTAAATTTTTTATTTTTTGTTGCATCAGATTACATCAAGAATCATCTTTAAGCTCATATATTTTTGCTATAGCCATGGATATAAGACATTTGCAAAATGATGTATGTTGGTGTATGCTTTTTGTTGATAATATTCTTTTTGTTGATAAGACTAGAGAGAGAGTTAATGAAAAACATGAATTATATAAAGGTCAATATTAGAATCTAAAGTTTTCATTTGAGTTGATCTAAAACTGAATACATAGAATGTAATTTTAGTAGTATTAGATCTAGTGGTAGAATTATGACAATGGATTATCAAGTCATAAAATGGAGTGCACTCTTAAGATATCTCAAGTCGATTATTCAAAGTGATGGTCAAATAGATTGGGATATTATTAATATAATTCAAATTGAATGGTTGAAGTGGAGAAATACAAAGGGTCTGCTCTACGATAGAAAAGTACCACTTAAACTTTAGAAAAATTTTAATAAGATGACGATGAGACCTGCAATACATTATGGCATAGAATGTTGGTGATTAAAAGAGAAGCATAAAATTAAGTTAATTATTGCAGATATGATAATGCTCAGTTGGCTGAGTGGCTTTACACTTACTTAGAGATAAAATGCAAAATGAGTATATACATGAGCAGGGTTGGAGTAGATCTAATGGCAAATAAAATTAGCAAGAGTCGCCTAAGATCATTTGGACACATAAAGCATCGACCTTCCGATGACCTCGTTAGGAGAGTAGATGTATTATACCTAAAAAGGCTTGGTTAAAAAAGTTGTTCATAGATATTTCGATAAGAAACATAAAGTGCCATAGTTCATTATATCACAGAAAGGTTTGGTGGTTTGGTTGCATAGATAATTATGATAAGACCACAGATCAATCCAGTGCTCAAATTTTTTAAAGGGAGAGTGAACTTGAATAAGTTGCAGTTATAAGATTCACCTAGCTGATATAGCTGCAGGCCAAGATTTAGCCTAGACCAGCAAGGTTTTTGTTGCCACTAATTTATCAGAGGATGTTATCGAGCTAGTAGAAACCTTAAAGTAGTAGAAAAAGCCAGCCTATCACCAAAACAGGGCCAAATAAAGAAAAGCTTAGCAAAACCTAATAAAATTTATCAAAATTCATGGCAAAAATCGATCCAAAACTACTGAAATGGAATGGTTTTAGCTGAGTTTCAAACCCTAATCAATGCAATCTTTAAAGTTTTGTTATCAACAAGGAATTACAAAATCTCAAAAGAATAGCATTTATCTAAAAAACAGTAACCATGCATCCAACAAAGCGATGTTGATCTTGCTACATGTTTCAGCATGAATATGGTTCAATAAAAATTAAATTCATATAGCATTTTCCAAAAGAGTTAGTCAACAAAAAAATAGAGACAAAAGATGCTCAACTGCCAACTCTTCATCAATATATAGAAGTCTGGATTGGAAATAATGGAAGTTGGATACTTCTCACTGTTTGGTTGGTTATGTAATTGAGGACTCCTTGGTTATTTTGTTCAAGTAGCAGTGGGGAATCCATTAGATAAGTTATACATAACAACGTTGACTAAACACTCCAAACCAAATTGCATCCAGTTTTGTTGGAATAAGTAAACATAAACAACCAAATATGCTTCTGAAAGTGACTAATCTAGTTTACAATTTCAGAAGGTAGAAGTGACTCTTCCTTGCACTTTCAGACGGCTAAACAAGCCCTTAACGTAGATTATACGTGAAAACATTGTGATCATGGTTGAAGAGAGCTGGAACTTGTTTAATATTTTATGAAGAAAACATTTTTTTGAAAAATGAATCAAATGAATAACCTACATACTAGTGAGACCACAAATAAAAACGATTAAAAAACATAAAGAAAAATGAACAAGATGGCAATGTGCAAAATCAAAACCAATACTACATACAAGTCATAATATTACGCTCAATGCTCAACAATTACATAAACATCAGCTTACAAGCCCCCATCTCCTTTTTCTAAGTGAAAACTTGAACTTAAATGATCAATTTCGGAATGAAGTGCCTGATCAATTCAAATTAACATAACAGATCTTCAAGCTTATCATATATTAATAGAAAGGCAACGAGGCCCACAAACAATTTCCAAACAAACAAATATAGACACACGAGTGCGCCGAAGAAAGAAAAATTAAAACTAAAACACAAGCAAAATAGTTAAATAGAACGAACCTCCAGGTAAGTGCAAACAACAGTGCTCTGCCGCCCTCCAATATCTTGGGAAAACCTCACATCCCTGGAAACTTCAGGCACAATCACATCATCGAATGCAATTTGATCCCTAAAGTGCTCTTCGTCCACCTCCACAATCCTAGAACTTTTCGTCCCCTTGCAATAAAGCAATCTCGTGTCACAGTTTACATCAAAACCGCTTCCCAGAGCTTGGATCGAACTCCGGATAGTACGAATAGCAGCATTCTCTTCCATCACAAACTGAATCCGAGAAAGCAAATCTCCTCCGTTCTATACTATTTCAGTTAACAAAGACCTAATACTCAAAACTCAAAAACACAGCTCCAATTAGCGTCTTCAGCCAAGAAGTTTCTCTACAAATGGAACTCCAATGAAGAGCAAGAAAGTGGTCCTTCTTCGCCATATGGGTTTCCTAGAAAGTCGGAAGAGCTTGGAAGAACTGAAAAGGCCTCAGCTTTCTGAGCGCCGCCTTTTTGCCTTCATCTTTAGAAATCTATTTTCTCGAAATCTGATAAAAAAGCCCACTGAACAGAGAAAATCAAGAACTCCCACTTTTTCTCATCCCAATCCCTGAAGCCCCAAAAATGCTTGAAAGAAAGAAGTTTCCAATTGCGGAATTAAAACTAACTCGCTGTCATTCTCAGAAAATTTAAAAGCGAATGGAAAGTAAATTGATTCGGTGCTGAAGACCTCACTCAGTCCCCAAAGAAAAGTAACGACACAGCTCGCCAGTGAAGAAGATTTCAGCTCCGGACACTCACACCATAGCGTTGACTGCGAAATAAGCGTCTTCGAAAAAAAGAGCGTCCAATTTCTAAAAGGGGCAATATTTAATCCATCCAGTGGTACGTAGGTTCGCTACCAGGACTCAACGCCATGACACGTCGATCAGAGGCCGAGGGAGATGAGGTCAGGAATGGGTTTGATTGTTTACTATTTTATTTTTTCTCAATTTGACGAGGAAGCCGTGCCGGCCCGTGCGTCTACTCAACGGCTCGCTCGTCAAATGGCAAACGGTAATTAATTCCGACGGCAGCTCACTGTCGATTTGCTGCAGGTGGTAGGGATAAAAAAAACAGTTGACAAATGGACGGCTGTGATACTAATTAGAAACATGTGGTTAGATGTTTATATTAAAAATTTAAAGAATTAAATTTACAATAATTCGAATTTCAAATCCAATAAATTTATTATTAGATTAAATGCATAGATGAGATGAACCCGATATCACTAAAGATAATTCAATCCATTTCGAATGAACCCAAGTTAAAAACTTAAAACGTGATTGAAAATTTTAGAAAATTAATTGATGAATTAAATAGTTTCTAAATCTTATTTGCTATAGCAAAATCCAGTGGCTTAATGAGATAAATCAAAATCAGGACCACTCAATTTCAAGTTCATTAAAGCACTTAAATGTTCAATGAAAATTTTATAATTAATTAATTTAATATGTGTTGTCAAATTAAATGTTATAAAATTTTGTTAAAATTTTACTCTCAAAATACTATAAATAGACATTCATTCTCCTTATAAAAAGGATATTTACTTGAGTTTGAAAAGAGCTCGGAAATCTAAAGAACTATAAAGCTCTATTTGATGTTTGACGCTAACATTCGATGCCATCCATTGTCATTGTCCGACTACAGTCACCTAACTAACACTATACAACCTCACCACTTCGTTGGCATAGTCCATTCAATGTCATTTGACCATCACCATCCCATTGCCATCATCCAACCACCATCTCCCAATCAACGTTTGATCAGCATCACCAACCATCATCTAACAATAAACCCTCAACTATCATCATTCAATTGTAATTGCCCTATTAATATCATCCAATCGACATTATCATTCTTCAACTACTTTTTCCAAGTTGTACTACAATTACCAAAGACCAAGCTTGAGAACATTAGTTTGTAATGTCATTTTTTTTTTTATGAGGGGAAAATCATATCTCTATTACGTTATTTATATAATGAACAATTTCATCTAAGCAAGGACATGTGACTTTTTTCCTCTCTAAGTTTTTCATATAGAAACATTATATCTCATTTATTTGTACATTTCCAAGATTTTCATTTGAAGCTAGGATGTAAAATTCTCTCTCTAATGCTATGAAATTTTTAGCATGTAATAAATTAGCATCATATGTAGAAAATGAATTCCAATATCATAACAACAATAAATCAATGGTTGAGATGAGTAATATCAACATCTATAGATTTTCTACCTCAAACAATCGTCTAACCAAAAATAAATTTGATAACCATGAATGTCATAATCTAATCATCATTATATTGAAGTTCCTCTTGAACCCCAATCTAATCCAAAACTCCTTAACTCAAGCATGAGATTTTCTTAGCAAGAAATCCTCTAGCAACTTTGGTATATTTTACTTGGCCTTGCCTCATGAACACTCCCCATTATATTATACAAGATGAATTATGGCATCTTATTAAAAAAATTTGCTTTCAGAGATAGAAGTTAGCTCACTTTCAGAGATAGGAGTTAGCTTACTTTCTAACATAGTTTTAAAGAGTCTTAATGATGAATATGAGAGGCACTTTTGGTGGATTAGCTAATGAGAATGCTTATAAATATTTAGTTTATTATTTAAAGAGGTTATTTGATTTTTTTTGGTAAAAGATGAGGTTGGAGGGGTATAATCAAAGGAATGCTAATACCATTTCTATTTGGGCTAGTTTGAGCAAATTTTCAAGTTCACCATAATGTAATCCAAACTACACTTCTCTAATCATCATATTGAAGTTCTCTTAAACCCCAATCTAATCCAAAACTCCTTAAAACTAGCATGCGATTTGCTTGGCATGCAATCCTCTAGTAACTTTGGTATATTTAACTAGGCCTTGCCTCATGGACCCTCCTAATTTTATTATATAAGATGTGTTCTAATGTCTTGTTATAAGAAAATTCCTTTAGGAGATAGGAATTAGCTTACTTTGTAACATAGTTTTTAGGAGCCTTTATGATGAATATTAGAGGTCATTTTGGTGGATTAGCTAATGAGAATTCTTATGAATATTTAGTTTATTAGATAAAGAAGTGATCTAATTTTTTTTGGTGAAAATATGAGGAGTTTGGAGGGGTATAATCAAAGGAATGCCATTACCATTCCTTTGGGCTATTTTGAGCTAATTTGCAAATTAATGTTAGGAAATGGGTTTTCAATTAAGTAAATGGTTGGAAATGATAGTGGATGTTGAGGTTAAGATGTTAATATACGATCTAGAGTAGATGATAGAGTTTTGTGAGGCTAAAGGCCTGTTTAATTGAAAAGGCTGAGTTTGAAAAGATTAATTTTCTTTGGAAGAATTTAATTTCTTGAACTTTAGTTTTGAAATCAAACACATCATTATGAATGATATATCACCTTGGGAGGTGAACATATCATTCCCTAATTAGTTCAGATTACAAAATATTGAATTCATCCTGATTATTATAGTCAACTCAGGGAAGGACAACATATGACCCCGGAGGATCAAAATTATGTCTGATCGAGTGCTTGACTATGTTAATTTGGATAAGGGGTCATTAATTTCATTATCAAAGTCACAATAATAGAATAATATATCTTCCCAAAGAAAGAATATATCATTTACTATCAATCATTTGAATATGACGATAATGATCATTAAATTTAATTTTTCCAAAGATAATTATTTGAGGTTTTAAAAATAATAATTTTTGAAAATTTGATCTAGGCTTTTAAATCTCCTACGAATATAAGCCTTATAGATAATTACATCGTAGAAAATTTAAGATTTTTATGAATACTCTCCTTTAAAATAAGAGTAAAAATTTTATTTTTGATTTTTAAAGATTGATGTCAAAGGAGTGATGATTGGAAATTCAACTAGGATTGGATCAAGGTTGAACACTTATTTCTAGAGGTCAAAGGAGGAATGGTAGGAGGTTCTTTGGGATTCTGAAACACTTCAGAAGCACCCCAACCTATCCAATATGTTGGGCTTGAGTTCTAGATTGAAGAGATTTAATTTGAATTGTCAATTTTATTAAAAGGTTGGGATTAAATTCCCAAAAGGTTGAGGTCTTATAGTCTTAACCTGCCTAAGAACCTAAATTTAAATTGGGTACTAAAAATCAGTGACCCGAACCTAGCTAATGCAGTGCAAATTTGACTTACCTCGGCTTGGATTGGGGAGCCAGCTAACCACCTAGTCACTTAAAATACATGCATCCAGTCTTTTATGCAAGAGTGGTAGGGATGTTATTTAGTTAAGTTTGCGGAATCATGGCTGACATCTAGAGCAGATCCTAATGGGCCTTTAACTGATGTTAGATAAATTGATGCTTGAAATAAAAATATAATTAAATTTTAGACCCATTTAAATTTATTTCTAATGCAATATATGCTAATTGACTCAATAAATACTTAAATTAAATATGAAGCAATTTTTAAAAAAGAGCTTAAAATAAATTTTTCTCTAGAGATTCCATAACTTCTCCTTGACACGACTACACCCTAATAGATCAGGTGGCCTGCTAGAACTCACAGGTGAGGAGGTGCCTAATGAAAGTTCATGAAGGTTATTAAACCTCTAAGAACTAGCCCGAGGCTAACAAAGAGAGGGGTGAATTGGTAATTTTAAAAAAAATTTAATAAAAAGAAAATCCCTTGATGTAGAAGCAGATCAATTTCATAATAACAAAATTAGAGTTTTCAACTACGCAGAAAATCATAAAAAAGTGCAGAAATTAAAATGCAAAAAAGTAAAAGAATGAACACACTAGATTTTATAGTTGTTCGGTCAAATTTGACCTACGTCCACTACCAAGAGGCCTCCTCCGAGTATTGCACTAAACCTTTTAGTGTCTCTCCTTTATCCCCCACAGCTAGGTAGAGAAGTCATTATAAAAATCTCTTCCACCGACTCGGTGAGGCAGAGTACCATGAATCTTTTTTTTTCTTCTAGTGAAGGTAGAGAACCTTAATCTGTTTACTCCCTCCTGGAGTAGGCAGAGAATCTGAATCCATTTACTCCCTCCTAGAGTAGGCAAAGAACTTGAATCCTTTTACTCCCTCCTGAAATAGGCAAAGAACCTGAATCTGATGCTGAAGAATGTCTTCCTAGAGCCACTAATAAATCAAGAAAGTAACTTGAAGAAGATGATGGAAACCTTGCTTAGAGTAACCATTATGAATCTCTCACAACTCCTCACAAGAATCTCTCCCTTTCTTCTCTCCCAAAGCTCTCTCTCCTCTTAGCACTCTCTCAAAATATGCCAACACTAAAAGATCTCTCATATAATAATGTAAGAGCTTAAATAGAGAGACTCTAAAAGAAGCCCTAATTTTCAATTTATCGTTAAAGATCATCCAGTACTATTGTTAGATCGTCAAGTATGATTAGTACAAAATAGTCCTTTCAAACAGTACGATCCACATTGTTCTATACGATCAATTCAAGTATTTTGTGCTGATCGTCCCATACGATTATGCGATCTTACTGTATGATTTGTTCAAGATACTGTACTGATCATCCAGTACGACGGGAGATGATGAGCGATGATTTAAATATCATCCCATATATTTCTCGGGTCGTCTAATACGATCTCCCTGTACGATTAGAAGAAAATCATGGTTTTCATCTTGGACGATGCGAGATGATCAAGTATCATCCCATATATCTCTCAGGTCGTCCCGTATGATTGGTAATGATCGTCCTATACAATCTGATCAAGTAATTCTACCATAATAAGTCCCCTAATCATATGATTAATTAAGGCATGATTGTCATAAATTATCCAGTATGATGTATATTATACTATATGATTAAAACAAAATTTGAATATTAAAATATTGCCTAAATTGTGATTGGCAGCTATTTTTCATAATCATAACTGATCATCCTATAATATTTTTAATCACTCTTAATTAACAGACATGCCCTAATTAAGGTTTTATATTTTAAGTGATCATCCAATACGATATAAATCATATTATATGATTAGTTCAAAAACCAGAGATTTTTTTAACTCACCAACTCACTCTCTTGAGTGTGTATGTACATGGTTACTCAGCTTAGTGTCCACAAGATACATTATTTGACTCAAGAAAGATAAAAAGTACATTGAAATTGAAATTATAGATAGACTCAACCCTAGTCTATCCAATCTTGAGCTGATTGACGTTGCCAGTGGACCTAAAATGTTAGTGAGCAGGGCAACAAAATAGATATGCAATAATAATAGTGATAAGGAAATAATAATATTTATTATCATTAAAATAATAGTACTTGGGCCTAGATTTGCAACAATCTCTTCCTTTTAGATGATGGAAAATATTGTTGTTTAAAAATATTGAAAGCTTTTGATATTCTCTAAAACTCCCCCTCAGACTGTGAATTTTTTTATTTTTATTTTTAAGGAAATATGAGACAAAAGTAAAAATAGAAAGACAATTAAGCAGAAAACTAGTTTCACTAAAACATAGGATGTAAACAACATACTATTCCCCCTTTTGACATCACAAAAAGGAGGAGAAAAAAATACTAAACAGAATAAAGTAAGTACATCACAAAAAATAGATAACAACAGAAACAAAACAAACTAGAACCCATAGGCATCCTGATCAAGAGGAGGAGGTGGTAGCGGCTGAAAGAAGCAATGAAGAGAGGCAATTTGATCTACTAATCAGGCCAAATCCTGGTTATACTGTTGTTGTTGTTCTATGTAGGCATCAAAGGGAGCTAAGTCTTGGTCATGCTGCTACTGCTGCTTGGCTACGTAGGAGTCAAAATGAGCCTCCCATTGATCAAACATCTGAACTAGCTGATTAATCTGAGACTATTGGCAGATAGGGACAGGTGTAAGAATGGGTTCTTCCTCCTCTTCCACAGGCTCTTCACGCACATTGTGATGATGAGTACTGTAAAGAACATGGAAGGAGCTATTAGAATAGAATGTGGGGAGGTGATCAGGTGGAGCTAAAATTAAAAATTATATTTTGACTCTAGGACAAAGGAAATGAGATGTCCTAAGGCTATGTTAGGCTTTCTTGTGTGGCCAGGATCTCTAATGCAGGTTAGATGTTCAATATAGCGAATGATAAAATCAACTACTTTAAAGTCAAAGTTAGCCATGATGTAGTAGGTGGTAAGTGAAAGAATAGGTGTAATGTGAATCTGATCCTTAGCTTTAGGAATAATTAAATTACGAAGGAAGTATTAGATGGTTCGGGCATCCTTGACTAAGGTGTTGACTTGGGTACATGGTAGTTGACATTAATTTCCCTAAGAATGGTGTTAGTCGGAGCCCAATTAAAATTAGGATCTGAAGCTAAGATGTGAATTTTGTCTCCAGTGGTAGAAAGGTGGAGGAATTCATGATAATCTTAATAGGTTATTTCTACAGGCCTTCGATTAACATATGATTGTAAGGCAATAAATGTATTGTTAATATGAAGGTTTACAAAGAATTCAAACAGAAGTTTAGAGTTGAATGAAAAGGCTAGTGTGAGAAGGAAACTAAGAGTTATTTGAGCAAACAGATCGAGTATCTAAAAATTCTGAACATTTTAGTTGACAATCTTGGAGGGGGTTATGCCAGCAGTTTTATAACGATGGTAGGCTGCTTCATCAGCTTCCTTAGTGAATCGAGAATTGATATCACGCCTAGAAGTGTTTCTTACAAGTGCTCAGGACCTTTTTCCACCAGCCATTGCAAGAATAGGAGTGCAAGAGGGAAGTAAGGGTTTAGAGGAGTTGAAAGGTGTGAAGAAAATGAAGAATCAGCTGCTACTTATATAAAAATTAATAGATCGTACAATACGATCATGAGATCATACTAAACAATCATATGCAATCAATTTGTCCAGAGGATCGATCGAAAAAGGTCATCATATCGTATAATATGATCAGACATTGTACTAGATGATTAGGCACAAGGCAATCATCTCAAGGTGTCATCTTGTATGATCATTGACTGACTAGATCATACAATATGAACACGTGGATCATACAGGATGATTTGTCATAAAGGATTATACTGACTGCATTCAAATCATCAAATGGCTCTTGCCATATGGATCATACTGTATGAAGTAGGAATCATATTGGACAATCACCAATAATTAATTGATATCAACCATTGGATGTGTTATGATCAGAGAAGTGATATTTTGTTAAGATCATACAGTACGATGTAAATAGTACTGGATGATGTGAACAAATATTGAAAAACTTAGATAATGGAATGTCACGATCAGGAAGATTTAAAATAAAAATCAAGCAAAAAATAACAGAAAACAGATCAAAAAATATAATAAAAACAACAATAAGACAAAATCAAAGTTTTTTTAACTGATTTGCTCCAGTAAATGATAAATTCACCTTATTATTAGATTTAAAAACTAGTAAAAAATAAATTGATAATGCTAAAATTCAGAAAGGTTAGAAAATTAATCTTGTTAACCCTAGCTCGGACTCCTTATAGGTCAAAATCCTTTTTAAACAAAAATCTAATTCAGAAAAAATGTTAGATAGGAAAAATGATCTTTTTAAACTTCATTTCAGAAAAATATCTAATAGAATAATATTACAAAATAATCAATTAGAAATCATGATTTTTAAATTCAAGTGTAGGTGATATCAATTGGCACAGGGAGTCTTCTAAGATTTTAAGGATTTGAAAGAAAGGTAAGCTAACTCATAGTAGGCTAATTTTGTGCCTCTTTATTAGCTTTTAACGCACATTGCGTATATTTTATTTTTGATGCACTTCATGCATCTTGAAATTATTTGGCGGTCTTTGTGCATCTTTTTAGTTCTAGGCTCATGTTATGCCTCTTTTCATTTTTGCATGCTTTCTTTCTTTCTAAATCCTTAAAAAATTTCTCAGTAATGAGATTATCTTTCAAATGTGAGAGAAGACAAACTCACTCTCTTATATAAGGAAGGGTAATCCATAAACCATAATCCTATCCATATGATAAATGCAAATAACTTGATTAAGAAAACTTGAAAGAGATTCACTAACTTGGAATATTATTCATACGAGATATGTTACTTTAGGAAGATAGAATAGATCTCCACTTCAAAGTCTAAATTTTAATTTGAAATATATTTTGATTCAAAAAGAAAATACACCACTAAAGCAGTTAGAGGAAAAGAAACAATCATTAATATTGCTTCTTTTAACTATTTTAGAGGAGACAATCACTACTTGCTTCTAAATAAAAAATAAGGAAAAATATCATTTAAAAAAATCAATAATAGAAGTGAGCAGTGATGTTATTCTTAAAACACTGAAGGAAAATAGCAGAAAATCAAAAGCATAAAATAAAAACACATAAACAGAAATAAACATACAAATAAATAAGAAGAAAAAAAATAGAAACATAAAGCATCAATTTCAAGCATGAATATCTATCACACCTATTCTAATTCTTAAGGTGTTGATGATTTCAAAGTCCAGTGGTTTTGTAAATATATCAATAAGTTAATTTTCAGTGGCTTCATGGTATAGCACCATGTCTCCTTTGGTAATATGGTCCCTAATAAAATGGTGCCTAATGTCTATATATTTGGTCCTAGAGTGTTAGATTGGATTCTTTGAAATATAGATGGCACTAGTGTTATCACATAAGATTAAAATGGTAGCTACAGGTAATCCTAAATCCAGTATTTATTTCTTTAACCAAAGAACTTGGGCCACATAACTTCCTAAGACTATATATTCAGCTTCAGTAGTGGATAGGGCAACTGAGTTTTATTTTCTACTGAACCAAGAGACTAAGGACTGCCCTATAAATTGACATGTTCCAGAAGTACTTTTCCTTTCAACTCTATATCATGTGAAATTTGAATCAGAATATACTATGATTCAAAGGAATTTCTATGTCTAGGATACCAGATTCCTAAGTCTAAGGTTCCTAAGAGATATCTAAGGATTCTCTTCATAGTAGTCAAGTGAGACTCTTTTGGATCAGCCTAAAATCTAGCATAGAGATAAATATTAAACATAATATCAGGTCTGGTAGTAGTCAAGTAAAGAAGTGATCCAATAACTCCCTTGTATTTCTTTTGAACAACTGATTTTTCATTTGAATCCTTATCTAACTTAATAGTAGAACTCATGGAAGTGTTTATTGGCTTGGCTTTATCCATTTCATATTTCTTAAGGATGTCCTTAATATATTTTGATTGACTAAGGAAAATTCCATCAACCTTCTACCTTATACTAAATCAAAAAAAGTAGGTCA
Source organism: Dendrobium chrysotoxum (assembly GCA_019925795.1). Classification (NCBI taxonomy): domain Eukaryota; kingdom Viridiplantae; phylum Streptophyta; class Magnoliopsida; order Asparagales; family Orchidaceae; genus Dendrobium; species Dendrobium chrysotoxum. The sequence continues at coordinate 63,236,316 of CM034302.1, read as the reverse complement.
GCTCTCCCATCAAACTCATCTCAAACTCTTTACTCATTATTTTTGAAAATTTATCACATAAATTTTTATCAGAAGATCTAAACAGAATATCATCAATATAAATTTGAACAATGAGTAGTTCATCTCCTATATTTTTTTAGAAACAGGGTGGTGTCTGTGTTCCCCTTGATAAAGGTTCTCTCTAGTAGGAATATGCTTAGTCTTTCATACCATGCTCTAGGTGCTTATTTTAGTCCAAATAATGTCTTTTTTAATTTGAACATATAATTAGAAAATTATAAATTTTCAAAGCCTGTGGGTTATTCAACATACACATCTTCTTTTATTACCCATTCAGAAAGGCACTTTTGATATCTATTTGGTACAATTTCAATCCCTTAAAGCAGACAAAAGCTAGTAGTACTCTTATAGCTTCAAGTCTAGCTATAGGGGCAAAGGTCTCTTCAAAATTAATTCCTTCTATCTAGTTATACCCCTTAGCCACTAATCTTACTTTATTTCTCACCACTACACTAGAATCATTCATTTTATTTTTGAAAACCCATTTAGTTCCAACAACACTCTGGTCCTTATGTCTTTCTAATAGTTCCCAAACTTCATGCCTCATAAATTGATTTAATTCTCCTTGCATGGCTAGGATACAAAATTCATCAGATAGGGTTTGATTTATATTGGTGGGTTCAGTCATTGAGATGAAGGTAGAGTAGTTTACTTCTTTTCTAAGTCCATGCCTAGTTTTAACACCTTCAAATGGGTCTCATAAAATTAATTCTTTAGGATGACTTGAAGAATATCTCTATTATCTAAGAAATGAATTTTTAGGTTCTACTCTTTCCTCCAGATTTATAGATTCTACTCCTTGGGTGATTTTTATAACTTCTTCTTCTATCCTAGACCCTCCAGAATTATCAGATTCATTAAATATAATATGATTGGTCTCCTTTACCACTAGTATCCTTTTATTAAAAACTCTATAAGATTTTCCAATATTTTAATACCCTAGGAACACTCCTTCACCAAATTTGGGGTCAAACTTTTCTAGTAGAGATTTCCCATTATTCAAAATTAACACTTTACATCCAAAGACATGAAGGTGAGAAAGGTTGGGTGTCCTACCCTTAAGGATTTCATAGAGTGTCTTATTTAGTTTGGTTCTAATATTAATCCTATTCAGAATAAAATAGGATGTATTCACCGCTTCTTCCTAAAAGTATTTAGGAAGTGAGTATTCAGCTAATATGGCTCTAGTGGCTTTTACTAAGGTCATGTTCTTTCTTTTAACTACCCCAACTTGTTGAGGGGTTTTAGGAGCTGAAAAATTATGATCTATCACTTACTCCTTACAGTAAGATTCAAAATTTTTATTTTCAAACTCTCCACTATGATCACTATGAATTATCGAAATTTCATAACCTAGCTTCCTCTGAATCTAAGTGGAGAATGTCCTAAATTCCTTGAATGGTTCACTTTTATGAGATAGGAATCTAACCCAAGTAAATCTTAAGTAATCATCAACAATCACATACCCAAAGACTTTCCCTCCTAGGCTTGTAGTGCTAATAGGTCCAAAGAGATCCATGTGAAGGACTTCTAAAGTTTTGCTAGTATTAATGTCCTTGATTAAGTGGAAGGAGGATTTGACTTGCTTTCCTAATTGACAGGCATCACATAGGTGGTCCTTAGTGAACTCTAGTTTGGGTATGCCTCTCACTAAGTATTTTTGGGTGATTTTTCTAAAAGTTTTTATACTTGCATGCCACAATCTCCTATATTATAACCAGGGTTCATCAGCAATAATTTTTAGGCAAAGAGAAGCAGAAGGTTCAACACAGTTTAAATTAAGTATGTAAACATTATCGATTCTTTTTCCTTGCAACATAGTATTTCCATTTAAGTTTATCACGCAACTGGTAGACAAAAATTTAATGCTGAAGCCTTTATCACGGAGCTGGTTTATGCTGAGTAGGTTATGTTTTAAGCCATCTTCCAGTAAAATATTTTCAATGAGGAAATTTTTTGAGTTGCCAATTATACCTGAGCCCACCACTTTCCTTGTGGTATTATCTCCAAGTGTCACCTTACCTCCTACCTTGGCCTCTAATGAAATGAATTAATTTTCATCTCCAGTCATGTGCCTTGTACATCCACTATCTAGGTACCAGAATGTCTCACGAGGCCTTTTGTGAGAGCACCCCTATAAAATCATCAGTGGTCAGATTTGGGAACCCAAATAAGTTTGGGTTCCACCCTATGGAATGTGGGATGAAATGCTTGTATGTTATGCTGTAAATTTTGCACTTTTGGTCTCTACACCAAATATATTCTATGGTGGATAGTGCAAATATGGGAGATATATCCTATCATGCCACAAGAAAAACATCTAACACCAGGAAAAGGGTTTACTAATATATGTGTGTTATGGTGCCTCTTCCTAGGTTTGAATGATGCATGCTATGATTATTGATTATAAAAATGTGCAAGTGTAGGTGATATTTTATTTTCTTTGAAAGCTTTTAATTTGACTTGTAAAAATTGGTTTGCACTTTTAATAATTGAATTTTCAATTTTCAATGCCTGCTCCCTATCATCAATTTCATCTAAACAAGCCTTTAATTTCTTAAATAAATCTTCAAAATTAATATGAGATGCTTTTAAAGAATCATGCTTATCAGTTAAATCAAGATGCTTCTTATTTAAAGACTCAAATTCATCTAATAAAGTCATATGATTACTATCCAAAGTGGAATGATCTTTCTTGAAGCATTCATGCTCTTTCTACAGATTTGAAAAGTCAGATTTAAGGCTTGCATGTAATTTCTTAAGCTTCCTATATGCAATATGGATTTTTTTAGAAACTTCAAATAATTCATTATAGGAAAGCTCATATACCTCCTCTTAATCAGAATAATCAAGATGGTTATCTGCCATTAAGTATAGGTTGCTTACCTCCTCATCTGCTTCTATTTTAGATAAGCCTGAATGAGAGTCTTCCAAGAAAGCCTTCTGAGTCCTTGGCTTGTCCTTTTTGAACTTAGGTTTTTCTTTACCCTTCTCCTTAATTGGGTAAGTTTTTAGATTTGGGCAATTTGACTTCAAGTTCCCTAGCTTCATGCATTCAAAACATATCACATCAGCAGAAACCTTAGAATTTTTATTAGCTTTACCTTTATTCCATTGCTAACGACACTTTTATTTTTTTTCTTAGAAATCTTTTAAATTGCCTTGTCATCAACGCAATGTCATCATCATTATAGGTGCAGAATTATCACTATCAAAATTCTTAGCCTTTAAGGCTACTATTTTCTCCTTTCTCTTTTTACCTGTATCAAGTTATCTTTGACTCACTCCTTGCTCATAAGCAATGAGTTATCCAAGTAAGTTATCACTAGAGTAAACATTCAGATCCTTGGATTTAGTTATAGCAGTAATTTTGGCATCATAGGAAGTAGGTAATCAATGCAAGATCTTGTTAACTTTTTCATAATTAGTAAGTTCTCTTCCTAAGGCATATAGAGAAGTAACAATCTGAGTGAACCTAGTATACATTTTAGAAATTGATTCAATAAGTTTCATGCAAAAGAGTTCATAATCATGGAGCAGAATATTCAACCTAAATTGTTTAACTTCATTAGTTCTTTCATAAGTTATATAGAGTTTGTTCCAAATCTCCTTACTAGTAGTGGAAGTAGAAACATGCATGTAATCTTCAGGTTTTAAAGCACAGAAAAAATAGTTCAGATATTTTGTATTTAGTTGTGCTAAATCTCTATCTTCTATGCTCCATTCAGAAAAAGGAAGTTCAATTTTAATGCTATTAAATAAGTTTAAAGGTGCAAAATATCTTTCCTGAACTAACACATACATGTGATAATCTATAGATTGCAAAATGGTAGACATGTGAATTTTCCAAAAGTTAAAAGGAATATTATCAAATAAATATGATCATGTGATTGAATATCCTTCCACAGTATTACAATTTCCAAAGTAAGCCATTGATTATTTTTTTTAAAGTTTTCTATCACTTAATTTATGAATCCCACTCTGATACTACTTAAAAGTTTATGAATATTGTTAAACCTCTAAGAACTAGCTTGAGGCAAACCAAGAGGAAGGGGGGTGAATTGATAATTTTAAAAATTCTTTAATAAAAAGAAAATCCCTTGATATGGAAGCATATCAATTTCATAATAACAAAATCAGAGTTTTTAACCATAGAAAAAATCACAAAAAAGTGCGAAAATTAAAATGTAAAAAAGTAAAAGAATGAACACACTAGATTTTATAATGGTTCAGTCAAATCTGACCTACATCCACTCCCCGGAGGCCTACTCCGAGTATTGCACTAAATCTTTTAGTGTCTGTCCTTTAGCCCCCACAGCTAGGTGGAGAAGCCCTTATAAAAATCTCTTCCACTGACTCGGTGAGGCAGAGTATCCTAAATCTTTTTCACCCTCCTTGTGAAGGCAGAGAACCTGAATCCTCTTACTCCCTCCTGGAGTAAGCAGAGAACCTGAATCCTTTTACTCCCTCCTAGAGTAAACAGAGAATCTGAATCCTTTTACTCCCTCCTGGAGTAGATAGAGAACCTGAATCCTTTTACTCCCTCTTGGAGTAGGCAGAGAACCTAAATTTGATACGGAAGAATATTTCCCAAGAGCCACCAAGGAATCAAGAAAGCAACTTGAATAAGATGATGAAAACCTTGCTTGGAGTAACCTTTGTGAATCCCTCACAACTCCCCCTTACAAGAATCTCTCCCAAAGCTCTGTCTCTCTTTCACCTCTTAGCTCTCTCTCAAAACAAGTCTATCAAAAGATCTCTCACAAGATAATATAAGTGCTTAAATAGAGAGCCTCTAAAAGAAGCCCTAATTTTTCATTTTCCATTAAAAATTATCCAGAATGATCGTTAGATTATCCTGTATGATTAATATAAAATAGACCTTTTAGATAATATGATCCATATTATTCTGTACGATCAGTTCAAGTATTTTATGCTGATTACCCCGTATAATTATATGATTATACTGTATGATTAGTTTAAGATATTGTACTGATCATCCAGTATGATGGGCGATGATTTAAATACCATCCTATATATTTCTCAGGTCGTCTAGTATGATCTCCTTGTGTGATTAGAAGAAAATCATGGTTTTTCTTCTTGGACGATACAGGACGATCAAGTATCATCCCATGTATCTCTCAGGTCATCCAGTATGATCAACAATGATCGTCCTGTATAATCTGATTGAGAAATTTTACCATAATTTTTCCTCTAATCACAAGATTAATTTAGGCATGATTGTCATAAATAGTCCAGTACAATATATATCATACTTTACGATTAGAACAAAATTTAAATATTAAAATATTACCTAAATTGTGATTGGCGCCTATTTTTTATAATCATAACTGATAGTCATGTATGATAAAGATCGTATAGTATAATTAGTTTAATCACTCTTAATTAATAGACGTTCCTTAATTAGGGTTTTCTATTTTAACTTATCATCCAATATGATATAAGTCATACTATACGATTAGTTCAAAAATCAAAGATTTCTTTAACTCACCAACTCACTCCATTGAGTATGTGTGTGCAAGGTTACTCAGCTTAGTGTCTACCAGATATATGATTGGCTCAAGAAAGGTAAAATTAAATTAAAATTGAAATTACAGACAAACTCAACCCTAGTCTACCCAATCTTGAGTTGATTGACGTTGCTAGTGGACTTGTGGACCTAAAATATTAGTGAGCAGGACAACAAAATAGATATGCAGTAATAACAGTGATAAGAAAATAATAATATTTATTATCATCAAAATTATAGTACTTGGGCCCAAATTTATAACACCTATTAAGGAAGAGAAGTATTCAAAATATATTCATGAGACCCTCGACGATCCAAGCTTACTTCTTAAAATTATTAGAGTTTATTTGTTGGCATGATAAGTTTTAAATTAATTAAAGTAGAAAACATTTTATCATTCCCTCATGAGCCTCCTATTGGGTTCCAAGCTAAATTAAAATAAGACATGCAATCGCCAAAAAAATTAAGAAAAGCAAGTAATCCTAATTATAAGGAGAGTAAATAAATCAATTAAATTAAATTAATTAAATAAATTTAACAGTCTATGTGGCAAGTGCCACTTAATATTACAACCCAGAATTTTGTAGAAAGTAAAGTGGCCAGATACCACTGACAATAAGCCTGAATTTCTAGTCCCAAGACACAAGTGACTTTGAGAATGGGATTCTTCTCGGTCTTTCACTTCTTTGTCCTTCTGCGGGCTCCTTGGATCCGTCGGGTTCAGATATCCAAATGAAAAGAAACTCCCTCTAAAAGGGGTGTTCTCTTTTCCCTTTCGATATTTAAAAATTATATAGATTTGGATCTCCAAATGGATAAGAACTCTCCACTAGGGGGATATTCCTTTCTCTTTAGATTCCAAATTGGATGTGCAACATCCCATCTCAAAATACTTTTATGACTCTTTTACAGCTCAAACACAATCAAATTACATTAAATATTAAAATAAAAATCTAGACTCAAATAACCTGTAAGGTTATCCTAGGTAATTAACATTTAAATAATCCCAAGTAGTAATATATAAAAATTAAAATGCTCAAACCAGTTACACTTGGCCATGCTCTTTTAATTTAAAAGAGTGACTTAGCATTTTGAAGCACTTGCAGGAAACTTGTCCATTTTAAAGCTTAATTTTATGCCCCCTTTTACTTTAATACTTTGTATGAGCATGGCCACCTACATAAGATTATGTTAGCATTTAGATCATACCTAACATAAGGGTAATTTAATGCCCATCACATCAATACATAAATTGTAGAAATTAAATAAAAAATCATTTCTATCAATCAATTTTTAAATAGTATGTAGTAAAAACTATGAAAAACTCAGCACACAACAGCAGAAAAGTAAAACTTCAGTTTAGCCTAAGACTAGAGTTAGTTATCCTAGCAAACCATCTAAAGTATGTGAGGTAAGCTTGTTTGTGTTTGAAAAGTGGATTTGCCTTGCAAGGTGCAAAACAAATCTAAATTAAATTTCTTTAGAAAAATTGGGAATTAAATTTAAATTTCAATTCTGAAGTTGAACAGACCATTAGGGACTATATACCGCCTTGGAAGGTAGAGATTAAATCTCCTAACGGGTTCAAACATGAAATTGTGGATTTTCTCTTGAATGTCGTAGCCTGATTTAAGGGAGAACCACATATGTCCCCGAAGGGTCTAAATGAAATTTAGTCAAATATCGAACTACGATATTCAAGAGAAGTGATTGTTAATTTTATATTCAAATTTATGTTAACATATGATATATCTCCCCAAAGAAAGATGATATCATCTGTTGGCAATCATTCGATTATGACAATGATGATCATTATAAGTTTAATTTCCCAAAAGAAATGTTAATTGGGTTTTGAAAAATTGACATGGGTTCTAAATCTCTTACGAGCACAAGCCCTCGTCGTTAATTACATCGTAGGAAACCGAAGTCTCCTACAAATACTACAACAACAACAACAACAACATCAAGCCTTTATCCCACTACGTGGGGTCGGCTACATGAATCCTTTTTCTCCATTGTGTCCTATTAAAAGTCAAATTCTCGTTTAAATCTAATAAAGAAAGATCATTTCAAATATTTTCTAACCAAGTCTTTTTAGGTCTACCTCTACCTTTCTTAACATAAGTCAAATCTAAGACCTCTACTTTCCTAACCGGGTCATCGGGAGGCCGCCGTTTTACGTGACCAAACCATCTAAGGCGACTCTCTCTAATCTTATCTTCCACTGGAGCTACTCCAACCTTTTTACGAATATGCTCATTTCGTATCCTATCCTTAAGGGTAAAGCCACTCATCCACCTGAGCATCCTCATCTCTGCAACACTTAACTTAGAATTATGCTTCTCTTTTAATGGCCAACATTCAGCACCATAAAGCATTGCAGGTCTCACCACCATCTTATAGAATTTTCCCTTAAGTTTGAGGGGTACTTATCTATCACACAATAAGCCCGATGCATTCCTCCACTTCAACCATCCAACTTGGATTCTACTGATAATATCCCCATCTATATCACCATCACTCTGAAGAATAGATCCAAGATATCTAAAACGTGTACTCTTATTAATGACTTGATCGGCCAAAGTCACATTGCCCTCACTAGGTCTATTATTACTAAAATTACACTCCATATATTCCGTTTTAGATCTACTCAAGCGAAAACCTTTAGACTCTAAGGTTGACCTCCATAATTCTAGTTTACCTTCAACTCCCTCTCTAGTCTTATCAACAAGAAGAATATCATCAGCAAAAAGCATACACCAAGGTACATCCTCTTGCAAATGTCTAGTGAGAACATCGATGACTAAAGCAAAAAGATATGGGCTTAAGGCTGATCCTTGGTGTAATCCAACCGAAATAGGAAAATACTTGGTCAAACCACCTTGTGTTTGAACACAAGTAATAGCTCCTGCATACATATCTTTAATGATTTGAATATAAGCGTTATTAACTTCTTTCTTTTCAAGAACTCTCCATAGCACTTCTCTTGGAACTTTATCATATGCTTTTTCTAAATCAATAAATATCATATGTAAATCCTCCTTATTCTCTGTATATTTCTCCATCAAACCTCTTAATAAATGTATGGCTTCCATAGTAGACCTACCCGGCATAAATCCAAATTGATTTTGAGAAACATTAGTATCACGCCGCAACCTATGCTCCATAACTCGTTCCCATAGTTTTAAAGTATGACACATTAACTTAATTCCTCTATAATTCGCCTAATCTTGTGCATCACCTTTATTCTTAAAAATAGGGATTAACACACTCATTCTCCACTCATCTGGCATCTTTTTAGTCTTCAAAACAGTATTAAAAAGTTTAGTAAGCCAAGAAATTCCTTTATCTCCTAAGCATTTCCACACCTCTATTGGAATATCATCAGGTCCAACAGCTTTTCCACCCTTCATTTTCTTTAAAGCCTCTCTAACTTCAGTTTTACTAATACGCCGATAAAAACAGAAATCTTTATTTTCATTTAAGGTGCTAAGGTCACTACAGTCAATTTTATTTTCACATTCTTCATTAAAAAGTTTAGCAAAATATCTCATCCACCTTTGTTGAATAAAATAACGGTAGAAACTTTATTTAAGGGATTTTTAGGAGTGATATTATGGGAGTGAAGCTGGAATTTTAAGTGGGATTGGAATAAGATTGAGCACTTATTTTTAGAGTCAAAAGAAGAAAGATAAGAGATACTTAGAGATTCTGAAATAATTCAGAAGTGTCCCAATCTAATCTAAGTGTTGGGCTTTAAGTTTTAGGTTGAGAAGAATTATGATTTGAGTTGAATAAGTTATTAGAAATTTGAGATTATATTCCTGGAGTTTGGGGTCTTATGATTCAAAAATCTGCCTCAGATCCTAAATCTAAATTTGAACGCTGGAGCACAGTAGTTCGAACCTAGCTAATATAGTGCAAAACCTAGACTTACCCCAGCCTGAATTGGGGAACCAGCTAACCACCTAGTCAATTTTAAATCCATAAGTCTGATCTTTATGAAAGAGTGGTGGGGAAATTATTATTAAAAGTTTTTGAGAATTGGGACCGACGTCTAGAGTGGATCCTAATTGGTCCCTTGACTTATACAGGCTGAAAATGCTTAAGAAACATGCAATTAAGATTTAGACTCTTTTAAATGCATTTCTAATGCAATGCATACTGATCGACTTGATTAAATGCATAAAATGGAATGAAGTAATTTTTAAAAAAGGATTGAAAACATTTTTTTTCTAGAGATTGCATAACATCCCCTTGATAGATTTGCACCCTCAAAGGCCAGGTGGTCTGCCAAGACCCACAGGTGGGGATGTGCCTAACAAGGAAGAGAAGGTAATGATATTCTTATAAGAACTCCCGGCGGTCCCGGGCTTACTTCTTATAGGTTGTTAGAGTTTTTATTTTATCTTAAAATTTTTATTCATATTTAGATAGAAAAAGTTTTTATTGTATCCTCACAAGCCTCCGCGTATCCAGGCTAAGATAAAAATTACATACAATCACCAAAAAACTAAAAAAAAAGGCAAAATCCTATACGTAATCTTGTCAAATCAAACACATCAATCAATATAATTAATTACTTAAAATAAAGTATGTAGGCAAATACCTCATTTATTACAACCCATAATTATAAAAATTAAAAGTGGCCGGGCACCACTAACCACAAACTCGGATTCTAATCCTAAGACAGACGCAACTAACTTTGAGTGGGATACTCTATCTTCAACTATTCATCATCCTTGTCTTCAAAATCCTTGGATCCATCATGCCTGGATACCCAAATGAAAAAGAAAACTCTTCCCCTCGATGGATAGGTTATTCTTTTCCCCTTTGGGTATTGAAATGATCCAAATTTAGGCTTCCAAACGGAAAAGAACTATCCCCTTAAGGGGTATCCTTTCCTCTTTGGAACCTAACTTTGGATACATGTATCCCAACTCAAAGACACTTTCATAACTCAATATTTTAAATAAATTACATTAATATAAATATAAAAAAAATCTAAACTCTCCTGCAAGGTCATTCTAAGCATTTAAATGAAATAAATTACGTCTCAAGCAGTTATATTTATATCATTGAATTAAATAAATAAATACACTTGGTCATGCTCTTATTTATTTGGGGATAAGCAGCCAAAACACCTAAAGTATTTATATTTATTATTAATTTAGCCCCCTTTAATTACTCTTCACTAGCATGGCCACCTATAAAAAACTTAGTGAGCAACCAGAACGATCCTAACATAAGGATAAACTATCGCCTATCACATTAATTCATGGAGTGCAATAAAAGTAAATAAACACTCACATCAAGAATATTTCAATCATAATATGTAATGAAATCTCGAAAAACCTATCACACAACGGTAAAGTAAACACCGGCCTTGCCTAGGCTAGAATTGGTTGTCCTAACAAACCATCTAAAGTGTGTGTTGAAGGTCATGTGGCTGGGGTAGATCCTAAAATGGATAAATTATTAAAGTTATCTAATGTTTGAGTTTGTTAGAGGTCGAAGAAAAGATTTATATTTGTGATTTAGTGTTAATGTGTTAAAGCTTAACTTAGGATAGATTTTGAGGATTAATTGATTGAATGAGTTTAATTAGTTGAAGATTAAAAGATTAATGAATTTTGATTGATTTAATTAGTTACTAATTTTAAATGTTAAATTAATTTCTATTTTTTATCAATTGGTTCGTGACGTTGTGCCACCAGGCTTGAGGAACCAAGCCTCCTTAGGACACGAAGCCCCGTAACTAAGAGTAGTCCATCCTGAAAACCTTTTTGATATGGTTAAATAATGAAGAGTCATTTAATTTTAAAGTTTTACACTCCATTGAATTCATTCGTGGCATTGTGCCACCAAGCTCGAGGAATTAGGCCTCCTTAGGACACTTAGCCCATCAGCCTAGAGTAGTCCATCCTAAAAATCTCATTGTTGGAGTGGTTGTTATGTATTAGAATATTTGTTAATTGGTTTTATTAATCAAATTAAATTTTCTAAAATTTTAACAAACTATTGAATTTTTTGAATTATTAGAATTATTTAATCGTATTAATTAAAGAGGCAAATGTTGACTTTTTAAATTTAAGTTGATTTTGAATTTGTAGATTTTTTAACAAATATTAGACCTTAAGATGATTGATTAGAATATTAGTTTGCTTGATTTGGAGTTTTTCATAAAAAGTTATAATTTCTCGAAGTTTGGACCTAAATTTGAATTACGATTAACCAAAAAAGTTGACTTTTTATCTTTGACTTAATTTTAAGGTTTGGATATTTTTAGAAAATGATAAATTTTAATTGGATTTGAATGGCTTTGAGTTTGATTAAATTAGATTTTTATGGAATTATTTATAATTTTTCAAAGTTTGGCATTTTTGGAATTTTTAAAATTGCCTTAATTAAGGGAATTTTTAATTTTGATCCAAATCAACCCCAAACCCCTTGGGATCACCCCCAAAGGTCAGGAATGACCTAAGGGGGTGCTCCCAAGCATTTTGAGAATTTTTTGGAATTTATAAATAATTTTAAATAATTAACTGAATTAATTATTAATTTTCATTAAAAAATAAATTAAGGTTAAATTAAAGGTCTGATCATGGGGATTTTAATATTTATGGGTTAGGGGTTTTAATTATGGTCAATTAGAGTGTTTATATGAATTTTAGGAGTTAATATGAATTAATTATGATTTAATTAAGGCTCTAGTTTAAATCTTGGAAGGAAATTTCAGGCCCCTAGATTGGGAACCAAATGGATTCCATTTCCTGTGAAATTTGTACCATGAGATCACCTCATCTCAAGGTTCAAACTCCCTGAATTTGGACCCAAATGGAGCTCTCTAAGGTGGTCAACCAAACCTCCTAAGGTAACCTCTAGGTCACCTTAGAAAATTCGTAAGTCACTACCTAGGGCCTGGATTAGGGTATAATTAGTGGCTCGATAAAGCAATTTAAAATTAAGGGTCAAATTATGACCCTTGACCTTAAATTGAAGAAATTGTACCCTTAAATACATCAAACAGAGGGGGGGGGGGGGATTTTAGACATGTTAGGGACATGTTGAAATTCATTCCCCCAAAGTCCCAAGCCATGGTGGCATATAATTAACATACAAATACATAAATACCATGGACATTCCAATGGAAATTGAAAATTATACAGAACTACTCAAGATATAGGACCTTAGGGCTTTTGAAGATCTCCCTAAGATCTTTCCAATGAGCCTAAGAACACCTAATTTGGTCAAGTGTGGAGGGAGATATGAATTTTTTAAGTTCCCTTAAATTTCTGGATTCCCCCCCCCCCCCCTTAAGATCTTTCCAATGAGCCTAAGAACACCTAATTTTGTCAAGTGTGGAGGGAGATATGAATTTTTTAAGTTCCCTTAAATTTCTAGATTTTTTTTAATCCTGAAATTACACAGTAAGCCGCACTTTTCCACGTGGTGCCTTCTTATTCGGTAGCCAATCATTGGGTTTCTCTGAATAATGCGGGATTAACCGTGGCCATCAGATGCCAGATTAAACAGCTGGGATTAACTCCACTCTGAGAATGCGGGATCTAATCGGAGCTATTGATTGAGATCAATGATTCTGATTGCCTCTTCCACCTCCCATGAGATGTCGTAGCTGTAGAGATTCTCTGGTAAGATCCGAGAGATCCCGCCAATGAAATCCCTTAAAATTTCTGAGGGAGCATCAGGGTAATAGAAACTTTCAATCCAATAGAGGAAATCTGTTGGAGTGAAAGTTTCCTTCACACTTGAATGGACTACCTATATAGGGAGCTTGGGATATAGTTCTCACCGCAAAGAAGGCCTCAATGAATGAGCTTCTTTATCAGGAAGCTTCATGGGATGATGACAAGCAGTTCTCCTTCAGATGCTGAGATTAAAGGATGGCCAGAGGTATAACTTTAAGCGAAGGGGGCATGAACTTCGCCGAAGTTTGCTAGAACGGATGGCTGGAGAAGACTAGAAGACTGACAATTGGAAGAGGAATGCTCAGGGAGGTCTAGGGAGTATTTTTAAAAGCCAGACATGAATGAGGGGGACTAGGAGAGCATGTCCTATTCAAGCTATCCCCCATGGCCATGGATGGTCATGATTGATCAGGGTAGCCTTTGGATGGCCTCCAGGTGGAAGGGGACAGGCCCTCTGAGCCTCGTGTGGTCGAAGCCAGCGAGCCAGGGCTTTGGAAGCCTTTGGATTAGGCCTGACGAGGGGACCACCTGAACTGAATCTCTATCGGTTCTTATCATTGACGTCCAGGGACTGGGTCAGGTCAAGCTGGAAAGTTTGCTAGAGGTCTGGTGAGTCTATCTATGGGGTCAATTGGGCATGGTGAGGTCCAATTCATGGAAATGGCTCGGTTTAACCCAAACTTGTACGATTTGGGTTTATTTGGGCTCAACCCAAGTCAAGCCAAGGCTTTGGCTTGATAGGGGAGGTAGGAAGGATAATGGTGAACCCGACCATGGATTGCATTAGCCAAGGGGTGGCCAAATTCCCCAACATGGCTCCGTTAGACCAAGTTTCGGGTAGGTTTGGGTCCATTTGGGTCAGATCCTGGCTAAGTCAAGTAGTGGGGTTGAGGTGGAAGGTGCATTAGGTTAAGGGGCTCCTAATGTAAGGGTCAATTGGGTTTGGTCTAGTCTGTAGTGGAAGTTGGCTCGGGTCAAAGTGGTTTTGGCCACTTTGGGTTAGCCTAATTCCTAACCCAAGTTGACCCAAGGGTTGGGTCAATAAGGGAAGGTGTATTGTGTCAAGGGGAACCCAATGCCACCATTGGTTTGATCCAATTGGGCTGGGGTTGGAATATGGCTCAAGGGAGACCCCTCTTTGGACACTTGGGTCAAGCCAAAGTGACTAACAAAAGTGGGCCAAAGGCTTGGGTCTTTAAGAGGAGTCTCTTGAGGCCCCAATGTGTCACCCCATGGGTTTGGAGAAGTCATGGTCAAATGGTTTGAAAGGGTTGAAATCTTATGTGTGTTTGGTCAAACTTAGTTGACTTGGTCCACCAAGTTGACATAGGGTTAAGGGTTGAGTTCATTGAGTTCAAATTGATTACATGAACTCAATGTAAGTGATTTTATCTTAAGGGGAGGTCATTTAGTTTGAAATGGTTGTTTAAACCCATAAGGGTGATTTTGGTCAACCATAGTTAGCTTGGTCAACCAAGTCAACCCAAAGTGTGGGTTTTGGTCCAATGTGTTTCTAATGATATTTAGGATCCATTGGGATAAGTTTTGGAGATTGGTATGGGAAAGCCATGTTGAATTTTGGGAAAAGGACCAAAAACCCTTTTAAAGGGCATTTTGATCATTATGCCCCCATGTCAACCCTGGTTCGAACATGGTCCAAGAAAGTGTAAGTTATTAATCAATAAGTCATGAGAAAGGTCATGAGTATGATTGGAAGGTTTTGAGAGAGTACCAAATTCAAATTTCACTGAATGGCAAGTCTAGTGGCATGAGCTATAAATATTTGAAGGTTTTGCAGCCTTTGAAAATCAATTTAGTTTCTAGGGTTAGGGTCCTCAGAATGAGTTCAAATTTGGTGGGTTGATCCTAGAGGCATATCTAAGGAATATGCAACTAATAGACCTCAAATCAGAGGCCACTTGATTGGGTTTTTGGGTGATACAAAATTTACCTAGAAAGGGTTTCAGGACTAAGGTCCTTAACCCTAGGATTTGGTTTGAAATGTTGGGTTTGGATTAAATTTTAAAATTGATTGGTTAAGTTTGAGCTACCCATATCAATGGAAGATAAATAGATGATTGAAATTGATTGGATAGGGTTTGGAAGTTTATTGGAAATTGGTGGAAGGCTGGACTGAAGATTGAATTAATGGGTAGAACTATATTTGATTATACTTGGATTTATTCTTTGACTAGGACCTATATGGTTAAGAAGTGAACATCTTCTAACCATTAGGTCACCAAAGAAAAACCCAAGTTAGTCTTAATGACTTCATACAAAAATGAAGTAAATAACCCCCAATATATGTAGTAAAATGAAATTCTAGTACACATATTGGTATTGACCGAATGGAAGGATGGAATTTGGTATATTAATTTAAAGGGGAGGAAGGATCAAACCTTAGAGAATCAGAGTTGAGTGGGCACTAGGGTGATACCACAAAGGGTAGTATCCAGCACTAGTAGATGATCATGTGGTGGGGTCAAAATATGCCCAATATAGAGGATCGAGTCTAGGATGATCGTATGATAGGGTAAGAATATTGCCATCATAGAGGATCGAATCTAGGATGATCATATGATGGGGTAGGAATATGCCCATCATAGATGATTGAATCTGGTAGATCGTATGGTGGGGTAGGAATATGCCCATCTCAGAGGATCGAATTTTGGATGATCATATGATGGGGTAGGAATATGCCTATCACATAGGAAGTAGTCTAGGATGATCATATGATGGGGTAGGAATATGCCCATCATAGAGGATCAAGTCTAAGATAATTATATAATGGCGTAGGAATATGCCCATCATAGAGGATCGAGTTTAGGATAATCATATGATAGGGTAGGAATATGCCCATTATAGAGGATTAAGTCTAGATGATCATATAATGGGATAGGAATATGCCCATCATAGAGGATAGAGTCTGGGATGATCATATGATGGGGTAGGAATATGCCCAACACAGAGGCTTGAGTCTTGGATGATCGTATGAAGGGGTAGGAATATGCCCATCATAGAGGATCAATTTTGGGATGATCGTATGATGGGGAGGAATATGCCCATCATAGAGGATCGAGTCTAGGATGATCATATGATGGGGTAGAAATATGACTATCACAGAGGATCAAATATGGGATGATCGTATGATGGAGTAGAAATATGCCCATCACAAAGGATTGAGTTTGGGATGATCATATATGGGGTAGGAATATGCACATTATAGAGGATCGAGTATGGGTTGATTGTATTATGGGGTAGGAGTATGCCCATCACAGAGAATCGAAACCTAATGGAAGGCAACACCTAGCCCAAAGGAAAGAAGACACTAAATGTTTGATTGATGATTTGATCTTCTTAGATTTATTTTGATAGCGAAAGCAAGATTGACCAAAGTTAACTTAAGACATCAAAATATTTCATTAATTGGAAATCTGAGCTACATTAAGTATATTATTTCTTAAGGAAAGACCTATTGATTGACAACATTGGGTGACTTCCTTTATAATCAACTAGCTAACACGAGCCCCCTTCATAGATAATCTCTACAATGAAGTGTCCTTCCCATATTGGTTCAAACATCCCACCAATCTTTCGGTGGGCTAAGATAGGCCTCCGAAGAACCAAGACCAAGTCTCCTACCTGGAAGGTTCTAGGTTGCACTAACTTATCATGATCTTGAACCATTCGAGCCTTATACAACTCTGGACTCTATTGAGCTTGCAGATGATGCTCTTTAAGGCCTTTGAGTACTTCTAGCTAGAGTTTTACATTTTGTTTGGTTGTGATCTAGTTTTGGATTATAACTCTAAGTGAGGGGACCTGCACTTTAAGGGGGAGTATGGCCTCATACCCATACACTAGTGCGAATAGAGTTGATTGGGTCAGGGTTCTATAAGTGGTCTGATAGGCCCACAAGGCTTTGACCAACCTCTCATCCCTTTGACGTTTATTGTCATCGAGGGTCTTCATAATGATATGCACCAAAGTCTTGTTGAAGGCCTCAACCAACACATTCGTAATAGATTATTGAGTATCTCCAATCATTATTATAGTGTCTTATAAAATTATTGATTTTTATAGACTTGAATGCAGACCCATTATCAGATATAATTATGCGGGGTATGCCAAATTGATATAAGATATGGTCATGAAAGAACTTTAAAACATGATGTGATGTTAAATTGTGTAGGGGAATTGCTTCTGTCCACTTTGAAAAGTAATCAGTTACAGCTAATATGAAGCGATGACCCTTTGAAGAAGGAGGGTCAATCAACCCGATAACATCTATGCCCCAACTTTTGAAGGGCCAAGAAGCTATCGTAGAGTGCACTACATTAGGTGGCTGATGTAAAACCACACCATAGACCTGGCATTAATGAAAATATTTTGCAATATTCATGTAATTGTCAATTATTATGGGCCAATAGTATCCAAGTCTTCTGATTCTTAACTTCATTTTTGGGCCCGATTAATGAGCACCACATAATCCAGAATGGACCTTATTAATGATATTTAGGGCCTTTCATTTATCTAAATAGTATAGCCACATCTGATTGAATGATCGGTGTAATAATGTATTACTAACTAGTGCATATGATAGGGCATGTTTCTTGATCTAGTTGGCAAGGGATTTATCCTGGGGAAGTTTACCTTCTCTAAGGTAGTCAATTAACAGTTGCCTCCAGTCACCTTCGTCATTAGTTGTCAAAGAGGCAGAAAGGATCTGGAAAGACTGCTTGTTGAGGTGCTCCAAGTCTATAGGAGAGAGGACTTGACGACCCTAAATCTCTATCGGGATGGAGTTTATTGAGATTATTGCATATTAGTTTTTAAAGCTATATCTTTATAATCATGTGAGTTTTTAATGATAACAAAATCTTATTATTTGATTATTATTTCTCCCAACATATTTTGGAAAGTTTATTTTTCTGTGTACTAATATATTTTTCAGAAAAATCATACTCCAGACTACTAAAAGACTTCAAGACATATTAGATTAAGGGTATTATAAGTGAAGTCTATAATTTTTACTTTTCTTGAGCCTGAGAAAGTGTAATTGTAAGTTGGATAACTGTGCACACACAAACTGGGGAGTGAGACAAAATTTAATTTTTAAAACTAATCGTACTGTACGATGTAATATTGTACTGGACAATTTGTCCTCTGTGTCCCTCTGAAACGAAGTTGATTGGTGCCTGATTGAAAATTTTTCTAAGTAAATTTCATACTGTACGAAATGGGGTCATCCTAGATGCCAATCAGAGTACGAAATCAGCTTCGTTCAGATCGTACTGTACGATCCTGTAAGTTTTTGAACTGATCATATGGTACGATATGGGTTCATCTTGGACACTGATCAGAGTACAAAATCAGGTCCATCCAGATCGTCCCGTATGAACACACCAAATTTGAACTGATCGTCATGTACGAACATGGTTCATACAGACACCGATTAGAGTATAAAATAAGCTCATACACGATCGTACAGACAAAGTGGACATTTTTCTTGAAATTTTTAAACTGATCGTACTGTACGAAGTTAGTTCATATAAACGCCGATCAGAGTACAAAATCAGGTCGTCCACATTCATACAGATGAATGACTCATATTTTAAATTGATCATACTGTACGATCAGCATTCATACAGACGCTGATCAGAGTATGAAATGAGGTTCGTACAGCATCGTATGAGACTTTTTGAACGGTTTAAACGTATGAAAATCGATCGTACTATATGATCCAAGTCCGTCAAACTTGAGATTTTCAATTTTTGGATAGTTTTTCTTCTCCTTTGTATATAAGGGTCCTAAAAACTAACTGTTTAACAATCCTTCCACGAATTTCTCTTGAGTGCTCTTGAGGAGTATGTTTGGGAGAGTGTTTTGAGAGTAAAATGTGAGAGATCTAATGTAAGAAAATTATGAAGGGATTCACAAGGTTGTCCAACGGTGAGATTCTCTCACTTATTCTTTAAAGTTCTTCCCAATCTCCTTGAAGACTCTTGCAAGAGGACTATACAAGAACGTCTGGTACTCTGCCATCACTAGGGAAGGTGAAAAAGGATGCTCGGTACTCTGCCATCACCAGGAGGGTGAATAAGGATGCTTGGTTCTCTACCATCACCAGGAGGGTGAGAAAGGATGTTGGGTTCTCTACCTTCACCAGGAGGGTGAAAAAGGACGACGGTTCTCTGACGCACCGGGGTTTGGTGGAGGAGAGTTTGTAAGGCTTCTTCGCCTTATTGTGGGGGCTAAAGGAGAGACACTATTGGTTAGTGCAATACCTGAAGAAGGAGTCTTTAGGGAGTGGACGTAGGTATTATATGACCGAACCACTATAAAATTTGGTGTTCTCTATTTTTATATTTATTTGCCACATTTTTAATTTTCTGCATTGCACTTTATTTTTCTGTGATTGAAAAATAGAATTTTTATAAGTATTTGTAATGTACGAACTAAATTATACTGTATGATATATATATATATATATTATTTAAAAAGGTTTTCGAAACAATCAAGAGATTTTTAAAATAATTAATTTACCCCCCTCTTGGTTAGCATTGGGACATAATTAATAGGTCTAACAACCCATTTGTACTTTCAAGTGGTATTAGAGCCTATTTCAAAAATTACTGTTTAAATTACTTTTGAAATTTGATCGTGGCTAATTTTGAAAATTGAAACACACCAGAGGGTTATTCGATAATTATACCTCCACTATTTGATAACATCCCGTTTGACTTTTAGAAAACTCGCATGTCTACTTTTCAGCAATCGCTTAACTATCGCATGTGGATTTTAGTACAGGAAGGTTACACTACACCTACTAGACTTGTAGATGGAATTAGAATTCAAACACCTTTTACTGATTGGACTGTAAAAGAACGTGAATAAGCTCAATTAAATGCTAAGTATTTGAATAGTTTCTTTTGTGCACTGAAATCTGAAGACTACATATATATTTCTACTTGTAAATCTAGAAAAGAGATTTGGGATAGGCTTTGCATTACATATGAAGAAACTAATGAAGTGAAATAATCTAAATTGAACATTCTACTACATGACTATAAACTTTTTTGCATGAAACGGAATGAGTCAATCTTTGACATATATACTCATTTTACACAGATAGTAACTTCATTGCATGCTTTAGGTAGGGAACTAACCAGTTCTGAAAAAGTAAATAAGATATTACGTTATTTACCTACTACTTATGATATAAAGATTACTGCTATAACGGAGTTGAAAGACTTAAATATTTACTCTATTGACAATCTGCTTGGATCCGTGATTACTTATGAGCAAGGAGTGACTCAATGACAGATTGATGCAGGTGACAGACGGAAAGAAAAGAATATTGCACTGAAAGTGGATGACTCAGAGAGTGATCAGTCCCAACCTGAGTATGAAGAAGATATTGCCTTAATGATAAGGAAATTTAGAAGTTTCCTAAGGAGGAAGCAGAGGAGACGTCAATAGTGGAACAAGGGTAAATTCCATAAAAATGCTAACACTCCTAATGATGCAATTTGCTATGAGTGTAGGAAGCTAGGACACATAAAGACTAATTTCCTTAATCTCAAAGACAATCCTAGCAAGGAGAAAGTTGAGGAGAAACCCAATGATAAAAGGGGCAAGAAGAGACTACAGCAAGCATTTTAGGCGAACTCAACTTCAGATTTCTCAGAAACAGCACCTAAAGAGGAAGTCACAAATTTATGCTTGATGGCTGACAATCTTAATCATTCGGATCAAGAGGAGGTATGTGACCTAAGTTATGATGAATTATTTGAAGTTTCTAAGCGCATTCATTCTACATATAAGAGACTAAAGAAACTGCATGTAAAATTAAATTTGGATTACTTAGAACTATAGAAAGAATTTGAAATCCTTAGGAAAGACCATGCATTAATTGATAATAATCACATGACTCTGTTAGATGAATATGATGATTTGAACAAATAGCATAAACTTTTTACATCATCTCATATAGAACTTAAAAATGATTTTAAAGTCTTTTTGGAAGAGTTTGAACAAAGAGAAATTGACTTGAAAATGGATATTTCTATATTGGAGAATAGAAACTCATATGTTGAATTGGAGTTGAAATATTTTAAAGAAAATATACCTACTCCCACACTTGAATAATTCTATAGGTCTAAACAAAAGAATATGAGTTCAACACCTATGAAAAGATCTTATAAAGTACATAGATTGGTAATTCTTTTTCCTGGAGTAAAATATTTTTCTTGTGGTATGATTGGGCATATTTCCCATACTTGTACTATTCATCATAGAACACATTTAGTGTGGAAACCTAAGGTGCATAAAACACAGCATATCACACATTTATCTGGTTTAAAATTGCCAAGAGATAAACCCAAACTTGTTTGGGTTCCTAGGATAAACATTTGATTTTCTTGTAGATATGCTCTCACACAAGAACTCATGAGAGTATTTGGTACCTAGATAGCGGTTGTTCAAAGAATATGACTGGAGATGCGAATCAATTCATATCACTGGAAGCTAGGAATAGAGGCAAGGTTACACTTGGAGATAATACCACCAAGAGAGTGGTAGGTTCAGGTATGATTGAAAATTCTAAGAATTTTGTGATTAAAAATATTCTGTTAGTAGAAGGCTTAAAATACAATCTGTTGAGCATAAGTCAACTGTGCGATAAAGGTTATCATATTAATTTTTTGCCTACCAGCTGTATTATTAGTCAAAATAGAATTATTGTGTTGAATGATGATAGAGTAAACAATGTATATATACTAGATTTGAATTCTTTAAAATCTTCTATTACTGTTTATTTGAAAACTGTATCTGATGAATCATGGTTATGGCATAGAAGACTTTATCACGCTAGCATGAAAAATCTTAGAAAAATCACCCAAAAGGAGTTAGTTAGAGGTATGCCCAAATTAGACTTTACAAAAGATCTCTTATGTAATGCATGTCAACTAGGAAAACAAGTCAAATCCTCCTTCAATTCAATCAAGGATGTTAAAACTAGCAAGCCCTTAAAAATTCTTCACATGGATCTCTTCGGACTGATTAGTACTTTAAGTTTAGGAGGAAAAAGATTTGGGTATATAATTGTGGATGATTACTCAAGATTCACATGGATTAGATTTTTAAATCATAAGAGTGAATTATTTGAGGATTTTAGAGGCTTTGCCACTTGGATTCAGAAAAAACTAGGATATAAAATTATTACAATCCAAAGTGATCATGGGGGAGAATTTAAAAATAAATTGTTTAATAATTTTTGTAAATCCCATGGAATAGACCATAACTTCTCAGCTTCTAGGACACCTCAGTAGAATGGAGTAGTTGAGAGAAAGAAGAAGACATTGATTGAAGCTGCTAGAGACATGTTGGCAGAATATTCACTTCAAAGATATTTTTGGGCAGAAGCAATTAGTACCGCATACTATGTATTGAATAGGGTGAACATTAGATCAAAATTAAACAAGACACCCTGAACTTCTTAAAGGTAGAATTCTCAACCTCTCACACCTACATGTTTTTGGATGTAAAGTGTTCATACATAATAATGGAAAAACTCTCTTAGAAAAATTTGATCTTAAATCAGATGAAGGAATTTTCTAAAATATTCAAGTGTTGGAAAATCCCATAGAATTTTTAATAGAAGAATATTGGTAGTTGAGTAGACCACTTATATTATTTTTGAAGAGTCAGATAATAAAGAAGGCTCCAGGTTGGAAGAAGATGAAGTTGGGGAAATCACCAAAGGACTTAAAAATGAAAAAGTTGAAGAGAGGGTTGAAAATGAGGAAGAAAACCAATTGCCTAAGGAATGAAATTTTTTGCTAAGAGTCATCCTAAGGAGTTGATTTTAGGAGACCCAAGTGAAGGAGTTAGGACTAGGCATTGTTTAATAAAAATCACTCCGCTTTTATTTCAATGATTGAACCCACTACTCTAAATCAAACACTTTCAGATGAATTTTGGATTCTAACTATGCATGAGGAGTTGAATCAATTTACTAGAAATGATGTTTGGGAGTTGGTAGAAAGACTAAATGATCA
Organism: Dendrobium chrysotoxum; assembly: GCA_019925795.1. Classification (NCBI taxonomy): domain Eukaryota; kingdom Viridiplantae; phylum Streptophyta; class Magnoliopsida; order Asparagales; family Orchidaceae; genus Dendrobium; species Dendrobium chrysotoxum. Next base: position 63,212,956 of record CM034302.1, on the reverse strand, counting down.
AAGTGTTGTTGGAACCAAGTGGGTATTTAAAAACAAGATGAATGATTCTAGAGTGATTGTTAGAAACAAAGTTAGGTTAGTGGCTACGGGGTATAATCAGATTGAGGAAATTGATTTTGAGGAGACCATTACCCGATAGCCAGACTTGAGGTAGTTAGAGTGCTTTTAGCTTATGCCTATTCTAAAGACTTTAAGTTGTTTCAAATGGATATGAAGAGTGCCTTTCTAAATGGGATGATAAAAGATGATGTTTATGTTGAGTAACCTCCAGGTTTTGAAAATGCATAATTTCCCAATCATGTTTTTAAATTGAAAAAGGCTTTAAATGGATTAAAACAGGCACCTAGAGCGTAGTATGAAAGGCTAAGCACATATTTTCTTGAATGATCTTTTGTAAAAGGGAGTGTGGACACCACTCTATTTATAAAAAATATCGGAAATGAAATACTCATTATTTAAATCTATGTGGATGATATCTTGTTTGGATCTACTAATAAAAATCTATGTGATGACTTTTCAAAAATAATGAGTAAGAAATTTGAGATGAGCCTGATAGGGGATTTGAGTTACTTTTTGGGGTTTAACATTAAGCAGGATGAGGATGGAACTTTTATTAGTCAGTCAAAATATGTTAAAGAATTTCTCAAGAAGTATGAAATGGATAAGGCTAAACCAGTGAATACTCCCATGAGTTCCTCAATCCAGTTGGATAAGGACCCCAAAGGAAAAGCAGTTGATCAAAAGAGGTTTAGAGGAATGATTGGATCTTTGCTTTACTTGATAGCTAGCAGACTGGATATCATGTTTAGTGTTTATTTGTGTGCTAGATTTCAAGCTGATCCAAAGGAATTACATCTATCTGCAGTTAAGAGAATTATGAGATATCTTTTAGGGACTCAAAATTTAGGAATTTGGTATCCTAAGAATAACACTGCATTTGAAATTATTGGATACTCTGATTCAGACTTTACTGGTTGTAGGGTTGATTATAAAAGCACTTCTAGAACTTGTCAATTCATAAGAAACTCCTTAGTTTCTTGGTCTAGTAGAAAATAGAACTTAGTAGCCCTCTCAACTACAGAAGCTGAATACATTGCCTTAGAAAGTTGTGTTGCACAAGTGCTTTGGTTAAAATAACAATTGATTGATTTAGGATTTTCTTTTGGCACGATTATAATCTTTTGTGATAACACTAGTGCCATATGCATTTCAAAGAATCCTATTCAGCATTCAAAAACCAAGCATATTGATATAAGGCATTATTTTATTAGAGATCATGTAGCAAAGAAGAAATTGAATTATATCATGTTGCTACTAAAGATCAACTTGCAGATTTTTTCACAAAACCACTAGCTTTTGACACATTTAGCATTCTAAGGATAAGGCTAGGTGTGATTGATCTTAATGCATGATTAAAAATACTACAAACTTATTTTGTGTATGATTGTGTTTTTGTTTATATCAAGTGTGTGTGTAGTGTAGGTTGTATGCTTTGTTTTGTATTGATTATTTTTTAGTCACTTTATCTTTTATTGTTTGTATGGCTTTGAAAGGTTTTTGAGTTTATCATGCACTATTTTTTCTGTGTTCTATTCATACTATATGAAATTATTTTGTATAATACAAATTTTGTAGTGTGTGCATGAAAATTTATAGAGTTGAGGGGATGAAATAATATTTTTATAAGCGTTCATACTATACGATGATGTCATCATACTGTATAATATAAACATGTTTTTCTGTACATATAGCGATGGGTTTATAGTTTATGTCAGTTATTATTGCCGATCATACATATGAACTCATTGTTCGTCTCTACGATTAATGTTTTCGATACAGATAAGGATGAACCTAAATGTCGCAAAATGATCTTTAATCTTCTGATCATTTTGTCTATACAATCGAGTTGTCATGTTTTCTCATGGATGACCCCAATCGTTTCTGGACGACCATTCATTTTTTGATCATCCCAGACGAACACCTATTCGTCTGTACGATCCAGTAGTCAAAAAGTTTATACCAAAGGATATCTCGGGAAGAGTAATTTACGAAAAGCCATTTAATTTTTGTCCACTTGTATTCGTATGTACAAATTATATTTCGTATGGTATGATTTTAAAATTATACGTACGAACTTGACTTCGTACGGTACGATTTTCCATTTTTCTTTAAATTTGAAGGGTTTGGCTATCATTGTCTTCACATCTCTTTCAACCTCCAAAACATCTTCATCTTCATGGCTAGCAATAACAAACGAGCGCGAGGTTTTAAGGGATCCTCCTCAAGAATGGAGAGAGATGATGATTTCTTATCTAGAGAGAATGAGGAAGCATACAATAGGTATTGTTTAGCAAAAATTACTACTTCTAGAGTCCTCATTCAAGGGGATTTAAGTTTTTCTGTCATGTTTCTTTTTGCCGCAACTCAATTATCCTTCATCTTAACCTTGATTCCTGCCTACCACAAGGACACCTTTCGACTAGTTTTGGCCAACATGAAATTCAATGAAGATCATACCAGAATATCTTCCTATGTCTTTAAATAGAGAGTCCAAATCACTAAAGAAGACTTAGGAAATATTCTTATTCATAGAACCCAAGGGGTAAGGGCACACAAAATGACTTCTAGATCTGATTTTGACTGGAGTGAAGTGAATCAAGTTCTTAGAGGTGTTCATCAAATCTGTCATTTACCTCGTGTGTATACCCTACATCAAAATGCTAGGATCATTCAGTATATTTTGAGAACATCAAACATTCCTAAAGCTGGTGATCATATAAATATGACCCCTCTTTTGTCAACTGTCACCTAAATAATTATGACTGAAAAACCTTTTGATGAAGCCCAACTCATTATGGACTACATGTATAACCTTTCTGACATTCGGCAACCTAATAATAGAAGAAAGAAAATTGGCTTTGGGATATTTAGTTACTTATATTCTAGAGAAGAAATACAATCTATTCAATCCTATCCTCCCACTGAATTTCCTATTTTCTTCACCAACACCTCCTTTTGAGCACTATTTAATCAAGATCAAGATTCAGGGGGAGATGATTTTGAAGAAGAAGGGGCAGCATCTGCACCTGTACCTGGACCCAACAAAAACTTCTATCAAGATATGGTCCAGCATTTTGATCAGCTTGATCAAAGGTTTGATAATGTTTAAGCTCATTTAAAGCAGCAGGATGACAAGTATAATGAAGACAAAGGATGGATCCGAGATCAATTTGAATCAGTGAACACTAATATTGCCACAATCAATAGCTATTTTGCTATGTTCACTGTTCAACCACCACCTCCAGATCAGGGTCCTTCAGATTACTAGTGATAATTTTTTATCTTTTTCTTTGTGCTTTGGTTGTGTAGTTGATGGTTCTTCTATTCTGTTTCTACGTTGATCCTTCTAGGCTTGGTTGTATTGCTTATTATTGTTATACTTAGATGTTCTTATGGTTATCATTAATGTTTCTGTTTACTAGCTGATGTACTTGGATGTACTGTGATTGATGTTGTGTGGTACTTGTTATGTCATTACTGCTTAATGAAATGAAAAGTCATGTTTTATGCCTATAAAATGACAAGTTAATGTGATTGTTATCTGAATTGTTTCAAATTTAACAATAAAATGTCATTGATTGCAAATATAGAATATTAGTTGAATTTGCTTTACTATATTAATTTCTGTGCAAAATTTAATCTCCCAAAATGTTTAGATTACTTTGTGACTGGGTGTAGATTAGAAGATCTAATTTATATTCTTTATATAGATATGTATTACTTAGCTTTAACTGTTGCAAATTTGATGTCATACTTTTACTCTTATTTCAATTCCAAAGTGTTCATTATTGTATTTGTGTTAAGAGTTAGTGATTTTAGAAAGACAAACATTTGCAAAGAGGCATAAAATTAGCCCAAAAACTAAAAGATGCTCAAAGTGTGCCACATATATGAAAAGATGCACAATATTCACCAAATTGTAAAGAGGCACAAAATTAGTTCAAAACTGACAAGATGCACAAAGTGTGCCACATACATGAAAAGATGCGTAATGTCGCCAATTGCTCTTTCCTTTATTGATTTCTTAATCATACTATATAATGATCTTCACTATTGAATTAGATAATTATTAATTTTACTTCATCAATTTTGCAACCATTATGGCTATTTAATCTGTTTATTTCAATACTGATATAGATCAATTTTTCTTATCCTTATTATTCTGTGATTTTACATTTGAGTCTATATCTTTTGCATGTGATTTTAATATTGTAGTATAATTCATTTAATATTATCTTAATCATCAACTACTTTGATTACTTCCCTTTTGTTGTTGTCAAAAGGGGGAGTTTGTTTGATGTGTTTTGTTGTATGTTATGTGTGTAGTTGTAATTTGTTTGATATGCATGTTATGTGTGTATTTGTGTGTGTTTGTCTCTTTTTTTTTTTTTTTTTGTAGTGTTTTTCTCTGATCTTTATTGGTACCCCTTATTTTAAATAGATCATTCATTTAGGGGGAGCATGCATTTAGAGGGAGCTAAGGAGAAAATGTGTGTTAGTTTTTATCTCAAATAATATTTATTTTACCATCATAAAAAAGAGGGAGATTATTGAGATTGTTGCATATTAGTTTTCAAAGCTTTATCTTTATAACCATGTGTGTTTTTGATAATAACAAAATCTTATTGTTTGATTATTATTTCTCCTAACATATTTTGGAAAGTTTATTTTTGTGTGTACTAATATTTTTTAGGAAAATCATACTCCAGACTGCTAAAATACTTCAAGACATATTAGATTAAGGGTTATTGTAAGTGAAGTCTGTAATTTTTATTTTTCTTGAGTCTGAGAGAGTGTGATTGTAAGTTGTATAACTGTGCACACACACTGGGGGAGTGAGATAAAACTTAATTTTTAAAACTAATCGTATTATACAGTGTAATATCATACTGGACAATTTGTCCTCTAGGTCCCTCTGAAACGAAGTTGATTGGTGCCTGACTGAAAAATTTTCTAAGTATATTTCATATTATTTAAAATGGGGTCGTCCTGGATGCCAATTAGAGTATGAAATCAACTTCGTTCAGACTGTCCCGAATGATCCTGTAAGTTTTTGAACTGATCGTATGGTACTATATGCGTTCATCCTGGACGCCGATTAGAGTATAAAATCAGGCCAATCCAGATTGTCTTATATGAACGCACCAAATTTGAACTGATCGTCCTATACAAACATGGTTCATACAGACGTCAATCAGAGTATGAAATAAGCTCGTACACGATCGTACAGATGAAGTGAAAGTTTTTCTTAAAATTTTTAGAATGATCATACTGTACGAAGGTAGTTCGTACAGATGCCGACCAGAGTACAAAATCAGGTCATCCACATTTGTACAGATGAATATCTCATATTTTTGAACTGATCATACTGTACGATCAGCATTTGTAGAGATGCTGATCAGAGTACAAAATGAGATTCATACAATATTGTATGAGACTTTATTAACTGTTTATATGTACGAAGATCGATCATACTATACGATCCAAGTCCATCAAACTTGAGATTTTCAATTTTTGGACAATTTTTCTTCTTCTTTGTATATAAGGGTCCTAAAAACTAACTGTTTAACAGTCCTTCCACGAATTTCTCTTAAGTACTCTTGAGGAGTGTATTTGGGAGAGTGTTTTGAGAGTGAAGTGTGAAAGATCTAGTGTAAGAAAATTATGAGGGAATTCACAAGGTTGTCCAACGGTGAGATTCTCTTACTTGTTCTTCAAAGTTCTTCCTAATCTCCTTGAAGACTCTTGCAAGAGGATTATCTAAGAAGGTCTGGTACTCTTCCATCACCAGGGAAGGTAAAAAATGATGATCGGTACTCTACCGTCACTAGGAGGGTAAAAAAGGATGTTTGGTTCTCTGCCATCACCAGGAGGGTGAGAAAGGATGTTGGATTCTCTGCCTTCACCAAGAGGATAAAAAAGGATGACGGTTCTCTGTTGTACTGGGGTTTGGTGGAAGAGAGTTTGTAAGGGCTTCTCCTCCTTACCGTGGGGGCTAAAGGAGAGACACTATTGGTTGGTGCAATACCTGAAGAAGGAGTCTTCAGGGAGTGGACGTAGGTCTTGTTAGATCGAACCACTATAAAATCTGGTGTTCTCTGTTCTTGTGTTTATTTACTGCATTTTTAATTTTCTACATTGCACTTTATTTTTATGTGGTTGAAAAATAAATTTTTTATAAGTGTTCATACTGTACGAACTAAATCGTACTATATGATATATATATAATTATTTTTATTTAAAATGGTTTTCAAAATAATCAAGAGATTTTTAAAATAACTAATTCACCCCCCTCTTGGTTAGCATTGGGACATAATTAATAGGTCTAACAACCGATTCGCACTTTCAGAGTCTTCTTCTGGGCATGCAAACTCCTTCACAAGCTTTGTTAAGGCATCCCCCATAGAATTACTTCTAAGGGGAACCCTATACAACATTACGATAGGGATTTCCTCAAGGAGGTGACTGGTGTAATGGTGGTACTTAAGGAGATTAGGATTCAAAACCTTATAGATTCCTGCAACCTGGTTGATTACCAGTTAAGAATCACCAAAAATTTTAATCTCTTTAATCTCCATCAGGATTACAAGTTTTAGGCCAATTATCAGAGCTTCATACTCAGCATTGTTGTTCGTATAAGGCTCTAATAATTTGTAGGAAAAGTGCATCATTTCCCTTTCTGGTGTTATAAAAATTAGGCCAACTCCAGCTTTTTTAGAGATAATAAATTTTTGGATTTTGCCCCCTTGAGAGGACGCCACTCTATCAAAATATAATTCTCAAACAGGAACATCAGATTCCCTTAAACTCATGATTTATTTATCGGGTAAATCATTATTTAAAGGAGAATCTGCTGGCAGTGGGTGCCCCGCAAGGAAGTCGGTAATAGCATGTCCTTTCATAGTACATAAGGGAATGAAAGTGATTTTGAATTGAAGCAATATCATAGACCACTGGGCCAAAAATCCTGATAATATAGGTTGGGTTATAAGATATTGCAACGGATTAACTCTGAAAATCAAACCGATTAAATGAGAAAGCATGTAGTGTCTTAGTTTTTAGGCTGCAAAAACTAAAGCAAGATAATGCTTCTCAATCGAAGGGTACCGGATTGCCATAGAAAGAAGTCTTTGACTAAGGTAATTGAGAGCATTCTATTTGCCCTTATCATTGACTTTGGCTAACAGGGCATCTAAAGACTCATCTAGAGCCGCAGTGTAGAGGATCAAAGGTTTTCTCAGAATAGGGCTGCCAAAACTGTTGGCTAGGATGGAAAAGTGTTGACATCTTCTAGAAAGATTGGAAATAAACCTTCTTATGTATACCAACCTACCTTGGAGGGACCTTAGCTGGGTAAGGCTTCTAGGAGGCGGTATATTCAAGATGGATTCAATTTTGGTAGGATCAATCTTAATTCCACGGTGCCTTACTACAAATCCTAAGAATTTTCTTTGAAGTGACACCAAAAGCAAACTTTAAATAATTTTATGAGATGGAGAAATCTTAGCACGAGATGTGAGCCATAGTTATAAGAACAACATGCTATAGAGATTTAATTAAAAAAAATATTTATGGTCTAGTCACATTTTTATTGTAAGGCTTTATAATCAAAACCTTCGAGAAGCTATTTAGCAAAGCCTCTAATCTCCAAAAGGAAGCCTCTCAGCTACCATTTATAAAAGATCAATATTCTTAGAGTGAAGAAGTTAAAATCTCAAAACATTATGGAAAAGAAATCAATATCAATGTCTATAATTATTAAAAAAAAAATACCTGATGCAGATTTAGGCAAACAATCCAAGTCAACCTCCACAATATCAGTAGTATAATAAATCTCAGAGTGATCACTAGTTTAGATCTTGACCTTATCGTACTCTAGAAGAAAATAAATAGAGGTTTAAGGAACTTAAAAATAGAAAGTATTCATTTAAGAGAGAAGCTACTAGGAAAATATTTAAAAATCTTTTAAAAAATCAGAATTCAAGCTTCTTGATCCTAAGAAATTAAAATAAGTGGTCAAATTAGGGCAACCCTATTATTTCCCATATCACTGGATGATCCGTTATGAGTTAGAAGATTGCATAAACTTTAAGGAATGGCTTGAAAGGAATATTAAGGATGGGTTGGTTATGATACTTAAAAAATATTTAGTTGATTCGAGTCAAGGATCTACTAAATGTATAATTGGTGAGCCTTCTACACCTTCCCCCATTTAAAAACTTGATCATATCGGAGATGTTACATTATCCCATTCTTCCAAAAGAATTCTTAATAATATAAATCATTCATCTTTTCAGGAATCTCTAAGAGCATAGAATTCCATATAAGTTGATTTGGTAACTTCCGATGGAGAGCAAAATAAAGCTCCTATCAAAAAGCCTAAGAAAGGATGAGTCATTCAAGCTTCTACAATCTCAAGAGAGGAAGAGAAGAATAAAATTAAAGCTGTGTATCTAATAAAATAGTTATTTCTACAAATGGAAAATCTAAAACTCTTAAACCTTTAACATTGTATGACTTTAATTTCATCCCTCCTGGAACTAAGAAAGTAATAAAAAAGGATTCCACGGTATGTCTCATTTGTCTTTACTAATGAATAGTTTATCAAAATATAAATAATGAAGAAAATAATTTTAACAAAAACACCTTTAAATGAATTAGAATAACTTTTTCAGCATTCCTGTGATAAATTCCCCTATCCTTGATATTCAAGGTGATCCTATCAATATCAAATTTGAAATGTCTTATTCAAATAGTTTACCATAAGAGAATATAAAGATAGTCAATGGACAGGAAGTAAAGCAATCTGATGCTTCTTCTCCCAAAGAGAAACTTGAAGTCAACCTTCATAGTAGTAGAGTTCTGCCACCATAAACTTTAGCCACAAATAAAGGAAAACAAATTATGAATAATCCAGAAGCTACTAGCCAACCTTAACCAATTCCAGATTTGGATTCAGTAAATCCAAAAGTTCCTAAAGTGGATTACGATATCTTAGCTCATCTTAGGAAGATACCTACAAAATTGAGTATTTATGATGATCTGGTTATATCTAAAGAGATGAGGGAGGCTTTAATCAAAGTTTTACTTAACCAAGAGATCTATATAGCTCAGCTAGCATCAACATAATCAGAAGAAGTGTTATATTTTAAGGAAGTTCCATAAGTAACATTTTCAAATGAAGACTTGCTGCTGGAAACTATGGATCATATTCATCCATCATATATTTCTATAATTTAGATAATTTTGAATTATATAGTATGCTTGTTGATCCTAGTGCATTAATTAATACCATGACTCTTAGAACTCTCACATACTTAAAAGTGGATACTAGCAAACATTGTTCCAACAGAATGATGTTGTGAGGATTCAACGAAAAAGGCAAGAGAGCTTTGGGTTCAATAACACTTCTTCTAGAAGCAGAAACCTTGAAAATTGAAGCCAAATTTTACATAATATATTCTGAGACTTCTTTTAACATTCTCCTAGGTAGACCTTGGCTCCATAAGTATAGAATGGTGCATTCTACCCTTCATTAGTGTATTAAATTCTCCCATAAGGGAGTAGAACACTATCTTATATATAATATGCAACCATTTTTAATTAATAAAGTTGGTATATACAAAGATGCTTCATACTATTTGTCTAAGAAGCATATTGTCTTCTTTAAAAATCATAAACTAGCAGAAATAGAAATAAAATAAAAGAAAGAAAAAGAAAAGTTAGAAGAAAACAAAAAGGAAAGCATTCTGATCTCAAACATGATTTTTTGTAACGTGCTCATTCAAAAAGAGGTGGTAGAATGGCTCAATGATGTAGATGAACAGGTTAGGGATGGAAAATTAAATAGTACAAAAAGTGAAAAACAAAATGCATAAGTAAAGGCACCTGTAATACAGGTCTATTTAGAATTCAGTTTAGAGAATGAGTCATATGTGATTAAGAAAAACCTGCAGGATGTAGAATATAGGAACTATAAGGCAGCCAAAGTTTAAAAATTTTATAGAAGCTGATAGCGATGAGGGAAGTGTCCAAATCATTAGGGAAGATAATTCAAACATATATACTATGGAGAGATTAAAGAGGTATATGGGAAACATTACCCTAACTCTACTATCCCAGACTAATACAAAAAGGTTAGAGATGAAAACCTCTCTTCCTTTAAACCTAGATTCCTAAGACAATATCTTTTTATCTTCTACCAGCAAAACCATAGAAACCAATGTAATCCTCGATGATCTATTTATAGATGAGATAATAGAGCTTCCTTTTGATTGGTACTCTAACTATGTAAACAAATTTGCTATGCATGGTTTAACACATCAAATTGGATTAGAGGTGAAGCTCATAATTCAAACACCTATGAGATATGAAATATTGCAAATACATAACAAGATCCAAGTGTTGGCTTCACTACTCTATGCCCATTTGATGATGATGAATATTTCTTAGTCATATCAAATTATTTAGAGTCTGATAATCTCTTTTTAGTGAATGTTAAAGCTTTTAACAAACTCTATTTAGAAACTTCTGATGATATGGATGATTCTCAAGTTAGGGATGTATCTCCAGAACTTGAAGATGAAATTAAATTTATAATAGATGATCTAAATGAAATAAATCTAGATAGTGAAGAAGACCCTCGTCTAATTTTTATAAGCTCTTTATTGAATGAGGACAAGGTAAATAAAATGAACAAGCTTTTTCAGAATTTAAAGACCATTTTGCTTGGAGTTATGAAGAAATGCCCAGATTATCTCCAAACATAATAGTTCATAAATTAGAAATTTAACTAAAAATGGTTTCAATCAAACAAGTACATCGACAAATATGACTCATTGTTAAACAATAAGTAGTATTTGTAGTTAAGAAGTTAATCAATGTTGGCTTCACTAGGGAAGAGAAATATCTAACTTGGTTAGCTAGCATTATCCCAATCAAGAAGAAGAGCGATCAAATTCATGTCTGCATCAATTTTAGATTTTTGAACATGACCTGTCCTAAAGATGAATTTTTGCCTCCTATACCAAAACTCATGGTTAATATTGCTTTCTCTTATGTGATATTTTCCTTTATGGATGACTTGTCTGGATATCATCAAATTAAGATTGTTCCTAAAGATGAAAGATATACAGTATTCAAAACACTAATAGGAGTCTAATGCTACAAAGTTATATCATTTGGATTAAGAATGTATGGGCAACCTACCTGAGAGTAATAATGAGAATTTTTATAAACTTATCCACTATTAGGTGGAATATTATGTCGATGATCTAGTTATTAAAAGTCTCAAAAGATATGATCATTTAAATAATCTAAGAAATATATTCCAAATAGTATGTCAACATAATTTAAATATAAACTCTTTGAAGTGTACCACTTTTTTACTTTTGGCATCAAGGGAGGTTCTAGGGTTTCATGGTTTGAAACCATAGAATCAAATTTGATTTGAATAAAATCAAAGTGATAATAGAAATGCCATCACCTAAAAGTCATTCCCAATTGAGATCTTTTCAAGGATATTTTGTGTATGTTAGGATATTTATATCAAACCTTTCAGGAAGATGTTAACCATTTGCATCTTTATGCAATAAAGATGCTCATTTTTACTAGGTTGAAACATGCTAGAAACCATTCGCTAGTAAAAAATAGTATCTAATAAATCCTTCAATCTTAGCTAATCCCATCCTAAGAAAGCCACTAATTCTATATATAATAGCTTTAGGTGAATAAACTAGAGCCTTGTTAACACAAGTTAACAAGGAAGGGAAAGAGAATGCACTTTACTATCTAAGTAGATATTTATTTCTAACTAAAGTAAATTATCCTCCGATCAAGATGCATTACTTAGCTTTAATCTTTGTTGCTCAAAAGTTGAGGCATTATATGCTTTCTCATAAGATAAATCTGTTATCCAAAGTAAATTCACTATAACATTTGATGACTTATCTGATGCTATCAAGGAAATTAGCCTGATGGTTAATGATTTTATCACAGTTTAAAATTATATTAATTCCTTTATATATTATGAACAGGCAAGCTGTTGTAAACTTCTTAGTAGCTCATTCAATGCCAAATGATTGTCCCATAAATGATGAACTACCAAAATGAAAAAAATCATTAAATTAGAGTCAAATGAAAGTCTACTTGGGAATTTTATTTTTATGGTGTTATTTCTATTCAACAAGAAGCATATTATGACACTTCTCTAGGAAAAGATGGAATTGGTACAGTGTTTGTCACTCTAGATAAAGGTTTAATATATTACTCCTGAAAGTTTAAGATGCACCAAGAGGGAGGGAGGGGGGGGGGGGGGGTGAATTGGTACTTTGAAAATAATCCTAAGCAGGAGTACTAATATTTTTGAAGATTTTTCAGATTTTTGAAATAAGCAATTTAATTTCACAATGTAGAAGCTAACACATTAACTACAATTTGAAAATAATAGTGATGAAATTCTAAATTGCACAACAAAATATTGATCTCAAAAATTCACCACGCAGTTATAATTAAAATTAAATGTAAAATTAAAATGCGAAAAACAAAAAAGCACACCAAAAATTTTTATAGTGGTTCGGTCAACCTTGACCTACGTCCACTCCCCGGAGTCCTCCACTCTGAGTATTATACTAACACTAAGTGACTCTCATTTTGCTTCCTCAACAAGGTGGAGAAGCCTTTACAAACTCTCTTCCACCAACCCGGTGTGGCAGAGGACCGAAGCTCCTTTCACAGAAAGAGAACCTTAACTCCTTTTTCTCCCTCCTGAAGAAGACAGAGAACCTTGAGGACTGGACTAAGAAGCCTCTCTCCTTAGAGAGCTCCCAAAAGACTCACTAAGGCCACAAGAGCAGTAAGTGTGCAGCTAGCTCGGAGGAACCATGTGATCCCCTCACACTACTTCTCCCTAATGCTCAAGCTCACCTTCTCCTTCCTCTCACCAACCTTAATTTTCTTCAAAAGCTCCCTCTCAGAGTTCCTCCTGCAATCACGTTCCTTTCTTAGCATCCTCTTAAAAAGAATTAAAATTATGGATTCTATAATAAGCTTCAAGAAATCCTAAAAATTCAACTTAGTCATCACTATTCATACAGTACGATCCAAGTTCGCATAGTACGGACAGTTCAAAACTAGTCCCGTCCAGTACGATGTAAACAGTTGTTCAAATGAACTGTTCAAAGTTTATGAACACATCATACAGTACGATCCTGAGATCTTCCAGTAAGATCTGTTTAATTTTTTCTATTCATATGGGATGACTTCTAGGATGACTGAAAGTCATCTCTGTCACTCATCCCATACTGCTCTCATCGTATAGTACGGTTAGTTGTTTTTAAGCAAATTGTTCAGTACGATATAAATATCATACAGTACGATTAGTTCAAAAATTATAGCTTTGTCTGGTATAATTTTTGGGATGACCAAAATTATCTCTGTCATTCATTTGGTATGATTAATATCATATAGTACAATTAGTTTAAAAATTATGGTTTCATTTAGTACTATCTCTGGGACGACCAGATTTTTTCTCTATCAATCGTCTGGCACGATCAACATCATACAGTATTATCGATTATAATTAATTAAACCATGATTTGATTGACTAATTATGGGAGTTAATTTAGCAAGATTTTAAATTTTCATACAATATGATTAGTTCACAGATCGATTTTAAAATCTTACTTAAATTAATTTAGCGGCTACAGTTTTGATAATGAAATGAATTATACAATATGATATATATCATATAGTATAATTAGTTCACAGAACATGAGTTTTTAATTAGCCGTTGTGCCAACTTATAAATTAACTGATCGTACAGTATGATTTTAAAATATATAGTATGATTAGTTTAGAAAACTTTAATTCTAAAACATTTCTCGCTTCCCCTATGTGTGTGTGTGCACGGTCACCCAATTACATACACTCTAATATAGCCTAACTCAAGAAAATAGAAAATTAAAGAAAATAAAAATACAGACTCTTTTGACTTGACATCCTAACCTATCCAATCTTGAGTCTTTAGTCATCTTAAGTATTGTACCGACAGTCATTAGTGCATAAGACACAACCAATATCCAATATATTTCCTAAGAATGTATAATTCAATCCACAAGGTTTGTCATCTTCAAAATCAGAGGCTAGGGATCCTAGATTTACAACAATCTCCCCCTTTTTGATGATGGCAAGAAAATTTGATTGAAGTGTAGCTTGAGAGATTTGTAATCCTAAGCTCCCCCTTACTATGTAAAAGATGTTAAAAAATAGGGGATGTCTGTCTCTTTTTGTTTTGTTTTTTTTTTTAAGGAAAGAAAAATATATAATAAAAAATAGGAATTTCTATTAAATAAACACAAGCACACATATAATAGAACAAATATATAACAAAAGCTAAATAACCAAACATTTTCTCCCCCTTTTGACATCACCAAAAAGAGGAGAAACAGCCAAATCAAGAAAGCAATACAAGAAAAAAATTGTAATATAAAATAAACACAGACTACTGGTACGGTGGATCCTGATCAAGTGGTGGTGGTGGTGGTGGCTTAAAGAATTGATGGATGGAGGCAAATTGATTATCTATAGAGGTAAATCTTTCTCTAAACCATCGCATATCATGCTCGTGCTGCTAGTGTTATTATTGGATATGATATTCCAGTCGAGTTTCCAGTCGCTCGAGCTGCTAAACAATATCATCATGAGGGTAGGCAGGGTAGGTAGGTATAGGTGGTGGTATTGGTGGTGGTGGTGGTGGTCCTTCTGTAGGAGTAGCTTCCCCTTCTTCATCAAAATGTGGCTCGGCATGCTCTTGCCCCCGATGAAAAAGGATAAGGAAAGTGGTATCCGTATAGAAAATAAGAACATTATCGGGTGGAGCAGGATAGGTGAGTTGGTATTTATGGTGAAGGATATAGCCTATGATGTGTCATAAGGCTACATTTTATTTTCTATGGGTGTTTGGATGTTGAATACGAGTAATGTTGTGGAAATAGTCAAGAATAATTTGAGCTTCATTGAATTGAGTATTTGACATTATCAGGTAAGTAATAATAAAAAGAAGTGGGGTTATATTAACCCGATCTCCAGGTTTAGGTATAATAGAAGTGTGAAGTACATGCTGGATTATACGAGCATTTTAATTTAGAGTTTGGACAAGGGGTTGGTGTTGATTTAAAGACCCATTCCTAATGGTTAAGTTAACAGTAGTCCAGTAAAAATCATGGGAGATCATATATTAAGGGTGAGGTCCTTCAATAGAAAGACCTTTGTGTTCTTCTAAATTAGCTATAGTGATTACTACATTTTAGCAAAAAATAAAGGAGGTCATGGTGAAAACTTCGAGATTCATCCTAAGATTTGCTAAGAATTCATACAGAAGTTTAGAATTGTATGGATAAGCTAGGGTAAGGAGGAATTGGATAGTTGTGGAGGCGAAAAGGCTCATCACCTCAAAGTTTAGAGCAGATTGGTTTAGCATTCGGGAGGGTATGATTTTTGCCTCTTTATATTTGTAATATGTATCTTCATTCGCAATAGAGAGGAAGCGATCATCGCAATGATGAGAGGAGGAGCTCCCCAGAGTCATTCTTCTATGCTTGCTTCCATCGGCCATTGAGTAGGAAGGATTAGAAAGTAGAAATGTGAAGGAAGTTTGAATGAATTGAACCAGTTTAACCCTCAAATTTATAGGATTTTGGCCATTCATATAGTACCATCGAGAATTGTACAATATGATCAGGTGAAATAATTCGTTTGGATGACCTATCAGAAAAAGCAGTCAAATCGTACAGTACGATCACAGTATCATACTGGATGATCTTAAAGAATTTCGTTCGTCCTGAGGGGTCATCTGTACAGTATTTGATGAAAAGTATCATAAAGTACGAACAGGTATTCATACAGTATGAAGTATAATTATTATCAAATCAGCCGAATTGAATTCGTCCCAATCCAGTTTGATACGTGTGTCGTACAGTACGAATGGAGGTATTGTACAGTATAAAGGGCAATAATTTTGTACCAAATGGATTAAATTCCTCAATGGTTAGTGACACGTGGATCGTACATTATGAATTTGAATTATACAGTACGATCAGGGAAGAATTTTAGAGTTTTTTTTGTGACTCAGTGAGGTGCATGTATGATGATCAGGAAACATTTAAAACCATTTTTTGAAAAATAAATAACAATAAATAAAAATGCACTAAAATATACATGAACAAACACATACAATTTAAACACATATGAATGAATGCTTTCAAATGCAATATGTTTTTTTTTCTCTTGTATTAAGAATGAATGTCTATAACACCTAGTTTTGTCCTGAAGGTGCTAAAGTTGTCATAGGCTAGGGGTTTTGTAAAGATGTCTATCAATTGATCTCCTGTAGCTATATGGTGTAATTCTATATCTCCCTTGGCTACATGATCTCTTATGAAGTGATGCCTAATGTCTATATGCTTTGTGCGGGAGTGTTGAATTAAGTTTTTGTATATGCAAATTGCATTAGTATTGTCACACATAATTAGAATGATTCCTAGAGGTAGTCCAAGATCTAAGAGTTGTTGCTTTAGTTATAAGACTTGAGCAACGCAGCTCCCTACTGTTATATATTCTTCCTGAGCTATAGAGAGGGCTACTGAGTTTTACTTTTTATTGGACCAGGAAACTAAGGATTGTCTTATGAATTGGCAAGTTTCAGAAGTGCTTTTTCTATCTACCCTACATCCTGTAAAATCAGAATCTGAATATCCTATGATTTTAAAAGAGGTGCTGCATATAGGATACTATACTCCTAGGTTTGGAGTGCTTAACAAATATTTAAGGATTATCTTGACAGCAGTCATGTGTGATTCTTTTGGATCAACTTAAAATTTAGTAAAAAGGCAAACACTGAACATTATATCTGATCTGCTAGTAAATAAGTAAAGAAGTGATATAATTATTCCCCTATACTTCTTTTAATCTACTAATTTTCCATTTGGGTCTTTGCCTAATTGAACAGTAGAGCTCATGGGAGTGTTCATGACCTTAGCATTATTCATTTCATTTTTTGTTTCATAATGTCCTTGATGTACTTAGATTGGCTAAGGAAGGTTCCATCATCCATCTATTTTACCCTAAATCCAAGGAAATAATTAAGTTCTCCCATCATACTCATTTCAAATTCATTGCTCATTATTTTTAAGAATTCATCACATAGGTTTTACTCTGAAGATCCAAACAAGATATCATCTACATAAATCTGGATAATGAGTATCTCATCTCCTAGCTTTTTAAGGAAGAGGGTGGTGTCTACACTACCCTTAACAAAGCCTCTATCTTGAAGAAATGTGCTCAGCCTTTCATACCAAGCCCTAGGTACATTCTTTAACCCATACAACACCTTTTTCAATTTAAACACATCGTTTGAAAATTATGAATTCTCAAATTCTGGGGGTTGCTCAACATGAACATCCTCTTTGATTACCCCATTTAGGAAGGCACTCTTAATATCCATTTGATACAATTTAAAACCCTTGAAGTAAGCAAAGGCTAAGAGTACCCTAATGGCTTCTAGTCTAGCTACTAGGGCAAAAGTTTTCTCAAAGTCTATTCCCTCAATTTGGTTAGACCCCTTAGCTATAAATCTTTCTTTATTTCTCACTACTATTCTAGAGTCATTCATCTTATTCTTGAAGACCCACTTTGTTCCAACCATACTTTGCTCCTTAAGTCTCTTGACTAATTCCCATACATCAGTCCTAACAAATTGGTTTAGTTCTTCTTGCATTGCTAGGATCCAAAATTCATCTCCTAATGCTTGATCTATATTGGTGGGTTCTATCATGGATATAAATGTAGAATTACTAACCTCTTTCCTAAGGCCATGCCTAGTACTTACACCTTCAGATGGGTCTCCTAAGATCAATTCTCTAGGATGACTCGAAGAATATCTCCAATCTCTAGGAAATTTCTCCTGAGGTTCTACCCTATCTCTTATCGCAATGGTTTCTATCCCCTGAATAACATCTACTTCTTCTTCTTTAGGTTTAGATTCATAAGTCTTATCCGATTCATCAAATACCACATGGGTAGACTCTTCTACCACTAGGGTCCTCTTATTAAAGATTCTTTAGGCTTTACCTACAGATGAATAACCTAAGAAGACTCCTTCATTAGATTTAGGATTAAATTTTTCTAAGGGTGACTTTCCATTGATTAAGATAAAACATTTGCATCCAAAAACATGTAAGTGAGAAATATTGGGTGTCCCACCCTTAAAGAGTTTGTAGGGTGTCTTATTTTGTTTAGATCTGACATTTAGCATATTTAGAGCATAACAAGAAGTATTCACTACTTTTGCCAAAAAATACCTAGGGAGTGAGTACTCAGCTAGCATTGCCCTAAAAACTTCCACCAAAGTTCTATTTTTCCTTTTAGCTATTCCATTCTACTGGGGGGTCCTAAGGGTAGAGAAATTATATTATATTCCTATTTCTTGATAGAAAGATTCAAACCTATCATTTTCAAACTCTCCACCATGATCACTATGAATTGTTAAAATTTCACATCCAAATCTCCTTTGAATCCATGTGGAGAAGATTCTAAATTCCTCAAATGACTCACTCTTATGTGCTAAGAATCAAACCCAAGTAAATCTAGTGTATTAATCCACTATCACAAATCCATAAGTCTTTCCTCCTAGGCTGACTGTACTAACATGTCCATGTGAAGGATTTCTAGTGGCCTAGAGTTATTGATGTCATTAATTGAGTGAAATAAAGATTTGACTTATTTTCCTAGATGGCAGGCATCACATAGGTGATTCTTAGTGAAGTCTAACTTAGATATACCTCTAACTAGGTTTTTTTTGGGTGATATTCCTAAGAGTCTTCATGCTTGTATGGCATAGTCTCCTATGCCATAGCCAAGATTCATCAATTATAGTTTTTAGGCAAAATGAATATGAATATTCAATGCAATTTAAGTCTAACATATAAACATTGTTCATATGTTTTCCTACTAACACAACTTTTTTATTTAAACTAATCATGCATTTATCAGAATGAAATTTTACATCAAATCCTTTATTACATAATTGATTAATACTTAATAAGTTATGCTTTAGAACATCAACTAACAAAACATTTTCAATCAAAAGGTGTTTAGAGTTTCCAATTGTACCTGAGCCCACCACGTTTCTAGTGATGTAGTCTCCTAATGTCACCTTGCCTCCTGACCTGGCCTCCAGTGTGATGAACTACTTCATATCACTAGTCATATGCCTCGAGGAGCCACTGTACATGTACCACATGCTCTTACTAGGCCTTTTATGAGAGCACGCCTACAATATCATTTAAAGGTTAGATTTGGGAACCCAAGTGAGTTTTGGTTCCACCTTATGCTTGAATGAATGAGATGTATGCATGCTAAGTTGTGATAAATGCAATTTAAGCCTCCACACAAGATATGTCCTATGGTGGATTGTGTAAGTGTGGGCTATGTGACCTAACATGCCATAAGAGTGACACCTAACACCACAGAATGGGCTCACTAACCTATATGGGTGATGGTGCCTCTTCCTAAGTTTATGAGATGTATACTATATTGAGGGGTTGTGCCACTAAGTTAGTGAAGGTGATGATTTGTTATTTTCTAATACAGTAATTTTAACTTTTAAAAATTTATTTGCACTTTCATAACTTGCCACTTCCACTTTTAATGCATGCTCACTACTGTCTAAATGGCATGCAAGTTCTTCTAATTCCTTAAATATTTTTTCTATCTCAATATGTGATGCTTTCAAGGAATTATGTGCAGTAATTAATTCAACATGCTTCTTATTTAATGTATCAAACTCATCAAGCAGAGACATGTGATCTTTATCTAAAATAGAATGTTCGTTTACCAAATCAGCATGCTCTTTTTGTAATGCACTAAAATTAGTATTAAAACTAGCATGCATTTTCTTTAATTTCCTATACGAGTCATATATTTTTTTAGAAATAACTAATAATTCATCGTAAGAGAGTTGACATACCTCGTCTTGATCTCATTGATCAAGATTATCATTAGCCATAAGACACAAATTTGTTACCTCCTCCTCTGCTTATTATTTTGATGATTCTGAGGCAGAGTCAGCCCAAAAGGCTTTTTATGACTTTTGCTTGCCCCTCTTGTACTTTGTCTTCTCTTTACCCTTCTCCTTGATCGGGTGAGTCTTTAAATTGGGATAATCAGCTCGGAGGTGACCTTTTTTTCTGCACTTAAAGCAGATTATGTCAAATGAAACTTTAATATTCTTGTTTCTTTTACCTTTATTCCAGTTGTTTTGATGACGCCTTTATTTCCACTTCAAAAAGTTCTTTAACTGATAGGTCATCAAGGTGATGTCATCCTCCTCCTCCATTGCAGAACTGTCAATGTTCGAATTGTTCACTTTTAGAGCCATAGTTCTCTCCTTCTTCTTCTCTCCTACATCACTTTGCTTTTGACTCACTCTTTACTTGTAGGCAATGAGTGATCCAAGTAAATTATCAATAGAGTAAACATTTAAATCTTTTGATTTAGTAATTATAGTTATTTTCGTATCATAAGAACTAGGTAAGCACCGTAGGATCTTATTAACCTTTTCAGAATTAGATAATTATCTCTACCTAGTGCATGCAAGAATATCACTATCTAGGTGAACCTAGTGTACATTTCAGATATATTCTCGCTAGGTTTCATGCAGAAAAGTTCATAGTCATGCAGTAGAATATTTAGCCTAGACTATTTAACTTCACTGGTTCCCTCATAAGTGATGCATAAGCTATCCCAGATTTCCTTTCTCATAGTACATGTAGAAACTCACATATAATCCTCAAATTTTAAAGCACAGAAAAAGTAGTTAAGACATTTAGCATTTAGTTGTACGAATTCTTGATCCTCATTACTCCATTCATTAAAGGGAATATCAGTTTTGACACCATTAATTATATGCGATGGAGGTGAATAATCGGTTTGAATCATATGCAAAATTCTGTAGTCAATGGATTGCAGAAATATAGACATGTGAATTTTCTAGAAATCAAATGGGATGATTTCAAATAAAGGTGGATGGGTTATTGAATAACCCTCTGCAGTTTTATGATTACCAAAATGTGTCATTGATCATTTTCTCAAGGTTTTCTAAAACACTATTTTGAGACCCTCTCTGATGCCACTTGAAAGTTCGAGATGCGCCAAGAGTAGGGGTGAATTAGTACTTTAAAAATAATCCTAAACAGGAGTACTAATTTTTTTAAAAAATTTTAGACTTTTGAAATAAGCAATTTAATTTCATAATGTGGAAGCTAACACATTAACTTTAATTTGAAAATAATGATGATGAAATTCTAAATTGCACAATAGAACATTGATCTCAAAAATTCACCACGCAGTTATAATAAAAATTAAATACAAAAAGTAAAATGCAGAAAATGGAAAAGCACACCAGAAATTTTTATAGTGGTTCGGTCAACCTTGACCTACATCCACTCCCTGGAGTCCTCCACTCTGAGTATTACACTAACACTAAGTGACTCTCCTTTTGCTCCCTCAGCAAGGCAGAGAAGCCTTTACAAACTCTCTTCCATCAACCCAATGTGGTAAAGAACAGAAGCTCCTTTCACATACAGAGAACCTTTACTCCTTTTTCTCCCTCCTAGAGAAGGCAGAGAACCTTGAGGACTGTACTAAGAAGCCTCTCTCCCTAGAGAGCTGACAAAAGACTCACCAAAGCCACAGGAAGAGTAAGCGTGCAGCTAGTCCGGAGTAACTATGTGATCCTCTCAGACTACTTATCCCTTATGCTCAAGCTTACCTTCTCCTTCCTCTCACCAACCCTGATTTTCTTCAAAAGCTCCCTCTCAGAGTTCCTCCTGCAATCATGTTCATCTCTTAGCCTCCTCTTAAAAAGAATTAAAAATATGGCTTTTATAATAAGCTTTAGAAACCCTAAAAATTCAAGTTGTTCGTCATTATTCGTATAGTACGATCTAAGTTCGTACAGTATGAACTAAGTTCGTATAGTATGACCAGTTCAAAACTAGTCCCGACCAATACCATATCAACAGTCATTCAAATGAACTGTTTAAATTTTATGAACACATCGTACAGTACGATCCTGAGATCGTCCAGTATGATCTATTAATTTTTTTATTAGTATGGGATGACTCCTGGGACGACTGAAATTCATCTCTATCACTTGTCCCATACTACTCTCATCATACAGTATAGTTAGTTATTTTTAGGCAAATCATCCAATACAATATAAATATCATACAGTATAATTATTTCAAAAATTATAGCTTCGTCTAGTACAATCTTCGGAACCGCCAAAATTGGCTCTGCTAGTTATTTGGTACGATCAATATCGTACAATATGATTAGTTCAAAAATTATGGTTTCATTTGGTACAATCTCCAAGATGACCAGATTTCATCTCTGTCGGTCATTTAGAATGGTCTACATCATACAGTACGATCGACTATAATTAATTAAACCATAATTTAATTGACTAACATGGTTAATTTTAGCATGATTTCAAATTTTGTACAGTATAATTAACATCATACAGTACGATTAGTTCACAGAACAATTTTAAAATCTTACTTAAATTAATCTGACAGCTAGGGTTTTGATAATGAAATGAATCATGTAGTACAATATATATCGTACAATATGATTAGTTCACAGAACATGAGTTTTTAATTAGCTGTTGTGCCAACTTATAAATCAACTAATCGTATAGTATAATTTTAAATCGTATAGTATGATTAGTTTAGAAAACTTGAATTCTAAAAAATTTTCTCGCTCCCTTGGTGTGTGTGCATGGTCACCCAATTACATACACTCTAATGTGGCCTGACTCAAGAAAATAGAAAATTAAAGAAAATAAAAATACAGACTCTTTTGACTTGACATCCTAACCTACCCAATCTTGAGTCTTTAGTCATCTTGAGTATTGTACCTACAATCGTTAGAGCACAAGACACAACCAATATCCAACACATTTCCTGAGAGTGTATAATTCAATCAACAAGGTTTGTCATCTTTAAAATCACAGGCTAGGGATCCTCGATTTACAACAACTCCTACCACATGTCAAAATCTTATACAAATAATAAAACTAAGTATGAGGCATTAATAACTAGGTTGGAGTTGACAATCCTAAATGAAATCCAAGAGATCAAAATTTTTGGGGATTCCTAGCTAGTAATCAATCAAATAGCTAGAATTTATAAAGTATTAAGGAAAAGTTTGATCCCCTATTATATAATACATCTCCTCGAATAAACATTGAATGTAACATTTTATAAAATTCATCATGGAAAGAATTCCACAGTAGATGCCTTAGCAAAACTAGCTAAAGCTCTAGCTTATCTAGAAGTGGTAAAATTACATGGTCATAAAGCTTTGTCTCCAGTAAAATTTAAATATATCAATAGAAACCACCAGCTGAGTTGAAAATTATTTCAGTAGTAGATGATGAAGTGGTGGATTAGAGAAAACCCTTCATCAAATACTTATAATAAAATAAGATCCCTCGTGATAGATCGGCAGCTGATCAAATTAAAAGAAGATCTCTATCTTATACTTTAATCAATAACACTCTATATAGAAGATCATTCAATTAGATGTGGTTATGGTGTTTAAATTAATTAGAAGCTCAAAAGATTGTAGAAGAAGTTCATATTAGATTGTGTGATGCATATTAGTCTGGATAAAAAAATGAAAATGAAAATCAAACAAATGGGATATTATTGGTCGTCAATGATAGATGACTACATGAATGTTGCACATCACTATCATCAATGCCAGATGCATGGTGTAGTTTTACATCAACCATCAGATTTCTTATATCTGACTACTACTTCATGGCCTTTCAAAAGTTAGTGTATGTATATCATTAGTCTAACTGATCTGCCATCTTCTAAAGGTCATAGATTCATATTAGTTGCTACATATTACATCTTAAAATGGGTAGAAGCAATTCTAATGAGAGAAGTTTGAGCTCACCACATTCTAAAATTTTTCAAAGATAATTTTGTATACTTATTTGGTGTTCCTCATCGAATTATATAAGATAATGATCCATCTTTTAGAAGTACTAAAAGTAATAGCTTTGCTAGACATCACAATATTGATTAGAAATCCTCCAATCTATTACCCTTGGGTAAATGGATTGGCTAAGGCCCTCAATAAAACCCTATTTAATCATCAATAATAATCATTAATGGCATGAAATGGTTGAAGCTTTGGGGGCATATCAAATCACTTATGGGACTCCAACTCAATCTGTGCCATATGCTTTAGGTTTTGGTGTAGAAGTTGTTATTCCTTTAAAGATACAACTACCTTCACTCTAAATTATAATAAAATATAATATAATTTCAGAATAGAATAATAAACTTTCATTAAAAGAGCTCGAAGGTTTAGAAGAGAAGTAATTACAAGCTCAACAAAACCTTAAGTTATACAAAGCTAATGATTGGTCGTGCTGTCACTACAAGTAAAGATTGGCCGCATTTTTGAATTAATAGTTAAATAATCCAAAAGATGCTCTAAAGTTAAAAAATTCACCATAAATCTATTTTTCATCTAATTTTTAAGTTTATGGGCTCATTACAACCATCTTCAGCCTTATTTTATTTTAAACTTAATTTTAAAGCACTTTGACCACTATGTAGAGAGTAATTGAGATTTGAAGTTTTTTTAATTTTCTTTAATTACTCCCTAACCAGTGGCCCAATTGAGCTCAAATTTGGATAGTGAACATTAGGTTGTGATTGCTACATACCCTAATTTTTCTTGTCCTTGATAATCAATAGATCTTGGCTATGGGTTATAATTTAACCCAAAACCTTAGAGATTTATTACTCTTAATCCACATATAATTAGGGCTTCAATTTTTTGTATTGTGTTTATGTTTATGCAAGGATTAAAATGACACTTAACTTTCTCAAATCCAAATAGTAGGGTGGTCAAATTAAATCATTAAAAATGTAGATGCACTTACCTTAGGGGATTTATTGTGACACATAGGAAGGCTTTAATGAACCCAAGTTCAGTGGGTTTGAAGAACATATTTAGAAGAACCTATATTTCAAATTTTACTATATTCGGGGTTCATTTGGTCTATCAATTAGTGAACTCAAGTTAAACATGCATAATTGACCTAAGATTTTTTTTTAATTCATAATAAATCCAATTAAAAATATATTTTAAGCTTCACATTGCTCAAAATTAAATACTTAACAGAGAAAAACTGAAAGCCCCTTGAATTTTTTAAAAATAAAAAGTAATTTAATAAATCAAGAAAAGCATTTAATTTATTAAATTAAATAATTAAAAATAACTAAATTTTAAAAATAATTTCAAAAGCTTGTAATCATCCCTAGGAGTCATTCGTAACATTTGGGAAAGATTTTGAGATGTTTGGAGTTGATTTGGGGCAAAATTGAAAATTATCCTAATTACTTGAATTAATTAAATAATTAAATATGACTGAACTTGTAAAAATCATAACTAATTATAGAAAATCTAATTGACACAAACTCAAACGCATCAAACTCATTAATGGGTCTAGTATTTATAAAAAAATATAAAACTATTAGAATTCAATGTAAATCAAAAAGTCAAAGTTTAGTCAAATTTAATTAATTAAATAGTTCAATAAATGTGAAAATTCAATAAATCACCAAAAATTTAGCAAATGATTAACTCAATGTATTAAATTAGAATAACAAAAATAATGAATAATCAACACTCCATTTGTAAAGTTTATAGGTCGTAAATCTTGAGATGCTAGGCTTCATATCCTAAGGAGGCTTTAGTTCTCGTGCCCATTATAACAATGCCATGAATGAATTAACAGGATATAGGTGTTAAATTGTAGATCTTATAAATAAGTAATCAATGATTCAAACTTTAATAGATAGATAATTGTTGGGTAACCCGATCTTACGATGCTATTTGCTTAACCTTAATGAGGGTGAATGAAAACTCATAGCCTTGGTTTAGCAAATGTAATTTCTATTTAATTTAAATAACCATATAAATTAGTAATAAAATACTTAAAAATTAAAGCTTTCATACCCTGATGCTTGACACCTTTTTATAAAGGCAAAGGTATATTAGATTGGAAAGTTTAAGGACTAAAACACTTAATCAAAATGCAAGGAATCTATACAACTTATCCACCTCAGTTTTGGAGGATTGATAACATTACAAATATGAGCCTAGTACTTACTAATTAATGATTTCTAGCACTTGGAAGTCATTGAGAGCTATGTTTTTTAAAACCTAAAGTAAACAACATGAACAACCAAAATACCCTTAAAATAAATCTAAAACTTATAAAAAATAAACACTTCAATTCAAACCCACCTTTAGTGACCTTAAACAAACAAACTCAATTGTAGAAAACTTTAAATTAATAAAGATTAGTATCTATCCAAGCCATACAACCTTATACACACACTTTAGATGATTTGCTAGGACAACCAATTTTAGCTTAAGCTAGGATGGTGGTTTGGTGTGGTTTCTTTGGAGTACCTTTCTTAGTGAATACTCATGTTCGATGTGTTTACTTTATGTACTCTGGAAGTCATATTTATATTTCTGTTGGTGCATATTAGAAGTGGGCTCTTAGGCCATTTTATACACTCACATAGTATTACATCTGTGTATTTTCTTTATATTACACTTTTGTATTCCTGCAAAGTAGAATATACTTAGGCAATGATGTAAATGTAAATGCAAAGGTAATGATATAAATGTAAATGTTTTAGATACTTTTATAGCTAAATAAAGTTATATGGCATTAAGAGTTGTAAAAGATTTGAAAATGGTTATTTATATATACTTGTAAGTTCCCAAAAGAAATTATTCTTCTTCCTTTGAAGTTCATTATATTTTAGAATTCTATAGGAAATTCAGAGGCCAGAAGATTCCAAGACTGAAATAAACAATCATTTTCAAATCTACATTTATATAAGAATATAAATCCAAGATTATTGTTGGTGGAGCCTAGCCACCTTTACTTTATAGCAAACCCTGGGTTGTACTCTGAGAAATTATCAATAAATAAAAGTTTTTTTTGTTTATACATTATTATTCATGCATCATTTCATTTCATGATAATGTACATATTATAAAACCCTAATTAAAGTCTTCTAAATTATAATTCATTGATTCCTATAATAGAGCCACCTAATCCTGCATTCATAAGGTGATTATTTTTATTAAGATTGCTAGCTAGCAGCTCACTCTAGCCAAGCATAAATCCAGATTGCATACACCCTTCAGTCTATGCACATTATTTATGTTCTATCATTCCAAACTCAAAAATATGAAGTCTAAATCTAAACTCCAAATCCAAGGTGAAATTTATAATCTAAAGCATGTGTACGAAAATCTTCACAACCCAAGCCTTTCTTTAAATCTATATGAATTTAAAATCTTTAGCCCTCACTTTAACCGAGAGTATTCTCTTCAAAGATGTAATTAACTATATAGGCTTCCTCTTATAGGAAGTTAAAACCTAGTATTAAAATAAACACTATCTTAGTTCCTTTCTAAGGTAGGGGAAGAATCTATGGACGCAGACCTAGCTTTAAATACTAGTTTAGTTTTATGATCAAAATGATAAGGGAATATTCATTTTATCCTTTGGGATGAATTAAATATTCCTTATGTTGTATTTTATTATGAAAATAAATATATTGACTTAGTTTTTTTAATCAAAATGATAAGAAAATATTCCTTTTATCCTTCGGGAAGAATTGAATATTCCTTATGCTTTATTTAATTATGTAAAATAAATATTATTCTTCTTTTTAAATCGATAGTAAAATATTAGTCTATCTTTGAGGATGGCATAATGTTAATCTATGCAGATTAAATAAGAGAAATATTTAAAGTAAATCATGCGGCAAACCAAACAAAAGTAAAATTTATACTTGCTCAAAAGGGAAAGGGGGAGAGAGGAAGAGAGAGAGAGAGAGAGAGAGAGAGAGAGAATGCTCGCTCGAGTTCATTTTCATCTATCATACTAGTTGAGAAAAATAATCTGATCATGGTAGGTTACCCAAATTCTATTTTTATTTTTAGTGATTACAATTTTTCCAATTTTATCTCTCCTAAATTTGATTAAAACGTAATATCTTTTATTCTAATAATTTTCTATCATATAAGTTTTGATATGTGATAGATATCACCATCCTAATCATTTTGAATAGTTAATATTAAAATTTTACTAGATAGTTTTTCTTGTATGTTATTTTAAATGAAGTGGGTAATATATTGTTAATAATAAAATTATTAGAAATTAATATATTGCATTTAGATATGGAATATATGATATGCACATATTTGCTATTCATTTAGAGTAATATATATTTTTGACATACTACCTATACAGTGATAAGTATATTGGAAATTGCATTGATTGTATGTGATGTTGGCTATTATAGTTTATATGATATGAAATGTGTATAAAAGCAAGAAAGGTTGGCTTGAAATGATTAACTAATTCAGGTTGTCTGGAGACATGTTACCCTATACAAGAGGATGGGCTGACAAACTTTTCTTTAAATAAGATTTTTGGAGTAATCCTAAGTGATATAAAAAGGGAAGTATAATAAGATTGATTGATATGATATGATTCGCCAATATATAGGAAATGATTACTTCTTACATAAGCCACTTTACTGATGACTTATGATATGTTATATAAGGTTTCCTGGAACTAAAAATGATATGATTGAGACTGATTCTGATAGGGATGACCTACAAGACGGGATATAAGAAAAATACCACATATAGTAAGATATCAAACCATGCTTGTATTATTTATATATGCATATGATATTAGCATACTTGATATATTAGATAAGTGACATAATATGATACGATATGTTTATGCTACAGTACATGATTGATACAGTCAAGTGATATGATTGATGAGATTAATATAAGGGTATATGATTCACAAAAAAACTATATGACATACATGATATGCATTGCACATGATATTATTATTATAATATAAGGGTTCATGTTGATGTATGAATCCCTCCAGAATTTCCACCTCAGCCACCAAAGTGGCGTGCACATCTTTGTATGTGCTTATCCCATGAGAAATGTAGAACTAATGCAATGATTAAGTGGATCCTGGTAGGCAACATCTAGCTCAGGGTGCATTCCCCACAAATCCTCATAATAGTTAGGTCAGCAAGCCCATTATCTACCTGGGCCAACAATGGTGTTCCCAGCAAGAGGGGGTCCATCTATTTGGACACCAAGAATCATGGTTGTATCTTATAGCATAATGGTCACCTCCCCAATAGTGAAATGGTGTGTACTAGTTTATATTGACCACCTCTCTGCAAGAGCTCAGTAGGTGGTAGTCAATACAGAGGTATTGGAGCTTGCTAACACAATTTAAACCTATCGTACGAATGCCTACCACGAACCTCGGGCAATTAATAGGCCACTCATGCACCATAAGAAAGTGTGATGCAGCCTCAAAAATGGTGCATTGCATTGAAATAAATTATGTTATTCAAGATATGTTGGTACTAAAGAGGTGTTGCATATCACTAGTTCTATACCTCATCAGGGTGTGCTACATGATGACTACCACAAAGTGAAGCTATACTCGGATGCACATAAGGAGGTGGTGGTTCGTACGCTACCTCCTCCTCCTCCTATGGGGCCTAATAGCCTCTTCTTCCATGCCTTAGTGGGTGTGGTACTTGGAATTAAAATTGTAAGTTTTTTAGAAAAAAAAATGCATGTTAATATTAAGTGTTGAAAACAAATTTGTGAACATACCATTAAAGTAAACAAGCCTTATCACATTATTCTATCTTGAAGAGTATTAAAACTTCAATAAATCTCACAAATATAAATAGGAATGTGCAAGGTAATATCTTGTCGAAGACACCCAAATTTTAATTTTATCAACAGTTATAAACCTTATATAATACATAGAAAAAGTTTGTTAAGAAGAAGTTAAATTTAAAAATTTCTCCCTTTTAATTTGTGTAACTTAGTTGGGTTTCTTTTTTTTTTAAGAAGCATATTGCTAATATTCATAAAAAAGAAAGAAATTATAAACTAAGTGATAGCTATTCTATCACAATCTTCCTTCAACCAACACTTAAAGGTTGAAGGAATATTATTATATGTGGGCTCCAAAAATTCGGCCCCGGCCTCCGCCCGCTTTTGCTTTCTTCGGGGGGAGTTTTAACGGAAATAAGTTCCAGGGTAAATTTTGGAAGGCATATGAGATAGTATATAAGACACTACCCAGAGATTTCGCCCTCATTTTGCGAGGACTTTATGATCTGAGTTCTGGTTTCCTATAGGCGCAAGCCCCTATAGTTAATTACCCCTCTCAGTCGAGAGAGAACTTTCGATTAAGGCTAGTCGTCAATCAGATACATAAGAGATACGTGCATCTGGCATATAGTAGCAGCATGAGTTTAGGATGTTAAAATCTGGAAAATTTGGGAATTTGAAAGATTGGGAGATTTGGAGATTTAATATTTAAAATTGAAAATTGCACCATCTTGCACTTAAAGCGGATGGTGGGGGAATGGATGATAGACCCGATCAAGATCCCATGGTTCCGTTGTCCCGGGCCATCGTGATCCCTGGTCTACTTAGTCAGAGGAGGTAGTCAACCCAACCTGACAGAAGGATCCTTGTCGGCAGCCATGGGTTACTTTGTCCAAGGGTACCTTATAGACCTGTGGGGAGTGTTTGTCTAAGGGGAGAAATTTGAATCCACCTTAGCTAACATAGGGCTTTGTTCCCTATCGATCATATCCTATTGATTCATGTCTCAAGGATTTGATGCCATTTGGGAGCATACGGGCTCTGGCCATAACCATAATATAATGGTGCCATTTGGCAGCGACCACCTGGTTCAGAGGGCCTCGAATCATAACCGTTTATCCTGCAGTACCATTTGGCGGTGAAACTACCGGTTAGAGGACTTGTACCACATCCTTGCTGGCAAGAGATTGTTTGAGAATGGATCCTAGTGATATTTTCGACCAGGCATTAGCTCTTTGTAAGCTGAAGTATTCTTCGATTTATCCACCTCGGCAAACTGTTGTGGAGGGTGGATGGATTTGCTTTATGTGATTGATGATTGGATTTCAGTTTTAAATATTTTGGGATTTTGATGATTTTTGGATTTTTTTGGATTTTGGAGTATTTGGGTGGTATTTTGAAATATTTAAAATGGACCCCTCTAGTTGATATTTTCATTCAACATGGCCATCATCGGGGTGCATGAGCTCATTTATATTTTATTGATTGGACCTTGTCAACTCTATCTACTGGTCGATAAAGGATCGGGTTTCGTAGGCTTTATGCCTCTATAAGTGAATTCTCTTGATTATAGGCCTTGAAGGCCTAATATGAACGTATAAAATAAATATCTCGGTCGATCTCATGACCGTATATTTATTTAATAATTCGAACCGTGTCAACTCCTATCTACCTGAATAGAAGGATCGGGCTCAAACTTGAATTCACTTATTGACCCGCGCAGCATCCCTAGATGTCACGTGTGTACCAATAACACGCTCGTTGGGGCCCATGCGGGTTGTGATTGTATTTACCCCTTTTGTGTTCCTATGTGTATACAAATTAAGGTGCACATATACGGGGGTACTTTTGGGATTTTTTTAGTTGTACGGGCGACTGCCATTTGAATGTAGCATTATGTTTTAGAAGCTCGTATATGCCTTATGTTTGCTTGTACGAGTGTTGCAAATCCGGTGGCGTGGCGTCATACGATCTCCCCTACTGCTGCTTGTAGGCAGGTAGATATTTTTATTTATAGATTGGAATTGACTCCAGGATACTGCATTTACTGAAGTTTTTCTGCATCTACACACAGGTTGTATGTTGTACATACATTTGTATTTGTAGAGAGACTCGTATGTATTACAGATCTTCTATAACATCTTTTGGGGACCTACATCTGTTGTGTATCTTCCATCTTTATTTGCAGTGGACCTCTACTGTAGGAGTGTTGCAACACCTATAACCCACTACTGATTGATGCCTGTAGGCAGGTTGGTATACATATAACAAGTCTTTCATTGTCATTGATGGAATTTGCATTCATCATCACTCTCCTATATCTCCCTCGTTTTGCTTGTGATCCTCCCTATTTGTTGTAGATGATTGTAGACCGATCATCATGACCGTCACATACTTCTTAGTATCCTTCCTCTAGGTAATTTACTGAACATGCTATTGACTATCTGTCATTAATAAATGGCCTTCCAATCTTCATTACTTACCAAATTTCATCATTTGTAGAGGGCAAATGATTCTAGATCTTATGCAATTGCTCGTGAGTTACCATCGTATTTCTCACTCTTTTTCTTACAAGCGGATTGTCCTTGGGGTTCTTTATCCACTAGGGATCCTTGCATGTTCATTTGCATTTGACCTTTTCCTTTGGTGTATCTTTTTGGAGTTAGATTGTTGTTGGTGATAAGGATGCCATCACATCCATGCATGTTGCTTATGAGCAAAATAACAATCATGCTTACTAAGACTTCAGCATAAGTCTTCCATCCTTTCATTGATGATCAACTTTCATATTTTAACAAGATCATACATTCATCAAATTAGAGTTTGACTCTTTATGTTATTCATTTGAGTTCAAATTCCTCTTTTGTCTTGTTCGAATTTGAGTCCAAGTCATTTGTTATTTGCATTCAAGCAAAATTCCTTGCGGTCCAAGGAAAGTTCAAATCCTTGCCTGATGTTGTACAGTTCGAGTTCAATGTCCACTTAATATTCAGATCAAGTTCAAGTTACATGACTCATATAGTTACATTGAGTTCATTCAGATTCGAGTCAAATGCTTGCAAGTTCAAAGCTCAAATTCCACTTGATGTTGTACAGCTCGAATTCAATATGTAAGTTCAAGTTCTACCACAACTCTTCATGGTCCGAGCAAATCCAAGTCTTGAGTTCAAATACTTAAATTCACTTGAGTCAAGTGAAGTTTAAGTTCAAATCAAATTTGAGACCTTGTTCTTTGTTAATCATTTTGAATCATGTGTCATTTTGTATTATATTCATATTCAAATTTAAATCATTTGAGTTCAACATCAAGCTCTAACTCAAGTCCAATATGAGTTCAGGTTCAAATGTAGTCCTTCTGAGTTCTCTTGCATTTAGTTCAAATCCTTGTCCAAGCTTGAGTTCAAGTGTTCAAGTCATGTCGGCTTAATGTTCAAGTTTGAGTCAAAGTTCTTTGCATTTGTCCTTTATCATTTGCTTAGGTTTGAACTTAGTTTAATTTCAACTTTCATTATTCGCTAAAGTTCAAGTCCCCTGCACGTGTTCAATCAAGTCCAAGTCCCATTTTTGTTAAATTCTTCAAAATCTTCAAATGAAATTTCGGCAGCCTTCCGGCGTCTCCCCCGTTTAGGGGAAAAAACCAAGAGGCTGCCTTCCCCTCGATGCAACGTGCGCGCTTCAGGTAGATGTCCGTAGACACCACGGCAGCAAATTTTTCTTCAATCCCAGCCCACTACATGAGCGTTTAGGGGTCTTGGGCACCTGTTGAAAAGAAACACAGAAATTTTCTCACATGTGGGTACTTAATTTTTGTCCCCCTCGCGCTACATGAGCGGTCCGGGGATTACCCGTCTCGTCGAGGGCGCCGCACCGGTTTCCCACCCTACTACGCTACGTGAGCGCGTAGGGGGTTTGCCGGTTCGTCGCAAGCATCAAGGGCGGGGTTTAAGGCGATTGCCCGCCTCGTTGTAGGCGTCGCGCTAGCTTCCCTCCCCACTATGCTACATGAGCGCGTAGGGGGTTTGCCAGCTCGCCGCCAACGACGAGAACAGGAATCTGAGTTCAGGGATCGACGGCGGTGCAAGCTCGTGGATCGAGGCACGAGGAGAGAGGGAATAGCACCCTCCCTTTTCTTTCTCTTTTTCATAATTATAATTAATAAAAATTAATTATAATTAATAATAATTAAAAATAATTAAATATTATTAATGAAGATTAATTAAGATTACTTAAAAATAATTAATTACTATTAATAGAAACTAATTATAATTAATAAAAATTAATTATAATTAATTAAATTAAAAATAATTAACTAAAATTAATAAATAATAATTATAACTAATTAAGAATAATTAACCATCATTATTAATAATTAATTATAATCAATTATAATTAATATTAAATAATCATAATAAATTAAAAATTAATTTAAATTAAAATAGAAATCCCTGGTTCGATAGATTGACGGGTTTAGGCCGAAGAACATGCGAAAGGGAGATGGTTACCCTCACAGTCAGTGAGCTCTTGCCGTTGCTTGCGCTCAAATAGGAAGGGAATGTCGATCGAAGGAGCGAAGTCTGTCGGCCACGAAGGAAGCGGAAGGGAGAAAGTTACTTCACAGCGAGCGGCTCCCATCGTCACTTCTGTTCAAAATGTCGTGACTTCCGAACCAACAGAAGGGAGCATCGTCGGGAGGAGCGAAGTCGGTCGGCCACGAAGGGGCCGGAAGAAGCCTTGTGAAAGGGAGAAAGTTACCAAGCGGGCTCCCGCCTACTTCCGATCAAAATGTCGGATCTTCGGTCCGACAGGAAAGGTCGATCGAAGGAGCGAAGTCGAACGGTATGAAGGAGCCGAAGAAGTGCGTGAGAGGGAGAAGTTATCCTCACTGCGAGCGGACTCCCCTAGCTGGAGGAGGTAACGAGTGTGGAGATCGGAATAGGAGGAGGAATAGGAGGCTAGGGGTTCGGAAGCAGCCACGGGGAATTTGAGATGCGGGAAGAGGTTGAGGGAGTTCGGAAGTCTTGCGTGGGGGTCCCGAAGAAGAGAGCTTCGCCCTCGTTTTAAAGATGCGAAGGGAAGCTTTGTCGAGGCGAGACTGCGTGTGGGATGACTGCAAACGGCGCCGAATGCAGAAGGATGGGCGACACTGTAGCAGGCGGCGTGGGCAGGCACTGTAGCAGGTAATCATTTTTTTTCTTTTTTTTTGTTTTCCTTTTGACTGTAGCCTGGGGGTCAACATTATCTAATACTTTCCAATAAAAACTTCCTAATAAAGCATAAGTTGCACAACAATCAACAACTTTATTACAATTCCTAGGAATAAAACTAAAAATAACTTTCTTAAATTCATCTAAAAAGAAAAGATCAATACAAATTTTATCAATCTTCGTGATAGTCTTATAATTTTGCATGAATCTGATGATGTTGATGTTGTCTCCTTCCATCCAAATGCCATTAGCTTCCACCATCCAATCATCAATAACTTCTTTAATAGCTAGAATAGCCATAACTTCTAATTGAGCTACATCCCAAAGAAGTAAATGCTTACCAAAAGCTGAATAAATCTGCCTTTGTGATCTCTAATAATAACACCAATTCCTACTTTGTTGGTTTTAAGTAAGGAAGCATCAACATTAACTTTGATCCAATTTGGGGGTGGGGGATGCCAAATTTTAGGATCAAATAGCTATTTAGGTTTATTAACATCCCAGATATCCATAATTAGATCAAATTGTGGTTTAATTGAAGTTGCAAGAACTAAAGCCGTAGTCAAAGATGCAGAGAATACAGATTTACCATGCTTCTTGTAATTTCTATTTTTCCAAGCTTCAAAAATTGCATAATAGTAACTTCTAGTCAATACCACATTATTAGAACAAAAAATATGAAATTTCAGAATCATATCTTTAAAAGAAATGAAAAGTGGTAAAGGAATTCCCCGTTGATTGATTGCTGCAATAACTTCTTTGAGTTTCGAACAGTTAATTGCAATATGATCCATATTTTCTTCTTCTTAACAACCAATTAGACAAAGATTAGAATCATAAGATTTCTACGCTTAAGCCAAGAATTTGTTGGTAAAGCAGTTTTTCCAATTCTCCACCAAAAGAAATCTTCTCTCGGATTTAGATTCAGCTTCTTAATCCAATTAAAGTTCATGATCTCAACATTATTTAAAAACAGGAATGCCAATGCAACAATTGATTTACCTGTATGCTGATAAGTGAGATCTGATTTATCTTCTTCTAATTGAGTATAAATAGGAGTTTGCTTGATATAATCAACCAAATCCCTTCAAAGAAACTTCTGAAGAATGGTTAAATTCCAGTAACCATTTGGATCAAGAAAATGTAGGCCATTTATCTAAAGACTTGTCAGCAATCCAAGTTTCTGATAAAACCTGAATGTGTTTGCCATCACAGTTTTCCACCTTACGATGAATCTAAGATGCTTAGCTCCATCAATAAGAATTTTCCAAATTGCAGAATTTGTACGGTTAGAAGAAAAAGTCTAGATATTATCACCATATTTTGTAATGATAATTCTGTTAAGCAAAGAATTGGGATTATTACAGAAATTCTAAGCTTATCGAGCTCTAAGAGGACCTTCCCAATTGGCAGCTTAATGAAATCCCAAACCTCCCAGATTACTTGGAAAACAAAGATCACTCCATTTGACATAATGCATACCTTGTCTTCCTCTATCTTTATGCCATAAAAACCCTCTGCATAATTTTTCAAGTCGTCAAGAACACCTTTAGGTACCAAAGAGTGAGTAATAAGGAAGGTAGGAAGTGAAAGAAGTGAAAATTTAATCAAAATAATCCTTCCAGCAAAAGATAAAATCCTACTTCCCTAAGAAATAAGATTCTCCAATGTGTGTTGCAAAATGGATTGAAAATCTGAAGCAATGTATCTTCTAAGGACAATTTTAACACCAAGATAAACTAGCTCTTTAACAAGTTTGAATCCTATTTTTTTGGCAAATTTCTTCTTCCTTCTTTTATTCATACCTTTAGAACAGACAAGAACCGATTTGCTCATGTTAATATTTTGCCTAGTCCAAGAACAGTAATCAGCTAAAATACTCTTGATATGATAAATTGATTGAAATTTGGCTTCAGCAAAAATTAGAACGTCAATTTTATTATTAGTTTTGAACTTAATTTTAATAACTTAGTTTTGAATAACTTAGTTGGTTTTATTTTGAATAATAAAATTAGAATAATAAAAAAACAAATTTAATAACTTAGTTGGGTTTCTTGAGGATAATACAAATGATTAGTTTTGAACCTCAATTACTTAAAAGCGGTAGTACAACACAAGCACCATCGTTAGCCATTGTTAGACCTCTACTATTCTTTTTGAACCTCAATCCCCTATTATGAATCAGCATCCATCTACTAACAGTGCAATTAATTAACCATTGTTAGACCTCCAACTTCACTTTCTAAATATGTCATATATGTATGAAACATACGTAGGTCATCTATGCTGTCAGCTAAGTACATCTTCTGACAAATAAATTCAATATCAAATATGCACATTCCATATATGACCTTCTTGAATTTTTGTCATAGGTGCTTAGACAGGCAACATGAGTAGCTTTAGTAGCTTTACAGAAAGTCTCTTTGTAACCACGCACCAACCCTATGTCTGGTTGAGATAAAACATAAGTTACTCCTCAGTTAGACACTTAGGAGCATACCATGCAACTAATGGAGGAACCAACACCGTGATGAATTACACTTAGATTCAATAACAACAAATGCAACGAAGAAAAGTTCACTATTCGCATCAACACCCATTACAGTTAGTAGTGTGCCACAATACTTTCCAAGAAAGAATGTACTGTCCAAACTTAGGAATGGCCGACAAAACCTCCATCGCAGTATACCCAGACTATTTGATCAAATATATCTGTATCAAAGCAATGTAACATGTACACAGTGTCGAGCATGGCTAAGACAACTACCTCCATAAACAAATTCACTATGTGATAGGATTCCTCCCAACTACCAAAAATAGCTGTTATTTCCTTTTATCTTGCATCCCATGCTTTCATGTAGGACACTCTAATATTAAACTTTGCCTCAATGAGAGAGATAATTTCTCTTGGTTTGAGGTCAATCTATCTTCAAATAACTAGGAGTATTAAATAACCGATAAATCTAGAGGTGCATTGTATGTGTCCACTAAGAAGTATGGGATTTAAGCATATATATGAAGTATGGGATTTAAGCATATATATATGTGTGCGCGCGCGCCTAATAGAGAACAGCTTTCATAATCCACCCAAGCACTGATTAGAACAAGCATGCAGTCGTCATAAGCATGGATGTAATATTATGCACACAGCATAGTGTATATATTTTCTGGTTTGATGCAACAACATGAAATTTGGCATTATTCTTTATGAACCATGCCCTAAATGCAAATTGTGGATCCATTTTCGTTGGATAACGCATGCCTTCCAATATTTCTTATGGCATCTCAAGCGCATGACTTGTATATTTGTTTGCATGTCATTATCGAAATTCAGCTCATTATTCCACTCTTTTGCATTTATGTACCTACCCACAAAAGTATTCTTGCTAACCATTCCATTGTGTGCTAATGGTCATCGTATAGTACTCCCTAATGAGTTCCTGTGCTTGGGGCTCTCCTTCTAAACCAGGTCCACCAAATCTATATTATCTTATCTATCAATGAAGTCATCACTTAAGTCGTTGCTCATAGTTACATATCATTGAACAATTATAGGTTTAGCTTATGAATATTAAGCATGAATGTCCACACGGCGACGTGTTTCAGCTAACCTGCCCAGCATATTCTTCATATTAATATCATTACATAAACTTCTTAAATATGCTAATAAGAAAATCAGTGTATATGATCAGTACGGCACTTACTATGTAAACTATCTACCAACAGAACTCCACATCGGAGTGTTGAGATTTTTTTCATCCCCAAAGAATTATATGTTCTCTTCCCTATCATGAATGATATTATTCTACTTATTTCATTATGTAGCATCAAGCTCTTCAACCTCAACTTATAACTTCACAAATCTCATCATCAACGATATCTGACGCAATAAAAGCATCACCGTCAAGAAGTCGACAAAGCAGTTTCACCTGAACTTTTGTTGCATCTAACTTTAGGAATCTAACAACTAATCTAAGTTTGTGTTTGTCCGGATCTGTAGTGTTCTATTACCCCTACCAAAATATGTTGAGTAGAACTGCTCGTCAATCATTAATTGACCCCCATACATTAACAATAGGGAAGTGAAGTGTCTAGACATCCTTCTTCTTTGAGTTTAAGGGTAAACTAAAAGATTTTAATACAAATTCTATTAACTAACTTTAATAATGGAATGCCTCATCACATAAATAAAATAATATTTAATAACACTTCTAATTCAGTTATATTTTTCAATTAGTGCAATTTCTTCATCCACTCCATATGTAATAATTTATAATTTGTTTACAAATTAATAACATATCATTAATTTATAATCTTTTATCTTTCTATTAAATAGATAGAACAATTTACATAAAATCACAATGTATTCGCACATCTCATATTTCATTTTAAATTCCTATTTTCATAGTGTATGAATTACTAAATTGTAAAAAGGTACAACCAATATAATTTGATTATACTTGAATACTACTTGGTTTACATGTATATATAGAGGGTGCAAAAATGGGTTTTTTGGTCGGGTTTGGGTCCAACCCGAAACTGTCCAGGATTCAATTGATCCAACTCGAACCCGCCCCGGCAAGTGCAGGTGTGGACGCAGAAGCAAGCGTGAATGCAGGTGTCAGATTGCTACAGGCGCGGGACTACTACAGGTGTGAAACTGCTGTGAGTGCAAGCACGGGACTGCTACAGGCACAAGTGCGAGTGCTTCGAACGAGGGGTGACCAGGGTTGATTTCGCATCAAAAATGGGTTGATTTCAAGTTTTCGAGTTTACCCGAACCCAAGAAAAATTTGAAACGGGTTAGAAAACGAAATCAAAACCCAACTCATTTGCAAAACTGATTGACCCGAACCCAAAATCTTTTGAGTCAGATTTCAAGTCGGGTTTCAAGTAGGGTCAAATATTATCACTCCTATATATATAATTTAATAAAATCGAGTCACCAAAATAATATATTAATAAATATTACAAATTAAATTACTATATATATATATATATATATATATATATAAACCCAAAAGGCCTCCATGTTAAACATAAAATACTACAGGAAATTTAGGTATTACTGGCGGCCATTACCGGTGGTCCTTTAGCCGCCGGTAATAACGGCGGTTAAACAAGCAGTTTTTAATAAAAAATTGCTAGAATTAGCGGCAGTATAATAAACCCCGGTAAGCCCGCCGGTTGTATGTTTTACCGTCGCTGGAACCGGCGGCCTTGGACGCCGGTTTTAAGTGGTGTTCTTTCTCATCTATCAGATGCTGAAGCGTGAAAATATTTTGATCGAGTACATGCTTCATTTGCTGCTAACCTACGTAACATAAGATTGGGATTATGTGCTGATGGTTTTACCTTATATAGTCAAGCAGCTTCACCGTACTCTTGTTGGCCAGTTATACTAACACCATACAACCTTTCACCATAGATGTGTATGACTATCCCGTACATGTTCTTAACACTTATAATACCTGGACCACATAATTCAAAAGTAAAAATTGATATTTTTTGCAACCATTAATTGATGATCTCAAGTTATTATGGGAAGA
Source organism: Dendrobium chrysotoxum (assembly GCA_019925795.1). Lineage (NCBI taxonomy): Eukaryota > Viridiplantae > Streptophyta > Magnoliopsida > Asparagales > Orchidaceae > Dendrobium > Dendrobium chrysotoxum. The sequence goes on along the minus strand of CM034302.1, from coordinate 63,172,290 downwards.
AGGTGTCCTCACATATGACATCTCAACCAAATAAAATTCTCTCCTTCGAGCTGCATTGCTTTGGACCATTGGTGATTTTCTAGCTTATGGTATGTTGTCTGATTGGAGCACAGCAGGAAATTAGCTTGCCCTTACTGTATGGAGAATGCTAAAACTTTCACACTAAAAGATGGAGGAAAAATAGTTGGTTTGATTGTCATCGTATGTTCCTACCTGCTGATCATCCATTTAGAAGGAATAAGGAAGCATTCATTAAAAATAGAGTTGAGAGGCCACCTCCTCCACCCAGATTAAGTGGTGATGATGTACTATAGACACTTTCTAACTTTTCATCAATTATTAATTTTCCAATATTATCAGAGTCTAAATTTTCGGGATATAGTGTTCAACATAATTGGATTAAAAAAAGTATTTTTGAATATTAACATATTGGAGAACAAATTTGATAAAGCATAATCTGAATGTTATGCACATTGAGAAGAACTTCATGGACAATATTTTTAATATAATTATGGATGTCAAAGGCAAGAGTAAGGATCATGTCAAAGCTAGGATGGACATTAAAGAGTACTGCGGGCAAAAAAATATAGAGTTAGTAACAACCACCGACGGTAAAATAATGAAGCCCAAAGCACCTTACTCTTTTACGTTATAGCAAAAAAGATTAATATGTCAGTGGTTTAAAGGTTTAAAAATACCTGATGGCTATGGATCAAACTTAAGCCGATGTGTTGACCTTAAATCTGTGAGGTTATTTGGACTAAAAAGTCATAATTGTCACATAATTATGGAGGTTCTCCTTCCAATCATCGTATGTATGTTATCATATTACATATCGAATCCATTGACTAAGCTTAGCATTTTCTTCAAAGACCTATGTTCATCTAAATTAAGCGAAGATGCTTTACGAAGGAGCGAGGAGAACATACAAATCATCCTATGCAAGTTAGAAAAAAAATTTTCCACGGGATTTTTTGATTCTATAAAACATCTTCCAGTTCATCTACCTTACCAAGCTAGAGTTGGTGGACCTGTACAATATCACTGGATGTACCCTTTTGAGAGGTAAAACGTATTTTTATTAAGTTGTTTTAAGTATTTTTGAACAAGTTGAAAACATAAGGTTACTAACTTGATAATTGTAATTGTTTAACAGATATTTGAATAAGTTGAAAAAATATGTTAAGAATAAAGCACGACCAAAAGGATCAATATGTGAAGCATATTTGTCTCAAGAAACCACCCACTTCTGCTCCTACTACTTCGAGCCTCATGTAAGAAGTACAAGAATAAATATTGGTCATAACATGGACGTCGATGTAGAAGAACAATTATAGGCTGCACTATTAATCTTTAGAAGTCATGGAAACAACAGTGGCAAATGTGTTGAAAGATTTCTCAATGACTTAGAAATCAAAATAATGACTTTATATGTGCTACTGAACTGTGAAGAAGTCCAACCAATCTTAGAGTAAGTTCTTTCATAATGTGCAGAATGAATAATATTTATTTCAAATACTAAAGTATTATTTGGATGATTTGTCATCATGTATTTCGTAAGTAATTTGCCTTTAACAGATACTATGGATATTGAGGAAGTTTCTGCAAATGAATTCCCAGCTTTGTTTAAATCTTATGTGAGCCCTTAAATTTTAAAATTTTTATTTGAATTACATCTTATTTAATACTAAAAACTCTAACATTTAAAAAAAATTTTAGGTACATTACACTGATAATAAGTGTTTTGATAAAGGTCTGCAAGCACTAGCATAGGGCCCAATGCAAAAAGTGAAGACATGGCCATTATATATAGTGAATGGGTTCAGATTTCATTCTAAGTCATGGAGTGAAGGAAGAAAAATTGAAAATTATGGAGTATGTGTTAAATGGAATACTCATGAAGAAGATGAGTGTGATTATTATGGTATTCTGAATGAGATTCTTGACCTGGAGTATCCAGTCGAAGATGAGAACTTTGTATGTTTGTTTAACTGTCAATGGTATGATCTAGTATAGAATAGAGGCACAAGGGTTCATCCTGCGTATGGTTTAGTAGACGTAAAACATAGTAGAAGATACGGGAATTTTGATCCATTTGTGTTAGCAAGTCAAGCTGTTCAAGTTTATTTCAGCAAATATCTCAGTGATCGTAGGGATAAACAAGATTGGCTAGCTGTCATAAAAACAAAAGTACGGGGGATAATTGATCAACAATACATTGTAGCAACTGCACATCAAGAAGATGAGATGTCAAATTGTATGTCAGTTGAAATTGAGGAGATGTCATTTACAACCCATAATATTGAAATGCAGTTAGAAGATGTGAATAGTTCAACTAGCTCATCAAGTGAGAACAAGGATGAAAGTGAAGATACCCTAGAGAGCAATAAAAATATTTCTGATTCTGAGTAATTTTTATAATTTAAGTGACTAAATTTATTGTTATGTACTTAATGAATTATATATTTTTTGAAATCAAGTTAGTAAACATATCATTCTCTTGTTAGATGTCTCTTATCAAATCTATTTTCTATATTAATTATTATTATGTATTATGTAATTCTTTATGTTTGTTATAACTTATTTATCTACATTCTATTTTTTTTACTTATGCAAATCTCTAAAACACTTATAATTTAATTTTTAAAAGGTTATAATAATTTACTAATTGCTTCTTTTAATGCAGATGGCTTCAGGTGATGATCCTCCTAGTAGATCCTTCATCTCAAAGTTTTCTTGAAAAATGTTAAGTGTTGGAGGACCTAGCACACCTAGACAGCCTGATGAAAGTGAGGGGCAGAGATCAGTTCCACCAGTCATACCATCACCACAACCGCCCAGGAGTCAGCAGCAGTCCCCCAGTGAGCAGGGTTAGGGCCAGTCATATCCACCTATTATTAGTGTACCACCACCCTTTCCTGGGTACTTCCCTCCTGTGTCAACGAGTCCTTGATTTCCCTCGCTAGATCAGGCACATGCAGCTCTATTCTATCCATATTATCTGGCACCAGCATCACAAACCGATCCATCCACCATACCTTACCCTCCTTACCCTCCCCCCTGCCCATATTATTACCCATATCTGGTGCAGCCAGAACACGGTGAACCATCTACACCAGCAGAGGTTGGTGCTGGGGATCCTATAGCTGCACCAGATAAGCGTCAATATATTGAGCCTGAAAGCGATACGTAAGTTCAGTTTATTTTGTTAAGGTTATTGTAATTTGATATATTATATATTATTAACAAAAATTTAACCTGCAGCTTCAATCCCTCAAGGCCACCTACCCACAAGATTCGAGACATCATAAGGAGCAAATATGATGCTCCTTACTTATCATGGAAGAAGATCCCAAAGGAAATTAGGGATATGTGGTTTAGAGAATTTCAGGTATATTTATTTGGCATGAATTAAAATATTTAATTTAATTTATATTAATATTATTTGTTATTCCTATATTTTTTTATAGAAAAATTTTAGGTGGTTGCTTGAGCATAGCACAAGGATCAGAACAAATTTTGAGAGGAGAGGATCGACCCGTCTTAGGGACATGTTACCGGACATTAGAAAGTCCAGGCAGCGTCCATTATGGATTAGAGAGGGCGTATGCACAGATCTCAGTAGAGCTTAGGCGAGCCATGAGTTCACAAAAATAAGAGAGCAAAATAAGCAGAACAGAGCATCTAATTGTGGGGGTTTAGGAAGCTCCCTTCATACTGGTGGATCTGTTCCTCATATTGAATATAGACGACGATTGGTAAAAGCTTTCAATTAGTTTAATCAATATATATGTATATCATTTTAACTATATCTTCTATTTTTAGAAAGAGTTTCTTGGCCGGGAGCCGACACCACTGGAGTTGTATACGATGATTCACAAATATCAACCTGACCATCAGTGGGTTGATGAAAAGGCCAAAAAAGCTCATATGAGTATAATTTTTGGAGTTCGGGATTATAAATTTAATATAAAAAATCTCATTCTAATATCAATTTATTTTATAGATTTATTCTCGTAGGATGATTTTGTACGAGTTCAGGAAAGTCATCAGTCTATTGGTGAGGGATCATCTTCAAGATCGACCCAGTATTCTGAGTATCATACATGGTCAAATATTGTTGGAGGAAGGCAGAGGGGGAGGGTATATAGCTTGGATTTGTAAGGCTATGCTTATGAGGGCAGTTCATCCACATCAGTATTTTATGATCCTAGTAGAGCTGAAGAAATTGTTAGCTAGAGAGTTGCAGCTCTGACGAGAGAGATAGAAGAGATGAGAAAAGTTCAAAATGAGATACAGGCAGAGCAGCGATCTTATAGAGATGAAAATCAAAGAAGAAAGAGCAAGAGCATACACATGAAACACCAGGCGGCAAGGACACAGAGGATGATTAGTACTCTTATTTGTTTGATGAACTTTTGGTTTAAATATTTGATTTGATGAACTTGTTGTGTGAAAGCGAGGACATGGACATCTTATTGTGGATTTATATGTTATGTTTATTGTAGACTTTATTTTGTTTGATGAACTATTTGTTTAAATATTTGGTTATGTTTATTGTAGATTTCAATTGAATGTTATATATGTTGTCATTGGATTATAGTTGTGGGTTGATTATAGTGGCGTGTTGTCCATATTTGTGATAAATGATCTTCAATTCTGTGCAGTTTTATAAAATTTTGAGTAAATAGAGGGGGGCTATCAAATTTTTTTTGAAAATGCTATAGGTTTTTGGCGTCTAATCAGCGGTTTGACCGCCGAAAACCTCGATACTAGAAGGCTTATTATAGCCGCCGGAAGTATAATACAGCCGCCGGTACATACCAGTGGTCAGATTGCCGGTAAAATCAGAATTTTTTATGGCCGATAAGCCGCCGGTGATTAACCGATGGTCACCGATGCTATGACCGCCAGAATTTATAGACCGTTTATGCCGCCAGAAAGCTGCCGGTTATCCTAACCATCGGAAATGGACCGCCAGAAATATATAGGTGCCGCCAAAAAAATCGCCGGTAATACCTGAATTTTCTATAGTGAAAGAGTACAAGTACATAGCATAGAAAGCGTTCGCTAAAGCTCCCAAGAGCACCATAAAAAGAAGGAAAATAACCTAATGAGCCAAAAAATAAAAACAAAACAAGGATTAAAACAATTACAAGAGAGACACAGTGAAGGGGAAATGAACTAAGGAGGCAGTGCACATCCACCCCAGACCAAGCAAGGGCCCTCCATAGGAAGCAGCAAAAAAGAATTGACACTCCATAATCCATCCCATAAAAGGCCGCAAAGCTTGCCAACAAGCTAAGCCCAAGAGGTAGCACACTAAACCTCATCATCATAGTCTAGAAAAAACCACCATCTAGCCGAGAGATCACCATTCAATCGAGAATCCAACAACAAAGCATATCGCACGTACTAGAAGAAACCAACAGTAAACTAGAAGAAAAAACAATAGCAAACCAAAATTCAAAGAAAACTCATTTCTTCTTCGATTTACTTTTTTCTGCTTACTATATTTAAAGGGAAGGTCACCTTCCATAATTTGTAGACTTCTCATATCAACATTGTCCTTCGAATCTAAAGAATTCTCATCCTCTCCATCCATTGGGGAAAAATCAACATTTAACCAATCCCCATGCATGATCTCATAATCCCTAACACTACAAGAGAAACGCGGGATCAAAGCAACATTAGAGATAACCGAAATTGGGACATCAACCAATCCCCCATTACCCACCAAATGATCATCCCCCTTAAGCATAGGAATATTAGCACCCTCTCCATAATTAAGTGTCGAAAACCCAACTTCAGCAGGAACACAGTCATGATTACCAGAATCATAAGTATCATCCTCATCATAAAATTCAGCTTCACCATCACTAACATCGATATTAGAGTCAGGGGGAACGATAGGGCTGGTGACCAAATTAAACGGACCACCAGCCACAACAACCTCACAACTGTGAGGTAATTCAGAAAAATAACCTCCATCCAAAAAATTGCAAGAGGAAGGAACATCTGGCCCGACAATTGGCAACACTACGTCAATGTCATTTACAGCTTGGTTAGGAGGAACCAGCACAGCATTTGGGGCCACCAATTCAACAAGAGACCCACCATCAAAAGCAATCGAAATCACAAGAATAACAGGAGAAACATCATCAAAAGAACACGCAGGACCAACCGTCCCAGCAACCTCAACCCCATTACCCGCCAAAGCCAAAGACGGACTCAACGAATTAGAGGTAACAAAACCAACATTAACCTCATATATATATATATATATAATTATATGAAAAATATGTTAATCCCCCTTTTACATAGCTAATGTGGCCGCATAGTATTTAGCCTTAATCGCAATGATTTTTAGTACTCAACTTTATCCTAAATGTATACATAATGTACACTTAACTCATTGATATTTAATTTCTCTTAACTTCAACGTAAATTTTATCAACTTAAACTCAACATGATTAAATATATAATTGTATATTTTCTAAAACTAATTAAATTTAAACTTCTTCTAACCAAAAATCAATGCTTAAAGTTACAGAATAAACTAATTAAATACATCATCCAACTAAAACTGAAATCAAATAAAAATGTGCCTTAATATAAAAATTTACATAAAAAATTATAATAAAATATAATTTACAGTTATTTATTCAATAACTAAGAACTAAATTTAAATCAATTGAATTAATTTGTTTGGTCATGTAAACCCAACTCAAAATGATTCTCAAATTTAAAAAAAAAATCTCATATGGGCTGGAACCTCTTGATTTTTGTATCAAAAGCAAACAAAAAGAAAAAGAGCAAAGTCAGAGCACTATGATCTTGTATATACAAAACTAGCCAAAAGCTTGAGTTCAAGAGAATGCCATCCCATGCATCCTACAAGATAACCCATTGGCTGGAACAAATGGGCTTTCTACAAACTTAATTTCTGGACAAAAATCTTATGAACCATGGTACAGTGAAAATCTATGCGATGGTTCAGAGTCCCACACTCTCCTTGCAGAAGTGTGAATCCATTAGCCATGAGATTAGATGATCCACATGTTATAATCTGTAAGAAGAATTTGCGTAAAGGTCAAGCAGATTCAAATGGTCCGAACCACCAGACAGCTTATGTGCACCAGTGGTGTATAAGATTTTTGTGCAAATTTCCTCTGTACTCTTATGTATTTTCACTTTCAGTGTGACATATCTAAAATATATAGAATGAGACTCCCGGATTACAGATCTTAGAAAAAGTATATGGCCTCTTATGTTGTCCGACTATTGCCTGCTCTTTTTGCTGCGAAGAGTTGACGGAGAAAAGAAAGTTTTCGGACTGAGCGAGTGGTGTTGGCAGTAAGAGTGCCATTGCTGCTGCTGATGACCGCAGGAGAAGCATCAGGCTGTGGAGAAGATGGAGTTAGAGTGAAGAGGAAGGCATTGAGCATGCGAATGATCTGGCTGAAGTCGGGCCGCATATTTGGTTCCTCAACCCAGCAAGATCTTATGATGAAGTCTAAATCAGCGGGTGTGTCCTCTGGTATGGATGGTCTCTCTTGCTTTTGTAGTCGTCCAAAGAGCAATGAAAAATGGAGCTCAAGTTAGTACTTATCAATAACAAGCAATTTTTAATAATTTACAGGAAATAGCACTGTGAAATTAACTCAAAGATTACTCAAAAATAAAATCAATTCTTTGCACATTGACGTCAACAAACAGGCTTGAACTAACTCATGATTGGATCAAATTTTATATACATGTATGCATGAAGGCATATTCCATCTATTTATATATGTATTTATATTTGAATTAATGTTTTATGGATCCATATCAGAATCCAAATCTGTGTAGGTGCATGAATGACCGTTGAGATAATAAATTGTCATAACAACAACAAAACAACAACAACATCAAGCCTTTATCCCATTACGTGGGGTCGGTTATATGAATTATTTTTCTCTATTATGTCATGTTAAGAGTCAAATTCTCATTTAGATCTAATAAAGAAAGATCATTTCTAATATTTTCTAACCAAGTCTTTTTAAGTCTACCTCTCTACCTTTCTTAATATGGTTCAAATCTAATACATCTACTCTCCTAACCAGGTCATCGAAAGGCCGCCGTTTTATGTGACCAAACCATCTAAGGTGACAATAAATTGTCATAAGAGAGAAAAAATGAATCAAAGTTTTTTGGTTTGGAGACCAAAGCTTGAATCTGAGATCAAACTAAAATGACTTCTATCAGATATTGAACCAAATAGGCATCAGCTCAAGGCCAGATCGTTCACAGCTCCAAACTATAAATAGATAAATTTTCCATACTTCTAATCCAATGTAATTTCAGATACCCATTGTTGTTGCCACAGTGCATCATATCTACAATGTGGAACATTGCAAATGATACCTACCACCTATGCTGTTTCAACGGGTAATCTAACGAGCAGGAAGATGAATCGGATAGTCACGTGCTTACAGAAGCCTAAAATAAATTAAGTGCTCATGGCGAGCCATTTCTCATAGAAAATTAAAGTTTTCCCACCGCATCATATGGCAAGCTTACTGATTCTTCTTTGCAAGTCTTCACAAGAATATTCAGCATATTTTGGCTTCTGTGCAACAATTTTCAATTATGTTGGAATATATGATTGTTAGCATAAGATACTTGTTTGTAGATTCATATAAATTGTTATAGGATATCAACTTCCATGCCATAAAAATGAGCAACACTTCAAAAAAAAAAAAAAAAGAATAAGACAAACAACTTATCCTCACCTTAAAAGCAGCAGCATATGCTGCCTGTAAGTTGGACATTCCTTCGAATGGCATTCGGTTGGTCAACAACTCCCATAGAACAATGCCAAAACTGTACACATCAACCTTGTTGGTATAGTGCTTCTTCTCACCGCGACGCAATGTAACAGTACTGTACAGCTGCAGCATCATATTTCAATTAGTACGTTTAACAGATATTGGGCGTGGTTTCACTGGTAACATTGATGTTAATAATCCTAAAAGACTAATTTTTTTCAAACATAATGAAGCACTGAGAGAGAAGACGTTTACAGAGATGATTCTGAGCGAAACATAAAGCAACACAGATTTATAACTGTAAGTAGGACAATAATTTTAGGTCAGAATGGTGTTTGATTGTTTTGCCAATGAATGTGAAATAAGGATAATCACATGAAAATGCATCTTCTATGACACCACTAGAAGTTATGACCTCCACCCTGAAAGGACATTCGTTTTACCATTCAGAACTTTTGGCACCCTAGCAGATTGTATTCAAGAATAGGCAACTTAATATGGCTAACTATCGAGTTGGGCGATCAACGAGCTATAACAAAGTTAGGAACCTTTTCTATAAGAGAATTAGGTATAACTGAGGAGCACTTAGCTTCTCTGGCTCAGTTGGGTGGGAGAGCAGGGGAACCCTGACACCAAAAGAGCTCTTTGGTTTCCACATCAACTGCATTATATGATTGAGATTTTTTGTTGTACGATGTGAAGTACTCGATTTCTTAGGAGTTGATTGGTTGTATATGTATGTCCATATATGTTGATATATATGTAACTCGTTGGTATCAAATAGGTTCATCCTTCAGAAGGTTGGTCAAACGGCACACTTGAGACTCGCCTTGAGAAAACATTCAAGGGAAGTAAGGTAAGGGATAAGTATGTGATCGCCCCAATGAAGATCGCATAATCGAAACTCGTCCCCGAGAAACTTGATCAAGTAGGCACACATATTCTGAGTGAGCTCGACCAGAGAACATGCCTCAACAAACCCTAATTGAAGAAGCGCTCACCTTATGGGGACTTAACTTTTTCAATGGATCTCTATAGTCAAAGCTATCTGCCTTCCAAAAATAACCCCGTCCAAGCTATAGCGGGCACACATCTAAAGAGTCCACAATGAAGGCTCCATCAATTAAGTTTCTCCCTAGCTCACAGCCACACTCACCTAGAATACCCGTCGCTTGCCCTAAGAGACTCGCCACTTGTTCAAGACATTTTTCTAAGCAAATTCATCCAATTTTATCCGGAGGATTCGTTCAAGGCACTGAACTTCGAGGACTCAGCCATGGCACTCATTGCTGAGAACTCGCCAGGTATCAACATTCAAGCCATGTCAGAAATAGATGAACACGTGTGTGAAATTTAGCCTAGTCCACATTTTTGTACTAATTGGTATTTGTTAAATTACATATTATTTCTCTATTTGCTAAGGTATAGTCTTTCCTGTAGCAAATAAAATGTTAAGAGGAATATTTTGAACTTCATGTCATTTCTGCTATTCAAAGAGTACTTGACTTCTTAGCTATTCTGCATACTCGCCTACACTCTCTCCTGCTCTCTTGCTCTAACCTAACAAGACTTGCTAGTAAGATTAGGTATCATCCACGAACAAATTTAGATCCAACATCCTAAAAGTTGTAATAAGCGTGGATTAATGACAATGACAAGAAGAAAAACATTGAGTAAAGAACAACAAAACTAAGAGACATCTATGAACATAGAGAACTAAAACTTCACAACCCGTTGTGATTTAATGGAGATGGAAAAGACTTACAAGGATGATACAAAAGGTGTTGGGGCAAGCTTCCAAGAGAGAGTACTCCCGAGGGATCCCCTGACTCAACAATCCTTAGAAGACGACCAAACAACAAAAAGCCTAGTGAAGAGGAGAGAGCCAAAGTTGACCAATATATTTTCTAGGAAGTTTGCAAAGTTGAAGCCAATCACCAAGTTCAAAATGGCCCACTTGGAGTCATACTGAGGAAGCTCTAATCCCACATAACACATTACACAATTCAAGTTAGTAACATCACTGATGGACATCAAGGATACAATTAAATGCTGAATGTTCTTTACCACCCTCAAAGAATCCACTCTGCATGGTTTTCTTACCTAATGTTAGGCATCACATCTTTCTTCGAGTTCAAAAGGTTGTTCATCACACAATTCACAGGTGCTCAAAGACCACCCAAAAGTTCACAGGCTCTTTTGAAGAAGAGATAGGAGCCAAGTGAGTCGTTGAGGAGCTTCATCGTCGGCTTCTAGAGAGATGTTGGAAGTCAAAGGCATAGAGCTAGCAGTCACACAAGCAACTGTGACTCAAGGCCTACGAGAAAGGTCATTCAGGTATTCACTCAGCCTACAATTGCATAAACATCAATCAAATTGTTGAAATTCACCAATAGTCATGTGAACGCTGAAGAATACAACAATATAGTCGAGTCTTCCTCAACCTCTCGCCCCAAATAGCTGCCTACAAGATGAGATCACCCTCAATATCACAACCCCAAAATAGTGAGAAGGAAGCACAAGCAACAGGACCGACATCACCTGATCAACACAAAGCACCCCCATGGGGAGTATGTTGAGGATCGTGGGCTCGTTTACCATGTGAGTAGAAGAAGCCTCACGCATAGCTCGCCAGTACAAAAGATGAGGGATGCATCCTACTCATTAATACTAACCATCACTCTCTTATGAGTATCCATGGCCAATTCGATTGAGGCCATTCAAAATAAAAAGTACTTCAAGTGCCTAGAGTTGATGAATGCGAGCACCTAGGCCAGGGACACTTTCAAGTTTTGTTAATTCCACAAAGACCACGGGCACGATACAAAGAGTGTCGACATCTTAGAAGCCTAACAGCGGATTTAATAAAGGCGAAAAAAGTTGAAGGAATCTGTTCCAGTAGATTCAAGTTGGCGAGGGGAGAAGGCACTTGCAGAGGACCAAGGAAACGAGTCGGTTCCCGTTCCAACTATCCGCCTTTTCAAGGCAGTTCCTGCTATCCTTATAGAAGATGGAACAAAGACGTCTCGATGAGTGAGTCTCAAGAAACCCCATTTGGGAGAGGCTAACTCGGTAACTATGCCCTGAATGCCTATAACTGAGGTCGCTCTAGTTAGCTATATGGACGTGGATGAGCCAACAAATTATAAAACCTTCAATAATGTCATGGTGGTCATTGTGTTGATCACCAAATACCAGATCAGCACCAATCTTATCGATATAGGGAAAACATTTTATATTATTTTTAGATTTGATTTTAATAAGATAAATATATTTGTTTCTTAACTCACCCCACTATAGGTTCATTCTATGGCTTCTTAGGAGAGTGGCAAAAGATTGAGGGGATGATTTCCCTGCTTGTAACCTAAGGCAAAAGCAAATGTAATATACAATGATGGCCGACTTCATACTGGTGGACACACTTGTCACCCATAATTCAATCTTCGGGCGGACATAACTGAATACTTTGATAGCAGCCATCTCAACATATTATGTGGCAGCCAAATTACCAACTACATATCAAGAGATCGCCATGAAAGACAACTTGATCCAATCACAAGCATGCTACCTAAAGACTGTGGGGCTAGTGACAAGTTCACAAAAGTGTTGTAGCTTGAGGTAGAGAAAGGAACAAAGTTGAAGACAATTAAGTGATGAAAGAGGCCCTAATGGTAAATGGTGCCTTCAAGAAATCCTCAAAATAAATTCATTTTCCAGTGTGAAGCACCACAACATACTCGTTCAAGCTCTTTGGGACAAAGATCAAAAAGGAATGAATATTGAGGTGTACATAAACAATCTTTTGGTAAAGAGCAAGTCATCAAAGCAACACATCCCACCCAAAATAAAGAGAGATGTGCAGTGATATATGATGCATCGACACTTTGCCTCAAAGAGGTATGTAGCTTTTGAAATGTGTTAGGCAAACCAAAGACAAGTTCGATTAAAAAAACATATATTAAAAATAAATTGGGCACACATGTCTAACATACATATGTTACATATTTCACGAAAAAAAAATTAGAATATATTTTCTTATATTGCAAAACTTTATTTATTAAAAAAATAAAAATTTAATTTATTATTTCCTCTCCACTCTCAAATCAATCAGTCGCACTTAATACCCCATTCTCAAAATATTCCTATTTTCATTTCTTTCTGGTAGTTCGCAACAAAGGTTTCACAACGTCCCGTTCCATCTCAATATCGACATCTGACACCATCACAATATCAACGTTTCAAAACCATCTCAACATCAAAGTCTAATACTTTCTTGATATTGAGGCACAACGCCATCAATTTTTACACCCACAATCACGCCCCGATGTAGTCTTAACATGTCCAGTTTGTCCAACACTGTCTCAACATCAACATTTGATACCCATTGCACAACATCAATGCACGACTCTTAACAGCATTGTCGCCTCCCCTCTCAATGCCTAACACACGACATCGAAGCCCAACTCTGAACGTCCTAAGCTTAACCATTTAAAGCAAAAAAATTTAATTAAATAAATTATTATTTCTCAATTATTCTTAATATTATACTTATTAAATTTTTATATACTACTTTTTTAGTTATAAAAATTATAATATCGTGTCCAACCCATATTTGTGTCATATATCATTAATAATTGACATGTCTCGTGTCCATATCATGTCATGTCCATGTCGTCATGACTGTCTATCTACATCTCAAGCAATGATTCATTGGGCAAGTCATCAAGCTCAATCATTTCATCTTGAAGTCAGGTGAGAGGTGTTCGCCTTTTTAAAAGTTCTCAGAAGCATCAAAAACTTCACAGGGAGCGAGGAATGTGAAGTAGCTTTCTAACAACTAAAACTTATCTCGTCCTTGTATCTAATACTATAAAGCCTCTAGCCAAGTGAAGATCTGTTGCTATATCACAGACTCGATGAGGACATTGTGGGCTTAGTGGTAGTCAAAGAAAGGAAGAAAGCAATGGCCTATATGGTATGTGAGCATAATGTTGAGGTGCACAAAACTAAGATATCATCCAATCATTGAGAAGTTAGCAATTCACCATTTGGGGGATAAATTTTATTGGGTCATTTCCTCCTCCTAACAGACAAAGAAAATGTATTCCAATGATGAATGACTACTCCTCCAAGTAGATTGAAGTAAAGACTCTAGTGAGGATGACCATTGAGATCATTCAAAACTTCCACTAGTCGAATATCATCTACATGTATAGGCCACCTTAAAAATCATCATTGATAAAAATCATAATTTATCAAAAAAAAAGGGTCAAAGAATTCTATTAATAAGATGAAATTCATCTCAAATTCACCTCAATTTATCACCCGCGGACTAACGAATAAGTTGAGGTGGCAAATAATCACATTCTAAATACTACTACAACAACAACATTCTGAATATGCATATAAAAAAGTCAAAGTGTGATGAAATACAAAGAAGAATGGCAAAAATACTACAACGCAAATGTGAAGTTAAAACTATTCCACCCTTGTAATCTAGTTTTGAAGAAGGTGGATGCAACACCTCACAAGTCCATACTGAGAAAACTTTGGTCCATTTGGGAAGGATCCTACATCATCAAGAAGGGAGTTGGCCCAAGAGCAAGCCACAAATACATTCATGCTAAGAAGTATCGAGAACATGAGGTGTCAACAACTTCAAGACTTTTACCCCCTAAAGGAAAGTCATTGCACTTGTATTTTCTCTTCATTAAAAAAGTAATTTCTTTCTTTTTATCAAGTTCCTTTTTGTCTGGCAAGAATGAATAATAATATGACAAAAAAATGACTCAAAACCCCTCATTGTGCATTTGAGGAACTCGCCCAATTTCCTTGAATGTAATAAAACTCACCTACTCATATGAAACCAAACCTAATAAACTTTATTGACTTTTTAAAGCAACTAGGGGAATTAGCTTGTTGATGCGAGTCAAAATAGAGAGATGATGTTCAAGATTAGGCCTTCTGATTTGTCAAGCCCAAAGTTAGAGAACTTTGAACCCTAACAAGTAATAAGACTCATCAAAAAATATTCAACTTGAAAGTATAAGGGAAACCTCTAATAACCAAACATCTTGCATCCTGATATATAGTCAAGTGCCCACTGAGTGAGAGCCAAGACCTCAAACTCACTCAACGGCTGACCTAAAAACTCACTCATAATCAAGTAGGTCCTAGGCTTGCTCATGATCAACGACACATGGCTCCAAGATATAAACTTCTCAAACATGAAAAAGAATCCTCCTTATCTCCACTGGCAGTTTATTGTCGCCCAACGTCCTCCAAAAATGGGTCATAGCTTCTTGATGGCTCCACTTAAGAACAAGCAAGAGCGATTGAGCCAACCTTTTTGTAGGTAAGGCTTATCACCTCAAATATAGCACCCATCATGAAAAGAACTTGGTGAGCTCCCCTCAATGCAAAAACTCATCTAGTGTGCCTCTAAATAAGAGCCCACTCATTACAGTTTAAGGGAGAAGCTGCTTTCACTTTACTCGACCCTACTACCTCCACTTTTTTCCTCGGTAAACTAGCTGGCCTCACTCCAAGCACTCACCTTCGATGATTCGGCAATGCACCCAACCCAAGGACTCGCCATCTACATAGGGTACTCGCCTAAGACACCTCAAGCCACATCTGCATTTGTTAAATCATCTATTATTTCTGTATTTTTTCTAGGTTTAGCATTTTATGTAGCCCTCTTAACCCTATAAATAAGATGTTAAGAGGATATTTTAAACTTCATGTTATCTCTACTATTCTCGGAGAATACTTCACTTGTTAGGCATTTCCATACTCTTCCTCCTGTTTTCTCGCTCTAACCTAACCAAGTTAGCTAGAAAGGTCAAATGTCACCCCTGGATAAATTTATATCCAACATTATAAAAAATAGTAAGCTGAAATAAAATTATAGATAAATGATCTATAATCTACTTTTTTGTTGTCCTCAACTTAGGACTGATTTTAGAGAATGAAAATTATGGAGGGTTCCCGGATCAACATGCAGAGAATCTAAGCTTTGTTGTATATATGTGCTACAAAATGGTTAAAATTTGGGTCTAATACTAGTGCAAATGCCTAGTCTACCAAAAATATACACAACGGCTGCATGATATAATAAGGTGGCCTTCTCATGTGCAACCCATCAATGTCTTTCACCACACTCAAGGTTGCTTCGGTATATATGAAGGCTTCGGTGGCTCCAGCATGTATAAAGACTATCAAATCAAAGTACAAGTCTGGCAAAACATGGATGGCAGGCAGCATTGGCATGACTACCAATTATATGTCTTGGGTTAAAGGAGCCATCATTAGCTAGGGGTGTGACCACTTGTGAGGGTTTTAAGCAAATTATTGTTCAACAAGTTGCACACTACAAGCTTGAAAATGCATATTTAATGATGATTTAATTATGTATTTGATTATTTATTCTATATACTTATATTTTATGCACTTCATAAATTATGTATCATTTGAGAAATATTATGTAAATATCAACCATATAGTAAAATATAGACTAGAATAAGTTTTTATAAAAATGTGAGCTTCATCGAATAACATAAATAACACATAATCAATCAATTTTAATTAAAACCTATCAATCCACTTACATCTAGTAAGTAGCATATACATTTAAATTATTAGCATCAAGCATATAAGCAATTAGTCTTGATTAAAGCTCCTTCATATCTCAAATTAAATAAGAAAATTAATAAACAGGTTTGAAAAATACTTCATAGCTCACTTCATGTTCAAGCTCAACTTGAACTTGAAAATAAATGAACAAGCTTGAATAATAAAGGACTCAGCTCAACTTGCCTTGCTTTATCTATTGAACTTAGAACTATAAGCCTAGGTAGCCACTTCCCTTAAAATGAAGGCGAAGGATATTAGGAATTTTAAATTAATATTTGTTAGAACATAAACAATATTTTATAATAGGTTATTTTTTAAAGAAAAAATATAAAATAATGTTTATTTTTGTATAAGATCACATTCTAAAATTTTTTAAAAGCGTGTTAATATTAGGTAATTTTAGAACAAAAATTAAATCTAATTAATTTGAAAATTCAGCGCATTTAATTCCCATAAATATATTAAGAATAATAATGATTTTCAAGGGACGATTGATAATTAGGATCAAGGTATGATGCTAGCATGATACTATAAGATGCTAGCATGATACCTTACAGTACGTTAAAATTTTACTTCTTTCAAAATATGTAATTGCTAACCTTGAGGAAAGGAGATGAGATTAGCTAGAAGTAGACTTTTGAGATAAGGTACGACTAATGATAACAAAAGTATCATGACCAAAAGACATGACTTGCTTTCATTAGAACAGGAAAGGGCACATTAAAAAATATGGTTTCTATTGCAAAAAGAGAAGACACATTAAGAGATATTATCAAGCTTTGATAAAGTAACATGTGAGTGACAACCACATGAAGGATAAAGCCAAAATATGCTATTATTGTTGCTAATTGATCAGACGCATATCTAAGTGATGTTCTCTTGGTGGCTGATTGAGACATATAATGATTAGTGAATTTCAAGTTCAACATAAGCATACCATATGTGCCCATATAAGGAGTTATGTTTCATTGCTAAATCATGTGTTAGTGGCAAAATTTACATATAAATAATGTTGCATGAAGTCCATAGGTTTTGACACTGAAGTTAAGGATGTATGCTTGTGTGAGTAGGACATTAACAAGAGCCAAGCATGTTATAGAATTCAAAATGAATATTATACTTTTAACTGCTCTTAGTGAAGCAGGATGTAGGAACTTAGGAGATCATAAAATTTGCAAGGACACATTAATTGTCATGAAAACAAGGATAGTTGTTGGAGGCCATGTGTTAAAGGGAGCAACTTTAGGTGTACCAACTTCAATTCCATCATCATCTGAGTTGGAACATATAATTTGAATAAGAAAAAAAATTAATGCTTGAGTCGCAAGTTAGGTACCGAAACAAAGGAAAGCACAAGTTTTGGGAAGATTGCAAGATATCATGTAACACAAATATTTCTAACAAAATTCATACAATTCTAACATTCAAAGGGAAGAGATGATGACTTTAGGAGGATAAAGATTCGCTTGCAAATGAACTTCCTATATCAATGGAATTAGGTTAACGTGCAATAGAGATGCTTCAAAAGTCTCTAGCAGGTGTTAAGTTCAGGCATTACATAGGCTTTATGAAGTTAAGTGGTACTCAACCCATTAGGAATACAAGGGTTTGAGCATCTTAACATGGAAAAAAAGTCGCAAAAGATGCCTAATTTTATGAAGAATTTTTATTCAATAATTTTTTTATGCACAACTTAAACAAAAAAGAAAATAATTATTATTATTTTGCATAAAATCAAGTTTTAAAATTTGTTAGATAGTTTGTTATTTAGGAAAATTTAAATAAAAACTTATACTCTTTTTTTTAAAACCCATCATGTCCAATTTTTATAAATATATTACGAATAAAAGGGATTTTTCACTAGTAGATTAGTCATGCGAAGTAAGGTGCTAGTGTTTGGTTTTGCACCTTCGACAAGGTTTTGGAATAAAGCATAAAGCAGTGTTAGGAATTAATAAAGCGTAGCAATGTCAATAAATGATCGACATGGACCCAACTCAAAAAATTCATATTTGAGTTGGCCCAATTAAATTTCAGGTTTGGATTGAGTCTAAAATCTTGGCGCGATTAAATTTTGGGTTGAGTTCAGGTTAATCTGAAAGCCTAAAATTGACCTAATAACTATTCAGGTTTGAGTTAAGCAGGTTGTGCTCAAGTTAATTGGGTTGAATTGATATAAAAAAATTACATGATCCATATAATACATAGATCAAACAAGACAAGTCTAGGTCAAACATTTTGATCCATACAACAAATAGGATTAGTTCGAGTAGGGGTGTGTCAAGACGACTCGTGAGTTGGCTCGGGCTCGACTAGATAAATGGCTCGTGAGTCGAGCTCGATGAGCTAATGAGCCAAGCTTGAACCATCTCTAACTCGACTCATTAGCTTGTGAGCTGGCTCATTTAAAAAATATTAATATAAAATGAACATAATATATATTAGCATTCAAGGTTTTTAAGTACAAAGCTGTTAAAAATGTTAAAAAATTATATCTCACTTTCTTATATTAAGTGAATTTTTATTCTTTTTCTTCCATTTTCTAATTTTTTTACCATTTTATTATAATAATTGCTTAAATCATAATAATTTTCTCTCTTTCATAATAAACGAGTAGGCTCATGCACCAACTCAAACTCATAAAATAAAGCTCAAGCTAAAACTCGATTATTTAATTAAGCTCAAGCCCCGGGTGACTCGCGCTCGGCTCAACTCATTTACACCCCTAGGTTCGGGTCATTATAGGCCAGACCCACTAAATTGCACCCCTAATAGAGAAGAGATGATATATTGTAAAAAAGTAGAAGAAAATTATTTTCTGAGACCATGGAGTGTCATCATGTAGCACTAAAAGCACATTTGAGTAAGAAATCTTGCAAAAATTCTAAAGATGGAGGAAGCTAAATTATTAAGGGCTGATTTTAGGTATTAATTTAATCTTCTATATTCTCTCCTGTACACAACATACGGTTTGTATGCTAGATATGACATTAAAATACTCACTTTACCCAAGATACAAAATAATAAAATAATTAAGGAATAATTAACTACTACAAATAAAATTATAAGGCCTTTTCTAAAGATAATAATGCACCAGGATTCCAAGAATATCAACTACCTAAGTATATTTATAAATTAGCATGGAAATCGCAAAATGAAGAAAATTTTAAACATTGAACAAAGTTTGTATGCTACATATGACCAACCTCAGGAGCCATCCATCGATACGTCCCTGTTTCAGCCGTCATCATCTCTGTCACTGTTTCTTCTCTAGCCAATCCAAAATCTACAAGCTTCACATTTTTTTGATTTGCAGTAAGAAGCAAATTATCTGCACATTTTTAGTTATCCCTATAAGGGCTCATATTGGCAATATTATCCAAACACAGCCTAATAATGAAAGTTGCAATAAATGTACCTCAAATAACATTATATAATTAAATTACAAGTTATTCATGATAAACATGGAAAACTGTAACAAGAAAATTCAAATGTATTAATTGATCTAGGGCATCATCTCAAATGTCATCATCACAATCATTAAGTCTACTAATCTAAACACAGGACCCATTTTAATGCACTTCTCTCTATGAATCAACATACTTTGATCCTAGCATTTTTTTATTCACCAGTCATTTCAGTGTATTGACCTAGCATATTGAGTTAATGAAGGGTCCAAAGTTGTACTGTGTATCAAGTCATGTGTGAACAATGTCATGAGCCATGTGAGTTATATTTTATAATGGTTGAACCCAAGTCGCCTTAATTTATCCCTTTCCTTCATTGGAAAAAGCTTTTTTACCACTAATTAAATTTTTTAGCACCACATCACCCCTGACACAAACTTTTGAGTTCGCTCATTTCTATATATAATAGTATTGTTTCATGATATGTTACTTGATAATCTTTTAAATGAAATCTTATTTGTTTAAATGCAAACTTGCCTTAGCTTGTGTTATCTCCCTTTTCAAGTAACGAACCTCATAAATGTGATACACACCTTGAAGGACTCCTAAAGATGGTAGAAGACCAAACATGAGGAAGAACAATCACTGTGACTCTTCATCGGTACCTATTAAGCATTTTAAGAAATTATATAAAAATTCTTTGTTCTATAAACGTGGTAAGTATTATTATTCTCCAAAAGATTATCAAAGCAATGAAACCCTTAAAAGTTTTCAAGAAAGAATGCTACACATTAAAAGAAACATCAAAGATCTTTTTGTTGGCATGGTTACTTCAAAAACAAAATTATCTCTATGAACCAATCCCAAAATTATCCCAAGCCCAACCCATTAACCTAAAAGATAGATGAGGGATATCCTTCTCCTAACCCTAAATTAAATTCTAAAATGTTACCCCAAATTACAGGTGACATTGATAATCAAGCAAAGGATTTTAATGACAAGGATGTCTAAAACTATAATGAAACTAGCGATAAAAAGGAAATAAGGAAATTAGCCATGGATCATGATTTAATCACCCTTATAATTGATGTGATATCTCTTGCACTTCCTATAAATCATAATCTTAATGAACATCTATAAAACCATATTTTGTTGAACTTGCAAGAGAATTATACCGTATAGAATCATCCATGAAGCTACTTTCTCTGAAGTCTTCTATTGACTTAATGTCAAAATTTTTCAGTATGGATATAATCTTTAAATCAACCATGTAAAAGGATGACTTGATTTACGTGACAACAAACCTAATTGCTGAACTGGCATATTCATTTAAGTCTTACGTGTTTTCTTTCCTAATAGCACTACAAATGCATGAACATTAACTTTGAAATGAAAATAGAATTAATTTAGTAAGAACCAAGGAAATTTTTCAAAAGTTTCAAAGGATTAATTGCATTGACTTTCCTGTCATATAGGTCTAGTGCATTTACAGTATTATTTGCTAAGAGTTTGCATGATTTAAACTATAAAATTCAACAAATGACGAATGATAATTCATAGAGATTTCCTTTAAGTTATCTCAACCCCGCCTTCATAATTGCTAACTCCCCTATTGTTAGATCCTTGTCTAACTTTTATTTATCTTTACAATCATTAAGGCTAGGGATTGCAAGGTTGACAACTAATATTACTAAGTGCCCATATTCAACTTCATAAGACCTTTGGATTACCAATATTAATTGAATAAATTAAATACTTCCCATAACTTATTGAGTAGGCATTTCTCGAAGCACCGGTGAATTTCATTTTACCATTGCAGCACATTCTAGCTTAATTCCACTCCACAATGTAGCTTTGCATAAGTGGCGCATTCTAGCTTACTTCTGCTCCGCATTGTAGTTTTACATAAGTGTCGCATCAAGTAACTACGTGAGCATAGCCAGGTAATCAGTTACTCAAATGAATTGCAACACCAATGCAGTCAACTTACTGGCACAGCACTATCAACACATACCACAACAAAAAAGGGGGAATGCAAATAAACACATCAGAGACCAAATGCAATCCACACAAATTTTTTCATAGTTATGTAACTCATAATACAAATAATGTGGGAGTTACATCAGGCATTCTATGTCAAGATACCTTTGTTTCAACAAACAACTAAACTTTTTTGCAGAACTTTCCATCATAAAAGTCTGATGATACAATTAAAGATAAAAAATTACTACTAGAATAACTTTTTTCAGTGAACTTACCATCTTGTCCGTAAGCAGTAAATTTGACTTGCAAGTGTAATAGTGAAAAAAATTATGAAGATTGATCCTTCATTTTGATATTTGATCAATACTTTAATTTGGCTATTAATTAACTGATATTTCAAGAAGAATTTTTTTTGCTTATTGCTTCCTTAGTTTTTATATCACAAATCATAGACTGAAATCATAGCAAATTAGGAACTGCCATGTAATATAAACATGCGAACCAAAAATGGTGTTCTGTTGAAGGAGCAACTCTTCCAAGAAAAAAGGAAACGGTTAGCATTTTTTTTTTTTAATTTGTTATCACATGAATAAAGTTATGTCTTGGAAGAAAAAAAAACAAACATTGGTATACTGAAAAAATGAAAGTAAAGATTTATATGTGAGTGTGCACAGTATTTTTATGTATGTAGGAAGAGAAATACTGACCCGGTTTTAAGTCTCTGTGTATTATTCCATTTGCATGCAGGCACTCCATTGCACGAGCAATATCAACTGCGAAGCTAGTTGCTAGACGAAGATCTAGTTGCTTTGGTCTAATACTTTCCAAATATTTTTTTAAAGACATTCCCGGCAACAACTCTGTCGCAATAACCATGATAGGCTCCTTGCAGGCTCCAATGAACTGCATAAAGTGAACAGTTCTTAACTGAACAAGAAATAAAACTGCATGCTGCATTTCAAAATGAACACACCTTAACAAGATTTTCATGTTTCACTTTAGACATCATATTGACTTCTCGAATAAAACGAGCCTGAATTGTCATTTTCTCCTCAGTCGTGCTGCCACCATTGATAATTTTGAGTGCTACAACTTGCTCACCAAACCTGAGAAGACAAAATTTTAACCATAATAAGCCTTCCCAAGATAAGCAAACACAAGAAGGCAATGACAGCAATAAATAGACTCCCGCCATTGTGACCTAGAAGTAAGGATTACAGAAACAAAATAGGAAAAACAAATAGTTCATAATGTGAAGCTTAAAGTCTACAGCCATCTAAAACAGCAATATTTGCATTACATTGATCATTTAAAGTTCAAATTCGAGCCTCAATTTTATATACTGAATTTTAAATTGATTATTCAAGTTCAAGATAGCTACAGATGTAAATGAGCTAAATTGGAGCAAGCTTATTTTGTTCATATTCGACTCATTAAAATTTTCGTGCGTTCTTCTTTGGCTCGTATTTGAAATGATTCATGAACAACATGATCATGCTCTGCTCCTTAGAATTCAAACCAAACACAAACTGATTTCGTAGATATACAAATAAATAAGTAATAAGATAAATATGACAGAATAACTCTACTTATCCACTAATAAATTAATAAATCTAATAAGTATGTATGTATGTATATGTGTGCGTGTATACAAAGCATCGAGCTTTCTTTATATTTGGCTCATTAAGAGAAAGTGCTCAAAATAACTGTTCAATATCAACTTGTTTAATTAACAAAAAACTTAAAGACAAGCTTCTTAGAGAGCTTAACATGAGCTGTTCATAAACGATGAGCTTTGTTGATAGCCAAAGAGATGGTAGATTTTGATTTTTTTTCAATTTTAAGTTAAAAACAATTAGTTTAGAGTTTACATTCACATGCCAATAATAAAAGATTTCTTTCATAAATGGATCTGTTCCTACGTCTATCATCAACTTTTACTAGTATTCCTATTCTATTGAGCATTCCTTCTATAGTTGGAGGCAATTATTGTAATAATAGTTATTCAATATCTTATGGTTCTTCCTACTATTTTCTAGGTATGAGGCAGCTTCTATAGCTACTCCTAAAGGTTTTCCAATTTTGAAGCTATTCTAGAAGACTAACTTTCTTGTCATTATATTCATTGGGCTTCTTATCCAAGAAAAGAACATAAAATTGTTTCGCTCTCATTCTCCCTTTCTTTCCCTCTATCATCTCCTCTTCCTCTCTCTAGAAAGAAAAAAAAGAGAAAACAAAGAAAGAAAAGAACATTGGCATTCGACCTCATTTCCCCTTTCTATTTCTCTTTCTTGCTCCCTCACGCACTCATTATTGTTTCGTCGCCATCACCTCATGTGCACAAGTATAAAATATTTAACACTTAAAACCCTCAAAATCATGATTGTGACACGTGCGATGTGACAAGCAAAATCTATGGGTTCTTTTCTTTGCATGTCAGGGGAAACTCTTAAATGCCACTTGCGATGTAGCAAGTAAGCCCTATGCATGTTTTCATTAACACAATAGGGAAATTCAAATTTAAGTCCTTAAGTGCTCTATTCCAATATTGCGGGGAAATATAGTGACTTTCAAATAGGTACATAAAGGCCTGCGCTTTCAAGCATGATGGGATAAAAGACCTCATGACCGCAATGTGTCAAGACTCTGACTATGCACGTTTTTTGAGCATGATTAAAAGACCTATCACTCCCAAAAAAAACCACATGCGAGGGAGACACAATATGGCTATCAAAATTTTCAATGAACAAACTTGCAATGAACAAAATTAAAGCCAACTTTCTAGGCTTAATAATGCGTCCAAAGATTTAAACAAAATATACTATAAAATTGCAAAATATAAAATATCAAACCCCCAAAATGCAATACACAAAATAAAATAAACTACAATGACTAGAATCATGAACACTAATCTAAAACAAACTTACAGAGGATTTACAATAAATTTGAAAGCTAGGCAATAAGCAAGAAGACGTATAATAAACTTGCAATCTCGCTTGCGAGCACAGAACCTCTACATTATTATTAAGAACTCTCTTGAACGCTCAAAATCCTTAAGAACACACTCAATGAGTTGAACTTAGAATAAAAATGAATACAAGAGAGCTCTATTTATAGATAGAAAAGTGAATCCTTTTGGGGCCCAATTGAGTAAAATGCAAGCCACACACAAATAAATAGCATTATTTTAAATTAGCAAAAGATTCTAATTTGTGACACTTGCAACTAGATCAACAACACATGCACAAGCGAACAGAAAGTGAGCAATAATAAACTTGAAATACAAAGTCGTGCACATTCCAAAGAAAATGCATTCACGAGAATAAAAACTACATCGGAACCTCACCCATCTCAAATAGTTATTTATTTCTTATGATTTGATGAAAGTGTGATTTGTTTTTTTATATCTTCAACAATCTAGTTTTTTTATAATGAACAAAATCTTAATCAAATTCACATATTTCATAATCTTTTAGTTATTATAGTTAATTTCTATTAGAATTCTCCTTCATTCATACTTATTGAGTGCTACCATGTGTTAGCTCTATTTCAATCATTTCCATGACTAATAGCAATGTAACTGTTAGTCTACATATCTTCATTCACAATAAGATCACATTAATCTTATAAACTCTAATTAGGTGTCATTTGGGATAACTTTCCTATTGCTTTGCTTTTTAGACTATAACTACAATTTCTATTTGGCCACTATTTTTTGATACTTTTAAAAAAAATTTGTACTAGAAAGCTAGTTTCCACAACAGTTTTAAAAAGTTACTTTCTCTACCGCAGTTTTACAAAGCAGTAAGAAAGTTGTCTCAAACAAAGCCTTAGTGGTGTTACTTATGCCTTTTATAATATTTGCCCAAATCATATAAATCTATTTTTATTGTCGTATCTTCAATAGGTGTTACACCCCTCCTTCATTTACTACAATTATTTCTCAATCCATACACTTTGGTTTAAACCACAAATCTATCACAAAGCCTCTATTCTACCAAACTCAACTTAGTTATCATTATTTTATCTCCTGACACTCGATCTATCACATAGCCAATCTAATTGTAATTTTATTATATTTTCCTTTTAGTCTAGTTGATCTACTTTATTGTATGATGCTCCAACAAAAATTTTCAATTACTAACCCAATTATGACTTGTAACTTCATAAAATTTACCTATAAATCTCATTGATCTACTTTGTTTCATAAATTTATCTTTAAGTCTCATTAATCTACTTTTTTTGATAATGCTCCATAACATTTCTTTTTAATCATCAACCTCAAACCCTAGAAACTGTATTATCATTTATAGCTAGTCTTTCAATAATTGAATAAAAGTAACTCAAATTATTGCACATGAGATGCACTTGATCTTTAAACAATATCTACTAATACTTTACAGCTCATACCAGCTAAAATATTTACATCATTAGCAAAATATTTATTTAGCTTTTACATTTTAAAAGAGGCCTCAATCACTAAAATTATGTCAGCTAAACAATACATATACCAATGCAACAAAATACATTCTTTTTATAGCATCTTCATAACAAATACAAAAAATTTTATTGGTCATTAATATAATCCTACTATAATTAGAAGCTTTTAAACCACTCCACAAGTACTAATGGTAGATGTAGATTTATTCCTCTCCAGCAATAAAGTCATTTTCTTCATCAGACTCATCATCCAATTTTCCTGTTAGCCACTCATTTGCATCATCCATCTCAATTAAAGAAATAGAATCAATCACATCACGATGATTGTATCTCCAAATC
Organism: Dendrobium chrysotoxum; assembly: GCA_019925795.1. Classification (NCBI taxonomy): domain Eukaryota; kingdom Viridiplantae; phylum Streptophyta; class Magnoliopsida; order Asparagales; family Orchidaceae; genus Dendrobium; species Dendrobium chrysotoxum. The sequence continues at coordinate 63,145,676 of CM034302.1, read as the reverse complement.
AATGCCCGGGGCAATTAGAGCAAGGTCTAGTATTTCTAAAACCCCCAGCAAGATGTTGTTTGTGGCGTGTATTCCTTCTTTTGTTATTTTGTCACAAAAAATACATGTGACGGTATTATTATCGGCTTCATTTGTCAGTATTGCATATTTCCATGTTGGGTCTTTTTTTAAAGAATGAATTGAATCTAACATTTTATGATCACCTATAGGCAAGAAAATTCAAATAAATAAATTTTGGTTTCCCTTAGACGAGTAAAATCAATGTAAAGTTCATCATACAAATCACAAAAGAGGTTAGAGCGATGAAATAGAATGTCCAAAAAGAGGTTGGGACCTAAAAAAGTAACTGAAAGCAAAAGAAATAAAAGGCCAACAAACCTTATGCTCATCCACCTCCTCATGAAACTACTTCATTCAAACTTCGAAAAAAATTTTGAGAAGAAATGAAATGCAAAAAAAAACATATCCAGTCGTAAAAGCAGGGCAGAATCAGTCAGATTAAAGAATACCTAAGTAAACTATTAAAGCTGGAGAGGAAGATTAAGCAATACCTATCTAGCGGTAGCGGCTATATCACTCGAAATCAATCAGACAAAGGGCTCACGTGACGGAAGAAGCATACGAACCAGAAGAAAGCAGCGGAGGCCTCCATATATTATTTTTCTTAATAGCTACCAAATCAATACTCGAGTTAATATATGCATTTTCATGATTATCAACAAAAAGGAAGATTATTACCCTCCCCCGTAATTTTTGTGATGTTAGAGCACAAAAAGGCCTCCATAATAGAGCCTTCTAGTATAAACAAAATTAAATCACTAATACCAACATGGTTTCTCAAAACATGTATTCCATTACCCTTTTCAATAATTTAGTTCTATAAATTAGAAGTTTGATTACCATTTAATTACAATACTCTGAAAATTTTTCCTTAGTTCTTAAATAGTAATATCAATTTGCTTCTTCTTGAATCATTTCACACCTTTTGACCTTTAAGATTTTAATAAAATGAGTTGTCAAATAACCTACATTATTCTTACAAAACTATAAAAATTACAGTAGTTATTCTATATGCACCTAAGGCTTCACATTTATACATCTTTCTCAAAAGCTAATTCAACCTCATATTTTTGGATCAAAGATTCTACTCAATTTGCCCTTTTAAGAACTCCCTTCGTTATAACTCTCAATTAATCCCTCTTAAAAAATATTTCCATGTTTAACTAGGCCTTAATCTTCAAATAATACATACAACTTGATTAAAAACACTATATCTCTTTTCTCTTGGCTTAAAAGAACTAGTTTATTGTCTATATAAACACACATGAGAACCTTCTTTGCTAGCCCAGGTTAATATTCTGAGCTAGTTTGGCAAAAACAAAATATCCCACCAAATCAATAATTATTATCCTATATCCTCAACTATTACATGATGACCTAAAGGCTGAGATTAGATTTTGGACCATATACAAGTAAAACCTAGAGCCTCCCAGCCAGACTCCAACTATTGCTTCCTCTCAGAACAACCACATGCCCCATAACTTCTTCTCTTCTTAGCACTCTTTCGATCAGTGTTAACCTATAAACGGTTCATTCCAGCCTAACAAAAAATAAACTGAGCTTTAACAACCAATTTTGAACTTTATCAAGCTCAAACTCAGCTTGTTTGTTAATTAATAGCTAACAAACAAAACCTAACAAGGATATATAGCTCGATTAAGTTCTGCGCTATTACGCCCTTATATTTCTCATTTCATTAGCCATAGCATGAAAAAAAATATCAACATACTCATCTTATTTTTAAATTCAAGTACAAGCCACAAAGAAATACAATCTCTCCAATGTTGCAAAGTTTCTCAAGATGTTTTATCTCACCATTACAATGAAATCATTATTGCTAGCCAGTAGCCAATTTATGTTCAAAATTCACAAGGAAATGTTTGTTTCAAAGGCCTAATATTTGATTATGAATGAAGAAATTGAATATACTTTATCCACATTCATCTTTTTGTCAAGATCCATTTCTCCAAAAAAAAAAGTCTTACGACTTACAATTTCTCTAACTGGCCTCAACATTTGTGAAGATTTCTCTATAAAGCAAAGAGACAACAAAAAAAGCCATAAATGATGACGATCAAGTCCCCCACATGCTATGGGCACTAATATTCATATCATTAAACTTATTATGACTTATTCCATGGATTGATGCAATAAAAAAAAACTGTTCCTATAAAGCTTAAACACAATCTATTGATGCAAGTTTTGTGAAACTCAAGCCGAAAGCTTCTCATATGGAGTAATTCTTGCATATTTCTATTTAAAATGGTATGGGTAAACCTACTTAAAATGAAATGTACTTCATTAAGATTTCGTTTGGGATAACTTTCTTACTGCTTTTTTAAAATAATTTTTTAGTGCAAAAATTTCTAATTCAAGAAATTTTTGTATTAAAAAGCTGATTTAAAAAGAAGGAAGAAAGCTGCCCCAAATAAAATCTAAATAAATGAATATTGAGTGTTCTAAAGCCATGCACCAATTTTTAAAATTAAATCAATTTAGTAAGAAAATCATATGAACTTATGTTTTTCCAAATTGAAGATGTTAAGTTTACTCTTCCACGAAGAGATGCAGATTGGAATGTATCTTTGAACGAGTCAATATATCCTTCACTTTTTCACATTGTCATTGCTTCTTGACATTAAATAATGACCAAAAGATAGATATTGGTAACCGTTACTCCCACCTAAAAAAAAGAAGTTGCTTTCATAAGAAAATCTTAAATCAAACTAATAGAAGGATTATCGGAGGAAAAAAAAATGGACCTCTACTTAGAAGACAAAAGGATAGCAATTGATAAACAATAAAAAATAATGCTTAAGATTATGAATGATAGTTAATGATAGTGTAAGTATAGCCCATATTATTAAGCTAGTAAGATAAGTTAAATCAGTTAAAAAATGAATGCACAGCTCAATAAGCCCAAGCTGGCTGTTACAAAATTAGCCATGGAAACAATTGACTTCCTACACTTTGTAGGGTAATGATAAAGTTGGGAGATTGAAGAATACAAGGATAGCCTCACCATGAAGTATGGAGGTTCCAATATGATTTATGATCATGGAAAAAAAACTAACACAAAGAAGACAGTAATGAAGACGTCAATAATGCACACATGATGCAATGTTCAAAAGTCCCTTCTAATCAAATTAAAAATTCACAAGTATCACATGGTAGTTGTATATATTCTACCATGCAAAATTGGCCGCAGTTGCACCACACTAAATACATTTATCCCCTTTAAAATTAAAAATCAACTTTTGGAAATATTGTTTGGTGTTATAAGGAACATTAATGCAATGCAAGTATTCTTCACAAGTATCACATGGTAGTTGTATATATTCTACCATGCAAAATTTGTGGCAGCTGCACCACACTAAAAATACATTTATCCCCTTTAAAATTAAAAATCAACTTTTGGAAATATTGTTTGGTGTTATTTATAAGGAACATTAATGCAATGCAAGCATTCAAACAAATACAAGTTCCTATAGACCAATTACCAAAAGTCAAATCAGACCGAAGATCTAAATTGAGGCAATTTCAAGCCTTTTCAAACACATTTATGTTTATGGAAAATTTATTTTGATTTATTTTTCATGTAAATTACTTTATTATGTTTTTCCTCTCTGGAATTACTATGAATTCAAATTTAACGTTCGTTGAATTAGACAGGATTAAATAGCATTTAAATGTTTGGCTTAATCTTTGTTACCCATTTATACAAAAAGAGGGGCCCATGATGAACATCTGGGATTATTAATTGATGATTGAATGAAAGAAATTATTTAAGTGCTCCCTACATCCAAGTTGTTAATACGAATCGCCCTAAACTGTGTGTGGAGTTTTATTCTTTCCCGAGCTATCAAATTTTATAAAAGCTCATGTTCGCAGCATCACATATAAATATCAAATTCTCAAATCTACTCATCTTGATCCTGTAACAAACCCTAAATTAGCACACACACCATACCACTCCAACAGTCCAACTGCATGTGAACCCGCACACACCCATCCGTACAAAGGCTACACGCTACAACCAATGTCTCTCTTTTGCAATAAGCCTAGCATATACGCATATCACCTGCATTGACCCCTTCATGTTCTAACCCATTAATTGCTTGTTGAGCCGGCCTCTACTAAACCTTTCCCTAGTAAAATTTTTAAAACAAATTTCTAATTTTTTAATAGAAACAGAATTTAAGAAAAAACTTTGTAAACAGAGTTTGTCGCTATATTAATCAACAACAAGGTCCTATGGTGAAATATTGCAGTGACATGGCTTATTTTCTTTTTTCTTTTAATTTTAATACTTTTTTTAATTTTGTTGGTGACTGAATTTTGAAAGAATATTTTTTATTAAAAATATATATTAACAGTAAAGTTTTATGTTATTTATTTAAATGAATCATAAAGTTTTACTTTGGTTATTTTTATATTTATTTTTTATTAAATCTTATTTTAATTTAAATTTATATATTTTAGAATAAGACCCCTCAAAAAGATGTATAATTTTGATGAGGATAGTCTCATTTAATGTTTTGACAAGCCATAGTGATAGAATATAAAATTTAATATAAAAAGCAATACAAAATTTAAATAAACAAATGTTAATTTTATGACTTAATGCAAAGCATAATTTTATTTGTTCTTTTGTCTTTTAATTTTAAAATTAAATTTACTTTTTGTTTAAATCTTAATTTAATTTAAATTAATATACTTTAGAATAATCACTTTAATACCCATCGAAATAACGTCCAATTTTGATGTGGATAATCTGGTTTAATATTTTGACAAGCCGCAGAACTAGATTAAAATTCTCTATCATACATTATATAGTGCTACTTAGCATCATTTAAATTCTCACTAAGAAAATAGCTATGTGACTTTCTTGGCTAAGAACCCTACTTATAATTAAATTTCACATCTAAACTCCTAAATTAATTTTCATGCTATGATTTAATGATTTAACTAATATTAAAGTATTAAATAATAAATCGCTACTTCATTTAAAGTTTATCATTAAAAGCTTATCATTAAAAGTTTAATTCATTGTATTCAAAAATAAATATTAATTAAACTTTGGCTCAAATATGAAATAAATTAAATGATAGTAAAAAATTCAGTCACAATCAAAATTTAAAAAAAAAAAGAAAATAAGCCATATTGCCAGTTAACTGAGCGCAATATTTCATAGGATGACCTTATCATTGGTTAATTTGATGAAGTTTTGTTTATTTTGTTTTTTTAATTAAAAAAAGGTAGTCTTTAAAAATTTTGCCCCTTTTCCCTCAAGCGAGCACTCAGCTGAAAATGATCATCCCTCCATAACTTTGCTTCCTACACATGCACATCCCTCCACATGACTCCTGCTCCACTAATTGCCTTAGCCGCATGCATCCCTCTCCACTTGTTGCCTTAGTCGTACATGCCACGACAGTTTTGTGTATGCATCAAACTCTTTCTGCACCTGTGATTGTTTCTTCCTCAAGATTTGTTGCATCCGGTCATCCAAGTACATATAAATCTTTTGATTGCCTATGCAAATGCAAGCACCAACTAGATTAGCAATGCACTCAACCTGTCATTGGCCACTCATCATCAAGCATAATAACCACTCCAATTCATATTATATTGGAATCTCTAGTTCCATACTCAATCGATAGTTGCTCTAATAAGATCAAATGGTAATTTCCAAATCTTAGACTACACAATGAGAAAATGTATCAGGTAAACTAGCTAATATTTTGACAATCAACTGATTCAAGTATCACCAAAAAGTTCATACCATCAAACAATGCCATTAGGTTAATCTTTTAATAAATCTAGGGCATTCAAATTCCAATGGTTCAAGGAAGAAGGTAAGTTTGAGGTTGTGATTAATGTGTGGCATCTAACTGATGAGGATATTAAAAATTTCAATGATGATCAAGTGCACAGGCTAGTTGTAAGATTTATTTTTACATCTCAACCACTTACGAGGATTGAAAATGCACTAGTACTTTCTTAATGTGTGCAACTTATTATGAGATGAGATGCAAATTAGTCATCGATGGTTGCAGTTCAATGGATGTTAACTCAAAAGCAACTTTGCTTAGAGCTAATTTAAAAGCAAAATTAAATCATGTTACTGTCCATGTAAGCTAGGGTAAACCAAACATTCCTACATGTAAATTAGCATTACCTAGATCCAATCCAAATGAATAGTTACAAAGACAAGATATAGTCTGACGTCCTCCCCATGGATATTGCACATATCCTCTTAGAATTTCAAGTAAAATATGACATGAAATTTATCCATTATGGGTGAGAAAATACTTATTAAATTCAATGGTTTCTATGATCATTTATTTCCTACAAATATTACTAAGCCTTTGTCTACACAACTACAAAGGCCTGAATCTAATATGAAGACTACTTTTAGTGAATTCCCTGATGCTAGACTATAACTTTTGCACATTGTTCCGTCAACTCCGCCAACTCCTAATTTTATTTAATTATTTTAGGTTGTGATCAATGCTTCAACATACCACAATTCACTTCTAGCTTATTATTTTGTGATTCAAAGGCATTTTAGAAGATTATCATTGAATTCCTCATAATATTTCTATTGTTCACACATGAAATTTCTCATGCCTTTAAAATATATATACCTACAATGGTAAGAGACCATTTATCAAAAAATTTCATGGCATTACTCTTAATGAATTTCCGAATGAGCATACCCTATATGAGAGAGAGATTCAATATGACATTGATTTTTTATCAAGTTCACAGTTACCAAATTTACGCGATGGTAGAATGAACCCCAAAAAGCATGATGAGCTCAAACCCAAGGTAGATGGACTAATACAAAAAGAATTTCTACAACAAAATTTAAGCACATCTGTTCTCCCTTCGTTGTTCCTGTAGAAGAAAGATGGTTCTTTGCCTATGTCTGTTGATAATCACAAAATAAATTAAATCACTAAAAGTATATAGTCCCAAAACCTAGATTGGATGGCATGCTTGACATAATATTTGGGTCACTGTAAATTCAAATTTTGATTTGTGCCATTAGATTTGGATTTATCTAAGGATGAACAGAAAAAAACACTTAAGATACATGTTATATAAATAGTCCGCCATACCAATTGGATTGTCCATATGACTAGTACCTTTATGAGATTGATGATCTAGTTTCTTAGCTTATGTCATTCATTGTTAAGTTTCTAGTAGTTTCTTTCAATGACATTCTAATTTTAAGCTAAACTAAGACCAAGCAACTTGATCATTTGTGTAAAGTCTTCTCTAAGTTAAAAAATGAAAAGTTGTATATTAATCTCAAAAAGGCATTTCTATGCAACCAAAAATCATATTTCATGCCTTTGTAGTGCTTTTTAAAGGACTTGAACTAGATCCCTTAAAAGTTATTTTAAAAAAAACTTGATTAGTAACTCCAACTTCTATCTTTAAGATTATGAGTTTTTATCGATTAGCTATATTTTATATATGGCCATTAGAATACTCAGTGCATTAGTGTCGCTTTGATGATACTATTGAAAAAGAACAATGTTAATAGTTATTAAAAACGATTTTAATATGATTTATTTACCATCTATAGAAGGATCGTGAGACTAATTGTTATTTATATGTACATAAACATGTAGCTTTGTGAATTGATGCTCTCACACGAGCATGTTGAGGTGAATAATAGGTGAGCAGCCTTTATTGATAGTTCTTAATATTATTCTCTAGATGATCTATTTATGGATTCTCATCTAAAAGGATGCAGCAAGAAAGTGCTCAAACAAATAAATATAAAGGACATTGGAAAGCATGCTTGGATTTTCCATGTGCTTTGTTTCAAATACTGGCCAATAAGATTGTTTCAAAGTCTTTGATGAAAGTGAGGCATCCTTAGCACACCAAAAGTATATCACTACAATGAACAGTTGAATCCACATGGTTTACACTTGAAAATAATTGAGTTCATGTACTTTTATGGAGGTATGTTGGTGTATAAAAAACATTCCAATTAACCATAAGGAAATTCTAAAAGGCGATCAATTATCTATAAACTAGAAGTTAGTGAGCGCTTGTAATAGAAGATTTCTAATGGTAAAATATGTTCATGCTATGAAAAGTAATTGTTACCATGGTTTGGGAAGCAGCAAAGAGTTGGAGTTAGAGAGCAGGAGCTGAGATGTTATAGAAAAAAGAATGAGCAAGAGATGAGATGTTAGAAAAAAGAATCAACAAATCTCAAATATAATACTAAAATCATGGTATAAGGAACTATATTTTCGGCCATGAATGCAACACTGCTGCTATAAAGTAAAAAAAACCACTCCTGCATTTCTTGTTGGTTTTATTCAACTTCTAATAGGTTTAAAATTTTCAACAGGGGGCATGCCCAACATAAAAGTAAAGGTACACCTACCAACACTACTAAATGATGTATGACAGAATTAAAAATATTACAAGGAGAAAAATATCAAAGCTTCCATTTTACTTATATGACCCTGTTTTAGGATATTATGCAAATAGAGAAATGACCAAAAGGCAGTAAACTCTTGCCCCAAATAGAAATAGCAACTTTCCATTTTCTTTATTTTTTATTTATTTCGATCACAATAATTTTAGGTTATACAATTAGTGTTTACAAATATTCTACCTAAATCATGTTAAGATAGAAGCAAGGAAAGAGCAAGAAAAGTGGAGGTTGGGAGAAGAAGCATCAACAGTGATTCCCCACACAAAGCAGACCTTTATGCTCTAAGATAATAGATAATATTCTTTTCATCATCTATTTGTGCATTCACTGTCAATCCTGAAAAATGTTTAGGAATGAATTATTTATCATTTATGTTTAACAAACTGAACTAGTCATTTTCATACAGGGTTCATTCACAAACATTTCCAACAATTCTTTCGTGCATATACTTGCAGCTCAACAAAGAAAATACGGCATAGAACATAAGACTATTGATAAAACTACAAAGTAAAAATGCAAAATTTTGTGGTCATTAAACGTTACTAATAAGATTCAACCACTTACTTTCCCTCATAAACTTTCCCATGAGCACCTTCACCAATCTTGGATCCTATATAAAGTTTCTTCGGATCAATCAAAAGCTTTTTATCAATCTCCAAGTTCTCAACTGGATTAGTGCAGTTGCTGTCAACGGACGGCCTACCAGGATGAACAGAATCCGCTGCTTTTTTTGGTCCAGAATTCGTAAACTTCCCTCTTTCTATTCCACCATTTTGACCATCTCTGCCGTAACTCATCTCTTGGCAAAATCAGACAAACAAATATCCCTCGCTTTAGAGTCCCCTGAAAACCATAAAGCAATTAGAATCATGATTCATTAAACATTAAGACAAACAAATAGTTTGAAGACTCAAAGTTCAAATCTTAAACAAAACTAGAACAACAACTGCAAAATTACTAAATAATACCATGAATCTAATGTTAATAAACAGGGCAAAACATGTATTTTTCATTATCAAAGTCCAAAGCACTACCACCTTGTATTTTACCAAACCAGAACTATAGTTCCCTCTGCTCCAACAAAAGCCAACACTCGATCAAAAAACCTACTGCCTCATGAAATTACCTTTACCCCAAAATATCTCGCCTCCTCAGAATCTCCAATAATAAAAGGTATTGTTAACAACATCTCATCCGGTCTTCATCGAAAGAGCCAGGAAACGCTAAACTTGTGGTTACCGACGAAGTAAATTAACTAGGTTAAAGTTTCAGAAGTATGAGCTACCTGAGCTCGGATAAGCTTCCTCCCTGCTCCATAAACTTCGTCCAACTAATTTGCTTCTCCTCAAAGCTGCAGTAAAACCCTAACCCTAATCTCCATCATTTTCCCGTTCCCATATCCGCTTCCTCTCTCCTCCCCCCTCAAACCGAGAAAGCAGAGACGTCTCTGCGAAGATATTCCGAGCATCATGACTGCAGCGGCAGCCACACTTTTATAGTGGAGAAAAAAAGGTTTGGCCTTTCGTGGAAATATCCAAGCCAATAGGACGCGTGCACGTGTTCCGAGGAAGGATCGAAAAGCAGTGGCGAGTGTGATCACCGCCAAAATTCGAAACTCCCCTACCACTTGCTTCTGATGACTGCTGGCTGCCGACGACCAATGACGCTTGCGCACCTCTGTGTCGACCACGCTCGCTATACCGGAGGCTTCGAAGCGGTAACTACTTTTAACTTTTCGGGTGGCATTAAAATATTAATTATTTTTGGTAGAATTTCAATTACCTTTTAAGTCCTATAATCAAAAGATAAATATTTATTATCAATTTAATTAATTTGAAGAAAATTGATTTTTTTTTAATAATACAAATATTGCTCTTCTCTAAAACAAGCAGTATCATTATAGCATTTAAGCTCTTTAAAAGCAGTAAGATCTCCTTAATAAAGTGTATTATATTGAATCATAAAATTCAATATAAAACTTTATAATTAGATCCCTAAGATTGAATAATGTTATATATGGTCTTTATTGTGATTGTTCTATTACAAATTCTTTTAATATCAAAAATACCCTTACATTAGAAGCTCATTTGAGGAGCCTTATTGAGGTGGAAAAAGGCTTTCTAGCTTCTACTCCCTTGTCTCTCTATGCTTCTTCTTCTTCTTCTTATCAAGTGATTATAATGACTTTATATGAATATATGAGAAAACTTGAGAAACTATTGTAAATTCATAAGAGGGATAGCTTCGTAAGAGATTTTGGGACTTTGGGTTTTGATGACTAGATTTAACCTTACTGGTTGATGGCTCGATTATAATGGTAGGATTTTACAAGATTAAAGAATGACACAAAGCAGCTCTCAACATGGCTTTGGGTTTCTTTAGCCTAGACCTAGTATTGATGACTAAATCAAGATATTGGCATTCATTGGTTAACTCAAATTAAAAGGGGACAATTTCATTGAAGATTTATATTTAGATTTTTTTGACTCATATCCAACCTTAATGACTAAATAAGGAAATACTCTATATGGGATTTTCAAAATTTAAGTTTGCTGACCCAACTAGCCTAATTGAGATTTGTGAGTGAAAAATTTAAGTAACCGTGATTATTGTTAGAGGAATGGGCCATAGAAAATTAATGGATTTGACTTTTGATGACCTAGATCCATTCTTGGTTGTCATACTAAATTGTTTGTAAGTTTTGGTAATCTAAAATAGCTTAATTTTGTAAAATTAAACTAGAGCTTTATTTAGGTTTTGATAACATTTACCCAACTCATATTTCAATCAGCTAAATTGGGTACGCCAGCTCTTAAGCTTGGCATAATACTTTATCAAGTACCTTTCTTGATAAGAGGCATCAACCGTTTAGATTTCTAATCAATGAGCTGATAAGCTCAACCTTTTGCTAATTATTTCAATAATGAAAATGACCTTCCTAATGTAGCTTGAATTTATAATTTGTATGATGATAACAACAATTAGACTTCAAAGAGCTAACAAGGCATCGCCAACTTTAATGCCTCTTGGATGAATATATTGATTATGAACTTGGCTTGTTTGTGCTATGTAGAGTTTAAGATTTTATTAGGCTCAGAGTTAAAACTCATCCACTACTTCAAGTTCTTGTAGTTATAGGAAAACATTATCTCATTTCATCGGCTTATGATGGATTGCTACACATGTCAAAGAAGCTTTACTTTTACATGAAGAATTGCTTTGGCCCAAAGGTTATTGCATGCTTAGTTGATAGGGAAGGAGTTATGTTAATTTTTATAATTTTGGCAATATCTTTATTATATTTTCATGCCACTCTCATTTATTAATTGAGAGGAATTTCTTGATTAACTTGATTAGAGTTTTCTGAAAGGCATTTACTAATTATTTGTTCTAAGGTAGTAGATCATAGAGTGTTACTATTTTTTTAGTGTTAATAAGTGTATCTAAATATCTTTGTACATTATCAAATTTGAATTTTCTAAAGGTAATTACTTCTTCTTACTTAGAAGGCTACAATGAATATAAGTCCTTTTAAGGATAATGGATTAATTAGTCCAATTATATCCCTTACTCACCATCAAGAATCGAAATATGGTTCATACTCACCATGAGAAGTCCAATACCAATATTCTGGCATGAAGCCTCGATGATATAGATCAACAGTTACGTCATCTGGGCATAGGTGTACCTGATTTTTATGTTTAGAACATGGGCAACGAAACATTCCATCTGAGATGAAGCTGGGTAGTTGAGAAGCTGTCTGAATGAAAATATTCACCACTCTAATGAACTCATCGGTTAATGTCTTTCATCCTTGCACCAATCAATTATACATCCAACTTATTTGAGTTCTGATATCCATAATATAACCTACATATAATATGAATATATTAGATAATATTGTAATATTTATTGAAGAAAAATATGTCAGATAGATATAATCGATTATGGTTTGAGTAGTTGATTCTTATGATGATATGATGATCTAGTGATGGTCGGATAGATATTATAAGTTATAACTATTTGTGTACTTAATACTAATTCAATTTCCTTTAGGTGCCCATGATTATATTGGCCTATAAATAAATTGGGGGGGAGGGGGGGGGGGACATAAATTCAAATTTAACACGCACACACACACATGCTTATATTCCCTCCCCCAGCAAAAAAAATGTAAAAGCATGGCTAACTTTAAGTTGCTCAAAGTATTAGACCTGAATATGGCATCCCATTAGAAATTAGGATGTGCTCGTTTGGTTCATAGTGGGGACCAAGTTGTGAAGTGTTGTCATTATAATTTATATAAATTACTTTTTATTATACCAACTTTGTAGGGGTATAGAATTTATAAAAGTGCATATAAAATGTAAATGAGTAATAAAAGTCTAAAATGTATTTGTTTATCCTAAGTAAAAGATGACTAAAAGAATGAATGTTCTTTTTAAAGATGATTTCTTTGGATGTCTTTAGAAGTCTTATAGGATGATGATCGTAGCCTATGAAATCTGAAGACCTAAAGATAACAAACAACCTTATTATGTATATGTCTTGTGTCATTTCATGTAAAGATAACCTCGCATTCCACTATAGGTAGATGTAAGTCCAGTATACCAGGATACCTTATTAAATTTCTTAGGATTTTAAAGGTACAAGCCTCTTCCAATGCACAACATACACCTACGAAGACTAGGATTGAATCATTATCCTATAATAGTTCACATTAGATCTAGGTTTCTAGGTTGACTAAAATCATAAATCCTTAACTTTCAGGAATGGAATCAAACCATTATAATGAATTGATTAATTTAAACATAAGATTTCACCCCATTTTAAAACTCTGAAGCCCAATGGTAGAATAGGTTAGATTACTTCTAAGCTTCTAAAAATCATAATACTCTATAGATTTAGTAAATAAAGGGATAGGATGTACCTTCCACCAGCTAGGAAGGGAACGTCATCGAAGGAGCGAACTTGAACAGCCACGTACGCGCGAAGGGGAGAAAATTGCCTTCACAGCAAGCGAGCTCCCATTGTCGCTTCCAATAAAAGAAATGTCGTGACTTCCTATCCAACATGAAGGGAACATCGTCAAATTAAGGAGCCAAATCGAACAACACGGGCAAAAGGGAGAAAGTTACATTCACAGTAAGCGAGCTCCAGCGTAACTTTCGATCCGCCAAGAAGGGAACGTTGTCGAAGACGCGAAAGGGAGAAAGTAACCTTCACAGCAAGCGAGCTCGTTCCAATCAAAAAATCGTAACTTGCGATCCACTAGGAAGGGAACATCGTCGAACACGCGAAGGGAGAAAGTTACCTTTACAGCAAGCGAGCTCCCGTTTCCGATCCAATACGTAGGGAACGTCGAAGGAGTGAAGTCGAACAGTGAAGGGAACGTCGTTGAAGGAGCGAAGTCGAATAGGAAACGTCGTCATCAAAGGAGCGAATTCTAATAGCGAGAACAAAGCCGAACAAAATGAGCAACCAGGAGTGGATGGCTCGAAATAGGGCAATTACCGGTGTTTTTTCTGGCGGTTAATCCATCGGTAATATTACTGGCGGATTATACGTCGGCATTGTTTTGTCGACTTTAAATAAGATGGCATAAATTACGCCGGTAATTTTGCCAGTCATTACTAACGGTATATGTGTCGGAAAACTAAAAATTCTGGCGGAAAGAAACACCGATGGTATTTCCGCTGATATGTTAGCGGCGGTAATTCCGCCGAAAATTCACCGCACATTTACCGTCAAATATTCAGCCGGTGTTTCTGCTGCTGGTTCCGACGTATATATATCTGCCGGAAATTCCGACGGTAATGACTTGTTTTCCTATAATGTGGGGGTTGTCCATGAGAAATATCAAAATCAAAATAAATTCAAGTCTTGGCTTTGAGACATTTTAAAAAACACTAATCAATATATCTCTAAAGTTTAAGGGAAATCCCCTAAAATTTATTAAAAAAAAAAAGAAATAAATAACAATGCTTTGGAGAGCCTTTCATAAATCTAATCAAATAAGAAAATCGAAGGGATTATTAGTGATCATTTAAAATTTTTCTTTATTTTTTTTTTAATTAGTTTTGATTTTATTTTTTAATGTCATCAAATGATATATATATATATATATATATATATATATATATATATATATATATATATATATATATATATATATATATATATATATATATATATATATATATTGAAATTTTTATTCATAATATATTTTAAATTTGGTTATATTGTTAGAGCAAATGCTCTAATCTCCCATATTATATATATACATAAAACTCACTAGCTCATAATCTCTCTCTCTCTCTCTCTCTTACCATTGTTGGAACCCAGCACCCATTACCACATCACCACTATCATGCCTTAAGATCTAATTTGAAAGAATTATCTTTTTAATCTTCTCATTACATCCCAGAGCCACTAGTAACATCCATATATAATTAAACCAACTGAAATAAAATTGAACTTCTATTCATCATCACATACACATTTCATATGTATAAAATCAAAACATCATTTACAATAATCATATATCATATATAGATAAGTCTATTCTAGAAAGCATCCATTATTACATAAGAATAAATAACAGAAAATAAAATACATATAACCAACAAATCTAAATCAGTCTTCACTCCACTGGTCCTTGCTATTTTATGAAACATGTAAATCACATAATGAGCTAACAACCCAATAGGTCACTAGAACCTAAAGTTGCATTCAATGCACTGAAAACAGAAAGAATATGCATGCAATCATTCATATCAGGTTAGTATAAACATGTGACAATCGATATGAATATTATCAATACATATGAATAATAGCATGTGCAAGAATAGTAATATCTATATAACACTTCTATCAATATCATCTATACTACTACTCATGAATATACCAATAAATAAATTTATATTCAGATCAATATTAGTAATCCCCGAGTTAATTATATTCTGGTGTATCAAGTGAAATGTCATATGAAATGCTATCATATGAATCAATACAATCATATTAATTATATCAATGACTTTTGTAATCTACCCAGATATATGTATCATATGAAATATAGAAATGACCAAATTAGTATGCATTAGTTACCAGAATAAGATAATTATCACTTTTATTATCAATGCAGTGCATCTATGTTATATTAGTTATTAGTATGGGCCAATATGACTATGACATTCATAACAATGCCTCATATTTATATTCTAACAATTACCAATGTACATTAATATCGCAAATATCATCTCTATGCCATGTCATATATGTCAATATGTCTTTCATATAGTATTATATATCAAAATATATATTTCTATGCATGTTATATCATATTGATGCATAAATATCTTGCATCATGTATATATCATGTATTAGTAATCATGTGTCATATATATCACATGTTAGTATCATGTATCATATACATTTATTAGTCTCATCATGTATTTTGTTCATGTATCATATCATATGTCATGTCTTGTCTAATAATATGAAATCATGTTATATACCCAAATCATATCATATGTATACAAATTAGGATATCTAGCTTGTGTAGTGGTTCTTGTATCAGTCATATAATTTAACCTTTAGGTCCATTGGACTAAATTGGGATTAGCCATATCAGTCATCGATGTCATCAATCATAACTTAGGTAGCTTCACATAGGAGTTATTGCTCCCCATCAGACATATCATATCAATCAAGCTCTTCTTATGCCTCCCATTTCATGTTTTATGATTACACCACAAATGTTTATTTAAAAGAAAGTTCATTAGCTCACCCTCATGTACAAAAGTAATATGTCTCCGACTAATCTGAATAAGTTAAATCTCTAACTAGTCTTTTTCCAAATACGCACATATGCCATGTCATGTATTTATCATTTATAATAGATATAAATCATCTTAGCACTATGAACTATAACAAATACATTCATTATCACAATAAGTATGCATGTCATATCAATGTACTCATATCAGAATGCATGTTATGTCTGAGGGGTTATAAAAAATGCATGTCATATTAGACTTTATGAAAAAGATGTAATAGTCCTGAATCATTTTTTGTGTGCCTTTATTCTTATCATTTCAAGTAAAATACCATATATACAAAATTACTTGGTAAAATCTCACTATGATTATATCAAAACATTCAGTAGAAAGATATCTATGATATATTAGAAGTTACACGGCGAAAGTTTACTAGATCAGGAGATATTGAATTTTTATCAGATTAGCGAGAGAAAAATCCATAAATCAAAATCATTAGAAACAAAAGTATAGTTAATGTCACTTACCACGATTAGAACAACTTTGTTAACTCAGAGGACGGATGAAAATATCTCGAAGCCAATTTTCTCTCTCCTCTCTCTCCCCTTCTCTCCTTCTTCTCGCATTCTCTTCTCCCCAGTTAAGGTAGCGAAATGAGGTGTGGGGGATGGGCTTGGGTTACTTAAATAGGGTGGTAAGAGGAGATATTTGAAAAAAAATATCTACCTAGCATCACAACACCATTAGCACTTGATACCATTGCACTGTAGTACTCACCCAAAACAATACTGACCCAAGAAGCTGACACTGCAACACCTAGCTCTCCAACATTGTTTTGCCCACTAATCCCAAACCCTCCATATAGAGAGTAAGCACCACTATGTTCGCCAACCAAGCATTGCAACATTCCCATGTAGAATTTTTTATACATGCAATAATTTTAATCCAGTTCTATTGGGTCATTAATAGGTTATTATAAATCATTAATTTAATACAAATAAGGATTATTACTGGCACCTAACCCCTTCATCTTCTACTTGCTTATGTATCCTCTTTATTCTTCCTCCTTCCTTCTTCTTCCATGAGAAATGCACCAAAGGGATCCAAGATCACGACAAGAGGTCAAGTAAGGAGTTGTGTTGGAAAAAATATATTTTGAAACTAAGGGGCTATTTGGTTCAAAGTAAAATTATTGTAAAGTATTTTAAATGCAGGTGTTTTAAGAATATTGGTGATTGGTTTGACATAAAACAGAGTAAAATTTTAAAGTATTTGGGATTCAACATATGCATTTGAAAATCATAAGTTTTTTTAAAGTTCCAAATACGTTATAAATTCTTTGTCATTGCCTTCACGACCGCTGCTCGTCGCTTGCCACTAGTCACCATTGTCGCCCATCACCTGCCATTTTGAATGCCTCACCGGTGCTGCCGCCTGTCACAACTACCTGTTGCCGGCTGTTGGCTGTCGTCGCCCATCACTAGCCACTCCAACAGTCGCCATTTGTCGCAATTGCATATCGTCGTCGCTAGCTGCCAGCCACTAGACACCTTCATTATTGGGTTTTCGGCTGCAGTCATTAACTTTAAGCCAAACAAAACGTAGTTATGTACATTTATTTTACACTCATCCATACAACTCCAAAATATTTCAAATATATTATATTTCTTTTGTTCTACGGGCTTTTTTAGCAAATCAAATGACTCTAAAACTTATTTTTAAAGTGTTTTTAAAAGTACCATACTTAATTTTTATAAATAATAAAAAATACTTTCCAAATATATTTTATTCTTCTGTATTATTTTTTAAAAAATTATAAAAAAAGAAACAGGAAAAAAAAATGATGCCAAACTGGTTAGATTTTTTATTTTTTATTTACTTTGATACCCATGAAATACACATTTCATTAACATAGTAAAACACACATTTCATTAGCACAATTTTGCCAGTAGATCTCTTTAATTTATAAATTTTTACTATTATGTTTTAAAATTGATTATCGTTAGTATAATTGAACATTAAATGATTTACTGAAATCTAGACTTAAATTCGGGCCGTCAAATCGAATTGACTTGGCCAAATCTTTAATTTTTTTTTTTGTAAGAATTGCCGGTCCAAAATTGATGCCTTTAACAAGTGCGAATCAACAGGGATTAAAGTTAGGAGGTTCGATAAAAAGCAATTTTTTTTTTTTAAAAACTCAAAAGTTTGAGGGCCTATTTAGCGAGCGCTTAGCATAAACTCAATTAAATAATAATATGTGTAAAATTTAAGTGGTGTTAAGTTGTTTGATTGGTGTAAAAATAAATTGATATGAGTAATCACACGTTGCGAACAATAATTGATTACATTTTATTGTAATCCATTTTTGTAGTTTATCATATTCTAATATTGTATAAATATGAGTTAATTTGTTAATAGGAGATTTTAAATGATTATTATAAATTTAATAATGTAAAATTTAACTTAGTGCTCACTATGCAAACCCCAATACACGAGTACTTGCAACTTGAAGGGATCAACCAAAGGTGCACTCACCTAAAGTATGCCTCGCTTGGAGGGGTAATCACCCTTAGCAAGATTTTATAAGGGTAGACACTCGACATAATGGAGCTTGCTTCGAAAAAGTTTGACCAAATTAAGCACACAATCCGATCAGCTCTGACAAGGGAGGGAGTTGCCTCAATGGACCTTGATCTAGGGAGCTACTTGCCTGACCAAGGCGATCATCCCAAAAGAACTCACTAATTCAAGGTGATCAACTTAAAGGAGCTCCTCAATAAAATGAATGCCTACCCCATCAACGAAAGATGAAATCCCTCCTCAGTAGAGGGCTTGATAACAACCTTTTATTTTACATGAAATCTTTTTAGAGGAGGTTGTTCCTCAGACTTTCTCTTAACTAGTTCCTTATCAATGATGATTCCCAAACTTTGTACTCCTCATTCATAAACCACACCAAAACATACGACATCAGTAGTAGATAACAGTGCCTCTGAAGCGTTTCCTTGCTCACCACTTAATGTGACATAATCAAGATCGTACTAATGGGCCTGATGAGATTGTCTGAGGAATTAAGCAAAAGGGAGAAGTCAATATGGGTGGCTGCAATGCAAATCGAGTCTGAAGACCTTGTGAGTCAAAGGAACTCAATGAGGATGCCATAACCCTCACTTTTCTTCTCTCTCTCATCACTGGGAGAGCAGAGGCACAATAACTCAAGAATCTCAGGGTCCTCAGGGTAACCATACCAATCAAGCCCTCTTAGAAGGCACACTTATATAAGCAACATTATAAAAAATATATTATAAATAAATAGAAAAGTCAATTACTATATAGTAAAAATTATCTAATATAGAAGATGATTTGATGTGGAAAAGGATAAGCAAACCTTTTCCATTTAGCATGTTAACATTCTTTAAACCTTCCTGGTCCAACTTTGGAGTGAATAACTTTGCCTTGTCAAATTGGATTGGTTTGGCTGTTGCCATTCATCTAATTGTCAACTTTAGAAATAAGAACTTAGCCTTCCAATCCCTCACTAAATTCACCAAGATGCTCATCCTCATATGAATAAAAGAGAATGAAATGCACTTATCTTTGAAACCCATCACAATGAATATATGGTGAAATAAGTTAAGGCTCGAAGGAAAGTACGAGGAGATAGTAATATAGCTCACCACCAAGCTCAGCATCACATGGGTAAAGATAAGTCTATCGAAATTTAAGACCTTGATAAGCTCGTGGTATAATAGAAACCACAACCCTAACATAAAGTAATTATAAGGAAGACATTGCTAATAATTGTACATGATATTTAATATGTCATCCTCATGGGGGGACCTTGAATGGTGAAATTTCTATCCTTAAAGCAATATCATAATAAGATTATGCTAATAATATAATACCCAGTGAAGTAGTATGAAGTTGTACCTAATTTTACTTGATATGGTAAGGGTAACCTACTAAGATTCTGGCATTTAACATATTGCATATGTCTGTGAGTGTTATATATTCTTGTGAATGTCTAAATCTATTTTAAATTAGGTCCCGGGAGTCTGCATGTATGAATAAAAATTTAAAAAATTTCTCTTGGGAGCACCGCAACACCGGGGTAGGCAAAGCTGTGGCATAGAGCTCTTTATCTTTTTCAAAATAATTTAAAGCCGTGGCACTAAAGGCAGCATTGTGGCACTGTGCTCTCAAGTAAAGAGCACTATGGTACTATAGGGTCAAGTGCCGTAGCGCCAGGTCATTTTTTATAAAAATATCAAATTTCACTAATTTCTCATTTTATTAAAACAAACCCACATTTCTAAGGGCAACTAGCTATAGAGAGATGGAGAGATCCTAGAGAGAGGAAACTAGGTTTTAGTGACTCTGATCCATTTTCTGCTGTTGACCCAATTCTAAATGTTATTTGGATTGAGGTAGGTTACATTTCACCTATGTCAATTTTCAAAAATATTAAAATTTTAAGATTATTTTGATTTAATTTATAATTTTATAGCATAAAAATGAGAATAATTATACACTCATAAAACTTTTGTGTAACTTTCTATATGTTGTAGACATGACTATTATAGACATTTAAGTATTTTTTTTAGAAAAATTATGTCAAGTAAATTAAAAAGTGTGCTATTTTTATCAAATTAGAAAATAATTTTGAAGCTAAAAAATATTGCTGCAGTATAATTAAAAAATGGTATTTTGAACAATCCATGGTAATCTAGTGAAACTCTAAAATTGTAATACTTTGATATGTAGTTTAATTTGTTGCATACCAGTAAAAGATTATATGAATTTCTGAAATTGGTTTATTTATATTTTATTTGCTATAATGCAATAATACATATACTTATATGCTGAAAATATTTGATTTTATAGAGCTCAAATGTTAGAGGAAGTTCTGTTGTGCTAAATATAGAAGGAGTGATAAGGGTTTAAGTTTCTAAATATCTGATATAAGCTAAGCATTGGGAGTCATAAGAACTTATTTTTATATGCTAGTACAGTGAGTCATAAGTGTCTGAATTCTGATGGGAGGTATAAGGGTATGATAAAAATCTATTATTTTTTACTTTGATATATGAAATACTTATTTTTTTACTTTCCTTGTATTATTTATTTAAATTTCTGATAATTGTAAGAATTATTTTGTTTAGTATGATTATTATTATCAATTATTTTTAAATTCTTTTAAATGCAAAATTAGTTAATTATTGAAAATTAAAATTGATAGGTAGGACCTGTTAAACTGTGGTTGCTCACACATATTTTGCATTTTATTTCAGGTCATGGGAAGGAGAAAGAGCTAGTTGAGTAGCTATGGTCCCAAGTTCCGATCTGTTTGAGTATATATAGGTATTTTCCAAGGTTGTGAAAATTACACTACAGGAAAAATGCTGAATTCCGGTGGACTTTCTGGTGGAAATAAATCTTCAGAATTTCTGACAGATTTTTCGACAAATTTTTGATGGATTTTTCGGTGGATTTCTGACGGATTTTTTGGAGGTATTTTCGGCGAATTTTCTGCTAGCTTTTCTAACAAAATTTCGAAAGAATTTTAAATTTTCTAGAAAATAACAATTAGAAATATTTTAAATTATTAATTTTGTTAAATTAAATTAAATATTGCTAAAATCAAATAAATTAAAAAGTTTAATAATTTATTGTTAAATTAAATATTATTAATATTTTGTTCTTTAATAAAAACTCAACTTTTAAATATAGTAATTATTTTAAATAAAATATATATTAAATTAAACCATCTCTACTTTTATAAATTAATTTAATTATTTTAATTTTTTATTATGTTTATATTTTAAATAAAATATAAACTCGACTTTTAAATATTTTAAATAAATTATATTAAATATATTAATTATATTGATCTTTAAGTATATTAATTATTTTAAATAAAATATTTTATCTTTTATAATATAAATAGAAAATAACTCACTGTTTTATTCATTTTCAGTGGTGGCATGGTGGTCTGGCGGGCAGCGGGAGTGCTAAAGGTACGGGGTTCGAATCCCGCCAGACGCAGGCGTGGCGGGTGGGTCACACTGGTCGGGCAGCTCGGGTTGGGCAGCGGGTTCATGCGGGTCGGGAAGCGGGTCACAGTTGAGCCAGGGTGGGTCGGCATGTGCAGGTCATGGGACTCCTAGGGCGGATCAGCAGGATGCGTGTTACAGGTTAGCTCAGGAAGGGTGAAGCCCGCTAGGCTTCAGTGAGGTGATTGTTTTTTTTCTTTTCATTTTTTTTATTTTTTCGGCGGAGTTTATATCTGCCGGAAATATTTTTGACGGATTTTTTGCCGAAAATTTTTCCGGTAGACTGTTTTACGCCGGAAGTACTTTTCTGACACGCATTTTACTAGCGTAAATATTTCCACCGAAAATCCTAAATTTTGGTGGATTTTGGCCATTTTCCAACAAAAATTGCCGCCAGAAAATGACATTTTTTCGGTAGTGTTAGATTAGACGTTAAACCTAAAATATTAGAGGTTCAAGGTTCAATGATTCGACCAGGGTTAAAATGGGGGTTGAATTTATGTTATCCATTTAAATAAGTTTTACAATCATAAATAATATATTAAATTCACATTATAATTTTGAATTTATAAATTAGTCATGTAAGATTATTTAAAATTAATAAATACATAAAAATTAATTTTTAATAATGTATATTTAAAAAAATAAATATAAATAATTACATAATTAAATATAATTAACCAACAAAATAAATATTAATCTCATTATCAAAAAAATCTATTTAAAAATATATAATTTATATGTTTTGAAGTAGATAACTTCAACTAAGTTGTTTAGTCCTACATTAGTTGGGAGCTTTATTTTGTTTTGTTTATATAGTTTTTTGGTTTTATTGCTTAACTAGCTTACATGGGGTTGTGGGATCATGTGAGTATATTTTGTTAGTGACTAGATGGTATATAATCATTACAAAAATTTAGGCTCATTATAAAATGAAATATATTTTATTTAAATTAAATTATTAAATTTTATATTTAATTAAACATTTTATAATAAATTAATTTATTTATATAGGATATGAATTGAAAATGCTAGTTTTAAAAACTAGGATGGTTCAACGGTTGGTCGATTGAACCGACAATTCAAACAAGTTCACACCAGTTTGATGCTGAGCTAATTTTTTAGTCAGACAGAATATACCATCTAACCAGTTCAATGATGAATCGGTCAATCCAATTTTTAAAACCATGGTATTTTTTTTTATTTTCATACAATAATGACTATTTTTTTATTTACTTTATTCTTATTTATAGTCATATGCATGCACTGTAGTGTATAGATGATGATGTATATATGTTGATAATGAATGAAAAGGAAGGAAATAAAAATGTAGACGTGTTTACATTTCTTCTTATTAGAAGTAATTAGAAGCTTTGTTGTCTATTTTAAATTGAAGAAAAATGAAATGCCTCCAGAACTTTGATCTTGGGCTTGTTCTATCACCATTCAACAAGATATGACTTGTTCTATCTTTGAGTCATATTGGATTGAGATAGTCCCTTTTTGGTATCAGAGTGATGGTTGGGAGGAGAAGGGGACTAATTATAAAACATAGCTATAGGAAATTATTTATATTTATGTGAAGTAATTCTATATAGTATTGGGCATTCATTTCTACTTGTTTTCATATGCATAGTTTGTTCATTCGTATGTCTATGTAGTTATCTATGGATCTATAAGACCCAAATATGACGGATTGGTAGAGTGTTAGTCAGGTAGCTCTAGTGTAGAGTACTACTCTTACCATTAGTTATGATTATATTTCTCAATTTGCTAATTTGGTAGCACAGTTGATGGGTGAGGCCTAGAGAAGGATTTTTTTGTTAGATCTAATGATGTGGAAAGGTATTTAAAGATTTTTCTAAAGTTGAAGCCTCCATGGTTTGAGTGTGCCACTGAGCCCAGAGTAGTAGAGGACTGGCTGATGAGGCTTGAGAAGTCTTTTGGTGGGATGTAGTGTCATCCTGAAATGAATATACCATTGGTTATGTTTCTGCTAGATGGTGAGGCTGAGCATTAGTGGTTGAAAAATATAAGGAGAAATTTTAGGGCAGGTTAAATTTCCTGATTAGTTGGGAAGATTTTATAAATATTTTTTTGTCATAGTTTGTACCTCCGTCTGTGTGACATTTGATGTAGGAAACATTTTTTAGGCTAGTTTAGGGGAGCATGATAGTTATGTATTATGATGTATAGTTCAGTACCTTAGCTAAGTATACTTCACAATTGGTTAGCACTTCTGAGAAGTTTCAAAGGTTTTTGAGAGAGCTTCGAGATAGTTTAAGGTAGCCAATATTTCTATTTCGCATTATTGATTTCTTTGGGTTAATGGAGAGGGCCCATTTGATTGAGAATAATCTGTTAGCTACTCAACAACAGTTTGCCACTACTAGGAAGAGGTTTGGCAGTGAGACTTTTGATTTTGAATTTTTTGGGAGGAGGAGTAGATTTGGACTCAAGGATTCTAGGAGAGGTGAATCGTCTATGTCAGTTCCTAGTGGTGGCACCATTACTAGTTTCAGAGGCTTTATTAGAGGGGCACTTATGTGCCAAAATTATGATAGGAGGCACTTTAGTTAGTGCTACAGGATGATAGGTTAGGGCTTCTTGTGTGGTCAGATTAGAAACAAGGTAACGGAGTGTTCATAGGTAGGACATGATCGACTTTTTAAGCTCAAGTATAAGTGCTCTTTTAGGATAGTAGGGAGGCCAAGAATAATTCCACCTTGTTTGTTTGTTGAATGATCTTCTAGTAGAGGCAGTGGATCAAATTCTATAGAAAGGAGACCATTTGGGAGTGAACAGTGAGGGCTAGAAGTTCTGTTGCTTTAGCTCTACTTCATGCATGTGTATGCAGTTTGACTCAGTATGAGATCAAAGATTCTCTGGATGCGATTAAATGTACATCTTATATTTTTGATCTATCTTGTCACAATTTATTTGATTTTGGAGCTAGTCACTCGTCTATTTTTGAGAGATACTTTGATTGATTGAACTTGGTTTCCATATTATTTCCTTTTTCTTTACCTATTATTTTGCAGATTGGGGATGGTATGATAGCCAATAGGATGTATTTATGTGACATAAAAATGTTTATTAGGAAATGGAGATTTGGTTTGATTTGTTGCCTATTTTTGAGTTTGATATTATTTTGGGTATTAACTAGTTAAGTTGGTATGAAAATCAAATTTATTATGTGAAGAAGAAAGTTATGTTATTCCTGGGTAGCAAGAAGTACTTATTTTAAGGAGTTATATAAGTTCTTTCAAGTCTGATATATATTATTCAAGTGAATGAATTATGGAGGAAAGGGTGTATAGTATTTTTGGCGTTTATTTGAGATAAGGGCATAGAATATGGATCTTTCTATGATGTTCCAGTAGTGTGGGAGTTTCCAAATTTGCAAAATAAGGATGATACTATGCATATGTGTATTGATTATAAGGAATTGAATAAGGTTATAATTAAGAACATGTATCCTCTGTAAAGAATCGATAATCTATTTGACTAACTCTTAGGATCTTCTATATTTTCTAAGATTGACCAGAGGTCTAGATATTATCAGATGAAGGTGAGAGAGGCATATATGGTGAAGACTGCATTTAGTATAAGGTACAAACATTATGAGTTCTTAGTCATACCTTTTAGGGTGACTAATGCACCTGCAATATTTATGGGTTTGATGAATTAGATATTTAAGGAATATCTATATCGGTTTAATTTGTGATTTCATTCATAGATGATATTCTAGTTTACTTACATCTGAAGAGGATTATGTAGAGCATTTGAGGATTGTTTTGAGACTTTGAGGCAGCATCAATTCTCATTTCTGAGGCATGTGGTAAGCAGTGCAAGTGTTTCTATTGATCCTTAAAAGGTAATACTGTATATGAGGTACATAATTTTCTAAGTACAATCAGTTATTATAGGAAGTTTATGAAAGGATATTCCTAAAATTTTTCTCCTCTAATAAGATTGACTCAGAAGTTAGTGGCTTTCATTTGGTCATTTGATTGTGAGGTAATCTTTTAGATGATGAAGGACTAATTGACATCTACTATGACTTTGACTATTCCATGAGGTACAGAGAGATTTTAGGTATTCAATGATGCTTCACTAATGGGAATTGGGTGTGCTCTAATGTAGCATGTGTAGGTTATAATATATGCTTCCCTATAGTTGAAATCACACGAGAGGAGTTATCTGATATATGATTTGGAGCTTGCTACTATGGTATTTGACCTAAAGATATGGAGGAACTGCTCAAACAAATTTAGATGTGAGATTTTCACTGATTATGGGAGTTTGAAGTACATATTTACACAGAAGTATTTGAATATGAGGCAAGTGCAGCAGTTTGAGCTGGTTTAAAACTATGGTTTGATTATTTAGTATCAGCCAGGTAAGGTGAATGTAGTGATAGATGATCTGAGTAGGAAGTCTTTTGGAGTGTTAAGTCTTTTATTTACTTTTGAAAAACCCAAACTAGAATTATATGATTTTGTAGCCATCTTTTATAAGGATAGATTGTGGGTTCATAGTTCTAGAGATATGAGACAAGAAATTCCACACAAAGTACACTATTCAGTTATACTATTCATTCAAAGAGTAGTAAGATATATAATGATGTAAAAGGTATATTCTAGTGGCCTGAATTAAAAAAGGATGTAGCATATTTTGTTTCAAAGTATGAATCCTGTTAGTTAGTGAAAGAAGTGCATGAATGATCAAGAGATCTTATATAACCATTACCTATTCGAGAGTGGAAATAAGAAGTGATGATGGATTTTCCTATGAGTTTTCTCGGATTGAGCCAAGGGAACGATACTATTTGGGTTGTAGTAGATCATTTGACAAAGTTTACACATTTTATTCTAATCTAACTGGCAGATTTAGTGGATAAATTAGCACAAGTATAAGCACGAGAGATTATTTTACTAGATGGAATATTGAAAGTTATAATATCTAATAGAGATGACATATTTACTTCCAGGCTTTAGAGAGTTGTTCAACAAAGTATGGGCACGAAACTCCATCTTAATATGGCTCTTCATTCGTAGACTAACAAACAGTTTGGGAAGAGTTTTTAGTATTGTAAGATCTTTTGAGATTTTGTATTATGTATTTTGGTAAAAGTTAGGAGGATTGTTTTCCTTTGATTAAATTTACCTATAATAATAGTTTAAAGATGTGGTTAAGGTATGAACAAATTTGAGCTATAAAAAAGAACCATAAATGATTCTGGCATATGATGTTAGAAAATTATGAAATGAACATAACTCAATGGTCGAGGTGTAGTGGAAGCGCATAATAG
Source organism: Dendrobium chrysotoxum (assembly GCA_019925795.1). Classification (NCBI taxonomy): domain Eukaryota; kingdom Viridiplantae; phylum Streptophyta; class Magnoliopsida; order Asparagales; family Orchidaceae; genus Dendrobium; species Dendrobium chrysotoxum. Next base: position 63,117,995 of record CM034302.1, on the reverse strand, counting down.
AAAGAAAAGCCACTTGGGAGAAAGAATCTTAGGTGAGACAATCCTGATCTATTTCATTAAACTTACTTTTGAAATGTCGAGGAAGATATTTTTTTGAAGAGGGAAGGATTGTAATTCCCAGAGAAAGTGTATGCAGTTATATATGTTCTAAGCCGGTCTGGAAATGATAATCTACTAAAATTTCTACTTTCAACACCTTACATATATTTATGAGTGTTCAATTATTGACCTCATTTTTATATGAGGTCATCAGAACCTATACAAATTCCTACTTTTTGATCTGATGGTCGACTACCATCCAGTTGTCAATCATCTAGAACTCAATTTAATCCTCAATCCAGACTTTAACTAAATCTCCAACCCAGACTTCAATCAATCTTCAATCAATCCAAACTCCAATTAATCCAAACTTAAATTAATACAGACTTTATTCAATCCATACTTCAATCAATCCAAGCATTAATCCAGGTTTCAATCCTGAATCCAATCACACTTCAATTTGACCTTCAATCAAGCTTCAATCCAGCCTCCAATCAAGCTTCAATCATATCCAATCACCAATAATCATCCAGTTGATTATCATTAATATGGATATTTCAAATTCAATCAATCAAATCCAGAATCTAGCTCAAATCCAGAATTCCAGATCAAAATCCAAGGTTAAAGTCACTTCTTCTGAAACCCTTTTTGGGTGATTTTTTAATCACTTTGAAACCCAGTTAAATGGCCTCTGATTCATGATCTATCAAGTATATATTGATTATGCTAAAGAGTATATTGCATTAATAGAAAAACATGATGTATTAAATAAAGAGCATATTAAGTTAGAGAAATCATTTAAAAAACCTGAAGAATTAGCCTTAAAAATTGATAGTAATGAGCATGAAGCATTTGTTCACTTAGGTAGATATAAAAGTGCAAAACAATACTTAAAAAAGGAAATCACAACACTTAAAGAAAATGCATCAGGTCATACAGACATTGAAAATCCACCCATTAAAACACAAAACATCATTATCTTTCAAAAGAAGATATATCCCTCATATTGATTAGTTAATCCATTTTCAAGGATTAAATGCTATTCTTGTGGCATTTTAGGATACATTGCATTGATTTGCACACATGGAATCCATCATAGAACACATATGGTCTGGAGATCCATGACATCATCAACATAGCATATCATACATACATCTCAGCATAAGGTGGGATCCAAACCCAGTTGAGTTCCAAAATCTAACCCCTGATGTAAGATGTAGGTGTGCTCTCACAAGAGGTCCAATGAGAGTATATGGTATTAGAAAATAAATGTTCACTTTTAAGGGATCATTACGTGCTATGACTGATGTCTGTGTTTCTATATGTTTTTTCAACTTGTGTATTTATATTCATGTCATTTTATTGCATGTTTATTTATTTTATTTTGTTTGCATGTATGTGTGTTTGGTATTTCATTTTTGTGACCCATGTCGATGTTGGTTTATTCCCTATTTTATTGTGTTCTGATGAGTTATGCCAAAAACTTTTGTGTGTCCCTATACTTTTGGAACTATCCATGATCATCACATACAAACCTAAAAGTCACTAAACGTCATATTATATGATACACGTCAATTAGCACAAAATTAGCCACTCATTCAAGCCAATGGTTCAGATTAACTCAATTATTGATGTTCATACTGTACGAACACCATAACGGTATGAATGACATAGCAAAAACCATTGGGATGAAGTTAATTATGTTGGTATGATCCTTTATTTCATATCATACTTTATGAAAACTTGTTTGTACTAGATGATCCCTTTAGTCCATGATTATACAACTGACCCCTCGAGACTAACAAAAAGATGAAGATCATATTATACGATCCCTACTTATACTAGACAATTTGACCAAGTATTTGTACTGTTCTGACTTGATTATTTGGATTTTTATGTTTGTATTATATGAAGTATATTATACTGTACAATCTATAAAAAGCTAAAAATGAGGGACATTTCTTTCTTTCAAATATGCACTTCCAATCTTTCTTCTCTCATATTCTTATCACGTTAGCATTCTCAATGTATGGCAGGTAACCTCAACTACTTCTAAGAAGTTCCTCTCACGCCCAAATTGATGAGAGATTTCAAATAGCTGAGGATGAAGCTCCTTATCATCCATATAGAGCCACACAAATCATGCCCTCTAAGATTATAAACCAAGATATCCTTCAGTTTTAGGTATTAGACATGTTTGTTAGTAACACACTTTAGTTCCTTTTTACAGTTACATTTCCATGTCACATAAAAATGCTTTTCCATTTCTTTGCAAATCTTAGTATTAATTTGGAGTGCTTTTTTATGTAGTCATATGTTCATAGTAGACCTGTAGAAATTTCTTAGTAAAATTTTTAAGAGCTTACTCACATTTCTACCACTAGTATCAAACCTTACAATGTTCGTATTATAAGTGATTATGATTGGACTCAAGTCAATCTTACTATTAGAATCACCCCAATGAATTATCACCTTATTTTATTCAGCACATTAACCTTAGATTCCTATATTATCTAGCACATCCTTACAACATCAATTCTTTCTAAAGGTGGCGATAGGGTCAGTATTACACCTTTATTATCCATTATTACTTATTTCAATATTATAGACATTGAAATTAATGTGGCAGATATGATTATCTGCTATATTAAAAAATCTGACCACCATTAGAAACCCTAAGGAATGTTGTAGATATAACCTATCATTGGATACATCATAGCTTATGTATTAGATACTATATATAACTTGATGTATCCAACACTAGCCAATCACTTCGCCACCTTCTACATTGATATTTCCTTTCACATCCTTTATAGTGATCGCCATAAGGGAGGGCTTATAGAAGGACATTATTCTGAAGAGGAAGGGAAATCGCTATCCCCGAGGCACCAACATATGTTACACTTGTTGCAAATCTGGGCCCAAGTACATTGATTTTGAAGATAACAAATATTACTATTTCTTTACTTTTGCTATTCCTGGATATCTATTTTGTTTGCCCTGCTCACTAACCTTTTAGGTCCATAGGTTCACTTGGAATGTCAATCAGCTTAAGATCAGGTAGACTAGGATTGAGTCAGTCTGTAATTTCTATTCCAATGCATCTTTTACCTTTTCTTGAGTCAAATATACTGTAATGGATCCTAAAGCTAAGTAATCTTGCACACACACACTTAGGGGGAGAAATTTTGTGTGTTAGAGAGTTTTCTAGTTTTTTGATCATATTGTATAAGACGATTCTAAATCATCCTGGATGATCAGTTAAAAATAGAAATCCTAGTTAGGGCATTCCTAATTATTAATTTTGCTAACTAATTATCCTAGACGATTTATACCGTACAGGACGATCAGTACATATTGAAACAAACAGTCGCCAATTATAATTTAGGTAAGATTTTATAATTCAAAATTTGTTTTTATTGTACAGAATGATCCATATCATCCTGAATGATTCATGACAATCATGCCTAAAATAATCCCTTGATTAGGGGATTAATTATAGTTAAATTGATAAATCAAATCGTACAGGATGATTGGAGATAATCGTCATGGATGATTCGAGCACTGTATGGTACGATATGTTACAAATCTGAATTCAAGGAGTATAGTTTTGATGATAATAAACATGTCTGTGTTCTATTTTGCTTGGCTAATATTTCAAGTACAAAAGATTAAATGTAATCCAAGCCAACTCAAGATCGGGTCCGCCTCTATTTAATTGTATTTTTTCCCTTTCTTGAGTCAAATGTAATGTAATTGATCCCCTAGCTAAGTAACCTTGCACACACACACTCAAGGGGAGAGTTTTAGTGAGTTAGAGTTTCTGTCTTCAATTTTTGTTCATATCATCTTGGACGATATTCATATCGTCTTGGACGATCCAACGAAAACAAAAATCCTACTTAGGGTGACCATATTAAGTCAATTTGATTAAGCAGATCATCCTGGATGATAGACCCATCATACAGGATGATATGCTTAAATCAGAAACTCTCAGTCTCTAGAATGATTTAGGCAAGTTCTTATTTTTGGATCTTTGATCTGATCGTCCTGGATGATATGTGTATCGTCCTAGACGATCCATTATAATCATGCCTAAATTAGTCAGGTGATTAAGAAAAGTAATTAAGGTTTGATTGATTCGATCATATCGTCTTGGACGATCGCAAGATCGTATGGGACGATATGTTAAAAATCATGATCGTCTAGTGCCTTTCACCAGTACGTCCAAAACTATGTACCAGACAATTTTGGGTAATTTTAAACTAATCATACCGGATGATACCCATATCATCCCGGACGATTAAGTCCTTTTGAAATCATCCAGCATGTTATGACCTGTACATCCAGAACTATGTACCGAATAATTTTGGGCAATTTTGAACAAATCGTACAGGATGATACACTTATCATCCGGGACGATCAAGTCAATTTGAGATCATGCAGCACAAGTTCCCCTGGATGACCAGAGCTGTCTTCTGGATGAAATTCCTGATTTACACTAATCGTCCCGGACGATCGCCGAATCGTACGGGATGATATGAACAAATTTTGTCTACTAATTATCCAGAGGAACCAGATTTTCCAGGCTGATACATGTGATTTTGAACTGATCATACAGAACGATCGACCGATCATCCTGGATGATCTTTGATGACCAGTTGAGATTTAGGGCAATTTTTGTGCCCTCCTATTTAAGATCTTTTTCTTCCAACAAGAAAAATCTTTTGCCACTTTCCTTTCTAGAGAAAACCTTGAGAGAGAGAGAGAGCTTGGGAGAGAGAGGATCTTGTGAGTGGGAGTTTGTGAGGGATTTATAAAGGTTGCTCCAAGCAAGGATCAGAGTCGTCTTCTCTGTTCGTCATCTCTTGTCTTGTCGGTGTCTCTGTGGGAGGATTATTTGCAAGAAGATCCGGGTTCTCTGCCTGCTTCAAGAGGAAGTGAAAGGAGTCTAGGTTCTCTGTCTACTTCAAGAGGAAGCGAAAGGAGTCTAGGTTCTCTGCCTGCTTCAGGAGGAAGCCAAAGGAGTTTAGGTTCTCTGCCTCATCGAATTGGTAGAAAGGAGTTTTTTGTACAGGCTTCTCCGCCTTGCTGTGGGAGCAGAAGGAGAGTCACTTAGTGTTAGTGCAATACCCGGAGAGGAGGCTCCGGGGAGTGGGTGTAGGTCAAGTTGACCAAACCACTATAAAATTTGGTGTGTTCTTTCTGATTATTTTCTGCACTTACTTTTTTGTTAATGATTATGTGATTGTGATTATTATTCTGTTATCATTGAACATCTGCAAATCATCGCATAACTGTAAAATTTTTTTAAAACATTCAAAAAGATTTCCTAAATCGTTGTTTGCTCATGAATTTTTAAAAACTACCAATTCACCCCCCTCTTGGTTAGCATCGGGACTAGTTCATAAGGGCTTAACATTCCTATCGAACTTTCAAGTGGTATCAGAGAGAAATTCAAAAATAAAGTTTGAAAACTTTGAAATTTGATCCATGGCTAACTTTAATAATAGAAATACTGCTGAAGGTTATTCAATTAAACATCCACCATTGTTTGATAACATACCATTTGATTTTTAAAAAAATTCGCATGTCCACTTTTCTTTAATCTATAGATTATCGCATGTGGATGTTTGTTAAGGATGGCTATGAAGCACCTTTTAGAATGGTTAATAATGTTAAAACTGAACTTCCTTTTACTGAATGGATATTTGATGATCGTGATTTAGCACAACTGAATACAAAATGTTTGAACTATTTTTTATGTTTTAAAATCTGAAGATTACATGCGTGTTTCCACTTGTACGACTGGTAAAGAAATTTAGGATAGATTATGCATTACTTATGAAGGTACATCTGAGATTAAGCAATCTAGATTGGACATCTTGCTTCATGACTACGAACTCTTTCACATGAAACCTAGTGAATCGATTTCTGAAATGTATACTAGGTTCACTCAAATTGTCACTTCTTTACATGCTTTAGGAAGAGAACTTATAAACTATAAAAAAGTGAACAAAATTCTGAGATGTTTTCCTTCTTCTTTTAATGCTAAGATAACTATAATTATTGAATCCAGAGATTTGAACACTTATTCTATTGATAACTTACTTGGGTCACTCATTGCTTACGAGCTAGGAGTGAACCAACGATAAATTGATTTAGGTGAGAAGAAGAGGGAGAAAACTGTGGCACTAAAGGCCAACGATACTGACACTGACTCCTCTGGGTCTATTAGCGATGATGTTGCCTTAATCACTAGGCAATTCAAAAGCTTTCTAAGGAAGAAACATAAAAACTTTTAGAAGTGGAACAAAGGTAAGAGTAGCAAAAATTTTAAAGGTTCATCTGATACTGTTTGTTTTGAATGCAGGAAGCCTGGATATATAAAGACTGATTGTCCTACACTTAGGGATCACCTAAATAAGGAGAAGGGTGAGGAGAAACCCAAGTTCAGGAAGGACAAGAAGCGGATTCAAAAGGCGTTGTGGACAGATTTTGCATCCAACTCCTCTGAGATTGAAGCTGAGGAGGAGACTACAAATTTGTGTCTGATGGCTGATGATCATCCTGGTCAGTCTGATCAAGAAGAGGCATGTGAGCTAACATATGATTAATTGCTAGATATTTCTAAGAAAATTCATTCATCGTATAGGAAACTTAAGAAAACCCATGCCAGCCTGAAATTGGATTTCTTGAATTTGTAAAAAGAGTATGATGTTATGATTAAGGGTTATTTTACACTTGATAATAATCACATGTCACTACTTGATGAATTCGATGAATTGAATAAAAAGCATTTTGAATTAATTATTTAGCATGATTTATTGAAAGCCTCGCATGTTGATTTTGAAAGAGCTTTTAAAGAATTAGACACCATGGCATGTGACTTAGAGAGTAGTAAGGGTGCATTGAAATTTAAAATTATAAGTCTTAAAAAGGAGAATGAATTTCTAAGAGTGAAAATTAGTGCTTTTGAGAAAAATGAAACACCTCTTACTTTTGCATAGTTTTATGCACCTCCACCATTTGAAGAATCTAATTCAAAATCATCAAAGTATGTTTCATTCAAACCTAGAAAGAGGCACAATCACCCACATAGATTAGTTAACCCTTTTCCTGGTGTTAGATATTTTCTTGTGGCAGGTTAGGACACATCTCCCATACCTGCACTATTCACCATAGTACAAATTGGGTGTGGAGACCCAAATTACATGTTTTATAGCATAGCACATATACATTGCATTCTTCTTTTCATAAGAAGGAACCCAAACCTGTTTGGGTTCCTAAATCTAACATCTGATGATTTTGTAGGAGTGCTCTCACACAAGACCTCGTGAGAGCATGTGGTACCTGGACATCCGATGTTCAAGGCATATGACTGGAGATGTAAATCAATTAATTTTGTTGGAGACCAGAGCTGGAGGCAAGGTTACACTTGGAGACAACACCACCAGGAGGGTGGTAGGAGAAGATATAATTGGTGATTCACAAAATTTCATTATTGATAATATTTTGCTTGTAGATGGATTGAAACACAACTTGTTGAGCATCAGTCAACTCTATGATAAAGGATATAACATTAAGTTCCTGCCCACTTACTGCATTATAAGCTTAAATGACAAAATTATTTTGCAGGGATAAAGGATCAACAATGTCTACATGCTCGATGTAAGCTGCTTTAAAACTGATGTTTTTATTTGCTTAAAAACTACTATTGATGAGTCTTGATTGTGGCATAGGAGATTATGTCATGCCAGTATAAAAACCCTTAGGAGAGTCACCCAAAAGGACTTAGTTAGAGGTATCCCAAAGCTTAGGTTCACGAAGGATTACCTGTGTGATGCCTGTCAATTAGGGAAGCAAGTCCAGTCCTCCTTCAACTCTATTAAGGACATCATTACCTCTAGACCTTTAGAAGTCCTTCACATGGATCTCTTTGGACCCATTAGCACTGCCAGCTTAGGGGAGAAAGTCTATGGATTTTTGATTGTTGATGATTACTCGAGATTCACTTGGATTAAATTTTTGTCATATAAATCTGAGTCATTTGATAAATTTAAATCCTTCTCGACTTGGATTCAGAGGAAGTTAGGTTGTGAGATCTTGACTATTCATAGTGATCTTGGTGGAGAGCTTAAAAATGTGAGATTTAGAACATTCTGTGAGGAGCAAGGGATTAGCCACAACTTTTCAGCTCCTAGGACCTCTCAGTAGAATGGGGTAGCTGAAAGAAAGAATAGAACCTTGGTGGAAGTCGCTAGAGCCATGCTTGCTGAGTATTCACTTCCAAAATACTTTTGGGCTGAAGCGGTGAACACTACCTGTTATATGCTGAATAGGGTGAATGTTATATCAAATCTGAATAAGATACCTTATGAGATCATTAAGGGTATAACTCCAAACCTGTCCAACCTCCATGTCTTTGGCTGTAAGGTTTTCATTCTGAACAATGGAAAATCATCCTTAGGAAAATTTGGCCCCAAATTTGATGAAGGAGTGTTCTTAGGCTATTCAAGTGTGGGGAAATCCTTTAGGGTGTTTAATAAGAGGACTTTGGTGGTGGAGGAGACAACTCATGTGGTGTTTGATAAATCTGATTCTAAGGAGACTAGAGTTGAGGAAGAAGAAGATATAGGAGAGATTACCCAAGGAGTTGAAAATGCAAATCTGGAGAAAATGGTAGAACCTCAAAACACTTTGCCTAGAGATTTGAGATATGCTTCAAGTCATCCTAAAGAACTGATCTTAGGAGACCCTTTTGAAGGTGTTAGAACTAGGCATGGACTTAGGAAGGAAGTAAACTATTCTGCCTTTATCTCAATGACTGAACCCACCAACATCAATCCAACCCTTTTTGATGAGTTTTGGATATTAGCTATGCAAGAGGAATTGAATCAATTTGTAAGGAACGATGTTTGGGGGTTAATAGAAAGACCTAGGAATCAAAGTGTAGTGGGAACCAAGTGGGTCTTTAAGAATAAAATGAATGATTCTGGTATGGTGGTTAGGAATAAGATAAGATTGGTGGCTAAGGGGTACAATCAAATTAAAAGGATAGATTTTGAGGAGACCTTTGACCCTGTAGCTAGATTGGAAGCCATTAAGGTGCTACTAGCCTTTGCTTGTTATAAGGGCCTTTTTAAATAGGATATTAAAGAGGATGTCTTTGTAGAGCAACCCCCAAGTTTGGAGAGTTCCTAATATCCAAATAATGTCTACAAATTAAAAAAGGCCTTATTTGGATTGAAACAGGCACCCAGAGCTTGCTATGAGAGACTTAGCGCATTCCTACTAGAAAGAGAGTTTGTTAAGGGGAGCGTAGACACCACCCTTTTCCTTAGGAAAGTAGGAGATTATCTACTCATTTTCCAGATCTATATTGATGATATACTTTTTGGATCTTCTGATAAAAATTTATGTGATAGTTTTTCTAAGATAATAGGTAAGGAGTTTGAGATGAGTATGATGGGAGAATTATTCTACTTTTTGAGGTTTAGCATAAGGCAAATGGATAATAAAACCTTTTTAAATCAATCAAAATACAATAAGGACATCTTGAAAAAATATAAAATGGCTAAAACTAAGCCAATCAACACTCCCATGAGTTCCACTATTCAGTTAGATAATGATTCAAATGGAAAATCTGTTGATTAGAAGAAGTTTAGGGGAATAATTAGATCAGTGCTTTACCTGACTTCTAGCCGACCTAATATTATATTTAGTGTTTATCTTTGTGCTAGGTTTTAAGTTGATCCTAAAGAGTCCCACCTGATTGTTGTCAAGAGAATTCTTAGATATCTTTTAGGGACCCCAAACCTAGGAATCTGGTACCCTAGGTACAACACTTCTTTTGAGATTATTGGATATTTTGATTCTGACTTTGCAGGGTGTAGAGTGGATTGAAAGAGCACTTCTAGAACTTGCCAATTCATAGGACATTATTTAGTCTCCTGGTCCAGTAAAAAATAGAACTCAATTGCACTTTCCATTGCTAAAGCTAAGTACATTTCCTTAGGAAGTTGTATGGCCCAAGTCCTTTGATTGAATCAACAAGTTTTGGATTTAGGATTACCTGTTGGCACAATTTCAGTTATATGTGATAACTCCAGTGCCATCTGCATTTCTAAGAATCCAATCCAACATTCTAGAACCAAACACATTGATATATGACATCACTTCATTAGGGATAATGTTATAAAAGGGGACATTGATCTACATCATATAGCAACTGAAAATCAATTGGCTGACATCTTTACTAAACCACTGGCCTTTGAATCATTCAGCATTTTGAGGACCAGATTAGGTATGTTTGATTTATTTGTCTGTTTTACTTTAAAATTTTTCCTTTCCTGTTGATTCTCGTTGTTTGATTTGCTTATCAGATTTGATTATTTCCTGCTGATTTTCATTTGCTGATTTTTATTTACTGATTTTCATGTATTTGGTTTTGTTCCTTCTTATTTTGATTTATCTGCTTATTCACTTCTAAATCAGATCACTGCTCACTACTGCTGATAAATTGAATTTCTGACTAAGAGCTTTGCCTTATTTTTGGTTAAAAGCTTGTAAGCAGTGATTGACTCTTCTGGATCTGTTAAAGGGAAGAAACATTGATGATTGTTTCTCTTTCTCTAACTCCTTTAATGGTGTATTATTTCTTTTAGATAAAAATCTTCTTCAAAATTAAAAAGTTGGTATTTGAAATAGAGATCTATTTTATCTTCCTATAGTAATCTACCTCATATGAATAGTATTTTCAAAGCTTTAAATCATTATTATATTTTTCTTAATCAAGTGATTGCATTTATCATATGATGTATGGTTTTTTGTTTTGTGAATTACTCTTCCTTATTGTAGAGAGTGAATTTTGTCATCTCTTTTATCTAGAAGATAATTTCACAGCTGAGATTCTTTAATGATTATGAAAGAAAGCAAGCTTACAAAAGATGCGCAAAGAGCGCCAAAATGAGAAGAGGCACAAAATGAGCCCAAAGCTGAAAAGATGTGTAATGTCGCTAAATTGGAAAGATACACAAAGTGTATCAAAAATCAAAAGATACGCAAAGCGCCAAACTAATTGAAAAAGAGGCACGAAATAAGCTTTCTTCCCTTTCAGATCTTTAAATGTCTTAGAAAAATCCATGTACCACTCAATATTTTCAAAAGCTTGAGACAAAAAATCATGATTTCTGATTCCTTACTTTGTAATACTATTATCTCATATATTTTTCTGGAAAGAGACTTGAAAGGATCTCTTTTTGAATCTACTTTATGTTCTTCTGAATTAGACTTTTGTTTGAAAGGAATTTGAACCTGTAAGGTGTCCGAGGTAGGAGTTACGAAAATTAATTTTCCAACTTTTTTAGATTTCAACATTGTCGATCTTCTTCTTATTGTCTTTTAAATTGAAAATTAAGGAAAAATCTATTTTATTGGAGCTGATTAAAAAAAAATTATTATTTTCACTATTATTTTTCTCATTTCTATTTTTTTACTGGATTTTATTTTGGACCCACCTTCGTACTAGTCTATTTTTCTTATGTTATTTTCCTTGTGTTTATTTTGTATTATTATTTTTATGTGTTTTTCTATTATTTTTTCCTTTTTGAGATGTCAAAAGGGGGAGTGGTTGTTGTTGTTGTGTCTTGTTGTTATTTTGTTCTAGTTGTTTTATTTCTGGATCATTGTAATTCCTTGGCTTATCAATGTTCAGATGTTTTCTTTGAAATATCAATATTTATTTACTAAACTTGCATTTCCTAACAAATATTTGCCATCATAAAAAAGGGGGAGATTATTGCAAATCTGAATTCAAGGAGTATAGTTTTGATGATAACAAACATGTCTATGTTCTATTTTACTTGGCTAACATTTTAGGTATAAAAGATTAAATACAATCCAAGCCAACTCAAGATCGGGTCTGCGTGTGTTTAATTATATTTTTTCCCTTTCTTGAGTCAAATGTAATGTAATTGGTCCCCTAGCTAAGTAACCTTGCACACACACACACTTAGGGGAGAGTTTTAGTGAGTTAGAGTTTCTGTTTTCAATTTTTGTTCATATCATCCTGGATGATATTCATCTCATCCTAAATGATATTCATCTCATCCTGGATGATCCAATAAAAATAGAAACCCTACTTAGGGCGACCATGTTAAGTCGGTTTGATTAAATAGATCGTCCTGGATGATAGACCCATCATATAGGATGATATGCTCAAATCAGAAACTCAAAGCTGCCAGAATAATTTAGGCAAGTTCTTATTTTTGGATCTTTGATCTGATTATCCTGGATGATACGTGTATCATCCTGGATGATCCATTATAATCATGCCTAAATTAGTCAAGTGATTAAGGAAAGTAATTAAGGTTTTATTGATTCGATCATATCATCTTGGACGATTGCAAGATCATATGGGACGATATGTTAAAAATCCTGACCGTCCAGTGCCTTTCACCAGTATGTCCAAAACTATGTACTTGAGGATTTTCGTCAATTTTGAACTAATCGTATGGGACGATACCCATATTGTCCCGTACGATTAAGTCATTTTGAAATTGTCCAACATGCTATGACCTGTACATCCAGAACTATGTACCAGACGATTTTGGGCAATTTTGAACTAATCGTACAGGACGATACACTTATCATCCAGGACGATCAAGTCATTTTGAGATTTTTCAGCTCAAGTTCCTCTGGATGACCAGAGCTGCCTTCTAGATGAAATTCTTGATTTACACTAATTGTCCCGGACGATCGTCGAATCGTACAAGACGATATGAATAAATTTTTTCTACTAATTTTCCAGAGAAACCAGATCGTCTAGGATGATACATGTGATTTAGAAGTTATCATATCATCCTGTACGATCTTTGATGACCAGTTGAGATTTAGGGCAATTTTTGAGCCCTTCTATTTAAGATCTTTTTCTTCCAACAAGAAAAATTCTTTGCCACTTTCTTTTCTAGAGAAAACCTTGAGAGAGAGAGATAGAGCTTGGGAGAGAGAGAGAGAGGATCTTGTGAGGGGGAGTTTGTGAGGAATTCACAAAGGTTGCTCCAAGCAAGGATCTGAGTCTTCTTCTCAAGTCGTCGTCTCTTGTTTTGTCGGTATCTCTGTGGGAGGATCGTTCACAAGAAGATCCAGGTTCTCTACCTACTTCAGGAGGAAGCGAAAGGAGTCTAGGTTCTTTGCCTGCTTCAGGAGGAAGTGAAAGGAGTCTAGGTTCTCTACCTGCTTCAGGAGGAAGCAAAAGGAGTTCAGGTTCTTTGCCTCACTGGGTTGGTGAAAAGGAGTTTTTTGTATAGGATTCTCAGTCTTGTTGTGTGAGCAGAAGGAGAGTCACTTAGTGTTAGTGCAATACCCGAAGGGAAGGCTCGGGGGAGTGGATGTAGGTTAAGTTAATCGAACCACTATAAAATCTGGTGTGCTCTTTCTGATTATTTTCTGCACTAACTTTTTTGTTGATGATTGTGTGATTGTGATTATTATTATGTTATCATTGAACATCTGCAGATCATCACATAACTGTAAATATTTTTGAAATATTTAAAAAGATTTCCTAAATTGCTGTTTACTCATGAATTTTTAAAAACTACCAATTCACCCCCCTCTTGGTTAGCCTCGGGACTAGTTCATAAGGGCTTAACATCCCTATCAAACTTTCATGATAAGTAATCATCACCCATCGTATAGGACGAAAACTTTAACTTTTTAACTAATCATCCTGGATGATACCTCTACATTACACTGGACGTATAGTGTGCTGTATGGGATGATAATTAATTGCCAGCCATCATACTGGACAATCAATAACCACTCATGAACTAATCATCCTGGACGATCGAAATATCGTATGGGATGATTCTTTCAAATACTTGAACTGATCGTATAGGGCAATACTGATCGTATTTGCTATTTTGTACTAATCGTACAGGACGATATTTGATCGTCCTGGACGATCTTCACTGCCAAATTGAAAATTAGGGCTATTTTTTGAAGCCTCCTATTTATGTTTTCTTAATTGCTACTAATAAATCTTTCGCTGCTGTTCTAACCCAAGAGAGCTTAGAGAAGGAGAAGGAGAGTTTGGGAGATAGAGGGAGAGGTTCTTGTGAGGGGGAGTTTGTGAGGGAATTCACAAAGGTTGCTCCAAGCAAGGATTCAATCATCTTCTTCCTTTTTTGTCCTTTTTTCCTTAGTGGCTCTAGGGAGACGATCATCAGCATCTGATCCAGGTTCTCTGCCTACTCCAGGAGGGAGGAAAAGGATTTTTAGGTTCTCTGCCTACTCTAGGAGGGAGTAAAAGGATTTTGGGTTCTCTTCCTTCACCAAGAGCGTGAAATAGGATTCAAGGTTCTATGCCTCACCGGGTCGGTGGAAAAATTTTGTAAGGACTTCTTTGCCTTGCTATGGGGGCAAAAGGAGAGACACTAATTGATTAGTACAAAACCTGGAATGAGAGGTTCTAGGGAGTGGACGTAGGTCAGATTTGACCAAACCACTATAAATTTGGTGTGCTCTTTCTTATTACTTTTTCTGGATTTTATTTCTGTATTTTTATGTGATTTATTATGTGGTTGAAATCTCTGATTTTGATATCTGCTTTCCCTTAAGAGTATTTAGTTTTAAAATATTTAAAAAGACACAAAAGATTTTTTTTTGGTTAAGAATTTTTTAAAACACCAATTCACCCCCCCTCTTGGTTAGCCTCGGGCTAGTTCTATAAGGTTTCACAATCCTCACGATCTTTCAACACCAGCACCAGCCTTCTAGCCACCACCTCTTGATTCTTTGATATACCAGTTTTATTGATTAGAGATGTGACTTGAGGCCCACATTCAGGAGTTAACTGCATGCTAGGATTTGTTATAGTAGCAGCAAGAGACAAATTATGCATGGTTCACCGATCAGTTCATGTCACTACACCCTCACTTTCAGCTACCACCACCACCACCTTATCAGGGTCCCTTCAATGAGTAACATGTGTTTGTATATTTTTACTTATTTATATTTTTAATTATTTTATTCTCCATGTATTATCGTCTATTTTTATCAAAGTTGTGAAACTATACTGTACATTGAACTCGAAGGAGTGGTTCAAGGTTCAATGGTTCGATCGAGGTTAAATCAGGGTTGAACCAGATGATGTAATAAATGTAAAAATTATTTAAATGAAATAATAAGGTATAATAATCATGCAATAATTTAAAGTTGTAATCAAAAATAAAAAAAACTCATAGATAAATAATAGTTTTTATAATTTTAAATTTAATCACATTTAATTTTTATATTTGATTCACATTTAATATAAATTTAAGTCACATATAAATTAATAAATTTAATATAATTTATTTTTAACTTATGTTATATATTTAAATATATTTTACATTTATAGGTTATATACCAAATTTATTTTTTAAATTTACATCTAAAGTTATTTATGTTAAGTATTTTATAATTAATAAATAGATAAAAATTATTTTTATAATGTATAAATAAATAAATAAATAAATAATATTATTAACTAAAAGATAAATATTATTTATATTATATAAATTGATTAAAAAATCTATTTAAAAATATTAAGCTATATGTTGTGAGTTTCATAAACTTCAACTCATCTATTAGTTCCACATCACTTGGAAACTTTTTTTTGCTATTGCTTACATAGCTTTTTAGGTTTTCATATTTTAAGAGCTCACATGGAGTGGTGGGGCCATGTAAAAATGCTTCATGTTGCTTTGGGGCAAATAAATATAATAATAATTTCATGCAAATTTAAATTTAAATATAAATAAATTAATTTATTTATGAATATTATTTAGTTTTTAATCTATAATTTAATAAATTTATTTATTTAAATAATACAACAATTGAAGTAGCCATTTCAAAGGAATCATGATAGATTTGCTGATTGAACCTATAGTTCTAATCGGTTTAGTTCGGTTTGATGCATAAGTGATTTTAAGAGTGGACCGGACCGTCCTTGTGTCCGATTTCATGGTTGAACTGGTCGAGTCGGTGGGTCTAGTCAAAATTTTAAAACCTTTGTTTTTAGTTTCCTCTTTTTGGTGATGTTAAAAGGGGAGTTGGTGTAGTGTTGGTTGTATTTTTTTTATTAGTTTAGTTTTCTTCTAGTATTTGTGATGTTGTATTTTCTTTTAAAAAATGAAAATATTTAAAAATGCGTATTTTAAAAAATAAAAAAATCAATCAATTAAAAATAAAGGATTTTTCCCATTTTTTTATTAAGTTATTTAGTGATGGGGAGAACTTAGCAGAAAAGTAAAAATCAAACTTGCAATTTTTTATCCCAACTAACAACATTTGTCATCATAGAAAATGGAGATATTCTTACAATCTAGGAGGTCGACCTTATATTTTTTTTGATTGCAAACATTGTTGGATGACTATTTCTTATTTCTGCTTTATACATCAGACATTTGTCTTTTGTGCCACTAACCATTTCAGGTAGCATACATCGAGTAAAAGTGAATAATCGAGGATTCAAATAGTGTAGCGATAGTGTCTAAGTCAGTTTATGTTTGGTAGAGTCTGGACTTTTTATTTTCTTGAGTCATTTTTAGATTTGGTGTATGTTGGCTAATCAATCGTTCGAACACACACAAGGGGTGGGGGGGGGGGAATTGAATATTTAGATCTTTTTTGTTAATCATACTGTATGATCTAACTGTACTGTATGATCTATTTAAATATAAATTAATTCAAATATTTAATTAAATGAGATTAAATTAAATTGGGCTATAACTAATTGAATTGTACGACCACCAAATCTTAGAGGATGAAAAGCTATTTTAGGAAACCCCATCATCAAATCCTGGTTAACCAAAATTAAGCAAATTTGAAAATGAAAAATTGAATTGATTGTACTATACAAACATTAATTAAAATTATATATTTTAATTTTGAGGATTAAGGAATCAAATTAATTTGGATTAGCATCAATGATTATATTATATGATATATTATGGTACCATATGATTCACTCAAGAACTCTCTAAACAAATCTTGGTTCATCCTGGATGATCTTTGATTCGATTAAATTGAACGTATTATATGATCAGTGCATTATACTGTACAAACATAAGGCTTAATATTAAAAATTATGGTTTTAGAGCCGACTTTATAAACTCTTGTTCTATCTTTAGAGAAGAAGGCTTGAGCAGTTAGAGAAATTATTCTTCTAAGGAGGGAGCTTAGAGAGTCGACTTCTCAAGGGAGAGAGGATTGAGGTTGAGAGAGGGAGAGTGCCTTGAGGGAGTCAAGTGGTAGGAGCCAAGGCTAACCAAAACATATGTGTGACCCCTCTCACTCCCCTTTACTCCCTCTCTCAACCTCACCTCATCTCTCTGCCTTGCGAAGTGGACTCTCCAAAGTCTCTCCTGAGAAGAAAGATATCTCCTACTGTTCAAAGACTCTTGCCTTAAAGATATAACAAGATTTCATAATGTGGACTCTAAAAAATCCTAATTTTTAATTTTTTGCTTTTTGTTTGTACAGTATAATACATAACTCAGATAATACAATAAGATCAATTGAATCACAAATCATCCAGGATGAACCAAGGTTCATCCAGTTAGTTCTCAGGTGAATCGTACATGATGTTATTTTATCAAACATTACAATCATTAATGATATTTTAATATGATTCAATTCCTTAATCCTAAAAAATAAATTAGGCAATTTTATTTAATGTTCATAGAATACAAATTAGTTCATATTGTACCATAAATTCAAATTTATATATTTTAAGTAACTAGGATTCCATGGTAAGGTTTTTCAAAATAACTGATTATGCTTTATAATGTGGTGGCCATATAGTACAATTAGTTATAGCCCATAATTAATTAGCCTTTTTAACTAAATATTTGAATTAATTCCTATTTGAATAGATCATATATTATGATATGGATCATACAATATGATTATAAAAAATTTAAAAATTTAATTTTGCTCCCTCTTATATATATGTACATGGTTATTTAGCCAACATACTTCTAATATAGAAAAAGATTCAAAAAAAGAAAAAAGTATAGAATCTGTCAAATATAGACTAACATACATCGACGCTACACTGTCTTGAGTCTTACTTCCTCAACATTGCTTGTTGTATGCTATACCTAAGATGGTTAGTGACACATAAGAAAGAATATGCAATATATAGCACAAGAATAAGAAAAAAACATCAAATAATATTTTTAATCATCAAAACACATAATCAACCTCCAAAATTATAAGTGTAGGATCACTATCATGCTGTATAATAGACGTCGATCAGAACACATCAGCCATTCATTTGAACCAATGGATCAGATCATGTTGATTATTATGGATTGCACTATATGAATAACCCATTATACTATACAAAATGACAAGGCAAAAATTATTGGGATGAACTTAAATTCAATCAGTATGATCCTTAATTATATATTGTACTGTACAAAACACCGTTCATACTAGATGATCCATTCAGTTAACAATCATACAATTCAACACTCAAGATGAATGAAAAGATGAAGATCAAACTATACGATCCTCATTCTTTTTTTTTTTTCAATTCATACTCGATGATTTGACCAAGACTTTGAACTGTTCAAATAGGATGATCTATTTTCTTTTGATTGTATTGTATGATCAAGATCATACTATATAATCCAATATAGCCTATAAGTAAGAGGGAAAATTTTATTTCAAAGCACGCCAAATCCTATTCTAAACTTCTTCTCCTCAAATTCTCCTATCCCTTGTAATCTTGATGGCCAACAAATGAGCTCAACTATTAGAAGAGGTCCCTATCGACTATGACTTGATGATAAATATAAATCAGCAGATTATGAAGCTACATATCACCGATATAAGGTTGACACTATCACAACTTCCAATGTCCTTAATCAAGACACTCTTAATTATTAGGTATTAGACATATTTTTTGGCACTACACTACAATTTCTTCTTACACTAGTCTTTCCTTTCCACTTTGAGATGTTTTTTTGAAAATTTTTACTAGTTTGAGAATCAAGACTGAATGCACTTTTATGCAATCTTATGTTTGTAGGTGCCCCATACAAATATCCTTACAAGATTTTTATGAACTCTTACACATTTATGCCACGCATAAAACCCCATGACATATCCCACTATAGGAAATTCATTAAATATGGGCAATTTGACCGCCGCTATGAACTGATTATTGAACAGCCAATAATAAACACTAAATAACTAGAAATTTTGGTGATCAAATGACCATGGAATTATCTTTTCATGATGGAATTTATCGATAGTTTAGCTGCCATTTTTAAGTGAAAGGTTTTCGACAATTTAAACCGCTAAAAATGCTGCCAGAAATGGCCCTAAAATTGAACCCCTCTTCCTTCTTCCTCATTTCTTCGCCTGGGTCATTTGGTTCATCCAGAGATTGCCTGTGCCCTCACTGAACTCTGCACTCAGTTTCCTGCTCATTCAGTTCATCCATAGAAGCCTCAATGCCCTTGCCGAATTCTACCCTAGTGTTGCCGACCGACTGACCAAGCTGATTTTTGCCCACCCGCCTTAGATGAAGGTGATCTCCATTCATCTCCTTATTTTTTTTAATCTCCATGCTCAATCTATACATGCCTTTTAGTCTCCATGCATGCCTTTGGTGTTGATTTAGAGATAGTGTTAAGCCCATATCTTTTTGATTTAGTCATAGATGTTCTCACTCGATATTTGCAAGAGGATGTACCTTGGTTTATACTTTTTGTTAATGATATTCTTCTTTTTGATAATACTCGAGAGGGAGTTGATGGTAAACTTGAATTATGGAGGTCAACCTTAGAGTCGAAAGGTATTCGCTTGAGTAGATCTAAAACTGAATATATGGAGTATAATTTTAGTAGTAATACACCTAGTGAGGGGATTGTGACTTTGGACGATCAGGTCATTAATAAGAGTGCACGTTTTAGATATCTTGGATATATTATTGAGAGTGAAGGTGAAATAGATGGGGATATTATCAACAAAATTCAAATTGGATGGTTAAAGTGGAGGAATGCATCGGGCTTGTTGTGTGATAGAAAAGTCCCCCTCAAACTTAGGGGAAAATCCTATAAGTTGGTGGTGAGATCTGTAATGCATTATGGTTTCGAATGTTGGCCATTAAAAGAGAAGAATAATACTAAGTATTACAATGATGAGGATGCTTAGGTGGATGAGTGTCTTTACCCATAGAGATAGGATACGAAATGAGCATATATGTGAAAAGGTTGGAGTAGCGCTAGTGGAAGATAAGATTAGAGAGAGTCGCCCTAGATGGTTTGGTCACATAAAATGACAGCCTTCCGATGACCCGATTAGGAAAGTAGAGGTATTAGATTTGACTTATATTAAGAAAGGTAAAGGTAGACCTAAAATGACTTGGCTAGAAAATATTAGAAAAAATATTTCTTTATTAGATTTAAACGAGAATTTCTTTATTCCACAATGTATTTCCTACCTTAATTCATTTACCACACCTTTAAGGCTGTACCTTTTTTAATAATTCATTTCATAATTATGTAGGGAATGTTTGCTTTAACATCCAAATGACTATCCAAGAAGAGAGATATTAGATGTATAACAGATTATTACCTAGTCGAAGAGGATTGACATATGAATTTATGGAGGGAGTTAAGACTTTTATTCAAGTCGCATGTCAACTACCTTCATTTAAGTCTGATAGAATGTTTAGATGTCAATGCTCGAAGCACCAAAATTAAGCATTTCTTAAGCCCGATGATGTAAAGGTTATTTTATATCATAGGGGATTTATTCCAGGATATTTGATTTGGTCCTCACATAGCCAGTACGAGCCACATAGAGATACTCATGCTGGTCCATCCATAACTTTTGATATAGTTAATGAAAATTAAATGAGTAGACCATATGAAGAACTTATTTTTGATGAAGCAGGTCTGAATTTAAGGGCCAATATTGAAGAGCTACCAAACATAGAAATCAAAAAATTCTTTGAATTCCTACATGCTGCTCAAAAACTAATTTATGATGGTTGCATAACTCATTCAGAATTATTAGTTACTGTTAGGATGTTAAGTATCTAAATTGAATATAATATTTCTTGTGACTGCTTCAATGACTTCATTGGTCTTCTCAAGGAAAGAAATCGAATAATTTAATCCCTACATATTTATATCAAACAAAGAAATTAGTATCCATGTTGGGTCTCACCGCTATAAAAATTGATTGTTGTATAAATGGTTGTATGCTATACTACATATACTACATGGATGATGCGACATAAGTTTATTGTTGCGCCTATAATGCACCTCAGTTCGAACTAAACTTGAGAAAATAACATCATCTAAAGAAAGATGTTCATTATATTCAAGTTTATTTTATTTACCGATTATTCCAAGACTTTAGCGGCTCTACACATCAATGAGTTTAGCAGGTCATATGAGATGGCATAAGGAGAATTTAGCAACAAAGTTGAGAGGTCACCTCCTCCAGCCAGATTAAGTGGTTATGACATACTACAGAGACTTTTTGGCATTTCATCAATTATTGATTTCCCAACATTATTAGAGTATAAATTTTTGGGATATGGTATTCAACATAATTGGATTAAAAAAAGTATTTTCTGGATATTACCATCTTTGAGTATAAATTTGATAAGACATAATCTGGATGTTATGCACATTGAGAAGAACTTTCTTAACAATATTTTTAATATAATTATGGATGTTAAAGGTAAGAGAAAGAATATTATGAAAGCTAGAATAGAAATTAAAGAGTATTGCTGGTAAAGAAATCTAGAGTTAGTAATAACCAACGATGGCAAAATAATGAAGCCTAAAGCACCTTACTCTTTCATGTTAGAACAAAAAATATTAATATGTCAGTGGTTTCAAGGTTTAAAAATGCTTGATGGCTATGTATCAAACTTAAGTCGATGTGTAAACCTTAAATCTACAAGATTATTTGAACTTAAAAGTCATGATTATCACATAATTATGGAGGTGCTCCTTCCAATTATAATATGTATGTTACTAGATTACATATCAAATTCGTTGACAGAGCTTAGTATATTCTTCAAAGACCTATGTTCATCTAAACTAAGCGAAGATGCTTTACTGAGAAGCGAGGAGGACATACCAATCATCATATGCAATTTAGAAAATTTTTTTTCCTGGGATTCTTTGATTCTATGGAACATCTTCTAATCCATCTACCTTATAAGGCTAGAGTTGGTGGACCTGTGCAATATCATTAGATATACCCTTTTGAGAGGCAAAATATGTATTTAATATGTTGTCTTAAATATTTTGAATTGTAACTAATAATTCTAATCATCTAACAGATATTTGAACAAGTTGAAAAAATATGTTAAGAATAAAGCATAACTAAAAGGATCGACATATGAAGCATATTTGGCTCAAGAAACCACCTACTTTTTCTCCTACTATTTTGAGCCCCATGTGAGGAGTACAAGAACAAAGACCAGTCATAACATGGACTTCGATATTGAAGAACAATCACAATCTACACTATCAGTATTTAAAAGTCATGGAAAGCCTAATGACAAATGTGTTGAAAGATTCCTCAATGCTTTAATATTCAAAACAATGACTTTATATGTATTACTAAACTGTTAGGAAGTCAAACTAATCTTAGAGTAAGTTTTTCCATAATGAGCAGAAGGAATCATGTTAATTTTTAATACTAAATTGTTGGATGATTTGTCACTAGGTATTTTGTAAGTAGTTTGCCTCTAATAGATACTACAGCTGTTGATCAACTTATTGCAAATGAATTCCCATCTTGGTTTAGATCTTACATGACTAATATCTATATTATTTCATTAATTTACATCTTACTGAATACTAGAAGCCCTAAAATTTTAAAAATTCTTAGGTACATAACTCTTGTAATAATGTTTTTAATAAATGGCTGCAAGCACTGGCATGGGGCCCAATGCAAAAAGTAAACACCTGGACAATATATATAGTTAATGGTTCAAATTTCATTCCAAGTCATGGAGTGAAGGAAAACAAAAACTAAAAATTATGGAGTTTGTGTTAGAGGAAACACTCATAAAGAAGATGAGTGTGATTATTACGATATTCTGAATGAGGTTCTTAAGCTACCATTCCTAGGAGAAGATGAGAATCTTATATGTTTGTTTAAATGTCAATGTTATAATCTAGTACCGAATAGAGGCACAAGGGTTCATCCTGTCTATGATTTAATAGAAGTAAAATAGAGTAGAGATACGAGAAGTTTGATCCATTTGCATTAGTATGTCAAGCTATTCAAGTTTATTTCAGCAAATATCCTAATGGTCATAGAGATAAGCAAGATTGGCTTGCAGTCATAAAAACCAAAGTACGGGAGATCATTGACCAATAATACATCATAGCTACTACACATCAAGAGAATGAGATGTCAGATTATAGGTCAGTTGAAATTGATGAGATGTCAACTACATCAAATAATATTGAAATACAGTTAGAGGATGTGAATAGTTTGACAAACTCTTCAAGTGAGAACGAGCAAGAAAGTGATGATACCTCGGAGAGCAATGAAAATATTTCTGATTCAGAATCATTCTTGTAATTTAAGTGGATAAATTTATTGCAATGTAGTTATTGTAATATAGTTTTTGAAAAATAAGTTAGTAAATAAATCTAGTGTAATATAGCTTAAGTAATTTCTAAAATTGATGTTCTTGGTAAATGTCTCTAATGAAATCATTTATAATTATGTAAATCCTATTTGCATGTAAATTATTTATATATTCTATAATTATATAGTTATAATTCTTCATATTTGTCACAACTTAACAGTCTATATTCTATATTTTTTATTTCTACTTATATAAATATTTATATATATTACAACTTCATTTTTATATGTTACAACGGTTTACTAATTATTTTTTTTACTACAGATGGCATCAGGTGACGATCCTCCTCGTAGATCCATTACATCAATGATTTGTTGTAGGAAAAAGTTAAGCATTGGACCAAGTGGGTCAAGATAGGGTGATGAAGGTTAGGGCTAGAGAGTTCCACCCCTTCCTAGGTACTTCCCTCCTCATACATCTACGAGTCCTAAATTTTCCTCTCTAGAGCAGACACACTCAGCTCCATTCTATTCATATTACCCCCACTAACATCACAAATTGCTCCAACAACCTACCCTTACCCTCCTTACCACCACCCCTATTATTACCCACCTCATGTGCAGCCAGAACAGGGTGGACCATCAACACAAGTAGAGGTTGGTGCTGAGGAGCCTACAAAAGCAGAAGATAAACTTGTATACATAGAGCCTAAGGGCGATACGTAAGTTTAGTTTACTTTATAAAGTTATTATAATTTGATCTGTTATATATTATTAACAAAATATTTTACCTGTAGCTTCAACCTCTCAAGGCAGCCTACCCACGAGATTCATGACATCATACGGAGTAAATATGATGCTCCTTACTTATCATGGAAGAAGATCCCAAAGGAAGTTAGAGAATTTTAGGTATATTTATTTGGCGTTACTTAAAATTTTTTATTTCATTTGTATTAATATTATTTATTATGACTATATTTTATAGAAAGATTTTAGGTGGTTGCTTGAGCATGGTACGAGAATCAAAATAAGTTTTAAGCGAGGAGGCTCTACTCATCTTAGGGACATGTTCATGGACATCAGAAAATCTGGGCAATATCCATTATGGATTGGCAAGCGAGTATGGGTTGATTTGAGTAGAGCTTGGGTGAGCCTTAAGTTCACCAAATTGAGAGAGCAGAATAAGAAAAATAGAGCATCTGACTGTAGGGGTTTAGGAATCTCTCTTCATACCAGTGGTTCAGTGCCTTATACTGAACATTGACGACAACTGGTAAAAGATTATTTTAATTAATTTCATAAATATATATACATTATTTTAACTATATTTTTTATTTATAGAAAGAGTATCTTGGTCAGGAGCCGATACCTTTGGAGCTACATACGAGGACTCACCAACATCAATCTGATCATCAGTGGGTTGATGAGAAGGCGAGAAAAGCTCACATGAGTATAATTTTTTGAGTAATAATACAAAATAAATAGAAATTTAATTTTATGAAATTATTCTCGTAGGATGATTTTATACGACTTTGAGATAGTCAGCAGTCAACTAGCGAGGGATCATCTTCGGGATCGACTCAGTATTCTAAGTATCACATATGGTTAGATGTTATTGGAGGAAGGCAAAGGGAGAGGGTTTATGGCTTAGGTTCACATAGATATGCTTATGAGGGTAGTACTTCTACTTCAGCATTTTATGATGTTAGTGGAGCTGAAGAAATCTTTAGCTAGAGGGTTATTGCCCTGACAAGAGAGATAGAGGAGATGAAAAAGATTTAAGCTAAGGTGCAGGTGGAGCTGCTATCATATTGAGCTGAAAATCAGAAAAAAGGGAATAAGAGCCTATAATTGAATCACAAGCCAGTGAGGATATGGATGATGATTAGTTATTGTTATTTGTTTGAAGAACTAGTTGGTGTATTTGGAACATATGGATGTGAAAGAACTTATTTTATGTTTTAAAGATTGTTTAACAAGTTGAACTTGATACATTTTATGTTTTGAACTGTTAGAGTATCTTTTGATTGTATATGCTAGTATATTTTATATATTATATTTTGAACTTCTTGAGTATATGTATAAAAGTATTTATTTTGTGTTTTGAACTGCCTGCAGGTAATTGTGGAAATTTTTTTGGATAGATGGGGGGTTGTCAATTTTTTTTAATTACTTCAAGTTTTTGGTGGCTAACCAACAGTTTAGCCGCCAAAAACTTCAATATCGAACAAAGGTAATTTTGCCTCCTGTAAAATCTGGCACTTGCTAATGGTGTTTGTGTAGGAATCTTCCAATGATTTACCTGCGATTTTAAATCCATTAATTACCGTTTGTTGTAGCTACCGAAAAAATGCCAAAAAAATTACCACTGGAAATATGCTGTTGGTTTCCATTTCCTACACGATTTATTCTGGTGGTTTTTAAACCACCGAAAAACTGCCAAAAAATTAAAAAATTGCTTGAAAATTGAGTTAATTTGCCTAAAAATTCCACCAGTAATGGATGATTTTCCTATAGTGTCCTCCAATAGTGGCTTTAATCATACTCAGGTAAACCTTACACTTAGGAATGCTCTAATGAATCTTGATCAGGCTTTAGATAACACAATAGTCCAAATTTCATGTGTTATACAACATGTATTTAGGAACCCTGTTATACCCAAAGCTAGTGATAAGGTCAACATCACCCCACTATTATCCATTGTCGCCTACTTTATCAGAACCAATGCTAAATTTAATGTACTATATATGCTTATCTAATACATAGGAAATCTTGCCACCATAATGATCCTAGGGCCCATCATAGGCGAAACCTAGCATTAAGATATGTCATAGCTTACATCCTAGATGCCAAATATAGTCTTATTTCTCCTACCCAAGTGGACAACTTCCTGCTCTACTTTACCAATAGTTCTTTCTATCTACTATGTAGTAATAAACATCAAGGATCACATGCTATAGAGGAACATAATTCAGATGAGGAAGGGGGAGCACTAGCCCCCAAGGCAACAACCTATATTACACTTGCACCTAGCTTTCAATCACTACCTTTTGAATTGTTGATTGAGCGAACTGATTGCTTGGAGATGAGATACATATTCAGAAGTCCATCTTAAGATGGGAGTAACTACAGGATCATCACCAGTCAGATTATTCATGGTTTCAGGAGTATATTTCATCCATATACCCTACTTTTAGTCGCCATCGCCACCACTTGATAAGGATATATTCGATGAGTAGTGCATGTTGTTTGCATTTTTTTATTGTACTTCGTATTTTAGTTATGTATTTTCCTTGCTATAATTCTATTTTTTATTCCTCTTTTTTAGTGATGTCAAAGGGGGGGGGGGGGGGTAGGGAGTCATATTAATTATACTATTTGCTTTTGACTAGTGCAGTTTATTTCTTTTTTAGTATTTCTATTATTATATTTTATTTTAAAAAATAAAACTAAAAAAGTTATGTTTTAAAATTTAAATAAAATAAATTATATATTTTAAAAAATAAAAAAAATCAAAAATTTAAAATCAAATGTTTGCCCTTTTTTTAAATAAGTTATTTAGTGAGGGAGCGGAGAATTGAATATGAAATTTATAAATTTAAATCCCAAATAATAATATTTATTATCATAAAAAGGAGGAGATAATGTAATCAAGGAGCACAACCTTTTATTTTGATAATTACAGAGATTATTGGATGAATACTTATTTATTTCTACTTTACACATTATTTATTTTCTTATGTGTTTCTAAATATTTCAAGTACGTCATACACCAAGCAGAATTAAATAATTAAGATTAAAGATAGTGTAGTGTCAGGGTCTAAGTGAGCCTGTGTTTGATAGAGTTTATACTTTATTATTTTTTTGTCATTTTATATTTAAGATGTATGTTGGCTAACCAAGCACACACTCCCAAAGGGGGGTAAAAATTAAATACTTATTTTTTGTTGTTAATCATGTTATACGATCTATATCATACTATATGATATGTTCAATTAAAAATTTATTAAAATATTTAATTAAATCAAACTGACTAAAATTAATATATAACTAATTGTACTGTACGACAACCTTATCGTATAGGATGCGTAACTATTTTGCTAAGACCCCACTATGGAATCCTTATTATCAAAATAAGGCAATTTTAAAATTTAAAATTCTAACTAATTGTATTGTGTGAACATTAATTAAAATTTCCTAATTTAGTCATGAAGATTAATGAATCAAATCAAGATTAAATCATCACTAAAATCATACTATATGTTCACCATGAGAGCTTGCTAGACGATCTTGGTTCATCTTAGATGATCTATGATTCAATATAACTAATTATACTATATGATTGTACAATATAAAGATAACCAGAGATCAAAATTGATCTAATCAGATAGTACAATCAAAGTAATTTATTGAAAATAAGGATTTAAATTTAAATAACCCACTTTAATTTTTCATTAGAGATAAGAGGTCAAAGGTTGAGTAGTTAAATACTTTTTTTTAGTGGGCTTTGGAGTGTGTCTGCATCACAAGGAAGAGAGAGGAGGTGAGATGGAGGGAGAGTTTTCCTTGAGGGAGTCAAGGGTGTGAGGGATTCATAAGGTTGGTCTGATTAGTCTGCCCCATGGGTCCTCCTATTTTGTTGGTAGAGTTCTTGAAAGAAAAGGCTTGGGCAAAAAACTTGATAGCCAAGGAGGCGAGGGAGTGACATCTTCACCAGGCCTGAAGGTAAAAGGTGGGATAACATCTCTATCGTAGTGAGGAGCTGAAGGAGGGAGCATTATCTCTACCATAGTTAGGAGCTAAAGGAGGGATCAGTATCTTCACTAGTGTGAGGAGCTAAAGGAGGGATGGCATCTCTGTTAGGCTGGGCGCCAGAAGGAGGGAGATTCTTCAGAGTTTGTAAAGGTCATTCTCCACCTTATAAGAGGGATGGAATTCTCCAACTAACTATGTGCTAAAGGAGCATCATTAAGTGTAATATCCAAAGAGGAGGACCTTTGGGAAGTGGATGTTTGTCAATTTTGATCAAATCACTATAAATTTGATTTGTGTATTCTTTACTTTCTTTTAATTTATTTTTCTGCACTTTGGTTTGCTTTTGGATATATTTGTGAAAGTGTTTTCAGGTGATAAATCTCTGGTAAAGTTTTGTTTTGAAATAAAAAAAATAATATATTTATCTTCTAAATTTTAAAGAAATAGAACAAAAATATCTTATTTGCTTTTGGTTTTGGTTTTAATATTTTATTCTTTTAAATGCTTCCACATATCTCACTTTGATCTTAAGCAAAAGATTTTCTAATAGACTAATTCATCCCTCTCTTAGTGTGCTATAAGCACTTTCAGTTTACCTTAGAATTAGGATATAATGCAAACTTCAAACCATAAGCCCTCAGTCTCTTAGAATTGAATCTATGAAATCATAATAAAATATTAACCAAAATAATAAAGTTCTCATTATAAAATATTATAGCCCAACCATAAAAGAGGTTGGAGTGCTTCTGAGTTTCTTAAAATTATAGTACTCTCTATCACTCATCTTTTTTATCTCTTGAAAGAATTGCTTAATTTTGAGTTAATCCCATTTGAGAACATCCAACTTCTTATACCATTCCTCAAATGTTAAAATCAAGAAAATTAGTTACTACTTTAATTGAAAGTATTCTCAAGAGTTTCTCTTGGGATGTAATTAACCATAATGGCTTGCCTTTATGGAGAAGTTGGAGCCTTAGTTTAAAATAAATCCTATTTTGGTTCTCTATGGTAGGGTACACCTCTCTAGGAATGTAGAAAATTTGCTTATATTAATAGGAATAAAGGTAAGGTTATAAATGATTTAGTGGATTACTCTCTCACTAATTTGGATTCTTTTAAGTTAATTATTTTTTAATAAGTTATGGTTGATGTCTAGGTAAATATGTAGAGGAAACTACTTGACATTTTTGCACTAATTAATAGAATTATATCTAGTATGTAATCTACCACAAAAATTATCTATGAAAATAAATATCATTGAGGGAATATCACCAAGTCCAAAGTATAGAGTTTACCCTTTTTCAGAATTCAATTCCACACTTTGTAATTTTCTCTACAAGCTTTTCACTTCATTGCTCTCCACCTTCCAATGTAAGTGTTATCCACCAATCACCAAAGCTCTGATACCAATAAATAATGAGGGTTAATGGTGGTGTTTAGAAAACTGATGTGTTCAATTAGTGGATGTGGGACTCTTATAAGATAATTAAAACTTAGAAGAGTTAATGTTAATTTAGACGATTTAATTTAAAGGTGGTGATAAGGCTAAGGGAGTTTGGGGTGGTAAGCCATAATTCCTGTAGTCTGTCTAGAAATGGAACTCCAAGTTTTGCGTAATGGATATTCCTCTCTAGATTTCCAAATCTAGTAAAATTGGACTTGATTTGAAGTTGATAATGTCTACTTTAATTTTGGAGAGTGTGTTAAGGCTTAGGTAGGTTTAAGTAGTGCAATTGTGCTCTAGAAGTGATGTAGGTTAGTACTATCCAAAACAAATAAAGGTTGGTGATTCGAGTGGTTTTTTATAGACTTGGTGAAATTCATAAATTAAACTTGGGAATTATCAAGAAAGATCCCATGATGAGATTTGAAAGTTTTGAGATTATTATTTTTTATTGTTTAATATTATTTTTAGAATTTTACATGGGGCAAGAAGCATGTTTCTGGGCTAGAGTAACAAACAAAAATTAGAATTAGGGTTAGTGTGTTCTCTAGGATTTTGCATAGAATGACCCAAAATAAATTTTAGATATTGAAGTATAAGAAGTTGGATAAAGATCTTAAGATTTTGGTGGGGATTTGTGGGGTTTAGGTTGGTCAAATACTAGTAGGAAATATACTAGTCCAACAAAATATACAATAGTAGTTCGCCGTAGAAATTAGGATTAACTTGGAATTTAAAGGAAGAAATGGGTTTTGGTTTTCTATAAGGGGGATTAAAATCATAATAACACATCCCCAAAAATTTCAATTAAAAATGCATGAAAATTAAACTGCACTAACCAAAATAGAGGGTTCACGAAGATTACTTAATCCCCTTGGCTTGGCCGACCACATCACTCCCTAGCTACTTGCTTAGTTAGTCACATTACTCCACTCTCCCTAGCCGCTTTACACATAAAGTAGCCATTTTAGTCATAAATTTCACAAACAATAAGTCTTCCCATGCATATAATCTATATATATGAAAATATATGAAAAATAACATAAATTGATGTAAATCTTTATGGCTTCTTCATGACTTAAGCTTCATAAGCTCTTACCCTTGCTTTGATAATAAGACCACCACCATGTACTACATGACAAGGTTTCCTTCTTATTTTGTGACAATTCACTTTGGCAAGTTATGTTTCAATTCACAAAAAATGTTTACACACAATAATAAAGGGAAAAATAAAACATAAAACGAGAATGACACCCCAATCTAACCATCATATAAAATTTTGAAAAGTCCTATCATTGGTCAAAGTAAAAAGTAACTCACACTTTGAATTATAAGTAGATATAACATGTCACGCCCCAGGATCTATAGTGAAAGAATTTCTATTTCCCTTTTTTCTATCTTTATTATCTTATCAATTCATTCTATTATTGATAAGCTATCAAAACCAGATCAATATCAACATCCATAGCTGATTAATTTTATTACAGATAACCAATAAATAATAAAAAGCATAATTCATATTTATATAATCTAGAATTACATCATAACGGTAGAGTCCAAAATGATATATATAATAACCACTCTGGTTACAAAAGAATACATAAATCAAAGAACTGAAAGAAAAGCTACACTTGCATCACTTGATGCATACATAACCTCAAGCTACAGGTTCCTTACCTGAAATCATTTAAAATACATAATGAGCGAATAGCCGAATAACTGATTAAAATCTTACAACTGAAATCAATGCAAGAAGAAGTGAAATATTATATTATAAATCATATAAAGAAATCTATGAATTAATATCTATAGTGATTATCTATACCAATGACTCAATTTATATCACAGTCCATAATATAAATAATAATGATCCGTATCAAGAACAGTAAACAGTCTTAATAACAGTAATGGTGAACAGTGTCAAAAATAGTAATAGTATTAATAGTAATCATATCAGTAATCGCTAATAAGTAACAGTGATAAGTATTATCAGTAACAGTAATGAGTAATTAATAACAATAATCAATATTAGTACTGTGCTCATATATTTAGAAAAGGGTAACTTAAGGGTATCTTGCTCATGCACTTATAATTCCTGGTTAGTCGTATTCAATCAATCTCAATCATAGCCTTTGTTTTATCATGTCAATAAGTCAATCATATCAGTATTCAAATATCTATAATATATATATATATATATATATATATATATATATATATATATATATATATATATATATATATATATTAACGCTGGTAGTACTATATGTAATATATCAAATATTAATACTGGAAATACTATTTGTAATATATCAATACTAGTTGTACTCTTATCATGTATCATATATCGTTAGTACTATTGATACTCTTATCATTAAGTTATTAGCACGATCAGTTATACTCTTATTGTTAAGATATCAGTACGATCATTCATACTTTTATCATTGATCTAATATCAGTTAGTACATCATTCTATCATATTAATTAATATCATTTTAGTACATCATTTCCATACACATTAATCACTTTAATTATTTCATCTCATATCACATTTCAATATTATAATGTCAATTATAGTCTATCCTTTCAATTCATTATCATTATGTTATTTTCCTACCAATTTACCTGAAAGTTTCTATACACATATTTAACCGGTGAAAATATAATAAAATTATATCAAATTATTCAGAATGACCAAATCTATAATATATCAAAAGTTATATGATGAAAGCTTATAAATCAGAAGATAATATATTTTTAGCAGATTTAGGAGAGATAAATCCATAGAAATCAAAATTATTGAAAATAAAAGTAAGAGGATAGTAACTTACAATAATCAAAATACTTTCTAAAAAAAATGGCAGATGAAAATAACCCAAAGACCCTTCTCTCTCTTCTTTTCTCTCTTCTTGTCCCCCATCCTTCATTTTTCCTAGCTAAGCTAACGAGTGAGAGGACAGGGAGGTGGTGGGGTGGATTTAAGAAAAAAATATTAAAAAAACTTTTTTAGTTCATAGTGCTCAGTTCTAGCGCCATAACACCACATGCAGAAATCAGATTTACTATAGAATAGAGACACTAATGCTGCGGTGATGATTTCTAGTGCCTCAGTGCTCTCAACCCTAGTACCACAAAACTCATATGTACGGTGCTAAAGCACTCTAGTTCAATTAGAAATTCAAAAATCCATAATTTTCATTTATAATGCTTTCCGTATCTTTGGGTTGTTACATAACAAGTATTAGGTTTCCAAGTTCTCCCATCAATTGACCAAGCCCTATAGGTTTACTTTCCCATTGAAATAAGATTTATAATGAGTAATGTGTGAGCCCTCTATACCTGATTAGTCTTAGTGGTTACCCTAGAAATATTATTAAGCTTAGCATAAGATGGAACTCACTAAAGGTGATAATTAATTCAGTAAAATGGTGAGTAGCATTAAGCTTAACCTCCCCCCCCCTCCTCCTCCTTTATGATAAGATCAAAATTAGAAGAACACAAGCTCCCTATAGGTGGTGAGTCTAGGTGATTATCTCGCAAAGGTGGCAAAGTCTAGCATAAGGAGAGGCACACTTCAGATGACTTTGCATTGAGCTCATATATAAAAGATGACTCATGATGAGCTCAACTTACACATGAAACACAAAAAGTTGTGATCGACTCACTTATCTATTTGTCATAGAGTAAATGCAGAAATGAGTACAATTCATAACCATCATTGAGTATTAGACTTAGATAATTTCAATAATGTCTTAAATTATTTCAATGTCACATACCCACATATGAACTCACAAAGATACATTCATTCTCACATCGAGCTCTTGTACACTAGCATTAACTCTGAGTTCAACAGTTATGACCTGATAGCTTCCTGTTAAATATCTTGAAAGGCATACATGTGATTACAATTATTATAATCATTTGATAAATTTGAATTTATTAATAGAACCCAATCATTATTTTTCGATAGCCCAATGTAGAATCAACTAAGTTTGAAAAGAATAAATTGATAAAATGCTTAATTTCTTGACATGTCAAAGAGGGAAAACAACATTCATAATTTATCCTACAAACTAAATAAATAAGGCCACGCTCCATAAAACCTAATAAACGTGCACTTCCATAACCAATATAAAATCTGAAGAATCTTTTTGAGTTAGAAAGACCAATAACAAACTCTCCATTACCTTTTAGTCAACCAAAAAAAAAAAAAAACAAAAAGACCTCTCGGGGACCAAGTTACATTGCTCAATAAGGCTTCGTTTGGGATGACTTTCTTAGTGCTTCTTAAAGCAGCTGTTTAATACAAAATATTTAATTTTTGTACTAAAAAGCTGCTTTAAGAAGCAGTAATAAAGCCGTTCCAAACGAAGCCTAAGAAAGTCCATCCAAAGCCAAAAAAAAAAATTCATTATTCTTTCCAATTTTTGCCCTAAGCTCGAACAAAAGCACCATCAATCATAATTCTGTTGTTATTTACTATGCTGTATTAAATTAATGTTTAGTTTGGGACGACTTTCTTATCATTTTTAAAAATAATTTTTTAATATAAAAATTAAAACTATTGTACTAAAAAGTTATTTTAAAAAATAGTAAAAAACTATTCAAACGAAGCCTAAATCATCGTGTAATCCTATGTAAGAAATACATCAGTTAATGCATTCATTAATTTTTTTTTGTTTTTTTGAGAACGGGGGTATCTATCCGCTGTCACCCTCTTAGGAGATGTTTGGCGGTGTAACTAATTCCTCGGACAGCTTACAACAACCAGCCACACAGGTGCATGACCCGCAGTTAATTTCTTCCCACTTAAGAGGTCGCGCCTCATGAGAGGGGATTCGAACATGGGTTGAGGGGTTCCAACCATGCTTGCCCACCAACCCAGTTAAGCCCGGTGGGATTTCATTAAATTATTTAAAAAAAAACTTTTATAATATGCATTATTATTCTTTTAGTATTATTATTTAAAAAGTTAAACTGAAATAATATGAAACAAACAACACAAGGATCTCATCGCTCACCCACAATCTTCCTAGGATGGCGACGCGAACAGAAATATAATTGGTGTAATATTTTAGAGTATAAATATTATTTTTTGGGAGGGGACCGCCAATTATTGCTACGTCACATTCATAGTACTGCAACGAAGACTGACAGATAAATCTCAACTCCCAACTGCATAATTGCATCCAAATGTCCGGTACTCCATGGAACACTTCGACCTTCTTCAACCTTATACTTCGGCCCTTCCACGCCATTGACATCCATCGTGATCTTACCTAATAAATCCTTTTACTCCAGTATTTTCGGGCACGTGTTGATATTATTATTATTTTTTTATTATATTCATGATAAATTATTTGAAAATTTTAATTCTTTTATCTTTTAAAATATATGAAATCTAGTTTTTGGCACGTGTTTATAGCACCAAATCCTTTTATTCCAGCCCAACACATATGAACGATAATAGTTAGTCACAAAAGAGAATGAATGTGCCCAAGTTTCAGCTGGCTCATTGAGATAAATGAGTTGATTTACTTCATGGAGAAGACGACCGAAATGTCTGGAGAGAACTATAAAAAGAGAAGCAAGACAAAGGAGATGGCACAGCATTTGAAGAAGTTTGGCACTCTAATCTTCATCTCTCAAGGTTACATGTTCTAGGTCGCCAAGCTCTCAATCTCTCAAGACTACTTCATTTCAGTTGGGGTTCTAGAAGATCTTCTAGAAGGGTAAATGGGAGATATTCATAATTAGTGTCCATAATTGAGATGATGTTAAGGTGGATAGCAATATGTGGACTATAGATATATCACAATAGATATAGAGATTCATGTTGCAGGTTTGGAGGGGATTAAATATCAGGTGGTGAACACCATACAACTAGATAATTGATTAGAGTTTTATCATTAGAGCTTAGAGGATACATGTTATAGATATTTCATAATGTATAAATAACATTCCTATTGTGGTTATTGCTCAATATAAGTAATGGCCACATGTTACATCTTGAGTGGCTGGATCAAGAGGTAATGGTTGTAATTGCATGAGGATAAAAAAGCTAGAATATTGTAGGATTTTAGGAATAAGCTAAGATAGATGAACTCTTCAGTCAGATAGACTAGGACAAAGCATGTTAATATCTCTTGATGGTTTGATGAATTTAAAATTGAATATAATTGGAGAACATTCTAGTCGTTCAATAAGTTTCTGTGATAACCCGAAAATACAAAAAGTGTTTTAAAAAATTAATTTCTATTTGAACTAGACCGCTTCGACACTGTTCTTGTGAATGTAGCAGTGCAAGGTTAGAGAGCATAGTGATGCCAGAAAATGCCACTGCGACATTTGAGTTATGTTCTAGAGTAATTATGATTCGACATGCAACGCTGGGTTAGGGCGTTGTGATGCTAGGCCACTAGCATCATTTTTATATATATTTTTAATATAAATATCTCTGTCAATTCCCCTTACCACTCACTCTAACATTGCTTGGCCAGGAAGAAATCAGAGAAGAGGAGAGAAAGGGGTAGAGGAGGAGATAGAAAAGAGAGAGAAAGGTTATTGGGTCATTTTTTTTACCACTGCTATTACGAAAATTATTTATTCATAGTAAGTAACTATCCTCCTATTTCTATTTTTGATTATTTTAATTTCTACAAATTTTATCTTTTTTAAATCTTCCAAAATTATATTATCTCTTGATTTCGTAAGCTTTCACCACGTAGATTTTGATATGCTATAGATTTGATCATTCTGAATAATATAATATAATTTTATTGCATTTTCATTGGTTAAATATGTATATAAAAATTTTTGGGTAAAATGAGTAAGAAAAAAGGTATACTAAGAATGAGATGAAAGTTATGTACTATGATTTGATATAATTATAAGATTGATATATATTAAAATGTGATATTGATTTGACTAAAATGATATATATATATATATATATATATATATATATATATATATATATATATATATATATATATATATATATATATATATATATATATATCATAACCCCACGTGATAACCTTAAGATTCACTGATTCACTGATAGGAGTTCTAAGGAGTTGGAGATTGATTGAGAGTTGTAAGGAGTCGGGGCAACTGATTCATGTGATTGAAGATGTGTTATAAGGAGTGCACTGATTGAGAGTCATAAGGGGTAACTGATTGAGAGTCATAAGTGCAGGAGCAAGAAACCCTCATTTGATTACTGATTACTAATACTAATTGCTTATTACTGATACTAAATTTTGATATTGATTATTAATACTAATACTAGCTATTATTACTAATACGGTTTGGACATTGACCTCATGGACACTGATTTGTGTTACTGCTTACCATTACTAAATAGGAAGACTGATACTATTGTATAATTGATAGACTAACAAGAATAATTGAATGATAGGATTGAGTGAAGCTGATTATATGATAAAGATAGAATGATTGATTGATATATGTGACTGATATATATAGCACATATATTGATTCATAGATTTCCTTATATGATTTATAACTTGTTGCTTCTCTTTTGTCTTGTATTGATTTCAATTATAAAAATTTAGCTATTTGGTACGCTATTTGCTCATTATGTGATTTCTACATGTTTATAAGATAGGGTAAGGACCTTGTAGCATGAGGCACATGATGGCATGCGTAGTTTTCTTTTTGTACTACTAGTATAGTTTTCTTTCAATCATTTGATTTATCGTTATTATTTTGTAGCCAGTGTGACTATTGTATATATAGTTTTGGGACTCTTGATGCCATAATTTATACTTAAAGATAAATTAATCTACAAGGCAAAGAACAAATCACTATAACTAAGCAAGATTGTAATCTTTTCACATAAAAATCTATATAGTCAAAGTCATCAAATCACCAAAGACTCAACCATAAACTACAAGGAGCTTGAAAGGGTAGAGGGTAAGGTCCGGTTATGACGTTCAAGAAGTGGTAGAAATAACTTTAGTTAGGACTTCATGGATCCATCATTCTAAGGTAATCAACCTTTAAAATATCTAGCTGAAAGTGTACTCAATCCAACACAACCATAAGATGGACTAT
This sequence comes from Dendrobium chrysotoxum, assembly GCA_019925795.1. NCBI lineage: Eukaryota > Viridiplantae > Streptophyta > Magnoliopsida > Asparagales > Orchidaceae > Dendrobium > Dendrobium chrysotoxum. Next base: position 63,080,047 of record CM034302.1, on the reverse strand, counting down.
CAAGAATCATGAATCACATCATCCATGGTTAGCCTCATAATCCCAAACCAATGAAGAAAAACTTAGAATCCTTGGATAGACAAATTCTTAAAGTAGGGGGGTTTGGAAAGATGAAGTATGTATAATCTCTAATGTTATAGAGAATTACTTTGAAAAGAAATTGAATGAAATAGCCCAATTACACACAACTAGAACTACTCAACTACTTACAATCTATCTACGTTAGGAATGTTATTACCTTATGTACTCAAATGACTTTATAAGTATATTAAAATTCATAAATGATAAAAGAGCTTTATCTAATGCAAAGTTCTCTATTCTTAAGTGACGAAATCATTTCTATTATGAATGTTTTATTGGCCATAGAATGAATATATAATAGCACTTAAATGTTTTTATTGTTGGATAGCTTTGATCTTGTACCTCATCCAATAAATTTTAAGAGAGAAAATTTCATTTGGAAAGTGGCTTGATAAAGCCTTAAAATTTTAAATAAAATTTTATTTATTTTTAAATTAATCTATTAAAGTTGATAATAAAGAATTTTATCTTAAGAGCCTATTGTAGTGTCATTTATAATGTAAATAACCGCATGCCAATAAGAAAACTAAGATAGCATATAAAGATATCATAAAAAAACCATGAGAATAATAAAAACTATGTACTTTGATAGCTATATAAAATAATATAGAAAAGCCTATTGTAGTTTGGTAAGTTAACTTATAAACTACCTATATTAACGTAAAAAAAGAATCTCAGGTTTTATTACATGCTTATATGCTTAAATCCATACAAAAATATCAGTGACAATAAAGTATATGCTCATGTGATCTCTCTACTCTAGGTCTTTGCTACATAGTTTAAATGTACATACTTATTTGTTGGTCACTGAGATAGATACATCTTGATAAAAATCAAAGCTAGTAATATGTCAAGAATCTTTGCCTATACCTTATACTATACATAAAGCTTTCTTAAAATAAAAGAACCTAGTATTAATTGGAGTGCACATCATAACATAAAGTACCAACAAAGTAAATTAAGCCACATGTCACATCATTGATATTCATTCAATTAGCATTTTGAATATTTGATGCATAACATTTATAAAAGTTATAGAAAGATAGTAATGTATCCTATATTTGTAAAAATGTGTGTTTCTATGAAGTATCCAGGAAATTAAACACAAGCCACAAATCATCCTAAATAACAAATAACCTAACTTAATGAGTCATATGTCATGTGACATGAATGTATTTCTAGTAAATCATTGACCTAGCTACATCCTCCCTATGCTAAGAGACTAAAGGGTTATGATCTGACACAACATGTAATAATGTGTAAAAGATTCATTGTATTAGGGATTACATATGTGTGATGAATTACAAAATTAGCTCATCTCATGAGATCCAAAAAAATTAAGGTTTATCATTTTTATTCAATTAATTTTAAAAGGCTTGATTTTTAAAATAGTGGGATGCCTACTCTAGGTTAATTATGTTCATTATTTGGTTTGGTTATGAAAGAATGACTTTCATTATCATCGTAATCATCATATAGTGATATTGTCAAATTACCATGAGTATAAACTAGAGTTAAGTACTGGTTGGATTTGTATTATTTGATCAGGTATATACTTCATTTCATGCACATGCAAATGTAATTGATATGAAAATAGATAGTTAAATCCATCAACTATGAGTAATATATTCAAGCATTTAAAAGTTACTTGAACACTTAAAAGGTGAAAAGTTTTCAAACCCTCAAGAAAAGCTCCTAATTCATGGGGTGAGGAACTAATCCAAGCAAAGGCCATCCACTTAAGAAGAAAAAGGGACATTATGAGTATTGTTATATACTCAACATAAAATAGTAGTCAATCATAAGAGATGTTTGGCCAATAGAATGACTTAGTTAAAAGACCATGATCAATTTAAGACATGATTTAAAAAAATGTTATGGCTAAGACTCAAAAAGACCAGTGAGAAGGTTCACTAGTAGAGATATAGAATTAAACGAGTGAGACTCCACTAGGGTTAACTACAATAAATATGATAGAGTCATGAGTGGAAATTGTCTAACCAAGTGTGTATGGTTAAACAAAGAATATTCTAATCAAAAGAGAAAGACTAGAATAATATATGTTAAGCCAAAAGAGTATGATCAAATTAAAATAATACAGTTAAGAGAGCATGCTAATTTTAAAACATGAAGTGACATAAAAGAGCATGAATTGTTTTAAATATTTTCTACTCAAGTGATTATGACTAAGAGGATAAATAGTAGTCCAAAAGGCATGAAATTGCTAAGACTATATTTTACCAAAAGTGTCATCATAAGTTTTAAAAGTTTCTCAACCAACAAGTATTAACTAAGGGGAGTAAAAAGTATAATCAAACTAGCATGATTATTCTAGGAAAACAATTAACCAAGGTATTGTGTCAATGTTAATAGAAAGTCTAGTTAAGATGTATATCTAAACCATTGAGTCAAGTCAACATCAATATGTCAATCAAGAAGATGTATGCATGCTAGTGATGCAACAAAAGGTAAAACAAAGTATCCTTTAGAACTAATTCAAAGCAAGTTACTGGGGTTTAAGAGGGATCAAGGTTTGACAAACCTAGCATGCTATGTAACTTAACATAGAAGTGCAAATCCCTATTGACTACTTCTCTACCCTAAAAAAAAATCGATATGCATGTGAGTTATCAATCATTAAGTGAGAGACTTCTATATGTATTGAGATTGAAAAGCTCAACTTTGTACTTCATCTAAAAGATATTAAAATAATATTTTTTATTAAAAAGGAGCTCTTATGAGCCATAATTTCAAGAAAAATCATCTTTTAAATTAATTTTAAGTTTATTATTAATTTATTAAATTTGGTAGAAAGTATTTTATCTATTGAGGCTATTGTATTTGTGCAATTTTTCAAATAAACCACACACACCAGTAAAAAGTAGAGAAGTTTGCAACCCTTAATTTATGTATATGAAAGTAAACAAACACATAAATAGAGTGTCTTTTGTGCTAAATGGATATATTAAGGGTAGTGCATGTATATATATATATAAGCATATAAATCACTAGCTCTTAGTCCTTGCTAGTTAGTTCAAGTTGTTTGCACCTAGCCCATCTAATGTTGGGGACCATTAGATTAATCTAAGTGTTTCTAGTCCCTATGGTCCCAAGTACTATTGATCTTGAATATTAGAAATTATACTCAATTATGATTCTGAACATATACCTTACTGCACATATAAAGCTTTACTAACTAAAATAAATTTCATTTTATATAAAATAAAAGTGCTAGAAAATAAATAATCCACATAATATATGTTACAGTACAAAGATGACCAGGTAATATTCAACATTTATTTCTTTATAATAATGCTTGACTTGGTTTTTTTATTTTGATGCACAACCCTTATTAGAATAGAAGTGTAAGAGGATATAAGTTTGCCACTTAAAAGAAGAATATCTCTATCCTAGTTTAGAAACATACACAAACTAACAATTCCATAATCATACACATCCTAACTAGTGGAACAAAGTCATAGGCATTGAACAAAAACATCCTCTAAGAAATGCTGACCTACTAGTTGATGTGTGTTCACAACCCTAGCACTCTATGTCAATTAAGGGTTTCACTAGAATCTATGCAAGTGTATATGTCATGTAAAGTAATACAATAGTGCGTTGAGTATCATTCCCAGAAGGATAGTTAAGATCAAAATTTCTTCATTACTACCCCTATTAATTGCCTAATTTATCCTACCATGAAAATTAAAAGGTAGTGCTAATGAAAGAAATTAGCTATGTTTATCTAAAAGAAATGTTATGTTAAGAAGGACCATAAATTATATTTCTTAAGAAGTCATGCTCACTTCTTTTGATCTCCTATATGTGTTTGTTGTGGGTAAGAGCATAAGAAACTCATCATCTTTGTTGAGCTTATTGGAGTTTTTTGCAATGATGCACTTCAGCAGGATTTTTTATCTTCTTAAGCATCCTATATTTCTATCTACCATATGTCTATGTATGGCAGAAATGTATTCTAATTATCCTAATTAATTCCACTACTCCTCCTTTAAGGATGTAGATCACACTAAATTATAAGAGTTTTGCAAGGCCTCAATCTAAATGAAACATGGATGAATTAGAAATAGTGTTGCATACATAACAATTTTGAGATCATATCCATGCATGCATAATTCTAAACTTAAGTCTAAAGAAATCTTTTAGCTAACCATTATAGTTAAAATAAGAAAAGAAATCTTTATTATAATTCAAATAAAATTATAAAGATGATAAATGGTAGATAGAGCTTGGAATATCTTCCAACGTTGGTTATAGACTCTCCTTGCACATGGCTCCACTTCCCTTGGATTACACACACATATAGTCTACTCCAGTAGACTTTGAATAAGATTTCTTATAAGAGTAAAATATGCTTACCCCCTTAAAAAATTTGACCATGCTAATTATATTTTTGACCCATAACTACCACTAGCACCATGATGCTGATAGTAATAGCACTACGATGCTCCATTTTTGAAATAAAGCTTTGGTGCTAATGATCTTCTCCACAATGGTGCTCTGACTAAATTAACATGTTGCTAACATATTGTAACTAAATTAACTTCTACATCGAAACACTTTAGTGATTTGACACTATGGCGCCTAGATCAATATTGTGGCTTTGGTGGAGAACTTGCACTTTAGCTCTTTGGATGGCATTGTGGCACTGCTAAGTTATATGCTATAGTGCCTTGCTCTCTATCTTGAGCCAAATTTAGGGCTTAAATCTCATTGTTTTGCAAAGTTATGGCACCATGGTGCTAGTCATTTATATTTAAATTATTACTTGTCATCAAGTAATCCACATGCACTTTATTAATAGGATACCAATTTTGCTATAATACATGCTCTTGAAATTTTTAAAAATTAAGAAAATATTAACTTAATGATATTAAGAATATATTTTGATGATAAATAATTCAATTAATACAATTTATCACAAGTAGCTTAACAATTCATTTTAACTAGTATTCCTTATAACTTCAACTCCTAAATGTGTAAGTGAAAATTTTGCCTTGCTTACCTAAGGTTAATGATTTTAGGTTTAGGAAAATTTCATATTTATTTAGTCTGCCATATTAAGCTTCCTTATGTATTTTCTACTTGTTATTGCTATGATTAAGAACATATGTACATCTCCTCTCTATCGAGTTCATTGGAGTATTAACTAGATTCCTCCTATTACAATGCTTCTATCACCTTAAAATCCCATAATCCTAACCATCATATGCCTATGTTATGTCAATATTATAATACCCCTAATTATTCTTCTATTCCTCTATTGAGACTCTAGAACACACTAAGCTTTAACTTTTTGTTAGGCCTTAAGAAAAATTAAACGAAGCTTGGAGGCATTAAAAATAGCATGAATTCGTTATAAAGATAAAACCTAGTCTAAGCAATACATGGCTTTTAAATAGTCATAGATTAAAAAAAAAAATAGCTACACATGAAAAATATGTAACACAACACAAACATTTTATTTCACTAATCAAAATAATAGGTTACAAACTTAAAACACAAGAAAACTAGTAGAAGCAAGGTTTGAAATGACTTGGATCCAATATGCAGACTCCTTTACACTTCTCTACTTTATTCTACTCTAATACAACACTAAAAAATAAGTATAAAAGAGCCACTCCCTCTCAAGAATAGTCCCTCACACTCACTCACACACACATAACTCCATCTTATGGGAACCCTTTAACATAAACACTAGGGATACTATTTCTATTTTGTTAAAGAATTGAACTAACATCGTGGTGCTGGCTTAAGGGAACTATGATGTTATTGAACCGGTGTGTTGGTTCACCATTCATTAATTTGGTTCACCAGATAAACTATCTCTTACCACAACACTGAGCAATTTTGCATTGCAGTGCTCTATCTAGCACTATGGTGCTGCCTAGATAACACCTTAGTCTAAGATCTCCAACGAATTTTTTGAAAGACTCTTCTCCACAACAATGAAGAGGTGGTGTGACAGTGTTGGATTAAGCTTTTCCATTATGGTGTTGGCTCTATGGCACTATAGCACTAGTTTAATTTTTTTGGTTTTTACCTATTTCCTACACAAAATATAAAGATTAAATACACAAATAGCATAAAATCTATAATTTAGATTTACTAATTTTATTCTTATAAGCTTCTTATCCTTAATTTAGTTATTATCATTGTATCCAAGAGAATAATTAGGCCTTGGATTTCCATAATTCTTTTTAGGAGGGTTCCAATTTCCTATGGGGTTAGTTTGGTTAGGATTCCAATGGCTGCCCATATTAGGACTATAATTCCATTTAAAATTAGTGTGGTTCTTCCAACTTGGACTGTAAATGTTAAAATAAGGGTTATTTTGTCTTATTTATAGCATTTAAGCACTCAACCCCTAAGACATTTAAGTCAGTAGATTCTCCATAGATACTTTCCTCTACTAACATTGGTGTACCATTAAAATGCACTAACTCCAATTTTATCCAATTTCCTATAGATATCAACTACTTGAGTAGCCAAAATAGATTAAGCATCATATTCATACGCACTAACTGCTTTCCTGGGTTCACTCTCCTAGAAGGCCATTGTAAATTACTTTGGGCCATTTTGTCAATCAAAGCATATACTTCGTCTAAAGGTTTTAACATGAAAAAACCTCTAGAAGTAGCATTAATGATTGACCTAAGAAATCCTATAAGTCCTTTATAGAAGGTATGGATGATAAGCAATCAGGTAAAGCATGGTGCAGACACTTCATAAGCAATTCCTTAAATCTCTCCCAAGCTTCATATATTAATTATCCATCTAATTAAGTGAGTTAAGTGATGTCATTCCTAAGTTTTGTAGTTTTGGATGGAGTTAAGTTCTTAGCTAGGAACTTATGAGCTAAATTATTTCATGTGGTAATTGACCCCAGTGTAAGAAATTAAACCACATCTTAACCTTATCCCTTAAGTAGAATATGAAAAATTGAAGTTTAAAGGCATCATCAGAGACCCCATTATACCTAAAACTTGTACATATCTCTAAGAAACTAGCTATGTGTAAATAGGGATCCTCTACAAGAGTGCCCCTAAACTAAGAATTTTGTATCATTTGAATGTTAACAGAATTTAGCTTAAAATTATTCGCTTAGATATTGGGCCTATTGAAGCTTTGATGGATTCCCTTTACCATGGGATTAGCATACTCTCTAAGTGGTCTAGGTTGGTTTTCCTCTTGCACTAGATTAGCCATTCCCAAGTTTTTTTTTGCTTTTTAGATGTCTTATTTTTTTGAAGAGTTTTTTCTATTTAAGGATCAAACAAGACTTCTTCTAGTTTAGCTCTACTGTGCATATTATAATAACACATATTAAAATAAAATATAAATCACAACAATAACATCAAGCCTTTATCCCACTATGTGGGGTCGGCTACATGAATCCTTTTTCTCCATTATGTCCTATTAAAAGTCAATTTTTTTTTAAAAATATAATAAAGAAAAATCATTTCTAATATTTTCTAACCAAGTATTTTTAGTTCTACCTCTACCTTTCTGAAGATAAGTCAAATCTAATACCTCTACTTTACTATCCGTGTCATCGGAAGGCTGCCATTTTATGTGACCAAACCATATAAGGCAACTCTTTCTAATCTTATTTTCCACTGGAGCTACTTCAACCTTTTCATGTATATGCTCATTTCGTATCCTATCTCTAAGGGTAAAGCCACTCATCCACCTGAGCATCCTCATCTCTGCAATGCTTAGCTTAGTATTATGCTTCTCATTTAATGGACAACATTTGGTACCATAAAGCATTGCAGGTCTCACCACCATCTCATAGAATTTTCCCTTAAGTTTGAGGGGGACTCTTTTATCACACAACAAACCCGATGCATTCCTCCACTTCAACCATCCAACTTGAATTCTGCTGATAATATTCCCATTTATTTCACCATCACTCTGAATAATAGATCCAAGATATCTAAAATGTGTACTCTTATTAATGACTTGATGGCCGAAAGTCACAATCCCCTCACTAGGTCTATTACTACTAAAATTACACTCCATATATTCTATTTTAGATCTACTCAAGAAAAAACCTTTAGACTCTAAGGTTGACCTCCATAATTCAAGTTTACCTTTAACTCCCTCTCTAGTCTTATCAACAAGAAGAATATCATCAGCAAAAAGCATACACCAAGGTACATCCTCTTACAAATGTCTAGTGAGAACATCCATGGCTAAAGCAAAAAGATATGGGCTTAAGGCTTATCCTTGATGTAATCCAACCGAAATAGGGAAATACTTGGTCAAAACCACCTTGTGTTTGAACAGAAGTAATAGCTCCTACGTACATATCTTTAATGATATGAATATAAGCGTTATTAACACCTTTCTTTTCAAGAACTCTCCATAGCATTTATCTTGGAACTTTATCATATGCTTTATCTAAATCAATAAATATCATATGTAGATCCTTCTTATTCTCTCTATGTTTCTCCATCAAACCTCTTAATAAATGTATGGCTTCCATAATAGACCTACTCGGCATGAATCCAAATTGATTTTGAGAAACAATAGAAAATATAAATCACAACATAATTTAATAATTTGTAATGCAACAATATACTAAATACAGAAAAAAAAAATAATAGTACCAACACAAAGCAGGATGAACAAAGATAATGATAAGATTTAATCAGTAATTCTTTAAAATATATAAAATGATGAAAAAGATAATTATCCAATATTCTCAGTAATGATGTGAAAAACTTGATCACTACACACTTTAAAGAAACCATTTTGCGAGTAAACTCTAATTTTGCACAAGTGCTTGTGTCGTGTCAAATAATAAAATAATGAGTGGAGTATTGTTCACCCGAGGATAGAAATTACCCTAAGTTCACTCTAGTACTACTTATATGAATTTCCAAAATTTTCTTATTTATGGAAAGTAAAGGGTGTGTTAATAAAAAAAACTATCAACTAAATCTTAAAATTTAAAATCCAATATATAAGTGACTCTGAACCAATGATAGTTAAAAACAAATGAGTGCAAAGGTTAGATCTCTCTTAATGTTGTTATGAATTAGAGCATAAATAGTCCTCATCTCTGTTGAGCTCATTGGAGTATTTAGCTAAGATTTCTCTAAATTATAGTGATTTTATTCCTTAAGATTCCAAGATTCTATCCACCATATTTCTATGCATTAATAAATATCATTTTAAATCATCTAATTATTCTCTTCATTGAGTCTATAGATCATACTAAGTTTTAATCATTTATAATGACTATACATAAAATAAATTAAGCATGAACGATTTAAAAACAACATTTAATGATTCATGAAATTCAAATCTAATCTTAAGCAAACATGATTTTTACTTATCATAAGCCCAGGGAAATATTTTAGCCAGCCATGAAAATTAGAATAAATGAAACATGATTAATTTCTTGATAAAATTAAAGTACAAAAGATAAGTTGAGGATAGATATCACTAAGATTTTTTTACAATAAGATTATAAACTCTCCTTTCACTAGAATTTACTTCATTGTCTTGCTCCCTTCTTCACCCTCTAGACACTGATTACAAATGAACAAATGGTTAGCCCCATCCTAACAACAATAGCCCTTTACATAAGAAATAAGCTTCCTATTTATAGTTTTTATAAATTACTAAACTAGCGTCACGACACTGACCTAGGTAGAACTGTGATGCTATTGAATTAATGTGTTAGTTCATCTATAATTACATTTTTTCACTAGTTTAACTATAAGGAACTTTCATCTACCATGGTGCTATGAAAATTTGACACTTTGTGCTTGATCTTGGCACTACGACACTCCTTCCTTGCCACTTCGACACCTTGCCCTCGATTTGGATTTAGCCCTTTATCACTACAATCTTGCCTTATAGAGCTTCAGTGCTAAAGATTAGCATAGTGATGCAATACTCTATCTGTGGCATCATGGTGCTCCTTTAATTATGGATTATTTGGCTTATTTCCTACACAAAAAGTAGATTTAGATAGCATTTTTATGAAAATAAGTGTAATTTTGATTATGCATTTTTTTCCTTATCACTAGCTATAGAATTCATATGGAGAAACCCACCAAACTAAGTTTTCATAAATACTCCTTAAACCACTTCCTAATGGATTTAGAGAGTCTTGAAAGTTATTTCAAGTCTAACCCTATAGCTAAGCCTAGGTTAAAATTAAACTCTTTATAATTACCAAGTGTGCCGCTCAAAGGGACATTTCAACCTAAACCTAGATTTATGAGGTTGAACTAGACCACCTTGGGTCCATAAGGGAATTGGTTTAACTCACCCAAGATTCTTGCTCAGCCTTGGTTAACTAATTTTGAACAAATATTTCCTAAATACCTTTTATACTCTAAAGCCTCTTTACTTAAAACATTTGATTAACCTAGTCACCCTAGGGATTATCATTGAGTCTTAAATGCTTTAAACTAAACCTAACTTTTTGTAGGTACAACCCAAGCCATTGTCAAACCCTAAAAATGCTAAAATACCAAAAATACCCAAAATTCTCCGAAAGTGGTTTCCTAGGCTAAACATACCCCTAGACTATAGGATAACATTTTAAACCCTCCAAAACATTCAATAAAATTAATCAAAATCTTTTTAACCCATAGTGATCATGGGTTGACCATGGTTGGTTAAATCAATCATGATTGACCTATATGTGTTCTCCTATGGAATTAGCTTGCATAGCTTTAAATCATTAAATCTAAACCATATTAATAGTAGCCTAGTAGCCTTGGTTAAACCCTTAGCCAACCTATGCATTTGGTTTACTTGGCTCAATAAATTAGGTTAACCCAAGTTATCCCAAATAGGCTAAACCCCATTTAAATTTATCCTAGCCCAATCCAATTAAATTAAACCTTATCTTAAACTTTTTAGAACCCAGTCTAGCCTATGGGGACACCTAGCTGGCCATAGATGGCTAAGAAATTTACTAAAATTGAGCCATTGAGATTTGAATTAGCCAATTAAATTCATCTAACTCACCCAAATGCCTGGCTTCTCTTTAGTAACCTGCCAGCAACCTATGGGATCCCCCTAAAAGACCTAATGGCCTGGTAGGCTAGACATGGTTAAAATTTTATTCACATGCAAAAAAAAATTCTTATAATTTCTCTTATTTCAAATGAGCTTCGGTCCATCATTTGCTTCCCTGAAGTGAAAGTGAGATAAAGTGAGTATCATGAATTCAATGCCCACCAATTAAGTTTGAGTGAGCATCGATGAGGTTGATTCAATCAGCACTCAAATTTTAATTCACCACTTATTAGCATTTGAGCTCTAATGAGGTGTTCCCTAGGTTTAGATGAACTCCCAATAATTGATTCCAGCATATGATCCCAACTGAATAGAGGTTATAATACCTACAGAGGTGACACACAATTTTACTTAGTCTGACTAAGTCTGGTGAAGGTAAATTTCTAAATTTCTATATTCATACCTTATGTGAGTATTATGTATACATGTGGTTTTTGGAATTATTTTAAAGGGGGTTCCTCAATCTTTATGCCATATAGAAATATGGAATTTCCCTTGGGAGTATTATGATGTTAGGTTGGTAGTGTCTGTAGGATTGAACTCTCTAATAAATTTTAGAAAATTAACTAATGTTGCGGAGTTGTAGATGGGCACTACAGCACCATGCCCTCCACTAGAGAGTGTTGCAATGTTCTAGAGTCAAGCATTTCAGTGCTAAGTTAAATTTCTATAAGAAAATCTAATTCCTTTTCTATTTCATTTATCATAAAATAATAAACCCCCTTCAACCAATTAGAGAGAGAAAGTTCATTTAATATGCCTTCAATTAATTTTTAGTTATATACTCAGTTTTGAAAGTTATTTGAATTGAGGTAGGTTACATTTTATCAATCTCAGTTTTAAGAAATATAAAAAACATTATATTTTTCTTATTTAATTTTTAATTTTACAGAGTAAAACTAAGGATAATTTTATATTAGTAAAACTTTTTCCATATAACTTTATATATGTTATACTTATAATAGTTTTGGATATTTAGGCATTTTTCTAAAATTTTATACTGGGTAAATTGAAAAATGAACTATTTTCAACAAATTTCTAAATAAATTTGATACCCAAAAATAAGATTATAGTACAACAAAAGCTTTAAATTGAAGCTCTAAAAAATATTTAATAATCTAGCGAATTTTATTCAATTTTTTAAATTATAAGCTACTAATATAACTAACTATAAATGTATGCAAGTTAATTTATTAACAATATCTTCACTGTACTATAATAATATATGTGCTTATCTGCTTGAAATATGTGCTTCTATAAAACTCTGATATTGGAGGAAGTTCTGTTGCGTGGGATGCATAGGGAGTCAAAAGGCCTGAACTTTTGAATATATGATATATGCTAAGAATTGGGAGTCATAAAAGCCTATTTTTAATATTTATTTTTGATGGGAGGTATAAAAGCCAAAGAGAAATCCACTACTTTATATTCAGATACATGAAGTGCTTGTTTATTTATTATTAGAGCATAATCTACTTTATTTTAGTTATTAATAAGCTATATGCTGTCGAGTATAATATTTTATTGTTAGATGCGCTTAAATTCATTTTATATGCATAATGAGTTAATTATTAAAAAATTATATTGGTGGGTGTGACCTTTGGGATATGTTGCCTCACACCTATTATGCATTTTATTTCTGGTTAGGGAAAGGGGAAAGAGTAGGTTGAGTAATTATAGTCCTAAGTTTTAATTTTTCTAAGTCTATATAAGTATTTTTTATTTTTTATAGTTATGGATATTTATTTATTTGCTCTATTTTGAGTTCTAGCCATGCACTGTAGTGTACAGTCATTATATAGAACATTTTGATGATAAATGAAAAGAAAAGAAAATTTATAGATGATTTAATTTTTTTACTTACTAGAAGTTAACTAGAAGCTCTGTGATTAATTTAATTTAAATTAAATAAATTTAAAAAATCCTCAACACTTTCATCTTTGGCTTGGCTTATCCTGATTTAACATGATATATGACCCATCCTATCGGTGGGTCATAGTAGGTTGGGTTATGATAGTCCCATTTTAGTATTAGAGTGTTGTTTTGGGGTATTGATTATAAAATAGAGCTATATAAATGATATGTAGTTGAGTGAGATAGTTTAGGATAGTATATGGGCATTATTTTTGCTCATTTTCTTGTATATGTATATTGAAGTGTATATTTCCAGTGGTTATCTATTAGATCCTAATACCCAAATAGGACAGATGTATAGAGTGCTAATTAAGCAACATCAGTATAGAGTACTACCCTCGCTATCAGTTCTTTTATTTCTTAGTTTGCCAGTCAGGTAGCCCATCTGATAAACTAGACTCAAAGTAAGATTTCTTATGTCAAATCTGACAATGTGGATAGGTATTTACTTATATTTTTAAGGTTTAAGCCTAAGAGGTTGCAAGGTACTATTGAGCTAAGAGAAATAGAGGACTAGTTATAAGGTTTGAGAAGACTTTTGATGGGATTCAATGTCCTCTTGAGAGGAACATACCATTGGCTATATTTCTATTAGATGGTGAAGTTGAGTGCTGGTGGTTGGGTTAGAAGAATGAGAAGCTTCAAGGAAGGCTAAATTCTCTGATTATTTGGAAGGAGTTGACAACTATCTTTAGATTAGTGTTTATAAACCCGTTTATATGATAATAAATGCAAGAGACACTTTTTATGCTGGTTCAAGGGAGCACAATAGTTATGCAGTCTGAGATAAAGTTCACAGCCCTAGATAAGTATGTTCCCTAGTTGGTTAGCCCTTTTGAGAAAAGTTCTATGGGGTTTTAAGAGGGCACCAAGATAGTCTGAGGTAGCCATTAGATGTGGGCTACTAGTAGGAAGCAATTTGGCAAAGAAACTTTTGGTAGCGAGTTTCTAGGAAGAAGAACAAGTTTAGACCTAGAGATTCTAAGAGAGGTGGTCAATCTATATCAATTCTTGGTGGCAACTATATTGCCACTTATGGAGGTTCTATTAGTGGGCCACCTATATGTAAGAGTTATGGCTGGAGATATTTTTGTCAGTGCAACTAGATGATATAACAAAACTTTGAATGTGATTAAACTAGATAAAGAGTGGCTAAGTGTCCATAGACTAGATCTGATTGACATTTTGAGCCCAGGTCTAAGAGATCTATCAGATCAAATGGAAGACTGATGATAGTTCTAGTTCATGTGTTTACTGAGGGGTCATCCAGCATAGGTAGTGATTTTAGATCTATGGTATAGAGACTATTTGGGAGTGGTCAAAGAGAGCCTACTGAAAGTGCTTATGTCATACCAAGAGTGGGAGTGTTTGATATTTTAAAAAACCTTTTTCTTAAGATAAAAAATGAGATATGCAGAAGCTATTTAAGTGAATAAACTATTCAACTAAAACCAAAAGCAAATATGGTTTTTTTATTATTTTAAACCTTTTAGAAAAGGAATATTTTTTTGTTTTTTTTTTTAATTTTTTAAAAACTTTAACCAAAGAATTTATTACCCAAATTCTTTCACAAAGATAAGCAAGAGTAACCTAATAGACTCTTTCACAAAGATAAAAATAAATAAACTAAAAATGTCTTCTATAATGATAACCAAATGAAAACTAGAGTGCAAAAAATAAAGTGCTAGAAAGTAAAGAGTAAACAAACTAAATTTATAGTAGTTCAGTTGAAATTAACCAATATCCACTCCCCAAAGGTACTCATCTTGGGTATTGCACTAAAGTGTCTCCCCATTAGAACACAGCTGGGCAAAGAAGCCCTTCTCCCATGACCAGGCAGATAATAACCTTTGTAAAGTCCAAAGAATCACTCTCCTTCTGTCTCCCATCCCTATAGAAATTTCATCCCTCCTTCTACTTACTCGATTAGGTGGAGATGTTGATCCATCCTATTATATCCTTGGCCCAACAGAGATGCTGATCTCTCCTTTTGCCTCGTTGACCAAATGAAGATGTCAACCCTCTTTGTACTCCTCATAACAATAGAGATGCAATCACTCCACATCTTGGTGGAGATGTTGATCCCTAATATCCTTGGCTAGTGAGTCTTTCGCACTAGACACTCTTCTTCCTAGAGCTCTTATCCAAGTGCTCCACCAAAACACAACTGGAGGACCCAATGTGCAAACTAGCTAGAGCAATCATGTGAATCCCCTCACACTCCTTAACTCCCTCAAGGAAAACATCCTCTCTCAACCTCACCTCCTCTCTGTCCCTTTTAAATGGACTCTCCAAGCTCTCTCTCAAGAAGAAAATGTCTCAAACTGCACAGGCTCCCTTCCATAATGACATAATAAAATTTTATAAAGTGAGCTCTTAGAAACCCTAATTTTTAATATTAAGCCTCATTAAATAGTAAGATGCATAAAAAAAAAGAAAGTAAGATGCATATATCATACGATATGATTAGTTCAACCGAGTCACAGAACATCCAGGATGAACCTTGGTTCATCCAAAGAGTTCTAGGGGGAATCATATAATAGATCATTAATGGTGCTTTGATTTGAATCAATTTCTTAATCCTTAGAATTAAACTAGACAATTTTAATTAATATTCATACAATACAAATTGGATCATATAATATGATTAGTTCAAATTTCAAATTTGCCTAGTTAATTAACAAGGATTCAACTGTGGGGTTTCACAAAATAACTAATCGTCCTGTACAAAGTGGTAGTCATACAGTGTGATTAGTTATAACCCAATTTAATTTAATCTCATAAAATTAAATATTTGAATTTATTTTTTGTATAGATCATACAGTATGATTAATAGTAAAATACAAATATTCAATTTTCTCCCCCTTATGTGTGTGTGTGCATGGTTGTTCATCCAACATACAACTAATATTAAAAATTACTCAAAAAAAAAAAAGTTAGACTATGAAAAACATACTAGCTTATACATTGATGCTACACTATCTATGGTATTCATTCTTTAATGCTTCTCAGTGTATATTGTATCTAAAATGGTTAGTGACACATTCGGAAAACATACAATATACAGAGAAGAAATATGAAAAATTTATCCAATAATATTTTCAATCATCGAAACATAAGGTCAGGCTCCTGAATTATAAATATTTCTCCCTTATATTGATGTCAACAAATATTGGTTAGGATTAAAAAATTGTTGATTTGATTTTTAATTTCTTACTAAGTTCTCCCCCTCACTAAATGGATTCTTTAAAAAATAGGAAAAACCTTTGATTTTTAATTTTTGATTTTTTTATTTTCATTTTATTAAAACACACATTTTTGAATTAAATAAATTACAATAACACAAATACTAAAAGGAAAGAAACTTCACTAGTTGAGAAGTAAATAGTACTACCAACACAACTTCCTACTCCCCCTTTTGACATCACAAAAAAGAGAAACTAAAAAAAAATTGCAATGTAAGAAAAGAAACTACTAAAACATAAAGTACAATAAAATAAAATATAAACAAAACATGACACAAATAAAAACAAACAAAACAATACAAGATACATAGCAAACATATAATCTAATGACCCAAAATTCCTAAGAACTTATATTAATAATTGAGTCTAGTTATGAGTATGTTGAATTTATCATAATTTAGGGGTTCGGTAATGATATTTACTACTTAATTTTTAATGTCTATTTGTTATAATTCTATATCTCCCTTAGCCACGTGATCCCTAATAAAGTGATGTCTAATTTCTCTATATTTAGTATGAGAGTACTGAATAAGAATTTTACTGATAGATCACACTCGTGCTATCACACATGATAGAAATGATTGTTATGGGTAATCTAAACTAAAGAAATTATTACTTCAATCAAAGGACTTAGGAAACACAACTTACTACAACTACCTATTTAGCTTATATTATGGATAGAGCTATAATATTTTGCCTTTTACTGGACCAAAAAACTATACACTATCCTATGAATTTACATGTTGCTAAGGTGCTCCTTCTTATCTACTCTACATCCAACAAAATCTGAATCTGAGTATCCAATTGATTCAAAGGTTATGTTATTTATAGGATATATGATACCTAAATTTTGAGTGCCTATTAGATTCCTGAAAATTCTTTTGATGTCAGTCATATGAGATTCCTTAGGGTCAACCTGAAATATAACACATAGATAAATATTAAACATAATATCAGGCCTACTAGAAGTAAGGTAAAGTAAGGAACTTATAATCCATCTAGATTTATTTTGATCAATTGATTTGCTATCCTGGTCTTTATCTAACTGGGTGGTTGGGCTCATCAATGTATACTTTTGTAACCTTCCATGTTAAATTTCTTTAATATATTTAGTTTCACTAAAAAAGTTTCCATTCTCTCTTTACTTAACACTAAATCCAAGGAGATAGGTCAACTCACCCATCATACTCATCTCCAATTCACTACTCAGTAGAAGAAAGTTTTTTGCAAAAATATGCATTTGTGGATCTAAAAAGAATATCAGTGACATAAATCTAAACTATGAGTATATCATCTCTAATTTTCTTAAAAAAAATGGTAGTTTCTACAGTCCCCTAACAAAGCATTTTTTTTAAAAAAATTTGATAAGTATATTGTATCACACCTTAGGTGCTTGCTTAAGCCCATACAAAGCTTTCTTAAGTTTATAAATATGATTTGGAAATATAGAGTTCTCAAAACCTGGGGGCTGTTCTACATACAATCTTCTTTAATCACTCCTTTTAAATATGAACTTCTTACGTCCATTTGATATAATTTGAATCCCTTAACATTTTAATTCTAATAGTACCCTAATGGCTTCTAATCCAGTTATGGGGCCAAAGGTCTCTACAAAATCTATTTCTTCTATTTGGTTGTACCCCTTAGCTACCAACCAAGCCTTACTCTTAACTGCTGATCCAAAGTTATTTAATTTATTTTAAAAACCCATTTAGTTCCAACAATTCTCTGATCAGAGGGTCTTCTTATTAATTCCCATATATCCTTTCTAACAAATTGGTTTAACTCTTCTTATGTAGCGACAAACAAAAATTCATTTCCTAAGGCTTATTCTGCACTAATAGGCTCTATCATAGAGATGAAAGCTGTGTGACTAACTTCTTTTTGAAGACTATGCCTAGTCCTAACCACTATTAATGGGTCTCCTAAGATAGGTTCTCTAGGTGACTAAATGAATATTGCCACTCCCTAGATAATGGATCCTGAGCTTCTTCTTTATCTTTTAATTCTATATTCTTAACTCTACTTGTTATCTCTTCCACTTCATCATCAATCATTCTACATTTAGAAACCCTAGATGAATCATCAAATATAATATCAGTGGATTCCTATATAACTAAGGTTTTTTTATTAAATAGTCTATATGCTTTACCTTCAGAGGAATATCCTAAAAAAATCCTTTATCTGCCTTCACATCAAATTTCCCTAAAGGAGTTTTTTCATTATTTAAAATAAAATATTTACCTCTAAATACATATATAAAATATTTCGTTATTTCAATACATATTATTTAAATCCATATATGGTTGTTAAGTCCTTATGAACTAGTCCTAAGGCTAACTGAGAGGGGGGGGGGGGGGGGGGGGTGAATTAATATTTTAAAAATTCGTACATAAATAGAAAATTTTTTTTATCTTTTTGAATATTTTAAAACATAAACAATTAAAGCGGAAGCAGATAACTAAAATCAGATATTCTAACCACAGATCAGATCACAGAAATATATAAAAATTAAAGTGTAAAAAAAGTAAATGAATAGAGCACACCAAATTTATAGTGGTTCGGTCAACTTGACCTACGTCCACTCCTCGGAGCCTTCCCTCCAGTTATTGCACTAACAACTATGGTGACTCTCCTTTTGCTCCCACAGCAAGGTGGAGAAGCCCTTACAAAATCTTTCCACCAACACCGATGAGGCAGAGAACCTTGATTCCTTTTGCTTCCTCCTAAAGCAGGTAGAGAACCCAGAATCCTTTTGCTTCCTTTTGAAGCAGGAAGAGAACCAGAACTCCTTTTGCTTCCTCTTGAAGCAAGCATAGAACCTAGATCTGTTGCTGATGATCATCTCCCTAGAGCCACCATGGAACCAACAAAGAAGAAGGAAGATGACGATCGAATCTTTTCTTGGAGAAACCTTTGTGAATCCCCTCACAAACTCCCCCTCATAAGATCGTCTCTCTCTCCCTAACTCACCTTCTACTCGAAGCTCTCTTGGAGTGGAAAAACTAGTAAAAGATTTTAGAAGAGATGTTTAAAGAGCTTAAATAGAAGGCCTAAAAAATGCCCTAAAATTCAACTTGCCGACTATATCATCTAGGATGATCTGTCGATCGTCCTGTATGATCAATACAAAATCAGCCATTTTATCAGGATGATTGCCATGGTCTAGACGATCAGAAGAAATACTTTCTACATATCATCCATGACGATCTTACGATCGTTCAAGATGATTAGTTCAATTTGAGTGAAAAATGACAAATCATCCAAACAAATGTTCAGGACGTTCAGGATGATATCTTGGATGATCAGAAGAAAATCATGGTTTTCATCTGAGATGATTGGAAATGTCCTACGAAATATAAAGGATCATCAAAGATGATTAGGACGATCATCCTGAATGATGTGATTAATCAATTAAACCATAGTTAGTCTCCTAATTAAGGGGTTATTTTAGGCAAGATTATAATGAATCATCCAGGAAAACCAGGATCATCCTGTACGATTAGTTTAAAATATACAAAATAAAATATTGCATAAAATGTGATTAGCGGCAGATTTCTGAATTTAAACATATCATCTAGGATGATTGGAGTATCATCCAGGATAATATGCCTAATCAAATTTACTTAACCCAGATGCCCTAATTATGGTTTCTGATCTGAACTAATCATTGAGGATAATTTTGGATCATCCTGTACGATATGCTCAAAATCTAAAAAACATTCAAACTTACCAAATTTCTCCCCTCAATGTGTATGTGCAAGATTACTTAGCATTAGGATCCATCTTATTACATTTGACTCAAGAAAAGATAAAAACCATTGAAATTTAAACTTATAGACTGACTCAATCCTAGTCTACCCAATCTTGAGTTAGCTTGAATTGCAATTGACTTTGTGGACCTGAAAAGTTAGTAGGCAGGGCAACAAAAATAAATGTGTAGTGATGATAGGAATGTTTGTTATCATCAAAATTATAATGCTTAAATCCAAATTTATAATAATCTCCCCCTTTTTGATGATGGAAAATATCTGTTGGATAATTTTAAATGAAGCAGATAATAAAAAATTGAAACATAAAGTAAAGAAAAAATAATGTAAGTAAAACATAGAACAGAAACAAGTACAAACTCAGAACCAAACATACAAAAGAGAACTAAAAAGAGGAACTCCGATCAGTCGGAGGTGGTGGTGGCAGAAAGAGTCGATGAAGGGAAGCAAACTACACCCCAAACTAAGTCATATCTTGGTCGTGCTGCTGCTGCTATTGGGCTACATAAGCATCAAAATGAGTAACATCCTCTGTGTGTTGCTGCTCCTGTGCAGCTACGTAGGAGTCAAACCTAGCCTCCCACTGGTTAAATTTTTATACCAGCTAATCAAACTAAGGTTGCTGGTTGATAGGGGCAGGTACATGAATAGGACCTTCCTCTTCTTCCCTAGGCTCCTCGTGCTCACAGGGATGATGAGTACTAGGGGGGTATGAAAGGAGCTATTTGTGTAGAAGATTGGATGGTGATCAGGTTGGGCAGGGAATTGAAGGCTATATTTTGATTCAAGAGTGTATGTAATTAGGTGTCCAAGGGCTATGTTTAGCTTTCTTTTGTGGCCTGGATCCCTAATGGATGTTAGATGCTCGATGTATCGGATAATAAGATTAGCAGCATTAAATTGGTGGTTGGTCATGATATAGTAGGTGGTGAGTGAAAGGATGGGAGTGATGTGGATCCTTTCTCCAGCTTCTAAAATCACTGAGTTACGAAGGATGTGCTGGATTATGCGTGCATCATTGACTAGGGAACTGATAGTTGAGTCATAAAAAAGAGCATTTGTTTCCCTAAGAGTGGTGTTGACATGGGACAAGTTGAAATTAGGATTAGAGGCTAGAAGATGAAGCTTATCTCTAGTAGTGGATAGGCAAAGAAATTCATAAAAATCTTGGTATGTTATTTCGACAGGACGTCGATTAATGTAGGATTGGAGGGAGGTGAAATCGGCATTGAAACGAAGACTTGCAAAAAACTCAAAGAGGAGCTCAGAATTAAACAGGAAAGCTAGAGTTAGAATGAAAGACAGTGTGGTGTTGGTGAAGTGGTATAATACCTGAAAGTTTAGGGTGGCCTGATTGAAGATTCTTAAGGGGTTCATGCCAGCAGATTTGAAACCAACATATGCTGCTTCATCAGTAGCTTCAATGAAGCGAGGATCGATAACGCTCCTAGAAGAGCTGCCTGCAAGTGCACGTGATCGCTTCCCACCACCAGCCATATGAAGGAGTTGAGAGGTTGAGTGAGAGAGGAGTTAGAAATTATGGTGAAAAAATAAGGTCTTAAGGGCTATTTAAATAGTTTTATGAATATCATCCTAAATAATCATGGGATCATCTAGGATGGTTAGGAAAATTATTATCATCTAGAATGATTAGTCAAAAAGGCAGTCATATCATCCAGGATGATTAGATATCATTCTGGATGATTAGACACATGTGATCATCCTAAGGAGTCATTCTGGACGATCATTGATGAAAAGTATCATCCAGGATGATGAGGTGGATCATCTAGGATGATTAGCATTAATGGATCATACCAACCAAATTTAAATCATCCAAAATATTTTTAATAAGGATCATCCCAGATGAACAGGTGGATTGTCCAGGATGATTACCAATAATTGGTTCACATCAGCTATTGGATGTATTTTGAAAGGTGATTTGATCATATTGTCCAGGATTAATCATATTGTCCAGGACGATGTGAATAGAATTTACAAAAATTGAATGAGGGAGAGGAATGATCAGAGGAGTCCAAAATACAAAAAAAATTAAATCAAAATATAAAAGAAAAATAAAATAAACATAAAAAATGACAAATAAAAATAAAGTTTTTTCTTGAATCTATCCAGCTCCTATAATAGAGAATTTTTCCTTCAGTTTAAATTTAAAAGCCAATAAGAAGAAATTAACGATAGTGAAATCCAAAAAAAGTTCGAAAATCGATTTTTGAAAACCCTACCTCGGACACCTTATAGGTTGAACTCCCTTTTAAACACAAATCTGATTCAGAAGAAATAAAATT
The DNA here is from genome assembly GCA_019925795.1 of Dendrobium chrysotoxum. NCBI lineage: Eukaryota > Viridiplantae > Streptophyta > Magnoliopsida > Asparagales > Orchidaceae > Dendrobium > Dendrobium chrysotoxum. Next base: position 63,057,664 of record CM034302.1, on the reverse strand, counting down.
AGATAAGAAAAAGTGATCCTTTCAAACTTCTTTCCAGAAAAATATCTGATAAAATAGTATTGCAAAGTAAAGAATCAGAAATCATAATTTTCAATCTCAATGCTTGAAAATATTAATTGTCACACGGATTCTTCTAAGATTTTTTAAAGATTTGAAAGAGAAGGAAGCTTGTTTCTTTGTGGGCTCATTTTGTGCCTCTTTTTTCAATTATTTGATGCACTTTACGTATCTTTTGATTTTTGATACACTTTGTATATCTTGCAATTTAATTGGTGAATATTGCACATCTTTTTAGTATTGGGCTCATTTTGTGCCTCTTTTTTATTTGATTGGCGCACTTTGCACATCTTTTGCGAGCTTCCGTTCTTTCAACACCTCTAAAAGATTATCAGTTGTGAGATTATCTTCCAGATGTAAGAGAAGAAAAAACTCTCTCTCTTAGATAAGGAAGAGTAAACCACAAAACTAAATCATTCTTACACGATAATTGCAATCACCTGATTAAGAAAACACAAAAGTGATTCAATAATTTAGAACACTGCTCATATGAGATCGATTACTGTATAGTTCTCTATTTCAAAGTCCAACTTTTAATTTTGAAATAAATTATGATTTAAAAAGAAAATGCACCATTAAAGGAGTTAGAGGTAGAGAAATAATCATCAATATTTCTTCCTTTAACTGTATAAGAGAAGTCAATCACTGCTTACAAGCTTCTAATCAAAACTAGGGAAAAATCTTATTTGGAAATCAAGTTCATCAGTAGTAATGAGCAGTGATCTAATTCTGAAAAGAGTAAATAGTAAATCAAAGAACAAAGGAAAGAACATAAAAAGAACTAAACAAATCAAATAAGCGACCATATAAAAAAATAGGAGGTAATCAACAAGAAATAAAAAAAACACACAAAAAGAAATAGACAAACAACCCAAACAAAAACTAAGTACTAAAATATAAATAGGGAGCATCAATTTGAAGCATGAATATCTATCACACCTAACCTGGTTCTTAAGGTGCTAAAGGTTTCAATGGCTAGTGGTTTTATAAAGATATCTGCCAGTTGGTTTTCAGTGGCTACATGACGTAGCTCTGTCTCCTTTGGTAACATGGTCCCTAATAAAGTGGTGCCTGATGTTGATGTGTTTGGTCCTAGAGTATTGGATTGGGCTGTTAGAAATATAGATGGCACTATTATTATCATATATGACAGAAGTTATGCCAACAGGAAGTCCTAAATCTAGAATTTGTTACTTTAACTAACAGACCTGGGTCACACAACTTCCTAAGGTAATATATTCAGCTTCAGCAGTGGGCAGTACAATTGAGTTTTATTTTCTACTGGACTAGGAGACTAAGGATTGTCCTATAAATTGACATGTTCCAGAGGTGCTCTTTCTATCCACCCTACATCCTGCAAAGTCAGAATCAAAGTATCCTACAATTTCAAAGGAGGTGTTGTGTCTAGGATACCAGATTCCTAAGTTTTGGGTCCTTAAGAGATATCTAAGAATTCTCTTAATAGCAGTCATGCGGGACTCCTTTTGATCAGCCTAAAATCTAGCATAGAGTCAAACACTAAATATAATATTAGGTCTACTAGTAGTCAGATAAAGAAGTGATCCAATTATTTCTCAGTACTTCTTTTGATCTACAAATTTTTTATTTAAATCCTTATCTAACTGGACACTAGATCTCATGGTGGTGTTGATTTGCATAGCTTTATCCATTATATTTCTTCAGGATGTCCTTAATATATTTTGATTGATTAAGAAAAGTTCCATCATCCATTTTTCTTATGCTAAATCCAAGAAAGTAGAATAATTCTCCCATCATACTCATCTCAAATTTCTTACTCATTATTTTAAAAAAATTATCACATAAATCTTTATCAGAAGATCTAAAAAGTATATCATCAACATAGATATGGATAATGAGTAATTCATCTCCTACTCTCCTCAAAAAAAGGTGGTGTCTACGCTCCTCTTAACAAACTTTCTTTATAGTAGGAATGTTCTAAGCCTCTCATACCAAGCTCTGGGTGCCTGTTTTAATCCATACAAGGCCTTTTTTAATTTGAAAACATGATTTGGAAATTGGGAATTCTCAAAGATAGGGGGTTGATCTGTAAACATATCTTCATTTATTATCCCATTTAAAAAGGCACTCTTGACATCCATTTGAAAAAGATTAAATCCCTTATAATAGACAAAGGCTAGTAGCACTCTAATGGCTTCCAAATGGGCTACAGGGGCAAAGGTTTCCTCAAAATCAATCCCTTCTATTTTGTTATACCCCTTAGCCACTAATCTTACCTTATTTCTAACCACCATACGAGAATCATTCATTTTATTCTTAAAGACCCATTTGGTTCCCACTACAATCTAGCCCTTAGGTCTTTCTACTAGCTCCTAAACATTATTCCTAACAAATTGGTTCAGCTCCTCTTGTATGGCTAGGATCTAGAATTCATCAGAAAGAGCTTGATTGATATTGGTGTATTCAATCATTGAAATGAAGGCAGAGTGGTTTATTTCTTTTCTAAGTCCATACCTAGTTCTAACACCTTCAAAAAGATCTCCTAAGATTAATTCTTTAGGATGACTCGAAGAATATCTCTATTCTCTAGGCAATGAAACTTTAGGTTTTATCCTTTCCTTTAGATTGGCAGATTCTACTCCTTGGGTCTTCTACAACCTCCTTTTCTTCTACCCTAGACCCTCCAAGATTTTTAGATTCATCAAACACAACATGAGTGGTCTCCTCAACAGTCAGGGTTCTTTTATTGAAGACTCTATAGGATTTCCCAATACTTGAGTAACCTATGAACACTCCATCATATTTTGGGTCAAACTTTCCTAGTTGAGACTTTTCATTATTCAGAATGAATACCTTACATCTAAATGAAAGTTCGATAGGGATGTTAAGCCCTAGTGAACTAGTCCCGAGGCTAACCAAGAGGGGGGGGGGGGGTGAATTGGTTATTTAAAAATTTCACGAGGAACATAAAAAATCTTTTCGATACTTTGCAGCGGAAACAAGTAAACAAGAATGAAAAGATTAATCACAGATATTCACCCAAGCAGTTAATATCAGAAAAGTAAAGTGCAGAATAGAATCAGAAAAGCAAACCAGATTTTATAGTGGTTCGGTCAACTTGACCTACGTCCACTCCCTGGAGCCTCCCCTCCAGGTATTGCACTAAACAAAAAGTGACTCTCCTTTTGCTCCCACAGCAAGGCGGAGAAGCCTGTACAAAAAACCTCCTTTCCACCACCCGGTGAGGCAGAGAACCTAACCTCCTTTTGCTTCCACCTGAAGCGGGTAGAGAACCCAACGTCCTTTTGCTTCCTCCTGAAGCAGGCAGAGAACCTCGGATCTTCTTACCGACGATCCTCTCCCAAAGAACACCACCACGATGAAAGACGACAAGCAGAGAAGATGACTCTGATCCTTGCTTGGAGCAACCTTCATGAACCCTCACGAACTCCCCCACACAAGATCCTCTCTCTGTCCCAAACTCTCTCTCTCTAGGGTTTCTCTGGAAAGGAAAGGGGCAAAAGATTTTTCTTAATGGAAGAAAAATATCTTTTATAGGAGGGTTTAAAATTTGCCCTAAATCTCAACTGGTCGGCCAAGATCATCCAGAACGATCGATATATCATCCTGTACGATCAGTTCAAAATTAGCTGCTTCAGCCTGGACGATCTGGCTCTTCTGGACGATTAGTAAAAAAAGTTGTACATATCATCTCGTACGATTCTGCGACCGTCCGGGACGATTAGTGTAAATTGAGGAATTTCATCCAGAAGATAGTTAGGGTCGTCCAGAGAAACTTGTGCTGGACGACTGAAAAATGACTTGATCGTCCGGGATGATCGGGATATCATCCTGTACGATTAGTTCAAAAAGTACCCAAATCATCCTGGACACAGTTCAGGCCCTATAGCTGAAATGCACCAGACGATCATGATCGTCCGGGAGTATCTTGCGATCGTCTAAGACGATCTTGCGATCGTCCGGGACGATCTTGTGATCGTCCAGGATGATATGATCGTATCAATCAAATATAAATTGCTTTCCTTAATTACCAAATTAATTTAGGCATGATTGTACTAGATCGTCCGGGATGATACACGTATCGTCCAGGACGATCAGACCAAATATCTAAAAATAAAAACTTACCTAACTTGATCTGGTGGCTGAGAATTTTTGATTTGAGCTTATCGTCCCATACGATCCAAAGATCGTCCAGGACGATCAGCTTAATCAGACCCTCTTAACTTGGTCGCCCTAATTAGGGTTTCTGTTTTTACTTGATCGTCCAGGATGATGTGACTATCGTCTAGGATGATCTGAACAAAAATTTGAACAGAAACTCTAATTCACTCAAGATCTCCCCCTGAGTGTGTGTGTGTAAGGTTATTTAGCTAGGGGATCAGTTACATTATGATTGACTCAAGAAAAAGAAAAAGAAAAATAGTACACTTAGACACACTTGGACCCGATCTTGAGTTGGCTTGAGTTGCTCGTGATCTTTTGTGCCTGAAACGGGTTAGCCAAGCAAAAACACAATAGAGACATATTTGTCATCATCAAAACCTGATTTGCAACACTAAAGACATAGAGGTGAGAGTGGTTGGGTGTCCTATCCTTAAGAATTTCATAGGGCATTTTATTCAGCTAAGATATAAGATTTACCCTATTCAAAATATAACATGTTGTATTCTTCCTTTCAGCTATCCCGTTTTGCTGAGGGGTCCTAGGAGTTAAAAAATTATGATCTATCCCTTACTCCTTGCAGTAGGTTCCAAACTTCTCATTTTCAAATTCTCCACCATGATCACTATGAATAGTCACAATCTCATAACCTAGCTTCCTCTGAATCCAAGTAAAAAAATATCTTAACTCCTTGAACGATTCACTTTTGTGAGATAGGAATCTAACCTAGGTGAACCTCAAATAATCATCAATAATCACATACCCAAAAACTTTCCCTCCCAAGCTTGAAGTGCTGACAGGCCCAAAGAGATCCATGTGTAAGACTTCTAATGGTTTTGTTATAATTTGCGTAAATCCATTCGTTTAAGAAAATTCTAATATAAATTATTTTTGATGATTATAAAAGCTTATTATTTATTTGATTCTTCTCCAAACATATATTGGAGTTTCTTTTTGTATGCACTAACATATTTTTTCAGGATATTCACACTCCAGATTGCTGAAGACTTCAAAGTCATTTGTTAATATTTACTGAAAGTAATGTCTGTATTTCTTATTTTTCTTGAGTTTGAGAAAGTGTGATTATAAGTTGGATAACTATGCACACACACATAATGGGGGAGTAGAAACTTATATATATTTTTAAAACTGATCGTACAGTACGATATGATATCATACGGGATGATCTGTATTATATGTCCTCCACAACGAACCTATCTGGCTAGAAAAAATTTTCTAAGTTTAGTTCATACAGTACGAAATAGAATTCGTACAGAAGTTTTTGTGGTACGAATGACTCTATTTTTGGTTCGTATTGATTTGAACGGGACGAATCGTTCATTTTTGAACTATTCATACAGTACGAAATATAATTCATACAGAAGTTCTTATAGTACGAATATCTCTATTTTTTATTTATACTGATTCATATGGGACGAATGGTTCATTTTTGAACTATTCATACAGTATGAAATATAATTCATATAGAAGTTCTTATGGTACGAACAGCTTTGTTTTTGATTTATACTGATTCATACGAGATGAATCGTTCATTTTTGAACTATTCGTACAGTATGAAATATAATTCATACAGAAGTTTTTGTGGTAAGAATGGCTCTATTTTAGGTTCGTATGGGATTATACGAGATGAATTATTCAATGATTTGAACTATTTGTACAGTACGAAGATCGATCTACGGGATGATCGGGATGCGTGGAACTTGAAAAATTTAGTTTTTGGACAGTTTTTCTTGTCCTTAGTATTTAAGGACCTTTAAACTAACTTATAGGATGATGCTTCTACAAATTTCTTCTTGAGAGTGCAAGGGAGAGTGATAAGGGAGAGTGTTTGGGTGTGAGTTGTGTGAGATCCTTGAAGTGTAAATTATGAGGGGATTCATAAGGTTATCCAATAGAGAGGATTTCATTCTTTGTACTTTAAGTCACTTCCCTATCTCTTTGAAGACTCTTGAGAGAAGATCTTTGAAGAAGGTCTGGTTCTCTGCCATTACAAGGAGGGTGAAAAAGGATGCTTGGTTCTCTGCCATCACCAGGAGGGTGAAAAAGGATGATCGGTTCTCTGTCATCACTTGGAGAGTGAAAAAGGATGTTAGTTCTTTGCTGCACCTGGTTGGTGGAAGAGAGTTTGTAAAGGCTTCTCCACCTTGCTGTGGGGGCAAAAGGAGAGTCACTTGAGATTAGTGCAATACCTAGAGAAGGAGTCTCTAGGGAGTGGATGTAGGTCGTGTTTGACCGAACCACTAAAAATTCTGGTATTTTTTGTTCTTATTTTTTACTTTTTCCCCCTATTTTTTTTATACATTTTATTTTTCTGTGGTTGAATTTCTGAGATTGAAGAGAGTATTAAAAATCACTCTGTTCATACTGTACGAAGGTAGATCGTACTATACGATTTGCATTAGTTTTTTAAAATTCAAAGAGAATTTTTTTAAAAAAAAGGACCAATTCACCCCCCTCTTGGTTAGCTTAGGAACGTAAGCAATAGGTCTAACAACATATTCATACTTTCAAGTGGTATCAGAGCCAATTTCAAAAATCACTGTTTAAAATAATTTTTGAAATTTAATCATGGCTAATTTTGGAAACCAAAAAACTTTAGAAGGTTACTCGATCACTAGACCACCTTTGTTTGACAATATTCCATTTGATTTTTGGTAAACTCGCATGTCTACATTTCTATAATATCATGATTATCGCATGTGAATGTTAGTACAGGAAGGTTATACTGAACCCACTAGAATTATAGAAGGAATTAGAGTTCAAACACCTTTTACTGAATGGACTATAGAAGAACGTGAATTAGCTCAATTGAATACAAAGTGTTTGAATAGTTTCTTTTGTGCTTTGAAATCAGAAGACTACATGCGTGTTTCTACTTATAAATCAGGAAAAGAAATTTGAGATAGGCTTTGCATTACTTATGAAGGTACAAATAAAGTGAAGCAAACAAGGTTGAACATTCTTTTGCACGACTATAAACTATTTCACATGAAACCGAATGAATCAATCTCAAACATGTATATACATTTTACACATATAGCCACTTCATTGCAAGCCTTAGGTAGGGAATTAATGAATGCAGAAAAAGTAAATAAGATACTTTGTTGCTTACCTACTGCTTATGATTTAAAGATAACTGCTATAACCGAATCAAAAGATTTAAATGTCTATTCTATAGAAAATTTTCTTTGATCACTAATTGCTTATGAGCAATCTGTGACTCAAAGACAGATTGATGCAGGAGACAAGCGGAAGGAGAAAAACATAGCCTTGAAGGTGGATGATTCATATAGTGATCAGTCACTACTTGAGGATGAAGAGGACATTGCCTTGATAACAAGGCAATTTAGGAGTTTCCTAAAGAGGAAGCAGAGAAGACGCCAACAATGGAACAAGGGTAAGTTCCATAGAAATACAAATGCTTCTAACGATGTTATTTGCTATGAATGTAGGAAGCTAGGTCATATAAAGACTGATTGCCCCAATCTCAAGGGAAATCCTAGCAAGGAGAAGGCCGAGGAGAAACCAAAGGAAAGAAGGGGTAAAAAGAGACTTCAACGAGTATTTTGGGCGGACTCAGTATCAAATTCCTCAGAAACTGCACTAGAAGAGGAAGTCACAAATTTATGCTTGATGGCTGACAATGTTGGTCAATCAAATCAAGAAGAGGTATGTGACTTAAGTTATGATGAATTGTTTGAAGTTTATGAATGCATACATTCAACATATAAGAAACTAAAAAAACTACATGCTAAGTTAAATTTGGATTATTTAGAGCTGCAGAAAGAATATGAGATCCTTAGAAAAGATCATGCATTAATTGATAGTAACCACATGACCTTATTGGTTGAGTTTGATGATTTAAACAAATAGTATAATCTTTTAAAATCATCTCACACTAAACTTGAAAATGATTTCAAAACTTCTTTGGAGGAATCAGAATATAGAGAGAGATATATGGGCATGGAGATTTTAATTTTGGAAAATAGAAACTCATATCTTGAACTTTTGATGAAAACTATTGAAGAAAATAGACCAATACCCACACTTGAATAATACTTTAAGTCTAAACAAAAAAAAGTGAGTTCATCACCTAGGAAGAAAAGTTATAACTGATATAGACTAGGAAATCCTTTTCCTGGAGTGAGGTGTTTTGCATATGGTGCGTTAGGATATATTTCCCACACTTGTACATTTAGATATATAACACATTTAGTATGGAGACCTAAGGTGCATAAAACACAGCACATCACACATGCGTCTGGTTTAAAATTGCCAAGAGGAGAACCCAAACTTGTTTGGGTTCCCAAGACTAATATTTGATTATTTTGTAGGTATGCTCTCACACAAGACCTCATGAGAGCATTTGGTACCTGGACAGTGGCTGCTCTAAGCATATGACTGGAGATGCAAAACAATTTATAACGTTGGAAGCCAGGAATGGAGGCAAGGTTACACTTGGAGAAAATACTACCAAGAGAGTGGTAGGTACAGGTATGATTGGAAACTTGAAAAACTTTGTGATTGAAAATGTTATGTTAGTTAAATATTTAAAACACAATCTATTGAGCATAAGTCAATTGTGTGACAAAGGTTATCATATCAAATATTTGCATACTAGTTGTGTTATCAGTCAGAATGGACTTGTTGTATTGAATGGTGATAGAATAAATAAAATTAACATGCTAGATTTGAATGCTGTAAAACCTTCTACTGCTTTGTGTTTGAAAATTGTATCAGATGAATCTTGGTTATGGCATAGAAGACTTTGTCACTCTAGCATGAGAAATATTAGGAAAATCACCTAAAAAGAGTCTGAGGAGTACCCAAACTTGACTTTACAAAAGACCACTTGTGTGATGCATGTCAATTAGGAAAACAAGTCAGATCCTCATTTAGTTCAATCAAGGAGGTTAGAACTAGCAAGCCCTTAGAAATCCTACACATGGATCTATTTGGACCTGTTAGTACCTTACGTTTAGGAGGAAAAAGATTTGGGTATCTAATTATGGATGATTATTCTAAATTCACCTGGATTAGATTTTTATATCATAAAAGTGAATCATTTGAGGAGTTTAGAGATTTTGCCACTTAGATTCAAAGAAAATTAGGTCTAGAAATTGTAACAATCCAAAGTGATCGTGGGGGAGAATTTGAAAATGAGTTATTTGATGATTTTTGCAAATCTCATGGGATAGATCATAACTTCTCAGCTTCTAGGACACCTCAACAGAATGGAGTAGTTGAGAGAATGAACAGGACATTGGTTGAAACTGCTAGAGCCATGTTGGCAGAGTATTCACTTCCAAGATATTTTTGGGCTGAAGCAGTTAGCACCACATGTTATGTGTTGAATAGGATGAACATTAGATCAAAATTAAACAAGACACCCTATGAACTTCTCAAAGGTAGGATCCCAAACCTCTCACACCTACATATTTTTGGATGTAAGGTGTTCATACACAACAATGGAAAAATTATCTTAGGAAAATTTGATCCTAAATCTGATGAAGAAAATTTTCTTGGATATTCAGGTGTTTGGAAATCCTATAGAGTTTTCAATAGAAGGACATTGGTAGTTGAGGAGACCACTCATGTTATTTTCAATGAACTGATAATAGTGGAGGGTCTAGAATATAGGAAGATGATGTTGTAGGAATAACCCAAGGACTTAAAAATGTAAAAGTGGAAGAAAGGGTTGAAATTCAAGAAGAGAAAAGTTGGCCTAGAGATTTGAATTATCTCAAGAGTCATCCTAAGGAGTTGATTTTAGGATACCTAAGTGAAGGAGTTAGGACTAGGCATGGTTTGAGGAAAGAAGTAAATCATTCAGTATTTATTTTGATGATTGAACCCACTAATATTAATCAAGTACTTATGGATGAATTTTGGATTTTGGCCATGCAAGATGAATTGAATCAATTTAAAAGAAATGATGTTTGGGAGTTAATTGAAAGGCCAAAAGATCAAAGTGTAGTTGGGACTAAGTGGGTGTTCAAAAATAAAATGAATGATTCAGGAGTTGTGATAAGGAATAAGGCTAGATTGATAGCTAAGGGGTATAAACAAATAGAAGGAATTAATTTTGAGGAGATATTTGCCCCTGTAGCAAGACTTGAAGAAATTAGAGTTTTGTTAAATTTGCCTGTTTTAAAGATTTTAAATTGTACCAAATGGATGTTAAAAGTGCCTTTCTAAATGGGGTGATAGAAGATGATGTTTATATTGAGCAACCTCCAGGTTTTAAAAATTTTAAATTCCCTAATCATATTTTTAAATTGAAAAAGGCATTATATGGACTAAAATAGGCACCTCAAGCATGGTATAAGAGGTTAAGCACTTTCCTATTAAAAGGATCATTTGTCAAAGGAAGTGTGGACACCACTCTATTTTTTAAAAGAGTTGTAAATGAAATACTCATTGTACAAATATATGTTGATGACATAATTTTTGGATCAACTGATAAAAGTCTTTGTGATGAATTTTCAAAAATAATGAGTAGTGAATTTGAGATGAGTTTAATGGGTGACTTGAGTTATTTTCTTAGGTTTAACATAAAGTAAAATGAGGAAGGAACTTTTCTATGTCAATCTAACTATGTTAAGGATATCCTCAAAATATATGAAATGGATAATGCTAAACCAGTAACTACACCCATGAGTTCCTCAGTATTATTAGATAAGGATCCTAAGGGAAATCTATTGATCAAAAGAAGTTTAGAGGAATAATTGGATCATTGCTTTATTTGACTGCTAGTAGACCTGACATCATGTTTAGTGTTTGCTTATGTGCTAGATTTCAAGCTGATCCAAAGGAATCACATTTGACTGCAGTGAAAAGAATTTTAAGATATCTTCTGGGAACTCAAAATTTAGGGATTTGGTGTCCTAAGAATAGTTCTTTTGAAATCATTGGATACTCAGATCCTAATTTTGCAGGCTGTAGGGTTGAAAGGAAGAGTACTTCTGGGACTTATCAATTTATTAGAAATTCTTTAGTATCCTGGTCTAGTAGGAAACAAAATTTAGTAGCACTTTCTACATCTGAAGCAGAATATATTGCCTTAAGGACTTGTGTTGCACAGGTGCTTTGGTTGAAATAGCAAATGGTTGACTTAGGATTTTCTATTGGTACCATTCCAATCTTTTGTGATAACACCAGTGTTATTTGCATTTCTAAAAATCCTATTCAACATTCTAGAATAAAGCACATTGATATAAGGCATCATTACACACGAGATCATGTAGAGAAAGGGAAAATTAAACTACATCATGTCGGTACTAAAGATCAACTTGCAGATATTTTCACAAAACCCTTAGCTTTTGACACTTTTAGCATTTTAAGGACAAGGCTAGGTGTAATTGATCTTAATGCTTGATTAAAATTTTTGTAAATTTTATTTTGTAAGTGTTCATTAGTTTGTTTCTAGTCTATTATATTTTTGTGGTTATTTTGTATGTCTTCTTTAATTTAAAAAAAAAAATATATGCACCTTGTCTTATGTTGGTTTTTAATTGGGTGCTAAAAACCTGTAGAGTTGGAGTGACAAAATATAATTTTCTATGTCTATTCGTATCATACGATGACATCATCGTACTGTACGATTGTAGGAGTTTTCGTCTGTACGAATGCAGAGGATTCACGGTTAGTGTTAGTTATTAGTATTGATCATCCAGGATGAATACATTTTCGTCTGTATGATCCATGTGTTAATTTGGATGAGGACGAACTTAACCGTCACTGAACGATCCTTTAATATCCTCATCGTCCCGGATGAACATGTCATCGTCTATATGATCGGAAAGTCAAAAAGCCTGTACGAAAGGATGCCTCGGGATGAGTAGTTTATGAAAAACTATTTCATTTTGACTGCTTTCGTTCATCCTGGATAAAATTTGATTCATCCAGGATGAAATAAATTTTGTTGTGTACAAAATGCATTCGTACAGTACGATTGAATTGATTTTCTATATAAAAGAGGGCCATTTTCTTTCATTTTATCTTTACTTCAAACCCGTTAGAGCATAGTATAGAGATGTCAGGAAGTGGAAAAAGAGTGCGTCAATCCAGAGGGACTTATTCAAGGAGGGACTGGGATGATAATTGTTTGAGTGGAGAAAGTGAAGAGGCGTACTATAGATATGCCGTATCCAAAATCACTCCTCCCCGCATTCTACTACAGGAAAATCTCCATTTTACGTTAATGCCTCTCTTTGATACTACCCTTTTCTCTTTCCTTCTCACTCTAATCTACTCATAAAATAAAGACCTCTTCCATGTTTTTCTAGCTAACATGACTTTTAGTCAGGATCATACTAGGATCTCATCCTATGTTCTGAAACAAAGAGTAGAGATTACCAAGGAGGATCTAGGAGAATACTTTCATCTAGGAACTTTGGGCATACGTGCACATACTTTAATTAGTCGATCTGACTATGACTGGTCTGAAGTCAATCAGGTCATTAGAGGTGTAAGACAACCAACTCACGTTCCTCGAGTCGACACCTTGAACCAAAATGCCTGAATAATTCAACATGTTCTTAGGACCTCCATCATTCCTAAAGCTGGAGATAGAGTAAACATGACTCCTCTTCTCTCTTCTATCACTTACCTGATTATGTCTGGTCAACCTATTGATGAAGCCCAACTAATTTTAGATTATATTTTTTACCTTATTTATATTGGCCATCCTAGTGTGAAGAGGAAGAAGAATATTGCTCTTGGTCATGTAATCTATTTTATCCTTGAAAAGAAGTACAACATAATCCATCCTGACAGACCTTCTGAACTCCCACTCTATTTCACTGATGCCTCTTTTAGAGCACTTTTTAGGAGAGATAAAAATGTAATTAGTTCTGATGATGAACCTGCACCTGGATCCAACCAAGACTTCTACCAGGATATGGTCCAGCGATTTAATAGGCTTGATCAAAGATTTGATCATATGGAGGCACACCTGAAGTAGTAGAATGATAAGTACAAAGAAGATAGGGGGTGGATAAGGGACCAATTCGAGTCTGTGAATATAAACATTGTAATGCTTAATAGCTATTTTACTCTATTCGGCGCTCCACCACCTCCTTTAGATCAGGGTCCCTCATATTACTAGCAGGATTTGTGTTGGCTTGGCTTGACTTTGGATGTGATTGTTTTTGTTGTTCTTCTTAGTAGTATGCTTGTGGTTGTTAGTTTTTTCTGTGATTGTTATATTTGGATGTAGCAAACTTAATCTTATGTGATTGTGGTTATAATGTGAAAGTTTACTATGATTAATTATTTAAATTGATATCTTAAAATATAAAAAAAGGGGGTTCATTGTTTATGTGCATATTATTCTGTGATAATGAGTATGATTGGAATTTACTATTTCTAAAACACTCAATTGTAGTTGATTAAATTTCTAAAATGTTAATTGAGTTTATATTATAATAAAAAATTCTGTGCATAACTTTAAATTCTCAAAATATTTAGATATTGTTATGATTTGGTGTGGATTGGAAGATATTATTTTATCTTATTTAGACATGTATTACTTAGATAAAATTGATGTATATTTGATGTCTTAATATTACCCTTACACTTTATATCAAAGTGTTCACTATTATATTTGTGACCCAGAGATAGTGTTGTTGGAAAGAATTTTATTAAATGAAAATAAACAAAGCATAGCTTGAAAAGATGCACAAAATGTGCCATCCAATAAAAGATGTGCAATGTCGCCAAATCTAGAAAGAGGTACAAGTGTGCCATACAATAAAAGATGAACAAGGTCACCAAATCTAGAAAGAGGCAAAAAATTAGCCCAAACATTGAAAAGATATGAAATGTCACAAATTATTCTTTCCTTTAGCATTTTCTCCAAGTTCACTAATCAATGATTGTCACTTTTGACTTAGAAATTTGGTAATTTTATTTCATCTTTTGTGCAAAAGTTATGTCTACTAATCTGTCTAATACATTATTGCTATAGATCAACTTTTCTTCTCCTCATTATAATATATAATCTAGATCTTTTTGAGTCTTTACTTTTTGTATTTGAGTCTAATAATGTAGTTAACCTTCCTTTAACATTCTTCAACTTCTCAACTAATTTAAGTGTCTTCCTTTTTTGTTGTTGTCAAAAGGGGGAAAGTTTTATTGTTTGACTTTGTTTGATTGACTTTATTTGACTTGTTGTATTTAATTTTATTTTATTTTTAGTTGCTTGTGTATGTGTTTGTGTTGTATGTGCTTGTGTGTAGTGCTTGTGTTACATATCTTGTGTGTATACGTTTGTGTTGTATGTGATTGTGTGCTGTGCTTGTGTTGCATGTCTTATTTATTTTTCATAACTTTCCCTTCATTTTATCAGTTTGTTAGATCATCTAACCTCCTTTTATCGATTGTTTAGGATAGGTCATTTCTTTAGGGGGAGCTTAGGCTTTAGGGGGAGCGTAGGAGATCATTTAGTTAGGGGGAGTGTACATTTAGTAGAAGTTTAGGATTCATTTGAATTTAATGGTTAAATCAAACAAATAAATGTTTTGCCATCATCAAAAAATGGGGAGATTGTTATGATTTGTGTAAATCCATTTGTTCAAGAAAATTCTGATACAAATTATTTTTGATGATTACAAAAGCTTATTATTTGTTTGATTCTTCTCCTAACATATATTGGAGTTTCTTTTTGTGTGCACTAACATATTTTTTTCGGGATATTCACACTCCAGATTATTGAAGACTTCAAAGTCATTTGTTAATGTTTACTGAAAGTGAAGTCTGTATTTCTTATTTTTCTTGAGTCTCAGAAAGTGTGATTGTAAGTTGGATAACTGTGCACACACACATAATGAGGGAGTAGAAACTTAAATTTTTTTTAAAATTGATTGTACAGTACGATATGATATCGTATGGGACGATCTGTATTATATGTCCTCCACAACGAACCTATCTGGCTAGAAAATTTTTCTAAGTTCAGTTCATATAGTACAAAATAGAATTCATACATAAGTTTTTATGGTACGAACGCTCTATTTTTGGTTCGTACTAATTCAAATGGGACGAATCATTCATTTTTAAACTATTCATACAATACGAAATATAATTCATACAGAAGTTCTTATGGTACGAACGACTCTATTTTTGGTTCTTACTAATTCGTATGGGTTGAATCGTTCATTTCTGAACTATTCGTACAGTATGAAATATAATTCGTACAGAAGTTCTTATGGTACGAACAACTCTATTTTTGGTTCATACTGATTCGTATGAGACGAATCATTCATTTTTGAACTATTCGTACAATACAAAATATAATTCGTACAGAAGTTTTTATGGTACGAACTGCTCTATTTTAGGTTCGTATGGGATCGTACGAGATGAATCATTCAATGATTTGAACTATTCGTACAGTATGAAGATCGATCGTATGGGACGATCGGGATGCATGAAACTTGAAAAATTCAGTTTTTAGACGATTTTTCTTGTCCTTAGTATTTAAGGACCTTTAAACTGACTTGTTGGAAGATGCTTCTATGAATTTCTTCTTGAGAGTGCAAGGGAGAGTGATAAGGGAGAGTGTTTGGGTGTGAGTTGTGTGAGATCCTTGAAGTGTAAATTGTGAGAGGATTTACAAGGTTATCCAATAGAGAGGATTTCATTCTTTGTACTTCAAGTCACTTACCTATCTCTTTGAAGACTCTTGAGAGAAGATCTTTGAAGAAGGTCTGGTTCTTTGCCATCACGAGGAGGGTGAAAAAGGACGCTTGGTTTTCTGCCATCACTAGGAGGGTGAAAAAGACGATTGATTCTTTGCCATCACTTGGAGAGTGAAAAAGAATGTCGGTTCTCTGCCGCACCTGGTTGGTGGAAGTGAGTTTGTAAAGGCTTCTCTGCCTTGCTGTGGGGGCAAAAGGAGAGTCACTTGAGATTAGTGCAATACTTAGAGAAGGAGTCTCTAGGGAGTGAATGTAGGTCGTGTTTGACCGAACCACTATAAATTCTGGTGTTTTTTGTTCTTATTTTTTACTTTTTTGTACTATTACTTTTATGCATTTTATTTTTTTGTGGTTGAATTTTTGAGATTGAAGAGAGCATTAAAAATTACTCTGTTCATACTGTATGAAGGTAGATCATACTGTACGATTTGCATTAGTTTTTTAAAATTCTAAGAGAATTTTTTTTAAAAAAAGGACCAATTCACCCCCCTCCTGGTTAGCCTAGGGACATATGCAATAGGTCTAACAACCTATTCGTACTTTCAGGTTTGCTAGTGTTTATATCTTTAATTGAGTGGAAAGAGGATTTGACTTGTATTCCTATCTGACAGACATCACACAGGTGGTCCTTAGTGAACTCTAGTTTGGGGACACCTCTCACTAAGTCTTTTTGGGTGATCTTTTTACGGCTTTTCATGTTCGCATGACACAATATTCTATGCCATAGCTATGATTCATCAGTAATTAATTTTAAGCAAATAACAATATCAGCTTTAAAGCAATTCAGATCCAACATGTAAATATTATTGATCTTTTTTCCCTGCAAAATAATTTTGTCATTTAAGCTTATAATGTTGCATGTGGGAAAAATTTTATGCTGAAGCCTTTATCACAGAGCTGGCTGATGCTGAGCAGATTGTATTTCAGTTCATCTATAAGTAAAACATTATCAATAATAAAATTTCTTGAATCACCAATTATACCTGCACCCACCACTCTCCTGGTGGTATTGTCTCCAAGTGTTACCTTACCTCCTGCCTTAGTCTCCTATGAAATAAATTGATCTGTATCTTCAGTCATATGCCTTGAACATCCACTATCCAGGTACCACATACTCTCACGAGGCCTTCTGTGACAGCATTCTTACAAAATCATCAAATATCAGATTTAGGAACCCAAATAGGTTTGGGTCCCTTATGATGAAAAGAGAAATGCGATGCCTGCATGCTATGCTATGAATCATATTATTTTGGTCTCCACACCAAATGTGTTTTACAATGAATGGTGCAAGTGTGAGAGATATATCCTAACATACCACAAAAAAATATCTAACACCAGGAAAAGGATTTACTAATTTATTTGGGTTATAGTGCCTATTCTTAGGTTTGAATGATGCATGCTTTTTACAAAACCCTACAAGTGTAGGTGGTGTTTCATTTTGTTCTAATGCAATGATCTTATCTCTTAGAAATTCATTTGCTTTTTCATAGCTTGCCACTTGCTGTTTCAATGCATGCTCCCTACTATCTAAATCACATGCCATGGTGTCTAGTTCTTTGAAAGCTCTTTCTAAATCAACATATAATATTTTTAAGATATCATGCTCAGCAGATAAATCAGAATGCTTTTTATTTAATTCATCAAATTTATCAAGTAATGCCATATGATTGTTATCCAAGGTGGAATGATCTTTAATCAAAGTTTCATGCTCCTTTTAAAAGTTTAAAAATTTCAGTTTCAGGCTAGGATGCAATTTTTAACTTCCTATACGATGTATGAATTTTCTCAGAAACTTCAAGCAATTGATCATACATTAATTCACATACCTCTTTTTGGTCAAAGTGACCAAGGTGATCATTCACCATCAAACACAAGTTGGTTACCTCCTCATAAGCTTCAGTTTTGGTAGAGTTAGATGCTGAATCAGCCCAGAAAGCCTTTTGGATCCTCTTCTTATCCTTCTTGAACTTGGGTTTCTCCTCATCCTTCTTATTGTTTGGGTGAGTCTTAAGTATAGGGAAATTAGTCTTCAGAGGCCCAGGCTTCCTGTATTCAAAGAAAATAATGTTAGATGAACCTTTAAAATTCTTAACAGATTTACCTTTATTCCACTTCTAATGATGCTTTTATTTTTTCCTCAAGAAGATCTTGAATTGCCTAGTGATTAAGGCAATGTCATCATCATAAAAAAAATAAAGAGCCAGAGTCAGAATCATCAGCCTTTAAAGCTATGGCTTTCTCCTTTTTTCACATACATCAAGCTGCCTTTGGTTCACTCCTTGCTTGTAAGCAATTAGTGATCCAAGTAAGTTATCAATTGAATAACTTTTCAAATCTTTTGATTCAATAATTGCAATAATTTTAGCATCAAATGAAGATGGCAAACATCACAAAATCTTGTTCACTTTTTCATAATTTGTAAGCTCTCTTCCTAAGGCATGTAGGGAAGTGACAATCTGTGTAAATCTAGTGTATATCTTAGAAATTGATTCATTGGGTTTCATGTGAAAGAGTTCATAATCATGCAAGAGAATATTTAGTCTAGATTGTTTAACCTTGTTCGTTCCTTCATAAGTAATGCATAATCTATCCCAAATTTTTTTCCCAGTTGCACAAGTTGAAACACGCATATAATCTTCAGATTTCAATGCACAAAAATAACAGTTCAAATATTTAGCATTCAATTAAGCAAGATCTCTATCATCAGTTGTCCATTCAGTAAAAGGATCAGTTGTCCATTCAGTAAAAGGAAGTTCTATTTTAACACCCTTAACAAGTCTATAAGGTGCAGTATAACCTTCTCTAACAAGCATTCACATGCGATAATCAATCGATTATAAAAAGGTGGACATGCAAGTTTTCCAAAAATCAAAAGGAATATTATCAAATAAAGGTGGTCATGTGATTGAATAACCTTATGCAGTATTATGATTTCCAAAGTTAGCTATGGATCAAAATTTCAAAGTTTTTCAAAACTTGATTTATGAATCCCACTCTCATACCACTTCAAAGTTTGTTAGGGTTGTTAAGCCCTTATGAACAAGTCCTAAGGGCTAACCAAGAGAGGGGGGGGGGGGGGGTGAATTGGTATTTTAAAAATTCTCACACAAATAGAAAAATATTTTTATCTTTTTAAATATTTTAAAATATAAATAATTAAAGTGAAAGCAGATAACTAAAATCAGATATTCTAACCACAGATTAGATCACAGAAATATATGGAAATTAAAGTGCAGAAAAGTAAATAAAAAGAGCACACCAAATTTATAGTGGTTTCGTCAACTTAACCTACGTCCACTCCCTAGAGCCTCCCCTCTAGGTATTGCACTAACAACTATAGTGACTCTCCTTTTACTCCCACAGCAAGGCGGAGAAGCCCTTAAAAAATCTTTCCACCAACACTAGTGAGGTAGAGAACCTTGACTCCTTTTGCTTCCTGCTAAAGCAAACAGAGAACCCAAAATCTTTTTGCTTCTTCCTGAAGTAGGTAGAGAACCAGAAGTCCTTTTGCTTCCTCCTGAAGCAGGCAGAGAACCTAGATCTGATGCTGATGATCATCTCCCTAGAGCTACCACGGAACCAAGGATAAAGAAGGAAGATGATGATCAAATCCTTGCTTGGAGCAACCTTTGTGAATCCCCTACCAAACTCCCCCTCATAAGATCCTCTCTCTCTCTCTCTCCCTAACTCTCCTTCTCCTCTAAGCTCTCTTGAAGTGGAAAAACTAGCAAAAGATTTGAGAAGAGATGTTTAAAGAGCATAAATAGAAGGCCTAAAAAATGCCCTAAAATTTAACTTGCCGACTATATCATCCAAGATAATCTATCAATCTTCCTATACGATTAGTACAAAATTATCCATTTTTTTTGGACGATTACCATGGTCTGGACGATCAGAAGAAATACTTTCTACATATCATCCATGACGATCTTACGATCGTCCGGGATGATTAATTCAATTTGAGTGAAAAATGACAAATCGTCCAGACAATTGTTCAGGATGTCCAGGATGATATCCTAGACGATCAGAAGAAAATCATGGTTCTCATCTGGGATGATTGGAAGTCCCATAAAATATAAAGGATTATTCGGGACGATCAGGACGATCATCCTATATGATGTGATTGATCAATTAAACCATAATTGGTCTCCTAATCAAGGGTTTATTTTACAAAAGGTTATAATGAATCGTCTAGGATGATCAAGATTATCCTGTATGGTTAGTTCAAAATATACAAAATAAAATATTGCCTAAAATGTGATTGGAGAATGATTTTTGAATTTAAACATATCATCCAGGATGATTGGAGTGTCGTCTAGGATGATCTGCCTAATCAAATTTGCTTAACCTAGATGCCCTAATTAGGGTTTATGATTTGAACTAATTATCTAGGATGATTTTGGATCATCCTGTATGATATGCTCAAAATCCAGAAAATACTCAAACTTACCAAATTTCTCCCCTTAGTGTGTGTGTGCAAGGTTACTTAGCATCATGATCCATCCTATTATATTTGACTCAAGAAAAGGTAAAAAATCATTGGAATTTAAACTTACAAACCGACTCAGTCCTAGTCTACCCAATCTTTAGCTGGCTTGAATTGCAATTGACTTTGTGGACCTGAAAAGTTAATAAGCAGGGCAACAAAAATAGATGTGCAGTAATAACAGGAATGTTTGTTATCATCAAAATTATAATGCTTGAATCCAGATTTATAGCAATATAAATATGAAAGGTTTGGTTTTGTACCCTTAAGAAATACATATAGAGTCTTTTTTATTTTAGATCTTATGTTTACTCGATTAAAAACATTGCAAGCAATATTCATAGCTTCTACCCAAAAATACTTGGGTAGACTATGCTTATAAAGCATTACCCTAGCAACTTCTACAAAATCTATTTTTCCTTTTAGCTATACCCTTCTGTTGTGGGTTTCTAGTGGCAAAATAATTATGCTCTATTTGAGATTCTTGGTAAAATAATTCTAATTTTTTTGTTTACAAATTTACCTCCATGATTGCTATGGATTGTTGATGTTAAACATCTTATTTTTCCTTAAATCCAAATTGAGAAAGTTCTAAATTTTTCAAATGATTTATATTTATTTACCAAGAATTTAATCCAAGTGTTTATAGAGTAATCATCAATAATCACAAATCCAAATGGCTTCTCACCTAGTCTTTGTGTTAATAGTCCAAATAAATCCATGTGAAGCACTTCTAAAGGTCCAGTGGTTACTACATCCTTAATGGAATGGAAAGAGGATTTAGTTTGCTTCCCTAATTGACATGCATCATAAAGTTCTTTAGAAAATTCCAACTTAGGAATTCCTATAACCAATTCTAATTGAGTGAATTTCATAAGAGTTCTCATGCTTACATGACGAATTTCATATGCCATAACCATGATTCATCAAGAATGGTTTTCAAATAGCAAACAACACTTGGCTTGTTAATACTGTTCAAATCAATCACATAAACATTATTAATTATTAATCCTACTTAAACAATTTTTTTATTTAATATTAATAAAAAATTTTTAGAAAATAAATTTATATTAAATTTTTTATCTAAAAGAAGATACTTTTATTTATGTTTTAATCTTTCTACTAATAAAATAATTTATATGGAATATTTATCATCTTTACTGATATTACTTGTACCCACCACCTTTCTTATAGTGTTATCTCCTAGTGTGACCTTTCCTCCACTTCTAACTTCCAGCGTGATGAATTATTTCATATCTCTAATTAAGTGTAAAGAACATTCGATGTCCAGGTTCCACAAGCTTTCATTGGACCTCTTATGAAAGTACACATGATTATTGTTAGAGACATCCATGCTATCTTTAGCCTTTAAATAGAAGTTGGTAAACTCCTCTTAAGTATTAATTTTTTTATGATTGTAAATCTGAGTTTGCGTAGAAAGCCTTTTAAAATTTTTGTTTGTCCTTTCTATACATTGCCTTTATCCTCACCATTATCCTTAGATGAGTGGCTCTTAGTGTTTGGGCAATCATATCGGATATGTCCTAGCTCTTGTTTTGCTCAAAATAAACCACATTAGTAGAAAACTATTTAATTTTGCACTTTTTCCTTTATCTTTATCAAGGTAGTGCTTTTGCTTGGGTTTTAGGAATCTTTAAATGGGTCATCAGTGTAATATTATCATTTCCATCTACTCCTAAATTGTTGCTCTCTATATCATCAATCATTAGCACTATTGTCCGCTCCTATTTCTTTTCAACTAAATCTGCATTTCTTTGACTAACCTTTATCTCACAGGTAATCAAAGAACCAAAAAGATTATCAATAGAATATGAATTTAAATCTTTTGACTCAGAAATTGTAATAGCTTTTATATCCCAAGATTTAGGTCAATAACATTAAACTTTGTTAACTTTCTAAGAATTTAAAATATTTCTACTGAAAGCATGCATTGATGTGATAATTTTTATAAATTTAATATAAATTTCATAAAAAAGATTCACTACATTGCATGCGTAAAAGTTTATATTTGTGCGATAACAAATGCATGTGGGATTGTTTTACTCACTGGTTCCTTCATAAGTTATAAAAAGTCTATCCCATATCTCCTTACCTATGGTATAAGATGAAACATGCATATAGTCTTCAGTTTTTAGAGCATAAAAAAGAAATTAAGATATTTGGCATTAAGTTGTGCTAAATCACACTCTTCTATGGACCATTTAGTAAAATATCTCTATTTTTTAACTCTATTCACAATCCAAAAATGATAAAGCATAACTAGTTTTGACACACAAATCAATTAATTGTCAAAAGATGGACACACAAATATTCTAAGAATAAAATGGAATGTTATAAAATAATACACTACCACAATGTTATGGTTACCAAAGTGTACTATGTGGATCTACTCAAGATATTTAAATCTAAGAATCGAAAACCACGCTTTGATTCCACTTAAAAAGTGCTTATGGCACATCAAGAGGGGAGGCATTGAATTGATATTTAAAATGATCCTTTTCTTAAGATCAAGTGTGAGATATGCAAAAGCAATTTAAGAGAATAGAAAACAACAATAACAGCAAAAAGCCTTTATCCCACTAAAATGTGGGGTCAGCTGCATGAATCCTTTTTCTCTATTGTGCCCTTTTAAGGGTCAAATTATCATCTAAATCTAATTAAAAAGAGGTCATTTCTAATATTTTCTAACTAAGTATTTTTTGGTCTACCTCTACCTTTCTTAACATAATTCAAATCTAATACATCCACTTTTCTAACCGGGTCATCAGAAGGTTGCCATTTTAGGTGACCAAATAGTCTTAGGCAATTCTCTCTAATCTTATCTTCCACTGGAGAAACTCCAACCTTTTCACCTATATGCTCATTTTGTATCCTATATTTAAGAATAAAGCCACTCATCTACCTGAGCATCCTCAACTCTGCAACACTTAACTTAATATTATGCTTGTCTTTTAATGGCTAACGTTTTGCACTATAAAGCATTGTAGGTCTCACTACCATCTTACAGAATTTTCCCTTAAGTTTGAGAGGGAATTTTCCATTATATAACAAGCCCGATGCATTGCTCCACTTTAACTATCCAACTTGAATTTTACTAATAATATCCCCATCTATTTCACCATCACTCTGAATAATAGATACATGATATCTAAAATGTGTGCTTTTATTAATGACTTAATTTCCCAAAGTCACAATCCCCTCACTAGATCTATTTTTACTAAACTTTCACTCCATATATTTAGTTTAGATCTACTCAAACGAAAGCCTTTAGACTCTAAGGCTGACCTCCATAATTCAAGTTTATCATTAATTCCCTCTCTAGTCTTATCAACAAGAAGAATATCATCAGTAAAAGGCATACACCAGGGTACAACCTCTTGCAAATGTATAGTGAGAAAATCCATGACTAAAGAAAAAATATGTGGGCTTAAGGCTAATCCTTGATGTAATCCAATTGAAAAAGTAAAATACTTGGTCAAACCACCTTGTGTTTGACCACAAGTAATAGCTCCTACATACATATCCTTAATGACTTGAATATAAGCATTATTAACCCCTTTCTTATGTAGAACTCTCCATAGCACTTCTCTTGGAACTTTATCATATACTTTCTTTAAATCAATAAAAATCATATGTAGATCCTCCTTATTCTCTATATACTTCTCCATCAAACCTCTCAATAAATGTATAGCTTCCATAGTAGACCTACCTGACATGAATCCAAAGTGATTTTGAGAAACATTAGAGTCATGTTGCAACCTATGCTCCATGACTCTTTCATATAGTTTTAAAGTATGACACATTAACTTAATTCCTCTATAATTTGCACAATCTTATGCATCAGCTTTATTCTTAAAACTAGGAATCAACACACTTATTCTCCACTAATTTGGCATCTTATTAGTCTTTAAATCAATATTAAAAAGTTTAGTAAGCCATGAAATTCCTTCATCTCCTAAGTATTTCCACACCTCTATTGGAATATCATAGGGTCCAACAGCTTTTCCACACTTCATTTTCTTTAAAGCCTCTTTAACTTCGATTTTACTAATACGCCGATAAAAACAAAAATCTTTATTTTCATTTAGGGTGCTAAGGTCACTAAAGTCAATTGCATTCTCATAATCTTCATTAAAAAGTTTAGCAAAATATCTCATCCACCCTTATTGAATATCCTTTTCTAATAAAAGCACTTTTTTATCTTCATCCTTAATACACTTCACTTGAACTAAATCCTTACTACTATTATCTCTTTGTTTAGCTAACTTATACAGATATAACTTTTTCCCTCCTTAGTATCAAATCTATTATATAAATCATTAAAAGCTAAAATCTTTGCATTGCAAATTACTTTCTCAGACTCCTTATGGGCTTCTTTATATCTTTCCCAATTATCAGAGTTTTTAAAACTAAACCAATTTTTATAACAAATCATCTTTTTTTTTTCTTTCTCTTACATTTTGATTCCACGACCAACTATTTTTACTATTAATAGCTTTTTCCTTTGATACTCCAAGCATATCTTTTGCACCATTCTTAATATCACTAACTACTTTTTCTCACATAACATTAGCTTCTTCATGCATAGATAAAATCTTAAGATCTAGAATCTTACTCTAAAAAATATTTTTGTTAATATTATTTAAATGCCCCCATCTAATCCTAGAATAATGATTTACTTTATTTTAATTTTCTACCCCTTCATCTTAAAGTCTAAAATTAATAAGTGATGTTGGGAACATAAACTTTCGCTTTGAATAACTTTATAATCTTTGCAATCTAAATGATTTATTTTTCTTATAAGAAAATAATCAATTTGAGTTTTACTATATCCATTCTTATAAGAGATGAGATGCTCATCTGTTTTCTTAAATATAATATTAGCAATTATAAAATTATAAGTTAAAGAAAATCTAATATGGTCTTACCACCATCATTAGTCGCACCAAAGCCATAGCCACCATGAATACATTTAAAATCATATACCTCTCTACCAACATGTCCATTTAAATCTCCTCCAATAAAAACTTTCTTTGAGAGGTATCATTTGTATTAAATCTTCTAGATCATTCCAAAATTTTAATTTTAAACATATATCCAGGCCTACTTGAGGAGCATAAGCTCTTATAATATTAATAATCTTAATATCAATAACAATCTTCAAAACTATAGTTCTATCTCCAATTCTATTAATTTTTACCACATTATCCTTCAAACTATTATCTATAATCACACCTACACCATTTCTAGTACGACTCCTACCATAATACCATATTTTAAATCCTAAACTATCAATCTCCTTAGCCTTCTCTCCAACCCATTTAGTTTCTTGAATGCAAAGAATATTTATCTTCCTATGGATCATAATATTTATTAACTCCATTAATTTTCTTGTAAGGAAACCTATATTCTATGTTCCTATCCCAATTTTGGTTTCATGGGCTAGCTTCTTTGCCCAAATCTATCCATGATGTGGGAACCCTTGCCTATTTAACACTGCACCCAGGCTTTAAGATCATAGGCTATTCAAACAAAGTAAAAAACAAATAAGATTTTTTTATTTATTATTAAACCTTTTAGAAAATGAATATTTTTTTAATTTTAAAATAAAACTTTAACCTGAGAATTTATCATCCAAAATCTTTAACATTCTTTTACAAAGATAACGAAAATTAAACTAATGAAATCTTCCATAAAGATAATCAAGAGCAAATTAGAGTGTGAAAAATAAATTGTAAGAAAGTAAAGAGTACGCAAATTTGACTTATAGTGGCTTGGTTGAAATCAACCTACATCGACTCCCAAAAGGTCCTCCTTTTTGGGTATTGCTCTAATAGTGTCTCTCCTTTAACACATAGCTTGGTGGAAAAGCTGTTCTCCCTTGACCAAGTGGAGAACAACCTTCATAGATTCTGAAGCCTACCTCTCAGCCTGACAGAGGTGCCATCCCTCCTTTAACAGCTCATTCTAGTGGAGATGTCACTCCTTCATTTCACCTTCTTGGCCTAGCAGAGATGCCAATCCCTCATTTCACCTCATATACTAGGTGAAGATGTTGATCCCACCTCTCACCACCTCAGTTTGATAAAGATGACAATCCTCTTTCTTCTCCTCACAATAGTGGAGATATCATCTCTCCTCTCACCTTCACATCCTTGAGGAGAAGCTAATTACTAGCCTTCTCAGTTAGTGAGTCATTCACTCTAAAGATAACTAGAGGACCCAAGGTGCAAGCTAGCCAAAGCAATCATATGAATCCTGTCACATCTCTTGACTCCCTAAAGGCAAACTCCCTCTCAACCTAACCTCCTCTCTCTCAATTGTGAAGTGGTCTCTCCAAGATCTCTTCTAAGAAGAAAATATATCTGACTGCTCAACCTCCCTTCCTTAAGGCATAATAAAAGTTTATAAAGGAGCTCTTAAAAATCCTATTTTTCAAGATTAAGACTTTTGATCATACCATATGATGCATAAATTATACATTATGATTTATTCAACCAAATACAGAAAAACTAGATCTGTTTAATGAATTCGTGGGTGTATAATATAATATAATAATATATAATATAGTATGATTATTAATGTTTATTTGATATGATTCAATTCTTTAGTCCTTAAAATTAATTTTAGGTAATTTTAATTAATGATCATATATTATAAATTTGATCGTGTAGTATGATCATTTCAAAATTCAAATTTGCCTAATTTAAGTAACCATGATTCAATGATGGGGGTTCTTAAATTAGCTAATCATCTTGTATAATATGATGCTCATATAGTATGATTAATTATAACCAGATTTAATTTAATCTCATTTAATTAAATATTTAAATTAATTTCTATTTGAAAAGATCGTATGATATGATTAATAAAAAATTTCAAATATTCAATTTTTTTCTCCCACATGTATGCGCACAATTGCTTAGACAACATGCACCTAATATAAAAAATAGTTCAAAAGAAAAAAGGCAAACAAACAAACTTTTCAAATACTGACTAACATATACACTGACACTACACAATCTCGAGTCTCAATTATTTAATGTTGTTTAGTGTATACTATTCCTAAAAAAGGTTCATGGCACATAAGCAAAATATCCAATATATAAAGATAGAAAAAGAAATATTCATCCAATAATTTCTATAATTATCAAAATATAAGATCGGGCTCCTGGAATGTATCACCTAGTAGTTTTAGTACTCCAACTCTGGTTCAGACACATGTGTATAGTTTGACTCAGCATGAATCTAAGATTGCTCCAAATGTGGTTACAGGTATGGCCTATATTTCTGACCTATCATGTCACATTTTAATTAATTTAAAAGCCAAACATTCATTTATTTTTGAGAAATATTTTTTTTACTACACTTATCTTTTATAATATTACCTTTTTCTTTATATGTTATTTTACTGATTAAAGTTGATATGGTAGTCAATAGTTTATATTTCTATGATATCAAAATATTTGACAAAAAGAGGAGATTTAAATTCAATATCATTCTGGGTATGGATTGGTTGAGTCAATATGAAGCTCAAATCGATTATTCAAAAAAGAGAGTTACACTATTTTTGGGTAGTGAGAGTTATTTATTTTAGGGAGTTAGGAGAGTTCTATCCTATCTAATATATGTTGTCTAGGTGGATAAGTAATGGAGGAAGGGTTAAAATGTGTTTCTAGTATCTATTTGGGATAAACGCATAGAATCTGGATCTCTATCATATATCCCTATAGTGTGAGAGTTTCTTGATGTCATTTATGGGGAGTTGATAAGTTTTCCACCTGATAGGGATATTAGGTTATGTACTAATGTATTTTTGGGTACTACTATAATATATAAGGATCTGTATAGGATGGCACCTAAAGAGCTTCAAGAGTTAGTCGATTAAGATTTCATCCTTCCTGGTCTCTGTGAGGAACATCTATTATATTTGTGAAGAAGAAGGATGGTACTATACACATGAGCATTAACTATATAAAATTGAATAAGGTAATAATTAGGAACACGTATCCTTTACCAAAGATTGATGATATTCTTGATTAGCTTGTGGGAGCTTCTTTATTCTAAGATCTGGATATTATCATGTACAACTAAAATAAGAAGAACCTGTGAAGACTGCATTCAATACCTAATATAGATATTTTGAGTTCTTGGTCATGCCTTTTGGGTGACTGATACACCTGCAATCTTTATGGATTTGGTGAATAGGATATTCAAAGAATATCTAGATCAGTTCATAATCATAATCATATTTTATATTATTGTTACTCAGCTTCTGAAGAGGATCATTTAGTGCATTTGAGAATTATTTTATAGATATTGAGGTAGTATTAGTTGTATATTGTATTCTCTAAGTGTGAATTCTAGCTAAAGAGTATCTTATTTTTGGGGCATGTGGTGAGTAGTATAGATATTTTTGTAGATCCCTATAAAGTTTAGACTATTGCTAATTGGCCAAGGCCTATAACTATATCTAAGGTATGCAACTTTTCAGGCATGGCTGTCTATAATAGGAAGTTTGTAAAAGAGTTTTCACAAATTTTTGCATGTCTGATAATGCTAAATAAGAAGTTAGTGGGCTTCATTTAGACATCTAATTATAGGTGAGCTTTCAGAAGCTAAGGTACTTATTTAAATGTACTCTGATTTTGATTATCCCATTAGATAAAGATGGATTTTAGGTATTCAATGATGTTTCACTAAAAGGATTAGGATGTGTTATGATGTAACCTAGAAAGTTTATAGCGTATATGTCTAAATAGTTGAATCCACATGAAAGAAATTATCTAACACATGATTTAGAGCTTATTATTATAAATTCTTTAAATATTTAGAGGCACCACTTGTACAGAGTAATGTGTGAGATATTTATTTATCACTAGAGTCTAAAGTATATATTTACTTAAAAGGATTTGAATCTAAGAAAAAGGAGATGGTTTGAGCTAATTAATGATTATGATTTGACTACTAAATATTAACATGGTAAGAAAATATAGTGGTTAATGCTCTGAGTGGGAAATCTTATGGGTGTCAAGTTTTTGCTTACTTATGGAGACCTTCTGATTCAAGATATGGAGAAGTTAAAGATATAAGATATTGCTCCTATTAATTGGATATGGTATTCTATCTTAGATGATTATCCAACTATACTTATAGAAAGGATTTAGGATGCTCAGAAGCCAGATCCAAAGTATTTGAAGACAATAGTAAGATGTATAGTGATTTGAAAGGTATATTCTAGTTGTTCAAATTAAAATTTATGTGATAGATTTTATTACAAAGTGTGAAGGCTATCAATTAGTAAAAGTTGAGCATTAGTAACCAAGAGATCTTCTATAACTGTTACCTATTTTAGAGTGAAAAGGGGAAGAAGTGATGATGGATTTTATCTATAAAGTTCCCTACATCAAGGTAGGGATGTGATGATATTAGGGTAGATCAAGGTAGATCATCTAACAAAGTCTACACATTTTATTTTGATCTGATAGGCTGATTTAATAGATTGATTGGCATGAGTGTATGTATAAGAAATTATTTGACTGCATGGAATACTGAAGGTGATAATTTTGGATAGAGATGATAGATTTGGCTCCAGGCTATTGATGGGAATTCAATAAAGTTTATGCACAAAATTACATTTTGGTATAGGTTTTCATCTACAGACTGATGGGCAATCTGAGAGAATTTTTAAGTATTAGGTAATCATTTGAGATTATATTTTCTTGAGTTTGAGAAAGTTAGGAGGATCACATTCCTCTTATTAATTTCCCTTAGAATAATAGTTTATAGTCAAATATAGGTATGGCCCCTTATAAAGCTCTATACGATAGAAGTGCATAACCCCATTATCTTGAATAGACATGGGAGGGAGGGTTAGTTTGGGCCAGCTTTAGTTGATGATACTACTGGAGAAAAATTGAAAGCAATATACGACAAGCAGGAATATTAATATGATGCAAAATAATTAGATATGAAATTTTAGGTTAAAAATTTTGTATATACGAAGATCAAACTAATGGAGGACATAAAGCAGGTTTAGAAATGAAGGAAAGCTGAGTCTAAGGTTCATTAGACCATTTAAGATAATTGAAATGATTAGAAAATCTGCCAATAATTTATACTTATTAGAGATTATGTTTGGATATCTGATTCTGGGAATTAAGTATCTATAAATGAAGTTAAAGTATGTTAAAATATAAGCTTCAAAGAAGAACCATAAAGGATTTTGGCATATGATATTAGATGATTGAGAAATAAATATATTTCAATGGTTAAGGTAAAGTGAAAGAACAGAGTTGGAAGAGAAGCTACTTGTTGTTGACCTCATTTTTGTATAAGGTCAGTAGGACCAATCCGGACCTTAGGATCTTTTCAGTCCTTAGGATCAATCTTGACCCTAGGATCAATCTGATCTTAGATCAATCCAGACTTTAATATCAATCCAGATTCAAATCAATCTTAATCCCATATTAATTTTAAACTCAATTCAATCAAACTCCAGGTTAATCTAAACTCTAGGATCCTCCTAGACTCCAGAAGCTAGGATCTACTCTAGACCCTAGGATGCTACATGACTTCAGATCATATGATCTTCTTAGACCCTAGGACCTACTCTAGACCCTAGGATTCTTCTAGATCAATCCAAATTCAAATTAATCCAGACCCTAGGCCTTAATCCAAACCTCAATCAAGATCTTAATCCAGAATTTTAATTTAAATCTCAATCTATTCAAACTTTAAATCAAATTATACTTTAAATCAATTTAATCCAGACTCAAATTAAATCTAAATTTCAAACCTATCCAAATTCCAAACCAACCTAGACCTAAATCTATTCTAGATCCTAGGATTCTTTCAGACTCTAGGTCCTTAGATCTATCAAGACCTTAGGATCAATCCAGATATTAGATCAATCTTGATTTTGATCTATCTCTATTTCAAATCAATCTTAACCTCAAGCCAATCCAGATCTTCAATCAACCTAGACCTTAAACAAATCTAGACTCTAGATCTATCCAGATCTCAATCCTAATTCAAGCCTTGATCATGCCTTTGATCTAGCTCAAATATTTTTCAATCACTTATGATCACCTCCATGAAACTAAAATTAGGATAGGAACTTGGAATATATATTCCCTTATAGGAAAATTAATGGAACTAATAGATATTATGATTCATAGGAAGATAAATATTTTGTGCATTCAGGAAACTAAATCGGTTGGAGAGAAGGCTAAGGAGATTGATAGTTTAGGATTTAAACTTTGGTATTCAGGTAGGAGTCATACTAAAAATGGTGTAGGCGTGATTTTAGATAAGAGTTTGAAGGATAATGTTATAAATATTAATAGAATTGGAGATAGAATTATAACTTTAAAGATTGTTATTGATGCTAAGATTGTTAACATTATAAGTGCTTATGCTCCTCAAGTGAGTTTAGATATGGATTCAAAATTAAAATTTTGGAATGACTTAGAAGAATTAATACAAAAGATACCTATTGAAGAAAGAGTTTTTATTGGAGGAGATTTAAATGGACATGTTGGTAGAGAGGTAGATGATTTTAAAAGCATTCATGGTGGTCATGGGTTTGGAATGACAAATGAAGGTGGTAAGTCCATTTTAAATTTTTATTTAGCTTATGATTTTTTAATTGCTAATATCTTATTTAAGAAAAGAAATGACCATCTCATTACTTATAAAAATGGATATAGTACAACTCAGATTGATTATTTTCTTATAATAAAATTAGATCATTTAGATTGCAAAGATTGTAAAGTTATTCTGAGTGAAAATTTATGTACCCAACATCGTTTATTAGTTTTGGACTTGAAGATAATGGGGCAGAAAATAAAAAATAAAGTAAAATGATATTCTAGGATTAGATGGGGACATTTAAAAAATATTAATAAAAATATTTTTGAGAGTAAGATTTTAGATCTTAAGATTTTGTCTGTGCATGAGGATGCTAATGTTATGTGGGAAAAAGTGGCTAGTGATATTAAGAATATTACAAAAGATGTGCTTGGAGTTTCAAAGGGAAAATCTCCTAATAATAAAAATAGTTGGTGGTGGAATCCAAATGTGCAAGAAAAGATTAAAAATTAGAAGATTTGTTATAAAAATTGGTTTAATTGTAAAAATTCTGATAATTAGAAAATATATAAAGAGGCACGTAAGGAATCTAAGAAAGCAATATGCGATGCATAGAGTTTAGCTTTTAGTGATTTATATAATAGATTAGATACTAAGGAGGGAGAAAGATATATGTATAAGTTAGCCAAACAAAGAGATAGGAGTAGTAAGAATTTAGTTCAAGTAAAGTGTATTAAGGATGAAGATCAAAAAGTACTTTTTTTAGAAGATGATATTCAACAAAGGTGGATGAGATATTTTGC
This sequence comes from Dendrobium chrysotoxum, assembly GCA_019925795.1. Lineage (NCBI taxonomy): Eukaryota > Viridiplantae > Streptophyta > Magnoliopsida > Asparagales > Orchidaceae > Dendrobium > Dendrobium chrysotoxum. Next base: position 63,024,827 of record CM034302.1, on the reverse strand, counting down.
TAAACTTTTTAATGAAGAATGTGAAAATAAAATTGACTGTAGTGACCTTAGCATCCTAAATGAAAATAAAGATTTCTATTTTTATCGGCGTATTAGTAAGACCGAAGTTAGAGAGGCTTTAAAGAAAATGAAGGGTGGAAAAGCTGTTGGACCTGATGATATTCTAATAGAGGTATGGAAATGCTTAGGAGATCAAGGAATTTCTTGGCTTACTAAACTTTTTAATATTATTTTGAAGACTAAAAAGAAACCAGATGAGTGGAGAATGAGTGTGTTAATCCCTACTTTTAAGAATAAAGATGATGCACAAGATTGTGTGAACTATAGAGGAATTAAGTTAATGTGTCATACTTTAAAACTATGGGAACAAGTTATGGAGCATAGGTTGTGGCGTGATACTAATGTTTCTCAAAATTAATTTGGATTCATGCTGGGTAGGTCTACTATGGAAGCCATACATTTATTAAGAGGTTTGATGGAGAAATATAGAGAGAATAAGGAGGATTTACATATGATATTTATTGATTTAGAAAAAGCATATGATAAAGTTCCAAGAGAAGTGCTATGGAGAGTTCTTGAAAAGAAAGGAGTTAATAACGCTTATATTCAAATCATTAAAGGTATGTATGCAAGAGCCATTACTTGTGTTCAAACACAAGGTGGTTTGACCAAGTATTTCCCTATTTCGGTTGGATTACATCAAGGATCAACCTTAAGCCCATATCTTTTTTGCTTTAGTCATGGATGTTCTCACTAGACATTTGCAAGAGGATGTACCTTGGTGTATGCTTTTTGCTGATGATATTCTTCTTGTTGGTAAGACTAGAGAGGGAGTTGAAGGTAAACTAGAATTGTGGAGGTCAACCTTAGAGTCTAAAGGTTTTCGCTTGAGTAGATCTAAAATGGAATATATGGAGTGAAATTTTAGTAATAATAGACCTAGTGAGGGGATTGTGACTTTGAGCGATCAAGTCATTAATAAGAGTACACGTTTTAGATATCTTGGATCTATTGTTTAGAGTGATGGTGAAATAGATGGGGATATTATCAGCAGAATCCAAGTTGGATGGTTGAAGTGGAGGAATGCATCGAGCTTATTGTGTGATAGAAAAGTACCCCTCAAACTTAAGGGAAAATTTTATAAGATGGTGGTGAGACCTGCAATGCTTTATGGTGCTGAATGTTGGTTAATAAAAGAGGAACATAATTCTAAGTTAAGTGTTGCAGAGATGAGGATGCTCAGGCGGATGAGTGGCTTTACCCTTAGAGATAGAATACGTAATGAGCATATTCATGAAAAGGTTGGAGTAGCTCTAGTGGAAGATAAGATTTGAGAGAGTCGCCTTAGATGGTTTGGTCACATAAAATGGCGGCCTCCCAATGACCCGGTTAGGAAAATAGAGGTCTTAGATTTGACTTATGTTAAGAAAGGTAGAGTTAGACCAAAAAAGATTTGGTTAGATAATATTAGAAATGATATTTCTTTATTAGATTTAAATGATAATTTTACTTTTAATAGGACACAATGGAGAAAAAGGATTCATGTAGCTGACCCCATGTAGTGGGATAAAGGCTTGATGTTGTTATTGTTGTATGATCACCTCAAATGATCATAAATGATTTAGAAAATTCAATTTTAATCATTCAAATCAAAAAGCCAGCTTAAACCCAGAAATACAGATTCAAGTCCAAGGGTCAAGGACCTAAGTCTTGAAAGCCTTTTCCAATGAATTTTCAAACCTTTCAAATCCCAATCAAATGACCTTTAATTTATATTCTATCAATTGCATACTGATGTGATATGTCTCTAGAGTCAATCCTCTAAATTTGAGCTCATTCTGAGATTTCTAACCCCAGAAACTGGAATGATTTCCAAATATTATAAAACCTTTAGAAATTTACAGCCTATGCCACGGGACCTTACCCTAGTGGATTTTGACTTTAGAGCTTTCTACGAAGTCTCCAATCACTTCCAGACCCTTGATTATGACTCATTAAATAATAAACTATATTTTGTTGGACTCATTTTGACCTCCAGTTGACCAGAGTCTAAAATGACTAAAATACCCCTATGGGGTGTGAATAATCATTTTGGACTAAATGAGCTCCAAATCAAATGCAACCACCTCTAACAAGTTTCAAATATTAAATCAAACCTATTGGACCCTGGCCTAGACCCTGGGTCAACCTAATTGACCAAGTCAACCTTGGTTGACCTAAAGGCCCATTATTTTTTTTTGAAGGAGTGCATTTTGCATTAAAACGGAAATGATAGGAAATATAAGAGCCTACGTGATAGCTAACATATCACAGTCCTTCCTAATCAAGTCATAAACACTTGATGGTAAGACATCAACAAGAAAATGTTCCCACATAAAGTCACCCAAAAGAGCAGTTTGGGCATAAGCATCCGCCACACAGTTTCATTCCCTAGAAATAAAATGAAAAATTACATTTTTAAAATTATCTAGAAAAGAAAGATCCAACTTATGAACCTTCTTGCTGCAATTCTTCAAACAAATTGTTCGTTTGAGTAAGGTGATAACATTCTTATTGTCTCCTTCAATCACTATTCCTTGCTTTTCCATCATCCAGTCTTTAATAACATCTTTGAAGTTGAAAATCAAAATCAACTCTAACATGGAGATATCCCAATGCATCAATTTCCTTCCACATGCCATCAAGAATCTTCCCTTGTGATCCCTTAAAATTCCAACAATGCTTGCTTCCCTGTTTTGCTTTAAGGATGCATCAACATTTAGTTTGATCCAATTTGTAGGTGGAGGAAACCAAGTTTTAGACAGCATTTTCTGGTTAGTTTCCCAGTTCTTACAAATTGGAATAGTGAATGGGTGAACAAAATCTGCCAAAATTTGAGTTGCAACCAAACCTTCACTCCTCAGTTTGCTCCCATGCATAAATGAATTTCTTTCTTTCCAGTTTTGATATATCGCTGATATGTACAGCTTAACAATACCTGGATTTGATTCAGCCATCTTCTCCAGCTTATTAACATAGTTTATAAAATTATTGAACCTTGGTAAAATAATACCCCACTTATTTAAAGTAGAAAAAATTGCTTTGAGCTTAATATAATTGACAACAATGTGATCACTATCCTCCTTTGCTACACAGCCTCTCGGACAGTTATCAGATTCACTCAAATTTCTTTTGGACAGCCAAGCTTTCATTGGTATTGAATGGTTAATCAGTCTCCACCAGAACAAGAATTCTTTAGGCGAGATTTTAAGACTTCGCAGCCAAACAATTTTGTTCTGTATTGTAGGATGCTTGATAGAAGCTTGATAAGACAATGAAGCAATAGTCTTACCAAAATAAGTATGCATCAGTTCCAGCATGTCTTCCTCCTCCCCTCCATTAATGGGTGTGCTGAGAATGATCTTCCCTAAGTCTTCAGAGAACATACTATTAAGCATTTCCTTATTAGGCTTTAAGAACTGGCCACCATCTCTAATGATACGCCAAGCAGGAGAAGATAATCTCTTAACCTCAAAGTTTCAGATATCCTTCCCGTATTTGTTGGCCAGAATTTTATTAAGAGGAGCCTCTTTTCTATTAACATAATTCCAAGCAATGCGTGCTCTAACCGGGCCTTGTCTCTCAGTTGCCCCTTGAATGCCAAGACCGCCTAGATTCACCAGAGTACACATCCTATCCCATGGGACATAATGCATACCATTACGCTGTTGCTCTTTATGCCACAAATAATTTCTGCAATGCTTATCCAGATCTTTGAGAATGCTTTTAGGAATCAAAGAATGAGCCATGCTAAATAAAGGGATTGAAGAATAAATAGAGTTAATTAACACTAACTTCCAAGCCATAGACAAATTGCGTGATCCCCGTGTATTGAGCTTGTCCATCGCCTTTTCCATAATTTCACTAAAGTCACTAGCCTTCAATCTTCTGATGGCCATCTTAATCCCAAGATATTTGAATTCCTCCACCGTTCTGTAACCCAGCATTTTTTTCCAATTTTTTCTTTTTGGACCAAGAGATAGATCTTCCATACAAGACCATAGATTTGTTTCTATTGATGATTTGTCCAGTCCAGCTACTATAATCATCTAGAATAGATGAAATAATCTTTACATTGCTACAAGAAGCTTTGGCTGCAATCAAAACAGCATCTACAAAAAGCAAGTGTGTTATTTTTGGAGTATTAGGCGCAAGCTTAATACCCAAGTCATTGCCTCTTTCCACAAATGCTTTGGACAAAAGTTCAGAACAAATAATAAAAAGGCTAGGAGATAACGAGCATCCTTGCCTGAAGCCACATTCAGCCTTAATCCATCCACTTTTCTTCCCATTAACAATAATAGAAAATAACGGGTTACAAATGCATTGCTTAATTAGATTTATGAAACCAACAGGAAAACACACATCATACATTATCCTATAGAGAGTTTCCCAACTCATGCTATCATAAGCTTGTTCCATGTCAAGCTTGAGTAGCATAAAACCAGGTTTTGATTTGGAAAATCTCAGCTTATTGACCAATTCATGAGCCAAAAGACAATTATCTGAGATCATTCTACCCAAAACAAAAGCACCTTGATTTTCCGATATAATTGTTGGAAGACAAGTTCTCAGCCTACTCAAAATCAAACCAGCTACCATCTTGTAAAGAGTTTGACACAAGCTTATAGGATGGAACATACCTGGTTCGATAGCATTAGGACTTTTTGGAATAAGAACAATCAACATCTCCTTCCAATTATCTGGCATGACACCAGTCTTGAGGAAGTGAATGACAGCATTCCACACCTCTTCATTCACTATGTTCCAAAAATGTTTAAGAAAATAAGGATTCACACCATCATTTTTAGGGGCTGTATTGTTATTCATTTTCATCACCACCGAGAGCAGTTCCTGTTTTATAAAACCAGTAGATAGTAAAGATTTCTGTACCTCACTCAGCACTCCTGCAGGTTGAAATCTAGGCAGCTTGGATAACGAGCATTGTATTTTCCTCCATCTTTTCCTGAAGTAATCTTCAAACATCACCTGAATATCCTCAGGATCCATAATGACTTGCCCATTGGAATCTACCATTTGATTAATCATATTATTGTTTCATCGAGATGATGCAAAAGCATGAAAAAAATGAGAATTTCGATCTCCCTAATGAAACCAATGAGATTTTAAACGTTGCTTCCACCACATAGCCAATCTAGCAAGAGTCACATTAAGATCATTCACCTTCCTTCTCAAAACCAATAATTTTGCTGGGTCCAGTCCACTTTGGCTTTCCTCTTCTTGTAAAGATAATATAGCCTTTTGCAGCTCCTCTTTGGATTTGTTTAAATCTTTAAACTTACTTTTACTCCAAAAGAAAAGGTTTTTCAGAGACCTTTTCAACTTCCTTTGAAGGACGTCAGAAGGATTACCAAAATCATTTTTCCTCCAAGCATTGATAACAACACCCCTTGAAGCTTCATAAGAACACCAAGCATTTTCAAATTTCAAGGTTTTGTGCTTACTCACGGAAGAATTGAGGTTAAGCAACAGAGGATAATGATGAGAGGCTACTCTCGGCAGGTGTTTAGTTACAGCAAAATGGATTTAACTTAAGGCTTTCGTATTAAGACAAATTCTATCCAATCTTTCCCAAATCCTGGCATTCCCCTCTTTATTATTGCACCAAGTAAATTTTGGTCCAACAGTCCCAATATCATGAAGATCATTATTGGTGAGGAATTCCTTCATCTCCTGAGGTCCTTGAGAAAACACAAACCTCTTTCCTCCCATCTTATCATTTTTTTAAAGTATGCAGTTAAAATCACCTCCTGAAATACAAGGCATGTCCTTAGGAGTGTAACCTTCAATCAACTCCCATAATTTCCTTCTTTCATATTTATCCTTATTGGCATAAACAGTAGGGACATTCCACAAATCACCATTAGGGCTTTTAAGACTTCCAATAATACATTGGAAGGAGGAGTTTAAGATCTTAAAAGAAGAAATCTTATTTCTCCAAAGCACCAAAATAACGCCAGCTTTACCTCTAGCATTGACAAGAGAGAAATCCCATTCACTACCAATGATTCTCTTAACCTCAAAAGCATCCATCGAGCATAACTTTGTATCCAACAGACCAATGAAAAAAATACCCTAGTCCCCTACTAAACTACGAAGGTAGTGGGAAGCCTCTTTTTTCTTCACTTCCCTGCAATTCCAAAAAAGAATAGTCATCATTGTTTATGATTGGGGGTGAAACCCCCATTCTTTATAGCTTTTCCTCCTTCCATCTTCTTATTATGAGGCCTAAACAAGTCATTTTGAGCAAATGACCTCCCCAGACTTTAAGACCAGCACCAGTAGACTCTAAATGTCATTTTGAACTGGTTAGACCCAATCCCTGACCTTGGGTCAATCTGGTTGACCAAGTCAATCTAGTTGACCTATTAGGCCCATTAAGGGCCTAAATAGGTCATTTGACCCAAATGACCATTTTGATCCTCCAAATCACCTCCATTGAACTCAAAATATCAATTTAAATCCATTGAGTTCAAATTTAGATCTTGGGTCAACCTAGTTGACCAAGTCAACCTAGGTTGACCTAAATCTCCCTTAATGCTTTAAACGGGTTATCTCAACCCATTTAACTTATCAAACCCCTTTCAAGCTTTGAATCAACTCCAAACCATGGCCCAAATATTTTCTAATCATGGGTCAATCAAGTCTAAGCAAATTGACCAAGTCAACATAGTGAAACTTTGTCAAATTAGTTCAAACTCCTTTAATGCATTCAAACTCAAATCTCAAACCATCAAATCCCTTTTGAATCAGCCTACCAGCTACTTAACACACCTCCATGCCATCTAATCAGCCTAGGTGGCATCTTGACTGGTCAACATTAGTCAACAAGTCTCCTCTAGGCTTTAGAAGGTTTAAATGTTCAAGAAGATCAAATCCCTTTAAATCTTTTGAACCCAAATCGTCCAAACAACATCTAGAAACCTCCCCCGTGCCACCTCATTGGTATTTGGCTGTTTGACCAGCCAAATAGTCAACACATGGTTTTAAATGGGTCAAAAATGGTTTAATGCCTCTCCAAACTCATTTCACTCTATCTCAAATCACTCCAATAGCTCAAAACAACTCAAATTCACTTCCCTCATGCCACCTCAGCTGCCATGTGGCATGGGGATCAGTCAAAGTGTCAAACCTGGGCTTTGAGGTAAGGTGGTCAAATCTAGTCAAAGCCCATCTTAAGCTTAATCCTTTTAATCTTAAACCCACTCAGCTGTTTAATCAGGCTCTAGAACCTTCCTAGAGGTGCTTCCAACCTTTAGATCAGGATCCAAGGGTTGCTATCCCTCCACATGTCCAAGTGGGGACCAAGAAGCTTTACACCTAGGATGTACCCTTGTACCTTTGATTCCCTGCCATCCCAACAATCCCAGCCAGGTGTCAACCATCAGGAAATAAGGCCAAATAAATCTCAGCCATTCAAATGATCTCAGGATGTTTGAATAGGGAAAAAGGCCCATTTGAGCTCTTATTCTAACTTCCATACTCTCTCACTTCTTCCAGCCTCTCCAGTCGAGATCCTTACTCATTCAATCCTTCCTCATCCCCACCTTCATATCCCAACAAAAACCAGCCAGCAAAACCCCACCGACGGTGAGTTTCCCGATGAACCTAGCTTAAATTCATCCCAAGTTTGAGGCCCTCGATCCAGGCATTATCTAGCTGAGGAGTCTTCTACAAAAACTTATATGGACAAACAACAATTTCAGAGATATCTTAAGAGGTTAAAACCTTCTATTATTGAGGTGAAAATCCTAAACCCTACCTTAGGACATTTAGGTAAATTTAACTTTTCAAAAAGCACTTTTCAGACCTTAAAATTTGCTCTCCATTATTGCTATTCATCATGTTAACCTATATTTAAAGTTTCATATATTTTGAAAATGAGATTAAAACTCGGTTCTAGGGCTTGGTTCGCCCATGCATGAACTGTGCACGATCTGAGCCATTAATTTTGAGATCAACGGCTCTGATCGTGCCTTTCCGTGACTTCTTCCAGCCGCGTGGTCTGTGTGGTTGATTAGGCCTCGATCCGATGAGATCGTGACCGTCCGCTCGTTATAGAGGACAATCCAACGGGCGCTGACGTGGATTAGTGAAGCCTGTGGGGCCCACCACCGTTTCAATCAACGGGTAATGATTGCGCGACGGTGGAATCATTGCCCATGATTGGCCACCGCCATGTGGGGTAGAGCCTGTGAATCCTGTTGTGCTATGTGGCGCCGTCGCCCCCAAAATTTTTTTTAAAATTAATTTTAATTATATTTTAAGCTTAGATTATTTCAAATAATTTTAATAAATCAAATATTAATCCTAAAAATTAATATAATACATCATTATTTTTAGGAAATTAAATCCTTTATTTTAAAATTAATATTAGTTTAAGATATTATATGAATTTAAAATTATTATTAATATTAAATATTTAATAATTTAAGAAAATGTTAAAAATATTTTTAAATTTTAATTATTATATTTCAAAATAATCTCTTTTTTTATTTTATTATTTTTGAATTAATTTAAATATTTATTATTTATTTTTTTAAAACATTTTTAATTTATCAATTGATTTAAGTTTTTTTTATTATTTAAAAAAAATTAAATTAAAATCAAATTGATTAAAAAGAATCCTAACCAATATTTTGACACTAAATCATTTGAGATTTAAAATATCTGAATTTTAAATTTAAATTTTTTTTTAAAATCATTTTAACCATTTTTGAATAAAATATTAACTATTTAAATATTTAAATAGTTAACTAATTTTTAATTAAAATTAAATTGAATTAATTTTGAAGATTTTAAAGAAAATTATTTCAAATAATTTAAACTCGATAAATATTTAAGATGTAATTTGATATAATTTAAAGATTATTTTTAATTATTAATTAATTTTAATTAATTTAAATATATTTAATTAACATAAACTTTAAAAATTCAAATTAAATTCAATTTAAATCATAAAAATCAATGTAATATTTTAAAATTTTTAGAAAATTGAGTATTTTAATTTAAAAAAATTAATTTTAAAATTTAAAATTTAATTTATTTTAAATAAATTGAATAATGTGAATACTTCAATATTAAATTATATACTATTTTAATTTTTTTTAAATTAAATATTTATTTTCAAATAAGTTAGAAAATTTGTGGATGTCTCAATTTTTTTAAATCATTTAATAATATTTTAAAATTATTTTAATAATATTTTAAAATATTAACATTTAGGCCTATATATAAATATATATATATATATATATTTTAAAATCTTATTTTTAAATTATATGTCTATTTAAATTTCCTATTATTGAGAGATCCCTTGAAATTTTAAATATAAATTGAGCTACTTGAATTGAATTAATGGGGAGTTGATTAGTGAATAATTATGATTTGATTATTCACTAATATCATTGATTATATGCATTACTTTATTATTTGTATGCTTAGGGTACACACACCACTTAGTTTAAGGCTCTCTTAGATCTAGGATTGGGTTGTGATTGTGTACTACATGTGTATGTCAAGGGTTAGTGATTTTGATTTGAACCCCAATTAACCCAGTGACATCATTAAGAATAAGAATTAAGGACTTGATTAGAAAACATAGAAAAATTCTAATAATTAGAATTTTCATCCTATTGACTTGAAACTTGAATGAATCAAACTTAGTGACATGCTCAGCCTATAGAAATTTCCCCACTAATTTTTGAAGTCATTAAGCCCCTAATTAATTTAATCAAAATTGAACCTTAATTAAGCCTTTAAAACTTCTAAAAAATATAATAAATCAATTTTAAATCAAAAAATTACAAACAAGACCTTTAACTGACTAGAATTGAACCTTTAATCAATAAAAAATAAAATTAACCAGATTTGACATCAAATTTAAGAATAATTAGAATATTTAATTAATTTAATTAATTAAAACAAAAAAATTTTCAAACATTTGATAATCATTTCTGATCTTTGGAAGTGATTACAAGAAATTTGGAGGTCATTTGGACTCAAACCAATAAAAGGCCTTTAATTAAATAATTTTGAAAATTTAATAAATTATTAAAACTTAAAAAATTCATAACTAATTCACAAAAACTCCAAATCAGTAAAACTCAAATGCATTCAACTCATATTAAGGTCTAATATTTATCAAAAATATCAAATTTTAAGAAATCAAATAAATTTGAAAAAGTCAATTTTTGGTCAAACCCACTTCAAATTCAAGTCAAAACTTCAAACCTTCATAATAAAATATAGAAAAATCTAAATCTAGTGTACTTATACTCTAACTAATTATATTAAGGTCTAGTAATTTTTAAAAATATTAACTTTCTAGAATTTAGGCTAAATCAAAAAGTCAACTTTTGACCCCTTAATTAAATGATTAAAATAATCCAAAAAATTTCAAAATTTAATAATTGATTTCAAATTCTAGAAAATGTTAAATTAATATTTAAAACATTCAACCAACCCCTTAATACACAATAACCACTCCTGAAATGAGGTTTCTAGGTTGGACTACTTCGGGCTGTGGGGCTACGTATCCTTAGGATGCTTTGTTTCTCGAGCCTGGTGGCACAACGCCATGAATGAATTCAATGGAGTGTAAAACTTAATTTTAGTTGATTAATGATTATTTAATTAAAATTTAAATCCTTAATTCAAATATATTAATCTTGTTTAGAGGCTGGACTACTCCCGGCTGCGGGGCTACGTGTCCTAAGGAGGCTTTATTCCTCGAGCCTAGTGGCAGAACACCACGAATCGATTAATGGAAAATTTAAATAAATTCAAATCTCAAAATCAGTAACCAATCAACTTTAATTAAGAATTAATCAACTTTCAAACCTTAATAGACTCAAATCATTTAAATGTACCGGGTACCACTAGGTAAACCAGGCCTATAAGGCTATTAAATTAGCCCAAAGGAAGGTGAAATAAACTTCACGACCTTGGTGAGCAACAAAGGTGGTTTCCAAAAAATAATTAAAATCAATTTTTAAATAAATTCAAATCATTAAGACTTAAACTCAAATTAAAAATTCCCTTAAGCCTTTCAACCAACCAGAACATCAAATAACTTTAACTAATTGCCTTACTTAGGATATATCCAAACCACATAGCCTGCCTCACATACTTTAGATGGTTTGCTAGGATAACCAACTCTAGTCTTAGGCTAGGCCGGTGTTTACTTTCTACTGTGTGCTAGATTTTTGAGCATTTACTACATGCTGTTTGCAGTAGTAGAATTGATTGATTGTTTATTTATTTATTATACTCTGTATTATAATTAGTTGTGCATTAGATCTACCCTTAGGTTAGGAGAAATTTGTACTAATTCAATCTTATGCAGGTGGCCATACTCATAAGGGCATTAATTAAAGGGGGTAAATAATTAAGCTTTAAAAATCAATAATATTTTTTGCAGGTGCTCTAGAACGCTTAGGTCCCCCTTTAAAAATAAAAGAGCATGGCCAAGTGTGGTTGTGATTTGAGTATTTTAATTTCAAATATTAACTGCTTGAGATTAATTATAACTGCTTGGGATGTCAAATATAATTATTGATTATTAGGATAACCCTGCAGGATCGAGTCTAGATTTTTCTTTTAAATTTAAATGTAATTTAATTCAATGTAGAGTTGTAATGTGTTAAGTAACTTGAGAATAGGATATATATATCCTACTTAGATTCCAAAGAGGAGAGGACATCCCTTAGGGGAGAGTTCTCCTCCATTTGGAAGCCTAAGTTAGGATACTTTCAAAATATCCAAGGAGAAAAGGTGACACCTCTTTTCAGGGAGAGTTTCTTTTCACTTGGATATCTTGACCCGATGATCTAAGGAGTTCCAAGTTGATGAAGAAGTGGAGAATGAGAAGAATCCCAATTCTCAAAGTCACTTGAGTCTTAGGAGCAAAATTCAGGTTGTGGTTAGTGGTACCTAGCCACTTTACTTTTCCTGCAGACCCTAGGTTGTATAATTAAAAGGCACTTGCCTATGGACTTTCAGTTTGAATTTTAAATTTAATTGATTTAATTAATTTGATTAATTATTGATGTGTTGATTGCGATTAGGAATTTTCATGCTTTTAGTAGTTTTTTGGCGATTATTGCTTGCCGATTTTGATTTAGCCTAGAATTCGATCGGAGGCTCATGAGGACACGCTTAAAACTATTTCTACTTAAATAAAATTTAAAACATTTAGGCTCAGATATAAACTCTAACGCCTTTAAGAAATAAGCCCGGACCGCTGGGAGTTTTTCATGCATTCATATTAAATCTTCTCTACCTTGTTAGGCACCTCCTCGTCTGTGGATTTTGGCAGGCCACTCGACCTATTAGGGTGCAGCCCTATCAAGGGGATGTTGTCCAATCTCTAGGATAAAATTATTTTTAATCCTTTTTTAAAAACTACTTTATATATGATTTTAAATCATTCAAGTCAACTAGCATGCATCGCATTAGCAATAAATTAAAATTGAGTCTAATTCTTAATTATATTTCTAGCTTAAGAATTTTACCCAATATAAGTCAAAGGGGTCAATTAGGAATCTGCTCTAGATGTCGACCCTAGCTCCTTAAACTAATCTTAAATAATGTCCCTACCCACTTTACATTTAAAGACCAGACACATAGTTTTGAAGCATTTAGGTGGTTTCGCTGGTTCACCAATCCAGGCTGGGGTATGTCCAGGATTGTATTGCAATAGCTAGGATCCAGGTCACTGATTTTTAGTACCCACTTTAGACTTAGGTTCTGAGGCAGATTTTCAATCTTAAGACCTCAACTTCCAGGAATCTAATTCCCACTTTCTAATAAAATCAATCACTTAAACTTAAATCTCTTTCCATCAAATTCAAGCCCAACACATAGGATAGACCGGGGCGCTTCTAAATTGTTTCAGAATCCCAAGTGCCTCCTACCTCTCTTCCTTTGACTTTCAGAAAGAACTGTTCAAACTTGACCTCCTTTGATATCAAACTTTGAAATCTTATATGAAATTTATATCGCTATTTTAATCGAGAGTATTCATAGGAAAATTTCTAGTTTTCCTATGATGTAATTAACTATGAGGGCTTGCACTCATAGGAGATTTAGAAACCCAGACCTGATTTCAAAATTAAGCTTTTCAAAATATTCATTAATTATCTTTAGGAAAATCAAATATAATGATCATTATCATCATTTTCAAATGATCAATAATAATTGATAACTTCTTTCCTTGGAAAGATATATCAATTACTATTTTAAGTTTGATTATGAGATCAATGATCTTCTTATCCAAATTATTGTAGTTAAATATTTGATTGAATACTCATTTTGGCCCTTCAGGGTTAAATGTAGTTCTTTCTTAAATTCAACTACGATAATCAGGATATATTCAAAGCTTTGTAATCTGAACCTATTAGGGGACAATATGTTCACCTTTCAGGGTGATATATCATTCATAATAAGCGTTCGATTTCAAAATTAAAATTCTAGAAATCAAATATTTCCCAAAAAAAATTAAACTTTTTCAAAACTATACATACCTTTTTCAATCAAACACTTATGAAAAGGAATTTGAAATAAGATAGTTATATCTTGATATGTTATGTTGATATGAGATTTGAAACGTTAAGGATGACATTTTTTTGAGGGGAGGAATGCAATATATATAGTGGTGATACAAAGTTGCACATGTTCAAACTCAATCTAATGAAGGTAATATGTTGAATTTCCACATTTATACCATCTGCATGTGTCTATGAGTGTTCTTAATGTATGTAAATGTTTGAAACTATTCTAAAGTGAGCCCCTAGGATTTATGTGCATGCATGTAAAAATCTAGAACTTTTCTCTAGGAGCATTGCAACACTAGGTTCATAGTGCTGTGACATTGAGCTCTCGAATAAAATTTAGAAATTAACTAACAGTATGGTGTTATGGTTGGGCACTATAATGCTGCAGGGTCGAGCGCTACAATGTTAGGTCAATTTTTTTATAAAAATATCTAATTCCATTTCAAATTCAAATACCCAAAATAATAAACCCCCCTTTAACCAGTTAAAGAGAGAAAAAGAGATTTTAGAGAGAAAGATTATTTTGCTTTCCTCTAATAAATTTTTTATTATTAGATCAGTTCTAAAAGTTATCAGTTATCTGAATAGAGGAGTGTTACATTCTGCTTATCTCAATTTTAAAAATTATAAAAAATTTAGGATGTTTTTATTTAATTTATAATTTTAGAGAGTAAATATGAGGATAACTTTATAGCCACAAAACTTTCATAATGTATCTTTCTATATGTTATAGATATAACCATTCTAGACATTTAAGTATTTTTCTAGAAAAATTTTCACTGGGTAAATAAAAAAATGTGATATTTTTAACAAATTAAAAATAATTTTGATCCTAAAAAATAAGATTATATTACAATAAAATCATTAAAATGACACTTTAAAAAATCTATAATAATCTAATGAATTCTTGAAATACTAAATTTTTGATCAACTGTTAAAATTATAAGCTACCAATAAAGCTTACTATAAATTCCTGCAACTTGATTTATTTGTAATACCTTTACTATACTGAGATAATAAACATGCTTATTTGCTTGGAATATGTGATTTTTTGAAATCTGGTGTTGGAGGAAATTCTATTGTGTAGGAAGCATAGGGAGTTATAAAGGCCATAATTAATAAATATTTAATATGTTCTAAGAATTGGGAGTCATAGGGGTATTTTTTTTGATATGCTAACATAAGGAGTTATAAGGGCCTAAATTTGATATATATATTTGTTGGGAGGTATAATGGCGTAAGGGAAATCTACTACTTTTTATTTTGATATATAAAGTGCTTATTTATTTATTTATTTTTAATACACAGTCTGCTTAATTTTAGTTATTTACAAGCTATATTTTTCTCAGTGTAATGTTTTATTGTCAAATGCTCCAAAATTTATTTCATATGCATATTACAAATTTAGATCGATGGGTGTGGCCTATTGGCCTTTGTTGACTCACACCTAATTGAGTAGTTATAGTTCCAAGTTCTGATATATCTGATTATGTGTAGGTATTTTTTTGATTTTGTACACTTGAGGCAATTTATTTATTTGCTCTTTTTTGCATTGTAGCCATGCACTATAGTATATAGTCATTGTATAGACCATTTTTATGATTAATAAAAGGATAAAAAATTTGTGGATGTGTTTATTTTTTCACTTGTTGGAAGTTAATTAGAAGTTTTATGGTCAATTTAATTAAATTGAGGAAATTTAAAAGTCCCCAAAACTTTTATCTTGAACTTAACCTATCCACATTCAACATGATATATTTTGTCCAATCTATACATCATATTAGGTTGGGTTGTAATAAAGGAAATCCTTCAAACAAATTTAGCGCATTTAGGGGTTCGAGAGATTGTGCTGGAAAGTGTCAATCCATGGTGATCAAACCATTGGATTGATTATGTCTCTCATATAGATCCTATTGGATTAGTTTGAAACATTTTTTTCATTAGAATGTGAGAATCAGATAGAAATAAATGGATGGTAGTTGTAGGCTATGAGAGGTTAAAGATGAAATGAAGATCATCCATTCCCTTCTATTTTGTGGGATGGTCAAGATCTCATCACATTATTTTCTGTATAATTCCCCATGATTCTGAGAGTTTAAATCCAAGCCATTCAAAGATTGAATAGACAAGATCAATGCTTACATAGGACTAGGACCTGCCACATTTTAAGTAACCAACTATAATATGTCATGTAGAAACATGTAGTATAGTTAATCATTGACAGTGTAATTCCTTGAGTTTTTTACTTTTAATACCTTTTTCTAATATCCAAATCCTTAGAAATTTATATTGAATGATCTAGTGGACTAATTTGCATGTATAATACCTCCATGGATTTAGGATCAAATTCACTATAATGTAGGGTCTAATAATTAATGCATTTTAGTGAATATTTTATTTACTAAAATGAATTAGTTATTTAATTAAGGCCTTTATTCATCTAGGATAGGGATCAAATTTGTCTTGGGAATATTTAGTTGTGTTACACATCTCTAAAACGTTCTAAGATGATTTGAGCATTCATGTGTCCTACTTTGATTTACTAAAATGATTGGTCATGTTCCGAACAAGAAATTAAAAAATCCATATCTATGAACCCATATAGAGTTAGGGCTTGTAATTTCTTGGTTTAAATGTGAATGTATAAGGGTTAGATGACCATTGATATTTATCTAATTCTTTGACTAAATTATCATAGGTAATTCCCTCAAAGTGTAGGACCAACCACTTTAAGAAAATTGTAGAAATTCATAGAGACATCTAAATGGCTTCAAACTTTATCAAATCTTTCTTGGATCCTTAGAGACCTTTGGATTTAATTTTTTAAGGGTTTGAGTCCATTTAATCACCTAATTAGGGAACCAAAAAATCACCCCATTAAATGACTTAGAAATTCAAAATTGCATAAATAAATTTAAATTAGAAAAATATAAATTATAACATATTAACCTTCAAATTTAGTAAAAACATAGGAAAAATAATCAAATTCCTTTACTAACACTTAAACCTATTAATAATAAATTAAAATAAAATTTAAACATTAAAATTTAAAAAATTATTAAAAAAAAAATACTTGTCCAAATTCTTTCTAATTTTCATGGTTTCTAACTTAGGTTATCACAAATCTAAGTTTAAAACTTCATGATGATTGGAAGTCATTTAGTCTTCTAAATGAAAAATCCTAATTCACTCTTCATATGAAATATTAATAAATAAAACTAATGTTTGCTAGGGTTTCTCCCTCGCTCTAGTGTCTCTCCTCTTGGTGGCTTGTCGCCGTCTGCTGGTGACTTAAGGAAAACTCTCTCCCTTTTCTCCTTTTTATTAATTTTTTGTGCTTTCTTCATTTGGATTTGTTGATTCGTCCACCTCCCATCGTTCACAGTCAGAATGGCGATGAATCGATTTGGCGATCCCAATTTTTTAGATGGGTATTTCAAATCATGCTCTTTCATTGAAGCCCTTGCTGGTCCTTCCTCTAATGGTTTCTTTCCTGAGCTCAAGCCATCTTCCTTCCATGGTTTGTTGCCTTTATGGATTTTGGATGAAAATATACTTGCACTTTCAGCTCCATTTCAATTTGGTATGGTTGGCTTCTTTCCTTCTTGCCATCTTAGTTTGGACTATATTCACAAGTTCTTCTTTAACCTTAAGCTTAATGCCAATTTATCTATGATATTGCTTGATCTGTCTCTTATTCTGGTTAAGTTGGTGAATGATCTTGATTATAGTAGAGTATTTTGTCATAGATCTTATTTTGTAAATAATTTCTTCATGAAGTTAACCAAATGGTCCCCTTCTCTTGATATCGGTGTTGAATCCCATGTGATCCCTATTTGGATTTTCTTCCCAAAGCCAAGGCCTCATTATTTTTTTTGCTGGATCCTTCAAGCATAGGGTTCTTTGTTTGGTCGGCCCTTAAAAGTTGAAAATGCCACCTCTGTGGGCTCTCGGCCCTCCCTTACGCGTGTATTAGTTGAGCTTGACATTACTAAAAAGTATAGGGACAAAGTCTAGTTAGGACCTAAAAATTTTAGGTACATTTAGATGGTTGAGATGGAGGACTTTCTGTCATTTTGTGTTTCTTGTAAATGCATTGGTCATATTAAGGGTGAATGTCGAGCCTAGTCTTTTGTCCCGCCGATTGTTCTGATGATTACTTCTAATCCTCCTTCGTTTGAGGGGAATGTTCGTGTGATTGCTACTGCTGCTTTGGAAATGGTTGTTTTAGAAGGAAATTTTGTTACTGTCATTGATAATCTAGATAATCCTACCCCTTCTTTATGTCATGTTTTCTCTATTAATGAAGTGTTGATTCATGGGTGTAATGGTGGTGTTTCTGGTGTTGTTAGTGGTCTTGGGGTGGTGGTGCCTGGGAATGATGTTTGGCATGAGGATGTTCTGGTGATGGTTGATTCTGGTGGCCTTACTGATGCTGTTAATGTTGATGGTATTTTGGCTAATGCTTCTGATGTTGTTATCCTGTGGGTTTAGGGTGTTCCTCCATTGGTTTCTAATTATCCAATGGCTAACTCACGTGTTATTAATGAGGGTATTACGGAGGCTTTCAAACATGACTCTTGTATGATTAACTTGATTGATAACCCAATTGTGTCTGATTTTGGTGGCCTTTCTGGTGGTTTGTCCGGTTCTTTGGAACCTGTTGGTTGTGATGCTCTTAGTCAGTTAGATGGTTTGGTTTCTGATGTACCAATTGAGAGTGATGTTGCTTTGGTTAAAGTGGGTGTTCAACCCCTCAATCTTGATAAGGTGGCCGAGCCTCTTCTAAATGAACCCATTGGTATCTCAGCTGCTTGTATTGGGAATGAGCCTTTGTTGATGCTCTGATTGTGCTTATCTCTTCTGATGATTTGAAATATCAATTAACTTGCAATTTTTTACAAAATTGTGAGGATCAATTAGATTGGCTAGATGGGAATTTCTCGTCGCCATGTGGAGATGCTGGGGGTGATTTGGATGGTCTTGATGATACCTTTCATAAGATTTATAGTTTAAATGTGAGTCAAATTTTTAAAAAAAGCTTTTTCTCATGGTGGTGGCAAACGTCAGAGGCAGAAATCGAAAAAAGTAATTTGGATTTTTCTCTTATTTTTTGTGTCTGGCCTTTCTTTATGTGTTGAGTGTGGCATTCTCAGGTGGCTTTTCTTCTGCTGCCTGTGTTTTGTCAGTTGGTGGCCTTTGGCCTGGTTGGTCGAGTGCCTCGCTTCTTTCCTTCTAGTGTATTAGGCTCGATCTTTGGCTTCTTCGACTACTCCTACTTTGTGAGGTTCTATTGGTAACACAGTTCTGGGCCTTTTATGTTATAGCCTATTATGTTATTTATGTTTTGTAGGTGCTTCTCCTGATTGCTGTGGCTCTCCTTAGATTTTGTTGGATGCAGGTTGATGACCCTTTGGTTGGATCAGTCCTTGGGGCTGGCTTTATGTCATGTTTTCTCTATTAATGAAGTGTTGATTCATGGGTGTAATGGTGGTGTTTCTGGTGTTGTTAGTGGTCTTGGGGTGGTGGTGCCTGGGAATGATGTTTGGCATGAGGATGTTCTGGTGATGGTTGATTCTGGTGGCCTTACTGATGCTGTTACTGTTGATGGTATTTTGGCTAATGCTTCTGATGTTGTTATCCTGTGGGTTTAGGGTGTTCCTCCATTGGTTTCTAATTATCCAATGGCTAACTCACGTGTTATTAATGAGGGTATTACGGAGGCTTTCAAACATGACTCTTGTATGATTAACTTGATTGATAACCCAATTGTGTCTGATTTTGGTGGCCTTTCTGGTGGTTTGTCCGGTTCTTTGGAACCTGTTGGTTGTGATGCTCTTAGTCAGTTAGATGGTTTGGTTTCTGATGTACCAATTGAGAGTGATGTTGCTTTGGTTAAAGTGGGTGTTCAACCCCTCAATCTTGATAAGGTGGCCGAGCCTCTTCTAAATGAACCCATTGGTATCTTAGCTGCTTGTATTGGGAATGAGCCTTTGTTGATGCTCTGATTGTGCTTATCTCTTCTGATGATTTGAAATATCAATTAACTTGCAATTTTTTACAAAATTGTGAGGATCAATTAGATTGGCTAGATGGGAATTTCTCGTCGCCATGTGGAGATGCTGGGGGTGATTTGGATGGTCTTGATGATACCTTTCATAAGATTTATAGTTTAAATGTGAGTCAAATTTTTAAAAAAAGCTTTTTCTTATGGTGGTGGCAAACGTCAGAGGCAGAAATCGAAAAAAGTAATTTGGATTTTTCTCTTATTTTTTGTGTCTGGCCTTTCTTTATGTGTTGAGTGTGGCATTCTCAGGTGGCTTTTCTTCTGCTGCCTGTGTTTTGTCAGTTGGTGGCCTTTGGCCTGGTTGGTCGAGTGCCTCGCTTCTTTCCTTCTAGTGTATTAGGCTCGATCTTTGGCTTCTTCGACTACTCCTACTTTGTGAGGTTCTATTGGTAACACAGTTCTGGGCCTTTTATGTTATAGCCTATTATGTTATTTATGTTTTGTAGGTGCTTCTCCTGATTGCTGTGGCTCTCCTTAGATTTTGTTGGATGCAGGTTGATGACCCTTTGGTTGGATCAGTCCTTGGGGCTGGCTTTATGTCATGTTTTCTCTATTAATGAAGTGTTGATTCATGGGTGTAATGGTGGTGTTTCTGGTGTTGTTAGTGGTCTTGGGGTGGTGGTGCCTGGGAATGATGTTTGGCATGAGGATGTTCTGGTGATGGTTGATTCTGGTGGCCTTACTGATGCTGTTACTGTTGATGGTATTTTGGCTAATGCTTCTGATGTTGTTATCCTGTGGGTTTAGGGTGTTCCTCCATTGGTTTCTAATTATCCAATGGCTAACTCACGTGTTATTAATGAGGGTATTACGGAGGCTTTCAAACATGATTCTTGTATGATTAACTTGATTGATGACCCAATTGTGTCTGATTCTGGTGGCCTTTCTGGTGGTTTGTCCGGTTCTTTGGAACCTGTTGGTTGTGATGCTCTTAGTCAGTTAGATGGTTTGGTTTCTGATGTACCAATTGAGAGTGATGTTACTTTGGTTAAAGTGGGTGTTCAACCCCTCAATCTTGATAAGGTGGCCGAGCCTCTTCTAAATGAACCCATTGGTATCTCAGCTGCTTGTATTGGGAATGAGCCTTTGTTGATGTTCTGATTGTGCTTATCTCTTCTGATGATTTGAAATATCAATTAACTTGCAATTTTTTACAAAATTGTGAGGATCAATTAGATTGGCTAGATGGGCATTTCTCGTCGCCATGTGGAGATGCTGGGGGTGATTTGGATGGTCTTGATGATACCTTTCATAAGATTTATAGTTTAAATGTGAGTCAAATTTTTAAAAAAAGCTTTTCCTCATGGTGGTGGCAAACGTCAGAGGCAGAAATCGAAAAAAAGTAATTTGGATTTTTCTCTTATTTTTTGTCTCTGGCCTTTCTTTATGTGTTGAGTGTGGCATTCTCAGGTGGCTTTTCTTTTGCTGCCTGTGTTTTGTCAGTTGGTGGCCTTTGGCCTGGTTGGTCGAGTGCCTCGCTTCTTTCCTTCTAGTGTATTAGGCTCGATCTTTGGCTTCTTCGACTACTCCTACTTTGTGAGGTTCTATTGGTAACACAGTTCTGGGCCTTTTATGTTATAGCCTATTATGTTATTTATGTTTTGTAGGTGCTTCTCCTGGTTGCTGTGGCTCTCCTTAGATTTTGTTGGATGCAGGTTGATGACCCTTTGGTTGGTTCAGTCCTTGGGGCTGGCTTTATTTTATTTGTTTGTTTTTCTTGTTATTTATAATAGATAGAACCAGTAGCTCTTAGGTTTTATTTCAGAGACAGTATTTATAGCTGAGCTTATGGTTTTTTAAGGGCATGTAATTCCCCTTTTAATTAACACATAGGCCCCTCTGAGGGTTTTAACCATAATAATAATAATGATAATGATAATAATAATAATAATAATAATAATAATAATAATAATAATAATAATAAAATAAAACTAACTTTGAAAATTCATAAATAATTCATTAAAATTATAAAAATAAAAACTCAATTTTATGTGCTAATAAACAAGAGAATATTTAAAAATAAAGTTCAACAAAAATTAAAGTCATTAAGTTAAAGTCAAACTTGGGTCAAACCTACGTTAAGTATAGGAGAAACCCTAATGCAAGTGAACTAATTGAATTTTTGTTATTCTTCAAATAGCTCCAAACTTTCTCGGAATGGTTTTTAGAGTCTGTAATGACTCATAGACTAGGTTTCATAAAATTTGAAAATCATTTGGTAGGTCAAATATTAAATCATAATCTAAATGTGTAAATAGGCCTTTATATTAGAAAATTTATAAAAATATATGTTAAATTCAAAATTACAAAAATAAGTAAAGAATTATTAAACTAATTAAGAATAAAAATTGGTTAAAATAAGTAAAAATAAAAGTGAAATTACATTTAAATTCAAGACTATAATCCTAAAGAACCCTTAAGCCAAGTATAAACTATTTAACCCTTTCAATCAAATATCTAATTATAAAATCTCCAAATTTATAAAATCACTTAACTTTAATATGAAATATATAAAATATGAAGTTAATCTTAAAATAAATAAATAAATTAAAAAAAAAAAACTAAACTTGGGTCATCCTTTAAAAGACATTTAACACACCTAAAATTTAGAAACTTTAAATAACTAAAACATTTAAAATAGATATCATGAATTAATTTTATTTTTTAAGATGAAATGATTACATTGTGTATATTTAAAAGTCGTTAATCACTGAATTCATTACACTTTGAATTCATTAATCAATGTATTCTTTCAAACCAAAAAAAAGAAGTTCAAACTTTAAACTCCAAAATTACAATAAAGGCTTTAACATATTAAAACTTAAATTAAATTAAAAACTCCCCAAGCCAAAGATAAACTAAATATTAGAAAATAAAATATTAAATTCCTAATATAAATCATTAAACCACATAGCCTAGTACACAATCTAGTATATTTGTTAAGGCAACCAACTATAGTTATACTTTCGGAGTATTGTGTTTCCTTTAGTGATATACTTAATACCAATATTTCTTGCTCTTACCTGCATGATGTTGTTAGATGTGTGCATATAGTTTGATATTTAGCTATGCCTATGAAGATGATGATGATGATGATGTGCTGAATATGTGATGAATGATAAGATGCCCTACATTAGGGGAATTATGGTTGTTTATTAGTAATCTAATTTTATGTAGCTGGACATGCTTATACTGGACTATAATAAAAAGGGGGAAATTTTATTATGATTAATTAAACCAAATTTTATCGAGGTGCCTATGTTTGCTTAGGCATAACCAGGCTTTACAAGTTCCTTAGCAATAAGGAAGTGTTTCGTAGCGTTGTGTGATGACTTTTTACTATGAAATGTGATTGTCTTTTTAAATATAAACTATTTTCACTAACCCTTACAAGTCGTATAGTCTTTCTATTTTTTATATTTAAATATAAATAATAAAAATAGAAGTCTAAAAATGAAATATTCTCCCTTAAAGAATAAGGAAACAAAAGAGAGGACCTCCTTCTCTAGGAAGGCTATTATTTTTTAGATATCTTACTAGAAGATCCAATCAAGTCAAGCGTGGAGAAAAATATAATTCAATACCATGAAACATTTCATGTTTTCATAGGAATAAAATTCAGGGTGTAAATTTAAAGTCATTTACTGGGTTACACATATTTGTAAAGTGTTTGTAAAGTGTTGCAATTAAGTGTCACTTATTGTATGCACACACACACATTACTTTCCTACAACCATGCATGCATTATATTTTTATGCTATGTACAAAAAATTCACACATGCCATCACAAGCTAGGGGCCACCTAAGCATTTAGGCTCAGCCTACTTTTCCTAGGGTCAGGGCTGGTATGTTGTTGAATTTTTCTTACAAAGTTAGCCTTCATTTTTCTTTCATATTAGATCTATATTAAATCATTTAAAATGATTTAAATAAATAAAAATGGTTTTACTTGAATTAGTTAAGTGTATATAAATTCCTACAAATTCAAATATACAATGATTACAATATCTGAATAATAAACCTTCTTCATTAAATAAATAAAATCTTACTCATCTTCATTTCATAAATATCATAATCATGGTTTTAAAGCACTGTATGGTGTTTAGATGGCATTTCACTCTAAGAAAATGTAAGTCAAGTAGCATTGGGATTTCTTTTGAATTCTATCAAGTGTTTGAAGATAAAAGTCCCACATCACAAATCCTTGCATATCTTTAGACTAGGTTCAAATCAATATCCTATAGTGGATCATCTTAGACATAGGTTCCAAAGAAAACTTTAAATCATAAGTCCTCATCCTCTTGGATTATAATACCAACGTTCTAATTAATTGTCAACTCAAACATAAAACATTATCTTAGGATAGACTAGTGCACTTCTGAGCTTCTTAGAATTATAGTGTTCTCTACTTTTCTCTATTTGCCTCTATAAAGAACTATTTGATTCGAATCAATCTCATTTGAGGATTCCTAACTTTTAAGCCTTGTATAAGTCTTTGAAATCTAAAAATATTTAGCCACTATTTTAATTTAGAGTGTTCTTAAACATTTTATAATTAACCATAGATGCTTGCTTTTATGGGAAACTTGCAACCCTAATAAAAAATTAAATCTTTTCTTTAAGGTATGGAAAAAGCCTCTAAGAAGTAGAATATTTTATCATTTCTACTTATAAATACCATTGTAGAATGCCATGTTCATCTTCCAAGATGATTGATGGGTTTGTTTGCTGCATATGAAGATAAGATAATGGTGAGCTAATATGAAACTTGCTATATTTGAAATATGCTTAGATTTTTCTTTGATGTGAAAATTACAAATAGCCTACTAATTTACTCAAGTATAAATGCTGAATCAAGTAAGAAATTGATAGAGTAAAGTGTTGAACCCATGAGAAAGTGATCTATTATACTACAACAAAACTACTACTACTACTCCAAATGCAAGAATTTATCCTATTGAAATAAAAATTAGGTTTTTGAGTTCCTACCACTGAATGAAAATGAGTAAAATAGTTGATATAAAATTTGATAAAAATATTTTAGAGTGATGTATGTATATAATATATTTTTTCTAATGAGACTCTTAATTGTAGATGTTGATAAGATCATGTACATTCCTAGATCTCTATCGAGCTTATAAGGGTAAAAAGGAAGATTGTTAGTCCTCTTACTATTTTAATATCTCCATAGAACCTAGAATATTCAAACATCTTATATCTAGGCATGCCAATATTTCTTTTTAATATTCCTAATTATTCTTGTATTCCTCCATCAAGGTTATACATCATACTAGATTTTAACTACACACATGACTATTGTATGCATTAAATAAAGAATGGGAAATATTAAAATTATCATTATTTTCATTAAAAAATAAAAGTTTACATTAGTAATTAATATGTTCTTTACATCATCAGCCCAAAATAGAAGATCTAACCTGGCATGGAATAAACAACAAGCAAACTCGTATTCATTTTATTTATAAAAGAATAAAGTACAAGAGAAGTAAGAAATTTGACCAGGATGGATCTAAGTATCTTTTCTACAGTCCTTCTTTCTCCACTTATAGAGTTGCTTATACAAACATAGGCTAGTCCCTCTAAAGATTGTACCTTGCACTTTCCTAGCCTCTCTTAAATTTTACTCTAAGGGGGCACTAAAGAAATACATTAAAAATTACTCAATTACACTCAAGGAATTGAACTCTACAAATAATAGAATTAAATTTTATTTATAGTAAGTACAAGATTAGATTTGAGCACTACAATTATGGATAGGGTGGCGCTGCGGTGGCGAAAAGTGAACTAGCACCTCAGCACTGGAATGTTGGCTCCGCTAGGACACTGGGTGATATGACACTATTATGGCCCAAATTGGTGCATCTCTTTATAAATTTGGTGTGTCTATAAACAATTATAAATGCTCCATCATGGCTCTATAATATTTTAGCACTGCGACGCTTGAATAAACTTTCTAGCATCGCGGCATTGGCAAGTGTGCTTCTGCATGAATTTTTGTAAGACATCTAATGTTACGATGCTAATTTTGGGCACAACGATGCTGTGATGTGCTATGGGGCTAACATCTGTTACATCGTGGCTCTTGGAAATAGAGAAGGTTGGTGCCGTTGCATTGAAATAGATGCTTTAATGTTGATCGATGCGGCGCAGCAGCATGAATCTTGTCGGCACTGCGACGGTGTCAAACACTTGTAATTTTGGTAAATTTTTACACAATTCCTATACAAATAGAACTAAAACAATACATGTTTACTGTATTTAACATAACAAAAATAATATGCAATTTACGCTTATCAATGATATGTTATTCTCTTTGCAATATTTAATTATACAAATGGTAACATTTTTAAGGGCATATTCTAATTTTTGAACATCATTATAGAATATCATATTTGTGTCTCAAGATAATATGTTATTCTTTTTGATAAATTTCATCATGAGAATAGAAAAATTTTTAAATCCTATTTTTTTTTTAAAATTTTGAATCCATTGTAGAATATTAAGTCTATCTTTTGAGATGGTATGATATTCTCTATGTAGTATTCAACCACAAAAATAGGAGTTCTTTCTAAAATCTATGTGGTTTTTTATTTTCCACAGTTAGGATCTAAGTTCAATTAGGTCAATTTATATCAAATGGGTTAGGATTTTATCAAGCTTAATCAAAGTTAGACCAAGCTTGATCGAAAGTGTCCCAAGTGCTAAATTATAATTTATCTACTTGTTGGCATAATATGAATGGTTTAATTTTAAATAATGGAATCAATTTGGTGAATTTAGTCTAAAAGGTTCAAAAAGGTTAATTGTTTGGGTCACCTTAGGTGGCATAGTCCAACTGGTCTAACTAGGTTCATGTATGATGAACTTATGCAAGATTCTTAGTCTAATCAATTTGATCAATTGAGGTTAATTTGTTCAATATGGTTATGTAAACACATATTGTCAATTAGAGTCAATTGTCCTAACCAAGAGACAATTAAGTCTGTTTCATAAATAGAGAGTTCACTCAAGTTAATTGGAATGGTTTATTTGTAATAATTTGATTAAATTGGCCAATTAGGTCTAATAGGCTTATTTGGGTCAAATGAGCAAATTTTCTTGCTTAATCAAGGGTTAATTATGCTCAAGTCACTTGTGATTAACTAATTGAAAGTTTTTTCAAGTTTTAGCTTGGCTCAATTTGGTTAAATTTATCAAATTGATCACAATGGCCTTGAGGCTCAAACATGGGTCAACCTATACTAAGTGGACCATTTGGTCTATTCAAGGGTCAATTAAGGTTAAGTAATAGATGATTGACCTATTAAAATTTTCTTAAGGCCATGAGAGCAATGAATTAACCAATTTGATAAATTTAGTCATATAGGATCAAACATGCCCATTTGGTCTAAAATTTAGCCAATCAAGCTTCATTAAAAGGCTATTGGGCAATATTAGGATAACAAAAACTAATTGGGATCAAAGAGAAGGATTGACCCAAGAGTAATTTGTCCAATTCTATGTTTTAAGCTAATTGGATCATATTGGGTCAAGCTAGGGTACAAAGTGATCAAGCCTATTTGTATGGTCAATTATAGTCAACTTACCTATATTTTAGTGATCTAAATCCTATTGAAGAGGTTTGGTATAACAACTAGATTATTTGGTTGAAACTCCCTAAATGGGTCTAGGTTTAAGGGGATATAAGGATTTCTGAGCCCATAAATTAAGCATAAGAGGTCTAATGATCAATTACAAATCATAAACATGTTATTGGGCAGTTGAGAAAGATATTGAGTACTTATAACACCGACTAAGCCCATTAGGATCAAGTAGGATTAAGCCTAGAACAAATCTACCCTAGAGCTGGCTAAGATCATGCCTATAAAAAAAATGATTTAGAATTTAATGATGCAATATATCCTATATGGTCATTCCAAGGTCAGTCCTATATATTCAACCTAAGCTAAATGAATAAAGCAAGGTTTCTTTCTAGGCTAACTTAGGGTTAGACTTATGGAATGAACTTAGGATTGAAATCAAATTTGAAACTGATGAGATTTCTATTTGTGGGAGTTTAAACATCGCAGCCTTAATATATCTGAGCGGTATTGGTCACATTTACTGTGATGATTATCCTGATGGTTATGCTCTCCATCCAATCTCCTCGTAGCTACAACATGAAAATTAAAAACTGCCTTTTCCTGTCATGGATCGCTGATCATTCTTTGAAGGGTTGGAGATAGTTATTTTTGAATTCCAGCAGCAAGTAGAGGCAATGAATATTCTGTTGTCAGTTGATCATGTTGAATCCCGTGATGATTGCTGCAGGAAGTGAAGTTTGATGGGGGAAGTGAGGTTGGGTCAACATTGCTTCTCAAGACTGGAGGCCGGCGGTGGCTATCTGATCATGGCCAATACCAAGAGTATGAAGGTACACGCGCCTAAATTAGATTGACGGTGGTAGGATTTGATAATAGGCTGAAATGGAGCCTAGGGCTATCTGATAATGTTTTAGCTTCTCTTTCTTTGTCTCTCCCTTTTCTATCTCACTAGCATGAGATAGAAGACAAATCAGGAGAGAGAAGATAAAAGTGAAGAAAGGAAATTGAGATAAAAATTTATTGTATCTTATCTAACCTCATAGGAAGATGAATGTTGGTGCGAGTTGGAGAAATTTTGAGTCAATATATTCTAACCTAAATTTAGTTAAAATGAGTTATATATTGGTTGGAATAGATTGAGATGATTGTAATTCAAATGTTGATTGATTGATTATGTGTTGCAATATATTAAAATGAATTCAATAGATAAAAAACTCATCATAATCAAATCTAAGGCAAGATTATACAAACCTTTTTTTAATGATTACTTTGTTGAATCCAAATTTATTTAGAGGAGACAACTTGACTTTATTACTGGGACTAGATGAAGTGAAGACTTTTTAATCCAAGTTTTTCTGTGGGTGATAGACAGATCTTATTCGTAAAATTGGCTATGAAAAATAGAGAACTTAAAAGAGAGAGGAGGAGAGATTAAGAGAGAGAATCGATGATTTTATTGTTCAAAAGTAGAGAGGTCAAGACAAATCACTTAGAAAATTTTATGCCTGGTGAGCTAATGATCAAATAGATGGTCGAGCAAATGATTTCTCAAAATGATTTTATAAGGGACCAAATGATTCTTTAGAAAGTTTTTATGATGACTCTTCAGCATGAAAATATTTAGCAAAAAAGGTCCAGTAAATAAAGATAATAATTCCTTCCAACACTTAAAGTTTATTTGCAAAGTCATTACCATGCAATGCCGCTGGCAATCCAAAAGAAAACTAATATGTTGTATGTACATATTAAAGCCATTTAATAGCCACACAAATAAATTAGAAATGTGTAACAAACTAAGCACTTTTCATTTTATAAGAAAAAGTTTATACAACTTAATAGAAATTTTGCACTAAGACAAAAGAAATAAAAAAGTGGGTGTAATTTGATGTATATAAATATAAAAATATATGTTGTAAATTGAAACAATAATATTTTCATCAATTTAAGTTATTTTTTTATTTTAAGCTAATTAAAAGAAGAAATTTTGAAGAGATAAAAAGAGTTCACCATAAAGGAGGAATCTCTTATGAGGGACGAATTCCATATGGGGTACATATTCCCCGAGTTTGTCATTATGGATGCCTTCATTAGAGTTGGGGCTAAGTTCCCCTAGTATTAAAACATCTACCAATCTGTTTTGGTTGCTCCCTATTCTATAAATGCAAGGCTTGGCTTCAAATTCCTAACATCATTCCATGTTCACCACACCTTTTATGATGTTGAAGCTAATTTTTTCTATGCGCGATACAAGAAGCTTTATCATAAGATTGACTACAAAAATTAAAGAATATACGTGATTTTATTGCTTGAAAGTACAGAGGTCAAGACAAATCTCTTCTTTTAAGCTTTCCTTTGTCTCCCTACTTATAAATGGGGATAGAAACTAGGCTTTGTTGGAAAATAACATAAAAAAATAAACACATAAATTATAAAAGATAACCTAATGAATGTATGCCATAAAATAAAAGATATTCTGATTGTCTCCCTTTAATTGCATTCAATGTGCAATGTAGCTTTTCAAATAAGATACACACTTGCGTTACGTCACTAGTTAGCTCTGCATGTGTTAGTCGACTACCAGTGAATTGTAATATTGATGGCATCAAATGAGTGTGCCTAGTCATCTTATGATGTCGAGTAGGTCTACGAGTTCACTATGACCCAATTAAGTGCACGTCAAACTTAACAAGTATGTGCTGAACAGTTCATGTTGGTCTTGAAATCATTACCCAATTTAAATTAACTTTTGATAATAAGATATTTGAGTGTACAAGGAAAAAAAAAAGATGGCAAACAAGAAAAAAAATTATGTATACCCGATTTCATAAACTCTGATGGCCAAAAAAGTCCCAAAACTACTTTTCAACCCTTCATTTATAGGGCTACAAATGCTACATGAAAGGCTACCCCTTAAAAATAATAAAATAGTACATAATATTTGACTTTTACCAACACTCAGAAAAACCATGATGAATATATATATCTTGCCATATCTAAATTGGTTTGATTCATTGTGTGCACCTTTGATGAGTTTATCTAACGAGTGCCATAGTATGCGCCATTGGCATTTAAACTCGTAAAAAGTCCAAAAACTACTTTTTAACCTCTTATTTGTAAGTTTGGAAATGCTAGATGAAAGGCTTCCCCTAAAAAAAAAAATAGTACAATATTTGACTTTTACAAACACTTAGATTAACCAGGTTGAACATATAAGTCCTACCATATCTGAATTGGTTCAATTCATTGTGTGTGCCTTTGACAAGTATATCCTACTAGTGCTGTTGGATTTTACCTCCTAAATCAGGGCATTTGTACCTCCTAAATCAAGGCATTAACTAAGCAAACATATTTATTAGAGCTGAGTGTCACCTGCCTATTGGGCAAGTGGCCTTCTGATGGAGGGGAGACCCTCTAAGGTGATTTCCTTAAACAAGCAAGTTCTTCTAAGATGACCACCTTAATAAGGGCAGAACCTTTAGTGATCAAGATCTTTTGAGGTGAGTCTCTCTCTCATCACTCCATAATAAGGGAAGAACCTTTAGTGATTGAGGTTTATTGAGGTGAGTCTCTCTCTCATCAAACTTGATCAGGGCATTTGATTCCTTAATTAAACTTTTCTAGAATAAGCTATGTTTGGGTGAGTACCTACCCTTATTGAATCTTGCTAAGGAAAGTTCCCCCTATGAGCAATGCTTATCTTAAATGACCGCATCTTTATTATGATCCCTATGAGTTAATTATAGCCACATATTTGGGTGTACATTTAGTTCCACAATTCTCTTGCTCTTTCAAAGATTGGCTTACAAAAATGACAAGGAATAAGATATAAAGGTATTCATTATTCATACTAACTAGTAGAAGAGAGGAGTAAATAAAAATTTACTATTATGTTATCACTCCTATCATGGGAAGGATATTGCTTAAATCGCACTCTTTACTTCTCGTATTTTCTTTTTTACTACTTCAACTTATACAAAGAATGGCTACATCAATTTACTTAAAATTTGGCAATGTCAATAATTTTGAATTATGGAGGTCACCCTCCATAAGCATAAGATGGTTGAGGTTGATGGGCAGAAGTTAGTAGCTAGCAGAGGAAAAAGGGAAGAGAGTGGATTTTTCCTCATCAAGTGAGGAAAAAGCAACCCAATCATCTGATGTCAAGTGTAGGGTATTAATAATATGTCTCACTAGCTAAGAAAATTGATCAGGCTCCTACAACAATCAACATAACTCTTAGGGTGGTTGATCTAGCACGTGAAGTGTCATAACCAGACCCAATATAACCCACATATAGAATAGGTCATATTATGTTGGATTGTAACAGGATAGATTTCCCAAGACATATTTGGAGAATTTAAACTTTTCTCAATTATTTAGAGACTACAAATATCTTTTTAATTTATCCTAAAAAAGTATACATCAGATTGTTTATTTACATACTACACATGGCACGAAGGAATACATTACAGAACAGAAAAGCCATGATAGCCAAAATCTCTAACAAAACACACCTACAGATAGATCAAAACCCACAACCTCTCTCAACTCAATCGAAAATAGATGTAGAATAGCAAGCATGAGCAAACCATGGCTTAGTAGGCTACACTGAGCATACCAAAATTTTTAATAAATAAAATAATATAATTTAAGCATAATAAAGAAAAAAGGCAAAATAGACAATTCATACAAAACCTTCAATAGAATAGTAACATATTACACTTAACAATGCCATAATCTATAGTGTCTCAGAACATACCTAAAAGTTTAGAACATGGCACAAATAACAAAACTAAAAATAGAAAACGCAACACACCAGATCACCAATAATTGAAGTAAACCATATCACATCAATTGTTCAAAATAAATCACATTCATTCCTCTCAAGCCCTTATACCACCCAACAAATATCAAAACTAAAAACTTCAAGCTCTTATGATTCCTGGCACTAGCGCTTCAGTTAACAGGTCCTTATAACTCTCATTGCTTCAATATAACTCCTAACATAGCAAATTAGAACTCACAAATCAATCATTGAAAATTTGTTAATTCACACATTTTAGATATATAAATATAGAAAGAATAGCATTTTTAAGTAAATTAAATAATATTAAACTTATTACAGAACTTATAGAATGCCTTACTGGTAGCAAACCAAATTGAAATTTGGGATTAGGGTTGTCAAAATGGGTTGATCAGTTGGGTTTAGGTTTGACCCAAATCCAATTAACTCAAAACTAACCTGTTTAACAAGTTGGTTAAAAACATCAACCTGAACTAGATCTATTAGTAACACAAATAAACTGAAACCAAACCATTAACCCATTTTGGTTAACTTTTTTATAACTTATTAGCTATAAAATTTATAACATTTAATCAAAAATAACAATATTAAGGAAAAATATGTTAAACAGGTCATTTTTGGGTAAAAAATGGATTTGTGTGTCAACCATAACATAACTCGTTAAATAAATAAGTCGAAAAGCTCAACCCAAACCCTACCCATTTAATAAGTGAGTTAACCATAACTCAAACTTTTTGGGTTGGGTTTGGGTCAAGTTAATTAGTGACACCCCGATTTGGGATAATTCAATATATGAATTTTAAATTTTTCATATCATAATTAAATTACGCCACATTGTTAGCAACTACGTTTCAAAGTTTTTATTATACTACGACACTATTTATTAGTGTCAAAACTTTTTTTCAAAATGAATAAATTACTATAGAATTAAAACTACCTAGTGGAAACTCACAAATAATATAGTAAAATATAGAGAATATTATAAACTATAACATATTAAAAGCCATGGTGAAAGTTTATTAGAGGTTAGAATCTACCAATTTGTGTTAAAATATTAGAATTTAAATAAAAAAATTCTATAAACTCTGAATTATTAAAAATTAAGATAGATTAAATGTAACCTATCTCAACTTGAACAATTTTTTGAACTGGCCAACAGACGAAATTGGCCTAAATCTACTTGAATCAAACTTTCTCTCACTAAAATCTTACCCTCTCTCTCTAACTAGCTACTCTTAGGTGAGAATGATTCTAGTAAGAAGATTTATTGGATTTTGCTATTTATATAAATTTTTATTTCATAGTGCCGTAGTGCTCAAACACCTAACTACCATAATGCTCTGCTTAAAAGCTAGAAATGTAGAGAACACAACACCAAAGCATCACCAACTAGTGCCACATCTCTCCCTAAAAATCATTTTTTTCTCAACTTTAGAAAAGAAAATATAGAGAGCTAAGTGTTGTAGCGCTCTTCAACATTATCTTATAGTGATCCCAAGGGAAAATTCAAATATATATATTTTCACACATAAAACTCTTAAGACATTATCTAAGATAGAATAGATGCATTCAGAAACATATATAGACATTCACATAATAGAAAATAATAAAAATTCAAACATACAAGATCAACTAAATCAATTTAAAATATTGTTACATAAGATATTACAATTTTCCCTTCTCAGGAAATTGTCATCCTCATCATTTCAATATACAGCTTAGTCAAACATATCAAGATGCAATTACCTCATCTCAGATTCCTTCTCTCAATTAGCTTTCTTATCAGATCTATGCTTCCACTGCACTTTAATCATTGAAATATATTTGTTTCTTAGTTTTCTAGCATTATAGGCCAGTATTCTTTCAAGTTCTTCTCTATAGCTCAAATCAGGCCGTACATCAATTTCACTTTCAAAAACATTACTCACAAAATCAAAAATTTATTTCCTCAAAGAGGACATATGAATCACATCATGAAAATCAGAAATGTGTACAGGGAACTACAGAGGATAAGTATACTTTTTAATTCTTTTAATTATCTCAAATGGTTTAATGTATATTGGACTCAACTTTCCTTTTTTTTTTTCAAATCTGGTTAATTACACCCTTCTTTGGGTTGGCCTTCATATATATAAATTCTCCAACCTAAAACTCTACATATTGATGCTTTGAATAATAATACCTTTTCTATCTATCCTACATAGAATTCAATCTATCCCTGATCAAACGAATCTTTTTAGTGGCATCATTCGCTAATGTTAATTCTAATAGATTTCTTTTTTCAACCTCTATCTAAAATAAAGGTTTCCTGCATTTCCTACAATATAGAGTATCATAAGGGGCTGTATAAAATCTAGATTGGAAGCTATTGTTATATGCAACTTCTATTAGAGGGATATGGTCTTCCTAACTACCATCAAAATCTAAAATATAAAATCTTAGAAGATCTTATAGTACTTGAATAGCTCATTTATACTAACCATCTATCTATGAATGAAAATAAGTTTTGAAATGCAATTTTGTTCCCATATTTTCTTCCATATTTCTCCATAGTTTAGAGGTAAATATACCATAATGGGGAAAAATAATTATCTTAGATATCATGTGTAGTCTAACAATTTCACGCACATACCCCTATGCTAACCTTTCTACAAAATCAGTAAAACAAATTAGAAGAAAAGGTGCATATTTCATTAGATGGTCCATAATGATCCAAATAACATCATATCCTTACCTTGACCTGGGAAAACCCATAGTAAAATATATATTTACATCTTCCCACTTCCACTAAAGAATGTGTAATGGCTACAATAATCCATCAGGTCATTGATGTTCTACCTTAATCAATTGATAAATTTCACATTTCAATATAAAGTTGTCCACTTCTCTTTCCAATTCAGATGACCAAAATATATGTTTCAAATCATTATACATCTAGCTACTCCTAAAATGAATAATGCATCCAAAATAGTGTGCCTCATGCATAATATTATTGCTATAATTTGAACCACTAGAAACTCACAATCTATCTTTACATAATTTAATAGCAAAATCATTTATTTGAAGTTAAAGTTTCTTATCGGACTGAATATCATCCACCAACTTTGAATATTCCTCATTCATCTTTTGAGCTTTTGGAATTCTTTTCTACAAAGTAGGTTATACAATCATCTAAACAACTATACCAAATTCCAGATCAACTGAATCAACCACTTTAAACTTCAACTTTCCATATCATGAACCAAAAAATATTTAGAAGTTAAAAATTTACCATTTCAAAAAATTTCCTACTCAAAGCATCTACTACCATATTTACCTTACCAGGATGATACTAAATGCTCAAATCATAATTGTTTATCAACTCATGCCACCTTCTCTATATCAAATTTAATTCTTTCTAAGTAAAATATATATTTCAAACTTTGATGATAGTAAAGATATCACACCTAACCCCATACAAATAGTGCCTCTAAATTTTTGAGCAAAAATAATAACTGCCAATTTTAAATTGCGAGTCTGATAATTCTTTTTATGTGGCTTTAATTATCTCAAAGAATAAGATATTACCATCATTTGATGCATCAAAAAGCATCCTAAACCTTTTAGTGAAGCATCACTAAATACCTAAAATCCTTGCATACCATGTGGTATGGTCAAAATCGAAGTTGAAGTTAGACAGCCCTTTAGTTTCTAAAAACTATACTCACAGTCTACTATCCACTCAAAGGCACTGCATTCTATGCTAGTCTCATTAGAGAAGCAATAATCTAAGGAAAGCTTTTAGAAATTCCTTACATTATCCAGCTATACCAATAAAGCTACTTACCTTAGATACAATAGCAAGCCTCGACCAATTGGCAATTGCTTGCACTTTATGTTGATCTAAATAAATCTAGTCATCATTCATCACATGCCCTGGGATTCAAATGTTTTTAGTCACATTTAAAAAATTTAGCATATAGTTGTTGACCTCTTTTTTGTTTGAGGTCAACTCTTCAACAAAAATTGCAATCATGGTGTTCAAATCTTTGAATTCCATTTCAATCCTTAAATCTAGTTCAATCACTATGTTTTGGTTTTAGTGTTCAATCAATAAAATTTTAATCAATCATTTTAAACTTTCAATGATTCATTCATTAACAAATCATTTAATGATTGTCAATAGCTCAATCCATAAAGCTTTCACTCAACACTTAAACCTTTCAATCAAGCTCATTTTAACCATTAATCATATTTCAATCATCAATCAATCTTTAAATCCTTCAATCCATTTCAATCTTTCAATCAAAATTAACTTAAATGCAGCGTTAAAAATCTAGTTTAAAATTTAAACCCTAAAGCCTTTAGATTTTTCCCTTTTTAAGGAAATTTGCAATTGGATCAAAACCCAAAGTAAGGTCCATAGAATTATGCTTGATTATTTACATCCTGATTAAACATATCCCTAGAGCTCACCTAATCATTTTGGAGGCCTTCATACCCTCCCAACCCTAAAATTTAAAGCATTTTCCCTAGGTCCAAAACATTTAAATATTTACCATCAATGCCATTCAATATGTGTAAGAAAAGATAAAAAATAAGAAGATTTGTTATAAAAATTAGTTTAGATATAAAAATTTTGATAATTAAGAAAGATATAAAGAGTTACGTAAGGAGTCTTAGAAAGTAATTTGCGATGCAAAGATCTTAACTTTTAATGATTTATTTAATAAATTAGTTACTAAGGATGGAGAAAGATATATGTATAAGTTAGCCATACAAAGAGATAAGAGTAGTAAGGATTTAGTTCAAGTGAAGTGTATTAACGATGAAGATCAAAAAGTACTTTTTTTAGAAGATGATATTTAGCAAAGGTAGATGACATATTTTGCTAAAGAATGAGTGTGTTAATTCCTATTTTTAAGAGTAAAGGTGATGGGCAAGATTGTGCAAATATAGATGAATTACGTTAATGTGTCATACTTTAAAACTATGGGAGCGAGTAATGGAGCATAGGTTGCGACGTAATACTAATGTTTCTCAAAATCAATTTGGTTTCATGTCGGGTAGGTCTACTATGAAAGCCATACATTTATTGAGAGGTTTGGCAGATAAATATATAGAGAATAATGAGGATCTACATATGATATTTACTAATTTAGAGAAGGCATATGATAAAGTTTCAAGTGAAGCTCTATGGAGAGTTCTTGAAAAGAAAGGAGTTAATAGTGCTTATATTCAAATTATTAAAGATATGTATGTAGGAGCTATTTCTTGTATTCAAACACAAGGTGGTTTGACTAAGTATTTTCCTATTTCGGTTGGATTAAATCAAGGATCAGCCTTAAGCACATATCTTTTTGCTTTGGTCATGGATGTTCTCACTAGACATTTGTAAGCAGATGTACCTTGGTGTATGCTTTTTGCTGATGATATTCTTCTTATTGATAAGACTAGAGAGGGAGTTGAAGGTAAAGTTGAATTATAGAGGTCGACCTTAGAGTCTAAATATTTTTGCTTGAGTAGATCTAAAACTGAATATATGGAGTGTAATTTTAGTAGTAATAGACCTAGTGAGGGGATTATGACTTTGGCCGATCAAGTCATTAATAAAAGTACACATTTTAGATATCTTGGATCTATTATTCAGAGTGATGGTCAAATTGATGTGGATATTATTAGCAGAATTCAAGTTGGATGGTTGAAGTGGAGGAATGCATTGAGCTTGTTGTGTGATAGATGAAAGTTTAATAGGGATGTTAAGCCCTAATGAACTAGCCCCGAGGCTAACCAAGACGGGGGGTGAATTGGTTATTTAAAAATTTTTACTAGCAACAGAAAAATCTTTTCGATACTTAGCAGCGGAAACAAGTAAACAAGAATGAAAAGATCAATCACAGATATTCACCCAAGTAGTTAATATCGAAAAAGTAAAGTACAAAATAGAATCAGAAAAACAAACCAGATTTTATAGTTGTTCGGTCAACTTGACCTACGTCCACTCCCCGAGCCTCCCCTCCGGGTATTGCACTAAACAAAAAGTGACTCTCCTTTTGCTCCCACAGCAAGGCGGAGAAGCCTGTACAAAAACCTCATTTCCACCACCAGGTGAGGCAGAGAACCTAACCTCCTTTTGCTTCCTCCTCAAGAAGGCAGAGAACCTTCGAACTCCTTTTACTTCCACCTGAAGCGGGCAGAGAACCCCGGATCTTCTTGCGAACGATCCTCCCACAACGAACACCGACTAGACGAAAGATGACGAGCGGAGAAGACGACTCTGATCTGTGCTTGGAGCAACCTTAGTGAATCCCTCACTAACTCCCCCTCACAAGAACCTTTGTCTCTCTCCCAAACTCTCTCTCTCTAGGGTTTCTCTGGGAAGGAAAGTGGCAAAAGATTTTTCTTGTTTCAAGAAAAAGTTCTTTTATAGGAGGGCTTAAAATTTATCCTAAATCTCAACTGGTCGGCAAAGATCATCCAGGACGATCGCTAGATCGGCCTGTACGATTAGTTCAAAATCAGCTGATTCAGCCTGGACGATCTGGCTCTTCTGGACGATCAGTTCAAAAAGTTGTTCATATCGTCCCGTATGATTTTGCGATCGTCCGGGACGATTAGTGTAAATCGAGTAATATCATCTAGAAGACAGTTCAGGTCGTCCAGAGCAAACTGTGCTGGACGACCAAAAAATGACTTGATCGTCCAGGACGATACGGGTATCATCCTGTACGATTAGTTCAAAAAGTGCCAAAATCGTCCTGAGCACAATTCGGGTCGTACAGCTGAAATGCATTAGAAGATCATGATCGTCCAGGACGATCCTGCGATCATCCAGGATGATATGATCGTATCAATTAAGTATTAATTGCTTTCCTTAATTACCAGACTAATTTAGGCATGATTGCACTGGATCGTCTAGCACGATACACGTATCGTCCGGGATGATCAGACCAAATATCTTAAAATAAAAACTTGCCTAACTTGATCTGGCGACTGAGAGTTTCTGATTTGAGCATATCATCCCGTACGATCCAAATATCATCCATGACGATCTGCTTAATCAGACCCTCTTAACTTGGTCGCCCTAATTAGGGTTTCTATTTTTACTGGATCGTCCAGGACGATGTGACTATCATCCAGGACGATCTGAACAAAAATTTGAACAGAAACTCTAATTCACTCAAGCTCTCCCCCTGAGTGTGTGTGTGCAAGGTTACTTAGATAGGGGATCAGTTACATTATAATTGACTCAAGAAAAAGGAAAATAGTACATTGGACACACTTGGAACCGATCTTGAGTTGGTTTTAGTTGCTCGTGATCTTTTGTGCCTGAAATGGGTTAGCCAAGTAAAACACAATAGAGACATGTTTGTCATCATCAAAACCAGATTTACAACAATCTCCCCCTTTTTAATGATGGCAAACATATGTACAGTAGTTTGAACAATAACTAGAAGATCGAAAAATAATTTTTTTTTTAAATTTTCTTTAACAACCAAACTAATACAGGAAACATAACACATAATAAAAATAGAAATGACTACAACTGTCGGGGTCAATGATAAGAGTGTAGAGTTTATCACCAGTGACAGAAAGTTGGAGAACGTTATGAAAGTCCTGGTAAGTGAGTTCGACGGGACGCTGGTTTATATATGAGTGGAGGGTGGAATAATCAGCAGAAATACACAAATTCACAAAGAAAACTCGAAGAAGTTCCGTGCTAAAAGGAAAGGTGAGAGTCATGATGAAAGTGAGGGAGGTATATGTGAAGAGGTCAAGAACAAGATAAGTAAGAGTGCGGGAATTTACTATTTTGGACGGTGTGATCCCCACCTCGCAATAGCGCTCGTAGACAGCCTGATCGGCTGCATTTGGGAAGCGAGGATCAATAGGCCCCCGGGAGGAACTTGTACCCTTTTGCCACGAACATTTACCACCAGCCATTAGAAATCAAAAGTGAAGGGAAGTAGAGGGAGTTTGGAAGAAAGATTATGGAAAATCCTTAAGAAAATGGCTGTTTATATAGAACTTGGCCTGATCGTCCCGTACGATCGTGAGATCGTCTAGGATAATAGGTGCAATTATTACGACCTGGACGATTGGTAAAAAAGGTGGTCCGATCGTCCGGGACGATTAGATATCGTCCAGGACGATTAGACACAGACGATCATCCCGAGGAGTCAGGCCGGACGACCGTTGACGAAAAGGTATCGTCCAGGATGATTAGGTGGATCATCCCGGACGATGTGAAATAAGTGTGACGGACTGGCCGAATTCCAATCGTCCAGCGGCTGACACGTGGATCGTCCAGGACGATGAGGTGGATCGTCCAGGACTATGGACAATAATTGGTGCAATGTCAGCCGTTTGATCAGATCAGGAAGATATGGATCATATCATCCTGGACGATGTAGGTATCGTCCAGGACGATCACCAATAATTAGAGTTTTTCAGCAGCAGGATCAGACTAGGGACAGTTTTGAATGAATCGTCCAGGACGATGTTTGGATCATCCAGGATGAAGAGGATCGTCTAGGACGATCTGGGTATCGTCCAGGATGATGTGAAGAAAATAGAAAAAGATGGAGGATGGAGATGACAGATCAGGATCCCAAAAACACAACCACTAAAATGAAAAGATAAAACAAAAAACAAAGAAAAACCGGAACGAGAACACAGAAAAACCAACAATTTTTTTCCTTTTGACCAGTATGCTCCAGTAAAATAGAATTCTCCCTTGATTTTCGATCCAAAAACCAATAAGAAGACGATTGACAGCGCTAAAATCTAGAAAAAGTTAGAAAAATCGACTTTCATAACTCTAACCCCGGGCACCTTATCGATGCAAATCTCTTTCAAAACAAAAATCCAATTCAGAAGAAAAGAAATTAGATTCGAAAAGAGATCTTTTCAAGCCTCGTTCTAGAAAAATATATGATATAATAGTGTTACAAAGTAAAAAATCAGAAATCAGGATTTTTAAACTCAAGCTTTTAAAAATATTAAGTGGCGCACGGATTTTTCTAAGACATTTAACAATCTAAAAGGAAAGAAAGCTTGGTTTGGGCTCATTTTGTGCCTCTTTTTTCATTTGGTTGGCGCTTTGCATATCGTTTAATTTTAGATACACTTTGTATATCTTTTAGTTGGCTATATTTCGTATCTTTTCAGCTTTGTGCTCATTTTATGCCTCTTTTTCAATTTATTTGGCGCACTGCGCATCTTTTGTAAGCTTTCTCCTTTTCATAATCATTAACGAGTCTCAGCTGTGAAATTATCCTCCAGACATAGGAGATGACACTCCACAATAAAGAAGAATGATCCACAAAACAAAAGCCATACATCATATGATAAATGCAATCACTTGGTTTAGAAAATCATAATAATGACTCAAGACTTTGAAAATACTATTCATAGGAGGTAGATTACTGTAGGAAAATAAAATAAATCTCTATTTCAAAAACTAATGTTTTAATTTTGAAAAAGATTTTTATCCAAAAGAAACTATACACCAGTAAAGGAGTTAGAGGAAGAGAAACAATCATCAAGATTTCTTCCCTTTAACAGTTCTAGTGGAATCAATCATTGCTTACAAGCTTTCAGATAAAACAAGGCAAAACTCTTAGTCAGAAATCCATATTTTTTTTTTGATTTTCAAACAAATAAAATAGTAGATAAACGAGAAGAATCAGTAAGTAAAGCAGGTAAAAACTAAATCATATCAAAATAAATAATCAAATTAAATTA
This sequence comes from Dendrobium chrysotoxum, assembly GCA_019925795.1. NCBI lineage: Eukaryota > Viridiplantae > Streptophyta > Magnoliopsida > Asparagales > Orchidaceae > Dendrobium > Dendrobium chrysotoxum. The sequence continues at coordinate 62,983,010 of CM034302.1, read as the reverse complement.
ACACTAAAGCTAAAATAGAAAGCAGAAGAATAAAAAATGAAAACAACTGAAAGAAAATAATCAAATCAAATAACTAACTAACAGGAACAAAAATAAAGATCAGAGAAATTAGAAATCAGCAGCCATCAGAATCAAGCATTTATATCAATCACTCCTAATCTGGTTCTCAAAATACTGAATGAGTCAAAGGCCAGTGGTTTAGTGAATATGTCAGCCAGCTGATTTTTAGTTGCTACATGATGTAGCTTAATGTCCCCTTTTGTAACATGGTCCCTAATGAAGTGATGTCTTAGGTCAATATGTTTGGTCCTAGAATGTTGGATTGGATTCTTAGAGATGCAAATGGCACTAGTATTATCACATAGGACAGAAATTGTGCCAACAGGTAAACCTAAGTCCAAAACTTATTGCTTTAACCAAAGAACTTGGGCCACACAACTTTCTAAGGCAATATACTCAGCTTCAGCAGTGGAAAGTACAACTGAGTTCTATTTTCTACTGGACCAGGAGACTAATGACTGTCCTATGAATTGACAAGTCCCAGAAGTGCTCTTTCTATCCACCCTACACGCCGCAAAGTCAGAATCAGAATATCCAATGATCTCAAAAGAGGTGCTGTGCCTAGGGTACCAGATTCCTAGGTTTGGGGTCCCTAAAAGATATCTAATAATTCTCTTAACAGCAGTCAGGTGGGACTCTTTAGGATCAGCCTGAAACCTAGCACAAAGACAGATACTAAACATGATATCAGGTCGGCTAGCAGTCAGGTAAAGCAGTGATCCTATTGTTCCTTTATATTTCTTCTGATCAACAGATTTTCCACTTGAATCCTTATCTAACTGAACAGAGGAGCTCATGAGAGTATTGATTGGCTTGGCTTTGTCCATCTCATATTTCTTCAAAATGTCCTTAGTGTATTTAGATTGATTCAGAAAGGTTCCATCATCCGTTTGTCTTATATTAAACCCCAAAAAGTAGGACAATTCTCCCATCATACTCATCTCAAACTCCTTACTCATTGTATTAGAAAACTCATCACATAAATACTTATCAGAAGATCTAAACATTATATCATCAACATAGATCTGGACAATGAGTAAGTCATCCCCTATTCTCCTCAGAAAAAGGGTGGTTTCTACGCTCCCCTTAACAAACTCTCTTTCTAACAAGAATGTCCTAAGCCTCTCATACTAATCTCTGGGTGCCTGTTTCAATCCATACAAGGCCTTTTTTAATTTATAAATATGATTTGGATATTGAGAACTCTCAAAACCTGGGGGTTATTTTACAAAAATATCCTCTTTTATTACCCCATTTAAAAAGGTACTCTTGACATTCATTTGAAACAGCTTGAATCCCTTATAACAGGCAAAGGCTAGTAGCACTCTAATGGCTTCCAATCTAGCTACAGGGGCAAAAGTCTCCTCAAAATCAATCCCTTCTATTTGATTATACCCCTTAGCCACCAATCTTGCCTTATTTCTCACCACCACACCAGAATCATTCATCTTATTCTTAATGACCCACTTGGTTCCCACAATACTTTGATTTCTAGGTCTTTCTACTAACTCCCAAACATCATTCCTTATAAATTGATTGAATTCTTCCTGCATAGCTATGATCCAAAATTCATCCGAAAGGGCTTGATTGATGTTGGTGGGTTCAGTCATTGAGATAAAGGCAGAATGGTTTACTTCCTTCCTAAGTCCATGACTAGTCTTAACACCTTCAGAAGGGTCTCCTCAGATCAGTTCTTTAGGATGACTCGAAGAATATCTCCAATATCTAGGCAGTGTGGTTTGAGGTTCTACTCTCTCCTCCAGATTTGCATTTCCAATCCCTTGGGTAATCTCCTCTACCTCTTCTTCTTCCTCAACTCTAGTCACCTTAGGATCAGATTCATCAAACACCACATGAGTTGTCTCTTCCACCACCAAAGTCCTTTTATTGAACACCCTAAAGGATTTCCCCACACTAGAATAGCCTAAGAACACTCCTTCATCAGATTTGGGGTCAAACTTTCCTAAGGGTGATTTCCCGTTATTCAGAATAAAAACCTTACAGCCAAAGACATGGAGGTGGGACAGGTTTGGAGTTCTACCCTTAATGATCTCATACGGTGTCTTGTTCAGTTTTGATCTCACATTCACCCTATTCAACACATAACAGGCAGTGTTCACCGCTTCAGCCCAGAAATATTTTGGAAGTGAATACTCGGCAAGCATGGCTCTAACGGCTTCCACTAAGGTCCTGTTCTTCCTTTCAGCTACCCCGTTCTGCTGAGGGGTCCTAGGAGCTGAAAAATTATGACTAATCCCTTGCTCCTCACAAAGACTTCCAAATTTCACATTCTCAAACTCTCCACCATGATCACTATGAATAGTCAGGATCTCACTACCTAACTTCCTCTGAATCCAAGTGGAGAAGGACTTAAACTCATCAAATGACTCAGATTTATGTGACAAGAATTTAATCCAAGTGAACCTCGAGTAGTCATCTACAATCACAAAACCATAGACTTTCCCCCCTAAGCTGGCAGTGCTAATGGGTCCAAAGAGGTCCATATGAAGAACTTCTAAAGGTCTAGAGGTGCTAATGTCCTTAACAGAGTGAAAAGAGGACTGGACTTGCTTCCCTAACTAACAGGCATCATACAGGTGATCCTTAGTGAACTTAAGCTTGGGCACACCTCTAACTAAGTCCTTTTGGGTGACTCTCCTAAGGGTTTTCATACTGGCATGACACAATCTCTTATGCCACAATCAAGACTCATCAGCAGCAATTTTTAAGCAAATTGAATTCTCAGATTTAATGTAACTTACATCCAGCTTATAGACGTTGTTGATCCTTTGCCCCTGTAAAACAACTTTATCATTTAAGCTTAAAATGTAACCAGTGGGCAAGAATTTGATGCTGTATCCTTTTTCACAAAGTTGACTGATGCTTAGCAAGTTATGTTTCAGTCCATCTACAAGCAAAACATTATCAATCATAAAATTCTTTGAATCACCAATTATACCTGATCCTACCACCCTCCTGGTGGTGTTATCTCCAAGTGTAACCTTGCCTCCAGCTCTGGCCTCTAGCGAAATGAACTGATTTGCATCTCCAGTCATGTGTCTAGAACATCTGCTGTCCAAGTACCACATACTCTTACGAGGTCTTGTGTGAGAGCACACCTACAAAAATATTAAACGTCAGTCTTAGGAACCCAAACAAGTTTGGGTTCCTTCTTATGAAAAGAAGAATGCAATGCATGCGTGCTATGCTGTGAAACAGGCAGTTTGGGTCTCCACACCCAATGTGTACTACGGTGAACCGTGCAGGTGTGGGAAATGTATCCTAACATGCCACATGAATAACATCTAATACCAGGAAAAGGATTAACTAAACGTCGTGAGTGATAGTGCCTCTTCCTAGAAGTGTATGAAACATGCTTTGATGAATTTCCAACAGATTTTTCAAAAGGTGGCGGTGCATAAAACTGTTCAAAAGTAGGCGGTTTTTTATTCTTTTCAAAAGCAGCAATTTTCACTTTCAAAAATTCATTCTCTTTATTTAAACTTGTAATTTCAAATTTTAAAGCACCGTTGCTACTTTCTACTTCACATGCCATAGTATCTAATTCTTTAAAAGCTCTCTCCAAATCAACATGAGTGGTTTTCAATGAATCATGCACAGTAACTAAATCTAAATATTTTTTATTCAATTCATCAAACTCATCAAGTAAAGACATGTGATTGCTATCAATAGTGGAATGATCCTTAATCAAAACATCATGCTCTTTTTGCAAAGTCAAATAATCTAGTTTCAAGTTAGCAAGGGTTTTCTTAAGCTTCCTATACGTGCATGAATTTTTTTAGATACTTCAAGTAATTGATCGTAAGTAAGCTCACATACCTCTTCCTGGTCCGACTGACCAGGGTGATCATCAGCCATCAGACACAAATTTGTTTCCTCCTCTTCAGCTTCAGTCTCAAAGGAGTCGGATGCAGGGTCTGCCCAGAACGCCTTTTGTATCCGCTTCTTGTCCTTTCTGAATTTTGGTTTCTCCTCACCCTTCTCCTTGCTTGGGTAAGCCTTGAGTGTAGGACAATCCACCTTTATGTGTCCAGGCTTCCTGCATTCAAAACAAATAGATTCATATGAACCTTTAAAGTTTCTACTGGTCTTACCTTTGTTCCATTTTTGAAAATTCTTATTCTTCTTCCTTAGAAAGCTCTTGAATTGCCTTGTGATTAAGGCAACATCATCGCTATCAGACCCGAAAGTGCTAGCATCTGAATCTTTATCCTTTATCGCCACTGTCTTCTCCTTCTTTCGCTCACCTGCATCAAGTTATCTTTAGTTCACCCCTTGCTCGTAAGCAATGAGTGATCCAAGTAAGCTGTCAATAAAGTATTTAAATCTTTAGACTCTGTGATCGCAGTAATCTTAGCATCGTATGAAGAAGGAAAACATCTAAGAATTTTGTTCACTCTTTCGTAATTAGTTAGTTCTCTTCCTAGAGCATGGAAAGAGGTAACGATTTGTGTGAACCTTGTGTACATTTTTGAAATCGTCTCACTAGGTTTCATACGAAAAAGTTCGTAATTATGTAACAAGATGTTTAACCTAGACTGTTTGACTTCAGTTGTACCTTCATATGTTATACACAATCTATCCCAGATTTTTTTACTCGTTGCACAAGTAGAAACACGCATATAGTCTTCAGATTTTAAAGCACAAAAGAAACAGTTCAAATATTTTGCATTTAACTGTGCTAAATCACGATCATCAAAAGTTCAATCAGCAAAGGGCAATTTAATTTTCACATTGTTAATCAACCTAAAAGGTGGTTCGTATCCATCCTTAACTAGCATCCATATACTATAATCGATTGATTGAAGAAAAGTAGACATGCGTGTTTTCCAAAAATCAAAAGGAATATTATCAAACAATGGTGGTCTTGTAATAGAATAACCTTCAGCAGTATTACAATTGTTATAGTTAGCCATGGATCAAATTCAAAAGTTTTTAAACTTAAATTTTGAATCCCGCTCTGATACCACTTGAAAGTTCGATAGGGATGTTAAGCCCTAGTGAACTAGTCCCGAGGCTAACCAAGAGGGGGGGGGGTGAATTGGCTATTTAAAAAATTTCACTAGCAACAGAAAAATCTTTTCGATACTTAGCAGCGGAAATAAGTAAACAAGAACGAAAAGATCAATCACAGATATTCATCTAAGCAGTTAATATCGGAAAAGTAAAGTACAAAATAGAATCAGAAAAGCAAACAAAATTTTATAGTAGTTCGGTCAACTTGACCTATGTCCACTCCCTGGAGCCTCCCCTCCGGGTATTGCACTAAAGAAAAAGTGACTCTCCTTTTGCTCCCACAGCAAGGCAGAGAAGCCTGTACAAAAACCTCCTTTCCACCACCAGGTGAGGCAGACAACCTAACCTCTTTTTGCTTCCTCCTGAAGCAGGTAGAGAACCTTCAGACTCCTTTTGCTTCCACCTGAAGCGGGCAGAGAACCCTGGATCTTCTTGCGAACGATCCTCCCACAACGAACACCGACTAGACGAAAGACGACGAGCGGAGAAGATGACTCTGATCCATTCTTGGAGTAACCTTAGTGAATCCCTCACTAACTTCCCCTCACAAGATCCTTTCTCTCTCTCCAAAACTCTCTCTCTCTCTCTAAGGTTTCTCTGGAATGAAAAGTGGCAAAAGATTTTTCTTGTTTCAAGAAAAAGTTCTTTTATATGAGGGCTTAAAATTTGCCCTAAATCTCAACTGGTTGGCAAAGATCGTCTAGGACGATCGCTAGATCATCCTGTACGATCAGTTCAAAATCAGTTGATTCAGCTTGGACGATCTGGCTCTTCTGGACGATCAGTTCAAAAAGTTGTTCATATCGTCCCGTACGATTTTGCGATTGTCCGGGACGATTAGTGTAAATCGAGGAATATCGTCCAGAAGATAGTTCGGGTCATCCAGAGCAAAATGTGCTGGATGAATAAAAAATGACTTGATCGTCCAGGATGATACAGGTATCGTCCTGTACGATTAGTTCAAAAAGTGCCAAAATCGTCCTGAGCACAGTTCGGGTCATACAGCTGAAATGTACTAGACGATCATGATCGTCCAGGACGATCCTGCGATCATCCAGGATGATATGATCGTATCAATTAAGTATTAATTACTTTCCTTAATTACCAGACTAATTTAGGCATGATTGTACTGGATCGTCCAGCACGATACACGTATCGTTCGGGACGATCAGACCAAATTCTTAAAATAAAAACTTGCCTAACTTGATCTGGCGGCTGAGAGTTTCTGATTTGAGCATATCGTCCCGTACGATCCAAATATCATCCAGGACGATCTGCTTAATCAGACCCTCTTAACTTGGTCGCCCTAATTAGGGTTTTTGTTTTTACTGGATCGTCCAGGATGATGTGACTATCGTCCAGGACGATCTGAACAAAAATTTGAACAGAAACTCTAATTCACTCAAGCTCTCCCCCTGAGTGTGTGTGTGTAAGGTTACTTAGCTAGGGGATCAGTTACATTATAATTGACTCAAGAAAAAGGAAAATAGTACATTGGACACACTTGGACCCGATCTTGAGTTGGCTTGAGTTGCTCGTGATCTTTTGTGCCTGAAATGGGTTAGCCAAGCAAAACACAATACAGATATGTTTGTCATCACCAAAATCAGATTTGCAACAATAGAAAATTCCACCTCCAAACTTAAGGGAAAATTCTATAAGATGGTGGTGAGACCTGTAATGCTTTATGGTGCCGAATTAAAAGAGAAGCATAATTCTAAGTTAAGTGTTGTAGAGATGAGGATGCTCAGGTGGATGAGTAGCTTTACCCTTAGAGATAGGATATGAAATGAGCATATACGTGAAAAGGTTAGATTAGCTCCAGTGGAAGATAAGATTAAAGAGAGTCACCTTAGATGGTTTGGCCACATAAAACGGCGACCTTCCGATGACCTGGTTAGGAAAGTAGACATATTATATTTGACTTATGTTAAGAAAGGTAGAGGTATACCTAAAAAGACTTGGTTAGAAAATATTATAAATGATCTTTCTTTATTAGATTAAAATGAGAATTTAACTTTTAACAGGACACAATGGAGAAAAAGGATTCATGTAGTCGGCCCCACATAGTGGGACAAAGGCTTGATGTTGTTGTTGTTGTTATTGCATGCCATTCAATATGGCATCTTGGCATAAACCACTTTAATAACATATGAAAATCATGAAAACTTGTTTATAACTATTATTACATTGATTTGAACTCACTTGGATCCATGGTTGACCATGGATTAACTAGTTTGACCCATGAGGCCCTAAAACCATAAATTTTTCCATATGTATGGCCCATATTATAAATTTCAGCACAAAACCCAGGTTTGATCCCTAGGTGTCTTACAATCCCTCTTGATCGTGCATTGATCTAAATGGACACTTGATTGATTTAGTTTAACCATGAATGGTCACTTTGACCATTAAAAGCCCATTTGAACCATACACCTTCAATCATGCATATGAGTTAAAATAAATCTCGAAGACATCTAAACTCTTCTTTACATTAAAGCTTGCATTCCTAAACATGATTGAACCTTTTGTAGACCATGGTTAACCATTATTGAAAAAATTCAAGTTTAAAACTAAAATTGATGTAAAGCTCACAAAAATTGAATTCAATATAAAATTAACGTAAAGCTCCAGTTTAAACCTAAAATTGACGTAAAGCTCACAAACATTGAATTCAATTTATATAGACCTTGACATCCTAAGACCTGTTCTAACAAGTTTCAAATATTATTAAGAATGGTTTAGACCTAGTGCCAAGACTTAATCAAGCCTGGTTAACCAAGTCAACCATGATTGACCAAACAAAACCTAAAACCTTCATTCTTAAATTCATGTGATCTAGCATAATCCAAGGCACATAAACCCCTTAGAATTATCCACTAGGTGCCCATGGACCAACCCTAACCAAATTAGTTATTGGGCCCACTTGGGCTAGCCCCATGGCTTGACCCAAATGCCCAAAATGGATTTCTCTTGAGCCATATCTTAACCTAAATGAAATCTAGCTAGATTAAGGCTTGGATTAAAATCATATAGGTCCATTACATAGAACCTAGTAAGCCCATCTCATGGGCTAACTTGGGTTGGCCAATTAGGCTAACCCAAGTGTTAAAATTAAACATTCCATTGGTCCATTCTCAAACACAGAAGCAATTATGTTAGACCAACACATGCATTATGTCAAGGAAGGTTCTAGACATGTTCCCACCTCAGCTAAGGCCATGAGGTGGCAAAAAAACCCAAAATAGGTGGTTATTTTACATTGGTTCACTCATAACTCTCTCAATACCTAACCATATGGCCTTGAACTGCTTGGGTGGCCTAACTAAATCTTATTGGATAGTCCATAACCATAATTGTCTTTGGGTGCGACATAGACTAGCTAAATTTTGAACAAACACCTACTATTTCACTCTATAAATATTTCAATTTCTAGAGTTGAAAGGTTCTATGTACTTTCAATTCACTCCATAGAGCTTCCTATTTAAGTTTTATGCAGTTCAAGGAAACTATGGTGAGCTCCTCTGACCAGATTCCCAAATCCTGATCCAGTCACCCTCTTTAGTTCCAATCTGAAGCTAAGCTGTGCCTAAGGCCAAGTGGATTGCAACTCACCTGAATTCCCCCTCAATTGTCCTCTACATAGAGGTAAGATCAAATGCTGAGTACTGATTAGTATAGGTCTGGTCAAGTCTGAAGTGAACTTGTAATATAAGGCAACACAGCTGTTGGATTGTAAGTTCACACTCAGGTGATCCTCTAAGATCAATTTAAATAAAATTTGTTGGTTGAATCTCATGGATCAAACAAGAATGTGTATACACCTACGGAATCGCGCATGAGGAAGATGAAATCAAAATCATTAATTTAATTCAAATAGAATAGATTGTTCTGAATAGGTTAAACTGGTTATTGTGCTTCTTTCTTGCTATTTTGAGCCAACACCCTTCAGCGGTCCAATCTTTGATTGAGTGGCTATACATGATGTCACACTATTTGAGGGTCATACATCTTATTGACTAGCTAGACATTGCCAACTGTATGGAGCATGCACAGTCAGCTCCTCTAACTGTGTAAATCAATTTTTAGGAGATTTAAATAACAAAGTTCCTTTATATCTAAAAATTCAAATCTCCTAGAACACTTGGCCAAGTTAAGCTGGTAGTAGCCCTATGGATTTATGAAAAGGAGATCTACAAAAGCCTAATGAAATTAAAACCTAATTATAAATGGTTAAAAAATAATTTCATAAATAATCTCTCAAGTATTTATGGAATATTAATTAAATATAAATTCAATTGAGCTCAAATTTATAGAGATGATTCTTGGATGCACTTAGCACATGTCCAAGATTATTCAAGGAAATTTGAGCTTAGAGAGGGCATCAATTGTAATTTTAGATTTCCAGGTTAAAAAATGACCTAGAAATTCAAAATTCAATAAATCAAAATCCATAGATCCATTAGGGAATTGTTCATATAGATTGATAAAATAGTGTTCAAGGTTTGGTTAGCCATTTACCCTATGCTCTAGTCTAGCTAGCGTAAAATAATATTTCTAAAGAATAAATGAATTTATTTAGGGCATTTATTAAAAACTCTAGGAAGGCTTTGACAGGACATAATTTCAACGGTTTAAACCTTATGTCATTATTGACCTATGGTTTAAGTTTCAAGCCATTCATCTCTCAAATGGAAAACTCTAATTACATATACATAAATGACCTAGGAATTTAAATAAATAAAATAATAATTAAAATAATAATATAATTAAAAAAACAAAAAAAGTAAATAAATAAAAAGAAATTTAAATAAATTATTAAAAAATTAAAACATATTAGAAAATATGAAATAAATTGCATTAGACTTTAAATTAATAATACTTTCAAGAAAAAATAAAATGCCTATCAAAAAATGTCAACATAAAAATTAATTCAAAATTATAGAATATTTAATGATAATATAAATAAAATATTTAAAATTATTCATTAAATACATCTTACATTATTCATGACCACTACTGACGATTTCAAGTTAATTGGAGTTCATTTGGTGCAAAAAAAAACCAAAATACCATAATTCCCTTAATTAAATAATTCCATTAAACTGGTTGATTTTATAAAAATCATAACTAAATAAATAAAAATCTTAAAAACACAAAATAAATTACATTCAACTCTAAATAAAATATACAATTTAATAAAAATAATAAACCTTTGAAATTTTAAATAAAAATAATACTTCAAACTTGGGGCAAACTACTTAATAAAGGTTAAAAGGATAATAAAGTAAATGAACAAAATAATTGTAAATTATAAACAAACAAATAAAAAAAATAAAAAATGTAATTAGTAGAGATTATTGAATAAATAAATAATAATAATAATAATAATAAATAATTAAATAAAAAATTTAAATAAACATAAAAAATAAATTAATTCAACTTAAACCATTAAAAGAAATTAATTAAATATTAAATATAAACAAATTAAATTCAACTCAAATTAATTAAAAAAATCAAAATAAAATGAATTAAATAAATTGATTAAACTTAAGAAACTTTAAATAAAATAACGGCTATGTGCATTTTGATATATCCTTTAGGGAAAAACAAATGCATTAATTTTTAAAGCTTAGGACTTATTGATTAAGAGCTTCAAGCTCCAAGGTGATTAATTAACATGATTTAAATCTTAAATGAATAAAACACTTAATTAATATAAAGACTTTATGTGTTTGCTTTATCCTTAGGGATGAAACAATTACATTCATTCACAAGACTTGGACTTGTTGATTGATGACTTCAAGCACTTTGGAGGGTTTAATCACCAATGTTCTTTAAAATCTAAACTAAACAACTTAAACACCAAGTCATTAAAACTTAAACTTAAACTAAATCCCTTTGACCTTTAAACAAATAAATTTAAATTTTAGACAACATCAATAAATAATTAAACTAAGACATTCTCAAGCCACATAGCTTAGCACACACTTTAGATTTCTTGCTAGATAGCTACTAGTCTAGGCTAGGCCTTAGTTCTTTTCTTGCACTATGGTGTGATTAGGTACCTTGCTTGGAGGGTGTCTATTACTTTGTCTGTTTACTTTTCTTGTACTTTTCAAGGGTGTTTATTGCTTTATCTATTTACTTTTTATGTACTGTGGAATGTCATACATGCATTACACTTTTATTTACTTGTACTGCACCTTACTTTTTTTTAATATGTTGCATTTTCACTAGTCAATTCAGAGTCAGTTCTTTTCTATTGTTAAGTGTAAAGTTTTAAAGTATAAAGTGTTAAATATAAACGTAAAGTGTGTAGATAAATATATAGGTAGATCAAGTTTGTAAACATAAAAGAGTTGTAAAGATTTTAAATGTGCTTGCTTATTATACATGTGTAGAGTCTAAAAGGCAAAGATCCCTCTTCCTTAAGAGACATTCACTTTTGGAATTCAATAGAAGATCTTGAACCAGGAGATATAAAGATGAAATAAACAACTATATTTAGATCTACATTATTTCATAGGTATAAAAATCCAAGCTTGTTTTGGTGGAGCTTGGCCACCTTTCTTTTACAGTAGACCCTAGATTTTACTTTACATTTTTTCATAAATGTATATTAATTTTTTTGGATACTACTTCATACATACATGAATTACATACATGTGGGTTGGTAGATGATTACATTATGTGGGTAGATAATTTTCTTAGGTTTTTATGATGTATTTGTCCTTACTTTTGTAGGGACACATATGTTAGATTTAAGATGATGCAGTTTAGTGTGCATGTATACATGCACATAATTATAAACTTAAACAAGCCAATGACAAGTAAGACAACCGAGCATACACTCATGAGTGTGGAGGAAAATGAAACACTTCAATTCTTTGTTAATTTGTACTATATGATCTCAATCATATTGTTCAATCTGTTGATCCATAAAATAAAATTAAGTGTTTAATTAAATTAATTAAATTAACTTCCAGCATAACTAATGGAACTATACCACCTGATATCATACATGATGATTAATTATTTTGATAAAAAATCCACCGTTGATTATGAGTTTCTAATTTTAGGCCAATTTGAATTTTAAATTTTGACCTAATTGTATTGTATGCAACATTTTGTACTATACAATTATCAAATAATCTTGCTTAATTTGGATTGTTGATCATGCAATTGAATTAGGAATAAATTTGGTTGGAAATTATACTATATGATATGTATTATCCAATATGATTTAAGAGAATATTCAATGGAAGAATCTTGGTATGTCATGGATAGTCCTTAATTCAATATAGTTGATCATTCTTTACAATTGTTAATCATACATTCAAATCCAACAAAACTCAAAAATGGGTGTTTAATTAATTGGACAGTATGATACACACTTCATGCTATAAGATCATAATAATAGAGTTGAGAATTAAGTTTTGATTTAGATAGCCCAATTTTATTCTTTTAAACATATAACACTGGGAATTCCCAAAGAGGAGGACCTTTGGGGAGTAGACATAGGTTAAGTTTGATTGAAACACTATAAAAATCATGGTTTGACTTTCTTTTACTTTTATATATTTTATTACCTATAAGCTTTATTTTCTGAGAGTTGTGTTATGATCATGTTGTAATTGCATTCAAAAATTTGTCTGAGCAAATCTTTTGTAAATTTTATTTTTTAGTCAAATTATTTATTTTGAATTACTTTTTAATTAACCTCTAGTATTTTTAGCTCTCAAAAATATAAAAATAAAAAATATATAAATAACATAAAACAAAAAAATAATTTTTAGTATTGTTTACTTTATTATTATTTAAAGCTATAATTATTATTCAAAGTTATTTTTTTGTTGCACATTGGTTTGTTACTCATTAGTTAAAATTTTAAAGTAATAAATTCAACACCCCCCCCCCCCCCTCTTGGTTGTGTGCAACACTTTCATACTCAAAACCATCTCACTCATCTACATGTCAGTCTTATGACTCTATTACATTCAACTCCAAACAATTGTTCTAATACCAAAATTCTTGTCACAACCCAACTTGAAATAACCCATATAAATAATTGGTCGTATTGTATTGAATTATAACAAGAAAGATTTCCAAAGACATATTTGGAGAGAATTAAATATACTAATTATTTGCAAATTATAGAGTTACTAATACTTCAGATAAATACAAAATAATACTCGTTATCAAGTATCTTTTTTCATTTATCCCAAAAATGTGTAACTTAAATTATTTTGTCACAAACAATACATGGAACAGAGGAGTACAATACAAAATAAAAAACTATGATAGCCAAATTCTCTAACAAAATACACTTACAAAGATAATAGAACTGTAACCCCTCTATAGTCAACCTATCCTTTTCCCTTGCCCTGACCTAAAACAAATGCAGAATTGCAGTCATGAGCAAACAATAGGTCAGTAGGCTACATTGAACCTACTAAATTTTTAATAAATAAAACAACAAAATTTATGCATAGTATAATAGAATGGTAAAACAAATTATCTGTATAGAACCTTCAATAGAATATTAATAGAATAGAACAATAATAAATTACTCAGAATAATGCCAAAATCTATATGTCTTAGAATATACCTAACAGTTTAGAACATAGAACAAATAATAGATCTAAAAATAGTAAACACAACACACCAGATCATAAAAAAAAAAACCACATCACATCAAATTTTTAGAATAGATTACATTCAATACCCTAACGCCCTTATAACTCTCAAACATACAAAATTCAAACATGCAATTTTCCATATAGGGGACCCTCGAGACATGCTCTAAGATAGATTTGATGCATTAGGAAAGATACAGAGATATGCATAGAATAAAAAATATAAAAATTAAAACACACAAGACTTACCATATCAAATTTAGATCAATTTAGAACATTATTATAGTGGATATTAAATGAAGTAACTATTACGGCACCAGGGGTGGTCAGCCATACGGCTCAAGATCAACTCCCTCCATCAGGTTGGATATTTTCCCCACATCAAGTAATCTTATTTAAAAAATTAATTTGAAATATTTAACTCATCAAGCATCCCTAAATGATTTTGCTAACAACTAGGAGTAACAAGCTGCCATAATCCCATGTTGGAAGAGGTTGGGCTACAACAAGTCTTAAGTAATGGTAAGAAGAGTTCATTTTCTATTTATGAGTCCTTCATGTTTGAGGGATCAATGTTTCTACTTTCTATTGAACCAAAAATTCACCTAATCATTAAGCAAATATGAAGCCTTAGCTTTTACTAAATGGGTGCCAAGATTATACGTTAGGTCACAAGATTTTTATGCTCAAAACATAAAGATTCCCCTTCATTTTTTAGATAAAAAATTCTAACTACTTGACCATTCACTAAATAAGATAGTTATGACCCAAATTGGGTAAGTAGAGGTATGGCTGGTCGAAAGGTTACAATCCCTTAATAAGGACCATCTGTAATTAAGACTTCCAAAAAAACCTTCATTAGGAGTTTATATCCTTATTTTGTTTCCCTTTGATGTTTGTGAGCCTACTCCACCTCCAACGAGTGGTCCATGTTCCAAGGTCTTAATTCCATCTTCACTAGAGGTCATACTAGGGTGAATATGAGCTTTAAAGGACCACATTGAGTATGAGTCTGAAGATGAAATGGACAAGGCCACTACCTTGGACAAGACAAGCTCTTCATTACTATGGGTAGAGACATCAACTCATGATGTCAGGTACTTCTTGATCTAAAGGATTGGATGGTGGTGACTAACAAGATTTTTTGTGTCATCATGGTTGAGTTAATTCATGATAAGATTTGAGTTCATCCAACAAAATTTTAATAGGAATGGGACAATCTCCATAATGTTTTTTTGGATCTTATATTTAAGCTTTTTCATGAGGGAAAGATATATAACTTGATGTTATCTAATTAAATATATAATAACTCATTTGAAATTTCTTTAATGTTGAATTAACATGTTTATGTAAAAATTTGTTAGTTTATTTAATTATATTTATTAAACTTTATTACCTGTGGTGATTCCTCTTTTTGGCCTTATTGAGTATGGATGGATTTTTCTATAATGATGAGAGAGTGAGAGAGAGAGAGAGAGAGAGAGAGAGAGAGAGAGAGAGAGAGAGAGATAGTTAAGGGATTCACATATTTATAGTGGATATGACTTTTTCCTTAAGTTTCAAACTTCTTTTTCTATGAATACCCCCTCTCCCTTAGGTCACGTTATCATTTTTTTGTATTTCCTCTATAATAAATTCTCTCTCATCATTTGCTCCCTTGCTCTATGGATATGAGAACTTTCTCTAGTGATAGATATATAACAAAAGTACCATAAAACATTTATTAAGAGTGATTACTATCAGGATTATCTAGTGCTTAATATACTTATTTATCACAACCCAACCTAATATGACCCCTTGACATGACAAATTATATTGTGTAGAATACTGATAAACTAAGCCCAAGATTATAGTTTTGGGAACTTTTTAGATTTCTTCAATTTAAAACATACTATAAAGCTTTAAATTACTTATATTAAGCAGAAAAGGAAACTCATCCATATTTTTTTGTTTTCTTCCGTTTCACTCATCACCAAAATGAATATACAAGAACATTTGCATGCTTCAGTGCTTGGCTGTAGACCAAAATAAGATAAATAAGTAAATAGTCATGACTATACAAAAAAAAAATCTTGTATAAACTTAGACAGATCAAAACCTATGACCATAGCTACTTAGCTGGCTCCTTTCTCTTCCCTAACCTAAAATAAAATGCAGAATAGCTTTGTGCCAACGCAACTCAGCAGGTCACACCTACCATCTCAATTTTCAATAATTAACCCATTTTATATTTAACTAATTTAAAAAATAATTTGTAATAATTCTTGAAAGTGCCATGGTACACCATGAGGGAGGTGAATTGATACTTTAAGATTTTTTTAAAAAAAATTAGAGTATTATATAGGAGATTAAGAAAATAAATATTTAAGGTATAAACCAAAAGATTTTTTTTTTCATTTTAAATTTTAAGTTATAGATTTTCGTATGTGGCATATGATTCAAGAGGGATACTCTGCACCTTTTAGATTCTTTAATGGAGTTAAAGTAGAGACACCTTTCACTGAATGAAGTAATGAGGGTAGATACTTAGCTCAACTGAATGCTAAATGTTTAAACTACTTTTTCTGTGCTCTCAAGTTTGAAGATTACATGAGAGTTTCTACTTGTATCATTAGTAAGGACATTTGGGATAGACTATGTATTATGTATGAAGGTACTAGTGAAGTCAAACAATCTTGGTTGAACATTTTATTGCATGATTATAAACTTATTTGCATGAAACCTAATGAAACTATCTGGGAAATGTACACTAGGTTTACTCAAATAGTGGCATCCTTGCATGATCTTGGTAGCAAACTTTCAAACTCTGAGAAAGCTAACAAAATTCTGTGTTGTCTACCTAGTAACTATAATGCCAAATTCACTACAATATATGAATCTAAGGATTTAAATATTTATTCTATTGATAATCTACTTGGATCACTTATTTTCTATGAGCAAAGTGTGAGTCAAAGACTTTTGGATGTGGGTGATGGAAAAAAGGAGAAAGTTGCAGTGTTAAAAGCCAATAATTCAAAACGTGATAAGCTAATGATTCAAAAACTAACAGCTTTGTAGCTGATAAGGACGATGATAAAATGACCTGGCAATTCAAAAGCTTTTTAAAGAGAAAGGAAAGGCATCATCATACTAGAATAAAGATAAAACTAGTAAAAATACAAAGATTTTTTCTAATGTTATTTATTTTTAGTGCAAGAAACCAAGTCATTTAAAGTCAGACTACCCCAACCTAAAAAATCACCCAATCAAGGAGAAGGGTAAGGAAAATGGGAAGAAAAGGACATAAAAGGTATTTTGGGTAGATTCCACTTCAGACTCATCAGAAATGGAAGCAGAGGAGGAGGTAACAAATATATGCCTTATGGAAAATGATAGTCTTGATCACTCTGATCAAGATGAGGTATGTGACCTTTTATATGATGAATTATTTGAAAGTTTTTGAAAAGATTCGTAATGCATATGGAAAGTTAAAGAAAATGCATACTAGTTTGAATTAAAATTTTTCTGAATTACAAAAGGAGCATGACAGTCTTAGGGATGAACACATTACTTTAGACAAAGAAAATCTCTCTTTACTTGATAAATTTGATGTATTAAATAAGAAGCATCTTGATTTAATCCAAGCACATGAATCCTTGAAAATTGAGCATCTTGAATTAGAAGAATTATGCAAATAATTAAAAAATTAACATCTGAACTAGACCATAATCAGCATGCATTGAAACTCGAAGTTAAAAGCTTTAAAAGTTCCCATGAGTTCCTGAAAGCAAAAGTTCATGCACTTCAAAATAATAGACCACCATCCACACTAATATAATGGCATAACCTCACATCACTACATGCATCACAAACCCCTAGGAAGAGGCACAACACCCTAAGTTATTTCTATATCCTTTCCCTAGTGTTAGGTGTTACTCCTGTGGCATGTTAGGACACATAGCCCACAGTTGAACCATTCACTGTAGAACATTTTTAGTGTGGAGGCCAAAGTTAAGTGCATCACATTATAGCATGTATGCAATTCAATCACAGAAGCATAAGGTGGAACTCAAACTCACTTGGGTTCCTAAAATTAACCCATGATTAACTTTGTAGGTTTGTACTCACAAAAGGCCTAGGGAGAGCCTGTGGTACTTGGATAGCAGATGCTCATGACACATGACTGGAGATATAAAATAATTAATCATGCTAGAGGCCAGGGAAGGAGGTAAGGTAACACTAGGAGATAACACCAATAGGAAAGTGGTGGGCTCAAGTATGATTGGCAACTCAAAGAATTTTATTATTGAAAATGTCTTATTAGTAGATCGATTAAAGCACAACCTGCTCAGTATTAGCCAATTATGTGACTAAGGTTTTGATATTAAATTTTTATCTACTAAGTGTCTGATAAGCTTAAATGGTAAAATCATTTTAAAAGGAAAAAAGGGTTAATAATATTTACATGCTTGATTTCAATTGTATTGACTGTTCAAACTCTTTATGTTTAAAATCTATTGTTGATGAATCCTGGCTATGACATAGGAGACTATGTCATGCAAGCATTAAGATTCCTAAGAAAATCACCCAAAAAGACCTAATTAGAGGCATACCTAAATTAGACTCTTTTAAAGACCACCTTTGTGTTTCCTACCAATTAGGAAAATAAATAAAAAATTCTTTTCATTGCATTAAAGACATCATCACTTCTAGACCACTAGAAGGTCTTCATATGGACTTGTTTGGCCTTATTAATACAGCCAGCCTATGTGGGAAGACCTTTTGATATGTGATTGTAGATGATTTTTATAGATTGACATGGGTTAGATTCCTAGCACATAAAAGTGATTGATTTGAGAAATTTAAAAATTTCTCCATATGAATATAAAGGAAATTAGGATGTTAAATATCGACTATCCATAGTGATCATGATGGAGAATTCAAAAATGATAGGTTTGAATCATTCTGAAAGGAGTAAGGTATAAAACATAATTTTTCTGCCCCTACAACCCTTCAATAGAATGGGGTAGCTAAAAGAAAGAACATAGCCCTAGTAAAACCTGCTAGAGCCATGTTAGCATAAATTTCACTTCTTAGGTATTTCTAGGCAGAGGCAGTTAACAATGCTTGTTATGTTTTGAATAGGGTTAACCTTAGATCCAAACTTAATAAGACTCTCTATGAACTACTTAAGGGTAGAACACCTAATATGTATCACCTTCACGTCTTTGGATGTAAATGTTTCATTTGGATAAATGGAAAATCTCCACAAGGAATATAATCCATTAACCTAGGAAATAGAGAAGAACATTAAGAGCCCTTGCTTAGAAATTGGAGATATGCATCTAGTCATCCTAGAGAACTTATCTTATGAGATCCCTTTATAGGAGTTAAGACTAGGCATAAACTTAGGAAGGACGTTAATAATTATGCTTCTATCTCTATAATAGAATTCAGTAGTATAGATTAATCCATCTCTGATGAATTATGGATCCTAGTTATCTAAGAAGAATTGAACCAATTTATTAGAAATGATGATTAGGAATTGGTTAGTAGATCTAAGGACCAGAGTACTATAAGAACCAAATGGATTTTCAAGAATAAAATAAATGACTAAGTAGTAGTAATTAAAAATAAAGCTAGATTAGTAGCTAAGGGATATAATAAAATAGAAGGCAATGATTTTGAGTAGATCCTTTCCCCTATAGCTAGGTTAAAAGCTATTAGAGTGTTGTTAGCCTTTGCTAGGCTTTAAGTTATACTAAATTGATGTAAAGAGTGCCTTTTTGAATGGGGGTGATGAAGGAAGATGTATATGTAGGGAAACCCCTTGGATTTGAATATTTAACCTTTCCCAATCGTGCCTACAAATTGAAAAAGATATTATATGGATTGAAGCAAGCACCTAGGGTGTGGTATGAAAGGCTTAGCACTTTTCTCCTAGATAAATCCTTTGGTAAGGGTAGTATAAATACTACCCTCTTCATTAAGAAAGTAGGAGAAGATCTACTCATTGTTCAAATATAAGTAGATGTTATCTTATTTAGATTAACAAATGAGAATCTTTGCAATGAATTTTCAGGCACCATGAGTGGAGAATTTGAAATGAATTTGATTGGAGAGCTGATTATTTCCTTAGCATTAGTATAAAGCAAATGGATGATGAAACTTTTATGATCCAAGGTAAATATAGTAAGGATATTCTAAATAAATATGAGATGAATAATGCAAGACCAATCAATACACCCGTGAGCTTTACCATATAATTAGATAAAGATGCAAGTGAAAAGTTGGTAGGCCAAAAGAAGTATAGCAGTATAATAAGATCGATTCTATATTTGACTGCTAGCAGACCTAATAATATATTTAGTGTTTATCTTTATGCCATATTTTAAGAAGATCCTAAGGATTCCCATATGTCAGTTGTTAAGAGAATCCTTAGATACCTTATAAGAACCCAAAATCACCTCTGAAACCTATCAATTTATAGGTCATTCCATAGTTTCATAGTCTAGTAAAAAATAAAACTTTGTAGCCCTATGCACCATTGAGGTAGAATACATTACTATAGGAAGTTGTATTTCTCAAGTCTTATGGCTAAAGAAACAAATCCTTTGAAAGTTCATTAGGGTTCCTAAGCCCTTATGAACTAGTCCCAAGACTAACAAAGAGGGGGAAGGGGGGGGGGGGGGGGGGGGGGGGGGTGAATTGGCATTTTAAAAATTCTTGCACAAATAGAAAAAAAATTTTATCTTTTCGAATATTTAAAACATAGATAATTTATGCGGAAGCTAATAACCATAATCAGATATTTCAACCACAGATCAGATCACAAAAATATCTGAAAATTAAAGTGCAAAAAATAAATGAAAATAGTACACCAGATTTATAGTGGTTCGGTCAACTTGACCTACATCCACTCCCCAGAGCCTCCCCTCTAGGTATTGCACTAAGTACTATAGTGACTTTCCTTTTACTCCCACAGTAAGGTGGAGAAGCCCTTATAAAATCTTTCTACTGACACAGGTCAGGCAAAGAACCTTGACTCCTTTTGCCTCTTCCTGAAGCAGGCAGAGAACCCCGGAATCCTTTTGCTTCCTCCTGAAGTAGGTAGAGAACCTTGATCTCCTTTTGCTTCCTCCTGAAGCAGGCAGAGAACCTTGATCTAATGCTGATGATCGTCTCCCTAGAGTCACCAAAGAACCATGGACAAAGTAGGAAGACGACGATCGAATCCTTTCTTGGAGCAACCTTTATGAATTCCCTCACAAACTCCCCCTCACAAGATCCTCTCTCTCTCCCAAACTCTCCTTCTCCTCTAAGCTCTCTTGGAGTTGGAAAATCAGTAAAAAGATTGCTGAAGAGATGGTTAAAGAGCTAAAATAGAAGGCCTCAAAAAGTGGCCTAAAATTCAACTTGCCGACTATATCATCCAGGATGATCTATCAATCGTCCTGTACGATACATACAAAATCAACCATTTTGCCAGGATGACTACCATAGTCTGGATGATCAGAAGAAAAAAATTTCTACATATCATCCAAGATGATTCTATGATCGTCCAGGATGATTAGTTCAATTAAGTGGAAAATCCAAAATCATCCAGACAAATGATTGGGATGTCCAGGATGTTATCCTGGACTATCTGAAGAAAATAAGGGATTTCATCGTTGATAATTTCACAATCGTCCGGGATGCTCAATTTATTTTGAGTGGCAATTGACAAATCATCCCAAACAAAGTTTGGGACGTCCAGGATGATATCCTAGACGATCAAAAGAAAATCATGGTTTTCATCTGGGATGATTGGAGATCATCTCACGAAATATAAAGGATCATCCGAGACGATTAGAACAATCATCCTGTATAATGTCATTAATCAATTTAACCATAATTATTCTCCAAATCAAGGGATCACTTTTGGCAAAATTGTAATTAATCATCCAGGACAATACTGGTATCATCTTGTACAATCAGAATAAAATTTTAAAAATAAAATATTTTCTAAAATGTGATTGGCGGCTAATTTCTGAATTTAAACATATCGTCCAGGATGATGGGAGGATCATCTAGGACGATCTGCCTAATCAAATTTACTTAACCTAGATGCCCTAATTGGGGTTTTTGATTTGAGCTAATCATCTAGGATGATTTTGGATCATCTTGTATGATATGCTCAAAATTAAGAAGACTCTCAAATTCTCCAAATTTCTCCCCATAGTATGTGTGTGCAAGGTTACTTAGCATCAGGATTCATCTTATTATATTTGACTCAAAAAAAGATAAAAACCATTAAAATTTAACCTTACAGACTAACTCAGTCCTAGTCTACCTAATCTTGAGTTGACTTGAATTGCAATTGACTTTGTGAACCTGAAAAGTTCTAGGCATGGGCAACTAAAACATATATGCAGAAGTAACAGTAAAGAAGCAGAAATGTATGATATCATCAAAACTATAATGTTTGAACCCAGATTTGTAATAATCTTCGCCTTTATAATGATGGCAAACATTTGTTAGATAATTTCAAATCAAGCAAATAAAAAAATGCAACACAAAGCAAGGAAAAATAATATAAGCAAAGCAAAGTAAATTTTACTAAAACAGGTAAACAGTACAACACTAACAACACTACTCCCCCTTTTGACATCACAAAAAGCAGGAAATAAAAAATAACAACTAAATAAAACACAAAATAGAAATAAATACAAACTTAGAAACAAACACAAAAAAAATTAGAAAGATGAACTCTGATCATTTGAGGGTGGTGGTGGCGGAAAGAGTCAGTGAATGGAAGCAAACTGCTCCCCAAATCAGACCATATTCTTATAATGCTATTGTTGCTACTGGGCTACATAAGCATCAAAACGAGCAACATCCTTTGTGTGCTACTGCTCTTATACAGCTACATAGGAGTCAAACCTGGCCTCCCACTAGTCGAACCTTTATACCAGCTGATCAATCTGAGGTTGCTGGTTGAAAGGGGTAGGTATAGGAATAGGACCTTCCTCTTCTTTCTCGTGCTCATGGGGATGACGAGTACTGTGAAGGGTGTGGAAGGAGCTATTTGAGTAGAAGATTGGATGGTGATCAAGTGGAGCAGGGAGTTGAAGATTGTATTTAGATTCAAGAGTATATGCAATGAGGTGTCCAAGGGCTAAGTTTGCCTTTCTCTTATGGCCTAGATCCCTAATGGATGTAAGGTGCTCGATGTATCGAATAATTAGATCAGCGGCATTGAATTGGCAGTTGGTCATGATATAGTAGGTGGTGAGTGAAAGGATAGGAGTGATGTGGATCCTATTCCTAGCTTTTGGAATTACTGAGTTGTGAATGATGTGCTGGATTATGCGTGCATCATTGACTAGGGAACTGATAGCTAAGTTATGAAAAGGAGCAAAAATTTCCCTAAGAATGGAGTTGACCGGGGTCCAGTTGAAATTAGGATCAGAGGCTAGAAGATGAAGCTTGTCCCTAGTAGTAGATAGTCAAAGAAATTCATAAAAATCTTGCTATGTTATTTAAACAAGATGTAGATTAACGTAGGACTGGAGGGAGGTGAAGTTAGCATTAAAATGAAGGCTTGTGAAAAACACAAAGAGGAGTTTAGAATTGAACGGGAAAGCCAGAGTGAGAATGAAAGTCAGTGTGGTGTTGATGCAGGGATTGTAGTACCTGAAAGTTTAGGGTGGCTTGATTGATGATTCTTGAGGGATTTATGCCAGCAGATTTGAAATGGGTATATGCCACTTCATCAGTAGCCTCAGTAAAGCGAGGATCAATAGCGCTCCTAGAAGAGCTGCCTGCAAGTTAATGCGATCGTTTCCCACTACCAGCCATAGCAAGAGAAGAGGTGAATGTGTAGTGAGGAGAGGAATTGAAAGTGTGGTGAGGAATTGGATTCAAATGGCTAGTTTAAATAGATTTGAGAGCATCGTCTAGGACAATCGTGAGATCATCCAGGATGTTCGGTGCAATTATTATCGTCCAAAATGATTGGTTAAAAAGGCAATCAGACCATCTAGGATGATCAGATATCATCCAGGATGATTAAATACAGGCGATCATCCCAAGGAGTCATTCTGGATGATCGTTAATGAAAAGTATCATCTAGGATGATGAGGTGAATTGTCCAGGATGATTGGCATTAATGTATCATACCAACCAAATTTAAATCATCCAAAACATTTTTAACATGGATCATCCAGGATGATGAGGTGGATCATCCAGGACGATTACCAATAATTTGTTCAAATCAACCGTTGGATTATGATGAGGGTGATTTGATCAGATCATCTTAGACAATGTGAACAAAAATTGGAAAATTTAAATAATAGAGAGGGATGATCAGAGGATTCCAGAAATACTAAAAATTTGAATCAAAACACCAACACAAAACATAAACAAACAAAAATAAGAATGAAAATAAGGTTTTTTTGAATCGATCTACTCCAGTAAATTAGAATTTTTTCTTAATTTTCAATTCAAAAGCAAAAAAAAAAGAAATTGATGAGCTAAAATCGAGCATAGTTAAAAAATTGATTTTTAAAAACCCTACCCCGGACACCTTACAGGTTCAAATTATTTTCAAATAAAAATCTAATTCAGAAGAAAAAAAATTAGATAAGAAAAAGTGATCCTTTCAAACTTTGTTCCAGAAAAATATCTGATAAAATAGTACTACAAATTAAAGGACTAGAAATCATGCTTTTCTATCACAAGTGTTTGAATATATTAAGTGGCACACGAATTCTTCTAAGATTTTTAAAGATTTGAAAGAGAAGGAAGCTTATTTCTTTATAGGCTCATTTTGTGCCTCTTTTTCAATTATTTGGTACACTTTAAACTTCTTTTGATTTTTGATATACTTTGGATGTCTTTTCAATTTTTTGGCATACATTGCGTATCTTTTTTGTGTTGGGCTCATTTTATGCCACTTTTTTAGTTGATTGGTGCACTTTTTATATCTTTTGCGAGCTTCCTTTCTCTTAAAACCTCTAAAAGACTCTCAATTATGAGATTATCTTCCAGACATAAGAGAAGAAAAACTCACTCTCTTAAATAAGAAAAGTAATCCACAAAATAGAATCATTCTCATATGATAAATATAATCACCTGATTAAAAAAATATGAAAGTGATTCAATGATTTGGAACACTACTCATATGAGATAGATTACTGTAGGAAGATAAAATAGATCTCTATTTCAAAGTCCAACTTTTTTATTTTGAAAAAAAATTTTAATCAGAAAGAAAAATACACCATTAAAGGAGTTAGAGAAAAAAGAAACAATCATCAATGTTTCTCCCCTTAACTATTTTAGAGAAGTCAATCACTGCTTACAAGCTTCTAAATAAAACAAGGCAAAACTCTCATTTAAAATTCAAGTTCATGAGCAGTAGTGAGGAGTGATCTGATTCTGAAGAAAATAAACATGAAATTAAAAATAAAAGGAAAGTACATAAAAAGAAATAACTAAATCAAACAAATAACAACAGAAAAAATGAAAATATTAGTAGAAAATCAAAAACACATAAAAAGAGACAGACAAACAAGTCAAATAAAAACTAAGTATTGAAATATAAATAGAGAGTACCAATTTCAAGCATGAGTATCTATTACACCTAATCTAGTTCTTAAGGTACTAAAGGTTTCAAAAGCTAGTAGTTTTGTGAAGATATATGCCAGTTAATTTTTAGTGGCTATATGATATAGCTCTATGTCTCCTTTGATAACATAGTCCCTAATGAAGTGGTGCCTGATGTCTATGTATTTATTCCTGGAGTATTGGATTGGGTTCTTAGAAATATAGATGGCACTAGTGTTATTACATAAGATAGAAATTGTGTCTACAAGAAGTCCTAAATCCTGAATTTATTATTTCAGCCAAAGAACCTGGGCCACACAACTTCTTAAGGCAATATATTCAGCTTCAGTAATGGACAGTGCAACTGAGTTCTATTTTCTACTAGACCAGGAGACTAAAGATTGTCCTATGAATTGAGATGTTCCATAGGTGCTCTTTCTATCCACCCTACATCCTATAAAGTCAGAATCAGAGTATCCTATAATGTCAAAGGATGTGTTGTGCCTAGGATACCATATTCCTAAGTTTTGGGTCCCTAAGAGATATCTAAGAATTCTCTTAATAGCAGTCAGGTGGGACTCCTTTGGATCTGCCTAAAATCTAGCTCAGAGATAAACACTAAACATAATATTAGGTCTGCTAGTAGTCAGGTAAAGAAGAGATCCAATTATTCCTTTGTACTTCTTTCGATCAATAAATTTTCTACTTAAATCCATATCTAACTGAACATTGGAGCTCATGGGAGTGTTAATTGGCTTGGCTTTATCCATTTCATATTTCTTCAGGATGTGCTTAATGTATTTTGATTTATTAAGAAAAGTTCCATTATCCATTTGCCTTATGCTAAATCCAAGAAAGTAGGATAATTCTCCAATCATACTCATCTCAAATTCCTTACTCATTATTTTAGAAAAATCATCACATAAATTTTTATCAGAAGATCCAAAAAGTATATCATCAATATAGATCTGGATAATGAGTAATTCATCTCCTACTCTCCTCAGAAAAAGGGTGGTGTCTATGCTCCCCTTAACAAACTTCCTTTATAGTAGGAATGTACTAAGCCTCTCATACCATGCTCTAGGTGCCTGTTTTAATCCATACAATGCCTTTTTTAACTTGAAAACATGATTTGAAAATTGAGAATTCTCAAAGCTAGGGGGTTGCTTTACAAATACATCTTCCTTTATTATCCCATTTAAAAGGCAATCTTGACATCCATTTGGAAAAGCTTAAATCCCTTATAACAGGTAAAGGCTAGTAGCACTCTAATGGCTTCCAAATGGGCTACAAGGGCAAAGGTTTCCTTAAAATCCATCCCTTCTATTTGGTTGTACCTCTTAGCCACTAATCTTATCGTATTCCTAACCACCACACCAGAATCATTCATTTTATTCTTAAACACCCATTTGGTTCCCACTATACTCTAGTCCTCAGGTCTTTCTACCAGCTCCTAAATATCATTCCTAATAAATTAGTTTAGTTCTTCTTGCATGGCTAGGATCTAGAATTTATCAGAAAGGGCTTGATTTATATTGGTGGGTTCAATCATTGAAATGAAGGAAGAGTGGTTTACTTCTTTTCTAAGTCCATGCCTAGTTCTAACACCTTTAGAAGAGTCTCCTAAGATCAGTTCTTTAGGATGACTCAAAGAATATCTCCATTCTCTAGGTAGTGTAACATCAAGTTCTACCCTCTCCTCCAGATTTACAAATTTTATTCCTTGGGTGACTTCTACAACCTCCTCTTCTTCTACCCTAAACCCTCCAGAATTATCAGATTCATCAAACATAATATGAGTGGTCTCCTCAATAATCAGGGTTCTTTTATTGAAGACTCTATAGAATTTCCTAACACTTGAGTAATCTTGGAACACTCCTTCATCAAATTTTGGGTCAAACTTTCCTAATTGAGACTTCCCATTATTCAGAATGAACACCTTACATCTAAAAACATGGAGGTGAGAGAGGTTGGGTGTCCTACCCTTAAAAATTTTATAGGGTATTTTTTTCAGCTTAGATCTAAGATTTACCCTATTTAGAACATAACAGGTTGTATTCACCACTTCTGCCCAAAAGTATTTATGAAGTGAGTACTCATCTAACATGGCTTTAGCGGCTTCTACCACGGTCCTGTTCTTCCTTTTAGCTACCCCATTCTATTGAGGGGTCCTAGGAGCTAAAAATTTATGATCTATCCCTTGCTCTTTACAGTAGGTTTCAAACTTCTAATTTTTATACTCTCCCCTATGATCACTATGAATAGTCACAATCTCACAACCTAGCTTCTTCTGAATCCAAGTGGAAAAAGTTCCAAACTCCTTAAATGAATCACTTTTATGAGACATAAATCTAACCCAGGTGAACCTTGAATGATCATCAACAATAATAAATCTAAAGACTTTCCCTCCTAGGCTTGAAGTGCTAATAGGTCTAATGAGATCTATGTGCAGGACTTCTAAGGGTTTGCTAGTGTTTATGTCTTTGATTGAGTGGAAGAAGGATTTGACTTGCTTCCCTAACTGACAGGCATTAAATAGGTGGTCCTTAGTGAACTCTAGCTTGGGGACACCTCTCACTAAGTCTTTTTGGGTGGTCTTCCTAAGGCTTTTCATGCTTACATGACACAATCTCCTATGCCATAGCCAAGATTCATCAGCAAGTGATTTTAACCAAATAGTAATATTAGCTTTAAAGTAATTTAAATCCAGTATATAGACATTATTGATCCTTTTTCCTTACAAAATAATTTTATCATTTAAGCTTATAAGGTAACAAGTTGGCAAAAATTTTATGCTGAATCATTTATCGCAAAGCTGGCTGATTCTGAGCAGATTATATTTCAGTCCATCTACAAGCAAAATTTTATCAATAATAAAATTTTTTTAATTACCAATTATACATGATCCCACCACTCTCCTATTAGTGTTGTCTCCAAGTGTAACTTTGCTCCTGCCCTAATTTCTAGTGAAATGAATTGATTTGTATCTCCTGTCATATGCCGTGAATATCCACTATCCAGGTACCACATGCTTTCACGAGGCTTTTTGTGAGAGCACACCTACAAAATCATCAAATGTTAGATTTAAGAACCCAAACAGGTTTGGGTCCCTTATGATGAAAAGAAAAATGCGATGCATGCATGCTATGCTGTGGATTTTATAATTTTGGTCTCCACACCTAATATGTACTACTGTGAACAGTACAAGTGTGGGAGATATGTCATAGCATGCCATAAAAAGAATATCTAACTCTAGGAAAAGGATTAACTAATCTACGTGGGTAATGATGCCTCTTCCTAGGTTTGGATGATGCATGCTTTGATGATTGTGTATGAAATTCTTCAAGTGATGGTGGTTGTTTATTTTTCATGAAAGTAGTTAATTCAATATCAAAAAAATTATTTAAACTTTTAACAATTAAATTTTCTATTTTTAATGCATGCTCTCTACTCTCTACATCAAATGCAAGAGTTTTTAATTCCTTGAATGCAATTTCTAATTCAACATGTGATATTTTTAATGAATCATGTTCAGCAGATAAATCAGAATGCTTTTTATTTAATTCATCAAATTCATCAAGTAATGCTATATGATTGCTATCCAAGGTGGAATAATCTTTAATCAAAATTTTATGCTCTTTTTGTAAGTTCAGATATTCAAGTTTCAGGCTAGTATATAATTTTTTCAACTTCCTACACGATGTATGAATTTTCTAAAAAACTTCAAGCAATTGATCATGCATTAATTCACGTACCTCTTCTTGGTTAGAGTGACCAAGATGATCATCTGCCATAAAACACAAGTTGGTTACCTCCTCTTCAGCTTTATTTTCAGAGGAGTTAGATGCTGAATCAGCCCAGAAAGTCTTTTAGATCTTCTTCTTGTCCTTCTTGAACTTGGGTTTCTCCTCATACTTCTCCTTGCTTGGGTGAGTCTTAAGTGTACGACAATCAGACTTCAAATTCCTAGGCTTCATGTATTAAAATCAAATAATATCAGATGAACCTTTAAAATTCTTATCGATTTACCTTTGTTTCACTTCTGATGATGCTTTTGTTTCTTCCTCAAGAAACTCTTGAATTAGCTTATGATTAAGGCCATGTCATCATCATCAGAACCTGAAGAGCCAGAGTTAGAATCATTAGCCTTCAAGGCTATGGCTTTTTCCTTCTTCTTCTCATTTGCATCAAGCTATCTTTGGTTCACTCCTTACTCGTAAGCAATTAGTGATCCAAGTAAGTTATCAATTGAATAATTATTCAAATCTTTTGATTCAGTAATTGCAGTAATTTTAGCATCAAAGGAAGAAGGCAAACATCATAAATCTTATTTACTTTTTTATAGTTCATAATTTCTCTTCCTAAGACATGCAGGGAAGTGATAATTTGTGTAAATCTAGAGTACAACTCAGAAATTAATTCATTGTGTTTCATGCGAAAGAGTTCATAGTCATGCATGAGAATGTTCAGTCTAGATTGTTTAACCTCGTTCGTTCCCTCATAAGTGATACACAATCTATCCTAAATTTCTTTACCAGTTACACATGTTGAAACACACATATAATCTTTAGATTTTAATGCATAAAAAAAGTAGTTCAAATATTTAGCATTCAATTGAGCAAGATCTCTATCATTAGTTATCCATTCAGCAAAGAGAATTTCAATTTTAGCTCCATTAACAAGTCTATAAGGTGCAGTATAACCTTCTTTAACAAGCATACACATACAATAATCGATCGATTACAAAAAGGTGGACATGCGAGTTTTCTAAAAATCAAAAAGAATATTATCAAATAAAGGTGATCATGTGATTGAATAATCTTCCATAGTATTACGATTTCCAAAATTTGCCATGGTTCATAATTCAAAAGTGTTTTAAAACTTGATTTTATGAATCTCTCTCTGATATCACTTAAAAGTTTGTTAGGATTGTTAAGCCCTTATGAACTAGTCCCAAGGCTAACCAAGAGGGGGGGGGGGGTGAATTGGTATTTTAAAAATTCTTGCACAAACAGAAAAATATTTTTATCTTTTTGAATATTTAAAACACAGATAATTTATGCGGAAGCTAATAACCAAAATTAGATATTTCAACCATAGATCAGATCATAGAAATATGTATAAATTAATGTGTGAAAAATAAATGAAAAGAGCACACTAGATTTATAGTGGTTCGGTCAACTTGACCTATGTCGACTCCCCAGAGCCTCCCCTCGAGGTATTGCACTAAACACTATAGTTACTCTACTTTTACTCCCATAGCAAGGTGGAGAAGCCCTTACAAAATATTTTCACCGACACCGGTGAGGCAGAGAACCTTGACTCCTTTTGCTTCCTCTTGAAGCAGGTAGAGAACCCTAGAATCCTTTTTCTTCCTCATGAAGTAGGAAGAGAACCTCGATCTCCTTTTTCTTCCTCCTGAAGTAGGTAGAGAACCTTAATCTAAGGCTGATGATCATCTCCCTCAAGCTACCATAGAACCAAGGAGGAAGATGACGATTGAATCCTTTCTTGGAGAAACCTTTGTGAATCCACTCATAAACTCCCCCTCATAAGATCCACTCTCTCCCAAACTCTCCTTCTCCTCTAAGCTCTCTTGGAGTGGAAAAATCAACAAAAAGATTACTGAAGAGATGTTTAAAGAGCTTAAATAGAAGGCCTCAAAAAGTGTCCTAAAATTCAACATATCAGCTATATCATCCAGGATGATCTGTCGATCATCCTGTATGATCAGTACAAAATTAGCAGTTTTGCCGAGACAACTGCCATTGTCTGGACGATCAAATGAAAAAAAATTTACATATCATCCAGAATAATTCTACGATCATCCAGGACAATTAGTTTAACTTGAGTGGAAAATCTAAAATCATCCAGACAAATGTTCGGGATGTTCAGGATGATATCCTGGATGATCAGAAAAAAAATAAGGGATTTTGTCCTAGACGATTTCACAATCATCCAGGATGATCAGTTCTTTTTGAGTGGCAATCAACAAATTATCCCAAATAAAGTTCGAGACGTCTAGGATGATATTCTGGATGATCAGAAGAAAATCATGGTTTTCATCCGGGATGATTGGAGATCGTCTCATGAAATATAAAGGATCATCCAGGATGATGCGATTGATCAATTTAATCATAATTATTCTCCCAATCAAGGGATCATTTTTGGAAAAATTATAATTTATCATCTAGGATGATACTGGTATCATCCTGTATGATCAGAACAAAATTCTAAAAATAAATATTTCATGAAATGTGATTAGCAGTTGATTTCTGAATTTAAACATATTGTCCATGACGATGGGAGGATCATCCAGGATGATCTACCTAATCAAATTTACTTTACCCAGATACCCTAATTAGGGTTTTTGATTTGAACTAATCATCCAGGATAATTTTGGATCGTCCTATATGATATGCTCAAAATTCAGAAGACTCTCAAATTCACCAAATTTCTCCCCACAGTGTGTATGTGTAAGGTTACTTAGCATCAGGATTCATCTTATTATGTTTGACTCAAGAAAAGATAAAAACCATTAAAATTTAACTTACAGACTGACTCAGTCCCAGTCTACCTAATCTTGAGCTAGCTTGAATTACAATTGACTTTGTGAACCTGAAAATTTAGTCGGTATGAGCAACTAATAGAGATTTGTAGTAGTAACAGTGAAGAAGCATAAATGTTTGATATCATCAATAATACAATGCTTAAACCTAAATTTGCAACATCCTTGACCTTGAACACTCTGTTGGCACTATTTAAATTATGTGTGATAATACTAGTGCCATATCCATCTCTAAGAATCCTATCCAATACTCTCATACTAAGCATATAGACATCATGCACTAATTTTTAAAGACCATGCGACGAAGAGAGATATTGAGTTAAATCATGTAGCAACTGAAGATCATCTAGCAAATATCTTATCAAACCATTAAGCCATGACACCTTTAGCTCACTAAGGACTACACTAGGTGTCATTGACATTCATTCTTGATTTAGGGTAAGATGAAATCAACAGCTTGAGATTTTATATGTTTTATGTGCTTCTATTTTTTATGTTTGTTAAATATTCAGTATTTTTTACATATTCATACATATTACTTGATCACCATACATCTTATTGCAAATCTGGTTTCAAAAAGTACAAATTTGATGATGACAAATATGTTTATATTCTATTTTGCTTGGCTAATCCATTTCAGGTACAAAAGATCAAAAGCAACTCAAGCCAACTCAAGATCGGGTCCAAGTGTGTTTAAATGTAATATTTTCCTTTTTTTGAGTCAAATGTAATGTAACTGATCCCCTAGCTAAGTAACCTTACACACACACACTCAGGGGGAGAGCTTGAGTGAATTAGAGTTTCTATTTAATTTTTGTTCAGATCATCCTGGACGATATTGACATCATCCTAGACGATCAAGTGAAAATAGAAACCCTAATTAGGGCGACCAAGTTAAGTCTGTCTGATTAAGCCGATCGTCCTGGATGATCCATCCATCGTACGGGACGATAGGCTTAAATCAAAAATTCTCATCCGCCAGATCAAGTTAGGCAAGTTTTATTTTCAGAGATTTGATCTGATCATCCCGGACGATACGTGTATCATCCTGGATGATCTAATACAATCATGCCTAAATTAGTTTAGTGATTAAAGAAAGCAATTAATATTTAATTGATACGATCACATCATCCGGGATGATCATGATCGTCCAGTGTACATCCAGAGCAGTGATGAGGATGATTTTGGCACTTTTTGAACTAATCGTATAGGACAATACCAATATCATCATGGACGATCAAGTCATTTTTAGGTCATCCAACACAAGTTCCTCTGGACGACCAGAGCGATCTTCTGGATGAAATTCTTGAATTTACACTAATCATCCCGGATGATCGCAGAATCGTACGGGACGATCTGAACAATTTTTTCTACTAATCGTCCAGAAGAGCCAGATCGTCTAGGCTAAAACAGGTGATTTTGAACTGATCGTACAGGATGATTTATCGATTATCCTGGATGATATTGGCCAACCAGTTGAGATTTAGGGAAAATTTTGAGCCATCCTATAAAAGATCTTTTTCTTCCAACAAGAAAAATCTTTTGCCACTTTCCTTTCCAGAGAAACCCTAGAGAGAGAGAGAGTTTGGGAGAGAGAGAGAGGATCTTGTGAGGGGGAGTTTTTGAGGGATTCATAAAGGTTGCTCCAAGAAAGGATCTGAGTCATCTTCTCTGTTCGTCGTCTCTCATCTTGTTGGTGTTTTCTGTGGGAGGATCGTTTGCAAGAAGATCCGGGTTCTCCGCCCACTTCAGGAGGAAGCGAAAGGAGTTCAGGTTCTCTGCCTGCTTCAGGAGGAAGATAAAGGAGGTTAGCTTCTCTGCCACACCGTGTCGGTGGAAAGGAGTTTTTATACAGGCTTCTCCGCCTTGCTGTGGGAGCAGAAGGAGGGTCACTTTGAGTTAGTGCAATACCCAGGGGGGAGGCTCTGGGGAGTGGATATAGGTCGAGTTGACCGAACCACTATAAAATCTGGTGTGTTCTTTCTGATTATTTTCTGTACTTTAGTTTTCTGTGATTATTTACTTGGGTGAAATCTATGTTTGATCTTTTCATTTATGTGTTTACTTATTTTTGCTACAAATCATCAAAAAGATTTTTTACTGTTGCTCTCAAATTTTTAAATAAATAATTCACCCCCCCTCTTGGTTAGCCTCGGGGTTAGTTCATCAGGGCTTAACATCCCTACAAACTTTCAAGTGGTATCAGAGCGGGATTCATAAAATCTAGTTTGGAAAAACTTTTGAATTTGATCCATGGCTAACTTTGGTAATTGTAATACTGCTGAAGGTTATTCAATTATACGACCGCCATTATTTGATAACATACCTTTTAATTTTTGGAAAACTCACATGTCCACTTTTCTTCAATCAATTGATTATCACATGTTGATGCTTGTTAAGGATGGCTATGAGCCACTGTTTAGAATGATTAACAATATTAATACTGAACTGCCTTTTACTGATTGGACTGTTGATGATCATGACTTAGCCCAACTGAATGCCAAATATTTGAACTATTTTTTCTATGCTTTAAAATCTGAAGGTTACATGCGTGTCACTACTTGTACAACTGGTAAAGAAATTTAGGATAGATTGTACATCACTTATGAAGGTACAACTGAAGTCAAACAGTCTAGGTTAAATATATTGCTTCATGACTACGAATTTTTTCACATGAAATCTACTGAATCCATTTCTAAAATGTATACGAGGTTCACTCAAATTGTCAGTTCTTTGCATGCCTTAGGAAGAGAACTTACAAACTATGAAAGAGTGAACAAAATTCTTAGATGTTTACCTTCTTCGTATGATGCTAAGATAACTGTAATCACTGAATCTAAAGATTTGAATACTTACTCTATTGATAGCTTACTTGGATCACTCATTGCTTACGAGCAAGGGGTGAACCAAAGACAGCTTAATGCATGTGAGAAGAAGAAGGAGAAAATAGTGGCACTGAAGGCTAACGAGAGTGATACTAGTACTTTCGGGTCTGATAGTGATGACATTGCCTTAATCACTAGGCCATTCAAAAGCTTTCTAAGGAAGAAACACAAGAACTTTCAGAAGTGGAACAAGGGTAAGTCCAGTTAAAATTTTAAAGGTTCATCTGATACTGTTTGTTTTGAATGCAGGAAGCCTGGACACATTAAGGTTGATTGTCCTATGCTTAAAGCTCACCTAAGCAAGGAGAAGGGTGAGGAGAAACACAAGTTCATGAAGGATAAGAAGCGGATTCAGAAGGTGTTTTGGGCAGATTTTGCATCCGACTCCTCTGAGACTGAAGCTGAAGAGGAGGAAACCAACTTGTGTCTGATGGCTGATGATCATCCTAGTCAGTCTGACCAGGAAGAGGTATGTGATGTTACTTACGAGTAATATTTGAAGTATCTGAAAGAATTTATGCATCGTATAGGAAGCTCAAGAAAACTCATGCTAGCCTGAAACTAGAACTTCTAAATTTATAAAAAGAGTATGAAATTCTAATTAAAGATTATTCTACTGTTGATTGCAACCACATGTCTTTACTTGATGAATTTGATGAGCTGAACAAAAAGGATTCTGATTTAATTATTGAACATGATTTACTGAAAACCTCGCATGTTGATTTAGAGAAAGCTTTCAAAGAATTAAACAATCTGGCATGTGAAGTGGAGAGTAGCAATGGAGCATTGAAATTTGAAATTACAAGTGCTAACAAGGAGAATG
Source organism: Dendrobium chrysotoxum (assembly GCA_019925795.1). Classification (NCBI taxonomy): domain Eukaryota; kingdom Viridiplantae; phylum Streptophyta; class Magnoliopsida; order Asparagales; family Orchidaceae; genus Dendrobium; species Dendrobium chrysotoxum. The sequence continues at coordinate 62,947,433 of CM034302.1, read as the reverse complement.
AATTTTTAAGAGTAAAAATTAGTGCTTTCGAGAAAAATAAAACACCTCCTACTTTGCAAAGTTTTATGCACCTCCACCTTCTGAAGAATCTGTTTCAAAATTATCAAAGCATGTTTCATACAAACCGAGGAAGAGGCACTATCACCCACGTAGATTAGTTAATCCTTTTCCTGGTGTGAGATATTTTTCTTGTGGCTTGTTAGGACACATCTCTCACACCTGCACTGTTCACCGTAGTACACATTGGGTGTAGAGGCCCAAATTTCTTATTTTACAGCACAGCACACATGCATTGCATTCTTCTTTTCATAAGAAGGAACCCAAACCAGTTTGGGTTCCTAAATCTGGCATTTGATGATTTTGTAGGTGTGCTCTCACACAAGACCTCGTGAGAGCATGTGGTACTTGGACAGCGGATGTTCAAGACACTTGACTGGAGATGTAAGTCAGTTAATTTCATTGGAGGCCATGGCTGGAGGCAAGGTTACACTTGGAGACAACACCACCAGGAGGGTGGTTGGTTCAGGTGTAATTGGTGATTCAAAAAATTTTATGATTGATAATGTTTTGCTTGTAGATGGATTAAAACATAACCTGCTTAGCATGAGTCAGCTCTGTGACAAAGGATACAACATAAAATTCCTTCCCACTTGCTGCACTTTAAGCTTAAATGACGAAGTTATTTTGCAAGGACAAAGGATCAATAATGTCTACATGCTGGATGTAAGTTATATTAAAGCTGATAATTCAATTTGCTTAAAAACTACTGCTGATGAGTCTTGGTTGTGGCACAGGAGGCTATGTCATGCCAGTATGAAAACCCTTAGGAGAGTCACCCAAAAGGACTTAGTTAGAGGTATGCCCAAGCTTAAGTTCATTAAGGACCACCTGTGTAATGCCTGTCAAATAGGAAAGGAATTCTAGTCCTCCTTTCACTCTGTTAAGGACATTAGCACCTCTAGACCTTTAGAAGTCCTTCACATGGATCTCTTTGGACCCATTAGCACTGCCAGCTTAGGGGGCAAAGTCTATGGTTTTATGATTGTTGATGATTACTCGAGGTTCACTTGGATTAAATTTCTGTCACATAAATCTGAGTCATTTGATGAATTTAAGTCCTTCTCCACTTGGATTCAGAGGAAGTTAGGTTGTGAGATCTTGACTATTCATAGTGATTATGATGAAGAATTTGAAAATATGAAGTTTGGAAGTTTCTGTGAGGAGCAAGGGATTAGTCACAATTTTTTAGCTCTTAGGACCCCTCAACAGAATGGGGTAGCTGAAAGAAAGAACAAGACCTTAGTGGAAGCCGCTAGAGCCATGCTTGCTGAGTATTCACTTCCAAAATACTTTTGGGCTGAAACGATAAACACTGCCTGCTATGTGCTGAATAGAGTGAATGTTAGCTCCAATCTGAACAAGACACCTTATGAGATCATTAAGGGTAAAACTCTAAACCTGTCCCACCTCCATGTATTTGGCATTAAGGTTTTCATTCTGAATAACAGGAAATTATTCTTAGAAATGTTTGACCCCAAATCTGATAAAGGAGTGTTCTTAGGCTATTTTAGTATGGAGAAATCCTTTAGGGTGTTTAATAAGAGGAATTTGGTGGTGGAAGAGACAACTCATGTGGTGTTTGATGAATCTGATCCTAAGGTGACTAGAGTTGAGGAAGAAGAAGAGATAGGGGAGATTACACAAGGGGTTGAAAATGCAAATCTGGAGGAAAGGGTAGATCCTCAAAACACACTGCCTAGAGATTGGAGATATTCTTCGAGTCATCCTAAAGAACTAATCTTAGGAGACCCTTCTGAAGGTGTTAGGACTAGGCATGGACTTAGGAAGGAAGTAAACCACTCTGCCTTTATCTCAATGACTGAACCCACCAACATCAATTAAGCCCTCTCTGATGAATTCTGAATCTTAGCTATACAAGAGGAACTGAATCAATTTGTAAGGAATGATGTTTGGGAGTTAGTAGAAAGACCTAGGAATCAAACTATAGTGGGAACTAAGTGGGTCTTTAAGAACAAGATGAATGATTCTGGTGTGGTGGTTAGGAATAAGGCAAGATTGGTAGCTAAGGGGTATAATCAGATTGAAGGGATTGATTTTCAGGAGACCTTTGCCCCTATAGCTAGATTGGAAGCCATTAGGGTGCTACTGGCCTTTGCCTGTTATAAGAGATTTAAGTTGTTTCAAATGGATGTCAAGAGTGCCTTTTTAAATGGGGTAATAAAAGAGAATATTTTTGTAGAACAACCCCTAGGTTTTGAGAGTTCCCAATATCCAAATCATATTTACAAATTAAAAAAGGCCTTATATGGATTGAAATAGGCACCCAGAGCTTGGTATGAGAGGCTTAGCACATTCCTATTAGAAAAAGAGTTTATTAAGGGGAGCGTAAAATCCACCCTTTTTTCTGAGGAGAATAGGGGATGATTTACTCATTGTCCAGATCTAAGTTGTTGATATAATTTTTAGATCTTCTGAAAAATATTTATGTGATGAGTTTTCTAAAATAATGAGTAAGGAGTTTGACATGAGTATGATGGGAGAGTTGTCCTACTTTTTGGGGTTTAGCATAAGGCAAATGGATGATGGAACCTTTCGCAATCAATCTAAATACACTAAGGACATTTTGAAAAAATATGAAATGGACAAAGCAGAGCCAATCAACACTCCCATGAGCTCCTCTGTTCAGTTAGATAAGGATTCAAGTAGAAAATCTGTTGATCAGAAGAAGTATAGAGGAATAATTTGATCACTGCTTTACCTGACTGCTAGCCGACCTGATATCATATTTAGTGTTTGTCTTTGTGCTAGGTTTCAAGCTGATCCTAAAGAGTCTCACCTAACTGCTGTTAAGAGAATTCTTAGATATCTTTTAGCTACCCCAAACCTAGGAATCTGGTACCCTAGGCACAACACCTCTTTTGAGATTATTGGATATTCTGATTCTAACTTTACAGGGTGTAGGGTGGATAGAAAGAGAACTTCTGAAACTTGTCAATTCATAGGACAGTCTTTAGTCTCCTGGTCCAATAGAAAATAGAACTCAATTGCAGTTTCCACTGCTGAAGCTGAGTACATTGCCTTAGGAAGTTGTGTGGCCTAAGTTCTTTGGTTGAAGCAACAAGTCTTGGATTTAGGATTACCTGTGGGCACAATTTCTATTCTGTGTGATAATACTAGTGTCATCTGTATTTCTAAGAATCCAATATAATATTCTAGAACCAAACACATTGATATAAGGCATCACTTCATTAGGGACCATGTTACGAAAGGGGACATTGAGCTACATCATGTAGCAACTGAAAATCAGCTGGCTGACATATTTACTAAATCACTGGCCTTTGACTCATTCAGCATTTTGAGGACCAGATTAGGTGTGATTGACATAAAAGCTTGATTTTGATGACTACTAAATTCTAATTTGTCTGTTTTTCATTCTGTTTCTGTTAGTTAGTTGTTTGATTTGATTTGATCATCTATTAATTTTTGTTTTTCTGCTAATTTTTTATTTTATTCTTGTTGTTTGTTTGATTTGAATATTTATTTTGATGCAATTTCCTGCTTGATTTTTACTTACTATTTTATGCTTTTCAAAATTCGATCACTGCTCACTACTGCTGATAAACTGGATTTGTGAATGAAAATTTTGCCTTGTTTTTTGGATTGGAAGCTTGTAAGCAGTGATTGATTCCACTGGATCTGTTAAAGGGAAGAAACATCGATGATTGTTTCTCTTCCTCTAACTCTTTTAATGGTGTATTATTTCTTTTGGATAAAAATCTTCTTCAAAATTAAAAAGTTAGTTTTTAAAATAGAGATCTATTTTATCTTCCTACAGTAATCTACCTCATATGAATAGTATTTTCAAAGTTTTGAGTCATTATTATGATTTTCTGAACCAAGTGATTACACCTATCATATGATGTATGGTTTTTACTTTGTGAATTACTCTTCCTTATTGTGGAGAGTGAGTTTTGTCGTCTCCTATGTCTGGAAGATAATTTCACAGCTGAGACTCTTTAGCGATTATGAAAGGAAGAAAGCTTACAAAAGATGCACAGTACGCCAAACAAATTGAAAAAGAGGCACAAAATGAGCCCAAAACTGAAAAGATACGAAATGTCGCCAAACTGAAAGCTACATAAAGTGTATCAAAAATTAAAAGATGCGCAAAGCGCCAAACAAATTGAAAAAGAGGCACAAAATGAGCCTAAACCAAGCTTTTTTCTCTTTCAGATCGTTAAATGTCTTAGAAAAATCTGTGCGCCACTTAATATTTTTAAAAGCTTGAGTTTGAAAATCATAATTTTTGATTTCTTATTTTGTAATACTATTATATCAGATATTTTTCTGGAACGAGGCTTGAAAGGATCTCTTTTCGAGTCCAATTTCTTTTCTTCTGAATTAGATTTTTATTTTGAAAGGAATTTGCATCTACAAGGTGTCTGAGGTAGGAGTTACGAAAGTTGATTTTCTAACTTTTCTGGATTTCAACAATGTCGATCATCTTCTTATTGGTTTTTGGATTCAAAATCAAGCAAAAATTCTAATTTTCTGGAGCAAATCGATTAAAAAAAATCATTATTTTTTTGTGTTTCTCGTTTCGAGTTTTAATTATTCTGCTTTTGTTTTTCATTTTATTATATGTGTTTTTGGGATCCCTGATCTTTAATCTCCATCCTCCATCTTTTTCACTTTTTCTTTATATCATCCTGGACTATCCCCATATCATCCTGGACGATCCATAAATCATCCTGGACGATCCATTCAAATCATCCCCACTCTGATCATACTACTGAGATACACCAATTTTTGGTGATCATCCTGAACGATCCTTACATCGTCCTGGACAATATGATCCATATTTCTTGATCTGATCAAACGACTGAGAATGCGCCAATTATTGTTCATCATCCTAGACGATCCACCTCATCACCTCGAACGATCCACGTGTTAGCAGTTGGATGATTCAAATTCAGCCTGTTATATACATTTATTGTATATCGTCCTGGATGATCAACCTAATCGTCCTGGACGATACTGTTTGTCAACGGTCATCTAGCTTGACTCCTCGCGATGATCACCTGTCTCTAATCGTCCTGGATGAACTCTGATAGTACGGGATGATCCGACCACCTTTTTGACCAATCGTCCTGGCTTTCATAATTGCTCATATCGTCCTGGACGATCCTGTGATCGTACGGGACGATCTAGCCGATTTCTATTTAAACAGCCATTCTCTTCAGTTTTCTTCACACCTCTCCTTGCATACTTCCTCTCTTGTGTTTCTAATGGCTGGTGGGAAGCGATCTAGGCAAAAGGGTGCGAGCTCTTTGCGGGTAAATATTGATCCCCGCTTTCCAAATGCAGCCAATCAGGCTGCCTTTGAACGATATCTTGTAGTGGGAATCACGCAGTCCAAAATCGTAAACCCCCGCACGCTTACTTACCCGGTCCTCGATCTTTTTGTGCATACCTCCCTCACATTCATCCTTACCCTGTCTTTCCCATTTAGCCTTGAACTTCTCCAAGTCTTCTTCGCTAATCTTTGCATCGCCACTGATTACTCCACTCTTCACTCCTATATTAATCAACAACCTGTAGAACTCATAGCCCAGGACTTTCATAATATCCTTCATCTCTCTATCACTAGCGACAAACCCCACACCCTTATTTCTAATCCTGATTATAATTGGAGTGTCGCCAATCACTTCCTTAGAAATACAAATGCACCCTACCACGACAACGCTTGCACTTCCCTCCTTAAGGATGCCCGTACCATTCAACATGTCTTTCGTTCCTCCGTCATCCCAAAGGCTGGGGATCACATTCACATCACCCCTTTACTATCTCTGATAACCTATTACATCATGGCCCACCGGGACTTTAATGCTACTGATCTTCTTTTCAGATATATCGAGCATCTCACTACCATTAGCGATCCGGGCCATAGATGATGTCCAAATTTAGCTTTAAGACACATCATTGCATATGCTTTGGAGATAAAATATGACCTGTAATATCCAATCCCTCCCAATGTCCATCCTTCCTACTTCACAAACAATTCATTCCATGTACTCCACAGTACCTGACTTCATCTAGAGCCTGCCCCGGATGTTGAGGAGGAAGAGGAAGAAGCTGATCCTGTTCCTGCTGCACCTGATGCACATGCTCCCCTTCACACTGATTCTCCTTTTGATCATTTGGTGTAGCAGTTCGACCAGTGGGAGGCCCGTTTTGATTCTTATGTTGCTGGCCAGGAGCAGCAGCACACTGATGATCTGCAACGCTTTAATGACTATGTTCCTCAGCAGAAACAGCAGCATGACCAGGACATTGCCTAGTTTGGAGCACACTTCACCGTCATTCATAGTTACTTTACGCCACCACCACCTCCTCCTTCTGATTAGGATACGCCTCCATTTTAGTTTTGTATTTTGTGCTATTTTCTATATGTACTGTTGTGTCGGTTCCTTCTTTTTGTGATGTCAAAAGGGGGAGTTGGTTGTAGTAGTTTTTATTTTATGTATTGATCTTATTTTGTGTTGTTTATTTCATTTGTGGTTATTTTCCTGTATTGTTCTAGTTGTTCAATGAAATTTGGAAAGATATTTATTTTTCGATGTGTGTTAGTTAACTCGTGGTTGTTTTATTTTAAACTACTGCACTAATATTTTCCATCATAAAAAAGGGGGAGATTATTGCAAATCTGGTTTCAAAAAGTATAGTTTTGATGATGATAAATATGTTTGTATTCTATTTTACTTGGCTAATCCATTTCAAGTACAAAAGATCAAAAGCAACTCAAGCCAACTCAAGATCAGGTCCAAGTGTGTCTAAATGTAATGTTTTTATTTTCTTAAGTCAAATGTAATGTAACTGATCCCCTAGCTAAGTAACCTTACACACACACACTCAGGGGGAGAGCTTGAGTGAATTAGAGTTTCTGTTCAATTTTTGTTCAAATCATCCTAGACGATATTGACATCATCCTAGACGATCAAGTGAAAATAAAAACCCTAATTAGGGCGACCAAGTTAAGTCTGTCTGATTAAGCTGATCGTCCTGGATGATCCATCCATCGTATGGGATGATAGGCTCAAATCAAAAATTCTCAGCAGATAGATCAAGTTATGTAAGTTTTATTTTTAGAGATTTGATCTGATCGTCCCGGACGATACGTGTATTATCCTGGACGATCCAGTACAATGATGCCTAAATTAGTCTAGTGATTAAGGAAAGCAATTAATATTTAATTGATACGATCACATCATCCGGGACAATCGCAAGATCTTCTGGGACGATCATGATCGTCCAGTGTGTTTCAGCTGTATGTCCAGAGCGGTGATCAGGATGATTTTGGCACTTTTTGAACTAATCGTACAAGACGATACCAATATCGTCCTGAACGATCAAGTCATTTTTAGGTCATCCAGCATAAGTTCCTTTGGATGACCAGAGCGGTCCTCTAGACGAAATTCCTGAATTTACACTAATCGTCCCGGACGATCGCAGAATCGTACGGGACGATTTGAACAATTTTTTCTATTGATCGTCCAGAAGAGCCAGATTGTCTAGGCTGAAATAGGTAATTTTGAACTGATCGTACAGGATGATCTATCGATCATCCTGGATGATATTGGCTGACCAGTCGAGATTTAGGGTAAATTTTGAGCCCTCCTATAAAAGATCTTTTTCTTCCAATAAGAAAAATCTTTTGCCACTTTCCTTTCCAGAGAAACCCTAGAGAGAGAGTTTGGGAGAGAGAGAGAAGATCTTGTGAGGGGGAGTTTATGAGGGATTCATAAAGTTTGCTCCAAACAAGGATCAGAGTCATCTTCTCCGTTCGTCGTCTCTTGTCTTGTTGGTATTTTTTGTGGGAGGATCGTTCGCAAGAAGATCCGGGTTCTCTGCCCACTTCAGGAGGAAGCAAAAGGAGTTCAAGTTCTCTGCCTACTTTAGGAGGAAGCGAAAGGAGTCCGAGGTTCTCTGCCTGCTTCAGGAGGAAGCAGAAGGAGGTTAGGTTCTCTACCTCACCGTGTCGGTGGAAAGGAGTTTTTGTACAGGCTTCTCCACCTTGCTGTGGGAGCAAAAGGAGAGTCACTTTGAGTTAGTGCAATACCCGGAGGGGAGGCTCAGGGGAGTGGACGTAGGTCGAGTTGACCAAACCACTATAAAATCTGGTGTATTCTTTCTGATTATTTTCTACACTTTAGTTTTCTGTGATTATCTGCTTGGGTGAAATCTATGTTTGATCTTTTCGTTTATGTGTTTACTTGTTTCCACTGAAAATCATTAAAAATATTTTTTACTGTTGCTCTCAAATTTTTAAATAACCAATTCACCCCCCCTCCCCCCCTCTTGGTTAGCCTCAGGACAAGTTCATTAGGGCTTAACATCCCTATTGAACTTTCACATCTCATATTAAAGAATAAAAAAATATTCATATTGTACTGTATGAGTCTTATTCGTATAGTATGATTTACACAACTTAGTACATCCTCACTATTAGTGATATCAATGGCTCTAATCTGAATAATTATTGATGATTATACTGTACAATCCACCTCTTTATACTACATGATCCAAATGTCAGTTATTGTTGAAATGAATTAAATCATCTGGTATGATTTCTGAAACATCATCATATTATATGAACACCTGTTCATACTGTACAAACGTTTTAGACAAAGGTCGTACCGATGACTCATAGGGAAGATTATTTTTAATGAAGATCATCCAATACGATACTGATTGTACTGTATTATTTGACCACTTTTTTGATAGATCATTCAGACAAATTGAATTCTTTTGATGGTACTATATGAACCTTAATCATACTATATGGTATGCTAAAAATCTATAAGGAGCGATTTCTAAAGTTTCACTCACTCCATCCTTCTATTCCTTGCTCAACTTGCATTCATACCCTCAATTTCTTTAATGGCTGGTGCAAGAAAGCTCATCAACTGCTCAAAGGAAGTTCCTCCCAACATCCTACTGATGATCGCTTTCAAATAGTGGAAGATAAAGATGCCTATCACAGATACAGGGAAGCCCAAATTACCCCATCCTGCATTTTTGACAAGTCAATTCTTAGTAATATGGTAATGGATCTCTTTGCTAAGTGCACTCTCCAATTCCTTCTCACCCTAGACTTTCCTTGTAATTTTGAACTGCTTTATTAATTTTTTGCTAGTCTATGAGTATCTATAAATTTCTCTTCCATGACTTCATATGTCTCTAGACAACCCATAGAAATTAATAAAAAAGATTTGGATGAATACCTCCACCTATCCACTGAAGGGGTTCAACCCCATGTCCTATTTTTTAAGGGAGACTCCGACTAGACCACTATAAATATAGCCATTAGGAATGTTCCTCTAAATCAACACCATCCACTTGTCGAATAACTAAATCAAAATGCTCGCATTATCCAGCATGTTCTTTAAACTTTTATTCTTCCTAAAGCTGAAGTTAGGGTAAATATCACTCCTCTCTTATCTGTACTCACGTACTTAATTCTATCTGGTAATATTTTTGATGAATCCCAAATGATCATTTCTTATCTACACAACCTTACTTCCCTTCATTCATGCTCAACCCATCATAAGCACAACCTAATATGAGGCCACCTGATTGTATATGTGTTGGACCAGAAATATAAGCTTACATATCCTACACTCATAAACAAATTCCCTATTTTTTACTCTGATGGCTCTTTCCATGTCTTCTTCTATCATTACCAAGGGCATCAGCCCAAAGAAGAGCCAGAATTTGAAGAGGAAGGGGGAGAATGTCTAGCACCAGCACCAGTCCTAGCACCAGCACCAGCACCTATACCAAAATACCATCCTTATTCCTATAAGGCACTGATACAACACTTTGTTCAATTGGAGTCCCAACTAGATAGCAACATACAGCAGTAGCAGCAATAGCTTAAGACTAAAATGGCATGGTTTGGTGAGCAATTTGATATTATTCACCTCTATTTCCAACTACCACTACCTCCACCGCCACCTAATTAGGGATCCTACTTCTAGGATTATTTATCTTGTTGGAGTCCTTCTTGTAGTCTTTATTGTGATTATGATTTTTATTTTTCTCTCCTTTTTGGTAATGTCAAAAGGGAGAGTTGATGATTGATTGTAGTTTATGATTTTCTATGTAATCATTTTTCTTTTCTTCTATGGTTTGTGTTTTCATTTGTGTTTTCATCATTTTAAAAAATGAAAAATAATGAAAAAATTTTACTTTCCCCTATTTTTTTCAAAAATATCTCATCTAGTGAGGGGGAGAATAGGAGAAAATACAAGTTCAAGCAAATTAAACCTAAAATATTTGTCATCATTAAAAAGAGAAAGATTGTTATAATCTGTGATCCCAAACTTTTGGTTATGATGATAATAAATAATATTGATTGTATTTTCATTTCTCTTACTATTTTATATTGCACATAAATTTTTATGTGTATAAATATTTCAGGTACGTCATACACCTTCTAAGAAGACTAAAGGCTCATGTTTGGGTAGAATAGGAATATGGTTTAGAAGAGGCTATAATTTTTTTATTTAATTATAATTTCTTGAGTTAAAGTTCTGTAAAAGGTGTATACTATGTTAGCGATCGTACACACACACATAGGAGAGTACGAAAATAAATTTTAAAATTTTGAAGTAATCATACTATATGATTAAGATTGTACTGTACAATCAGCTATTATTAAAATGATTTAAAATAGATAAATTTTACAATTAATGTTTATAAACTAATCATATTGTACGATATAGATCATATTATACGATCTATTTAAATCAAAATCCCTACTAGCCAATCAAAACTAAGTAAGTATTTTAATTTTTTTATATTTTTAAACTGATCGTCCGGTATAATATTATTCATATAGTATAATATTTGAATTACTTAATTTAATCCCCATGATTAGCCTATCAAATCAAGGTTTAATTAACTTAGTTGATTGTCTGGTATGATTTTGATCTTACTATATGATAGGCAAAGAAAAAAATATGTTCATCACGATGATTATCCTAGATGAAACCTTAATTTTTATACTAATCATACAATACGATATAATAATATTAGACGATGGGAAGAGATGATTTTCAATCATCCTAGAAACCATTCTATATAATAAAGAGGTAATTGAATTAATCATACTATATGATCTCCAGATCATAATGTACGATCTGTATACAGATTTTGATTTCTTGGGCTCCAAGCAAGCTACATCTTGATTCCTCTATAAGGCTCTATAGATCTCTGGGACTAATCTAGGAAGAAAAGATTTAAGCTTAAAGTCTGGGGTTCTCTTCCTTCACCAGGAGGGTTAAAAAGGATTGCAAGATACTATTCCTTTAATAAGAGGGTGAAAAGGCTTCTAGGTTCGATGCCATCACTAGGAGGGTGAAAAGTGCTTCCAAGGTTCTCTAACTCACAAGGAGGATGAAAATGATTTTGATTCTCCATCACGCCAGGTTGGTGGAATTGAGTCTTATAAGAGATTCTCCACCTTATTATGGGAGCTATAGGCGAGACACTAAGAGTTAGTGTAATACCTAGAGTAGAGGACTTCAGTGAGTGGGTGTAGGTATTTCTTTGACCAAACCAATATAAATATCTGGTGTGCTCGTTCTTATTTAATTTATGTATTTTATTTTCCATATTTTACTTTAATGCAATTTATTTTCCTAAAAATCGCATGTTGAAAAAGTTGTGGTTGATATTAGAGTGATTTGATTAAATTATCATCACCATCATTGTAATTATTGCTAAATTTATTAACTTCCACATTAGGTGATCAAATTTTTTAGTTTAAGTTATTGAAAAAAAAATTTGTGTTAAAGAAATTTTTAAATGACCAATTCACACCCCATCCCCTCTTTTGGTGTGCATAGGGAAAGTTTAATAAGGCTTAACACCCGACATTAAACTTTCACTAAATGTATTGAACATATCATAATTTTGGGGTTTAGTAAAGATGTCTGCTAATGAATTTTTAGTGTCCACATGTTATATTTTTGCATCTCCCTCGGCTATGTGATCCCTAATAAAGTGATGCCTAATGTAAATATGTTTATTGTGAAAATGTTGAATAGGATTTTTAGTGATATATATTTCACTCATGTTATCACACATAGGGATGATTTATACAGGAAGTCCTAAATCAAGAAGATATTTCTTCAGGTAAAGGGCTTAGGAAACACAACTTACTACAACATATTCAGCTTCTACAATGCATAGGGTTGAGGAATTATTTTTCTTTTGGATCAATAAACTAGTGATTGTCCTATGAATTGCATGTTCCTGAGGTGCTCTTCTTATCTACTCTACATCCAATAAAATTTGAGTCTGAGAATCCAATTAAGTCAATGGTCGACCTATTCCTAAGAGACAAAATACCTATGTTTTGAGTGCATATTATATACTTTAGGATTCCTTTAATGGTGGTCATATGCAATTCCTTAGAGTCAACCTAAAATCTAGTATATAGATAACCACTTAATATAATATCAGACTTATTAGCAGTCAGATAAAGTAAAGAACTTATAATACCTATAAATTTTATTTGATCAATTGATTTATCATCCTGATCCTTATTTAATTGGGCAGTTAGGATCATTAGGGTATTCATACTTTTATAATCTTCCATAAAAATTTCTTCAAAATTTCCTTAAAATAATTAGTCTGACTCAAGAAGGTTCCATCTTCTTTTTGCTTAAAATTAGAACCAAGGAAATATGTTAACTCATCATACTAATTTCAAATTCACTACTTATGGTGAAAGAAAATTATTTGAATAAATCACTATTAGTGGAATAAAAAAGAATATAATCCATATATATCAGAATAGTATATCATCTTCAATATTCTTAACAAAGAATTCTTTTAGTAAAAAATCATTAAGTCTATCATACCATGCCCTAGGTTCTTTCTTAATCCCATACAATGCTTTCTCAAGTTTATAGATATGACATGGAAATACAAAATGCCTAAAACTTAGGGTTATTCTACATATACATCTTCTTTAATCACACCATTTAAAAAGACACTCTTCACATCCATTTTATATAACTTGAATCTCTTAAAGCCTACAAATGCTAATAAAACCCTGATGGCTTCTAATCTAGCTACTGGGGTAAAGTTCACCTCAAAATATATCCCTTCTATTTGGTCATACATCTTAGCTACCAATCTTGCTTTATTCCTAATAATTGATCTAGTCATTTAATTTATTTTTGAAAACCCATTTCATTCCAACAATACATTGATCAATAAGTCTAGTCACTAATTCCCATACATCATTTCTAATAAATTGATTTAACTCTTCTTGTATTGCAATAATCTAAAATTTATCTTATAAGGCTTGTTTTATACTAATAGGTTCTATCATAGAGATGAAAGTTGTGTGGCTAACTTCCTTTCTAAGACCATGCCTAATCCTAACCCCTATTAATGGTCATCCTAAGATAAGTTCTTTAGGGTGACTAGATGAATATCTCCAATCTCAAGGCAATGGATCCTAAAGTTTTTCTTTATCCTCTAATTTGCTATTTTTTACTTAATGAGCTATATCTTCTTCTTCATCATTAATTGCTCTATCTTCATCATTAAATAACATATTTTCATCTGAATCAAAATTAAGAATGTTCAAAATTTCTTAAATGAATCACTCTTATGTGTATGAAATTTAACCCATGTGTATCAAGAGTAATCATCAATAATTATAAATTTAAATGATTTCCCTCGTAGACTCACTATATTAATATGTCCAACAAAATCTATTTCAAGTACTTAGTGGTGTAAGTGAGCTAAGCCAGCTCAAGCTCGACTCATTTATGGGCTAGCAAGCTTAGCTTATCAAGCTCCCGAGTCGAGATCAAGCACAAACTCAAGCTTATTTAGTAAATAATCTTGAGTTCAGGCTTGATGAGGCTTGACACATAAGCTCACAAGCTAGCTCCAATAATTATTAATATTTCTAAAATAATTTTATTTTATTTATTGAATTTAAATATTTTAAGAAATTAATAATAAATGCTAAACATGTTTATTATATTTAAATATTTTTAAATGCCGCCTAAATTTTA